>CM042697.1:129691196-130966246 GCA_023614405.1 Avena insularis | reverse complement strand
CCGGCGGGTCGGTGCCAGTCGCCATGTAGGTCGCGGCGTGGAGGATGGTACCGTCGCGGAGGTCGGCGGAGCTCTCCGATCCGGAGTCGGAGTCGAAGATCCCAAGGATGGAGGGATCCTCGAAGTCTCCAACGTTGGAGACATGGGTGATGGAGCCCGCGGGCGAAGCCGCGATGATGGATCCGGCGAGTGACGTCGGGGTCGCCGAGTCGGCATCGTCGTTGAGGGCCACGTCTTTCGCGGCTGCGGTGGTTTCGGCCACGTCGTTGTGGGCCGAGTTGTACTCGGAGGCGGGGCGGTGGATCGTGCGGACCTGGATCTCGGAGAGCCGTTCGCGTGGCGGCGACTCGCGGATGCAAGCCGAATCCTCTGAGATGATGACGTCGGTGAGGCCGAGGAAGAGGCTGATCGTGCCGACCGGCAAGATCATGCTATGCGTGACGGGTTGCGTCGCCGGGACGTAGCTGCTCGGCAAGATCTGGAGCATCTCGCCGATCGCTATCATGCGGCCGGTGGCGATCGACTCGTTGATGGGTAGATTGGATCTCGCCGCAGAATATCGGCCTGACCGGCCAGGCCCCACGGTGGGCGCCACTGTCGTGGTATTGCACGGCAGATGCTACTGGGGGTAGCTTACGTAGAGGGAGCAAGGCGACGTAGGAGAATCCGGGAGCGATATTGGCACACGATGTACCCAGGTTCACGTCCCCTCGGTGGAGGATCGCTACGTCCTGCTGTCAATCCAGTATATGATCATAGATTGGTTTACAAGGGAGTCGACGGAGACGGTGGGAGAGACTAGATCTAATATGACGTGGGAGAAGATGCCCCGTGGGGGTGCCCCTGGTGGCTTTATATATGCAGCCAGTTAGGGTTTACAAGTGTGTTCGTGGGCTTTGTATGCGAGTCGTCGTCTTGGGCCTCCAGTCGGCGCCAGTCGCCATATTGGGCGAGTCGACCCGCTCTGGGCTTGGCTTCAGTCGGCTCGATCTAGCTGGCGAATCCGCTTCGTGGGTATACCCCGATTGGTATTCCCCCATCATCATGCTTTCCTGATCATGGACATTGGATGTTATTAATAACAAGGTCATATCATTAGGAGAATGATGTGATGAACACACTCCTATAGTTAAGCATAGCATAAGATCAAGTCATTTAAAAGTCCGTTTGCTATAAGCTTTCAAATACATAGTAACATAATTCCTTCGACCATGAGATCATATTAATCACCATCACCGGATGGGTACTTTGATGACATAAAACACCACTTTGTAACTGGGTGGTTATAAAGGTGGCATTGAGTATTCTGAAAGTATGTGTTGAGGCACATGGATCAAGAGTGGGATTTGTCCATCCATATGACAGATAGATATACTCTGGGCCCTCTCGGTGGAATGTAATCCAAATGGGTTGCAAGCATGTGAATAGATCACAAGGGATCACATATCACGGAACGAGTAAAGAGTACTTATCGATAACGAGGTTGAACTAGGTATGTAGAGATACCAACGATCAAACCACGGATAAGTAAAGTATCGGGACACAAAGGGAAAATTGGTATCGTATGTAAATGGTTCATTCGATCACGAATTCATTGTTGAAATATGTGGGATCCATATGAATTTCCATATTCCTCTATTGGTTATTGATCGGAGAAGTGTCTCGGTCATGTCTGCATAATTCATGAACCATAGGGAGACACACTTAAGGATTCAATGTTGTTTAGTAGATATGGAATGTGAGTTGGAGACCGAATGTTATTCGGAGTCTCATATTGGGTCCGGGATATCATGAGGATATCTGGAATGGTCCAGAGAATAAGATTTGTATAAGGAAAGTCCTATTCCGGGGTTCGAAAATGTTTTTGGTGTTTTTACCGGAAACTTCTAGAAGGTTCTAGAAGGTCCACCACCCCGGGGGGATGGGTACTTGGAATCTTCCATGACAATGTGAAATGGTTGCATCATACCCTAGGTCACTTGGCTGGGCAATGGGAAGAGAGAAATCAAACTCTAGTTTGAATAGTCAAACTCCAATTTGAAAAGTCAAATCCCAACATTGAAAGCCTGGTGGAGGGAGGAGAGGAAACCTAGAAGGGAGAGATTTCCCCTCCCTCCCTTGTCGCCGGCCAACCGTTGGGGGAGGACTCCCCTCCCCTAGGCTCCCCTCCCACCTATAAAAGGAGGGGGTAGGGTGCACCCTTGGCCTCACCCAAAAACCCTAGGCCGTTGTCCCTTGCCCCAAGGATGCAGGTGCCCTAGCCCTCTCCAAGTCACCGCCGACTATCCTAAACCCTAGCCGCCGGCTGCCCTCCTCCCCTCGGCATCTAAACCGTATCCACCGAGGTCCTCTCTAATCCAACATACCCGCTCTAGCTTAGGTTAAGCCCTGCGGGATATACTCCTCCACCTCCACCACCACACCGTCATGCATTTGGAATCACGAGGAGAGATCTACAACCTTCGTTGCCTGCTGGAACAAGGGAGAGGAAGGTCTTCGTCGAGTATCATACGTGTGACCGACTGCGGAAGCGCTACCGGAACATGGCACCAGAAGGATCGTTTACACGATTTTGAGATTGTCAAGTGAACGACTACATCAACCATGAGAATACGATCTCGTTAAACACTTTGGATCTACGAGGGTTAGTACTCTACATACTCGTTGTACCGATCTCGTAGATTAGATCTTGGCTTGTGTGTGTTAATGGATAGAATTTTTTGTTTTTCATGCTACGAACCCCTGCAGTTTGATGTATTAACTTGTTATTACTTAGTTTTAGACTGAAATTATTGCTACCCCACCAAAGAGTTGGTTGCAAGATCATGTCTCAAGGTTGTTTTTCCAATGTAGATGTCACACTCAAAAGGGAGACGCAGGGGATAGATGGAGAAAGTAAATTGAGGACTGCTATCAACTCCATTGTCAACTAAAATGCCAAAATTTCTTTCCCTTGAGTTGATAATATGTAATAATTTCAAGTATTTTTCATTTGATGTAATATCTAGATAAATCGCATATGCTGTGTAGGCATTTAGTTGGCACCGTCCACACATAACGATAGGCGGTACCATACATGTGCTAGCCAGGTCGATTAGGGTAAAGTATCGTGCTTTGTATTTGCCTGTCCTGTATTAGGCCAACGATGAACAGTAAAAAATTCTCACAAGTTGTACACCTTTAATGATATCGGAATGGGCTCCAGAAATGTAGAAACTATAAAAGACTATAAAAGTAACAGAGCCGGCCCACAGACGTGCTTAGTAACAGTAACATGCCATAACAGTGACATTTCCGAAACAGTAACAGGCCATAACAGTGACAGGCCGAAATAGTAACCGACCAAAACAGTAACATGCTGAAACAGTAAAAGGCAGAAACAAAAATAGCCGAAAACAGTAATGGAGCATAACAGTAAATCGCCAGAACCTTAAATGGACAAAACATTACATGACTAGAACAGTAGCAAGCCAGGACAGAAAAAGGCCAGGATCGTATCAGGCCAGAACAGTAACATGTCGAATTTGTACCAGGCCAGAACAGTAACAGGCCAAGAAACTTACCATGCCAGAACAGTAACAAGACATAATATGAGTAGACCGTTTATGGGCCTGAATGGTAACGGGCCCGAAAGTTTATGAGCCGCAGTGACTTACATAAATGGGCCCATTTTAAATAGTACAGGGCGAAACAGTAACGGGCCCGATAGTTTACGTGCCTTACATTTGGGCCCATTTAAAACAGTGTAGGTCGAAATAGTAATGGACCAGACGGGCTATAGCGGGCAGCACTAGTGGGACCATTTGTAACAGTGCAGTATGAAATAGTAACGAGCCATGATACAATTGGACTCTCTTAATGGATCGTTCCACTTAATAATTATCAGGCATTGCCTCCGCCTGGCTTTTACCACGGTTTCATTGATATTTAATATTGCTAACTGGTCGTTAACGGCGTTCTCCATGTGGCAGTTTGCATAACGTTAGACTTTTTATGACTGAAGGGTGCGATCTGCCACTATCAAAAAAACAATGGTAGATTTATTTATGACAAGGCTTCTATCACGAAGGGCGCCCGTTGTAAAAGACTTTTCAGCAACGAAAAATGAGCCTTTAACCATGAAAATCCTCCATTTTAAAAGGACATTTTTCTTGTAGTAAATGTTCATTTTGACTTTGGCTCTTTTATGCACGATGAAGAACTTAAAGTTTATGGGTCTAACTTCATTGATTGGTACCAATGCCTGAGGGATATCCCTATTAGTAATGACTTTCTCTATGTGATACAAGAACCGCCAGGAAATTTTCCCAAGGACTCCACGAGTGACGACGATGATGATTATCGTACTCGCTGTGACATTTTCATAATAGTCCAATGCACCATGCTTTATTCCATGGAGTATAAGTCAGAGTTATGGAGTATATGAGTATCTGGACAAGTTTCTTTCAACTAAGATGGAATAATATACTTTCTTCAAGAGTCACTTGGCAATCATGCATGGGATTCATGGGCAACTTGTGTATGATTTGGGCTACTGGATGATAGATAAATTTGCGATCGCTTTCTCCCAAGTACAAAGATTCTGTCTTAGGCTATGTCATGCGAGGATATTTGTTCACCTTTCATGAATTGTTACTGAGTTGTGAACTCTATAAGTAGAACCAATTGCAGGGGAAGTGATCGAAGGGAAATGTATATTTGATATACGTATTATAAATATTTTCCTTACAAACACTTATTGTAGTTTACTAAGTATTTGATACTTGTTCTATTTTTATGAAAACATGACCTACTGCTTGAGAGTTGATTGGAAGATATGAGGTGACAAGAGCGTGTTTATGGCAAGCACGATGGTTTTTGGCCGATGACACTCTCCCTCTACACCTATCATTTGGATTAATTAATGGATTTGAATAAATGTTTGTAATTGTTATGAGTGTGAACTTTATTAGTGTGTCTTGCATCTCGCGAGACAGTTATTCATATGAGTTAGCGACAAGTCAGTTGTTCTATTTTTATGAATAATATCTTTTATGGTCACATTTTGATTATGAATGAGTTATTCTTATCTCAGTATCAATGTTAGTAGTTTGAGCATTTATAAAACATTTAAAATGCCTATAGATATCCAAGCTTGATAATTATATCATGTTTGAATGACACTACCATCTAAGTCATGTTGGTGTTATGTGCATGTAATAGATTCATTCTAATGAACCATGAAGTCTTTAAATAATTGATATTTTGACACATGCAAACAATGCCTCGTTAGGCAATATGATTAAAACTCCGTGTTTTGGTAAAACATGGTATGCGCTAAATTGTTGAATATCATACATGATGATGTATTATATTTCAACAAGTAGTGGATATTATCATTATTTTGTAAACTTCATTATGGATTTAAATAAATATGTGTATTTACTAAATGAAACACGAGTATGAAAGAATTTGACATATGCTCAAAGAAGGGTATTAAATTAACAAGAATACCAAGTATCCGTGATTTGATCGAAGTGACAAGTATTTGAGTTATGTTTTTTGCATACACACTTGCGAAAGATGTTCCACAAATTATGATGTTTGGAAAACTTCAATGTGTTGATATTTCTAAGCATTATAATCGTACTCTATTGGATACTGTATGGTCTAAATTATCTTCTATCGAGTTACCATTGTTATTTAGAGTTATTAGTTAAAATGACAAAAACTCACTTTAAAATAGGGAACCATCTAAGTTCGTGGAAACAACACAATATGAGTTATAACATGATGTGGTTTCTAGAAATTTTGAGTTATGTGATAATTCAAAATTATAACGAATGAGTAGGTTTTTGTAGTATATTCGTTGGAAACTATGGATACATCTTCCACAACTAAAACCAAAAGTCCAAAGCTAGTGTTTCTAAGCTTGGTACTTTCTCAAGAAGGATTTTTTATAAAGGTGTTGGTGGAATAAAGTAAAAGCTCAAACAAGGTCATTGACCTTACTTTCGAAAGTCGAATAGTCCAACGGAATGTGTTCTGGAACAAAACTCTACTGATAAAGGAGAAGCTAGTTATAATGATCATGGCTCTTCAATTAAAGTTTTTACTAAAGTAAGTAGGTTTCACGAATACATTCTTCCTCGTTGGAGAATAATATTCATGATTCACTTGTCATGTTAATGAAACAAGACATACCTACAAACTACAAAGAAGCAATGATGGACCTAAGTATGAGAAATGGCTAAGAGTCATGAAATCCCATATTGAGTTACATTTAAGATTCCAAAGTAAATATTACTTGATCTTATTAACTGAAGATGTTACTTGATCTTCCTATTAACTGCAAGGAAGAAATGGAACTTTAAGAAAAACATAAAGCTCAGTTTTTCACAAAGGATGTCTTAAAAAAATTAAAAGGTTGACTACGATGTGTAGTGATGATTGAGTCTGTTGGATTTCACTAACAATTACTATAATTTTAATAATTGATAGAAGGTTATCAAAACGGTGTCTCCTTTAATATATATATATGCGATGAAAAATGGTAGTAATTGGTATAACAAGCAATGTTTTTGTCAATCATATGGATGGTAGTGGCTCATAGCTGGAATTATCGATTTGATAGATGATCAAAAAAATTGGAATTACCAAAATTATCGAGAAGACTTGCACGTACAAGAAAATGACTGGGAGCTGAATAGCTTTCCTAGTCTTATATGTGGATGACATATTTTGAGTAGGAGTTGAGTGAGTTTCCTAGTATTATATGTGGATGACATATTTAAGTGAGAGCTTAGCAACATTTTTATATGTAGATGACATATTGTGAATGGTGTTGATGGCATTAATGATTATTTTAGTAAATATTCTTTAGATGAAGTTGAACATGTATTAAACATTAAAATATATCAAGATAGATAGATACGTTTAATAAAATTAAGTCAAAATAATATCCTAGATTATATTAGGAAGAAGTTTAGAATGGAACAAGCCAAGAAATAATGTTCTACTTGTATAACTAGGTGAAGCATTAAGTTAATCTCAGTACAACAAAAATGGTTAAAAGAATGACAAGGGATGTGTTATGTACCCTATGACTCAGTCATAGGTTTTGTCATATAAAACCGTGTTGTATACTCGACATAATGTGACCCAAGTTCTTAGTCAGAAGAACATGTTCAAACGTGATTCCTGAGTAAATCACTGAATTAGAGTTAAGCATATCCATAAGTGTCCATAGAGAACTGAGGATCTATATTGATATAGAAGCATGTGACTACTTCAGAAGTGGCAAGTAAGATATGTTGGCTTAGGAAGTTCGACTATCGACTAAGTGTGTTTCTAGTGTACATGACTATGTGAAAGTCCACTTGACCGACATATGTCATTATAAACATAGGGAGACAAAGTCTCACTCTTCCGCCAAACATATACTTCGATAATATTATGTGATGATAGAATAATGTCAAATAAGGTGACATTAACGATTTGCAAAGTACATATAGATCTGAATAATACAAACCATTGAAGAAACCTCTTTCGCGAGCAAGCATGATCAATAGCACCCTATGTGATATGGTGTTATGATTAGTAACAAATACAATTAGATTATTTTTACTCTAGAGCAAGTGGGAGATTGTTGGAGATATGCCCCAAATACAAATAATAAAGTGTGTTTAATATCATATCTCATTAGTTCATAATAAGTTCTGTGCCATGCTATTATTGTATTAATCAGAAACATCAGTACATGTGCAGTATTTAAAAAAACCAAGTCCCTAGTGGCCTCTATTCAACTAGCCCATTTATCAAAAGATGATCATAGACATTTATGTTAATTGACAATGAGGTCGTGTCATTAGGTGAATGATATGATGGACATACCTGATATAAGTATTGCAACATGATCACGTCACAAAGTTCATCATTGCAAAAATTAAGAAAATGTGGTAACCTACTCCTTAGACCATGAGATCATGTCTATCACTATCACCGGAAGCAGTCTTGACTACATCAACCGTCACACCGTATCATGGTGATCATAAAGGTGTATCTTAGGTATTCTGAAGGGATATGTTGAGGCGTATGTATCAAGATCGGGATTTATTCTTCCGTGTGACGGAAAGATACTCCAAGCCCACTCGGTGAGATTACATACGTAAAGTTGCGCAACGTATGAGTAGGTCATGAAGATGGAATATCACAAGAAAGAGCTAAGTAGCATTTGTCCGTAACGAGATTGACCTAGGTATGATGATAATGATGATCAGATCTCGGACAAGTCAAGTATCAAAGCAACAAAGAGAATAGGACTCGATGTTTATGGTTCAACGACATATATTTGTGGAATGTGCATGGGTCATTATGGGCATCAAGGTCCCCTGATGATCATTGGTCATAAAAGCGTCTTGATTATGTTTTTGGTGTTTCTGAACCATAGAGTGACACACTTAAGGGTTCGATGATGCTTTAGAGATAGTTTTGGAATCATCGGGATCACCGGATAAAATAGAAGAGAGAACCGAAAATGTTTCGTGTAATCTGAAAGGTGTCCCGAGTGATCCAAAACAAAGGTAATTAAATAATATATATTTAATATTAATTAAAGGAATTAATATTAATATATATTAAATTTTAGGGACCCACCTTAATGGACCCTCCCTTAGGAAGGGCCCATCAAGAGGTTGTCGCCCCATATGGATAAGGAAGGGGTGGTGGGGCGCCTAGGGTTTTGGGATGGGGCCTACGTTGGTTCGCTGCCTCCACCCCCTTGGCCGGCCACCTCCAACCCCTAGGACGCACCGCTCCCCCTATATATGGAGGGACACACAAGGAGGAGGGGATCCCCAAGGCTTGAGGCGAGTTCCTCTTCTCCCTTCCCCACACGCCTCCGCTATATCCCTTGTTGTATCTCGTGCTCACGGCTCCTCGAAGAGCTGAGCACTTGGGAGTTGACTCCACTACGGCATGTCGTCGTATTACTGGTTGTAGGGGTTCGTAGAATAGAAAACAAAAAAAATTATATTGCATGAACACACACAAGTCAAGATCTAATCTACGAGATTGGTGCAACGAGTTTGTAGAGTACTAACCCTCGTAGATCCAAAGCATATAATGAGATCGGATTCTCATGGTTGATGTAGTCGTTCACTTGCCGATCTCAAGATCGTTTAGATGATCCTTCCAGCTCCATGTTCCGTAAGGGCTTCCGCAGTCGGTCACACGTACGGTACTCGATGAAGACCTTTCTCTCCCTTGTTCTAGCAGGCAGAGGAGGTTGTAGATCTCTCCTCGCGATTCCAACAGAATGACAGTGTGGTGGTGGAAGTAGAGGTGAAATCCCGCAGGGCTTCAGCTAAGCCGGAGTGGGTATGGTGGAGTAGAGAGAGCCTCGACAACTAGGTTTTAGAGGTCGAGGGGTGGAGGTGACCGGCGGCTAGGGCAAGGCTAGGCGGCGACGGTTTAGAGGAGATCTACGGAGGCGGCGGTTGAGAGGGGGCAGTCGGCCTAGGGTTTGGGGTAAGGGTCCAAGGGGGCGCCCTACCCCTTATTTTATAGGTGGGAGGGTGGCTAGGGGAGGGGAGTGCTCCCCCAACTCCTCTTGGTGGCCAGCGGCAAGGGAGGGAGAGGAAACCTTCCTCCTCTAGGTTTCCTCCTCTCCCTCCACTTGGTTTGACTTTCAATGTTGGGATTTGACTTTTCAAATTAGAGTTTGACTATTCAAACTAGAGTTTGATTTTTCGCTTCCCAATGCCTAGCCAAGTGACCTAGGACATGATGCAACCATTTCATATTGGTATGACACATTCATGTACCCTTCCCTCTCCGGAGTGGTGGACCTTCTAGACCCTTCTAGAAGATTCCAGTGAAAACACCGAAAACATTTCCGAACCCCGGAATTGGACCTTTCTTATATGAATCTTATTATCCGGATCATTCTGGATCTCCTCATGATATCCCAGATCCTGTCGAGACTCTGAACAACATTCCGTTCTTACTCACATTCCATATCTACTAAAAAACATTGAATCCTTAAGTATGTCTCCCTACGGTTCGTGAATTATGCAGACATGATCAAGAAAATTCTCCTATCAATAACCAATAGAGGAATCTGAAAATTCATATGGCTCCCACATATTTCTATGATGACTTTGTTATTGAATGAACCATTTACATACGATACCAATTTCCCTTTATCTCGCGATAATTTTACTTATCCGAGGTTTGATCGTCGGTATCTCTTCATACCTAGTTCAACCTTGTTACCAATAAGTACTCTTTACTCGTTCCGTGATATGTGATCCCTTGTGATCTAGTCACATGCTTGCAAGCCATTTGGATTACATTCCACCGAGATGGCCCATAGTATATCTATCTGTCATATGGATGGACAAATCCCACTCTTGATCCATGTGCCTCAACACATACTTTCAGAATACTCAATGCCACCTTTATAACCACCCAGTTACGAAGTGGTGTTTGATATTATCAAAATATATATCCGGTGATAGTGGTTAACATGATCTCATGGTCGTATGAATTAGGTTACTATGTATTTGAAAGATTATAGAAAATGAACTATTTAAATGACTTGATCTTTATGATACGCTTAACTATAGGAGTTTGTCCATCACATCATTCTTCTAATGACATGACCTTGTTATTAATGACATCCAATGTCCATGATCAGGAAACCTTAATCATCTATTAATCAACAAGCTAGTCTAACAAGAGGCTTTACTAGGGACTCTTTTATGTTTACAAAACACACAAGTATTAATGTTTCTTGTTAATGCAATTATAGCATGGGATGTAAACATTTATCATAAACATAAAGATATGATAATAAGCACTTTATTGTTGCCTGTTGGGCATATCTCCAACAGTCTCCCGCTTGCACTAGAGTCAATAATCTAGTTTCAAACCTTTGTGCGTTCAACACCTATGGCTTTCCGGTGTTGTATATATATGATTGCTAATGGTTAACTAATCTTCGGATCCGACACTTTTAGGTCCGTGTGTAATTGCATGTCTTTGCGTCTCTACGCATCACTCATTCTCCAATGAGATGGCATTGTATAAATTTGGTCATTTGGTGATACCTTTAGTTCCTTAGGGTCAAGCCATGTCGATACAATTGTTGTACAATATATCTTCATAGTACTAGACCACCGTGAACCACACCTAGTCTGATAACAAACTACTTGACACAAATGCCCTCTTTTGCTGCTACAATAACAGTCATATACTTAGCCTTTTATTGTAGTATCTATCACTATGTGTTAACTTTGGAACTCATCCAAATCCGTTATGGAATCTCTTTTCCATTATATTATGGCACCCATAGTATAAATTTAGATAAACTTAATTTGTACCTTGTGACAAAACTAGTATCAATGTAATACTTTACAATGAACTATCTATCTATTTGTCACCTCTATAAAAATAACATTTTTTTTAGTTCTTCCAAAAGATCATATGAATATCTTTACTATCGTCCAACGATCATCTTATGAATCATTCTGGTATATGCTCATAACATTTAGTGCATAGGACATATCTGGATGTGTACATATCATAGTATGATTGATCAAAAATACTCTTTGTGATTTCATTCACCAAGTATCAAAATACTTGAATTATTGTTTCACTTACCAAGTGTCACTACACTTGAATTCCGATTTAATCCTTTCTATGTGGCAAGAACCTTTCTTTTCACTTCCATGTTGAAATCATTAAATATATCATCTATGTACATTTGGCACAACCATATTAGTGCCTCAATCTATCCATATAGACATTGATGCTAAATATTCGAGTTTTTACTAAATCTTTTATCAAAATGAAATTCTTAAGTGGTGTTGATAAAATATACATCATTTCCAATCAACAATATGTCTTTCACTCAATTTATTAGAAATATGTCTTAGCCCTCCCACTTAATTTCTTGCAAATGCAAGCATCTTCATCGTTTCAAATGAAATTAAACCTTTTAACAGTTTCATCACGATGAAGATTCCAACTCCATGATGCTTACTTCAACCATTGATGTTTGCATTGCTCTTTTAGCATCCTTTGAATTAACAAAACCCTTTGGACCATGTCATGTACACGTCCTAGGTAACCACTCTATTAGAAGAACTTGTTTTGTTTGTTCAACTATCATATACCAATATATGTAGTGGTTGCTACATTAATCCGTCCAGACTAAATATCGCTATGAAAGATTAAATCTTGTCATAGTCAACTCCTTGAACATTGTCGTGAATTATTTCCCGACATGTCAACAATTTCATAGATGTGAAACATCCATGTCTATTTATAAATCCAAATAGGACTAATAGGTTTTACACCTTTCCGGAGGGTCTTCCAAGTTCAAAGCTTGATTTCTCGTGTATGGAACTATCACAGATTTTATGGCTTCAAGCCATTTTGATGGAGTCAGGGCCCATCTTCGCTTATTTGCATATAGTCGGTTCATCATTGTCAAATAATGATTTAACTCTCAAATCTAGGTATTTGATTGTTTACCCGACCTAATTGGTTCAATAGGAACTTAGACCTCCATGACCACAACCTTTGAGGCACGTGAGCCATGAGCATTGTTACTATCTCCAGAACACTTTCCGGTGCTACGTAACTCGGCACATATAGCTAAGGTTATTTTATCCTTATCAAAGTTTTACTGTCCTGCCACTTAACTTTTCATGAAAAAATCCATCTTAAGAAACTTGACGTTCTAAGCGACAAACACTTTTGTCTTTGGTGTTATGGAGGAATACTCAACGGTTATTCGAAATAACTTACAAAGATACGCTCATCCAAATTTGGTTGTAAACATTTACTTATGCATAGCATACCAATGTTTAAGAAAGGAAAACTTGGGTTTAATCCCAAACTACAACTTATATGCTGTCATTTCAACGGATCACGATGGAGCTCTTTTCAGTGTAAAAGCGGTAGTCTCTAAAGCTTTAATCTTTAAAATATAATGGTAGTTTTATAAATTATACCTTTGATCTTACCATGTTTAAACAAGGTTTCATTACATATCTCGAACGCTCCATACTATTATGGTGTTTTCGGGAAACATAAAGCTATGGAACGATTCCTCAAAGCTTAGGTGTTTTGCTAAACTTGTAACTCAAAAATCTTCCTCTATGATCCTATCATAAATTTTTTATTTTATTATTATAATGATTTTCCACTTCATATTGAATGTCTTTGAACATTTTCAAATGTTTCATACTTATTAAGTAAATATACACATATATTCACTCAAATTTTCAGAGAAATCATATGAAGTTGAAATCCATCGCTTATGACATCACATAATGGGCTACATACATCAATATGTATAAATTCCAATAAGTTAGTCTTTCGTTCTTCTTTGGCCTTGAACGGAGTTTTAATTATCTTTAGGAAAGTTTCACAAGCGTCATTAGATCAAAATCAAAACACTCCAAAATTCTATAAACATGCAGTTTCTTCATGTTCTCTTTCCAATATAATTTAAATAGCGATGTCACTTCCTCAGTGATCTTTCAATCAATTGTCTTTCAACATTTTTAGCATTAGTTTTATGGATGTGATTTCTCCAACTAGATTTGTATATCATCCATCTATTATGGAATACGGAAATTATTTGAACAACCTTTTGTTCTCAAAATACCAGATTAAAACAAATCTTGAAGGCAAGCTTTGATGTCAACGAGAAACACATTAACACTTTATTTGTTCTCGATGAATATGATCACATATTCTCTTGCTAGTTACTTAGGCCATTGTAGTTCAAGAATTGTGTTGTTTTGTATGACAATTCACACCAAAAAAATCCAGTATCTAATACCTAAGAACCACATTGTTTAACAGCCATAACATGTATATCATCTATATACCTAAGCTAAACAATTCTAGTCTTTTCTATTTCTGCCAAATATTTTTAAGATTTCTCTTTCAGCATTTCCTTTTCCTTTTAAAAGAATCTATCAACATCAATAGTGGCTCCATATACATGACACATAGTCCAAAGTGTGTATAGTTAAATACTAATATCTTTGGACTTGCACTTTGAAGTAGATAACCATCATCAAATGTTTGGCGTTCTTTTGAATTCCATTCTTTAGTAATATTTTAGTGTAGCAAAAAATTTACCTACATCTTATATTCATCCTTATCATGGAAATTTTCATGATCAAGGTACTTTAGCTTACAAACGGTGAATCACGAGTATAATCTTGCTCTCCAAAACATTTTGGAGGATTAGGACGACTAGTGTCTCCAACCTTTTGAAAATTCTCATCAAATATGAGAACATGAATTTTTCCATATTATACTTTATCATGTTGCAACCAAAACTTCATTTCAGGTATCGCAATATATTCCACACATGATGGTTTTTGAAATAATTCTTTCAGCTCCTAGATAACCTTGATATTAAAATAATCTTTTGAATATCAAGAATCATGGGGACAACCATGATACTTATATACTAACACTAGAATTGCTACTCTTGATTTAATACAAATTATTAAACTTTATGGAGTAATACGAAGTTTGCTTAAAGTTTGCAATAGGAATTTTAAACTTTAGATTAACACTTCAAAACAATACAATACCAGTTCGTAAAGCAATTATCCAGAATTCTATAGTTCTATTATCTCAATTATAACTAAGCGTAAGGTGGTGAACGGATTCCAATGACTACAACAACTATGCAAATTCACTTTGATTTAATTTATGATAAATAGTGTTCAACTTTTAATCATATTACTGTTAAACTCCCACTCAAAACAACATCCCTCACATTGTTTTAGTGATCACACGAACCAAATCCACTACACCAAGTCCAATCATCATGAGAGATGATGTAGATTCAAAGGCGAACAATCAACATGTTCGTGTTCCAAGACCATTTCTATACATGCTAGGCTCGTCAAGGTTAACCTTAGTATTCGCATGTGAAAATCTGTCTTGCACCCGTTGTATGCACACTATCACACCCGCTCATCACGTGGTGCTTCAAAACGACGAGTCTTAGCAGCGGTGCCTACTAAGGACGAACACATTATTACTTGATATTTTAGTGAGAGGGATCATCTTATAATGCTACCGTCCCGATCTAAGCAATACAAGATGCATAAAAAGGATTAACATCACATGCAATTCATAATATGTGATATGATATGGCCTTTCTTCTTGTGCCTTTGATCTCCATCTCCAATATAGAACATGATCTCCATCATCACCGGCGTGGCGTCAAGGTCAATGGCGCCGCTTCATGGTTGTCCTATACCAATAGCAACTATTACAACTACTTTGATGAATAGACACGTAAGTCTTAAACGAAATTTAAAGACAACCATAAGGCTTCTGCCGGTTGCCAACTTACAATAAGGACCATTGCATACATCATATATAATCACAATCACATCATGGCCATATCACATCACAACACAAGCCCTGCAAAAACAAGTTAGACGCATTTAATATTCTTTGCATGTTTTACGTGGCTGGGGCTTTCGCATAAGAACTGTTCTAACTTACGAACATGAACCACAACGTTGATACAAGTATTGTCAAGTGCCCGTTGTAAACTGAATCTTCACTATGGTGGGAGAGACAGACATCCTCAAGGCCACTTGTGCAATGAAAGTTGCACGCTGAGTATGGAGCAAGTCGCTTGAAAGATGTCATGTAAGGTTAGCCTGGCCCGTTTCATCCCACCATCCCGTAAGATGCAAAGTACACGAAAAGCAAGCGACAACAAAAGCATCAACGCCCACAAAACCATTGTGTTCTATTCATGCAACAGATCTACGCATAGACACGGCTCTGATACCATTGTAGGGGTTCGTAGCATGGAAAAAAAATTCTATCGCGTGAACACACAAGCCAAGATCTAATCTACGAGATCGGTGCAACAAGTTTGTAGAGTACTAACCCTCGTAGATCCAAAGTGTTTAAATAGATCGAATTCTAGTGGTTGATGTAGTCGATCACTTGCTGATATCAAGATCGTGTAGACGATCCTTCCGGCGCCATGTTCCGGTAGCGCTTTCACAGTCGGTCAAACATACGGTACTCGATGAAGACCTTCCTCTCCCTTGTTCCAGCAGGCAGCGGAGGTTGTAGATCTCTCCTCACGATTCCAATAGTACGACGGTGTGGTGGTGGAAGTAGAGGTGAAATCCCGCAGGGCTTCGCCTAAGCCGGAGCGGGTGATGGCGCCTTGTTGACGTGGGAGCTTCTTTCTTTATTCCCCGGCAACGGTGCCAGAAAAGCTTGATGCAGCGCTGAGTTGATGTAGGAGCGCTTCGTTGGGAACCCCAAGAGCAAGGTGTGAAGCAGCAAGTTTTACCTCAGTAAGAAACCGAGGTTATCGAACCAGTAGGAGGAATGAAACGTCACACAGGTGTTGCAAGCAACGCGGAGACCTGCACAACACAAACTCAAGACTTTGCCCCAACGAATCAGTGAGGTTGTCAAGCTCACTGATTTGCTGTAACAAAGGATTAAACATATGGTGTGGAAGGTAATGGTGGTTTGCAGCAAGTAAACAAGTAACAGTGGAAGATGTATCAATGGTAAAGATTGGACCAAGGTCCATAGTTCACAAGAGGTGCTCTCCTTAGATAAACAACAAGGCATGAAGGGTAAACAAATTACAACAGGGCAATTGACAGGAACTGAGCAAGGCATAAAAATGCAATTACTAGTCATAAAGATCCTATGAGATTCAATTGGGAAATACAACAAGATACATAGACCGCCATCCAACTGCATCTATTACTAGAAGTCCACCTTCAGGTTATCATCCGAACCCCCTCCAGTATTAAGTTGCAAGCAACAGACAACTGCTTTAAGCAAAGTGTGTAAGGTAAAAAGTCCACATGTTCCATAAACAAGAGACCATTTTTTTCTCCCTAGTAGCAACAGCACATCTACAACCGAAGAGATTTCTGTCACTTCCCTTGGAAACTAGAGGCATGAACCCATTATCGAGCATAAATACCCCCTCTTGGAATCACTAGCAACTACTTGGACAAGATAGCTACTAACAACGGAGAGCATGCAAGATCACAAACAACACAGACATGATAGAATCATAAACACAAAACCATTAATCAATCCAATATAATAATCTCTATATCCATCGGATCCCCACAAACACAACATGCATGATTAGAAATAGATTAGATCTTGATCATGAATGGAGCTCACAAGATCTATACATGAAATCACAAGGAGGAGATAGAACCATCTAGCTACTACATGGACCCATAGTCCAAGGTGGAACTACTCATGCATCATACCAGAGAGAAGGCCTCCGGGATGATCTCCTCCTACGAAGTCAGGAAAAACTTGATCCCCCACCGATCTAGGGATGACAGTGGCGGCGGCTACAGAAGGTTTCGTGGAATATTGATCGGGTTCTTAGGGTTTCTGCATCAGGGGCTTCTTATAGGCGAAGAGGGAGGCCGAGGCGGTGGCCAGGGTGCCCACACCCTGCCTAGGCGCGGGGCAGGGCCAATCGGCGCTTAGGGGGGTGTGGCTACCCTGGCACGCCTCTCTGTCTCCCCTCTGGACTTCTTGTTCCCCACGGAAAGTTATTGACTTTGATGTTTGTCCCGTCCAATTCCGAGAATATTTTCTTACTAGCTTTTCTGGAAACCAAAAACAGCAGAAAACAGGCAACTGACACTGTGGCAACTTGTTAATAGGTTAGTACTAGAAAACATGTAAAAAGCACCTCAAAGTGTAGACAAAGCAAAGCAAAGTAGATACTAAACAAGCATGGAGCATCAAAAATTATAGATACATTTCCGATGTATCAAGCATCCCCAAGATTAACTCCTGCTTGTCCTCGAGTAGGTAAGTGATAAAAAGAATAATTTTTGAGGTGACATGCACCCTCACAATAAAGATCTAACCATTTGCAAGCATTGAAAGCTAGGATCAAAGAACTCTAAACATGTGCATGAAAGATGGAGTTCTAACAATAGGACATAGTAACTATGCATGCAACATGAAAGGCTACAAACAAAGATCATGAATAACATGCATTGAAAAACGTTTGTTTGTTTCACATACAGAAAACATAGCATAGTGGATATCATCTTGTCCCTTATAGAGTAGCAAATATATGCATAAGACACCTTCAAAGTTCACAAGGGTGACTAGAAACAAATAGCACAAGAATAAGTAATATCACAATATGCATCAATCAATAAGCTTTGGAATACTGCACACATTATGAAAACTATGCTCTCTTAATGGTGCCTAAAGGTAGAAGGTGGAGACTCAATAGTGGTGGAAGAAAAACCTTTTATAAAGGAAGCAGGGATTTCAAGTTTCAAAAAGAGCTTCCAAAAATTATGGTACGTGTTAGCTTTCAGCCCTCATTGCCCCTATCATAAGCATCTTGAAGTGATTAAGGTTAAAGTGAACAAAGATGGAGTATATGCTTGACGAAGTATAAGTTGGCAATCTCAAGTCCCTTGAATACAAGGGCCACACCTCATGCTACTCAACTTTAGTCACTTGTAAGTTCTTGTCATTGTAAGTATTTGCATATCATAGAGAACCGCCAACGGGGTACCCCTTGCACATGGTACAGGAGCTTTCCCATAACCAAAATGACAAGGCAAGCAGACAATGAGCATCTCAGCAATCTTTTTATTTACCATATGCATAGCTTTTTATTGAGGATGCTTCATAGAGAGCTCACTATGGTGATGCTGCAAGTTTCCACCATGATTAGGCATGGATTAGGCTAGAGGCCCAGGCGTTTCTCTAACACAGAATACAAACTCCATGGACTTACAAGTTCCCTCTTTATTTCACACTGGTGACATCCATAGACAAAAGAGCATGATATCAACTGAGTACAAAGTACAAGTGTAATGTTGAAAACATTCCCCGTGGCAGCACGGTTCTGCTAATTCCAACGTATAAGTGCAAGCATATACAACATATATTACACAATGGTTCAAGTTTATTAGGGGCAAAAGAATATAAAGTGTGCCATCAAGTTCGTGAGGGCTTTAATCACTAGGTTTTCACATAACAACATAGATTTTAATTGGAAGATAGCTGAAAACAAGAATATCTTGGAATGTTGTAACACACCATGCATAGGATTTTATAGTGGACACTTTGGAATAACTTGGTTTCTTGGGAGTTGGAAGCATGAGTAGAACTTACTCATACAAGCGGAGGCTAGCAAAAGACTGAGAGCAACCAACTAAGAGAGCAATAATGGCCATAATCATGCAGTGCAACAAAGCATTACTAATCAAAGCATAGAGTGGTACTACAAGTCAGGGACTAAATGATCATAGAGGCTAATGGTGACTTGTCATAGTCATAACATGGTGTGAGCATGTGCCAAGTCAACCCAAGCAAAGCATCAAAGGAGAATACCACAATACTATGCTTTTGCATGCTAAAACAACGCATAATTTATTCAAGGCACACTAAGCAATCCCAATTGTTTGGAACAAGACATTCTACAGCAATAATCACTAAGCATAAGGTCAAAACAACACCTAGCATGTCATGCTAAAGTCTAAGTCACAGTCAATGTAAGCTCCTCTTGCACTTTCAATCAAGAACTTACTACTCCTTTCCAACACCAAGCAACTTATTCGCAGAACAACACAGCGAGAATGGGGGGTCCAAACTACTTTATTCAAGCAAACTAAACAACCTAAGCAAAGCAAACAAAAACTAAGACGCTCCAAGAACAACACAACTTGTGCATGAAACAATAAAACGAAGTCTAGATGCACCGAGGTTTTTATTGATGAAGAAGGGGATGCCTTGGGCATCCCCAAGCTTTGACGCTTGTACCTCTTGGATATTTCTTGGGGTGACACCATGGTGTAATCCCCAAGCTTGAGATTTGTCCATTCTTCATCTCATTGCATCATTCTCTCTCTATACCTGAAATTTTTTCCTTCATACAAAACTTCACACAATCTTCATTAGCAACATTAGTTTATTCAAAAGATATTAGACCTCTGGCAAAGCTCTGGAACAGCAAGGCTTTTCACTAAAACCACAAGATACTGTATCAAATCCTTCAAAAATCTCAATTCACCTAAAGAGAACTCAAAAAGGAATCAATAAGAAGCAAATGCAAATAATGGCAGAAATCTGCCAAAACAGACCAACGGGTAGAAACCGATTTTTTTGAACATCTTATGTTGCTCAAATCAAAAAGTGTTGAACTAAAGAAAGTTAGCTAACATACTGGGGGATTAATTCGTAAATTTTGAGCTAAATAAGAATTACATAGACTCCTCACAAATATTTATGATGGAGGACAGAAATCGGTTTTGGGACAGCAACTTCCCAAATCTTACTTCCCTCTCATTAGAGGTCATTCTTGGCACAAAAAGCAAAACAAAAAGGATAAAGAGAGGTCATTAATAAATTAATAACTTCTAAGACTCAAGGAAACTCTTGGTTATCTCCCAACAAGTACTTTTCTTTAACGCCTTTAAGTTAGGCACAAGAAGCAAGAAGAATCA
Organism: Avena insularis; assembly: GCA_023614405.1. Classification (NCBI taxonomy): domain Eukaryota; kingdom Viridiplantae; phylum Streptophyta; class Magnoliopsida; order Poales; family Poaceae; genus Avena; species Avena insularis. Next base: position 130,945,721 of record CM042697.1, on the reverse strand, counting down.
AGTATTTTCAAATGAAGAATTGAGATCAATACTTGCAAAGTCTTCAACTATGAGAGGTATCTCATACAAATGAGTTTTGGAGGATCCTTTATCATCTCTCTTGGGTTTACTACTTTCATCAAAAGGATTTTCAGGAACAATCAATCAAAATTCTTTTCAAAGGCCTCATGCATCCCAACAAGCTTAAAGGGTATAGGTATCTTAAATTCATCTCTAGGCTTTGTTTTATCTGAAGTACCCACAACATCTACACATGATCCTAGCATATTGAAACGCTCAAAGACGTTTTTGGATTCCCTAGCAACATCATGGAACTCTTTGAGTAAAGTTTCAAGAATAAAATCTCCCTTTTCAGCATTCTTCTCTTCTTTTAGTTTTAAGAACAAAATTTGCATCATGGGGTTAAGGCTAACAAACCTAGCCTCCAACATATGAACTAAAGAAGCTGAAGCAATTTCATAATTAGGAGCAAGCTCTTCTATAGATTTATCCTCAATATCCTCATGCTTGCTAACATAATTAAAGAATTCTTCCATATTGTCTTTCCCAATTATGGAGCCACTACCTATAGAAAGGTCCTTCAGGGTGAACTTGGGAAGCAACATGGTGAGCTAGAACGAGGTGGCAACTAGAGTAGGAACTACATTTTTTTATGTCTTTGAATAAAGAAAGAAAACCAAACTAAACTAATTTTTTTGGGTTTTTTGAAAAGAGGCAAACAAAACCAAGCAAAAGAAACAAAGTAAAGAGAAAGGAAGTGAAGGACTCCCCTTGTGAAGACGTCCTTAGACTCCCCGGAAACAGCGCCAGAAAAGCTTGTTGATGGCGCCTTGTTGACGTGGGAGCTTCTTTCTTTATTCCCCGGCAACGACGCTAGAAAAGCTTCATGCAGCGCTGAGTTGATGTAGGAGCGCTTCGTTGGGAACCCCAAGAGCAAGGTGTGAAGCAGCACAACGGAAAGTTTTCCCTCAGTAAGAAACCGAGGTTATCGAACCAGTAGGAGGAAGGAAACGTCACACAGGTGTTGCAAGCAATGCGGAAACCTGCACAACACAAACTCAAGCCTTTGCCCCAACGAATTAGTGAGGTTGTCAAGCTCACCGATTTGCTCTAACAAAGGATTAAACGTATGGTGTGGAAGGTAATGGTGGTTTGCAGCGAGTAAACAAGTAACAGTGGAAGATGTATCAATGGTAAAGATTGGACTGGGGTCCATAGTTCACTAGAGGTGCTCTCCTTAGATAAACAACATGGCATGAAGGGTAAATAAATTACAGCAGGGCAATTGACAGGAACTGAGCAAGGCATAACAATGCTATTACTAGTCAGAAAGACCCTATGAAATTCGATTGGGCAATACAACAAGATACATAGACCGCCATCCAACTACATCTATGACTAGAAGTCCACCTTCAGGTTATCATCCGAACCCCCTCCAATATTAAGTTGCAAGCAAAAGACAACTGCTTTAAGCAAAGTGTGTAAGGTAAACAGTCTACATGTTCCATGAACAAGAGACCGTTGTTTTCTCCCTAGTAGAAAAAACACATCTACAACCGAAGAGATTTCTGTCACTTCCCTTGGAAACTAGAGGCATGAACCCACAATCGAGCATAAATACCCCCTCTTGGAGTCACTAGCAACTACTTGGCCAAGATAGCTACTAACAACGGAGAGCATGCAAGATCACAAACAACACAGACATGATAGAATCATAAAGACAAAACCATTAATCAAACCAACATAATAATCTCAATATCCATCGGATCACCGCAAACACAACATGCATGATTACAAATAGATTAGATCTTGATCATGAACGGAGCTCACAAGATCTATAAATGAAAGCACAAGGAGGAGATACAACCATCTAGCTACTACATGGACCCATAGTCCAAGGTGGAACTACTCACGCATCATACCGGAGAGAATTCCTCCGAGATGATCTCCCCTCCGGCAGGGTGCCGGGAAGAACTTCAGATCCCCCCGATCTAGGGACGACAGTGGCGGCGGCTACAGAAGGTTTTGTGGAATATTGATCGGGTGCTTAGGGTTTCTGCATCGGGGGCTTCTTATAGGCGAAGGGGGAGGCCGAGGCGGTGGCCAGGGGCCCCACACCCTGCCTAGACATGGAGCAGGGCCCACCCGCGCCTAAGGGGGTGTGGCTGCCCTGGCACGTCTCTCCGTCTCCCCTCTGGACTTCTTGTTCCCCACGGAAAGTTATTGACTTTTACGTTTGTCCCGTCCAATTCCAAGAATATTTCCTTACTAGCTTTTCTAGAACCAAAAACAGCAGAAAACAGGCAACTGGCACTGTGGCAACTTGTTAATAGGTTAGTACCAGAAAACATGTAAAAAGCACCTCAAAGTGTAGACAAAGCAAAGCAAAGTAGATACTAAAGAAGCATGGAGCATCAAAAATTATAGATACGTTCCCGACGTATCAGCGGGTATGGTGGAGTAGAGAGATCCTCGACAACTAGGTTTTAGAGGCCGAGGGGTGTAGGTGACCGGTGGCTAGGGCAAGTCTAGGCGGCGGCGGTTTAGAGGAGATCTAGGGTAGCGGTGGTTTAGAGGGGGCAGCCGGCCTAGGGTTTAGGGCGAGGGTCCAAGAGGGCGCCCACCCCTTCTCTTATAGGTGGGAGGGGCGTGTAGGGGAGGGGATTCCTCCCCCAACTCCTCTTGGTGGCCGGCGGCAAGGGAGGGAGAGGAAACCTTCCTCCTCTCCCTCCACTTGGTTTGACTTTCAATGTTGGGATTTGACTTTTCAAATTGGAGTTTGATTTCTCTCTTCCCATTGCCCAGCCAAGTGACCTAGGACATGATGAAACCATTCCATATTGGTATGAAACATTCATGTACCCTTCCCTCTCCGGAGTGGTGGACTTTCTAGACCCTTCTAGAAGCTTCTAGTGAAAACACCAAAAACATTTCTGAACCTCGGAATTGGACTTTCCTTATATAAATCTTATTCTCCGGATCATTCTGGATCTCCTCGTGATATCCCAGATCCTATCGGAGACTTCGAAAAACATTCAGTGTCTTACTCACATTCCATATCTACTAAACAACATCGAATCCTTAAGTATGTCTCCCTTCAGCTCGTGAATTATGCAGACATGATTGAGACACTTCTCCGATCAATAACCAATAGAGGAATCTATAAATTCATATGGCTCCCACATATTTCTACGATGACTTCATGATCAAATGAACCATTTACATAAGATACTAATTTCCCTTTGTCTCGCAATACTTTACTTATCCGAGGTTTGATCATCGGTATCTCTGCATACCTAGTTTAACCTTGTTACCGATAAGTACTCTTTACTCGTTCTATGATATATGATCCCTTGTGATCTAGTCACATGCTTGCAAGACATTTCACTAGTAGAAAAAGGGTCTATAGTCCCGTGTTTGTAAGGGCCTTTAGTCCCGGTTTTTCATCCGGGACTGCGAAATCGGGACTAAAGGCCCCTACCTTTAGTCTCGGTTTGCTACAACCCGGGACTAGAGGATGCCACATGGCCGTTTTTTCAGCGCGGGGAATGGAGGACCTTTAGTGCCGGGTCGTAATACGGCACGGGACTAGAGATTTTTTTAAAAAAATTATTTATTTATTCTTAAAAATTTGTTTTCGATTTTTTTCTTGAAATTTTGAATTGTTTGACTCGTTAATCTTCTCACTTGGAACATTTTTAACACTAACTATACTTAATCTTAGGTCAAATTAAATTTGTGATCAAACTTCCCGATCGGTCACTCATCCTAGCACTACTTCATCCCCAGCACGCTTAACTTTTCCGTTCCATCAAGATATCCTTGCGCGAAGCCCATTTATACCTTGTTGTCAACACTACCATATCAATCCCATTAGCCCATATCAATATATCATACATCTTTATTTTTCGAAATTACAAACAAATATTTAAGTAAACAGCAATAAATAAGTAATAATAATATTTTAATCTAATGAAAGTAGAAAACTAAATAAAATAATATTTTATTCATTTCTTGCCATTTATTCATTTAATATGGAATACATAATATCTTTAAATCTGTAAATCAAAATTTGACAAATAATATATTCATTATTATCAGAAAAATGTGAGGAATCAAAATATGGCATAAAAATTGCTTAAAAATTATTATTTAAATAAAAAAAATTCCTTTTCAAATTTTAAAAATGTAAAAGAATCAGAAAATGTGGGGAATCCATTATTTATAATTTTAAAAATCTAAATATGTGAGGAATCCAAATAAGGTTGTAGAAATCAAACTCAAATTTTTTTTCCGGACATTTTGATAGGTTGTACATTTTTTTACATCGTACGCAAAAGTTATAGCAATTTTAAGTTGCCCGCGTTCGTGCCCCTTTAGTACCGGACCGTATCACGACTCGGGACTAAAGGGTCACCCCTTTCGTCTCGGGCCGTATCACGGCCCGGGACTAAAGGGTGTTGCCGCGCCCGCACACCTTTAGTCATGGGTCGTATCACGACCCGGGACTAAAGGTCCGGAATGACCCAGTATGAACCGGGACTAGTGCTCATACTAGTCCTAGCCCGTAATAAATCGAAACTAGTGTCGGACTCTAGATCGAACCAAAGCCCCTTTTTCTACTAGTGTTTGGATTACATTCCACCAAGAAGGCCCAGAGTATATCTATCCATCATATGGATTGAAAAATCCCACTCTTGATTCATGTGCCTCAATACATACTTTCAGAATACTCAATGCCACCTTTATAACCACCCAGTTACAAAGTGGTGTTTAATGTCATCAAAGTATCCATCTAGTGATGGTGATTAACATGATCTCATGGTCTAAGGAATTATATTACTATGTATTTGAAATCTTATAGCAAATAAACTATTTAAATGACTTGATCTTTATTCTATGTTTAACTATAGGAGTATGTCCATCACATCATTCTTGTAATGATATGACCTTGTTATTAATGACATCCAATGTCCATGATCAGGAAACCATGATCATCTATTAATCAACAAGCTAGTCTAACAAGAGGCTTTACTAGAGACTCTTTTATGTTTATAAAACATACAAGTATCACTGTTTCATATTAATACAATTATAGTATGAGATGTAAACATTTATCATAGACATAAAGATACGATAATAACCACTTTATTATTGCCTCTTGGGCATATCTCCAACACATAATATATCCTTCACAAAATGAGCTATCATGTCTCATGGCATTTAGGTTCACAATCTGTGACCGGCCAGATTTGAACTAGAGGTAAACAATATGAGTCCATTAACTTCTTAGCGACGATCAAATCTCGGACAAGTCAAGTATCAAAGAAACAAAGAGAACAGGACTTGACGTTTATGGTTCAACGACATATATTTGTGGAATGCGCAGGGGTCATTATGGGCATCAAGGTCCCCTGATGATCATTGGTCATAGAAGCGTCTTGAATATGTTTGTAGTGTTTCCGAACCATAGAGCGACACACTTAAGGGTTCGATGACGCTTTAGAGATAGTTTTGGAATCATCGGGATCACCGGATAAAAAAGAAGAGAGAACCGAAAATGTTTCGTGTAAATCTGAAAGGTGTTCCGAGTGATTCGTAACAAAGGGAATTAAATAATATGTATTTAATATTAATTAAAGGAATTAATATTAATATATATAATTATTGAATTTTAGAGACCCACCTTAATGGGCCCTCACTTAGGAAGGGCCCATCAAGAGGACCCACCTTAGGAAGGGCCCATCAAGAGGTTGTCGCCCCATATGGATAAGGAAGGGGCGTTGGGGCGCCTAGGGTTTTGGGATGGGGCCTACGTTGGTCCGCTGCCTCCACCCCCTTGGCCGGCCACCTCCAACCCCTAGGATGCACCGCCCCCCCTATATAAGCAGGGACACACATGGAGGAGGGAATCCCCATGGCTTGAGGCGAGTTCCTCCTCTCCCTTCCCCACGCGCCTCCTTTCTCTCCCTTGTTGTCTCTCACGCTCGTGGCTCCTTGAAGAGCCGAGCACTTGGGAGTTGACTCCACTACCGCATGTCGTCGTGATGCTGGTACCTCGATCCAAAAGATGTACTCCGCATTCTCGGCTAGACTAGAAAAGAGGGAGTCGTTGTCAAGCACCATACACGTACGAGACCATGGAGGCGCTGTCAGTTGTGCTTCCTGTCGTCGTGCAAGATCTACACGACCTTGAGGTCGGCTAACGACTATAGCATCCACGTTCCATAGGACACTAAAAGCTTTCGTTTTACGAGGGTACGTTACCAAAATCTTCCTGTTACAACACTACTCCTAGATAGATCTTGGCAGATAGTGTATACTAGTTAGAAAACTTATTATTTTCTGCTGCAAACCCCTACACTTGCCCACCTGTGACCAATATGCATATCCCTTTTGCTCGGTACATATAGTTGATCTTGGGAAATCTCGATCCAAGCCTGGGGCCCTACAGGCTTGGACGACGCCTCCGACGACGTCGACCGGGAAACGCCGAGTCGGGAAAGCGTGCCATCGTGCCTCGCTTGGATCTTGTCCTGCGATGGCGTACACAAGACCGATGACGTTGGTTAAAGAGGAGGCCGGCCGCTCGGCATTGACGAGACCGAGCTTGTCAAGGATATGTCGATCACGGCATGGAGAGGCGCAACCAGTGGTACAATAAGGCCCTGACTGAATGCGACGGTGAGCGCCTCTTCGTTCAACATGATGACGGCCTGGGAGAAAGCATTTCTCGCCAGCACGTCCTCCTGCATGAGATCCTTGGCCAGCCTCTTGGCGACGCTGGCATCGGGAGGGCCAACGGCGGCTGTGTCGGCGGTTTCCAACGCTTTCGCAGCGCCGACCAAAACTTTTACGAGGATTTTGGAAAAAAATGACTGATTTTTATATCACTGACGGAAGGAACAGACAAAGTGGAAAGACGCGGGAGGACACGCGTCCTGTCCGGGCCAACACATCTGTGGCTCAAATTCGATGAGCGAATGGAGTTGGTCCGCGCAAGTGGATCTGTTTTGATCGCAGACCAGCCAACATCAATCTGGACAGGCATGGCACGGCCTGGCCCGATGGCGTGATCTGCTTCGGCCCGGGATTTTCTGGCTAGGCCTGGTCAGGTCGGGCGGCCCGACGGTGCCGGGCTGCTCATGCCCCAAGTCTTGGACCTGGTGACATCGTGAGCTGACTCTTTGCCGCCACGGGGCTGCCTGGCCGGGCATGGACAAGGGCCCGAAACGCTAGATCTGCAGTCGCAGAGTCAGCGAGCAATCCAATACGTGTACCTAGCGATGGAGCTGGATGTACGTGAGAGGGACGTCTAGCTATCCGGAGCTAGCGTAGATATATGGGAATGACTCAACTGCACTGGCTGAGATTTAAGAAGAAATTTAGTCAAACTGTGCAATACAGTAGACATCCCCTCGTGACCTCACCGGATGCCTTTTTGGTTTGGTGTGAGCATGTGCATAACTTGCGAGACTGATGTTAACGATCGGATCTACTAGCATTCGCTTGTTTGTCACCCACTATTGGCCGTGAACGCAACAAAAGCCTAGGCGCTAGCTATGCATGCATTCTGGACCCTCGAAACAAATCTGTTCTTTGACACGGTGGTTCTTCTCGATAGGTAGAAACATGGGCACATCAGCACATGGCACCTCCTGCTCTAGGCCAGATTTGCCGCAGTGGCACATCACTGACCCTCCTGCTAAAACTGAAGTCCCCATAACCTGTGATGTGCATGCTACGGTATCAGCGTAACTGAAGTTCCCATAACTTCCAAGCCGATTTTCGTCTTGCTACGGTATCATCCAGTGAGAATACGACGAGCCCACCGCGCTAACTCTATGGGCTGCTCGGGACGAGGTGCCGTACGTCCCATTGTTTCGTTCGAATGCGCCCAAGAATCGTTCCAGCAGCAGCGGCTATCAACGCTCGAGCAGCTGTCGTTTTCCTGAAACTAAAACTTCTGGATGCCCCGAGTCAAGTTCGGATTAACATGCAGCTCGCGGTGCTAGAGACAGAGGAGGCATTCGTTTTGGAAAATGCAATTTTCGGGAGGAAAACCCGAGCGAATCGATCCGAGAGTTCTCTGAATCTCAAACTGTGGACTAGTCTCTCTTCCTTTTCCTTGCTACTCCTATATACTACTACTGACCGCGCATTTAGGAGGTTGCGCTGTACTATTTGTATCCGTCTCTTTGCGCAACAGTAAAAGTACTGTAAAACCTATCGGCACCTATAAATATATCCATCTATGTCTATCTTTCCCTGTGTCCTCCGAATATCCGGTAAAGAAACCAGAGATCTCAATTTCTTGTCGTCCTCAGAATCTTATACGAGACCATGCATGCAATGTGCTCTACGGCGCTAACGTGAGTACCTAAAGTTCCAACGACTGAGATATCAGTTAAGCAAGCATCCAAATCTTGCTAGATGATACAGTAGTAGTTCTAATATAATCCCCAGAAAAGACCATTTCTTCTCGAGTCTCTGTCTGACATTCGCCTTCGGCATTTAGGGGAGTTTATTCGCCTTCGGCACCTTGTACTACATGACACTCTGTTTCTTCTAGTATCTGTCTAATTTTATAAGGCAGAGTTTCTGCCTTTCTCCCGACCCCCAGAGAGAGAAACCTCAGCCGTGGCAAACGTGTGATCTTCATGCACTTACGAGTACGACACCGTCGTGAACGGATCATGATAGCGAGTGTTTGGGAGGTACTTGACAGTTTGAAAACATGAGCACAGGTCTCTCATTGCTCAATTAATCCAAACCGTATTCGTGTCACCGCACGAATGGGTAGAAAGATGACGTGAACGTCCAAGGGACCATCGAATCTTGTAACATGTCACAAGCGAAATCGAGGGAGGCTATAGCGACTCACGCGCCAGCTTGTAGCGTAACGCCACTCTTGCATCTATCAATCGGTTACAGTTAGGTTTCCATGGTTTTTCAATTTTATTGCATGTGTATATCTTAGTTATGCAGAGGCTGGATGTAATATTTAGATTTTTTAATAATATAAAAAGTATTTTATAAAAGGTGTAAACGCTCACTATCCAAGGTAAAAAAAGGGTTCACTATCCTGATATATAAATAAACACTCATACAACCTTCAAAAAATCAAAACTAGATTTCCGGATATGTAAATGCTTTTTTTTGTAACAATACATATCAATAAGATATGTGTTGGAGCCGATGAGAGAACATCCCGTCCCTCGTGTTGCCCCCTCGCGGGAGACCAGAGGGAACCCTAGCCCGCCGCCACTGGCCTTCCCCTTTCCGGGCTTACCTCGTCGGCGTTGCCGCCAACTTCATTGTGGTTTCTCCCCCTACCGTCTGCAAAGGGGGAGCGTGAGATCTATGGTGGATGCGGGCTTGCACGACGCGTCTATGTGCGACGGCAACAAACGCAGTGGGCTGGCCCATGGTGGTGGCGGGGGACTTGAGGCGACAGGGCTGACACGTCGAGCAGGGGAAGGTTGTGGTTGCGGCGGCCTTGGCTCGTGGGTGTACCTTGGGGGTCTGTGCACCCTACATCCGTCGGAGGAGGCCTTCTTGGATGGAGGAGTGGAGTGCCCCTAATAAATCCACTCTCCAGGTGCCCTAGTGTGCTCTACTGCTGCTGCCATGTGTGCCCTATTCTGGCAACACTAGATTGGATCATGTGGCAGAGGATCACGGCGTGTATGCGGTACTCCTACTGCCGAAGGCTACTGGCTCCAATTAGGCGATCCCATGATTCCTCGCAGGATCTTACGACTAGGGAAAGCGCACGACAATTCGCCCTGAAGGCTTGCTTCCTTAAATCTACATGCGCCAAATTAATGTTTGGGTTCCCTAATGCATGTGGTAGGTAGCACAATGGGCTCTTGGCCCACTTTATCCCCGCCACGGGAATATGGCTGACATGAAATTTTGTTTTCTTCTAGGTCGTGGCAATCTTCATCCACCTTGGGTCAGCCTTGGCATCTTCATCTGCGATTACCAAGATCTTGACGGGAGGATCATGTCAATCGTGTTTGGAGAAGACCGTATAGGCTCTGGAGTTTCTATCTCACATGCTCGTGTTGAGTCGAGAAGATCCGAGGAGTAGGTGCAGTGGACCAAAAGAAGTATATGTGTCAAATGATTCCCTTTTTGCAGTAGTGTTCTTGACAAGTGGTGGAAGACACCAGTGAACTCCGTTCTTAGCGGTGCTCTTTGAGATTTATATCTTAGTTTACGAGTTGAAAACCCTATGTGTAACTTTTGAAGGTTGTACCTTACAATGGCGGCTCTCTAGTCATTTTCTTGTTGAAGGCATTGTTTAGTAGAGATTGGACCTTCGCAGGGTGAAAACCCAGGATCTGACAGTGTTGGTTAAACCAGATGACGACGTTGTTTGTGCATCGCTTCCTGCTTCCTAAAGATGTCGTTCTGGAGAAGATTTGTCGGAGTCGAGGCGTCGAGCTTTTGTGGCTGTGAGTCTCTATGATCGTTGGTGGAGTCTTTGTTTTCTATTTTTCTGCTTCTTTTATTTTTGGTTGTGTGCACCTTGATGTCTAGACTTACTCTAGTCACTAAATTGCCCTGTGGGTGTATAATCACTTCGTCAAAAAATTGTATAGGCAGTTTTCATTGTCATGTGCTCTTTTTTGTTGCACGTCCTCATGTGAATGAGCTGATAGGTGCAAAGTGTGTCGTGTTGCAGTGCAGGTTGAATCGGCAGGGAATTCTTTCTTTCTTTGCCTTTTATATGGAGACGGGAGAAAATTATTTCTGAGGGTGTCGTCGCCGTGTCATGTAGCCAGATCGCCACTTGCCAACACGGCTATGATTCTCAGAATCTCTCTGCATGTCTCTTCTTCTGCATGTGCCGGCACTTGGCAGCCATGATTTTGACGGGCAAATCTAGTGATTATTTTTGCTCATATCACGTGTCCTCTCTGATATTGGTTGCAGAGAGCATGTCTCGTTATTGAAATTTACAAGTATTTAAGAGAAATCTTTTACAAAGATCGCGACGAACTGCAATTAGATACAGTAATGGTACAGCAGAAGCATCATTATAAACGTAACAGTTCGGATTCAGCTGCCAGTAGAGATACTCAGATACATAGTACAAAGTATCGTTACCAAACAGTGAATTCAGAAAATGCTTCATATAATACGTAGAGGTTTTAACTAAAGCCGTCAGTCCCAATCGAGCAAGCCCAGCAATAATTCCCTTGAAAAGACCACTTATGATGGACGGTTGAATTGGAACAGAGCACAATAATTGGTCAGGAAATGTCAGTTTCAGCGGCCATAGCTTTCTATCCCCACTCCTCCCCTCTCCCTGAGACTTATTTGTATGGCTACTCCAACAATCATTTAGTGAGGATGTTGATTACTCCAGAATTGCTCATTTTGTTGCATGGCAGTAGCTTGACATCTCACCTACAAATCTATAGGTGTTGGGCTCCATTTGGGGACTACATTGTAGTGGGCCAGGCGATAGTCAATAGTACAAGGCTTCATTTTGAAATGACAGTTTTGTGTGGTGCTATGTAATACTTCATTCACGTGTTAAACATATTTACCATTTTTTGAAGGAGCATATATTAATATCACAATATACCAATTCCAACATTTGCAACAACTGCACACCACCAAAAAATAAAAGAATAATTAAAAAAAGAAAAGTCCTGCTACATTGACTCATTCGTTGAAACAGTGATACTACCACCACCAAGACAACACGAGAAGTCCAGATTTTACAAAAGCGACGTCTCCAACAAGAGAACAGTACACAAATACCGTCATCGCCCGATCATAGATCTTAGATTTTCACCCTGAAGAAAGTCCACGCTCTCAAAACAATACCCTCAACAAGGCCATTGCCAGTCACAATAAATTAAAGTCAGACCCTGCGTTTTCACCCTGAAAGATAGGACCATGATCTTCTCATGTATTGTCGCCCCCGCTTGCATACCACTGTTCCAAGTCACGAGTCACCAAGCCAATTCCTCATCAGCACCCAAACTCGAACCACCATTGTCAGTCTGTGGATCTCGGTCTCCATGACATTCTCCGTTAACACCATGGAACGAGAACATGCCCCATGATATTAACCGCCAACAGAGCTTCAAAGCGCTCCATCTAAACTCAAACGGTCACAGTAAAACATGGGTGCATACGACCGAATCTCTCCAATCCGGCAATCTCCAAGCATTATTCATCCATTGGAGTTCGCCGACGAAGCCTTTCGAAACTTGGCACTAGGACCAGATCAAAGAGGGCAAGCAACAAGTAGATCCTTGTTTTGACGCAAGAGGAATCCTAGGACCGCCGCCTTTATTTTTAGCAGACGAGCAAGCCCCCACGCCGTCCATCATCTCCGTGCAGCACCAACAGAGAAGGAGAGGGAAACCAACCGCAAGAGATCGGCGTGACTAGGCCACAACCTCACCCCCAGCGGCGAAGCCGGTAGAACGGTGGCGTGCCTCCATCCCCTCGTCGTCCGCCAGAGATCCTTAGGCCCTAGCCAAGACGGCCGCGCCGCACCAAGCCCATAGCCAGCGCCGCACCTCCCCCATGTGAACGCTGCCGCAGACCCCTGTCCTCCCCCATCTTTTATGGATGGGGCACCGCCACTGCCGCCAGAGTCGGTAGCAGCGGTGGCCAACGCGGTGAGGGTTGGAGGGCTTCTAGGGTAGGACGGAGAGGATCCCCCTCTAGCTCGGTGGGGGCGGCTCGGGAGAGGGTTAGGGTTTTCTACGCTTGTCGTAGAACTTCAACGGCATCCCCTCTAGCTCGAACTCGATAGCCTCCGCTGCAGAGGCACCCTTCTTCTTCATGGCTGAAATGGGGGAGAGGGGCACGACGATGGGGAGGCGGGATGGAGGAGGAGAAATGCGAGGGTGGCTGCTGCCGGAGGAAGGTGGGAAGAGCGGGCGCCGCGGCAGCTATCGCGTGAAGGAGCCACGAGCTTCTCTGGTGAGCGTGCGGTCGGGGTTTAGGACAAAAATGATTTGGTTTTTGCTAGTACTCCTACCAAGTAGCACTTGACAGCACCCAGAGTACCATAAGAAATCAAGTTTTGTGGAACATTGGTTGATTTGGATCATTTCATGCTCATACCAGCTCATCTCACTAGTAGAAAACATGACACTAGTCTCGGTTTGTAAGAGGCTTTATTCCCGGATTGTAATCCAGGACTAACGTATAGGGACTAAAGACCGGGACTAGATTGTCTCCATGTGGCCCCGCTGCGCGCGCTGGGCTGGAGGATCTTTAGTCCCGGTTAAATTCTTGTGATGGCGTTTGCAAATCACTGCCATGGCGGGGTTTTAGGGTTTTCTTTTTTTATGTTTGATTATTTTTCATTTTTTGTTTTTATATACATATTATTCTATGCTACCACATGTTGTATAAATTGATGCATATATAATATAATTTCACTCACGATAACATAAAGACATATAAATATATACACAACCGAGACTAGAGCTCGTCTAATTGATTTACACCAAAATCATTACAACGGATACTGTCCTTTTGTGTCTATCCACGATTACACGAAGGTCTATCCATATTATACTCTCCTTTTGTATTTATGATGTCCCTAAGCAAAAATCCCAACAACTCCTCTTGAATTGCTAGTAGGCGTTCATGTGGTAGGAGCTTATCCCGCATCGCATCCAACTATATATAAAGAAGTAGATCATTATGAATGGAACTCAATAAAAACTATGTTATAGAATAAATTGCGAATATATTGTTTACATACTTGAAGAAAGTTTGTGCCCTTCTTCATACACCCACGAATGAACTCGCATACGTAATATCCACATAAATTAGTCCACTGTGGCTGCGTCGCACACTTTTCGATCGAGAATATAATTCAATCAAATAATAATCAAGCATGATAATTGTATGAATGATAATTGTAATATCCACATAAATTAGTCCCCTAGCTCTCGTACTACTTACCGGGACCGTACGAAAAGTGAGCTCCTCACGCCATTCACCCTAAACCTCCTTCATGAACTCTTTTCCAAACCCTGTCCGGCAAAAAAGAAATAAATGAGTTATTAATTAGTTTACATCTCAGAGAATGAACGAAAGAGACAGATATAGTGCGATAATGATTGAAATTACTTTTAGAGGCAATCAATTATGCTGCGGTAGTCTTTCATCTGCTTCTTTAACGAGTCCGAGATTTCCACTTTTGCACGGTCAACGTCAATGTTTAGAAGAATCCAGTGGTAGCTGCGCATGTTTATATACACTTAACATCTAGTAAACAAAAATTGAATATCTAGTAAACAAAAATTGAATATGTACAAGACCCATAGTTGTAAGGAAATAAAATTTGTGTCTTGTAATGTTGCTCTATTAAAAACATTAGCAAGTTATCCTCCGTTTCCTCGAGGTTATTTATTACAGTATGTCCATTAACTCTGTTTGGGTCAACGAACCCAATGCTGTAGATTGACTTTCTTCTACATTCTTCAATCTTCATTCTGCATATATAATAGCATACAGAAGGAGATATAGTGAGGATAACGACAGAAAATAAATTGAACGAGCTGAGTTAGTGACTTAATTACTTACAGACAATAGCAGCTGAGGAGGGACTTGTCGAGGGCGTCTAGGTTGAATAACTGAAATAGTTTACAAAGTTCAATGGAGATCTCGTCTGGACGGAAGTACTCCTCTCCAACTTTACATACGAGAAATTGTCTCCCTTCCTTTGTGACTTTCAAATACCAGATATGCAACCGTCGCATATGTGTTGGCAGATCATCGAATACCTCATCGCTGACCAGAGGCTCCCCGTAGACAAATTTTCGTGCTATTGGTCCCTTGGCGACATTATAAGTTCATCAAACAAAATCACGATGCTAAGAGTAGTACTAGTCTAAAAATAAAAGAACACATCGTATACTGATTAGTTCGCCGACATCTTCGAGGAGCTCGCCGTAGAGGCACTCTCTAATATGTGAAATTAGTTAGCTCCACCAGCATACTGATTTAACTAGAAAAGATATGAACTGAAAGATGGTGTGCGAGAGCAGGGACACCACTATGACAGAGCTTCTCGAAGATGTCTTAGGATGCCTCCTCCTCAGACATCTTCGAGGAGCTCGCCATAGAGGCACTCCTTAATTTAATTTGGTAGCTCCTTGGCGTGTTCATGTTTTTGTTCTTTCTTGTTTAACTGGCCGATGATTAACTAAAATGCTAGGGCGCCACTATATATATGTGTGCCTTCATAGTTTTGGTACTTATTTTTGTTTCAATGGATTTTGTGACGACAGGTAGAAGAAAGAAGAATATTTTGTTGCTCGACGGTGACATGATATGCACTGTGAACCGTCTGGATTTCAAGACAACGTGTCAAACCAAGATATGTAGATAAGATGAACTCATGTATCTATGTGCATCGATAAATCAAATGAATTTCGAAAACTATATGTGCCAAATTAACCAGATATATAGAGATAGAATCCACATAAAAATCTATCCATTTCTAGAGCATGAGATAAGCTAAAACAAACAATGAGAAATGAAATGATGAAGTTGTTAACTTTTTAGAACCCTTGATAGATGTGGAGCCAAAAAAATCTTCACAAATCTTAAGAAAAATGGGGAAGAACTCGAGCTTGAGGGGAGAAATTTGAGAGGGGTGATTGTATGAGCTTGAAATGGCTCGGGCTAAGAAGAAGAAGAAGATATAATCGAGAACTTTAGTCTCAATTTGAGAAACAAACCGGGGCTAAAGGTTCACGCATCTGCTCTTTTCCAGCGCCAGACCCTTTAGCCCCGGTTTGTTAAACGAACCGAAACTAATGTCCTCTGGTCCCTGCGGCCGTTTCTAGCCGTTAGGATCAGGGCATTAGTTCCAGTTTGTACCAGAACCGGGACTAATGCTCTGGACCAAATGTCCATTTTCTACTAATGTCTACCAGATGCTGCAACGATTTTTTGGATCGGTAACCACGGTAGCTCATAGAAATCTACCTGAAGCTGCACTTTTATAGGATAGCTCTGACAAGGAACCTGCATGATGGGAGTTGAATGGTTTATGCTTTTGGAGTATCGCTGAATTTCTGCTGACATCTCTCTTGAATTATCACAATTAGCATCCTAGTACTTCAGAGAAGCTGCCAAAATTAGAAGAGCCAAGATTAAGCTGCCAAAATTAGAAGAGCCAAGATTACTTCTAACAATCGGAGACAAAAAAAAGGAGAAATTTCCTATATGCAGGATAGACATGGTAGCCCTACAAAATAAATAAACATTTTTTTCCAAAAAGAATGAATCCATGAATGTATTATTTCAAAACCATTAATCCAGGAACCTATTTTTATAACCTATGAACACCTTTCGAACCATTCATATTTTTGGAATGCACGGACCCATTTTTTAAATCCGTGAGCATTATTTTTAAATCTCCAGATGAACAATTTGAAATATGAAGGAAATATAAAAGGAAAAACTGAAATAAAAAAATAAAAGAAAAGGAAAAAATAAAAAGGAGAGAAAATACAGAAATTGAACAAATAAAAAAATATAAAAAGAGAAAATTAAATATAGAAGTAAAAGAAAAGGAAGAAATAAATCAGAAACGAAAAATAAAAGTGAAACCAAAAAGAGCCATGTAATGGGCTAGCCCATAGGCGGATATCTTCAGGTATCGCGGTGCATAGCGCAGCTTAGAGCGGTATGCGGTATATAGTTGTAGCTTCGGTGGGTAATCGTTAAGAAAATTCAGCTCTAGGTTATTTTCTCCTCTATTTTTTGACACTAATTAATGTGCACGTGCGACGCACGATCTTAATCAATTAATGTAAATCACAACGTACTCCGTTTCGGTTTATAAGTCCTATACGTATATCTAGGTTATCAATTTGACCTATATAATTTCAATTATATAATATAAAAATTACATCATTAAAAAATACAAAGTCTAAAGTTTCCGGTGATATATTTTTTATAATATATACATCGTACTAAGTTGCTTAATTTGGTGACATAGAACTACGTGCAGGACTTGTAGACCGAACGGAGGGAGTATGAATAAACTTATAGTTACCCTCTCTTACGTTTCAACTACTCTATCATTCGACACACATAGCTCTCATTATATGAACCATATATATTTTGGAACTATGCTATCACTATATGAACCATATATTTTTATTCCTTCATTTATTCTCAGTCAAATTAGCAAAAAAAAAGCTTAGGCTGAATGAGCATTCGACACACATAGCTGAACAGTGACCCTATACATGCAAATAAAGGGTGAGAAAACACTCAAAATTGAAGAATATTTGATATAGCAATCTGACAGTATAATGAACCAGATTTCGCTTTCAGTTAACAAACTTTTGGAATCATGTCCTACAGGTTAAAAAAACATATATTGACATGCTAAAAATACCATATATAATATGCACCTTCATGTACCTTTATTTGAACAAAACAAAACAAATAAAATCTGCAGATGGCGACCTTGTCCGTACATCAGATCACTCGTGTATGTATCACGGAGCGGTTTATAACAATGCAGCACTGAAAACTTAAAAGCTATAGGTGACATTTCACAACAGTGAATTACAGAACGTGTTGTCTTCATGCATCTAAAACAGAAGCAATATGAGGTGTGGTTAAAAATTTAAACTGACGAATATTTAACGACAAAGAAAGAAAATAAGATTCAAGAATACTGAAGGAAGCACCACGGCTATAGATCCTATGGCACATAAAATCGGGTCAATGATATAAGGATATATGCATCCCTCAAAAATATGGATGGTGCAAACACACAAACTATAAATTCAAATGTTGAGGGCACACAAAGGAACAAGGTAGTATTTTTTAGCCCGAATATATCCGAGAGAACCAAAAATTCAAAAATAAAAAGTCACTACTAAATATTAGGAATGAAGCTAAAAAATAACATCACTCGTTGTTCTGAAATAGTGTAGGGGTTCGTAGCATGAAAAACAAAAAAAAATCTATCACATGAACACACAGAAGCCAAGATCTATCTAATAGATTGTAACAACGAGTCGATAGAGTACTAACCCTTGAAGATCCAAAGCGGTTAACGAGAGCAGATTCTCGTAGGTGATATAGCCGTTCACTTGCCGATCTCAAGATCGCGTAGAAGATCCTTCTGGTGCCGTGTTCCGGCAGCGCCTCCCGCAGCCGGTCACACGTTCGATACTCGATGCAGACCTTCCTCTCCCTTGTTCCAGCAGGCAGCGGAGGTTGTAGTTCTACCCTCGCGATTTCTGCGGCACGGCGGCGTGTTGTCAGAGTTAGAGGGAAGATCCCGCAGGGCTTCGCCTTAATCCGTAGCGGGTAGGATGGAGTAGAAGGGTTCCCCAACGTTCTAGGGTTTAGAGGCCGGAAAGGAGGAGGCGTGGTCCAGCGACGGCTGCGGCGCGGCGGCGGCGCGGGGTGGGGTTGGGCAACCCCCTCCCCTCTATTTATGAGAGGGAGGGGCAGCTAGGAAGGGGAGGTCGAATCCTCCCCCAACTCCCTCTCCTCCTTGGCGCGTGGTGGAGGGAGAGGAAGTTTCCTCTCCTCCCTCCACCAGGATACATTGTCCCAGTTTAACTTTTCAAACTTGTCTTTTGACTTTCAGTTTTGGAGTTTGATTTCTCTCTTTTATTTGCACAGCCCTTTGACCTAGGACATGATGCAACCGTTCCACTTTGTCATGACTCATTCATGTACCCTTTCCCTTCTG
The DNA here is from genome assembly GCA_023614405.1 of Avena insularis. Lineage (NCBI taxonomy): Eukaryota > Viridiplantae > Streptophyta > Magnoliopsida > Poales > Poaceae > Avena > Avena insularis. Next base: position 130,926,991 of record CM042697.1, on the reverse strand, counting down.
GTTTGGTGAACCTTCTAAATCCTTCTAGATCATTCCGGTGAAAACACCAGAATCATTTCCGAACTCCGGAATTGCACTTTCCTTATATGAATCTTATTCTCCGGACCATTCTGGATCTCTCGTGATATCCCGGATCCCAATCGAGACTCCGAAAAACATTCGGTCTTCTTACTCACATTCCATATCTACTAAACAACATTGAATCCTTAAGTGTGTCTCCCTACAGTTCGTGAATTATGCAGACATGACCGAGACTCTTCTCCGATCAATAACCAATAGAGGAATCTAAAAATTCATATGGCTCCCACATATTTCTATGATTACTTTGCGATCGAATAAACCATTTACATACGATACCAATTTCCCCTTGTCTCATGATATTTTACTTATCCGAGGTCTGATCGTCATTATCTCTACATACCTAGTTCAACCTCATTATCGATCAGTACTCTTTACTCGTTCCTGTGATATATGATCCCTTCTAAGCCAGTCACATGCTTGCAAGCTAATTGGATGATATTCCACCGAGAGGGCCCAGAGTATATCTATCTGTCATATGGATGGATAAATCCCACTCTTGATCCATGTGCCTCAACACATACTTTCCGAATACTCAATGCCACCTTTATAACCACCCAATTATGAAGTGGTGTTTGATGTCTTCAAAGTATCCATCCGGTGATGGTGATTAACATGATCTCATGGTCGAAGGATTTAGGTTACTATGTATTGAAAGCTTATAGCAAGTGAACTATTTAAATGACTTGATCTTATGTTATGCTTAACTATAGGAGTATGTCCATCACATCATTCTCCTAATGATATGACCTTGTTGTTAATAACATATCAATGTTCATGATCAGGAAACCATGACCATATATTAACCAACAAGCTAGTTTAAAAAGAGGCTTTACTAGGGACTCTTACATGTTTGCAAATCAAACAAGTATTAATGTTTCTGGTTAGTACAATTATAGCATGGTATGTAAACATTTATCATAAGCATGAAGATATAATAGTAACCACTTTATTATTGCCTCTTGGGCATATCTTCAACAAATAGCACACCAACAATCATATCGAATGAAAATAGGCACAAATAATCATCACGAATGTGTAGGCATTGATTTGAGAAAGAGATGCCCATGATTTTAGAGGTTTTATGTAACTCCAAGAAACGATAGTAGTAGTCATATACTTAGCCTTTTGTTGTAGTATCTATCATAATGTCTTAACTTTGGAACTCATCCAAATCCATTGTGGAACTTACTTTCCATCATATTGTGCCACCCTTAGTTTAGATTCAGATAAACTTAATTTGTACTTTGTGACAAAACTAGTATCAATGTAGTACTTTTACAATAAACTAACCATCTATTTGTCACTTCTTACAAAAATAATATATTTTTAGTTCTTGATACGTTGGAAACGTATCTATAATTTTTGATGCTCCATGCTTGTTTAGTATCTACTTTGCTTTGCTTGTCTAACTTTCAGGTGCTTTTTACATATTTTCTGGTACTAACCTACTAACAAGTTGCAACAGTGCTAGATGCCTGTTTTCTGCTGTTTTTGGTTTCAGAAAAGTTAGTAAAGAAATATTCTCGGAATTGGACGGGACAAACGTCAAAGTCAATTACTTTCCGTGGGGAACAAGAAGTCTAGAGGGGAGACGAGGAAGCGGGCCAGGGCAGCCAGACCCCCTAGGCGCGTCCAGGGGTGGGCCCGCGCCTGGCTAGGGTTTGCCCCCCTGGTCGCCTCCTCAGCCTCCCCCTTCGCCTATAAGAAGCCCCCGATGCAGAAACCCTAGGCACCCGATCAAATCTCCATGAAACCGTCTGTAGCCGCCGCCACCATCGTCCCTAGATCGAGGGGATCTGAAGTTCTTCTCGGCACCCTGCCGGAGGGGAGATCATCCGGGAGGCCTTCTCTCCGGTATGATGCATGAGTAGTTCCACCTTGGACTATGGGTCCATGTAGTAGCTAGATGGTTGTATCTCCTTCTTTGTGCTTTCATGTATAGATCTTGTGAGCTTCGTTCATGATCAAGGTCTAATCTATTTGTAATCATGCATGTTGTGTTTGCGGGGATCCGATGGATATTGAGCTTATTATGTTGGTTTGATTAATGGTTTTGTCTTTATGATTCTATCATGTCTGTGTTGTTTGTGATCTTCCAAGCTCTTCGTTGTTAGTAGCTATCTTGGCCAAGTAGTTGCTAGTGACTCCAAGAGGGGGTATTTATGCTCGATAGTGGGTTCATGCCTCTAGTTTCCAAGGGAAGTGACAATAATCTCTCCGGTTGTAGATGTGTTGTTGCTACTAGGGAGAAAACAATGGTCTCTTGTTCATGGAACATGTGGACTGTTTACCTTACACACTTTGCTTAAAGTAGTTGTCTGTTGCTTGCAACTTAATACTGGAGGGGGTTTGGATGATAACCTGAAGGTGGACTTCTAGTCATAGATGCAGTTGGATGGCGGTCTATGTATCTTGTTGTATTGCCCAATCGAATCTCATAGGATCTTTTTGACTAGTAATTGCATTGTTATGCCTTATTCAGTTCCTGTCAATTTCCCTGCTGTAATTTGTCTACCCTCCATGCCATGTTGTTTATCTAAGGAGAGCACCTCTAGTGAACTGTGGACCCCGGTCCCATCTTTACCATTGATACATCTTCCACTATTACTTGTTTACTTGCTGCAAACCACCATTACCTTCCACACCGTATATTTAATCCTTTGTTACAGCAAACCGGTGAGCTTGACAACCTCACTGATTCGTTGGGGCAAAGTCTTGAGTTTGTGTTGTGCAGGTCTCCGCGTTGCTTGCAACACCTGTGTGGCGTTTCCTTCCTCCTTCTGGTTTGATAACCTAGGTCTCTACTGAGGGAAGACTTGCTGCTATGCTCATCACACCTTGCTCTTGGGGTTTCCAACGAAGTGCTCCACGTCAGCACCATCAACAAGTTTTCTAGCGCCGTTGCCGGGGAGGCTAAGGACGTCTTCATAAGGGGAGTCCTTCACTTACTTTCTCTCTAATTTGTTTTTAGTTTTCTTTGCTTCTTTTTCTTGGTTTTGTTTGCCTTTTTTCGAAAAAAACCAAAAAATTAGTCTAGTTTGGTTTTGTTGCTTTATTCAAAAACACAAAAAAATTAGTTCCTGCTCTAGTTGCTGCTGCTGTTTTTTGCTTGCCCACCTTTGCCAAAATGAACTCTGCTGAGAACACCAAGTTGTGTGACTTTAGTAGCACCAACAACAATGATTTACTTAGCACACCTATTGCTCCACCTGCTCCTGATGCTACCTTTTATGAAATTAAGCCTACTTTGTTGAATCTTGTGATGAGAGAGCAATTTTCTGGTTACCACCAAGAGAGAACATTTCATGTATTATAAAGTGAGATACCTCTCTTGGTGAGAAACCTGAAAACCTCAAAGATCAAAAATGCAATATGATATAAAAGGGAAATCCGTTTTTGATGAACTAGAGCTTGTTATGAATATTACCACAAGCTCTAGAACCTCATATGTATAAGATCCAAATAATGGAAGGTTTTACCTATCTCTAAAAGACAAACCGGTAAAACCTCCAAGATCAAAAATGCAATAAGATATAAATGTAAAATCCGTTTTTGATGAACTAGGGCTTGTTATGAATATTACCACAAGCTCTAGAACCTCACATGGATAAGATCCAAATAACAACCAAGAAAGGATGATGCAAAGTATGCAAAGGTTTGAGCTCTCTCTGAACGATATGATCGAGTTACTCACTTGAGAGCCCATCTTGATAGTACGGTTATCTATCCTATAAACCGGTCTCCCCAACTAACATGCTGAGACCGATAAGAAAGAAACCCTATCAAGATCATACCTTTGCCTTGCGCATATTCCACTTGATTATGATGTAGACGGTCTTGTCCTTCTCAAGATGGAACACCTTTCTTGATTGCTCTTGTACGCACTTGCTAGATGAATACTTGCAAGATACTCCCCCATACAACATGGGGAAACCTTCACTTTGACCTTGTCTTCATCGATCCATGATCACCGAGGTTGGCAAGCTTTAAGCACGAGATCTTCATAGGTTTAACTCTCACATGACCAATCTGTGGATCACTCTTTGAACACCTTGGTCACCACTTGATCCTCTTCACTTTCTTCTTATCCAAACCTTGAAGCCAACATATGGTTCAAGCATTGCCTATGGACAATTCCTAGAAGTACAACTTGATACAAGCATTAGTCCATAGAGATTGTCATTAATTACCAAAACCACACATGGGGCCCATATGTTCTTTCACGTGCTGTCACGAGGAACGTTTTCAACATTGCACTTGTACTTTGTACTCAGTTGATATCATGCTCTTTTGTCTATGGATGTCACCGGTGTGAAATAAAGAGGGAATTTGTAAGTTCATGGAGTTTGTATCCCGTGTTAGAGAAACACCTGGGCCGCTAGCCTAAGCCATGCCTAATCATGGTGGAAACTTGTAGCATCACCATAGTGACATCTATGAAGCATTCTTCTTATAAAAAAGAGACACATTGAGAAAAGAGGAAAGAGATAAAAACACCATATTCCCATGGTAAATAAGAAGATTGCTGAGATGCTCATTGTCTGCTCGCCTTGTCATTTTGGTTATGGGAAAGCTCCCGTACCATGTGCAAGGGGTACCCCGTTAGCGGTTCTCAATGATATGCAAATACTTACAATGACAAGAACTTACCTGGACCCAAAGTTGAGTATGCATGAGGTATGGCCCTCATATTCAAGGGACTTGAGATTGCCAACTTATACTTCGTCAAGCATATACTCTGTCAACACCCGGATTTTTAATCCCAGATGCCTGTTATGCCATACATCACAATCCCAGGATTACCATTTTTGCGAGACATAACAGAATTGGATACCACAGTACATCATCCATTACAAACCATACATAAGGTCTTACACAAATAAGGATCTCATGATCCAGTTCTTAATACAACTCAAGCAACGGAATACGTAATAATAAAGGTAGCGTAGGCGAAGCTTCATCTTCGGGGTCACAGGCAATGCTGACGATGGGAGATGATCCTAGTTGTCGTAACCTTCCTGGGGTCCATCCTCCAGGTACTCCTCTTCATAGTCTGGCCACGGGAATAGCCAGGGACAAAGCCATGAGTACTCTTTAAGTACACGCAAACTAATACTAATAAGTGAAAGGGATATTTGGATAATAGGACACTAGGCTCTAAGGTTGTTTTGCAAAGGCCAGATTTATCTCTACTAAGTTAAGAAGCAAGAGAAACTAGTCACAAATTTATAATTCCTAAGTGGGATCTTGTAACTCATGTCACAACTCTGTTGTGGTCAAGTCAAAGTCTCAATTCATTTCACAAGTTCTTTTGAAAACATCTGACGTGGGACAATATGGCCACTCCAACTGTCCATAACCGCGGACGCGGCTATTCGAATAGTTTGACACTCTGCAGAGATTGTACACTTTCACCACAACATTCGATACATCCGTCAGGAACAAATCCTGAATTCACCATACTCAGTATGCGGATAATCAATCCTAACCTTTCAATTACACGCCCTAGTATAAGCACCTCTCCTGTGAGTTTGGCCTCCCAACCATGACCAACTATCATCTTGGGTACTACACAGGTGGACAATCTTCACAAGGTAGCCTCACTCAGACCTTGGCATGAGGAACTAATACTAAGGTATATAAGTTTCCAGTCAAGCCCTACCCAATCTTCAGGTATTGTGGTTGTACGATAAAATTGGAATGGTATCGCATCCAGACAACCATCCGTTTTATAAAGGGCTAAGGCTCATGCCTCAACATTTTCATCACCAAAATCATCTGGTGTTCAGAAACACATGTCAAAACATCTCAGTAGAATGATCCATCATTCTAAGGTTTTCATAACCATTTTTCCACCAAGTATTCCCATCTAAAGTTGATCAAGTTTTATGCTTAGCACTAGCATCTACAAGTGGGGATAAGTACTAATGAGGGGTGGTAAACTAGTGGAGTTTCAACTAAGTACAACCTTATATCTTAGGATGATATCAAGGTTCCCAACTTAGGCCAAATTTTATGCTCTTTATGCAACCTTCAACTATATCTTTCTAGAATCTACAAGTCACTTGAGTACTCTCTAAGGAAGTAGCTTTGATAAGGAAAAAAATAGAAAGCTTGCAAATAAAACTAGGATTGGGTTATCAAGTGGGTAATATCACATATGCTTAAGGCATATAGTAGGCATGGTAACAAGTAAGGGTTTGCTTGTATCAGTAGAATATCTTGCAAGGGTTATCTTGCACATTCACTAGTAGTATTAGGCTTGCCTTGTGCAGAGCAGTGGCTGAAGTTCTCCTCGGCTTCTTCTTCGTAGTATCCTCCTTCCTCCTCGTATCCTTGGTCGGTACTAGCGTCTATAAATAAATACGATGTACACAATCACCAAACAATACTTAACTACTTGCAATCATCACACAAAAGGGTCCTATAGATGATCTAGCATCATCACTAACATTACAAGATTAAAGCTTGGTTTAATTCCTTTTATTTTTAGAAAAGTAATTTTACTCATTGAAAAACTACATAAGATTTAATATTCTCCAAACCAAATATGGGATCATGTTGACACATGTCATCACCACAATTTTATTCCATGGGAATGTGATTTAAAGTGGTGTCACAATTTAATAAGGTTTTATCCTTTTATTTTAATTAATTAAAGTGGCTAGAAATGCCTATGTGGCATTCTTTTATTACTTGGTCATTATTTCTGTAAGTAAACCTATATATTTTTATATATTCTGAAAGGTATGGTCAAATGTGATTTTTGAGAGTTGGAATCAACTCAAAAGCTATTGTGTTTTAAGTTTGAATGCAGAAAAGCTTCTGCCTTGTTATTTTTGCCAAGGGTGATCTACAGATCCAAATGACTTGAATCCAACGGGCTTGGATTCAGCATTCCCAGACCTTTCTAACAAAATTGGTTTCATTCAATTTGGTGCACTAAATCGATATGGGTTGATTTTTGAAACTGGGTACAGAAGTGTGTTTGAAATAAAATGGAAAAGGTTTAATTCAAATAACTGGGCTGCGCGGGAAGTGATACTGGGCCGGCCTGCTAAGCGCAGCGCTTCCGCGGGCTGTTTAAGTGGCTGTCCCCACGCGTCAGTGAGACAGGGGGTGCGAAACGGTATGGGGCAATGTGGTGCGTTCGATCTGGTTCTAATCCAACGCTGAGGGTCATCGTCGATGTTGGGCAACGCCGGCGAGACATAAACCTATTGTGGCCAGTGGGGGTCGTTGGGGGCTCACCGGGGTTCATGTGAGGGTCGGCGAGGTGGGCGAACGACGAAGTCGACGACGACGAACCTCCTGGTACCGGCAGCTTCTCCTGGGGCGGCTCCAATCGCTGGCTTCCTTCTTCTCTAGCAGCTCGGCCAAATTCGATGATCTGCGCCGCCTTGCCGGGAAATGTGGTGGAATGATCGGTGAGGAGAGGGGAGATGGTGTGCTCAATTCGGGGTGGCCTCTATTTATAGTGGCGAGAGGGGACCGACGGGCGCAGTGAGCTCGTCGTGGTCGATGGTAATGCTATCGGCATGGGCGTGGTGAGGATGCGGTGCTCCCTGGCGATGCTCAATGGCACGGTGGCGAGACGTGGGGCGGTGTGGCTTGGCCGGAACGCGACGGTGCTCGGCGCGTGCCCGACGGAGATTTTAATGGCGCACAGCGCGCATGGTCCGTGCGGCGGCGAACGAGCATGTCTGCGGGTTTGCTAGGACGGTGGTGATCATGTGCACGCCAGGCGCGCGTGGCGTGTGGGCGTCGGTCGAGCGTGCGCGGCGGCGTGCTCCTCGGGAGTTGTCAAAGAGGTTGGCATGGTTCATGCGTGTGGTCCAATGGCTGGCAACGCTCGAATCGGATGTGGAGTGGCGGTGGGATGTTGGCTTGCTCCCAGACATGCTGGCTAGGCTTGTTTCTCCTCCTAGCTTGCTGTCGACATGGGGGTGACAAAGGTGCATTCAGCCTGCTCACCATTGATGGCAATGCCAAGCTTACAGTGATGCTAAGGGTGTGCAATTGAGCTAGATGATCTACTAAAACCTAGTTGTAACCAGAGAGGGAACAAGTTAGGCTTCAATCACTGCTCACAATAGTGTTTGGATTTTGTTTGATTTGTGTCTGCCAAGTGTTTGATGAAATGGCCGCAAGAACTCAAGTTTTGAATTTTGAAAAGATTTTTGGTGGGTGTGCTAGGTTGGTGCTGGTGAGTCTGCAGATGCTTGGGTTTTAAAAGTTGAGCTTGTTTGAGTGGTTTTTGAAAAAGTGGGATCTTCACATATGATAAATATTCAATTTTGAATTGTCATTTAAACTATGCATTTGAAAGTTTCTGGATGATCACAAAGTGGGCCTTGATACTTTGTTATGAGTACAATCAAGGGGTGCAAAGATCCAGAAAAGTTTCTATTAGGTTCTGAAAGTTTGAGATAACCAAAGTAGGCATGGGAGTTAAATTGGTCAAAATAACCATTCCCTTATTTTATTTGTTTTGATTTACTTGTCTTTGGGAAAAGTGTGGGAAATGTTTATATGATGTTTATTTCACCTAATCATCCATTTACAAGAAAAGGAACAGACAGAAAAGTTTGTTCAAAAGAATTTCAAATGAAATGCATACACATATGCATGCTTTCATAATTTTATTTAGAAAAGTTTTTGTTAACCCTAACTTTGATGCTTAGAGTTTGATGATCTAAGTTTAGTATTTTTGGGATGTTACAAACCTTCCCCCCTTAAACAAAATCTCGTCCTGAGATTTGAAAAAGGATGAAAAAGATTACCTAGGATTTGAAGAGATCGGGAAACTCCGTCCTGATGTGATCTTCGCTCCTGTGTAGCTTCCTCTTCTGTGTGGTTGCTCCACTGAATCTTGAGAAACTTGATGCTTCGGGTTCGGGTAGTTCTGAAAGCTTCTTCCAAAATACGGATGGGTACTTCGGGATAGGTTAGGTCATCGTTGATCTCTATGGTCCGGTGGTCGATGTTCTTGAACACTTCGGTCTTCTCTGGGACTTCGAGACACTTGCGAAGTAACGAGATATGGAACACATTGTGTACTGCGGACATCTCTTCGGGTAGTTCCAATTGATACGACACTTCTCCTCGACGGTTCAGAATCTTGAAAGGTCCGATATATCTGGGGGCTAACTTTCCTTTGAGTTGGAAACGCTGCATTCCCTTCAATGGCGACACCTTCAGATAAACAAAATCTCCTATGTTGAAGGCGAGGTCTCGACGTCTCTTGTCGGCGTAACTCTTCTGTCTGGATTGGGCTGTCTTGAGGTGCTCACGAATCCTGTGAACCTTCTCTTCTGCTTCTCGTAGGATGTCGGGTCCGAAAATCTGACTCTCTCCTACTTCCGACCAGTTCAAAGGGGTGCGACACTTTCTTCCGTACATAAATTCAAATGGGGCCATTTGCAAACTGGCTTGATAACTATTGTTGTATGAAAATTCTGCAAACGACAGACAGTCTTCCCACTTGGATCCATATTCTAACACACATGCTCTCATCATATCTTCGAGTATTTGATTTACTCGCTCCGTTTTTCCATCGGTATGAGGGTGATACGCGGTACTGAAATCTAGGCGGGTTCCTAAACCTTCTTGAACTTTCTTCCAGAATCTCGAGGTAAACTGAGTTCCTCGATCAGATACAATGTTCTTGGAGACTCCATGCAAACTAACTATTCTAGTGATGCACAACTCTACTAGCTTCGAACTCTGATATGTGGTCTTGACGGTCAAGAAATGGGCGACTTTGGACAATCTGTCCACTATGACCTAGATAGAGTCCTTTCCCCTACTAGAAGTAGGCAGTCCAGTGATAAAGTCCATTCCAACGGAATCCCATTTCCATTTCGGAATCTGTAATGGTTGCAACAATCCAGCGGGTCTTTGATGTCCTTCCTTGACTCGCTGACATATGTCACACTTGGCGATATAGCTTCCGATTTCTCTCTTCATCTTATGCCACCAAAATTGCTCTTTCAAATCTTGATACATCTTCATTCCTCCGGGGTGGATAGAATAAAGATTATCATGAGCTTCCTTCAAAATAACTTCTTTCAACTCAGAATCTGCTGGTACACAAAGGCGTCCTTTGTACCACAGAACTCCTTCTTCGTCTTTGGTGAATCCGGGTACTTTGCCTGTACCAATACGACGCTTGATTCCGTCGATACTAGCATTTCCTTTCTGCGCCTCTTTGATCTGACTGATCAAAGTGGGTTGGAGTTCTATGCTAGCCAAAAATCCTTCACTGACTAATTCTATTCGAAAATCTTCCATTTCCTTGTGCAGGCTTGGTTGCTCCTTCAAAATCATGGAGTTCAAGCGGCACGACAATCTGCTAAGGGCATCTGCTACCACATTGGCTTTACCAGGGTGATAGTGAATGTCCAGGTCGTAATCCTTGATTAGCTCAATCCATCTCCTTTGTCTCATATTCAGCTCCTTCTGAGTGAATATATACTTTCAGGCTCTTGTGATCCGAATAAATCTCACAACGATTTCCCATCAGGTAATGTCTCCATGTCTTTAGGGCTAGAACTACGGCTGCGAGTTCGAGGTCATGGGTTGGGTAATTTTGCTCATGTTGCTTCAATTGTCGAGACATATAAGATATAACTTTGCCTTCTTGCATTATCACACATCCGAGACCGATCTTGGATGCGTCACAATACACATCGAAGGGCTTCGTGATATCCGGCATGATCAAGATTGGGGCTGAAATAATTCTCCTCTTGAGTTCTTGAAAACTCGCTTCACACTTGTCAGTCCGTTCAAACTTCTTGTCCTTCTTCAGTAATTGGGTCATGGGTCTGGCGATACTCGAGAATCCTTCTACGAATTTGCGGTAGTATCCCGCCAATCCGAGAAATGCAAGAACTTGGGTTTGAGTTGTTGGGGCTTGCCAATCTTCGACATCTTTCACTTTGGCAGGGTCAACGGCAATTCCTCCAGCGGATACAATGTGACCGAGGAATCCCACCTCCTGTAACTAGAATTCACATTTGCTAAAATTGGAATACAACTGATGCTCTCTAAGGGTTCCAAGAATGGTCCTTAGGTGTAGCTCATCTTCTTCTTCTAATTTGGAATAAATTAGAATGTCATCGATGAAAACAACGACAAACTTATCCAGGAAGTCCATAAAAATCTTATTCATGAGATTCATGAAATAAGTGGGGGCATTGGTTAATCCAAAGGACATAACGGTATACTCGTATAATCCATAACGGGTGGTAAAGGCAGTCTTTGGAATATCCTCTGCGCGAATCTTGAGTTGATGATAGCCAGTCCTAAGATCAATCTTAGAAAACACTTTGGCACCGGTTAACTGATCAAACAAATCTTATATCTTGGGCAAGGGGTACTTGTTCTTGGTGACATCATTCAACTTCCGATAATCCGTACACAAACGGTTACCTCCATCTCTCTTGTCCACAAACAAGACAGGTGATCTCCATGGTGATGCACTTGGTTGAATCAATCCAATTTCCAGCATGGCATCCAATTGCTTCTTCAGTTCTGCTAGCTCCGACGGGTTCATACTATATGGTCTCTAGGCTATGGGTCCAGTTCCGGGGATTAGTTCGATGATAAATTCGATATCCCGATCTGGGGGCATACCGGGCAAAACATCTGGAAATACATCGGGGTATTCATAGACTATTCGGACTTGGTCAATGGTAGGTTGGGCTATACTCTTGTTGCATTTGAATTGACGAGGTAAGGTTTCAGATATATGCTCGACTGATATTCCGGCTGTACTGGTCATGGTTATGGCTTTCTTGGCATAGTCAATCAATCCTTTATGTCTGGACATCCAATCCATTCCTAGTACTACTTCCAAACCTTTAGTTCCGAGTACTATCAGATTAGCATAAAAATCTATGCCATGGATTCGGATAGGGACGGCTTTGCAAATTTGCCTAGCCTTGGTGGTTGATCCGGGAATTTGAACAATCATGACATGCTTCAATTTGGTTGGTTGAATTTTACTAGTGCATGCAAATTCTTCGGTGACAAATGAATGCGATGCACCAGAATCAAACAACACTCTTGCAAGTACTGAATTAACAGAAAACATACCCAGCACGACGTCTGGCGCTTCCTGAGCTTCTTCAGCATGCATGAGAAAAAGACGGCCATTGTGGTTGAGCAAATTCCCTGGGGCAAATCTTCTTCCTGGCTGACACGACGTTGCTGCTGAGCTGGGGCATTGGTATTGGGGGCTGCGGCATTCTTCTTGTTGGGGCACTCGTTAGAGTAGTGACCTTTATTTCCACAATCATAACAAGTCACTTGCGACTTGTCCTTTGCTGCTACAGGCATAACATTGCTTCCAGTCCTCGGGGCAGTGTTGTTGTTGGTGGCAGCATTGCTGGTGTTGAACTTTGGTGGTGCACGGTTGAAATTGCTAGAGGTACCGGTGTTGTTGTGATTTCCTCCGGGTCTAGGGTTTCCACGGTTGGGATAGGTCGGACGGTTCATCGGGGGTCTGTTTGTTCTTGGGGCAAATCCTGGAGATGGGTTAGGGCGATACTTTGGGGTCTGATGGGTTCCTGGCTGATGCATCATGCGACGCTTGCGGTTCTCGTTGTCTTGGTTGATCTTCTCTTACATCTGGATAGCAGAGTCTACAAGGGCTTCAATATCAGTAAAGGGGATATTGACTAACACCGTCTGCATCTCATCGTGCAGACCATTCAAGAATCTCTCCTTCTTCTTGGCTTCGGTGTCAATCTCATCCGGGGCATACCTAGCTAATGACAAGAATTTGTCACGGTATTCCACTACAGTCATCCTTCCTTGCTTCAGCTCTCTGAACTCGTCTCTCATCCTCTTAATCAAACCCGGTGGCACATGGGTTCTGCTGAACTTGACCTTGAATTCCTCCCAGGTCATCATCTGGCCTCCGGTCATTGCGCGAACACTGTTCCACCATGCCCTAGCATCTCCGGCTAGATAGTGGGTGGCGAACAGAACTTTCTCGTTGGCTTCCACTCTGGCTACTTCTAGGTTATTTTCCATGGTTTGCAGCCAATCATCGGCGTCTAGGGGCTCTTCTGACTTAGTGAAAATAGGTGGGTTGGTATTCTGGAAATTCTTGAGCTTAGATCCATGGTTGTCCTGATTTCCGTGGCCTTGGTTGTTGTGGGCAAGCTGAGCTATCTGTTGCAGGGTGGCTAGGTTGGCTTGACGTTCCGCTCTTTCAGCTTCACGGTCAGAAGTCAACAGTTGCAGGATCTACAACATCGGGTCCGGGGATGAACCACTTCCTCCGTGTGGCATCTGAAGATTGAGATAGATCATGAGAAAAGAGGGAAATTTTTAAGGTTTCGGGGACTTTGAAAAGTTTTTAAAGTTTGACTCAGATATTTCTAGCAACTTGCTTTTCATTCATTCACTCATAGCACACGATAGAACACACACCACAACAAATAAAAACAGATGGTTTTAAGAACCATTCTGAAAACTACGATATAGTGGGACCGAATACTACTCAGTACGCTAGTGCTCAAGTGGTACTACTCCTCGGAATCGGTGGCTTCGTCATCTTCATCATCATAAATGAAGGTGAAATCATCCTCATCGGTGAAGAAATCCATAGCCTGATCCTCCAGAAAATCATCATCATCGCTAAGATAGGAGTAGGGGTCTCCACGAAGGTCCTCTCCGGCATTCTCCCTTTCCTCCAACTGCATGTCTCTCTCGTGGATGGTCTCCTCCAAAGATGAGATGCCGTGGCGAAGACGGGCAATGATGCGCTCCTTCTTGTCGAGCTGACGGTGGCGAGACTTGCGATCCTTCGCTAGCATGGCGATGGTTTGATCCTTCGTCTTGATGATGGCAGACTTGTGGTTGGAGTAGTCACGGCAGTTATCCAACTCCTGCTGACGATCGTACATCATGAAGCTAAGGTGGTCCAATTGAGTCTTCAGCTCGGGGTGGTATGGTGCTTCCAGTGGTTGTCCATTTGCATCACGCCTCGGGCAAAACTCAAAGCGAGTTCCCTTGATCTGATTGATGCTCTGCCCACACAGACGGGCAAGACTTTCCTGCATGGCCCTAGCAAGTCCATCGAGCCAGTTGTTCTCTCTCAAGGTAAACTGAATTCCCTAAGCAGTGGGAGGTTCAATCTTTCCTCGAAGACTTGCAATAATTAGCCACTGCAGATCTTCTCCTCCTTGATCATTGAGCTGAGCTCAAGAACTCAAGTGCGACGCCCAAGTTCCAAAGCTGGTCCAAATCCCTCTCAAAGATAAGGTCTCCTCCATTTACCAACTGATAAAACTTGTTGTACTTCACGTCCATCTATAAGAATATAGGATGAGTAAGTTAGTAGAGTGATCAAGTGTGTAAAATTTTATGTATTTTGCAAGAATTTTTGAGGAACATGAATTTTCATGAAAGAATCAAAGGGATAAGAATGAGAATAAGTTTTTGGTAAATATTTGCTTCCTTTGGTTTTGAAACTAAGTTTTTGATTCAAACGTCCAGTCTAACTAGGGTCTCCTATGGTCAGGATGGCTCTGATACCAACTTGTCAACACCCGGATTTTTAATCCCAGATGCCTGTTATTCCATACATCGCAATCCCAGGATTACCATTTTTTGTAGACATAATGTAATTGGATACCACAAGACATCATCCATTACAAACCATACATAAGGTCTTACACAAATAAGGATCTCATGATCCAGTTCTTAATACAACTCAAGCAACGGAATACGTAATAATAAAGGTAGCGATGTAAGCTTCATCTTCGGGTCACAGCAATCTTGTGATGGGAGATGATCCTAGTTGTCGTAACCTTCCGGGTCCATCCTCCGGTACTCCTCTTCATAGTCCGCCACGGAATAGCCAGGGACAAAGCCATGAGTACTCTTTAAGTACACGCAAACTAATACTAATAAGTGAAAGGGATATTTGGATAATAGGACACTAGGCTCTAAGGTTGTTTTGCAAAGGCCAGATTTATCTCTACTAAGTTAAGAAGCAAGAGAAACTAGTCACAAATTTATAATTCCTAAGTGGGATCTTGTAACTCATGTCACAACTCTGTTGTGGTCAAGTCAAAGTCTCAATTCATTTCACAAGTTCTTTTGAAAACATCTGACGTGGGACAATATGGCCACTCTAATCGTCCATAATCATGGACGCTGCTATTCAATAGTTTGACACTCTGCAGAGATTGTACACTTTCACCACAACATTCGATACATCCGTCAGGAACAAATCCTGAATTCACCATACTCAGTATGCGGATAATCAATCCTAACCTTTCAATTACACGCCCTAGTATAAGCACCTCTCCTGTGAGTTTGGCCTCCCAACCATGACCAACTATCATCTTGGGTACTACACAGGTGGACAATCTTCACAAGGTAGCCTCAGCTCAGACCTTGGCATGAGGAACTAATACTAAGGTATATAAGTTTCCAGTCAAGCCCTACCCAATCTTCAGGTATTGTGGTTGTACGATAAAATTGGAATGGTATCGCATCCAGACAACCATCCGTTTTATAAAGGGCTAAGGCTCATGCCTCAACATTTTCATCACCAAAATCATCTGGTGTTCAGAAACACATGTCAAAACATCTCAGTAGAATGATCCATCATTCTAAGGTTTTCATAACCATTTTTCCACCAAGTATTCCCATCTAAAGTTGATCAAGTTTTATGCTTAGCACTAGCATCTACAAGTGGGGATAAGTACTAATGAGGGGTGGTAAACTAGTGGAGTTTCAACTAAGTACAACCTTATATCTTAGGATGATATCAAGGTTCCCAACTTAGGCCAAATTTTATGCTCTTTATGCAACCTTCAACTATATCTTTCTAGAATCTACAAGTCACTTGAGTACTCTCTAAGGAAGTAGCTTTGATAAGGAAAAAAAATAGAAAGTTTGCAAATAAAACTAGGATTGGGTTATCAAGTGGGTAATATCACATATGCTTAAGGCATATAGTAGGCATGGTAACAAGTAAGGGTTTGCTTGTATCAGTAGAATATCTTGCAAGGGTTATCTTGCACATTCACTAGTAGTATTAGGCTTGCCTTGTGCAGAGCAGTGGCTGAAGTTCTCCTCGGCTTCTTCTTCGTAGTATCCTCCTTCCTCCTCGTATCCTTGGTCGGTACTAGCGTCTATAAATAAATACGATGTACACAATCACCAAACAATACTTAACTACTTGCAATCATCACACAAAAGGGTCCTATAGATGATCTAGCATCATCACTAACATTACAAGATTAAAGCTTGGTTTAATTCCTTTTATTTTTAGAAAAGTAATTTTACTCATTGAAAAACTACATAAGATTTAATATTCTCCAAACCAAATATGGGATCATGTTGACACATGTCATCACCACAATTTTATTCCATGGGAATGTGATTTAAAGTGGTGTCACAATTTAATAAGGTTTTACCCTTTTATTTTAATTAATTAAAGTGGCTAGAAATGCCTATGTGGCATTCTTTTATTACTTGGTCATTATTTCTGTAAGTAAACCTATATATTTTTATATATTCTGAAAGGTATGGTCAAATGTGATTTTTGAGAGTTGGAATCAACTCAAAAGCTATTGTGTTTTAAGTTTGAATGCAGAAAAGCTTCTGCCTTGTTATTTTTGCCAAGGGTGATCTACAGATCCAAATGACTTGAATCCAACGGGCTTGGATTCAGCATTCCCAGACCTTTCTAACAAAATTGGTTTCATTCAATTTGGTGCACTAAATCGATATGGGTTGATTTTTGAAACTGGGTACAGAAGTGTGTTTGAAATAAAATGGAAAAGGTTTAGTTCAAATAACTGGGCTGCGCGGAAAGTGATACTGGGCCGGCTTGCTAAGCGCCAGCGCTTTATGGCTGTTTAAGTGCTCCCCAGCGTCGGTGAGATGGGGAAGTGCGAAATGGTATGGGGCGATGTGGTGCGTTCGATCTGGTTCTAATCCAACGGCTGAGGGTCATCGTCGACGTTGGGCAACACCGGCGAGAGAGAAACCTAGCGCGTCCAGTGGGGATCGTTGGGGGCTCACCGGGGTTCAGGCGAGGGTCGGCGAAGCGGGCGAACGACGAAGTCGACGACGGCGAACCTCCTGGTACCGGCAGCTTCTCCTGGGGCAACTCCAATCGCTGGCTTCCTTCTTCTCCAGCAGCGGCGGGCTCCGACCAAATTCCGGTGATGCGCTACTCGCCTTGCTCCGGGAAAAGGGTGGAATGATCAGTGAGGAGAGCGGAGTGAGATGGTGTGCTCAATTCGGCTGGGGGTGGCCTCTATTTATAGTGGCGAGAGGGGACCGACGGGGCGCACGGTGAGCTCGTCATGGTCAATGGTACAGACGGCTATCGGCATGGGCGACGGTAGGGGGCGGTGCGGTGCTCCCTGGCGATGCTCAACGGCATGGTGGCGAGATGTGGGGCGGTACGGCTTGGTCGGAACGCGACGGTGCTCTGCGCGTGCCCGACGGAGATTTTAATGGCGCACAGCGCGTGTGGTCCACGCGGCGGTGAACAAGCGTGTCTACAGGGTTACTGGGACGGTGGTGATCACGTATGCCTTGGCGGTAGCGGCCGGGCGTCGGTCGAGCGTGGAGCACGGGGCGTTCTCTCGGCAGGGTTGCTGGCGAGGTTGGCATGGTTCGTGCGTGTGGTCCTGTGGCTGGCAACGTTCGAGCGCTGGACAGGGAGTGGCGGTGGGATGTTGGCTTGATCCCAGACATGCTGGCTAGGCTTGTTTCTCCTCCTAGCTTGCTGTCGACATGGGGGTGACAAAGGTGCATTCGTCCTGCTCACCATTGATGGCAATGCCAAGCTTACGGTGATGCTAAGGGTGTGCAATTGAGCTAGATGATCTACTAAAACCTAGTTGTAACCAGAGAGGGAACAAGTTAGGCTTCAATCACTGCTCACAATAGTTTTTGGATTTTGTTTGATTTGTGTCTGCCAAGTGTTTGATGAAATGGCCGCAAGAACTCAAGTTTTGAACTTTGAAAAGATTTTTGGTGGGTGTGCTAGGTTGGTGCTGGTGAGTCTACAGATGCTTGGGTTTTGAAAGTTGAGCTTGTTTGAGTGGTTTTTGAAAAAGTGGGATCTTCCCATATGATAAAGATTCAATTTTGAATTGTCATTTAAACTATGCATTTGAAAGTTTCTAGATGATCACAAAGTGGGCCTTGATACTTTGTTATGAGTACAATCAAGGGGTGCAAAGATCCAGAAAAGTTTTTGTTAGGTTCTGAAAGTTTGAGACAGCCAAAGTAGGCATGGGTGTTAAATTGGTCAAAATGACCATTCCCTTATTTTATTTGTTTTGATTTACTTGTCTTTGGGAAAAGTGTGGGAAATGTTGAGATGATGTTTATTTCACCTAAGCATCCATTTACAAGCAAAGGAACACACAAACAAGTTGGTTCAAAAGAATTTCAAATGAAATGCATACACATATGCATGCTTTCATAATTTTATTTAGAAAAGTTTTTGTTAACCCTAATTTTGATGCTTAGAGTTTGATGATCTAAGTTTAGTATTTTTGGGATGTTACAAACCTTCCCCCTTAAACAAAATCTCGTCCCGAGATTTGAAAAAGGACGAAAAAGATTACCTAGGATTTGAAGAGATCGGGAAACTCCGTCCTGATGTGATCTTCGCGCTCCCAGGTAGCTTCCTCTCCTGTGTGGTTGCTCCACTGAATCTTGAGAAACTTGATGCTTCGGGTTCGGGTAGTTCTGAAAGCTTCTTCCAAAATACGGATGGGTACTTCGGGATAGGTTAGGTCATCGTTGATCTCTATGGTCTGGTGGTCGATGTTCTTGAACACTTCGGTCTTCTCTGGGACTTCGAGACACTTGCGAAGTAACGAGATATGGAACACATTGTGTACTGCGGACATCTCTTCGGGTAGTTACAATTGATACGACACTTCTCCTCGACGGTTCAGAATCTTGAAAGGTCCGATATATCTGGGGGCTAACTTTGCTTAGAGTTGGAAACGCTGCATTCCCTTCAATGGCGACACCTTCAGATAAACAAAATCTCCTATGTTGAAGGCGAGGTCTCGACGTCTCTTGTCGGGGTAACTCTTCTGTCTGGATTGGGCTGTCTTGAGGTGCTCACGAATCCTGTGAACCTTCTCTTCTGCTTCTCGTAGGATGTCAGGTCCGAAAATCTGACTCTCTCCTACTTCCGACCAGTTCAAAGGGGTGCGACACTTTCTTCCGTACATAAATTCAAATGGGGCCATTTGCAAACTGGCTTGATAACTGTTGTTGTATGAAAATTATGCAAACGGCAGACAGTCTTCCCACTTGGATCCATATTCTAACACACATGCTCTCAAAGATATCTTGATTTGATTTACTCGCTCCGTTTGTCCATCAGTCTGAGGGTGATACGCGGTACTGAAATCTAGGCGGTTCCTAAACCTTCTTGAACTTTCTTCCAGAATTTCGAGGTAAACTGAGTTCCTCGATCAGATACAATGTTCTTGGGGACTCCATGCAAACTAAATATTCTAGCGATTACAACTTTGCTAGTTTCGAACTCTGATATGTGGTCTTGACGGGCAAGAAATGGGCGACTTTGGACAATCTATCCACTATGAACCAGATAGAGTCATTTCCCCTACTAGAAGTAGGCAGTCTAGTGATAAAGTCTATTCCAACGGAATCCCATTTCCATTCCGGAATCTGTAATGGTTGCAACAATCCAGCGGGTCTTTGATGTCCTGCCTTGACTCGCTGACATATGTCACACTTGGAGATATAGCTTCCGATTTCTCTCTTCATCTTATGCCACCAAAATTGCTCTTTCAAATCTTGATACATATTCGTTCCTCCGGGCTGGATAGAATAAAGAGTATCATGAGCTTCCTTCAAAATAACTTCTTTCAACTCAGAATCTGCTGGTACACAAAGGCGTCCTTTGTACCACAAAACTCCTTCTTCGTCTTCGGTGAATCCGGGTACTTTGCCTGTACCGATACGACGCTTGATTCCGTCGATACTAGCATTTCCTATCTGTGCCTCTTTGATCTAACTGATCAAAGTGGGCTGGAGTTCTATGCTAGCCAAAAATACTTCACTCACTAATTCTATTCGAAAATCTTCCATTTCCTTGTGCATGCTTGGTTGCTCCTTCAAAATCATGGAGTTCAAGCGGCACGACAATCTGCTAAGGGCATCTGCTACCACATTGGCTTTACCAGGGTGATAGTGAATGTCCAGGTCGTAATCCTTGATTAGCTCAATCCATCTCCTCTGTCTCATATTCAGCTCCTTCTGAGTGAATATATACTTCAGGCTCTTGTGATCCGAATAAATCTCACAACGATTTCCCATCAGGTAATGTCTCCATGTCTTCAGGGCTAGAACTACAGCTGCGAGTTCGAGGTCATGGGTTGGGTAATTTTGCTCATGTTGCTTCAATTGTCGAGACATATAAGATATAACTTTGCCTTCTTGCATTAGCACACATCCGAGACCGATCTTGGATGCGTCACAATACACATCGAAGGGCTTCGTGATATCCGGCATGATCAAGATTGGGGCTGAAATCAATCTCCTATTGTTATTCAATGCATGTTATTCATGATCCTTGTTTGTATCCTTTCATGTTGCATGCATAGTTACTATGTCCTATTGTTAGAACTCCATCTTTCATGCACATGTTTAGAGTTCTTTGTTCCCAGCTTTCATTGCTTGCAAATGGTTGGATCTTTATTATGAGGGTGCATGTCACCTCAAAAATTATTCTTTTATCACTTACCTACTCGAGGACGATCAGGAGTTAAGCTTGGGGATGTTGATACGTTGGAAACGTATCTATAATTTTTTATGCTCCATGCTTGTTTAGTATATACTTTGCTTGTCTACACTTTGTGGTGCTTTTTACATGTTTTCTGGTACTAACCTACTAACAATTTGCAACAGTGTCAGATGCCTATTTTCTGCTTTTTTTGGTTTCAGAAAAGTTAGTAAAGAAATATTTTTAGAATTGGACGGGACAAACGTCAAAGTCAATTACTTTCCGTGGGGACCAATAAGTCTAGAAGGGAGACGAGGAAGCGGGTCAGGGCAGCCAGACTCTCCCCAGGCGTGGCCAGGGGTGGGCCCACGCCTGGCTAGGGTTTGGCCCCCCTGGTCGCCTCCTCGGCCTCCCCCTTCGCCTATAAGAAGCCCCGGATGCAGAAACCCTAGGCACCCGATCAAATCTCCACCAAACCGTCTGTAGCCGTCGCCACCATCGTCCCTAGATCGGGGGGATCTGAAGTTCTTCCCGGCACCCTGCCGAAGGGGAGATCATCCTGGAGGCCTTCTCTCTGGTATGATAAGTGAGTAGTTCCACCTTGGACTATGGGTCCATGTAGTAGCTAGATGGTTGTATCTCCTTCTTTGTTATTTCATGTATAGATCTTGTGATCTCCGTTCATGATCAAGATCTAATCTATTTGTAATGATGCATGTTGTGTTTGCGGGGATCCGATGGATATTGAGATCATTATGTTGGTTTGATTAATGGTTTTGTCTTTATGATTCTATCATGTCTGTATTGTTTGTGATCTTGCATGCTCTCCGTTGTTAGTAGCTATCTTGGCCAAGTAGTTGCTAGTGACTCCAAGAGGGGGTATTTATGCTCGATAGTGGGTTCATGCCTCTAGTTTCTAAGGGAAGTGACAATAATCTCTTCGGTTGTTGATGTGTTGTTGCTACTAGGGATAAAACAACGGTCTCTTGTTCATGGAACATGTGGACTGTTTACCTTACACACTTTCCTTAAAGTAGTTGTTTTTTGCTTGCAACTTAATACTGGAGGGGGTTCGGATGATAACCTGAAGGTGGACTTCTAGTCAAGATGCAGTTGGATGGCGGTCTATGTATCTTGTTGTATTGCCCAATCGAATCTCATAGGGTCTTTCTGACTAATAATTGCATTGTTATGCCTTGCTCAGTTCCTGTCAATTGCCCTGCTGTAATTTGTTTACCCTTCATGCCATGTTGTTTATCTAAGGAGAGCACCTCTAGTGAACTATGGACCCCGGTCCAATCTTTACCATTGATACATCTTCCAATATTACTTGTTTACTTGCTGCAAACCACCATTACCTTCCACATCGTTTGTTTAATCCTTTGTTACAGCAAACCGGTGAGCTTTACAACCTCACTGATTCATTGGGGCAAAGTCTTGAGTTTGTGTTGTGCAGGTCCCCGCGTTGCTTGCAACACCTATTTGACATTTCCTTCCTCCTTCTGGTTCTATAACCTCGGTCTCTACTGAGGGAAGACTTGCTGTTGTGCTCATCACACCTTGCTCTTGGGGTTTCCAACGCAGTGCTCCACGTCAGCACCATCAGTTCTTCCAAAAGATCATAAGAATATCCTTACTATCGTCCAATGATCATCTCATGAATCATTTCGGCATATCCTCATAACATTTAGAGCATATGACATATCTGAATGTGTACATATCGCAATATGATTAAAAATGCTCTTCATGATTTCATTCATCAAGTATCAATGTATACTTGAATCTTTGTTTCACTTACCAAGTGTCAATACACTTAAGTTTCAATTTAATCCTTTCTGTGTGGCAAGAACCCTTATCGTCATTTCCATATTGAACTCTTTTAATATCTCATTTATGTACAATTGGCATAACCATATTAGCGTCTCAATCTATCCATATAGATATTGATGCCAAACATTCATGTTTTTCCTTAGTATTTTTTTACACAAAGACAGTGGGGAAGTCCTCCACTGTGTCATTTTCATTTTTATAAAAAAAGGAGGCACTGTACATGGTGGGAGTCACAGAAAAAATAGAAAATTTACAAAGTATCAATCCAAGCTTGCATGCCTTCAAGTAGGTTGGGTTTGATTCCGTGTCTAATGTCAGCTACTGACAATTTGAATAAGCTATAACAGCTATCCAGGATCCTAATTTGCTGATCAAAGATGATGTTATTCCTGTGACTCCATAGGCTCCAGCATACGGCCATCATAGTGATGTTAAAGAACTCATTCGATGATCTGTCATGTGCCTCTTGGATCATACTATTTAATGGATAATCAGTGTTCCATTCAATTCCAAGTTTCCACCAGAAATTTTGAATAAAGTCACACCTGAAGAATAGATGGTCAACATATTCAATAGTGTCTTCCTCACAAAGGACACATGTGTCATCCTCAATATTGAATTTTTTTCTGACAAGAAGATCTCTGGTATTTAGTCTGTCATTTAGTAGTAGCCAGAAGAAAAACTTGTGCTTGGGAAGACATGGGGATTTCCAAATCCATTCAAAAGGCTTTGGTGCATCAGGATCTTTCACAAGAAGGTCATATACCTTTTTAGTAGAGAATCTATCACCACCCCATGGGAATGTCCATTTGTCCTTGTCTAGCTCATTCAAATTGTTCTGGAGGATTATAGATAAACTGTTAATCTGGCTTTCTGCAATAAGAGATAGTGGCAGTTGAAACATACCCAGTAACTCCCCTGTAAGCTGATATTGTTTGGCTTCATGGGTTTTGATCTTTGGCTTTTTGGCAAAAGAAAATAATTCAGGAAACTTGTTACATAGTTGAGTGTCATTCCATTTGTCATGCCAAAACATAATGCTATTTCCCTGACTAGGAACAATAGTGGTCATATTCTTGAAATCCAACAGAAATGAGAGGCAATTTCTCCACCAGAAAGATCCCTTGTAAGAGTTACATCTGGCAGGGTGCCATTTTGGTAGTATGCTTGCCATATAAGGTTAACCCAGGGTATATCCAGACAGTTGAAGAATTTATACAGATTTTTGATCATCATTGCCTTATTATGTTGTTTCAAGTTTAAAATTCCCAGTCCACCTGCCTTTTTGGATAAGCAAACTTTGTCCCAAGCCACCAGACATTTCCCTTTTTTTTCAATGTCCTTGCCATGCCATTGAAAAGTTCTAGTAGATTTGTTCACATGGTCAATATGTGAGTAGTGCAATTTCATGGCACACATAATATGATTAGGCATTGCAGATATGACTGACTTGATAACAACAACTCTGGAACAGTGTGATAGTAAGTTGGAGATGCCTGCCAATCTTTTATCAACCTTACTGATCAAGGGGGATAGGTCATCTATACTTGGTTTAGTGGTTCCCATTGGAAGACCCATGTATGTGAAGGGTAGAGATTCCAATTTGCATCCAAAACTATCAGCAAAGGTTCTGCATCTATCAGATGTCATATTAATGGGGACCATAGAAGAATTATGAAAATTTATTTGAAGTCTAGTTGATTTAGAGAAGTCCATAAGCATATTCTTCAGACAGGTGAGTTGGTCCTAAACTGCTGGCAAGATGAGAAGTGTGTCATCTGCATACCGGAGAATTGGGTAGTTCTGCCCATATGTCTGACCAATAGGGAGTGCTAACTCATTATTATGCCAAGCATTATTGACAATAATTTGTAGAAGTTCAGCAATGGCTACAAATAGTAGTGGTGATAGTGGGTCACCTTGTCTAACACCTCTCTTGCATCTGATATTTTTTCCAGGAACTCCATTTAGTATCACTAAGGTGTTAGCACTAGTAAGTATCTTGCTGATCCACCCAATGATTTTATCACCAAATCCAAAGTGTTTGAGCATTGTAATGATAGTACTGTATTCAATCATGTCAAAAGCTTTCTCAAAGTCAAGTTTTAATATGATGATCTCTCTTTTGGATTTGTGACAAATATGCAGATATTCAAATGCCCAGGCTAGACAGTCTTGTATTGATCTTGATTTGATAAATCCATACTGATTTTTGCTAACAATGGGGATAATAATGTTCTGTATTCTATTGGCAATTAGCTTTGTCAGAATCTTGAGTGCCATGCTAACAAGTGAGATGGGTCTAAAGTCAGATGGTTTAATGGGATTTGTAATTTTGGGGATAAGAGCAATGTGGGCAGTATTTTATACTATGAATGTCCAGCTCCCCACTGTGAAATCTGTTACATAAATTATAGAACTAGAACTTGATGATATTCCAATATCTCTTCATTAAGTAACCATTAAAGCCATCAGGCCTAGGAGATTTATCATTTGTCATGTATTTGATAATATCTTCAATTTCCAAATGAGTGAATGGTTCTTCCAGAGATGTGAGGTCATGTGGGGTAATAAGATTTTGCAAATCAAACATCATCTCAGTTTCAGAGGTTTTCCCAAGTCTGTCTCTAAATGCAATCCATAAAAGTGCAACTTTGTGATCATGGTCAGTGATTTCATTGCCCTGTTCATCATGTAGAACAGCAATATAACTGTTTCTGTAATTCCTAGTGGCAATGGAGTGGAAGAACTTGGTGTTCTCATTACCAAGCTTAGCCCACCTAATGTTTGCCCTTTTCCTCCAATATTTTCTTTTAGCTTCAAGTAGCTTGGACAAATGAGATTTTATGATACTCCTGAAATTCATCTCAGGCACTGACAATGCCCTCTGTTCTTCAAGACCATCTAAAAGTGATAAAACAAAGTTGCAATTATCAATGATAATGTTGAGATTAGAGATGGATTTACTCCACTTTTTGATAGCTTGCCTCAATTTTTGAATCTAGCAGACAAATCATGTGCATCATTTTTGAACATGCCTTTGTTAATCCAATTGTTTTGCACAATATCTGACAGTCCTTCAAATTCAAGCCAATAGTCTTCAAATCTGAATAGTGTGATTTTGGTATGTCAGTACTGATTTGTATCAGAATATGGATGTGGTCAGAGCCTAATCTAGCCAAGGGAGTGGCCATAGTATTGGGGAAAGTAGTGGTCCATTCATGGGATGTGAATATCCAATCTAGTTTCTCTAGGAGAGGTTGTTGTCCTAAGTCTTTCTTCGAGATGAAATTCTTAACTTTGTGTTAATAAAAGATACATCATTTCCAATCAATAATATGTCTTTCACATAATGCATTAGAAATATGTCTTAGCGCTCCCACTTAATTTCTTGCAAATGCAAGCATCTTCATCATCTTCGATGAATTTAAACTCTTTTAACAGTTTGATCATGGTGAAGATTCCAACTCCTTGATGCTTATTTCAACTCTTAAAGTTTTCATACACTTTTAGCATCCTTCGAATTAACAAACCCTTTGGATCGTGTTATGCACATGTCCCAGGTAACAATTTTATTAGAAGAACTTGTTTTGTTTATTCAACTACCACATAACAAAATTATATGTAATGGTTGCAACATTAATCCGTCTAGACTAAATATCGCTATGGAAGATCAAATCTTATCATAGTCAACTGCTTGAACATTGTCATGAACTCTTTCCCAACATGTCGACTATATCATAGATGTAAAACATTCATGTCTATTTCTTTATAGATCCAAATACGATTGTAAGTTTTTTACACCTTTACAGAGGGTCTTCCAAGTTCAAATCTTGATTTCTTGTGTATGGAACTATCACGGATTCTATGGCTTAAAGCCATCTGACGGAGTTAGGGCCCATCATCGCTTCTTTGTATGTAGTCAGTTTATCATTGTCGAACAATGATGATTTACTCTCAAATCTTAGTATTTGATTCTTTTACCAGGCCTACTTGGTTTAATAGGAACTTAGACCTCCGTGATCACAACCTTTGAGGCACGTGAGCCATGAGCATTGTTGCTGCCTCCGGAACGCTTTCCGGTGCTACACAACTTTGCACATATAGCTATGGTTCTTTTAACCTTATCAAGGTTCTATTGTCCTCCCACTTAACTTTTCACGAAAAAAATTCTTCTAAAAGAAAGTTTGACGTTCCAAATGACAAACACTTTTGTCTTTGGTGTTATGGATGAGTATCCAATGATTATTCGAAATAACTTACAAAGACATGCTCATCTGATTTTGGTTGTAAACATCTTACTTATGCATATCATACCAATGTTTTAAGAAAAGATAACTTGGGTTTTATCTCAAACCATAACTTTATGTGGTGTCATTTCAACGGATCATGATGGAGCTCTTGTCAGTGAAAAAGCAGTAGTCTCTAAAGCTTTTAATCTTTAAAATATAATGGAAGTTTTATGAATTACACCTTTGATCTTACCATGTCAAACAAGGTTTCATTGATATCTCGAACACTCCATACTCTTATGGTGTTTCGGGAAACGCAAATTCATGGAATGATTCCTCAAATCTTAGGTGTTATGCTAAACTTGTAAGTCAAATATCTTCCTTTATGATCCTATCATAAATTCTTTATTTTCTTGTTACATTGATTTTGCACTTCATCTTGAAAGTCTTTGAACTTTTTCAAATGTTTCACACTTCAACCTCATTAAGTAAATATTCATATATTCACTCAAATTTTCGGAAAAATCATATGAAGTTGAAATCCATCGCTTCCGACTACACATAATGAGCTTCATACATCTATATGTACAAGTTTCAATAAGCTAGTCATTCGTTCACTTTTGACCTATGAACGGAGTTTTAATTATCTCTAGGAAAGTTTCACAAGCATCATTTGATCAAAATCAAACGACTCCAAAATTCCATCCACATGGAGTTTCTTCATTTTTTGTTTCCAATATAATTTAAACGGCGATGTCACTTCCTAAGTGGTCTTTCAATCAATTGTATTTCGACATTTTTAGCACTTCTTTTATGGATGTGATTTATCCAACGATATTTGTAAATCATCCATCTTATATGGATTACGGCAATTATTTGAACAATCCTTTTGTTCTCATAATACCTGATAAAACAAATCTTGAAGGCAAGCTTTGATGTCAACGATAAAAACATCAACACTTTATTTGTTCTCGATGAACATCATCACATATTCTCTTGCTAGTTACTTAGGCCATTGCATTTCATGAATTGCGTTGTTTCGTATGACGATTCACACCAACAAATTCAGTATCCAATACTTAAGAAATACTTATGAATTACACCTTTGATCAACACCAGCAAATAATATAGTCATAATATGTATATCTTCTATATACCTAAGATGAACAATTCTAGTCTTTTCTCTTCTGCCAAATATTTCTTTAGATTTCTCTTTCAGTATTTCTTTATCCTTTCAAAAGAATATATCAACATCAATAGTGGCGCCATACTCATGACACATAGTCCAAAGCATGTATAGTTAAATACCAATGTCTTTGGACTTACTATTTGAAGTAGATCACCATCATCAAATGCTTGGTGTTCTTTCGAATTCCATTCTTTAATAATCTTTTAGTGTAGTAAACATTTTACCTACATCAAATATTCATCCTTATCATGGAACTATTCATGATCAAGCTACTTTAGCTTATAACGGTGAATCGCGAGTATAATGTTGCTCTCCAAAACCTTTTGGAGGATTAAGTCGACTAGCGTCTCCAACCTTTTGCAAATTCCCATCAAACATGAGAACATAAATGTTCATATTATACTCTATCATGTTGCAACCAAAACATCATTTCAGATATCGCAACATCTTCCACATATGATGGTTTCAGAAACAATTCTTTCAGCTCCCCGATAACCTTGATATTAAAACAATCTTTTGAATATTAAGAATCATGTAGACAAACATGATACTCATATACTAAAACTGGAATTGTTGCTCTTGATTTAATACCAATTATTAAACTTTTCGGAGTAACCAGAACTTACTAAAAGTTTGCAATAGGACTTTTAAACTTTAGATTAACACTTCAAAAAAATAAGATACCAGTTCGTAAAGTAACTAACCAGAATTCTATAGTTCTCTTATCTTAATTATAACTAAACGGATGCCAATGACTATAACAACTATGAAAATTCACTTTGATTTAATTTACGATAAATTGTGTTCAATTTTTAATCATAATACTATTGAACTCCCACTCAAAACAATATCCCTCACATTGTTTTAGTGATCACATGAACCAAATCCACTACACCAAGTCTGGTCATCACGTGACATGATGTAGTTTCAAAGGCGAACAATCATCATGTTCATCATATCATCTCTATGACTCATGCTTTACCTTTCAGTGATCTGTGTTCCAAGATCATGTCTGTACATGATAGGCTCGTCAAGATTAACCTTAGCTTCTGCATGAGAAAATCTGGCTTGCTCCCATTATATGCACACTTTTATTCTATCACACCCGATCATCACGTGGTGCTTCAAAATGACGAGTCTTGGTAACAGTGCTAACTAAGGTTGAACACTTTACTTGATAAATTTGTGAGAGGGATCATCTTATAATGCTACCATCACGAACTAAGCAATACAAGATGCATAAAAGGATTAACATCACATGCAATTCAAAATATGTGATATGATATGGCCTTTCTTCTTGTGCTTCCAATCTCCATCTTCAATCACAGACATGATCTCCATCATCACCGGCGTGGCGCCAAGGTCAATGGCACCGCTCCATGGTTATCGTCCACCAGCATCAACTATTACAACTACTTTGAATAATAGACATGTATGTCTTAACGAAATTAAAAGACAACCATAAGGCTCCCGCTGGTTGCCGAATTACAATAAGGATCATTGCATACATCATATATAATCACAATCATGGCTATATCACATCACATCACACTCCTGCAAATCAAAGTTAGACACCTCTAATTTTCTTTGCATATTTTACGTGGTTTGGGGCTTTCAATAAGTATTGTTCTAACTTATGAACAAGAACCACAAATTTTATGTTTGAACTATCAAGTGCCCGTTGTAAATTGAGTCATTACTATGATGGGAGAGACAGACACTCGCAAAGCCACTTATGCAATACAAGTTGCATGTTGAGCGTGGAGCAAATCTCATAAATGATGTCATGTAAGGTTATCCTGGATCGCTTCATCCCACCATACTGCAAGATGCAAAGTACACAAGAAGCAATTGATAATAAAAGAACCACCGCCCATAATAACCATTGTGTTCTACTCGTGCATTAGATCTACATATAGACACAACTCTGATACCACTGTAGGGGTTCGTAGCATGGAAAACAAAAAAAATCTATCGTATGAACACACACAAGCCAAGATCTATCTACTACATTGTAGCAACAAGTCGATAGAGTACCAACCCTTGAAGATCAAAAGCGGTTAACGAGAGCAGATTCTCGTGGGTGATGTAGTCGTTCACTTGCCGATCTCAAGATCGCATAGACGATCCTTTCGGCGCCGCATTCCGGCAGTGCTCCCGCAGTCGGTCACACGTTTGGTACTCGATGAAGGCCATCCTCTCCCTTGTTCCAGTAGGCAACGGAGGTTGTAGTTCTCCCCTCGTGATTCCAGCAACACGACGGCATGGTGTCGGAGTTAGAGGGAAGATCCCGCAGGGATTCTCCTTAAGCCGGAGCGGGTAGGATGGAGTAGAGGGGTTCTCCTACGTTCTAGGGTTTAGAGGCCGGAGAGAAGGAGGCGTGGGCCGGCGGCGGTGGCGCGGGGTGGGGTTGTGGTGTTATCTTGGAGGGGCAGCTAGGGAGGGGAGGTCGAATCCTCCCCAACTCCCTCTCCTCCTTTGCACGTGGTGGAGGGAGAGGAGGTTTCCTCTCCTCCCTCCACCAGGATACATTGTTCCAGTTTGACTTTTCAAACTTGCCTTTTGACTTTCAATTTTGGAGTTTGATTTCTCTCTTTATTTGCACAGCGCTTTGACCTAGGACATGTTGCAACCATTCCACTTTGTCATGACTCATTCATGTACCCTTCCCCTTCCGGTTTGGTGAACCTTATAGACCCTTCTAGATCATTCCGGTGAAAGCACCAGAATCATTTCCGAACTCCCGAATTGCACCTTCCTTATATGAATCTTATTCTCTGGACCATTTCGGATCTCCTCGTGATATCCCGTATCCCATCCGAGACTCCGAACAACATTCGGTCTTCTTACTCACATTCCATATCTACTAAACAACATCGCATCCTTAAGTGTGTCTCCCTACGGTTCGTGAATTATGCAGACATGACCGAGACTCTTCTCCGATCAATAACCAATAGAGAAATCTGAAAACTCATATGGCTCCCACATATTTCTACGATTACTTTGCGATCGAATGAACCATTTACATACGATACCGATTTCCCTTTGTCTCACGATATTTTACTTATCCGAGGTCTGATCGTCGGTATCTCTGCATACCTAGTTCAACTTTGTTACCGATAAGTACTCTTTACTCGTTCCTGTGATATGTGATCCCTTATGAGCCAATCACATGCTTCCAAGCTGATTGTATGACATTCCACCGAGAGGGACTAGAGTATATCTATCTGTCATATGGCACTACAAAAAGAACCATCCTACAACAACACTTGATTTACACCGCTTTGGATATGTGTTGCAGAATTTTACCATAGATACGGATATATGCGCTGCCTTTGCATCTGTTTACTAACACACGATTATTGTTAATTGGGAAGCGCACACGAGGAAAATTTTGGCTATCGCAGCAGGAGCTATTGGCGCTTACACGCAAAACTCTTTTTTTAAATGACTACGCAAAAGTTTTATGCCGAGGACTGGACGTATGCAGTTGGGCTTAGGACGGAGGAAATTCCTGAATTATCTACTCCCATCCCCACGAAGTCCTATAACTGCAATTCCCAATCTAGTGTTAGTTCGATCTAGGAGCCTCGTCCTCATCGCCTCGCGCCGCCGCACCCCTCCTCCCACCTCCCCCCTCCCCTTTGTGTCCTCTCCAATATCCCCATCCACAAGCATCTCCATCTTGGCCGCCCTCGTTAGAGTCGTCGAGGGGAAGCCGATGGTCCTCGTCGGAGGACTTGTCAGCGGCAGATCAACCCGCCTCTCGCTCTTGGTGCTGATCCTGATGGAGGAGACTGACGCTGCTGCGATTCAAATCCGCGTCGACATCCGAGCTCGAGTGAATAAGACACACATCGGACGACCAGCACCCAGTTGCCACGGCAACATAGGGTTTCTACACTGCCAGTCGACATCACCAGGCGTTGCTACTGTCCCACTGTTGTTGCTTTGCTGTTTCAGATGACCAGGTTAGTCCTGCTATTGGTGTTCCTCTTCTGTATGTGTTTTTTCAGACGCCGCTGAGGTTTGAACATTAATTGAGGAATTGATTTTTCTTATCACATCGTCGGATTAGTAGTGGTATGGTGTTCAATTTGAAGTAGCACTAGTGATTTGTGTTGACGTAAGACAGACACGACCTGATTTCCGTATGTGAAATCACTGGAGTAGGTGTGATTCGCTTTTCTATTCTGATCCTGCAATCATTTGATTCAGTTCTGTGTCCTGTAGCAAGAAGAATATTTCGAGGACTCCCCTCATATGTAGTGGATGATGCGTCGGAGTTTTGGATCTAGAGGTAATTATGAGGAGATGTGGAATTATGTGATTTTGTGTGGCTTGCAAATTTTGTGCCTACGTGGTTCAAGTTACTAATTTATTGCCAGTTTTAGCTAATCTGTTGTATTAAGCATTTGTTCTTAGGTTTCTTTCTTGAATCTGCATAATTGAAGCTAGAAAGAAACAATTTTAATCGGTGGACATGTCTGACAGACTAGAGGTTTTTACTATCTCAGATCGATTTAGTTGTATTCAGTTGAAGAAATTTAGTGCCTTATCTGTGTAGCTTGCAGGTTCTTGATTGGCTATAATGACGATGTGTGTAGCTTGCAGGCTTCCTGACAAGCATGATTTAGTTGGAAAACTAAACTTACATAAGAATTGTTATCTCGTCCTTTTGGCTTATATAGATATCTTAAGTTTATCATAGAAACTGATTTGACAATTCTTATCCTAATATGTACGACTCCTTTTATATCCTAATATGCACTATAAGGTTCCTTGTCTAATCTAATTTCTTACGCTCCTATGATCTAGACGTGCAGACTGCTGACTATATTCGTGTGCAGCAGACGGATATTTTGTTTGCAGATTGACACAACCTGCATCAGCTTTTTTTAAGGATGCAGGTAGTTCGTAAGTATTTATCAAAAAAGGTAGTTCTTAAGTTACTAGTTAGTAGTACTCTGTTGTCAAAATAATTTGGTGGATGCTCATGGATAGAGTTATTGTGTTCACTTCAAAGTTTATTGTGAAAACTAATATTATTACAAATAGTGCAGGCAATGAAATTTTGTGGGTTGAACAACTAGACTTACAGGTTATTATTCAAAATTATTTCTGTGGTTGATGATTGGCTTATGCAAGTATGAAGACATTGCGGTTCTATGTTATGTTCTTTTCCGTAATAGTTTTTCTGGGTTATTTTTCATTCTAATTGTGAACAAACATTTGATACAAGTAATGCACTTAACCTACTTAATATTCCATTGTAGGCGAGGTATATATAAAAGAGCTATTGTATGGACGACATCCGTATATGAAGAATCCAACGGGGAGGAGGCTTGGAGAAGACACAATGAATGATTTCATTTTATTTCTTAGATTTAGTTTGATATAAAATATGTCATGAATCATATGGATAGCTAGATTATTTAGTGTTCAACGTTCATTTTCTTTCAAGTTGATGTATGTAACTCAGATTGTGTTTCCAAATTTGTGTCAATAAAGCTTTATGACTTATTTCTGGTTATCCTTGAGTTTGGATTGATGTGTTAAATTTTTAATAAAACGGTATGCTTGTATAATTTGAAGTTCGATTTCCAGTTAGATTAATGGGAATAGAAGCTCAAACTTATTTTGATGTTATTTAGTTATATTCGTAAATATTATGGTTGCATGGCAATTCGAGTAGGGTGAGCACCAACGTATACAAGTGTTGTTAAGAACTAATTCTAGACGTTTCTACCTAGCAACGCCTCTATTACCAACAGACCTATATGTGTTGCATTATACCCTTGCAACGCCCAAAAACGCAACACAATCCGTTGGTATAGGCCCTAGTAACACCTTTATAGGCATTTAGATACAGATAAATGTGTTGTTGTAGGAGGGGTCTTCTTGTAGTGTGGATGGACAAATCTCACTTTTGATCCATGTGCCTCAGCACATAC
Organism: Avena insularis; assembly: GCA_023614405.1. Taxonomy (NCBI): domain Eukaryota; kingdom Viridiplantae; phylum Streptophyta; class Magnoliopsida; order Poales; family Poaceae; genus Avena; species Avena insularis. Next base: position 130,892,944 of record CM042697.1, on the reverse strand, counting down.
TTTTCGAACACTCAATGCCACCTTTATAACCCACCAGTTATGAAGTGGTGTTTGATGTCATCAAAGTATCCATCCGGTGATGGTGATTAACATGATCTCATGGTCGAAGGATTTAGTTTACTATGTATTGAAAGCTTATAGCAAGTAAACTATTTAAATGACTTGATCTTATGCTATGATTAACTATAGGAGTATGTCCATCACATCATTCTCCTAATGATATGACATTGTTGTTAATAACATCTCAATGTTCATGATTAGAAAACCATGATCATATATTAACCAACATGCTAGTTTAACAAGAGGCTTTACTAGGGACTCTCACATGTTTACAAATTACAAAAGTATTAATGTTTCCGGGTAATACAATTATAGCATGGTATGTAAACATTTATCATAAGCATGAATATATGATAATAACCACTTTATTATTTCCTCTTGGGCATATCTCCAATAAATAGCACACCAACAATAATATCGAATGAAAATAGGCACAAACAATCATCATGAATATGTAGGCATTGATTTGAGAAAGAGATGCACACGATTTCAGAGGTTTTATGTAACTCCAAGAAACTTAAAAAAGTGGGATATATCTATACCGCTGAATCGGCAAGCCAACAATGCACCACCTACTGTTTATCTATATAAGTACCTGAGATATGGAGGATCGCACCTCATTTCCTTGTTGTATGCTGCAAACTTTGAATTACTCTGTAGAGAGAGATACGTACTGCATATTCATGATTAGTCACTGTTTATCAAATGATCCAATTTGTCTCCCTATAAAGGTATTTTAATTCCACCTATGGCAACATACAAGTGCATGTTGTAAAATTGCGACTGGTCTTAATTCGACTCCTCCTCTATGACACCAGAAATCATATCATTCATCTAAACTAACATGCTACTCTCTCATCTAAAATAATTCTTGCAAATAGATAGCATGTTGCCAATACAAATAAGTAGCATTATATTTAATTGGAGAGCCAAAAATCACCTTAATGGAACAAAGTTCCCTTTAAAGGTTCATCAAATCTCATACATCAGCAAGTGTACCTTGTTCTTTGTTGGGGACACCAATTCCAATAGGGCCCTCATCCCTTCCACTATTCTCTCACATCTTAGCTACAATTTATGAAACAAATATGGTTCAAAATACTTCTGAATAAACAAATACCTAGCAGAACTATTAAAAAATATAAGCAATGAGAAAGTTACAACCTGATCGTGGAAACAACCAAATACGGTTACAACTTCTTCAAATGTGATATATGCATGCTCAAAGAATAGGGGCCACCTTAGAGTAGTAACTATATAGCTAGATAGCAATTATAGGATATTTACTACCTTAGATATTAGACATCGCATGTAATACAACTACATAGTATTTGTTACTTTACGAGCCTTATAGAGAATGCAAAATGCATCTAAAAATGCTTGCTTATTATCGATTTAACGTGACACTATTTTTAAAACATGTGATGACTTGCACAACAGGTGAATGCGTCCAAATCCCATATGTATATATTGCCGCTCCAGTGCTAAGTTAGAGCTGATTGTTCAAATCATGGAGTCACATTGTGCATGCCAAGGCATCAAAAATACATATTGTTGATCGTACATATCAAACATGAAGGTGGGATATGCAGATAGCACAATAGATCCAAATTTCCTGACCTACCCCATTTAACAAATTCCGTCATCCTCTCTATGATGGCATGGAGATCATACGCCTGCCAATGGCGGGCTCATGGCCTCGGTGTCGGCGCCGGCGATCCATCTTGCTTCGATTTGCTGCAGGTGGAACATCTGAAATCAACAAAGCAACCAGATGCATTACAATTGCACAAATTCACTAAAACATTCCTTTCAAAAAAAATAAACTCGCTGTAGGAGCTTCCCCTGCCGCATTCCTTTCAAAAAATTGCACAAATTCAAAACTAAAACATACATAATCCGTGTGCATAAGGATACGTTGGGTGGATGGCTACAACGAAGGAGCGGTGGCTGTGCCTACACGCTGCCATCAAACACATGCGGAAAGAGAACGAAAAGGTAGCGCGAGATTGATCTATGGAGGTGACAGTCTGAGAAGGATCAAGAGTTATTTAAGACATTAGGAATACTGGCGGACAGAGATTCCGAAGTGGTGAAGTCAGATCTAAGTTGCGGCGACCCCTCGTTGATGCGGCCACGCGCTGTACTTGGAGGCGGCATCCCGTGGGCAGGCAACACGCCGTAGGAGAGAGACACATCGGGGTAGAGGAGGGGCGAGGCAGGGACCGCAGAAGTTGCCTAGCCATGAACGATCACGCATGGGTTGATTTTGTGTTGATTCCTATTTTTTGACGATTTTTTCCAAAGGGCTGCGGAGCACGGACATGTGCGGACAAATTTTTCCTCTGATGGTGGAGCGCGTCCGCGTCGTGCTAATTTGATTAATCTTAGCAGTTCGATTTACTTTAGTTGGCTAATCCGGCGGTGTAATTCCTGCTGTGTACATTGACGGGTGACCGGTTACATTTAAGAAAGAAAACATTTGCTTGTTTAATAGTAGTAGTGATATATATGGTGTATTGCGCGTGGCAAAGGCTCATATTCTCGCAATGAGCACAGATATGTGCTGGTCAAATATTCAAGCATTCGCTACATGCATCTCCCTCTTTACAAGTTAGACACCGAAATGGGTCCCTCTATTTCTGGATAACACGAGTTCTCATTTTCATGGTTATCTCTAGTCTTCCATTTACTGTCGTTATTTTTCGCTGATTGGTTTTTATCAATTTTTCTACTGTTACATACTAACACAAAATATATTGCAAATACTATAAAAATAAACCAAAAAAGGAGAAACTCAGCAGCAAATAATTTCGTGAGACAATAACTAAGTTTGTACTAAGTGAAACTCCAAAACTGAAAAGACAAGTTGTGCAAGTTGAAACAGCTTGTTTTTTTTTTTTTAAGTTTGTAATGGAGATGGAGGTCTTCAACCCAACAAAACCAACTTTGTTTCGATATGTTCCTATGAAACCTCCAATGTTGACTGACCTCATGTAAGTTGACGGTTGATTGAACTGCTACTTTCTCATCAAATCTATAGAATAAAAATAAATAGTTTACAGGTGCGAAGTATTTCTTGGCTAGGCTTGGCAAAATATTACCGCAGTTTTATAATACTTTGGTTTTAGAAAAACATGGATGTCAAACAAAGCCTACATGTATTTATCAATATTACTAACGTTCAGTCCATGGCCTATTACAACGAGACCTTGGACTCGCTCCCTCGACCGCTATAGTAGAGGGCGATTGTTTGAGCCTCCCCGTCAGATCCACCCTCGCCACCGGCGATTCGCCGGTTTCCCCTGCCTCCGCTGGCCACTTCGGCAGCGGGAGGCTGGGGAAACCCCGGATCCCGGTTGTACATAGAGTAGGAGCTGGTTGGGTTCACGGCGGCGGCGTCCTAGAGTTGGGGGCGAGGCTATTTCGGGTTTTGAAGGTGGTGCTTGCCTTCTCCGGCGGTGGCGCTCGGTGCAGCATCGCGGCAGAGCACGCCTTCCCCCGCGCTCGTGGCCCGTCGGGGTTGTCGTGTGCGGTAATAATCCCTACCCCGGATCTCGTGGCGGCAGATCCGGTCGAGATGGCTGGAGATGCTGATGTTGGAGCTGGACGATGCAGACACCGATGGAGGATGGAGGCCTTTCGGAGTTCGAGTTTCGACGACTTCCCATCCGCAAGGGGTCTTCTTCCTATCCAAGGCAACAAAGGAGAAGCTGCGGCGGCGCGCCATCGATGCGTTCTTCGTCGTCGTCTTCATCGGATTGCAGAAGGGCTGTTCTGTAATATCTTTCTTTGCGTTGTACCTTTCTATAATTTGCTGGCTTCAATATAATCAGTTTTCCCTCGCAAAAAAAATCAGTCCATGGATATTATCTTACATGTATCAATTAACAGTTTAGCAACATTAACGTGACAGAAATTCCTCATGTACTCCGTTTTGATTGACTGCCAGTAATAGTGAACAATGTACATTGATCCTTACCTGCACAACCATGACCTCCTATTCTTTGTTTTTGTAGTCTAACCTTTTACTTTGCTTGTATTGTATCCCACATGATTTTTTCACTGTGTAACTGTGTTGTCATAAGTTTGCATAACAGACAGTTTGGAGAAAACTGTGAGGGGCTGCACTGTATATCAGCCATAAGTTACTTTTCTTATACTCCCTTTAATCCATATTACTTGTCCTAAAAATGAATGTATCTAGCACTAAAACATGTCTAAATATATCTATTTTAGTGACAAATAATATGGATCGAAGGGAATAGTAATAGATGTTGCTGTTTTGGAAAGCAAAGTTGATACCATGAGCTGTTGTTGTTCCAGATCCGGGTAATTTCCAATGTTTAAAATAGCCGACTATTCCATTTAGCCGCGGCTTTTTTAGAGGTTATGAAAGGCTATAGCGCAGCTATAGCGGGCTATTACATTTTAGCGTATTTTTAAAAATTGAGCAAATTTCAGTTAAATCTTTTCAAAAGATGGGGAAAACTATGATTCAAACAAGATTCAAGCTACAAGTCATGCAACTATTGAACACAAATAAGTATTCAACCAATTAACTCACAAGCTGTATTGAATCATATTTAACATAAGTTAAAAAAAACTTCAGAAAACATAAGTTTAGCGGCTAAATTGGGGGCTTATAGCTCCCATGCGACGTCTTTACGTGGAATTGGAAGAAACACTACATCGTTGCAAAGAATAGCTCGCATGCGACACTTATGAAGCGACAAATAGCTCCCGTGAGACACTTCCACTTAACCTCACGAAACCGTCAACGAATTCGAATCAGCTGAGCAGAGTAGGACCCACAACCTCTCCACGTCACGACGGAACTCACCTGATGTCCACCTCATATCGTGGGACCCACGCTGTGGTTGAAGAGAGCCATCGGCCCGATCCGTCCCCGCACCCGAGCACTCCCGCCACCGTTCCAGCATCTCATCCCCTTCCGTTTTCTTCTCCGGCGAGAAAGTGCGGCAACGCCGGCGAGGGATGTCGAGCTCTGCTTCAGCCTCCCTCCGCTCATGGCCTCGGTATGGTGCGGTGCCGATGAGGAGGTGCCCCGATTGCCCCTGTACCGCGCCCCTGAAGCGGCTTGTCACATCCACCGATAAGAACGACAACATTGGCCGGGAATTTGTGAAGCGTGAGAGCAAGCCCGAGCCGGGAAAGGTGAGATCTGAGTGTTCCGAGCGCCAATTTCTCGCTTTTCTTTTGAAATTTCATGCATTTCATCGAATTTGGGATTTAGGGTTCATTTTTGCGATTTCAGGAACTGCCAAAATGTAGGCATTTTGAGTGGCTTGATGAGTACATCGAGCGAATTGGGGTGGAGGTAGCATCCCGGGAGCTCGAAAACCCGTCTGTGGTGGAGCAATTTGGATCTGGAAACCCCATTTCCGCTGGTACTACGGTGGATGCGGAAGTGAAAGCCGAGATGAAGAAGATGAACAAGCAGCTAAGGCAAATCATCGAATTGAAGAAGTAGGACAATCTGATGGCCGGTTTTTTATTTTTTGTGTAATTTCTCTCAGATTAGTTTATCTCCTGATCATTAGTCATTAGACAGCGCAATCAGTGTTCGAGTGATGCTTTGTTATCGTAGAACCTGCAGAGATGGATGTAATGGTCTATGTCTTTGGATTGAATAAAATGCAACACTAATTCGGGCAAATTTTGAGTTGCTCTATTTTCGAAATCAGCGTTCCTTCAGTTTCGTCAGTTTCGTTAGTGTTCCTTCAGTTTTATCAGTGTGCAGGGGACGGGGAGGGTTGAAAAGTAAAAAAAACAATTGACGAGGAGTGATTGGAAAAGGCCAGACCCAAATAGAACTTAGCCAGGCCAAAATGGTCGTATCCAGGCCCAATAGTAACTACTTGTAGATTGGGCAAAAAAAATAGTACTCACGTTACAATCTAACTAGGGACGTGTGGATCTGCAGATACTCGTGCTCAGGTCGCAATCTTTTATTTTTTGTGAAAGTAAATATATAAATGAAGGCCAATGGCATCCATCTAACTAACAAGCCGAGCACTTTAACTTGGGCGCCCCTTTAACTTATGTAAATATGTAAATGTGTTGTTTGAAAATGAACCATGTGTTGTTTGAAAATAATCAACCATCATAACGTTAAATTATTCTTTCTTTTGAGCTTTTCTAATTTCACTTATTTTATAAATATTGCACGAGTATTATATGAGAACTTTTTTGTGTCTTTTGTTTTATGCACTTGTTATTTTGGGTGTTTTGACAAATGACAATACAATAAAACAATAAAACACAAGTCGATCACATAGATAATATATTAGATAACATTACATATATTAGATAACATTACAATAAAACACAAGGGGTACAATATAGAGAGGGGCCCCACATTACATAGAGGTCCCCACATTACATAGACCCTAAGGGAAACTAATCCTAAGGGCCCGGCGCCTAAACCCTAGGGTAAACCCTAACCCTAGCTACTACGTGGGTTTAGCCCGGCTGTCAGCCAACCTCGCTGCCAGGAGGCTTCCCTACTCCATCGGCGGTGGGGGCGGTGCCGCCGCCCTCTCCCGTTCCTCCCGCCTTCGCTGCTCCTCCTGGAAGGCCCAGCGATTGGCCTCCCGTCGGTCCTCCTCCTGTTTCCGCCTTTTCTTCAGGGTGCGCGGCCTTCTTCTCCTCCCACTTGGCGTAAGCAGCTAGCTCCTTCGCCTCTTGCTTCTCCGCCGCCTTCCAATACTCATCGGAGGGGCCGGGGCCGGGGAGGTTGCCGCTGACACTGGGGAGGGGGTTATGGAAGAAGTGGCCTTCGGCCCAGGGGCAGGGCAGGGCTTTGCGTCGCCCTCCCTTGTTGCCACGCCTCGGGCGCATGGGCGCCTCCTGCTCCCAGACCTGCCTGTGGTCCGGGTGGTTGTCCTCGTCACTGACCTCGGATCCCGAAGGGAAGCAGGGGGGAGGTCGCCATGGTCGCCGAAGTGTTTTTTGGGGCTGGGAGGAGGCAAAGGAGGCAAAGGGACTAAGGTTCGAGGTTGAAGATGAGGAGGCAAAGGCGTTTTGCTTATTTATTGAGGGCTCAGCGTGAAGGGCGGCGTGGGAATCCTGCGTTGGCGCAGCCGCGTGCTTTGCGTTGCGTGTAGGCAGCGGGCGTAGCCGCGTGCGTGATTAATGCGGTCAGTGCAAAAAAATTGCTAGGATGCGACGTGACCCCTGCACCGTCTCCCCCGCCCCTGCATGCATGTATGCATTAATGGGAAAGAGAGAGAAAACGTCCAAGATAGTTCTTCGTTGGCAGTGAAAAATAAAAGAAAAAATAAAATTTGGCCTTGATTTACTCGGTAATAAATGCAGGAATCTAGGACCAAGGTAGTTATCACACGACATGTAACAAACTCGTTCGTTTTTACACACCGCATACAACAAACTTACACATAGAAACTCAACGGGTGAGAAGAAAAATCGGTGGGAGTAATCAGAGGGATGTCAATTAGAGGGAATAGAGGGAGTATGAAACTAAGTTTAAAAACAAAATACTAGCATTTATAATATCAATTTTATATAATATAAAACTATTTGTTATGGTGAATCTAATTATATTTATTACATATTTTAGATTTTGATATTTTTTCTTATATACGTGGTCAAAGTTTATAAATATTGACTTTTTCTATGGCGCATGAACCGGAGGGGAGTAAGTTTGACCAAAGAAAGTTGTTATACGTACACTTATTTAATGCGACGGAGGGAGTAAATACGATGTAGCGCTGCTGCGTCGGTTGGTTGCACGCAAAATAGCTAGACTGCGACGCGAGAGGCAGCTGCATGGCATGCATGCATGGTGCAGCCCGCCCCGCCAGCGCCCTCGCATGCCACGCTCGGTCCAACGGTCAATGAAGTGTGCCACGTTGTACCTTATATTTATTACATATTTTAGATTTTGATATTTTTTCTTATATACATAGTTAAAATTTATAAATATTGACTTTTTCTATGGAGCATGAACCGGAGGGGAGTAAATTTGACTGAAGAAAGTTGTTAGACGTACACTTATTTAATGCGACGGAGGAAGTAAATACGCTGCAGCGCTGCTGCGTCGGTTGGCTGCACGCAAAATAGCTAGACTGCGACGCGAGAGGCAGCTGCATGACATGCTTGCATGGTGCAGCCCGCCCTGCCTAGCGTCCTCGCATACCACGCTCGGTCCAACGGTCAATGGAGTGTGCCACGCTGTACCTTATCTGTTCATGGAAAAACAATGCGAGCCAATCGGATTGCAGAATCATCCATCCCACGGATCGCCAGAGCTATCTGCGAAATCCTTCTAAGAGACGTCAACCAATCAGATTACAGAACAACCCTTCCACCGATCATCCAGAGCAACCCGCGGAATCCTTCTAGAAGACGCGATCGGACGGCCACATTGTCGCGCTAGGGTTAGATCTACGTTCCTCATTCAGCCTTAGGGTTAGCTGGGTTTAGGATGCAGTCAACGGGGTTTTCACAAGTTTGACCAGACATTCAAATGTGCATAACTAATTCAAAAAAATCAAAAAAATACAAAACCTTCGCATGGTGTCATGTTATGTGACATAGTTATGAGGAAAAATATCAAACTTGGTCTATTGATCATATTTCAGAAAACCCTTCACAAAATGACCTATCTCCTCCGAGGTTTTCTGGCTTTCGGGTCAAATGACCAATGATATAGCTAGAATCAAGGCATAGTTTGTGATAATGTGCCCATATTGGTCATGCATGTGTATAATGTGATGACTAAAAATGTTGTAGTACAAAGTTTTCCTTTTTAACATACAGAAAATCCATTTTCTATTTTCTAAGTGCCGAAAGAGGGGAATTTGTGAAGCAACCACCAAAATGAAGTTTCAAAATGGTAACATCCTATTTTTAAAAATACTAGACAACCTAGCATGTACAATTTCCCAACTTGAGTATCTCAAACCTTTTATTCCATCCCTGCTAAAAAAGACAAATCCCGCCGAATCGGCTGGAAGTGGGTAAGATATGAACTACTGGTACATGATTTCATGCTGATGATTTTTTAAAAAATCATTTTTAGGTTCACAACATGCTATTTCATCAGAGATCCAATGCTAGTTTTGTGAGCCTCAGCCCCTAGCTAAGAATATTTATGAAAACCCTTCAAAAAGTTTGCCAGACATTAAAATGTGCATAACTAATTCAAAAAATCAAAAAAATACAAAACCTTCGCATGGTGTCATGTTATGTGACATTGTTGTGAGGAAAAATATCAAACTTGGTCTATTGATCATATTTCACAAAACCCTTCACAAAATGACCTATCTCCTCCGGGGTTTTCTGGCTTTCGGGTCAAATGACCAATGATATGGCTAGAATCAAGACATATTTTGTGACAATGTGCCCATATTGGACATGCATGTGTATAATGGGATGACTAACAATGTTGTAGTACAAAGTTTTCCTTTTTGACGCACAGAAAATCCATTTTCTATTTTCTGAGTGCCGAAAGAGGGGATTTGTGAAGCAACCACCAAATTGAAGTTTCAAAATGGTAACATCCTATTTTTCGAAAATAGTAGACCACCTAGCATGTACAATTTCCCAACTTGAGTATCTCAAACCTTTTATTACATCCCTGTTGAAAAAGACAAATCCTGCCGAATCGGCTGGAAGTGGGTAAGATATGAACTTTTTTTCAGGTACATGATTTCATGCCGATCATTTTTTGTAAAAATAATTTTTAGGTTCACAACATGCTATTTCATCAGAGATCCAATGATAGTTTTGTGAGCCTCAGCCCCTAGCTAAGAATATTTATGAAAACCCTTCAAAAAGTTTGACCATACATTCAAATGTGCATAACTAATTCAAAAAAATCAAAAAAAAAATACAAAACCTTAGCATGGTGTCATGTTATGTGACATAGTTTTGAGGAAAAATATCAAACTTGGTTTTAGAAATGGTCGAAAAAAACTTGCTTAGAAATGGGGTGGTTTACCCTAGCTTTGGAGCCCATTTCTACCACATTTTGGGTGAGCGTGAGTTGTACTTCACAAAAGGGATCAGGGTGAGGATGAGTTGTACTCTACATATGAGAAAAACGTTGGAAGCTCATACAAACATAGAAAATTACACATAGCTACATTTGTTGAAATTCAAATTTACCATCATATTTGAATTTCGGCCAAATTATCAACAACAAGTGCCAAATTATTACAATAACAAATGTTTACAACACCAACAAGTGCCAAATTATTACAACAAGTGCCAAATTATTACAATAACAAATGTTTACAACAACAACAAGTGCCAAATTCAAAGTCTATTTCTTTTGGCTCTTCTTACCCCTCGTTTTCTTCTCCTTCAGAAGTTTCACACCACGCAATAGGTTTATGCTCTTCTTTTTCTTACCATTACCATCTGGCCTCCCCACAGCACGTCCAAGAGTCTCCTTCACCTCCTGCACCTCCTCAACAACACAATCTGGCACCAGAGCCTCATCAACATGGTCACTTTGCACCAGAGCCTCATCAACATGGTCACTTTGCACCAGAGCCTCAACAACATGCTCATTTTGCACCAGAGCATCAACAACACGCTCATTTTGCACCAGAGCCTCAACAACATGCTCATTTTGCACTAGAGCCTCAACAACATGCTCATTTTGCCCCTCATTTTGCACCAGAGCTTCCAAATCAGAAATGGTGTGCCCTAAAGCCTCAGCAGTTTGCACATCATCCTCCAAAACAAGTTCAGATTGCCCCTCAGCAGCACCAAACATGATCTGGTTAGTTCTCTTCTTTCTTTGGCCATTGATTCTTGCCCTTTTCACTGGCCAGCATTCTTCAACAAGAAGAGGTGGGCCTTTTTCTCCGCGCTTCCTCCTGAAAACAAGCAAGTTAGCTGGGTGTGGCGCCCCGCAAAAACCACTACTAGAAAATCGCGTTGTTTTTGTGCATTGCATCATCATGACCGCATGCTCATGTCATCATGCCACCTTGCATTTGAGCATCGTCATGTCTTCTTGCATTTGTTTGCATAAAACTATTTTTAAAAGTCTGTTTTGTTTTCTAAATGCCCCGTTATTATTTCAACCCAAAACCCAGGTCTCCAGAATATTTTGTTTTGTCTGCCAACGGTTTGCAAAGGCCTCGTTTTTTATAAATAAAATATTTAATTATTTTTTTGGAGGCAGCCCGCCAGGCCCGAAAGCCTAGCCGGCCACCTCCAGTTAAACTCCTATCTACCCAGAAGACACCCAAACTTTTCCCACCAAAAACTCTACCCTATTTTTCCTACCCAGCCCCTCCACCTCACCCCCTCCAATCCCATGTCGCCACCTCACCCTGGCCAATCCTGCAGCCAACCACCCCGCGCCACCTCACCCCTGGCCCTGTCCCGCCACCCACTCCACCTGCCTCCTTTTTCCTGTGGGCCCACCACAGGATGGACAGGCCTCCGCAAAGACCTGCCCACATCCCCATGCCGCGACATGACCACCATACCCCAGCGCGCAGCCGCCCTCTCTCCCCTCTCTGTTTGATCTCGGTCCCACCCCACCGATCCCCACCCTGCTGGCCCCACCTCCCCAAAGACCGAGCCTCGCTCGCGTCCACCTCTCCCCCTCCCCCGCGACCCCATCTCCCTTGCATCTCGCTAACCGCCAGACGCCGCCCTGTTCCGGCCGCAGCCCCAGGGATCCTCCCCGCCGCCGCCCTAGGGCTCGCCTCACCCGGCGCGTGCACTCCCTCGCCTCCGTCGCGACTCGCCTCGACCACCACCGCTCGGGACCACCTCCCTCCTCAAGGCTCTGCCCGCCACCGACCAGTCGGCCGCCGCCTCTCGGGTCTTGCTCGTCGACGTCGCCCCTGTTCGCCGGCCCCGCCACCCTCCTCCTACACCCGCGCGAGGCCTTCCGCTTGAACCGCACCCTACAGCGAACTCCGTGTCGCCCCGTCCTCCTCTGCACCTCGTCGTCGCCGGCAGAGGTCCCTCTTCCCGACGCCCGACCGAACTCTGACAGGCCTCCTCGCCCCCAACCTCCACCGCCTACGCCTCCTGCTTCTCACGGGTCCGTCGCCGCCGCCTCTGCAGGGCGTCGCCGGGGTCTTCTCTGTCTGCTGCCAGAGGACCCTCCCCGCCTCTTCTACCTATCGAGCGCCACGGCCTCGTCAGCCTCACCGAGCGCCCTCCCGAGATCCTCGACAACCTCGACCTTGTGCGTGTTCTGTTTGCTTCGATGGCATCTGTCTCCTGTCAAGTTCGTGGGTTGCTGCCCGTTTATTAGCCATTCGTTTTGTTCAGTGTCGTGAACCCTCGTGCAAGTGGTCATGTCGGGATGCAGTTATATGTGAAGTTTTTGGTCAGGAGGTACAAGTTGGAAACCACAGAGAATGAATCAAGAACCACCAAGATCAACCTCGAGCCCGACTTCTGACAAGAGCGTCCTCAAAGAACAAACAAGCATCGACCCTTGAAGTTCGACATCTATAACAGAGAGCGGCGAGAAATTCAACTTGGACATCGGAGGGGACGACGCTGGATCGGCAAGATCTCCTTCATGTACCCCGGAGCCGTGACCAAATCCGAAGACCGATCCCCTGGACCTCGGAACCCCAAGTTCGACGAATACCCATGTGTGACCCTAAGCCCCTATTTTTATAAATGATATATCTTGTTGCATATAAATTGTCATACTCGCATGCATATTATGGGTGTTTGGGGGTGTTTCGACGATTCACCTAAATTAAATATGGGATCCATATGCGGGCAAATCTAGTCTTATATTGGTCCCATTTAAATTTGTGTAGCGAACCGGTGCTATCTTTTGCCATGTTAAGACAACATTTAAATTGTGGGGTATCTAAACAACTTGAACCACTTAAATATTTGCCGGGACCCCGGTTCCGTTAATATGGCCTAAATGCATCGCACCTTTGCCATGTCATACATCATACATGCATCATGCCCGATTTTCTACCATAGTATTAAATAGTCCATCCGGTGTTTCTTCTAGTGCTTTGCTTCTTCACGGATTAGGCCGATGAGTTGATGCGAGTGTCGACCCGATCTTCGGATGAACCTTCGGCAATGTTTTCAAAGTAGCACCTCCCCTTTCTACTTATCTTACTTTTATAGTATTTATTCCCCCCTGTTGATCTATTGCTATCTGTGTTGCGATGCTCTAGTTTTCGTACCCGTGATATCCCTTGCAGCCTTATATTGCCTTGGACACATCCTATTACCTGTTGATTGGTAGATAGTTGGACTCGCGCGTCGTAGTCGCTTGCTCAAGTGCTGTTGCGTGTCGTCAAGTACCACAATTGTTGGAGTATTACCGCATGTTTAATGTTGGAGATGATCATGGCTTTAATTACTGTTTAATAACTAAAATTGAAGTAGGTAAATAATGCAGAGGCACCGGTGGGTAATAGACAATATTTGGTTTTAACCACCTTTGGTGTCCGTGGGACCCGAGTTCTTGACACCTGTTCCGAGATCGAGCGCGCTAACCACAGGTGGGGTGTGTGGGCACCCCCATCAATTTAGTACCTGATTTCAAAGTATTGTACCGGGGGCCACAAAGTAGTTTGGGGCTTTATTACTATCCTGTACTTATGCCATGCTTTACTGCTTTATTTAAGTTTGTGCGTGGAGAACCTGTACTGTTTAGGACCGTGACACATTTTTGCTGTATCGACAAGCCCAGTCATACTTTCGGGTTCCCAGTCGTTACCGTCGACTAAACCACAGGTCCGTCTCGGAGACCGGCCGACTTAAATTCTGGGTAGCTTAGTGGGGTGGCCCCGTGCTTGCTTTGGGTGCAGGAAGCGTCGTGTCCGAAACCCCGTCGACATACCGTTGGGTGTATGTTTTGTGATCTTGTACCTACCTGATCTGACAACAAGGGTGTAGGTGCGTGTGGAAACTTTGGTGCACCCCTGCAGGGTTAAATCTTTTCGAGAAGCCGTGTCCGCGGTTATGGACGACTTGGAGCACAGTTCTCGATCATAGACAACTATAACTAAGGTTTACTGTTATAATTTGACTTGTATCCGATATGACTAGTAATCAGCTTCACTACAACGGAATGGCTAAATAAAAGTACTAACAACTGCTGGGTTTGCGATATCTCATGCTAATTGTATATGTCTAGTAAGTGTCGCAACTACAACGGAATGGTTAACTAAAAGTGCCCACTGCTTATTATATCAGGATGACTATCTATACCTGACTAGTAATTGCTGCAACGATAATGGAATAAATAAAACTGCCAACTGTGTGAGTTCCTCGGTTGACTTCCTCGTTTGGTCTCGAGGGGGGAAATACCAGGATGGGTATGTTTGGTGGTAGTATCAGGTTGGTTCCGAATAGGTCTTTCTTACCCCTCTCTGATAGCCACTATTTGTATCGAGTCTCTATAGGTTGTTTAGTGCATGCCGCGCTGCCGCTTCAGTCCACCATACCTATGTAGGCGAGGACCGCCGAATTCTAGTCTCGCCGTGTACTGGCCTCGATCTTGACCGCTCTCTTTTTCCTTTGCCCTTTGTCGGCACCCCTTTGTCTTTAGCAGGTTTTGAGATCGACGTCGTTAGCAGGGTTACCCTTCCGGCTTGGCCTGGGCAGGGTTATGGACGCCATTGGTTATTCTTCAGGGCTCTTAGCTCAATTTGCATCTTGTCCGTACTCGGACGCTGTATCGTTTTCCAGGTGATTTGGGTCTTTGTATTGTATATCTGTCTTCTTGACTCATTGAGTCGCTGTTGTATATATATGTTTTGTGGGTTCCATCGAGGACTATTGTGTAATGATATTACTTCGTTTTCCACCCGCACGCAAGTGCCTGGTGGGCACCTTTGAATCGTTTCTATGCGGGTTTGGCGGGAAGCGCTAAAACTTGCATAGGGTCGATTCCGAGGGTGTTACACTGGGGGAGAAAAATCATCAACAAGAAATGGGATAGATTTTGGATGAACATACTTTGGCTTTTCAGCAGTGTATCTGCACTTGGTAGAGCCAGCTCGGTGTCCAAGTTCTTCATAGAGTTTGCATCTATTCTTGTTACCTTTTTGGGCCCTTTTTGGCTTGGCATCTTTCTTTCCCTTGTTGCTGCTCCCACCTTTCTCAAACCAAGCCTTGAATCTACTCTGTTTGGGCCTGCCAGCCTTTCTTTTCATCAAAGGAGGACACAAGGAGAACTGAATGTCCACTTCAGGCCACTGAGACTGATTTGTAAGTGCTGGAATTGGTGTTCCATATGTAGCCTTGAATTTTGCTACACAATAATACTCATGCAAATATGGGTGCATATTTAGCTCGTGTTTGGAGGCCAAGAAAAGTATGGCATGCTCATAAGGCTTCCCAGTGTCTTTCCACTCAAGGCATGTGCATTCATGCAATTGAGTGTCAACAACATGCCTCCTTCCAGTCTTTGTATCTCTGACTTCAGCACCCCACAATGAGGATTTCTCAACACGCAAATGTGCAAGATTTCTGCTCCTGTTGACCACCTGCTACACAACATCAGGAAGCTTATCTCCTTGAAGAACATCACCAGGCCTTCTTCTCAATTCCCACAACCTCATGATCCTGATCTGGTCAACCATGTCATGGACAGGCAAGTCTTTTAACTCCTTCACTTTGTTGTTGAAACTTTCTGCCAAATTATTGTTGATATGATCACATTTGATGGCAGTGTTAAAACCTGACATGTACCATAAAAGAGAATGGTAGGTTTCCAACCATGTACAAAACTTGACCCTATCCTCCTCAGAGCATGCCGCCTTAATCTTCTCAAGGTGATATGAATGTGTCTGTCTGGTGTAAGATCTTGCTGCTGGCCACATCGTCCAAAATCATCTCCTCTGAATTTTTTGATCAAATTCATCCACATATGGCCGAAGCACTCCCTCTGCTCAGCATGAGGGAAAACAATCTTCACTGCATTTTCTAAACCTTTACATGCATCTATGTGCACTTCTAATGGAGAGACTGGCCCTATGCATCTTTTCAACTGCATCATGAACCATGTCCATGATGCCTCTGTCTCAGACTGAAACATGCCAATAGCTACAAGGAGCATCCAATTGTGTCCATCTAAAGCATTGCATGCTGCTAGTTGACCATTCCACTTTCCAGACAAGAAAGATGAGTCTATACTCAAATATGGACGGCACCCTGCTTTGAAGCCATCGATGCAAGGCTTTAAAGCCATGAAGAATTTAGAGAAGAAGACTTTCCCATCAGTTGTTACCTCAGTATCTATCTCCACAACACTGCCAGGTGACCTCTTCTCTACTTCTGCTTTGAAGTTATAAATCATTCGAAAGGTATTTGCCCAATCACCATATAGCTCTTTCATTGCCCTTTGATTTTCCTTCCACACTGTAGTATAATTCAGCTTAATGGGGTACTGCTTTTCCAAGTCTATTTTCAGTCTCTTGCAGTGCTATTTGGTGTTGTGGCTAAAATAGGCTTGATCTTTTCTGCAACCCATAATTGTGATGTCATATTTGTAACTATTTGAGAACTTGTAATGCAAGTATGAGGTTTTAGATTTTGATTCACTCTTATTGTCCTTCCATCAGGTTGGCGTCTAGCAGATATATACCACTTGCAAGGCTTGGCACCACCATCATAACCTATGCATTTTGCATAGAACTTCTTTTTATCAGTCCATATAGTCTTGGTAGAAAACTCACGTTTGACTGCATATGTCCTAAAACACTTCCTAAATTCATCCATGCTTGGAAACAATTTTCCAACTTCAATAACTGGGTCCTCTTTGTCATAAACTGTTACTAGATCATCATCATGTGCATCATCTACATGAACTGCAGCATTTTCCAACAACTCTAGATCTATAGCTGCCTCTTCATCTCTTAAATGGTTGTCACCATCATTTGCAGCTTCATCCCTCTTCTTCTCCTTGTCTCTGTCATCTATAGGAATGCCAAAAAGTTTTGCCATTTCAATGTCATCTATTGGTGCAATGACCAAATTAGTCCGGTCATGTATCTCAACTGAATTCCAATCAACAGTTACAGTCCTTTGCGCATTAGCATCTGCAGCCTCCCCTTGTGCATTAGCATCATCCTCCACTGTTAACACTTCCAACTCAGTAAGTATAGGCATTACTTGCCTTTGTGCAGTCCAATCATCCTCAACCATCTGAGCAGCCAGCTTCGAGGCCACATATCCAACACTCAAATCAGGTTTCAGATCAATGAGCTCTGCTAAAAACAGAATAGATTTGCTTGTCCAACCGTTTCGCTCATCGATTTCATCAACTATATGTTCCCCTGTATCAACCCTAACATAGTCACATTTGCAATTATTAAATCATAACAAAGAAACTTCTTGCTCTAGCCCCCAAACCACACTATCTCCAATTTTTTCCACCATTTTCCTCACTGCCTCCTCTCCCGTGTTTATTAGCTCTTGGGGATCAACATGTTCTAATTACACCTCCCATTTAACAACCGTGTCTCTCTCAATGAGCTGCGTGCTGCCATCAACTAAAACAGCCCTAGAGGGAAAAAAATGATGCGGAATTCGAAGGTTTGGCATGCAACATCGTCTCCCCTGTTTTTGGCGGGCACTATGAGCTAGCGGAAGCAAACAAAGAGCTCAACCTTAGAGAAATTGAGTGCAGAGATACGGGATATACCGATTAGAAGTCCCCTCTCCATGCTCCATCTCGTTTCCCTCGCCTCGTTCAGCACACCCTGGCCTCCACAATCTAGCATCAATGGGCACGCTCAGATCTCGAATTGAGAAGAATGGGAGAGGAATTAGCTTTCAAATGGCACTCACCACCTTCGCCGTCGAACGAAAGCGCCGCCGCCTAAATGAATTGCGCTGCCGCCGCCGGCGCCGAGAACGATGGGTGAGGTCCACCGTCGCCGTCGGGGAAGCTATAGTCAGTGTGACGCGCGCTCTCGGTCGGAAGAGGTTGGTTTGACTGGCTGTGCCAACCGACCGGTTTGGTTTAACCCTAATCTCGAAACAAAATTAAATGTGTCCTTAACAACCGTTTTATCGACCGTGTGGCCCTGGGCTATTAACTACCTCACAAGCGTCGCATGCGAGCTATTCTTTTTAACGATATCGTATTCCTTCCAATTCCGCGTAAAGACATCGCATGGAAGCTATAAGCCCCTAAATTGGAGGCTAATTTAAGGCTAAACCGGGCTATAGCTGGTTATTAGCGGCTATTTCCCATTTAGCCTACGAAGGGAATAGCCATAGCCGGAGACTTCTCCGAAGACTATAGCGCGGCTATAGCCAGCTATTTAAAACTTTGGTAATTTCCTCTTGTTTTTTCTACAGCAGAAATGTTCTAAATTGCAGTTTGATGAATACTTTGCTTTTTGTCACATACTGTTCTTATGTTATCGTAAATATAGATGGCCCGGAAGCTGATTACCTGATAGACCTCATAGAGCACGGTTTTCACGTAGTACTGCTTTGGTTCCTTTCACCAGCAGTTTCAGCGTCATCAGATAGCAAAACCTGATGGCTTCACATCTTTATTGTGGTACTGTACTATAAACTACAGAGCCCAAACGATAACAGCACTAGATCTGGGGCCCCAACCAAATCTCGGCCCAGTTCAAGCCATCTCACTTTTTCCCTCCTTCTCTACACATGTTCTGTGACGGGGAACACACGCTTCTGCGGCGATTCCCCGTCGCCGGCGAGCACACGGCCGTCGGCTCTAGGCGCCTGAATCTGTACATACTCCATGCACCGGCCGTCCACCCTCAGGCACATGTAGGCCGTCACGACCCACACTACGGCGAGCACCCAGCTGAACTGCAGGTTCGCCATCGCCATCGCCCTCCGCGCCGCCTCCTTCGTGGAGCACGTGACCGCGCTGTGCATGGCCGCGCTCCCCTCCGCACCAAGGCACCCCGTCGGCACGAGGGATGGAACCCATAGCACGAATCCCATCACCATGAACCACAGGCCTTGGAACAGCACGGACGCCGACCGCACCACCGCCACGGGGAAGCTCCTCGGCAGTACGACGGTGGCGGAAGTGAGGACGAGCGACGCGGTGACCACGATCTGCATGAGCCAGTGGTAGTGGCCCTCGAGTCCGACGTGGTCCGCGGAGTGCAGCCGGAGAAGGAACAGTTCCTGCCCGAACACGGACGCCGCGAGCGCGGCCACCACGTCGCCCAGGGCGCCGTGGTGCGGGGACGGGGAGGCGGCGACGTCGGCCGCGAGCGCCACCGACGCGTAGACCCCGAGGTGCAGGTACATGGTGGCGTGCTCGAGGGTATTCGGCTGGAGGGAGAGCGCGAGGAGGGGGAGGTCGACGAGCTGGTCGACAATGGCGAGTCCAGAGAAGGCGAGCAAGAGGTAGAGCTCCAGGTGCTTCAGGCCAGGCAGCGGCGAGGGGAAGGGGAACCAGGTGGCTGAGCGGAACCCGGAGGCGCCCTTGATCTTGTAGGCCTTGATGGTGTTCAGCGTGTGCCACATGCCGAGGATGGCGAAGGCCAACCCGGGGACGAAATGGCCAAGGAACGTGCCCATGTTTGTGCAGTCTCGACGAGAGATTGTGCGATCTAGGCTTAAATAGGCCGTCAGTGACAGTGACGCGGTGATTCAGTTGTTAGGATTTGCTAACTATGAAGTTAGCGCAGACTATGCATGTTTGTTTGAACTCCATTTTAGAAGTAGACGAAAATCTTAGATCGGAAATACTTGCTCGAGTTCAAAATAAGTAGTTTTTGGGACATCGACATGTTTCTTAATCTGTAATGACCACTAGTTGGTCATAGGATTTGTTACGTTTTTATAGAGGCTGAGTGTAATTGGTATCATCGCGATATTAATATATGCTTCTTTCTTAAAGAAAAATTCACCATAGGATGCGTATAAAACCAAATAAACGTCACCTTATGTCCAAAGCGCAGAAATGCTACACTTAAAGGCTGTTTTCTACTACAAAATCCTACCTATGGACTGACATGGAGAAAGAGTGGACCAGATCCTCACCTGAAATCATGGAGTTGGAACTGATTTGCACAAATCCGGTCGGTATACATCATTCCGTAAGGTCATTTTGTAGAACACTGTACCGCTCCTGTGCGGCCATGTCGGGCCACACCGGGGCGCCACCACCGGCCGCACCGAGGCACCACCGCCGCCCGCTTCTGCCCCCTCCCACGCACGTAGTCTCTCCTCTCCCTCCACCACCTGGGTTGTCGTCAGGCAAAGCCCTAGTGGCGCGGTGGCGGTGGTGGCGATTCTACTCCGGCTGATCGGTGGCGGTGTCGCGGAGTAGCGGCGGCCAGGGGCGTTGTGCTGTGCGGCAACCGGAGATCAGCGGGGGGCAGTGCGATGGACGGGCAGTGCGAGTGACTGTCGGTGAAAACCAAGCTCAATTCTGGTCATGACAGGGGATGCCGATGTTTACGCGATGTTACCTTGCTAAAGGCATCGTCCTTGCAGCTACCATATACTCACACGTGCTGCTCTTGGGGAACCCTAAGATCTGGACTTTACTAGATCAGATGATGGTGGCGATGCGGTGTCACTCTCCCTGTTGAGGGCACCGTTCTTGGAGAAGTTGTTGGATGGTAGTGGCAAGAGATGGAATGGCTTCATCTTGCACGTAGACTTCGATGGAGATGTCAAGTCATGCGTAACTGCTAAGTGCTACGCTCGGTCTTGCCTGGTTCAGTAGGTGCTACACACGATGGATCTTCCGGTGGTTTCAGGCTACGTCATACGGTGGGACTCAGTGGCATGGTGCCGAGAGGGCTTGATATCAACCGCGCATGCGTGGCGGATTCACGCAGGATGGTGGAGCTGTTTGACGTTATGGTGGCGTTGACGGCAAGCCTCGCAAAGTCATTGTAGTGATTTCTCCTGAAGATGGATATGCATAAGATGACCACAGCGAGGACTTCTGTAGCATGTATTGGTACACGCTGAGAGTCTGCCGGACCGGTTGTGTTACTTGCTTGCCATTGGATGACTTGTCGAGGCCTTCGGTTTTTAGATGATGCAAGTTTACGTAATGTCAGTGTGTTGGCCCTCTTCATGGGCACCTCTTCATCATGGTTGTGGGAGTAGCAAGCTATAACTAGTTTGGTGGTTTCGGTACGATCTTTGTAATTTATCTTGTAAGGTTTTGTGAATAATCTAATAAAAATAACCTGAGAGGAAAACGGAGAAAATGGAATTCATTGCCGAAAAAGCACCTGGATTTGTTATGTGCATCTTTGGATGCATATGCCGGGGTGATCTTCCCCATTTCGAAAGAATGTGTAGAATTTCCGTTCCAAAGCTAATGGTATTCTAAGCGGTTACTATTTTGGAAATATGGTCTAAGACAAATTCGGATTGAAAAAAATCCCTCCGGAATTAATTGATACAGTGTGATCTGCGAGTTCATAATCTAAACCGGGATAAATTTGGCCCTAAATCCTGAAAAGTGTTGTTCTTAGTACCAATTCTATCCCTAGATGGTTGTTGGTTTCGGATGATCTAGACTTTATGGCCTGTTTGAGTTGCATGATTCTAAAAACACGGGCGTAGGAAAAAACACACATTGCAATATTTTGTATAGTGTACACTATACCTATATGATTTTATATGCAGCAAAGTTTGTTTGATTCTATCACAAAAAACAAAGGATTCTACAATTGAGCTTTGAGTGAAAGTTTGTTTGCTATAAAATCTAGTGTGGAGCATTCCTTAGCAGAAATTTATATAGGATCCAATTGACAGCTGTGAGATTCGACACATTTTGGATGGTTTCTATTGATGGTTTTCGTTTGGATTTGATGGTTTTATAGCTTTACCTAACGCTAATACTTTGGTAGCGAAGAAAACTTGGTTTTTAATGTGTGTTTTAGGTTCTGAATATCAACAGAGGGTTTTAACAGCAAAAACACAATATTCAAACGAAAAGAAGCAAGTCTCTTTTTGGAAGCAATCAAGGGGGCATACAATAGCTTTAACGAGCAAATATATAGCGGGAATATTTTTTCAGCCATATAGTTCCCGCAGTATAGTTGCCATCGCCTTCGTCTTGTTAAAAGGGACAACTTTTGTGAAGAGGCCGAGGACGAAAACACAACACAGCAGCCGCCATCCCATCTAGAAGGGAGAAAGAAGAGATCCGGAGAAGAAGGGGAAGATGTTCTTCATCTCGCTCCACGATCTTCGACTTCCTAGCCACCACACCTCCATAGCCATTACTTGTACTTGAGAGAGAGATCTCCACCTTGCAAGATTAGGGTTTGAGATTGTTCTTCCCATCTTGAATTGTGTTGGATATATTTCTATTCTTATTGTGAATCTCCACGATAACATCAAGAAGAACTCCTTTTATTTAATTATATCGATGATGCTTTCTTCTCTCATGTGTGAGTAAGTTCCCTTGGGCATGGAGATGTAAGGGATTGGTGAGATATGATATGCCTATATAATTTCCATTAAGTTTGTGGTTGATTTTAATTACTATATTATGTATGCTTGACTATCTGTGGGATGTTTAATGCTTGTTGTCCAATTAAGGGCCCAGACAACATGATACCTTGTACTACATAGATAATATCTTGTTTGCTAGCAGACCGGCGACCTCCGAGTGACACATGGATATCAATAGAAAACTAGTTGAGATTGAGGAGCCACTGTGCCTATTGCATTAGTCTGATCCAAGGAGCTTAATTGCTAAGCAACCTGAAGGATCTTAGTCGTCTAGTGACTGACCATGGTTTTGGTAACATGCTAGTAGGATTATTGAAGTTGGGATGAAATCTACCAAGAGGAGTTCCGGCTAATTATGGGTTGCTCGCCTACACATATACTTATAAGATTATAATTGTTACACTTATCACTCATCCACCTGGCATATTCACTATCACCATGAACTGAATCTCCCCACACCTATTTTGTCATCTATAGAAAACAACAAACAAATCATTCTTTACTTTTATGCTTTTTATTTCTGAAGTTTATATTTTAGTTTCATTTAAATACAATCATTTTAATCCAAATCTCATTTTTATTTCAACACTTGCAGTCAATTCACTCAAAGACCTGTGACAACTTTGAGTGCGATAGAGACTTTCTTCATAAACATTTACCTTTGGGCTCCCTGTGGGATCGACATCTTAATTTCGAAACTAGCTACAAACGATCGGTGCACTTGCAGTCATCAAGCTATTTTCTAGCGTCATTGCCGGGCAGCTAAGCGCTAAGTGTTTTGTCTCTTAATATTTCAGGTGTTACCACTACAAAATGGTCTCCCTATGAGACAAAGGGTCTACACGCTCTGGTAGGACCTATCTACCAGATTATCTTGATCGCGTACCTGTTCAAAGGCGCGAGAAAATTATTGAAAAACTTTTGAGATCGAATAAGGTTGAAGTTGAAAACCTAAGTGACTTTATGGAAATCATGTCCATTCATAGGAAAACTCCCAAGAAACATGAGAAAACACTCAGAGAATACAGTGCTCCAAATTCTGCTTTTCTTAAACAACCAATAGAATTTTCTAATCCTGGAGTTAGAGAATATTGATTTGATGGTGAGATTATTAAAATTTTGCAGTAAAAAGCTTTCAACGAAAGGGAAGATGAAGACCCAGGAAGACATCTTAGAGAGTTCGATGATGTGATAACATCACTTGGACCAAAAGGTTTGCCTAGAGATTTCTCTCGCCTAAAAATATTTCGTTGGTCTCTCAAAGGTAAGGCTCTAGACTGGTTATATTCTCTCTCTCATCATTACATTAAATGCTAGGAAAACTATATTGTTAAATTTGTAAACAGATTTAATCCTTTCAAAAAGGTAATTGAAATTAGAAAGAACATAGGCAACTTTAGTCAGAATGTGGGAGAAAACTACCCACAAGCCTGGGATAGATTCTTTGGAATGATCAATGGTATTCCTAATCATGGCTATTCTGAATCAACTATTTGCCATTTATTTAACCACGGTCTTAATACACAATGCATATAGTTGCTTGACTTATCAGCATGAGGATCGATAAATACTTTAACTATTAAAGCATGTTTAAAATTGATGTCTACTAGGGTTAAGAATGATTCTTTATATAATCCTGATTTTGGCACTATGCTGGAAAAAGGAATACTTCGTATAACTCCTGATATTATGCCTGAAGTACGCAAAACAATGAAAGAAAAAGGTATACCTTCTGAACTTGTTAAAGTAAACAAAGTAGATTTGTTACAAGTTTTTACTGAAGAAGATGAAACTAGAAAAGTTTTTCAGGAATTAAAACATTGATAGGCTAAATCTCATAATAACCTGCATAAGCAATTTCAAAGACATAAGAAGATTTTGGCAGAACTAACGGAAAATTATGACAAGATTGGCCAAGAAATAAAATTATTTCATAAGTACCTTAGTATGATTGAAACCCAGTGTGAACAAATAGCATCTGGTTATCAAATTTTTCTTCAAGATGATATAAACATTCCTGTTTCTACTAATGTTGTTACAAGGAGAGGTACAGTTGTCACAGGACCATTAGGACCACCAGAATATGAACCTGAAAAAGAGCGACGGGAAAAAGCCTTGGTCAAAGCAAGGCAAGAAGATGACACACTGGTGGATCCTCAAAATGAAACTACTCAAGAAACATAAGACCAAACCTTGGAGGAGCAAAATGATGCATAGGATGACCATTATGACTCTGATGCAGAGACTGTTGATCCAAGAAAAGAAAAAGAAACAAGCAAAGAAGATGAGGTTGTTGTAGTAGAAAATAAGAAACGCGATAAGCAACAACAAAAGAGAGCAACTAAAGAGCCTGATCCCCCACAAAAGGTAAAATACAAAAATACAAAAGGTGAGCAAAAACTTCCATATCTAGATCGAAAAAAGAAAGCACCGGATCAGGTAATCTATGATTCTTTCAAAAAGGCACGTGGTGACCTTCGTCTAGAAATTCCATTTGTGGATGCAATAAAAGTTCCTACCTATTCTAAATTTCTCCGTGATGTCCTTAATAGAAAGAAAGAAATAACTGAAACCGTTGGCATGGTGACTAGTTATCCTGCAAATGGGAAATTATTGTCTAAATCGGGAGATCCCAGAATACCAACTATTTCATGTTCAATAGGAAAAACTGATATTCATAATGCCTTGTGTGATTTAGGTGCAGGAGTTAGTGTAATGCCATATTTCCTCTATAAAAGGTTAGGATTAGGGGAGTATTCCCCCACTTCTATCACTTTACAGATGGCTGACAAATCCACTAAACAACCTATTGGTATGATTGAGGATGTTTTACTTAGAATAGATGAGCATGTTATTCCCACTAATTTTATTATTCTTGAAATGCCAAAAGATGAAAAATTATCTATAATACCCGGAAGAACTTTTCTTAGCACTGCAGGAGCGTCAGTTGATTGTGCTGAAGGAAAAATAATCTTCAATGTTTATGATGCTGAAATCATCCGGTATTTTCCAAAGAAACTAGAAGCGGGAGAAAGGTATATTCCACCGGCAAAACGAGTTCATGTGGTAAGTGTCTTTGATAAAGGGCAACCCAAGGTAAGAATTCGAGAACAGAGAAAGGGTTGAGATATTCAACCATTCTTAATAAATGCTTCATGGGAGTCAACCCATCACAATGATAAAATAAAGTTAAATAATAAAAAGTTTATTGTATTCCTACAACTTTTTTCACAGACATTCTTGCGGAAGCGTGCCCGTGAAGATGCAACTATCAAGAAGTAGTAGAAATATCGACTGAATAAGCATAGATTTAGTGTAGAAAATAAAGTTTGAGTTTTATATGCAGAAACTAGCTTAATCATATTGTCCAGATTAAAAAGTGAATCTCTAAAAATTTGGGCGAAAAAGCATGTTCTAGGAGTTGTAACAACCAACTATACGGCGGGAATATATATTCTAGCCGTATAGTTGTGGCCGTATAGTTATCGACAAAATTATCAAAAAAGGGGTCTCGAATACAGAAGGTTTAACGACCAACTATGCGGCGGGACCATTTGGTCCAGCCATATAGTTATGTCTGTATAGTTGTGATCTGGCGTGAAGAAACCCTAACTCCGCCGCCGCAACTATACAACGGGAGCTACCTAGCCCAGCCGTATAGCTCCCGTCGTATAGTTCGGCACGACTAATTAAATGCACCGGGGCGGCCAGGGCTTATCCTCTACCTCATTATTTCTCTCATATTCTCTATCCAAACCTCTCAAAATCCACCTACAACTCTTGATTCTTCGCGGATTTTGTTCATTTGAGTGGGGGAATGAGCAGACCGGTATGTTTCTCCCCCTATCCATGCTTTATTTTCAGAATTCCATGGTTGAAATCATCTCATTGAATTAGTGGATGAACTCAATCTTGTTTGATTTTGACTTTTGATTTCTCACGCTAGGATTGATTTCTTCTACGTATAATTGTTCATATATTATGTAGAAACTATATGCCTACTGTTTTATGTTGAAATTTCTCAATGCATCAAGATGAACAAGCTCAGTAGTATTTTTTGCAAGAGCAAGCGCCAACATGGTGAAGGCTCCGGGCTGAGCTCGATAACAAGTACACCATGGTTTCATCGAGGATGGTGATGCCCAAACATTGGGCCCATCATGGTTTTCTCAGCACAACAGGGTTGAGGGAGGACTTCGACCACATGTGTGCAAATGCGAGGCTATCTAACCTCGCTTATCCAAGCCACTACACCTACACTGAGCTCACCCATGAGTTCCTTGACTCCTTCTATGACGACTACAAGTAGAAAGGTAATGCATGCACGCTGAGTTTCACCATTAACCAGCGGCCATATCAAATCACTTTTAAACAATTTTGTGAAGCTTTTGGATTCCCTCAAGAAGGGGAATCAACTGTTATAAACTTGTATAGCGTCTCAAGTGGAGAAACTTAGGAGGTTATTTTTGTTAACAGTGGCAGGAACTTCTACCAGAAGAAGATGTCCACCATTCAGAACCCGACCATCTGCTACTTCGCTTTGTTTCTTGCTAAAACTTTGTTGGGAAAAGGAGATACTGGCTCTATGGACAATGCAGCATGGCCATGATCACCAAGGCACTCTTTCTTGATGCACCATAGAGTCCCACTCCTGTAGCTCTATTCCCCCAGAACATCCGCCACCAGATTAACAAAAAAAGGTGATATTCACATTGGTGGATTGGTAACCCACCTAGTCCAAGCCCGTGGGATTCTGATACCTATTATGCAACATGTTGATGGATCCATACTTATGGATGTTAAATATATAACTACTTGTGGCTTCGTCGGTGCTTACCAAGCTAACAGGAGGCTCCGAGCCTATCAATTTGGTTATCTTGATGTTGCACAGGATGAGCAGGTGCCATTGCCTTGTCCACAAGCCTTCTTGGTTCAGGAGAAGAACCACTGGATCCTGACCAAGGATCAAGTGACGAAGATCATGGCAGCACTCTATCCTAACTCCAAGGAAAATGAAGAAGGAGAGCAGCATGATGAGAAGGAGAAGGAGAAGGAGTACAACCCTGCTTGGGAAGGACAGCAGCAGCAAGAGGGACCTTGGGACCCATGGCCCAATCAGCAACAACAGTAGTAGGGGTTCAACAATGTCCCCTATGAAGATTTTTTGCAGCTCAACCAACATGTTGGGGAGATCAACCAAACTCTTCATGGAGTGAATGAACATGTTAGTTCCCTAACTAACAGCTTTAGTCACTTCATGACCCACTTCCCCGACTATTACCAGTAGTATCTGTACCCGCCGCCAAATGACGGCAACAACTAAGCATGGCAACAACCTAAGCTTGGGGGAGATTTGAGAACCTCCAAACTTTGCATTCATATTTTTATTTTCTTCTTTTGATTTATGTTAATTCTTCAAACATTGCATGGTTACTTTTAGTTTGCATTCTTAAACCAAAAACACACAAAAATTAGTTGTAACCTTTATTGCAAAAAAAATTCTTTGTTTCTCTTGGAGATTGCTCAATTTCAGGTGACCTAAAAGTAGGGAAATATAGAGGGGATTCCACTCAAGTACGAGAATGAAGCAACCAAGAGGAGGTATCACATTCCTTTCATCACCTCTTCTGCAACTTTAAATTGACCCTACAATTATTTACTCGCTTGCACTTGAGTCACTCCCCACTTAGCTTGTTATCTTATAAATTCTATTCCTTTGCCAATGTCCCCTTTTAGCTTTAAAATAATAAGCAATGAACTTGGTTAAAATATTTCTGAAAATTTTAGAACAATAAAAAGCACCCAAGAGATGACTTGAGTCCATGTTTAGCCCAAAGGATTTTATTTTAGAAACTACTCAACCCCATTGAGCTTAATGTAAATAGACTCGATAGCACTCTTGAATGAAATTGTCTGATAAAATGGATGCTTCGAAGTAGTAGATATTACGCCACTGCTTTTTATAATAATTATAATAAGATATTGCTTTATGCGTGTCATTACAACATTGTCGTGATCCATGGGGAACTATTAACTCCGCTGGCCAACAAACGATCTAAATGTCGGAAACCACTTGATTTCGGCTATTGAGTTACGTAAGCGTCTGTAGCTACAATGCTATGACGGGTAAAATTTTAGTCTCCTCATGGTTTCACGTTCCAAGTGAAGTTGCAGTACTGACCCACTATTGCTCAACAGTTATCTATTGGCATGGTCATGAGTGTGAAACACAGTCCCAATTAACATGTTAAAAACAGTGGCATAATTTCTCTATGAAAGAGCTGAAGTTTTTGAAAAACAAGGAAAGTAAAAAAGGTGCTTTGAGAGTCTTGAAATTTTGACGTGGGAGTAGATGAGTTGTTCTTAAATTAAATGTTGTTGGTGCCAACTTGAGTACTCTTAATTGATTAAAGGAACAAGAGCAAAAAGTTTTTCATCCCTCAATAAAGAGAGAAACCAAAAGGATTTGTTTCACTTTCTTAGATAAACTGTTAACACTTGCTCAGGCATATGATTTATTTGCTAGAAAGATATAAGTGGTTAGGAAGTGGACTCAGTGCAATCTTGTGAATACTTGTATGATCATGTTTAAGGTTGCAGGAATTGTGAAGAAAATAATTAGACACCAATTCGAGCTTGTGAGTTCTTTTATTTCAGTCTCGAATCTCCGCTATTCTTCCTTATTTTCTTGTCAGTCACGGGCGAGCAACATATAATCTTGGGAGAGTCGATAGCTGTGAGATTCGACACATTTTTGATGGTTTCTATTGATGGTTTTCGTTTGGATTTGATGGTTTTCTAGCTTTACCTAATGCTAATACTTCGGTAGCGAAAAAACTTGGTTTTTGATGCGTGTTTCAGGTTCTGAATATCAATAGAGGGTTTTAACAGCAAAACCACAATATTCACACGAAAACAAGCAAGTCTCTTTTTGGAAGTAATTAAGGGAGGCATACAGTAGCTTTAACGAGCAACTATATGGCGGGAATATTTTTCCGGCCGTATAGTTCCTGTTGTATAGTTTCCATCGCCTTCGTCTTGTTAAAAGGGACAACTTTCATGAAGTGGCCGAGGACGAAAACACAACACAATAGCCGCCATCCCATCTAGAAGGGAGAAAGAAGAGATCTGGAGAAGAAGGGGAAGACGTTCTTCATATCGCTCCATGATCTTCGACCTCCTAGCCACCACACCTCCATAGCCATTGGTTTAACGACTGACTATACGGCGGGACCATTTTAGTCTAGCCGTATAGATACAGCCGACAGGAAAGAAACCCTAATTTTTGTCGTCAGACCAACTATACGGCGGAAACAAATTGTTCTGGTCGTATAGTTGTGACCGTATAGTTGCGTCCAACCACTTAAATGCACGGGAAGGTACCCAAAATACCAAAACTTCAATCTTTTTCTCTCCTCTACCTCCAAACTGTCTCAAAACCTCAAGGGATCTTCACCTCTACTCAATTTCGTTCGATTTCCTCGCACATAAGTGATCTACGGTATGTTTATTCTCTAATCCTCCAATTATTTTTTGCAAATTCATCTCTGATCTTTTGTCATTATCAATCTAGGGTGAGACCTACTTTGAACTAGTTGCCATGATTCTCTTGCCTAAATTATTATGCTGAGGAGATTCTTTGGTGTGCTATGATGAGGAATATGCTATGCTTATTATTGATGGATCAAAAAGTTTTATTTTTTGTCTTTCATATTTATTTTTAGAAGATGAACACAAGGAGCCAAACGCGTGCTTGTGTCGCTGCGTGTTCTTCTCAGGCTACTGCTGCAGCTCAGGACCGCATGGGGATACGGTTTAGGAATGAGCTCCAACGTGATCACTTCAATAAGATCAAGAACCGAGAAGTGAAGGCAACCAAGTGGGCTTGTCCCGTCATATTGAAATAACTCAGTATTTCTAATGACTTCAATTTAGTTTGCAATAGGGTTGTCCTACAAAACTTTGTATTTCATGATGTGCCTACTTATCGCCGGTTAACTCTTGAATTTTTAAGTTCATTGCAAAGCACCATTAGAACATGGCAAGGAGAGGACACTATTTCTTTCCGACTTATGAACCACAATTATACATTAACACTTGATTAATGGTGCAATTGCCTTAGTTTACCAAAAAATGATGCTAATGCCCTGCGTGCATCTTATACCGACATGAACCCTTCCCCAGATCACTATTACAATAGAATGAGTTTTACTTCTAGAGTCAACAAGGGGAAGAATATTCAACATCCTGCTATCCATTATTTGTTCTATGTCATTTCTAACACCTCGTAGGCACGTAATGAGTTTATAAGACTCAATGAAGAGGATATATTGGTCCTCGCAAAAGCTGCTTTCAACAACAACTTGTTACTGAACTTGTGCGCAATTCTTGTGCGCTATTTGGAGCACCAGTCCTCCCAAAGACAAGGACCCCTCACAGGTGGAGGTGTCATCACCGTGCTTGCCATTTCCCTAGGCATCGACCTAGGTGAGTTGCAACCAGTGCTAGGTGAGTGACGTGTTGGTTTCTCTACTTTAAAAGCTTGTTAAATGCTCACTAGGAGAGGTGGTGTTTATTACTTGCATATTGAAGGAGATGGGCGTCTCTACCCCGCTCCTTTGCCTAATGGTCTCATCTCTATCGAGGAGGGACATTTTCTATATGATGTGCATGTTGAACAACATCAACCCAAGGAGGAGATTCTGGACGAGGATGACGACCAAGAAGAGGAGCAAGAAGTTCCTTATTAAGGGGAGCAGCCACCGAACAGGTTCGCTACATATCAAGACTTCCAAGAACTTGGAGGTACTGTGGAAGGGATGCATAATCTCTCCCTGAACCTCCGAGAAACAACAAGTAACTTATTAACTCAATTTGCGGACTGGAGTTACAACTTTTTCCCACCACCTCTATGATTTAATGGTCTTGCAAAAGCCTAAGCTTGGGGAGGTTTTCTATCTATTTTTATTTGGCATTCATTTGCTTTATTTTATTTTTGAGGTTATGCCATTTATTTGAGTTTATAAGCACTCGTGTTGGTTTCCCCAACACTTTATATTCAGTTATTTTATTTGTTTTCGAGATTTTCAAGCCGATCTTTGCCGCCAATTTTCTATTCTTTAAATTTGCCTTCTCAAAAACAACAAAATATTTCTCCATTTATCTTTATTATCCCTCTTTCTTTTCTTTTCGCCTCGAGGTTCTCATGTATTTTCAGGAGAGTGACCGACTTCGAGTTTCCAAGAAACAAATCAAAAGGGAAGTGAGAAGTGGAATCAAACATGAGAGGTATGCCTTATGACTCCCCACTTTTGAAGTTTGAGAAACCCATGCTAGTTAGTAGTAAATGTTAAGACATTATATTGGTGGAGTGAGTCTCTATATTGTAGTAAAATTTTGTTTGCATGGGTATTTAGTTGAGTATGTTTTGTTCCATCTCTTGTAGTTAACCAAGTCTTGCCTAAAAATTTGCTAAACAATTATAATAAGAAAAAGTCTTACAATTGAAGGCTTGGGTGTTGTAGTGTTTAGTCTTGAAAGCTTATTTCTAGAGACACTCAACACCACAGAAAATAATGATTGACTTGATAGCTCTCTTTGAAAGGATTTGTTCAATTGAATTAATGTTTAGCGGTTTTTGTGAGCATGCCAAAGTTTGACTTGTGGATCATAAGAATGATATAGATTTATGTGTGTCAAACTTCATGGGATGCCAACAACTCCGCTAGCCTACGAACGATCTTCATGGCGGAAACTCTTGGATTTTGGCTATGAGTTGATTAAACATATGTAGCAACAATGCTATAATGGGTAAGATTCTTGGCACTCTCGGGTAGCTGTGTTCATAATGGAATCACTCCTCTGGCTGATATGAGTAATCATTATGCAAAAGGAACAAAAACCTTAGTGATGCCACGAATGTCCATCACAGCCCGATAAACTAATGATTTTTTTGACATGCTCTCAATTACTTAAAAACTGAAATTCTTGAAAGACAATGAATAGAAAAGTAGTGCTTGAAATGTATTGATTTATTGATGTGGGAGAATTGAGATACTTTAGTGTATATGCTTTTCATGAAAAATTCTCACACTCTTAATTTTACATGATTATACCTTATTGGTCAAAGGCAAGCTTATGAGTTGATTACATGACATGGAATAAAGTTTACTCATTTGAATCATCCATACTAACAACAATTTTGCTGCGCTATAAGGATTCAAGAAACCCGTATAATATGCTTGCCATTACTCTATCTATGCTGAAGTTTTTCAGATTAACAAAGTGGAGGAAACATGAGACTACTAATCATGAGTAAGATCATCATCTCGTTATTTCAGTTTAAATGCCGAGTTCCTTTTTGATTTTGGTTTTCTTGCTCGAGGATAATCAAGTTTAAGCTTGGGGAGGTTGATGGCTGTGAAATATAGCCATCCACGTACGCATTTAAACTAGATATTACTCATATATTTGATGAAATATCTCTCTAAATCCCGCCACTTGCCTAATGATCAAAGGGGTAAGCAATCCTTTCTTCCTATTTTTCCCTATGCAGATATTGACGTTTGATGATGGGAATCACAACATAAAGTCAAAGATATGAGATTTCCAACATACCAAAGAAACCTGGAGCCGTGAAGAGAAGGCAGTGCCTTTAACGACCAACTATATGGCGGGAATTCTATTCCGGCCGTATAGTTCTGGCCATATAGATGGTATCGACATCGCCAGGTAAAACATAACAACTTTCGTGAAGGGACCCCTATAAAGATGCCTCGGGCAACGAGAAAATTTGCTCTGGACCCTGCCCTCGACTCTTTTCTACCAGAAGCCACCACACCGGAGGAATAGATCTAGATCTAATCTCCAAAACCTTCTCCACCACCATATCCATATTCCACCACTTGTAATAGTAGATCTCATCTCCGATTGGCGACATTCTAAGACTATTATTATCAATCTCATGATTTCCATTACAATGTTTATGATTGTTGATTTCATCTCTATGTGTGAGTAATTCTCCTTGGGCTAAGGGCTTCGGCCTAGCCATGTAGCTTTTTGTGCATGTTATTTATCATAGATGGGATCATGTATTAGTTTGTATGATATGATGATTATTGTAACCCTTCTTTCCTCAATCTAAGGACTTGTTAGGTACCCAAGACCCCGGGGATTGATCCAGGTATAGGGAGTGTGAGTAATGACTGATCTGCAGGTTGAGAACCCCAGTGACAAAAGGGGTAGTACGGCTGTATGTGAGGGATTTGCTTGGGATTAACGGTGACATCACTATGCATATCATTAGTTATTTTTCTTCTATGGATGATACTAGTAGGTTATTGATATAAGCGGTTGCGGATGCAATAGCAACTATGGATGCACTACTCACATATAATTTTATTGCTCTAACAATTACATGCACACTATATTATTATCTTTTATTCCCATCAGATGTTTTGCACAGCTACTGGTGAAGACGAAATCCCCAGGCCCTCTCTCTCTCCATCGTCAACAACAACAAAAAGTGTTGGGGATATGCTATATGGGTATCCTTATAGCATGTCTCTTATCCGGCTAACCCGGGTGGCCCATAGTCGGTAGCATGGCCTATGGCCTGCTGGGCGGCCCAGTTAGGTGGATCCAGAAGGGAGGCCCATGCCGGATAAAGGAATGCTACGGTGGAGTTACCAGCGTACCCGGAGCCTTGGAGTGCAAGATATACAAGACTAGTGATAAACGGTGTAGGACTCTCTAACCTGTCCGGCTAGGACTTTTCCCTGTAACCCTAGGACCTGGCGACTATATAAGTCGGGCCTATGGGAGGCTTTAGGGAACAACTTTGCACAAGCTCATACGATCATAGATCGACACACAACCTCGCACAGCGAACCTATCTCTGTAACTCGGCGTATTGCCCTTATAGTGATTTATAGCAGGAGTAGGATTCCGCCACCGTTGTGGGATCTGAACCTGGATAAGCTGTGTTACCTCGTACCGTCAACCGTCCGCCTTACCCGACGTCTCTAAACACGCACTGTGAGGACCCCTCCATGGCGTACTCTTCGGCAATACCACGACAGTTGGCGCCCACCATGGGGCAAAAGGCGCTTCAGGCTCTTCAGTGGGCGAGGACCAAGATCTTCGCGGGAATCGGCGAAACAGTAGCCAACGGTCACGTTCTCTTCTCTGGCAACATTCCGATCGTCCCTCCCGACGAGTTCTGGATCCCGGCGAAGACGAACCCTACGCGGTGTTCGATCGTTCATATCAGAGACATCCACCTCTTCATCGGCGAAACCGACTCGGGCACTAGTTCCCTAGGAGTCGGAGGAGCATCAAGACCCGCACGGACCACCTACGGGCAGGATATGTTCGCGGAAGGATCAATGTCGGATATCTCTTCGGAGTTTGTCGTCAAAGATCGGAAAAATTCAAGGCCCACCCAAACCGCCCCTGTGCAGGATATAAAGGTGGAAGATCACTGCAAATCCGCCGGCTTCGTCTGAGCGTCTGGACAGCAGAAATCCAAGTTTGTCGGCGTGGTTACCATCTTCGATCTGATGCGCTGTGTTCAGAGAGAGGGCGAAAACCCCAGCGATTACCTGGCCAGGTGGCTCCGCATACGAGCCGATCTGGCCCACTACCCCAATGAGGATGCTATGTATCACTTTGTGGAAGGACTGGACCATGGCACGCTTCTCCGACATTCTCTAAGACGGCAGCAGGCGTCAGGACGCCTTACCTTCGAAGGCATGGTGAACACCATCAACAACTACGCGGAGGCGGCGGCTCGGCAGCGCTTGCGCTCATTGACGGAGCCCCTCCGATTCAGCCACCACCACCACCGCCTCCGGCCGCCATCGTCGCAGCAGCACCACCACCCCCAGTCATCGGCGAGGCCGTTGCACCTCCACCGCCTGTCATCGAGGAAGTCCTGGCACCCTCCGACTCTGTCATTGACGCGCTTTATGCTGATTTCAGTGCAGATTCAGAGGAGATAGACTTCAGTCCAGAAGAGCTAGACTCCGCTATGCAGGAGATGGAGGAGGAGTACTCGCGCGACGAGCATGCCTACAACACCGTCACGTCCCGAGGGGTGTTCGTCACCATTGGGACGACGATGGATGAAGATCAACCCGGACGAGCTCCGCCTACGGCGCTGGAAAAGGGGAAGGGGCCACTTATTGCTACTGACGATGATTGCGCAAAGGTCATGCCTCCTCCGCCTAACCCAGTCAAACCGGTGCAGAACTCCAAGACCGCCCGAGCAACAACAACACCGCAAACTTGCCACCTCTAGCATCTACGTCTGCAGCAGCCCAAGTTACTCCAGCTGATAGAGTGATGTACGGCAATCTCCTCATCGAGCCACTAACCGTTTCTCATATCCGGAACGTGACCCAGCTTGACGAGAAGCGCCAGCAGCTGCTGGAGGAAGCGCAAGCCATCGCGGAGCAAGGCGCTAAACTAGATCGAGATCTGGTCAACGCGTAGAAGTCCATAGAAAAAGCTAGAGCAATGGAGGCCGGGTACAAGACTGCCTTACAGACCGAAGGCTAAGAAAGCTCCGGCTCGCGTCATCAACGATCCTGGTGTATGGCGCAACCTAGGATGGGCTCCCTCGAAGCCGGCACAGGCCAAGCCATACATTGACAGTGAAGGCAAGCAGGTGATGCCCACCCCACTTCTTAACCTCGCCGTCGCCAAGACCATTCTGGAGCAGGATAGATCGCCTGAGGCAGTGGAACAGGTCTATGACCTAGTGGCCAAGGCGGTGAAGCAGCAGGAAAAGGCCACCTCTCAGAGGCTTGAGTCGACGGTGATCCGCCAATCAAGCCAGTAAAAGCTGCCAAGGGACAGATCTCCTCTTGATGTCGGGTCCCAGACGGGTTCATCAGAACGAAGACGGAGGGATGCACGCAACAGGAGGGATCCCATCCCCATATCCTCCGACCACGGAGAAAAGGCCCGACCTCGTCTCCCATCGCCACCGCCCCGATCTCCCCGACATCGCGAAGATTACAAGGCTCATCATCGTACGGATATGCCCCCACCAAAGCAGTGCGGCATCGTCATCCGCGACAACGCGGAGCAGACCCGTCATGATGGAGAGCGCAACCAAGGACACAAGAGCAGGTCACGCTACGACCCCCCGCATCCGACAAGCAACCATGACAGGCGTGATGCGTCGCAAGAGGGTAACAGCAAGAAGGCTAACCCACTGCCACCTCCGCCTCCGTCACCACCAAGCAGTCACCATGGCGGAGGAGGCCCGCGTCGTTCACGCAGCCCATCCCCTGTTGACAAAAAGAAGAAGACCCCGGAGCCATACGATGCACGTTCGCGGATCGATAAGATCCACGAGGCCCGGGAAGGACCATACCTGGGACCATGTTGCTTTGGACTCGCAATACGGTCCGCAACTTACCCCAAAGGTTTCCGGATTAACAAGACCATCAAACCCTATGACGGCACCGCCAAGCCAGCCACATGGTTGCAGGACTACGACAACGCGGTGGAGATTGCCGGAGGCAACCCCAACATCGTCGTCAAGTACCTCCCGTTAATGTTGGCAGGCACGACCCATCAATGGATCAACGACTTCTGGAGAAATCTATCTACAACTGGCTGGACATGCAAGAAGCATTCACCAAGAACTTTGAGGGTACATACAAACGTCCCTGCACTGTGGGCAATCTACAGCGGTGCGTGCAACAGAAAGACGAGACATCTCGCGCCTACCTCTCCTGCTGGCTGGACATGAAGAATTCCTGCACAGGAGTGCATGCTCAAACCGCCATGGCCGCCTTCATCGATGGGTTGGAAAGAGGCACACTGCTCCGACATAATCTGAAGCGCTTGCAGGACAATCACCAGCTTAACTTGAACCAGATGATTCAGTTGGCTAGTGAGTTCGCAGCTGCCGACGACGATGCTCGTGGCTCCTTGCCGGCAACGGCCGTTCCAACTCAAGCTCGGAGGAACAACAGTACAAAGCGGCAAACCGCTCCAGAAGAAAAGCAATCTACCGACATGGTCGCTATGACTTTTGCAGGACGAGGAGAAGGCGGACAACGTGGCCGAGGAAGGGGAGCTGGTCGTGCGCAGCAACGAGGAAGTGAAACCACCTCGGCGCCGCTCCGCGTTCCCCAAACTTACGAGGAGTACCGCAATATGTTGTGCCTCGTACACCTCGATGCCAAGGGCAAGGCCACCCATAACAATCGACACTGCAAGTTCGTGAACGACCTCAAGGAAGACCCGGAGTCCGGCTATAAGCGAAGTTAGAAGAACAGACCGCGAGGCAAGAGCAAAGGGAAGAAGAAGGAGGAGGAGTCCAAGGATTCAAGTGACATGGACGAAGACGTTGACCCCAAGCACGCCGCCAAGAGCGACGACAAAGGCAAGAACCCCTTCGCAAAGAAGGATCCAGTCTACCACACTTTCCTGGGCACCCCCACCGTCCGACAACAGAAGACCTCTCTGAGGATCCTGATGGCCACTCTCCCCCAGTCCCCCAGTACTTGCGCTGGTCGGAAGTTCCAATAACTTGGGACAGGACGGACCACCCAGACCTTGTGCCCACGGAGAACCAATACGCATGGTCATCAACCCTTTGATTGATGGCGTGGAGTTCACCAAGTGCATGGTGGATAGTGGAAGCAGCATCAACATCATGTACCTGGATACACTGCATAATATGAACTTGACAGAGGCAAACCTAAGGCGGACCAACACCATCTTCCACGGCGTAGTCCCTGGTCGGGAGACTCGGTCCCTTGGGTGCATTACACTTCAGGTTGCCTTTGGCGATGTTAATAATTACCGCCAAGAGCGCATGACCTTCGAGGTGGTCCCCTTCAAGAGCGTGTACCACGTCATATTCGGCTGCGATATATTCCACACGTTCATGGCCAAGCTATGCTTCGTCTACAACAAACTCAAGATACCCGGACCAAACGGTGTCATGGCCGTATCCGGAAGCTTTACCAAGGAAAGGGACTGCAAGATCAATGAAGCAGCCGTTGCAGAAGCTGTCCTCTATAGTGAAGAATTCAAAGAGATCCAGAGCAAGGTTAATGACTCAGAGATGCCCGCGACGAAGAATTAGATCTCCTACTCCGCTCCTGCGTTCAAGGCCGCCATCGAAACCAAGCCGGTGGAACTTGTGGTAGGCGATGCCTCCAAGACCGTCGCCATTGGGACGAACCTGGATCCCAAATAGGAAAGCGCGCTCATCGAGTTCCTTCGTGAGAATAAGGACATCTTTGCTTGGCAACCTGCCGACATGAAAGGTGTACCTAGGGAACTTGTCGAGCACAGCTTAAACATTGATCCAAAATGCAAACCAGTGAAACAACCTCTACGACGCTTTGGAGATGAGAAGAGACGCGCCATTGGCAAAGAGATACCTAGGTTACTTAAGGCTAGATTTATCCGGGAAGTCCTTCACACCCAATGGGTGGCCAATCCTGTACTTGTCCCCAAAAAGGGAACCAATGAATTAAGAATGTGCGTTGATTACACCGGCTTGAACAAAGCATGTCCCAAAGATCCGTTTGCTTTGCCTCGCATTGACCAAGTCATTGACTCGACGGCTGGCTCGGAACTTTTGTGTTTTCACGATGCATACTCAGGATACCACCAGATCAAGATGAGGAAGTCGGACCAATTGGCCACTTCGTTCACTACCCCATACGACATGTTTTGCTATGTCACGATGCCCTTTGGGCTGAAAAACGCAGGTGCTACCTACCAGCGGACAATGCAACGTTGCCTTCACGACCAAATTGGTCGGAATGTTCACGCCTACATGGACGATATCGTGGTGATGTCTAAAAAGTCAAACGACTTAATCTCCGACTTAAAAGAAACCTTTGATAATCTTCGGAAATACAACATGATGCTTAACCCTAAGAAGTGCATCTTCGGGGTTCCAGCTGGCAAATTGTTGGGCTTCATCGTTTCCCAGCGTGGAATCGAGGTCAACTCGGAGAAAATCAAGGCCATCTTGAACATAAACCGTCCGACATGCCTAAAGTACATTCAACGACTAACAGGTTGTGTTGCAGCAGTTAGTCGGTTCGTCAGCCAACTTGGAGAGAAGGCTCTGCCGCTGTACAAGTTGTTGAAGAAGGCGGACAAATTCACGTGGACGAACGAAGCAGATGCAGCATTGAAGCAGATCAAGGAGATTCTTTCCTCAACGCCCATCCTTGCAGCACCCGAGCCTGGTGAGCCCCTGTTAATTTACATGGAGGCAACCAACCGGGTTATCCGCATCGTCATCGTGGTAGAGCAGAAGGAACCAGGCTATGAGCACGGAGTTCAACGACCAATTTACTATGTGAGCGAGGTCTTGACAGAGTCCAAGCAGTGTTACCCGCACTACCAAAAGATAGCTTATGGAGTATTCCTTGCTTCTCGGAAGCTAAGGCATTACTTTCAGGAGGACCCAATCACAGTGGTGAGCAAGACTTCACTATCCGACATTATCAATAACAGCGACGCTACCGGAAGGGTCACGAAGTGGGGCATTGAACTTGCCGCCTTCGAGATCACCTACAAGAGACGCGACGCTATCAAGTCACAAGCCTTGGCGGATTTTGTTGCAGATTGAACGGAGATGCCAGGCGCTACTCCGTTGCCAGAACCAGAGTACTGGGTGATGCACTTTGACGGATCAAAGCTGCTAAATGGCTCGAGGGCTGGTGTATTGCTACAGTCACCAACAGGAGACAAGCTACACTACGTTCTACAGATCCACTTCGAGGCTACAAACAACATGGCGGTGTAGCCAAAGATATTGGCATCAAGCGCATAGTTTGCTGTGGAGATTCCAACTTGGTTGCCCAGCAGGTGGCTGGCACCTGGAATGCGTGAAACCCTATGATGGCGTCATATCGAGACGAAGTGGACGAGATAGCCAAGAGCTTCTTGGGCTACGAAGTCAAGTATGTGCCTAGGGAACAAAACGAGGCGGCTGATCTGCTCTCTAAGCTAGGATCAGGGCGCAAGCGAATTCCGCCAGGAGTTTTCCTAGAGCACCTGCGCACACCATCCGTGAAGGGAGCCGACATCGAAAACCCGGATAGAGCTGACTCTTTCGTCAACATAGTGACTAAGGTCCCTCCGGCTTGGACAAAACCGTTCATGGAATACCTCGAACACAGAACTTTGCCCGACGACGAAGTCGAAAGACGCAAATAGTACGAAGAGTAAAGGGTTATACCATAATCAATGGGCAACTCTACAAAAGGAGCACTACTGGTGTATACCTAAAGTGTGTTTCCCAGCTAGAAGGTATGGAAATCCTACGCGAAATCCATCTCGGAGATTGCGGGCATCACGCCGCTCCTCGGTCGTTGGTCGTGAAAGCCTTCCGGCAAGGATTCTACTGGCTAACCGCGAAGGCGGACACCGACAAGCTGGTTGAGACATGCATGGGATGCAAGTATTACGCCGGACAACCACATGTTCCTGCTGAAGAACTGCGAACAATACCAATAACTTGGTCGTTTGCGGTCTGGGGCTGGACATGGTGGGACCGTTACAGATGGAACCTTGTGGTTTTACGCATCTGCTTGTAGCAGTTGACAAATTCACCAAATGGATAGAAGCTAAACCCATTACAAAGCTTTATGGGGCAACTGCCCTCAGGTTTGTCTGGGATCTAGTGGTGGGATTTGGTCTCCCACATAGCATTATCACCGACAACGGAAGCAACTTGTCACTCAGAGAAGTGGAGGCTTATTGCTGGGAGAAAGGCATACAACTTGACCTTGCATCTATGGCACACCCACAATCCAATGGTCAGGTTGAGCGAGCCAATGGATTAATTCTGTATGGAATCAAGCCACGTCTTGAGGCACCGCTACATAGAGCAGATGGAGCCTGGGTGGAAGAATTGGCATCTGTGCTGTGGAGTTTACGAACTACACCCAACAGATCCACCGGCTACACCCCTTATTTCATGGTATATGGAGCAGAAGCCATCCTGCCTTCCGACATCCTCCAGGATGCACCAAGAGTTGACGCCTACGACGAGGATGACGCTGAAGAATCCAGACGCCTGGATGTCGACCTTCTTGAGGAGGAGCGCATTTTGGCATGCCAAAGATCCGCCATCTATCAGCAAAAGCTACACAACTACCATAGTCGCCGTGTTCGGCATCGCTCGTTTAAAGAGGGGGATTTGGTGCTCCGACTTAAGTAGAAGAAGTATCCAGACTATAGAAATACAAGGCGGAGGAAACTTACTGAAGATGCTGACATTAGCCTGCCAGAGGGTGTCTACCAGGGATTCTTTCTCTTGCTGGAGGAGCTTATACGCCTCGCTATGGCGATGGTTTTGCTCATCAGCAGCTTGCTTCTGATCTTTTAAGATCGCAAGCTCCTCCTTCAAGCGATTGATTTCCGCGGAGGCGGAGTCCTGCAGGGCCTTCATGGAATCCTCATGCATTTTCAGCATTTCTTCCCTCTCCTTTTTAAGGATCTTGTTCTCGCTGTCCAGCTGCCGGATGTGCTTGGACTGCTCGACGATGTCCTTGGCCTTGGCAACATGTTCTGCAAAGTCGGAGAAAACAAAGTACACAGTGAGTATTCGGAGAATGAAGGCACCAAACCAAGACGGAATGCACAAAAATAAAACAGACTCTTGTTTTTGATAATTTGTTCCTTCAAGATGGCAGTTTTACCCTTTTCGGCTTCAAGATCTGCACGCATCTTCTGGTACTTGTCGTTGGCCATGCCCCTCCGAGCATTCTCGTTCTGTGGAAAAAAGGAAAACCGTTGTTTAGTCTACTTGGAGCATCTAGTCGGAAGCTTTCCACCTAGACGCTCGGCGGCTGCAGCGAGAGTTTTTTATTTAGCAGTATGCTTAGCTTTTCTTTAAGCATCTAGTCGGAGCTAATTCAGTTCCCGATTAGAAGCTTGGGGGCTACAGTATAAAGTTTTTAACTCGGAAAATGCTTAGCTTTTCTTTAAGCATCTAGTCGGAACTAATTCAGTTACAACTAGAGGCTTGGGGCTCTGATATTGAAAATTATAAACACTGCGTATGCTACTCTTAAAGCATCTAGTCGGAATAGTTTGTTCCATCTAAATGCTTGGGGGCTACAGTGAGTGTTTTTTTCTAACTTAGTCACTCTTTGAGCATATAGATGCAAAACCTATGGTTTTTCGTCTACATCCTCGGGGGCTACAGTGGGATACTCAGATGAAATTCAAAAGGCAAAGTAAAACTTACAAGTGCGATGATCTTGAGGTTTGTAGCACTCTCGGCTAGTGGCTTTCCAAAGGAAACGCTGTTTCCTCGCAATATTTCTGCTTGTCGAAGGAGCTCCTCAAGACCGCATGTCGGAGATGACGGTATCCTCCAGGAACCAGAGTTGTGTTACTCGGCTTAAGCGCCGGGTAGACTATCTTTGGGAACTCAAAGGGTTTCTAGGGAGCAAGGGCGCCGCCTTCGGCAGAAGTACCAGCTTTCACCACCGCCTTGCCGCCACCGATGGCATCCTTAGCCGGAGCTTCAGCCATTTGTTGAGCGGTGCTCTCCTGCGTCGCCTGCTCGCGACAATAGCGAGTTCGGTAGAGGCGCCAAAATCCACTTCCATGACGGAAGGGCCTGGTGCCTCCTTAGCTTGTGAGCTTGTTGGGGCGGACGAGGGCTTGACGGCAGGAGTAGCAGGTGCGATGGCGGGGGAGGCGTCGTGATGCAGCATATCTTTGATATTTCGAGAAGCCCCCAAAGTTTTGGAGGTCTTCTTGAGGCTGG
Organism: Avena insularis; assembly: GCA_023614405.1. Lineage (NCBI taxonomy): Eukaryota > Viridiplantae > Streptophyta > Magnoliopsida > Poales > Poaceae > Avena > Avena insularis. The sequence goes on along the minus strand of CM042697.1, from coordinate 130,849,665 downwards.
TCGTGGCTTTCTTCCTGAGACGTGCAAAATGCATAAGTACGGGAACAAGACAGATAAATAGACAATGTTGGAGAATGAAAAGCTTACACTAGGGGGGGTGCTTTGGCAAAAATCCTGGTGCCTTTTCTCTTTTCCGCCTCCGGGGCAGTGGTAGTATTTTTGGAGGCTCCACACTCAGTCTTCTTCTTGCCTCCGTCGGCTGTGTCAGAGGTGGAGCTCTTCCGCTTTCGCGCCAACGGGACATCGTCATCAGACACGACCGTGACTTCCTTCATCTTTGGATCGTAGATTTGGGTAGCCAGGTTGTCCTCATCTAGATCGCTAAGCTGTTAAGTGATAAGTCACCGTGTTAGACAAAATGGTGTTCGCAAGACGGAAGAACTGGAGCATATGTCGTACACGGAAAATAAATACCTACCTTTGGGCACTTGCCGTCTACAAACATGTCGTAGGTGATGGTGAAGCCACGCTTCTTATCCTTCACCTTGACGATGTCCTTAAGGCGGAGCTTGACGGAGTCACTCGAGAAGTTATCCACGGAGATCCAGAGGCTATCCCTTCGATCACTGGTATACTCGTGCATATACTTCGCGTGGTGCTGCAGAGGTTGGACTCGCCTAATGAACCAGCACATGGCTAGGTCCAAGCCGGTTAAACCCGTATCTACGAACCATTCGATCCGCCTTATAGCGTGGGAAGCATCGAGGTCGGAAGGAAGGGAGGCTTGGGATCTCCATGCGGAAACTTCAGCGGCGGCTCCATCCGCGAAGTTCGGGTACGTCACTTCTCGGCCCGCCAGAGGAATGTCGGGGCCATAGAAGTACGTCCGCTGCCAATTCTTGCAGGATTCGTGGCCGACAATGTCGGGGAACCGCCGGCCAGGTCGAATCTTGAAGCTTATGGTGCCGCAATTCCTAAGCTCCTCCTTACTATGTCCGGCTTCACGTTTGACGGTGAAGAAGTACACGAACAAGTCTAACCTAGGCCTTATCCCTAGATAACCCTCGCAAAGTGCCGCGAAGTTGCTAAGCACTAGAATACTATTGGGGGAGAGGTTATGGGGCTAGACCTTGTAGTGGTTTAAGACGGAGAGGAAGAAGTGGGAGATGGGCAAGGAAATGTCGCGTACTAGCTGAGGCTTGAGGTACACCTTTTCTCCGGCTTGGGGAGAAGGTGTCACCTCGCCGGCCGGCGCCGCCCGCCAGGCGAGCCCCTCCGTCGCGGGAAGGTAGCCTTCAGCGACCAGTTCTTAGATGTCACGGTCGGTGATGTCCGAGCCGCGCCAGTCGCCCTTATGCAAATCTGGTTCCTCCTCCAGTTGTTCCAGTGCCGCCAAATTGTGGTCGCCGCCGGTGGACTCGATCATCGTCGATGCGGGGATGACCAAGCTGTCTGGGGGCACGACGATGGAGCTCGCCGGCTTCTCCGCGGCTTTGCTCGACGCCGCCATCGATGGGGAGGATCTGCTGCTGGCCATGGAGTGATGGACGGATGTGACTGACGTAGATGGAAGCTATGGTTTTCGAGGTTTCTCGCGGAGAGCTCGAGGAGGCGTGCGGCTAGAGGAAGAAGACACCGCGAGAAGAATGGGGTAAAAAGTGGAAAATTCCCCACGGTTACTATTTATCATCCTTGGCGTCAAGATTCGTGCAGCTAATCGGACGGTTGCCGCGTAGACGACGTGTTCGCGAACATGCGCAGAAATTTCGCCACGTCTCCAACCGCCGCCGCCAATGGTTCGTATCGCTCGCGCGGGAAAATCGAATATGATTGCGTTCTCTGCATGTGTGAGTTACGAGGCGTCGCTTACCTAAGCCTACGTCGTCCTAGCTGACATCGGTAGATGAGTCGTCATATCGAAGATTCCGGCATGGACGGATTTAATCTGACTACGGAAGAGTACGATGGAAGATTCAGCATTTCTCCGACTTACAAATCGAAGACGGAGAAAACCTTGCAGGGTTCTTTGGGAGGACTACAAGATGTTGCTTGACGATCTGCCGACATCCATCTAGACGGAGCATTCCACGTGAAGAGGAAAGACGGCGCAAGATCTCGGAGTTCTCCGGGGGCTACTGTTGGGGATATGCTATATGGGTATCCTTATAGCATGTCTCTTATCCGGCTAACCCGGGTGGCCCATAGTCGGTAGCATGGCCTATGGCCTGCTGGGCGGCCCAGTTAGGTGGATCCAGAAGGGAGGCCCATGCCGGATAAAGGAAGGCTACGGTGGAGTTACCAGCGTACCCGGAGCCTTGGAGTGCAAGATACACAAGATAGTGATAGACGGTGTAGGACTCTGTAACCTGTCTGACTAGGACTTTTCCCTGTAACCCTAGGACCTGGCGACTATATAAGTCGGGCCTATGGGAGCCTTTAGGGCACAACTTCGCACAATCTCATACGATCATAGATCGACACACACAACCTCGCACAGCGAACCTATCTCTGTAACTCGGCGTATTGCCCTTATAGTGATTTATAGCAGGAGTAGGATTCTGCCACCGTTGTGGGATCTGAACCTGGGTAAGCTATGTTACCTCGTACCCGTCAACCGTCTGCCTTACCCCACGTCTCTAAACACGCACTGTGAGGACCCCACCATGGCGTACTCGTCGGCAATACCATGACAAAAAGATCGCAAACTCTTAGTCCGATAAAAAGACAAAAGGATTTCTAAAACTCCCAAACATCCATTAAAGTAACTTCACTTTCCTTTCTGCTTCCCGAGGTTTCGATAAACCTAGGTCTAGTAGGGAAAAATAACTATACTACATCTGTAATCTGGATCGAAGGTATCAACTTGCTCCAATGGATAGATCTGGTACCCCGTCTCTCACCATGAACCTACGGTTCTTCCCCTTCATTTATTTTGAGCAATGTACCATTTTGTTCCACTAGAAACTTATGTATGCGTGCACTCCTATCACTTTAGCTTCGATTCCTGCCTGATATGTTAGAAATAATGTCTCTCGTAGCTTCCTTGTGCAACCTGATCTCCGGACCGGAGTTTTCGGTCCCTCAGATTGGAGACTCTGGTCAAGACTGGAGATTTCGGTGTTGCACACCGAAGAATCCGGTGTGTTTTACTTCTGGCACATCCTGCAAGGGTTTGAGGGTATTGTTTTGACTCCGGGGCATATATTCTTACCTCCATGCTTTCCTTCTTCCTCTATATTCATAGGTGGCTCTGGTTCTTGTCGTATACATTGCACCAAGGCCAAGTCCAAAAAGGGGAACCCTCAATATGATGAGGAGGCTGAATAGTACATTATTGCGCCTTCTAACCGGTGGCAGTAGGCCAGAGATGCCGCCTATATGCACAACTTCTCAGAGGTCACTTTTGGCTTTGGTTCTCAGGGTACTTCCTCCTCTCGCCCTCATGGCAAAGTCCCCAGGGATCCTAGTGGTGATGATGACTATGCGGAGGAAGAGGATGAGGATGAGGATGAAGACGACAACGATGATGACTACGAGTGATTCCTTGGGGCGCTAGCTTGGTCTTTTACCTTTTTGGTGTCTCGATACCAAAGGGGGAGAAGATTTCTAGTAGGATCATCCAGGATTTGCATGGGTTGGGCATTTGGTTGTTCGTATTTTCTTATGCCTTTTATCTTAAAATTCGAACATTTGCTTTCCTTGGTTCTTGTGAAACTATCTACTATGTGTGTGGACATGCTATGCCCGGGTTATTATTGTAATGGTAAAGACTTAGGTGGTAATCTCTACTCTATGCGAGCCTTTACTTTTTAGTACCTCATATGTTTTGTATGACATGTATACCTTGCTGCACATAGTCAGGGGGAGCTTTGCTATGTCTCTCATTTTAAGTATTTCATGCAAAACCTCTTATTGTCATCGAACACCAAAAAGGGGGAGATTGAAAGGAAATTTATTGTCTTAATCAGTTTTGGTGTTCGTTAAAAACTTGAGGACCATTTTTAAAGTGTGCTAATATTGCCAGGTTAATCTACTAAAAATAGAAAAATCAGCGACATATTGGAAATCCCTAGCTGAAACCAAAAGCTTCATGGAAAATACAGACCGGAATCTCCGACATGCAAACACCGGAGTTTCCTGTGTGCACCAGAGTATCGTCCCAAACATCTGGTGTGGATCAAAGCTGAAGCTTGGGGACATACTGTATGGGGGTCTACAGACAGGCAGGATATTGGACGGAATCTTCGGTGCGAAGTCATAGACCGGAGTCTCTGATGTGCAAAGTCTGGAGTCTCCGGTGTTTTCAGGACCGAAGTTTCAGCCAAGTTTACGAACTGAATATCAAGACCAGGTCCAGGAAATACTATATGGGGGTCCGGATATTGTCCTGAGATGGACCAGAATATCCGGTGTGAGGTGAGACCGGATTCTCCCATCTCCAGGCCGGAGTTTTCGGTGTGGAACTTTTCCAACGGGCAGAAAATGGTCATAAGAAGTGGGCCTATAAATAGGGGACTTCATCTCCTACCTCAAGCTGCTCGTTTCCAGAAAATAAGAACCCCAAGTTAGAGACACCAAATCAACAAGATATCCCCCTCCAACCATCCAAAGTCCCTGATATTTGGAGAATCAAAGGAGGAGGCTTTGATCTTCATATTCACCAAAATAGATTTTCATTTCCCCATCATTAACTTGAGGGCCCCTTGATCTAGTGTTTCATTAGAAACCTAGTTCTTGATTTGGTTCTTACAAGCTTGTGTTTGATTGTTGTGACAGCTTGCTTGCATTCGGGAGCCTCCAATTCAGTTGTGGATGTGTGCCTCAAACTTGTTGTAAAGGTGCCGGTTTCTACCTTGAAGTTTACCAATATAGTGGAAGAGTGAATCGATCCCTTTGGGGTGAGGTTCACCGGGGAACAATGGAGAACTTTTGTGGCATTGGTGGTTTGAACCACCCCTCTCCAAATGCAGACGTACTTCCCCTCAAAAGGAAGGAACTGCGGGAAATCATATGTGTGTCTCTGCGTGCTCCATTTCGGTTACCTCTATCATTTACCGCACTTCACTTATATCTTGCTCTTGCTTAGTTAGTTGTGCTAGTGTAACATATAGGTAAATTCACCTTAGTTGCATATCTATATAATTTACCTTTTTTGTCAAACCCTAAATTGAAAAGGAGTAAAATTTAAAGTAGCACCTACTAACCCGTCCTCTAGGTTCCCATACGATCCTTTCAAAGTGGCTATGAGCTTCGCCTAGGAGGAACCCAAAACTTCCTCCACCGGCTTGGCCGTCCATCTCCTCTGGAAGCTTCAATAGCAGATCCTTAGGTTCAGAGGCTATGTACCAAGGAGGGCCTTCCATTTGTGACCTCCGGCCGTGCAGGAATCTGTTTCAAGAGTATGAGTATTCCAGTTGCTCCCACACAAGAGCAATAGGGCCGTGGGTAAGGAGGAGAAGATCCCTGGGAAGGAGCAGCGGGCTATCAAGGAGGCTGTGGATAAGGCTGTGAAACAGAAAGTTCGTAGCATGGAAAACAAAAAATTTCTACCGCATGCACACAAACAAGCCAAGATCTATCTACTAGATTGTAGCAACGAGTCGATAGAGGAACTCACCCTCGAAGATTCCAAAGCGGTTAACGAGAGCAGATTCTCGTGGGTGATGTAGTCGTACTCTTGCCGATCTCAAGATCGCAGAGCGATCCTTCCGTAGCTGTGTTCGAAGCGCTTCATGATCGGTCACACGTTCGGTACTCGATGAAGACCTTCCTCTCCCTTGTTCCAGCAGGCAGCGGAGGTTGTAGCACTCTCCTCGTGATTCCGACAACACGACGGTGTGGTGTCGGAAGTAGAGGGTAGATCTCGCAGGGCTTCGCCTTAAGCCGAAGCGAGTATGGTGGAGTATGAGAGAGGCCTTGGTGATCTAGGGTTTAGAGGGCACCAAGGGGAGGGTGTCGCCGGAGGCTAGGGCTTGGGGAAGCCCCAAGTCGCCGAGTTGGAGGGGAAAGCCTAGGCGGTGGATGCACTTGGAGGTGGAGGCGCCAGAGCTAGGGTTTTAGGTGTGAGGGTAGGGGGCAGCCCTACCCCTCCTTATATAGGTGGAGGGTGGCCGGTTGGGAGGAGGGAGTCCTCCTCCAACTCTTCCTCCTTGGCCGGCGGGTGGAGGGAGGGGACTTACTCCCCAAGTAGGTTTCCTACTCTCCCTCCACCAAGCAAACTTGAGATTTGACCTTTTCAAATTAGCGTTTGACTTTCAAACTTCGATTTGATTTCTCTATTTATTTTGCCCAGCCAAGTGACCTAGTACATGATGCAACCATTCCATATTGTCATGACACATTCATGTACCCTTCCCCTCCGGAGTGCCGGACCTTCCAGACCCTTCTAGAACATTCCTGGTGAAAACACCGGAATCATTCCCGAACTCCGAAATAGGACTTTTCTTATATGAATCTTATTCTCCGGACCATTCCGTATCTCCTCGTTATATCCCGGATCCCATTCGAGCCTACGAACAACATTCGGTCTCTTACTCATCATTCCATAACTACTCAACAACATCGAATCCTTAAGTGTGTCTCCCTACGGTTCGTGAATTATGCGGACATGATCGAGACACTTCTCCGATCAATAACCAATAGAGGAATCTGGAAATTCATATGGCTCCCACATATTTCTACGATTACTTTGCGATCGAATGAACCACTTACATATGATACCAATTTCCCTTTGTCTCACGATAGTTTACTTATCCGAGGTTTTGATCGTCGGTATCTCTGCATACCTAGTTCAACCTCGTTACTGATAAGTACTCTTTTCTCGTTCCTGTGATATGTGATCCCTTGTTGAGCCAGTCACATGCTGGCAAGCTAATTGGATGGCATTCCACCGAGAGGGCGCATAGTATATCTATCCGTCATATGGATGGACAAATCCCACTCTTGATCCATGTGCCTCAACCCATACTTTCTGAACACTCAATGCCACCTTTATAGCCACCCAGTTACGTTGTGGTGTTTGATGTCATCAAAGCATCCTTCCGGTGATGGTGATTAGCATGATCTCATGGTCGAAGGAATTAGGTTACTATGTATCAGAAAGCTTATAGCAAACGAACTATTATAATGACTTGATCTTTATGCTACGCTTATCTATAGGAGTATGTCCATCACACCATTCTCCTAATGATATGATCTTGTTGTTAACAACATCTCAATGTTCATGATTGGGAAACCACAATCATCTATTAACCAACAAGCTAGTATTATAAAGAGGCTTTACTAGGGACTCTAATTTAGTCTACAAACCACACAAGTATTAATGTTTCCGGTTAATACTATTATAACATGAATGTAAACATTTGTCATAAACACAAAGATATAATGATAACTACATTTATTATTGCCTCTAGGGCATATCTCCAACAGTCTCCCACTTGCACTAGAGTAAACTAATCTAGATTACATGGTAATATACCGAACACACATGGCAGTTTGGTGTTGGTCGTCATGTTTTGCCATCGGGAGAGGTTTAGTCAACGGATACGCCACATTCAGATCTGTGTGTACTTTGCAAATCTTTATGTCACCATCTAGGACATGCTCTCGAATAGCGTGAAAACGTAGCTTGATGTGCTTCAGCTTCTTGTGTGACCTTGGTTCTTGCGCATTGGCTATGGTGCCCATGTTATCACAATAGATAGACATTGTGTCCAGCGCACTTGGAACCACACCAAGCTCTGTAATGAACTCCTTCATCCATATCGCTTCTTGTGAAGCCTCCAAAGCAGCTATGTATTCCGATTCAGTTGAAGATCTCACCACAACGCTTTGCTTTGCACTCCTCCAGCTAACTGCTGCACCATTCAAAGTAAATACGTATCCAGATTGAGATTTAGAATCATCCGGATCGGTGTTCCATCTAGCATCGGTGTAACCATTAACAACGAGCTGTTCATCACCTCCATAAGAAAGAACCATATCCTTAGTTCTTCTCAAGTACTTAAGGATGTTTTTGACCGCTGTCCAATTATCCACTCCTGGATCACTTTGATATCTACTAGTCAAACTAACAGCATATGCAATGTCGGGTCTAGTACATAGCATGGCATACATTAGAGATCCTATGGCTGAGGCATAGGGAGTCTTACTCATCCTTTCTCTATCTTCTGTCATTGCAGGACTTTGAGTTTTACTCAAGGTCGTATTGGGCAACATGGGCAAGAAACCTTTCTTGTTATCTTCCATTCCAAACCTCTTTAGAACTTTGTCCAAATATGTACTTTGTGACAATGATATTAGGCGTCTCGATCTATCTCTATAAATCTTTATGCCTAATATGTAAGCTGCTTCGCCAAGATCTTTCATTGAAAAACTATTATTCAAATAATCCTTGACACTATTAAGAAGGTATACATCATTCCCAATTAACAATATGCCATCTACATATAGTATTAAGAATGCTACAGAGCTCCCACTCACTTTCTTGTAAATACAAGCTTCTCCATAAGTTTGTATAAAACCAAAGCTTTTGATTACCTTATCAAAATGTTGATTCCAACTTCGGGATGCTTGCTTCAATCCATATATGGACCGTTGAAGTTTGCATACCTTGTTAGCATCTTAGGATCGACAAAACCTTTGGGTTGCATCATATACAACTCTTCATCAATGTCTCCATTGAGGAACGCAGTTTTGACATCCATCTGCCATATCTCATAATCATAATATGCAGCGATTGCTAACATAATCCTCACAGACTTTAGCTTCGCTACTGGTGAGAAAGTCTCATCGTAGTCAACTCCTTGAATTTGTCAAAACCCTTTTGCGACAAGTCGAGCTTTATAGACAGTAACATTACCATCAGCATCTGTTTTCTTCTTGAAAATCCATTTATTCTCGATAGCCTTCCGGCCATCCGGTAAGTCCACCAAAGTCCATACTTGGTTTTCGTACATGGATCCAATCTCGGATTTCATGGATTCTTGCCATTTATTGGAATACAGGCTCATCATCGCTTCCTCATATGTCGCAGGGTCATCGGTGTTGTCCACCAACATGACACTCATAACAGGATCATACCAATCAGGAGTGGTACGAGTTCTCGTTGACCTGCGAGGTTCTGTAGCAACTTCAACCGAAGTTTCATGATCAACATCATTAGCTTCCTCTCTTATTGGTGTAGGCGCCACAGGAACTACTTCTGGTGCTGCACTACTCGCAAGTTCGAGAGAAGGTTCAACAACCTCGTCGAGTTCTACTTTCCTTCCAGTCACTTCTTTCGAGAGAAATTCCTTCTCTAGAAAGGATCCATTCTTAGCAACGAAGATTTTGCCCTTGGATCTATGATAGAAGGTATACCCAATAGTTTCCTTCGGGTATCCTATGAAGACGCATTTTTCCGCTTTGGGTTCAAGCTTGTCCGACTGTAACTTCTTTACATAGGCTTCACAACCCCAAACTTTAAGGAACGACAATTTAGGTTTCTTCCCAAACCATAATTCATACGGTGTCGTTTCAACGGATTTAGATGGTGCCCTATTTAAAGTGAATGCGGCTATTTCTAATGTATAACCCCAAAATGATAGCGGTAAATCTGTAAGTGACATCATAGAATGAACCATATCTAAGAGAGTTTGATTACGACGTTCGGACACACCATTACGCTGTCGTGTTCCCGGCGGTGTCAATTGTGAAAGTATTCCGCATTTCTTCAAATGCTCGCCAAACTCGTAACTTAGATATTCACCTCCACGATCAGATCATAGAAATTTAATCTTATTGTTACGTTGATTGTCCACCTCACTTTGAAATTCCTTAAACTTCTCGAAAGTTTCGGACTTATGTTTCATGAAATAGATATACCCATATCTACCCAAGTCATTCGTGAAGGTAAGAACATAATGATAACCACCGCGCGATGCTACACTCATTGGACCACACACATCGGTATGTATGATTTCCAATAAGTCCGTAGCTCGCTCCATCATACCAGAAAATGGAGTCTTAGTCATTTTACCCATCAGACATGCTTCGCATCTTTCAAGTGATTCGAAATCAAGTGATTCAAGAAGTCCATCGGAATGGAGTTTCTTCATACGCTTCACTCAAATGTGACAAAGACAACAGTGCCACATATATGTCGTGTTATCGCCCAATTTCAAACGTTTAGCCTCAATGTTATTAATGTGTGTATTACTACAATCGAGATTCAATAAGAATAGACCATCTATCAAAGGTGCAGGTGCATAAAACATATTACTCATATAAATCTAACAACCATTATTCTCGGACTTAAACAAGTAACCGTCTCGCAATAAACATGATCGAGATATAATGTTCTTGCTCAACGCAGGCACCAAATAACAATTATTTAAGTATAAAACTAATCCCGATGGTAGATGAAGAGGTAGCGTGCCGACCGTGATCACATCAACCTTTGATCCATTTCCAACGCGCATCGTCACCTTGTTCTTCGCTAGCTTCCGTTTATTCTGCAACACCTGTTTCTAGTTACAAATATGAGCAACCGAACCAGTATCAAATACCCAGGCACTACTACGAGTACTAGTGATATACACATCAATAACATGTATATCGGATATACCTTTCTTCTTGATGTTTCCGTTCTTCAAATCTTCCAAGTACTTTGGGCAATTCCGCTTCCAGTGACCCTCTCCCTTGTAGTAAAAGCACTCAGTATCAGGCTTAGGCCCAGCCTTGGTCTTCTTCGCCGGTGCAACAAATTTCTTACCGCCCTTCTTGAAGTTTCCCTTTTTCTTATACTGGCCTTGCTTCTTGAATTTGGTGGTCTTATTGACCAACAACACTTGGTGCTCTTTCTTGATCTCCACTTCTGCAGATTTCAACATGGAGAAGAGTTCTGGCAACATCTTGTCCATGTTTTGCATATTATAGTTCATCACAACGTTCTTGTAACTTGGTGGTAGTGATTGGAGGACACGGTGAATCCCCAAAGAATTAGGAATCACTTTACCCAAACTTTGGAGTTTGTTTGCGTGCCCAGACATCTTAGGCACATGCTCACTGACAGAGCTGCCCTCTTCCATCTTGCAGTTAAAGAACTTTTCAGAAGCCTCATAACTCTCAACTGCCGCGTGAGCCTCAAATATCATTTTGAGTTCACGGACAATATCATGTGGGTCATGGTTCTCAAACCTTTTCTGAAGCTCCGATTCTAAACCATACAAGATAGCACACTGAAATGTGGAGTACTGATTCTTCCGAGCGAGGAAAACATTCTTTACCTCATCGATAGCAGTAGCTGCAGGCGGGTCACCCAGCGGTGCATCCAGCACATAGGTCAAATTACCAGCATTGAGGACAATCCTCAAATTGCAGAACCAATCCGCGAAGTTGCTTCCATTGTTTTTCAACTTTTCTTTCTCTAGGAACGCATTAAAATGGATGGTAGGGGCCTCCATTGATCTACAACATATTTGCAATAGTTTAGACTAAGTTTATGAAAAATTGATTTCTAATTAATAGTTAAATTAATCTAGGTGAACTCCCACTCAAAACAATATCCCTCAAATTGTTTTAGTGATCACACGAACCAAATCCACTGTCGTGGTATTGCCGACGAGTACACCATGGAGGGGTCCTCACAGTGCGTGTTTAGAGACGTGGGGTAAGGCGGACGGTTGACGGGTACAAGGTAACATATCTTACCCAGGTTCAGATCCCACGACGGTGGCGGAATCCTACTCCTGCTATAAATCACTATAATGGCAACACGCCGAGTTACAGAGATTAGGTTCGCTGTGCGAGGTGACTAGAAAGTCTAAGCTATTGTCTGAAGTTGTGCCCTAAAGGCTCCCATAAGTCCTACTTATATAGTCGTCAGATCCTAGGGTTACAGGTAAATGTCCTAGCCGGACAGGTTACAGAGTCCTACACCGTCTATCACTAGTCTTGTGTATCTTGTACTCCAAGGCTCCGGGTACGCTGGTGACTCCACCGTAGCCTTCTATTATCCGGCATGGGCCTCCCTTCTAGATCCACCTAACTGGGCCGCCCAGCAGGCCATAGGCCATGCTACCGACTATGGGCCACCCGGGTTAGTCGGATAAGAGACATGCTATGAGGATACCCATATAGCATATCCCCAACAGTAGCCCCCGGAGAACTCCGAGATCTTGCGCTGTCTTGCCTCTTCCCGTGGAATGCTCCGTCTAGATGGATGCTGGCAAATCGTCAAGCAATATCTTGTAGTCCTCCCAAAGAACCCTGCAATTTTTCTCCGTCTTTGATGAGTAAGCCGGAGAAATGCTGAATCTTCCATCGTATGTTCCCGTTGTCGGATTAAATCCGTCCACGCCGGAATCTTCGAGGCGACGTCTCATCTACTATGTCAGTTACGACGACGTAGGCTTAGGTCAGCGACGCCTCGTAACTCACACATGCAGAGAACGTAATCATAGCCATTTTTCCCGCGCAAGCAAAATGAACCGTTGGCGGCGGAGGTTGGAGACGTGGCGAAATTACCACGCACGTTCACAAACACGTCGTCTATGCGGCAACCGTCCGATTAGCTGCATGAATCTTGATGCAGAGTAGGATAAATAGTAACCGTGAGACACTTGCCACTTTTTCACCCCATTCTCTCGCGTCATCATCTTCTTCCTCCAGCCGCGCGCCTCCTCGAGCTCTCCGCGAAAACCTCGAGAAACGCTAGCCTTGCCCCCTGCACCAGTCGCACTCTCCTACTCCTCCATGGCTAGCAGCAGCTCATCCCCTTCAATGGCGGCGTCGAGCGAAGCCGCGGCGAAGCCGGCGAGCTCCGTCGTTGTGCCCCCAGAGGGCCTGGTTATCCCCGCATCGGCGGTGATAGAAACCACCAGCGGCGACCATAACCTGGCGGGGCTGGAACCCCTAGAAGAGGAGCCAGACTTGCACAAAGGCGACTGGCGCGACTCGGACATCACCGGCCACGACATCCAAGAGATGATCGCCGAGGGTTACCTCCCTGCGACGGAGGGGCTCGCCTGGCGGGCGGCGCCAGCTGGCGAGGTGACCCCCTCTCCCCAAGTCGGAGAAAAAGTATACCTCAAGGCGCAATTGGTACGCGGCGTTTCCCTGCCCATCTCCCACTTCTTCCTGTCCGTCTTGAATCACTTCAAGGTCCAACCCCACAACCTTTCCCCCAATAGCATCCTAGTGCTTAGTAACTTCGCGGCACTTTGTGAGGGTTACCTAGGGATTAGGCCTAGGTTAGATTTGTTTGTATACTTCTTCACCGTCAAACGTGAAGCCGGACACAGTAGGGAGGAGCTTAGGAACTGCGGCACCATAAGCTTCAAGATCCGTCCTGGCCGGCGGTTCCCCGACATCGTTGGCCACGAGTCGTGCAAGAACTGGCAACGGACGTACTTCTACGGCCCCGACATTCCTTTGGCGGTCCAAGAAGTAACGTACCCGGACTTCGTGGATGGAGCTGCCGCCAAAGTCACCATGTGGCGGTCCCATGCCTCCCTTCCCTCCGACCTCGACGCTTCCCGCGCAATAAGGCGGATCGAGTGGTTCGTAGAGACGGGTCTTACCGGCTTGGACCTAGCCATGTGCTGGTTCATCAGGCGGATCCAACCTCTGCAGCACCGCACGAAGTACATGCACGAGTACCCGGCGACCGAAGGGATTCCCTCCGGATCTCCGAGGACAACTTCTCGAGCGACTCCGTCAAGTTCCGTCTTAAGGACATCGTCAAGGTGAAGGACAAGAAGCGTGGCTTCTCCCTCACCTACGACATGTTCGTAAACGGAAAGTGCCCAAAGGTAGACATTTATTTTCCGTGTATGACATTGCTCCAGTTTTTCCGTCTTGCTAATACCATCTTGTCTAACACAATGATTTCTCACTTAACAGCTTAGCGATCTAGAGGAGGGCAACCTGGCTGCCCAAATCTATGATCCCAAGATGAAGGAAGTCACGGTCGTGTCCGACGATGATGTCCCGTTGGCGCGAAAGCGGAAGAGCTCCACCTCTGACGCTGCCGACGGAGGCAAGAAAAAGAAGACGGAGGGTGGAGACTCCAAAAAGAGTACTGCCGCCCTGGAGGCGGATAAGAAGAAAGCCACCGGGATGTTTGCTAAAGCCCCCCCCTAGTGTTAGCTTCTTAGTCTCCGACATTGTCTCATTTATCTGTCTTGCTCCTGTACTTATGCATTTTGCACGTTTCAGGAAGAAAGCCACAACCAGCCTCAAGAAGTCCTCCAAGACTCTTGGGGCTTCTAGAAATATTAAAGAGATGCTGCATCGCGACTCTTCCCCCGCCATCGCCCCTGCCACCTCTGCCATCAAGCCCTCCTCCGCTCTGACAAGCTCCCAAGTCCAAGAAGCACCAGGCCCTTCCGTCATGGAAGTGGACTATGGCGCTTCAACCGAGCTTGCTGTTGTCGGCAAGCAGGCGACGTAGGAGAGTGCTGCTCTTCAAATGGCTGAAGCTCCGGCTAAGGATGCCATCGGTAGCGGCAAGGAGGTGATGGGAGCTGGTACTTATGCCGAATGCGGGGCCTCTGCTCCCTAGAAACCCTTAGAGTTCCCGAAGATTGTTTTCCCGGCGCTCATGCCGAGTAACACCACTATGGTTCCTGGAGGAGTGCCATCATCTCCGACGTGCGGTCTTGAGGAGCTACTCCGGCAAGTAGACATCTTGCACGGAAACAACGTTGCCTTTGACAAGCTGCTGGCCGAAAGCGCTACAAACCTCAAGATCATCGCACTTGTAAGTTTACCTTTACCTTTTGCATTTCGTATGAGTATCCCACTGTAGCCCCCGAGGATGTAGACGGAAAACCATTGGTTTTGCATCTATATGCTCTAAGAGTGACTAAGTTAGAAAGAACTCTCACTGTAGCCCCCAAGCATTTAGATGGAAGAAATTATTCCGACTAGACGCTTTAAGAGTAGCATACACAGTGTTTATATTTTTCAGTGTCGTAGCCCCCCAAGCGTCTAGTTGTAACTGAATTAGTTCCGACTAGATGCTTAAAGGAAAGCTAAGCATTTTCTGAGTTAGAACTTTATACTGTAGCCCCCAAGCTTCTAGTTGAGAACTGAAATAGCTCCGACTAGATGCTTTAATAAAAGCTAAGCATATTGCTAAGTTAAAATCTTTCGCTGTAGCCCCCGAGCTCCTAGATGGAAAATCTCCGACTAGGGGCTCCAAGTAGACTAAACAACGACTTAACTTTGTATTTGTTTCCACAGAACGAGAATGCTCGGAGGGGCATGGCCAATGATAAGTACCAGAAGATGCGCGCGGACCTTGAAGCTGAAAAGGGTAAAACCGCCATCTTGAAGGAACATATCATCAAAAACAAGAGTCTGTTTTCTTTTTGCGCATTTCCGTCTTACTTTGGTGCCTATAATCTCCAAGTACTCAATGTGTACTTTGGTTTCTCCAACTTGCAGAGCATGTCGCCAAGGCCAAGAATATTGTAGGGCAGTCCAAGCACATCCAGCAGCTGGACAGTGAGAACAAGATCCTTAAGAAGGAGAGGGAAGAAATGCTAAAGATGCACGGGGATTCCATGAAAGCCCTGCAGGACTCCGCCTCCGCTGAGATCAATCGCTTGAAGGAGGAGCTTGCGATCCTAAAGGATTAGAAGCAGGCTGCCGATGAGCAAAACCTTCGCCATAGCGAGGCGTTTAAGCTCCTCCAAAAGGAGAATGAATCCTTGGCGGGCGTTGTCTGGCAGGCTAAGGCCAGCATCTTCAGTAAGTATCCTCCGCCTTGTTGTTCTGTAGTCTGGATACTTAGAATTTTTGAACTCATGCAATCGTTGTCGGAATTTTCAGCGCCCATGGGTTTAACCCGCTCGCCTCCTTCGGAAAAGGAATGCATGATTCTTGCCGGCAACTTCATCAACACCGCCATTGCCCAAGCCAAAGAGATCGCCAAGCCCATGCAGATTTATATCAAGGCCTCGGACTCCGTGGCGAAGTACTCGGAGATTCTGCGCCGAGCCCCCGAGCGTGTTGCAAGCTGGAAGGCTTCATGTGCACGGGCTGGTGCAAGGATGGCGCTGTCGATGGTGAAGGCACACTATCAAGATGCCGGCATCGACACGGTAACCTCAGGTATCCCCGACGCGGATGATGACGGCAAGGAGATCGATCATGATGCCATCTTGTCGTCACTCGCGGGGTATGACACCAGGGTTGCCGAGTTGGTGGACGTGGATGTCTTCGTGCCCAGGAACTTTCTCGACAACGCCAAGCCGGAATCCTCCGAGTCTCACCATAGCACCGATGCTGATGGTGATTCTCCGGCTGGTGATGATGCGGCTTCCAAGTCCCCTGCGCCCAAAGAGTGAAAAAACACTTTGTAATTTCTTCTCACCTCTGAAGTGTGCGCGGGAAAAACTTTTTTGATGTAATCTTAAGGCAGAAAACAATGGTTATCGTATCCTGCTACTTAAGAATTAAGTTTCATCATGTATATATTTTTTAAGCAAGTGTTGGCTTATCCATTACTTTGGTTCTTATGCTTGACTTTTCGTGAGTCGGAAGACTCGTTGTCGGAACCATGCGCTTAGGTGATGATGCCCAATGGCACCATCAATAACCTGAGCACAAAATCGCCGACAACAAGTGCCAAAAGTCACTACTCCAGAATCCACATAAAAACAACAAAGAACGTGTAGACCAGAAAACTTAAGCTAACGCCCGTAGGCGGAATTTTCACAAGTGCAATCACAAGGCTTGTGCATAAAAGTTTTATATGATCCAAAAATGAACAATAAAGGAGGTAAAAGACTCAGCAAAATGAGTGAACCAAAGAGCTTTATTTCATTGATCATATAAGAGGTACACAATTAGATAAAAAATGCTAAGTGTAGAAAGGACGTAGCTGTGCTATGTTCCATGGCCGATCAAGCTCCAGGTAGTCATCATCCGGGTCATGTCGCTTACGCTTATGATCCTCGCTGGGTCTATCCTTGAGTTCACGATTGTCGACAAGGTAGTAAGACCCATTGAGCAGCGCCTTGCTTATGATGAACAGTCCTTCCCATGGTGGGGATAATTTGTGTGACTTCTTCTGCTTAAGTCGGAGCACCAAATCCCCCTCTTTAAACGAGCGATGCCGAACGCGGCGACTATGGTAGCTACGTAGCTTCTGCTGGTAGATGGCAGATCTTTGGCATGCCAAAACGCGCTCCTCCTTGAGAAGGTCCACATCTAGGCGTCTGGATTCTTTAGCGTCATCTTCGTCGTAGGCGGCAACTCTTGGTGCATCGTGGAGGATGTCGGAAGGTAGGATGGCTTCTACTCCATATACCATGAAATAGGGGGTATAGCCGGTGGATCTGTTAGGTGTAGTTCGTAAACTCCACAGCACATATGGCAATTCTTCAGCCCAGGCTCCAGTTGTTCTATGTAGCGGTGCCTCAAGACGTGTCTTGATTCCCTGCAGAATTAATCCATTGGCTCGCTCAACTTGACCATTGGATTGTGGGTGTGCCACAGATGCAAGGTCAAGTCAGATGCCTTTGTCCCAGCAATAGGCCTCCACTTCTCCGAGTGATAAGTTGCTTCCGTTGTCGGTGATGATGCTATATGGGAGACCAAATCTCACCACTAGATCCCGGACAAACCTGAGGGCAGTTGCCCCATCAAGCTTTCTAATGGGTTTAGCTTCTATCCATTTGGTGAATTTGTCAACTGCAACACGACCTGTTAGTCGTTGGATGTCCTTTAGGCATGTCGGACGGTTTATGTTTAAGATGGCCTTGATTTTCTCCGGGTTGACCTCGATTCCGCGCTGGGAAACGATGAAGCCCAACAATTTGCCGGATGGAACCCCGAAGACGCACTTCTTAGGGTTGAGCATCATGTTGTATTTTCGGAGATTATCAAAGGTTTCTTTTAAGTCGGAGATTAAGTCATTTGACTTTTTAGACATCACCGCGATATGGTCCACATAGGCATGAACGTTCCGACCAATTTGGTCGTGAAGGCAACATTGCATTGTCCGCTGGTAGGTAGCACCTGCATTTTTCAGCCCAAAGGGCATCGTGGCGTAGCAAAACATGCTGTAAGGGGTAGTGAGCGAAGTGGCCAATTGGTCCGACTTCCTCATCTTGATCTGGTGGTATCCTGAGTATGCATCGAGAAAACACAAAAGTTCCGAGCCAGCCGTCGAGTCAATGACTTGGTCAATGCGAGGCAAAGCAAACGGATCTTTGGGACATGCTTTGTTCAAGCCGGTGTAATCAACACACATTCTTAATTCAGTGGTTCCCTTTTTCGGGACAAGTACAGGATTAGCCACCCATCGGGTGTGAAGGACTTCTCGGATAAAACCAGCCTTAAGTAATCTAGCTATCTATTTGCCAATGGCGCATCTCTTCTCATCTCTGAAGCGTCGTAGAGGTTGTTTCACTGGTTTACATTTTGGATCTATGTTTAAGCTGTGCTCGGCAAGTTCCCTAGGTACACCTTTCATGTCGGCAGGTTGCCAGGCAAAGATGTCCCTATTCTCACGGAGGAACTTGACGAGCACGCTTTCCTTTTTGGGATCCAGATTTGTCCCAATGGCGACGGTCTTGGAGGCATCGCCTACCACAAGTTCCACCGGCTTGGTCTCAATGGAGGCCTTGAACGCAGTAGCGGAGTCGGAAATTTTCTTCTTCGACGCGGGCATCTCTGAGTCATCGACCTTGCTCTGGATCTCCTTGAATTCTTCGCTGTAGAGGACAACTTCTGCAACGGCTGCTTCATTGATCTCGCAGTCCCTTGCCTTGGTAAAGCTTCCGGATATGGTGATGACACCGTTCGGTCCGGGTATCTTGAGCTTGTTGTAGACGAAGCATGGCTTGGCCATGAACGTGTGGAATATATCGCGGCCGAATATGACGTGGTACACGCTCTTGAAGGGGACCACCTCAAAGGTCATGCGCTCTTGGCGGTAATTATTAACGTCGCCAAAGGCTACCTGAAGCGTGATGCACCCAAGGGACCGAGCCACCCGACCAGGAACTACGCCATGGAACACGGTGTTGGTCCTCCTTAGGTTTGCCTCCGTCAAGTTCATCTTCTGCAGTGTATCCAGGTACATGATGTTGATGCTGCTTCCACTATCCACCATGCACTTGGTGAACTCCACGCCGTCAATCAATGGGTTGATGACCATGGCGTACTGGTTCTCCGTGGGCACAAGGTCTGGGTGGTCCGTCCTGTCCCAAGTGATTGGAACCTCCGACCAGCGCAGGTATTGGGGAACTGGGGGGAGAGTAGCCATCAGGATCCTTAAAGAGGTTTTCTGTTGTCGGACGGTGGGGGTGCCAAGGAAAGTGTGGTAGACTGGGGCCTTCTTTGCGAAGGGGTTCTTGCCCTTGTCGTCGCTCTTGGCGGCGTGCTTGGGGTCAATGTCCTCGTCCATGTCACTTGAATCCTTGGACTCCTCCTCCTTCTTCTTCCCCTTGCCCTTGCCTCGCGGTCTGTTCTTCCGACTTCGCTTATAGCCGGACTCCGGGTCTTCCTTGAGGTCGTTGACGAACTTGCAGTGTCGATTGGTATGGGTGGCCTTGCCGTTGGCGTCGAGGTGTACGAGGCACGGCATATCGCGGTACTCTTCATAGGTTTGGGGAACGTGGAGCGGCGCCGAGTTGTTTTCACTTCCTCGTTGATACCCACGGCCTGCTCCCCTTCCTCGGCCACGTTGTCCGCCTTCGCCTCGTCCTGCAAAAGTCATGGCGACCATGTCGATAGATTGATTTTCATCTGGAGCGGTTTTCCGCTTTGTACTGTTGTTCCTCCAAGCTTGAGTTGGTACGGCCGTTGCCGGCAAAGAGCCACGAGCATCGTCGTCGGCAGCTGCGAACTCACTGGCTAACTGAATCATGTGATTCAAGTCAAGCTGATGATTGTCCTGCAAGCGCTTCAGCATATGTTGGAGCAATGTGCCCCTTTCCAACCCATCGATGAAGGCGGCCATGGCGGTCTGGGCGTGCACTCCTGCGCAGGAATTCTTCATATCCAGCCAGCAGGAGAGGTAGGCGCGAGATGTCTCGTCTTTCTCTTGCACGCACCGCTGTACATCGCCCACCGTGCAAGGACGCTTGTATGTACCCTCAAAGTTCTTGGTGAATGATTCTTGCATGTCTAGCCAGTTGTAGGTAGATTTTTCCGGCAAGTCATCGATCCATTGACGGGCCGTGCCCGCCAACATTAACGGGAGGTACTTGACGGCGACGTTGGGGTTGCCTCCGGCAATCTCCACCACGTTGCCGTAGTCCTGCAACCATGTGGCAGGCTTGGCGGATGGTCTTGTCAATCCGGAAACCTTTGGGGTAAGTTGCGGACCGTATTGCAGGTCCAAAGCAACGTGGTCCCAGGTATGATTCTTCCCGGGCCTCGTGAATCTTATCGATCCGCGAACGTGCATCGTACGGCTCCGGGTTCTCCTTCTTTTTGTCAACAGGAGATGGGCTACGCGAACAACGCGGGCCTCCTCCGCCATGGTGACTGCTTGGCGGCGACGGAGGCGGAGGTGGCGGTGGGTTAGCCTTTTTGCTGTTACCCTCCTGCGACGCCCCACGCGTGTCGTGGTTGCTTGTCGGACGCGGAGGGTCGTGGTGTGACCTGCTCCTATGTCCTTGGTGGCATTCTTCATCATGACGGGTCTGTGCCGTGTTGTCGCGGATGACGATGCCGCACTGCTTTGGTGGAGGCATATTCGTGCGATGGTGAGCCTTGTAGTCTTCCTGACGTCGGGGAGATCGGGGCGGTGGCGATGGGTGTCGAGGTTGGGCTCTTTCTCCGTGGTCGGAGGATATGGGGATAGCATCTTTCCTGTTGCGCGCATCCCTCCGTGTTCGTTCTGATGAACCCGTCTACGATCCGACATCCTGAGGAGATCTATCCCTTGGCGGTTTGTACTGGCTAGATCGGCAGAGCGCTGGGTCAGACTCAAGCCTCTGAGAGGTGGCCTTTTCCTGCTGCTTTACCGCCTTGGCCACTAGGTCATAGACCTGCTCTACTTCCTCGGGCGATCTATCCTACTCCAGAAGGGTTTTGGCAACGGCGAGGTTAAGGAGTGGGGTGGGCATCACCTGTTTGCCTTCACTGTCAATGTATGGCTTGGCCTGTGCCGGCTTCGAGGGGGCCCATCCTAGGTTGCGCCGTACACCAGGATCATTGATGACGCAAGCCGGAGCTTTCTTAGCCTTCTGCTGCTGAAGCAGAGTCTTGTACTCGGCCTCCATTGCTCTAGCTTTCTCTATGGACTTCTGCGTGTTGACC
Organism: Avena insularis; assembly: GCA_023614405.1. NCBI lineage: Eukaryota > Viridiplantae > Streptophyta > Magnoliopsida > Poales > Poaceae > Avena > Avena insularis. The sequence goes on along the minus strand of CM042697.1, from coordinate 130,828,458 downwards.
AGATCTCGATCTAGTTTAGCGCCTTTCTCCGCGATGGCTTGCGCTTCCTCTAGCAGCTGCTGGAGCTTCTCGTCAAGCTGAGTCACGTTCCATATATGATCAACAGTTAGTGGCTCAACGAGGAGATTGCCGTACATCACTCTATCAGCTGGAGTAACATGGGCTGCTGCCGACGTAGATGCTAGAGGCGGCAAGTTTGCGGTGTTGTTGTTGCTCGGACCGGTGCCGAGTTCCTGCGGCTGCTGCACCCCTCGGGACATGACGGTGTTATTAGCTTGTTCGTCGCGCGAGTACTCCTCCTCCATCTCCTGCATAGCGGAGTCTAGCTCTTCTGGACTGAAGTCTATTTCCTCTGAATCTGCACTGAAATCAGCATAAAGTGCGTCAATGACAGATTCTAAGGGTGCCAGGACCTCCTCGATGACGGGCGGTGGAGGTGCAACAGCCTCGACGATGACTGGTGGTGGTGGTGCTGCGACGATGGCGGCTGGAGGCGGTGGTGGTGGTGGCTAAATCGGAGGTGCTCCGTCAATGAGCGCAGGCGCTGTCTGAGCTGCCGCTTCAGCCTCCGCGTAATTGTTGATGGTGTTCACCATGCCTTCGAAGGTAAGTCGGCCCGACGCCTGATGCCGCCTTAGAGAATGTCGGAGAAGCGTGCCATGGTCCAGTCCTTCCACAAAGTGATAGATGGCATCATCATTGGGTTAGTTGGCCAGGTCGGCTCGTATACGGAGCCACCTGGCGAGGTAGTCGCGGGGGTTTTCGCCCTCTCTCTGAACGCAGCGCGCCAGATCGAAGATGGTAACCACACCGATGAACTTGGATCTCTGTTGTTCAGACGCACGGGCGAAGCCGGCGGATTTGCAGTGATCTTCCACCTTTATATCCTGCACGGGGGCGGTTTGGGTGGGTCTTGAATTTTTTCGATCTTCGCCGGAAAACTTCAAGGAGAGATCCGACATCGATCCTTCCGCGAACGTATCCTGCCCATAGGCGGTCCATGCGGGTCTTGATGTTCTATGATCTTTGCTGGCAAACTCCGAAGAGAGATCCGACATTGATCCTTCCGCGAACGTGTCCTGCCCGTAGGTGGTCCGTGCGGGCCTTGATGCTCCTCCGACTCCCATGGAACTAGTGCCTGAGTTGGTTTCGCCGATGAAGAGGTGGATGTCTCCGATAGGAACGATCGAACACCGCGTAGGGTTCGTCTTCGCCGGGATCCAGAACTCGTCGGGGGGACGATCGGAACGTTGCCGGAGAAGAGAACGCGACCGATGGCTACGGTTTCACCGATTCCCGCGAAGATCTTGGTCCTCGCCCGCTGAAGAGCCTGAAGCGCCTCTTGCCCCACGGTGGGAGCCAACAATGGCGAACAATCAACATGTTCATCAAAACCGATCATCACAAGAGTTGATGTAGCTTCAATGGCGAACAATCAACATGTTCATCATATCTACTATATGACTCATGCTTTACCTTTTGGTGATCCGTGTTCCGAGACCATGTCTGTACATGCTAGGCTCGTCAAGATCAAACCTTAGCTTCTGGATGAGCAAATCTGGCTTGCTCACGTTGTATACACTCGCAGAATCTAACACACCCAATCATCACGTGGTGCTTCGAAACAACGAGCTTTAGCAACGGTGCTTACTAAGGATGAACACTTTAAAACTTGAAATTGTGTGCATGAGGGATCATCTTATAATGCTACCGTCGCAAACTAAGAAATACAAGATGCATAAAGGATTAACATCACATGCAATTCATAATATGTGATATGATATGGCCTTTCTTCTTGTGCTTCCGATCTCCATCTTCAAGCACGAACATGATCTCCATCATCACCGGTATGGCGTCAAGGTCAATGGCCCATTTCATGGTTGTCGTCCACTAGCTTCAACTATTACAACTACTTTGAATAGACATGCAGGTCTTAACGGAATTTCAAAAAAACAACCATATGGCTCCTGCCGGTTGCCAACTTACAATAAGGGACATTGCATACATCATATATAATCACAATCATGGCCATATGACATCACAACACACCCCTACAAAACAAAGTTAGACGTCTCTAATTTTCTTTGCATGTTTTACGTGGTTTGGGGCTTTCAATAAGTGTCGTTCTAACTTACGAACAAGAACCACAACATTGATGCTCGAACTATCAAGTGCCCGTTGTAAATTGAATCTATACTATGATGGGAGAGACAGACACCCGCAAAGCCACTTATGCAATACAAGTTGCATGTTGAGCGTGGAGCAAGTCTCATGAACAATGTCATGTAAGGTTAGCCCGGGCCGCTTCATCCTATCATACCGCAAGATGCAAAGTACACGAAAAGAAATTGATAATAAAAGCACCACCACCCACAATGACCATTGTGTTCTATTCGTGCAACAGATCTACATATATACACGGCTCTGATACCACTGTAGGGGTTCGTAGCATGGAAAACAAAAAATTTCTACCGCATGCACACAAACAAGCCAAGATCTTTCTACTAGATTGTAGCAACGAGTCGATAGAGGAACTCACCCTCGAAGATTCCAAAGCGGTTAACGAGAGCAGATTCTCATGGGTGATGTAGTCGTACTCTTGTCGATCTCAAGATCGCGTAGACGATCCTTCTGGCGCTGCGTTCCGGCAGCACTTCCGCAGTCGGTCACACATTCGGTACTCGATGAAGACCTTCATCTCCCTTGTTCCAGCAGGCAGCGGAGGTTGTAGCACTCTCCTCGTGATTCCGGCAGCATGACGGAGTGGTGTCGGAAGTAGAGGGGAGATCTCGCAGGGCTTCGCCTTAAGCCGGAGCGAGTATGGTGGAGTATGAGAGAGGCCTTGGTGATCTAGGGTTTAGAGGGCACCAAGGGAGGTGTGGCGGCTGGGGGCTTGGGAAGCCCCAAGTCGCCGAGTTGGAGAAACCTAGGCGTGGTGCACTTGGAGGTGGAGGCGCCAGAGCTAGGGTTTTAGGTGTGAGGGTAGGGGCAGCCCTACCCCTCCTTATATAGGTGGAGGGTGGCCAGTTGGGAGGAGGGAGTCCTCCTCCAACTCCTCCTTGGCCGGCGGGTGGAGGGAGGGGACTTCCTCCCCAAGTAGGTTTCCTACTCTCCCTCCACCAAGCAAACTTGAGATTTGACTTTTTCAAATTGGCGTTTGAATTTCAAACTTCGATTTGATTTCTCTATTTATTTTTCCCAGCCAAGTGACCTAGTACATGATGCAACCATTCCATATTGTCATGACAAATTCATGTACCATTCCCCTCCGGAGTGCCGGACCTTCCAGACCCTTCTAGAACATTCCTGGTGAAAACACCGGAATCATTCCCGAACTCCGAAATAGGACTTTCCTTATACGAATCTTATTCTCCGAACTATTCCGGATCTCCTCGTGATATCCCGGATCCCATCCGAGCCTCCGAACAACATTAAGTCTCTTACTCATCATTCCATAACTAGTCAACAACATCGAATCCTTAAGTGTGTCTCCCTATGGTTCGTGAATTATGCGGACATGATCGAGACACTTCTCCGATCAATAAACAATAGAGGAATCTGGAAATTCATATGGCTCCCACATATTCCTACGATTACTTTGCGATCGAATGAACCACTTACATACGATACCAATTTCCCTTTGTCTCATGATAGTTTACTTATTTGAGGTTTTGATCGTCGGTATCTTTGCATACCTAGTTCAACCTCGTTACTGATAAGTACTCTTTTCTCGTTACCGTGATATGTGATCCCTTGTGAGCTAGTCACATGCTTGCAAGCTAATTGGATGACATTCCACCGAGAGGGCCCAGAGTATATCTATCCGTCATATGGATGGACAAATCCCACTCTTGATCCATGTGCCTCAACCCATACTTTCCGAACACTCAATGCCACCTTTATAGCCACCTAGTTACGGTTTGGTGTTTGATGTCATCAAAGCATACTTCCGGTTATGGTGATTAGCATGATCTCATGGTCGAAGGAATTAGGTTACTATGTATCAGAAAGCTTATAGCAAACGAACTATTAAAATGACTTGATCTTTATGCTACGCTTATCTATAGGAGTATGTCCATCACACCATTCTCCTAATGATATGATCTTGTTGTTAACAACATCTCAATGTTCATGATTGGGAAACCACAATCATCTATTAACCAACAAGCTAGTATTATAAAGAGGCTTTACTAGGGACTCTAATTTAGTCTACAAATCACACAAGTATAAATGTTTCCGGTTAATACTATTATAGCATGAATGTAAACATTTGTCATAAACACAAAGATATAATAATAACTACATTTATTATTGCATCTAGGGCATATCTCCAATAGAAAGGGAGGAGTGGCACGTATACGCGCCGGCCGATGACTCATCATCTAGCTGAAGGAATAAAGAAGCATCACTTGCCGCAGCACACCTACAACCAGAAAAGAGGTCCCAAGACAGCTTCAGTGCCAGTGGTGGTGCAGGTGATTGGTGACGATGGATCTGGTTCAAGTTCTTCGAGAAAGCGACAACGTGTTGGCTAAGTATTTGATTGGCTTCAGGACCCGGACCCTATGACGCAGGGCCGTCGAGAGCAATGAATTTTTTGTCCCTCAACTGTCGTGGTTTGGGATTGGACGCAGCAGTGGGCGAATTGAGGGACCTGTGTAGGTTGTCAATCCAATGGTGGTTTTATTGAGTGAAACAAATAAAAAGGAAAAGGAGATGAATAAGCTTAAGTGGAGTTTGGGATTCTCAAATGGTGTTGCAGTAGACTGTTGTGGAAGGAGTGGTGGCTTGGATTTGTGGTGGAAAGAGGGTCTGGAATTATCGGTTATACCTTGGTGTTAGTACTACATTGATGCCAAAGTTAAGATGTACAATAAGGAGTGGTGTTTCATGGGCATCTATGGCGAGCCTTGATCTGAACTTAGGATGTAGAGGTCCCAACCTTTAATAAGGTAGAGATCCTCCTGTGATTGCAGTGCTAGTCCCTGGATCAATAGCTAGCATCCACAGTTAAGATGTAATATCAAGATACAAAGGTCATTATACAACTTTATAACCAGAATAACATAATTTTATTACATCTTACATAGCTCATTGGCTATTTACATTACATTGCAGCGGAATATCTAAAAGTATGGGTCCTTCATCTTCAAAATGCCACAGGCAGACATGTTGGTTGTAGACTTTGTAATCCTAATCGTCAAACTTCACTAAATTAATCAAACCTGCAACATACAAGTTACATCCACAAAGGGTAAATACATTTGAATTGTATTGGCAAGTGATACTATGATAGTATAGTGGAGTCTATCATCTATATGTATTTGGCTAAGTGGAGTTGAGGCTTGCATTGCTCAAAATAGATTTTTCCTTAACATTTGAAAATACTAAGTTTTGCTTGGCAAAATCATTTTTCTCAATCAAGATTTGAAGATCCTTTAACCAAGGCATCTCTCAATCAAAGATTGAAGATTTCAAACAACCCTTGTTCAAACCACAAAATTTTAACTTAGAAATTTGAATGATGAGATTCTTGATTGCTTCCATGTCTTGATGCTCAAATTGTCCTTTACCAAGGACATGGCTAAGTACTTAGGTTTTACACTCTATAGAGGTGGTGCACTTTCCCCACAAGACTTGGTTTCCCAAGACAAGATCTTTCAGAAGCCTTCCCTTAGACCAAAATGGACGCGTTCCAACCTATCAAACACTACCACCCACTGTCCATATGGCTAAGTTCTTGCAACCTATATGATCCAGGCAGAGCCCATAATTCCAAGTGGCTGCACTTGAAGCTTCTCAACATTTGACATCTCAAATCTCTTTGTTCCTGGGTGGCCATCCACAAGTGAGATACACAAGGTAAACCATAGACATGGGCCTTGTGAACCACTCAACCAAAAACCACCAAATCAAGTCCCATTCCACCCAGGTGATTCATTAACTTAGTTGTTTTATTAAACAAAACACCAGTCCTCAGACTTAGAAATTTTTCCATAGTGTGAATATATAGTCCACCCATGTTTTCTATTAGCTAGGCTAAGCTTGAAAGTAGTAGGAGTATTAACTTAGGAAAAATCCTACTAAAGATTCATCTACTAGGTTTTCCTATAGCAAGGTTTATACTTAGCAAAATTCCATGCAAGTTTTACTTAGTAAAATCACTAATGCATAGTGAAAGTAATGGGACAAAAGATATGAAGCATCACTTGCCTTTTTCATAGAGGGTATAGGTTCACTCCTTGTCCTTGCAACAATCACACTCTTCAAGTCACTACAAATCAATCAAGCATGGCACAAACTCAATCTACTAAACAAGCAAAACAACACATAAAATGACAAAGTCAAAGTAATGCATGCAAGCATGCCAAGCTTTGTTTTGTTTGAAGAAGTGGTTCCTAATGGGTCATAAACATTTGAAAACACCTATTTGGCCATTTTGTAAAGTGGCAAAGTCATTTGCAAAGAGGTTTCACTTCAAAACCATTTTAAAATAAAGTATCATTTTATGTGGTGTAGAAATATTTTTACTAAGGCATTAACCTATAGGGTTCACCCAATTTGTTTTCCAACCATAAAACTTGGTGTTTAGGGTCAGAGGGTTTAAAGCAAAACATTTCCCAAAAGTTTTCTTCCAAAACCATTTTTAATAAATAAATCACATTTCTATTTGACTAGAAATGGTTTAATTCAAAGAATCATTATTTTGTTTCACCAAATACATTTTTGAATCCACAAAGTGTTTCCTAGGGTTAGTAGGTTCAAAATACACCTTTTGCCAAAGATTTTATCCCCAAATTCATTTTTAAACAATTTCCACAACCTTAACAAGCATACAAATGTTTCTGCAAAAACAACCATTTTTCCAGAAGCTTTTTGCTAAACCAAGGGCATGGCTCGCTAGGTCTTGTTCCACTGAATCCATTGATATAAAATTTGTAATTTTTGGACGTGTGGTTTGAAAGTTATAGATTTTACAAGATTGAACAACTAATAGATCAAATTCAGTTTTTAAAACCAACTCTGGGCCACGTGGAATGTTTTGATTGGCCGAAAACGGTTCGCGTGGATCGACCAACGTGGGCCGCTGGATCTAAAGCAAATCTTACGGTGCAGATGCTCTCATACCCCTTCGATAAGTGACTCTATCCTAGCCAATGGATCTGCATCTAACGGTTGCTGCGTGTTTGACCTAGAATGAGCGGCGCTGACGGTGGCTGTGCGGCGGCGGCGCTCTGGCGGCGAGGTTGCCGATGATGCAGGATGCGAGAAAGAGGGAGGGGAAGCTCACCGAGTTCGCAGCACACTGCTGATGCTCAACATGGTCTTTGTTGGCCAAGGGGCGCACGGGGTCGATGAGAATTGCTCGTCGGAGTTGAGCCGTGCCTCGGTTGCGGTTAGTCATCGACGGGGGCGAGGTTGCAGGCCACGCGCAAGTGATTGGCGAGCACCTGGAGATGCAGAAGACGCAGACTAATCAAATGGCATGATTCACTGATCAAGGCGCGCACGGAGTCGAGTGCTAGAGCTCACCGGAGTTGCGGGGGTCGTCGGTGGCGTACAGGTGGAGACGTTGCCGACGTTCTGGGGCGCTCGTGGGCGAGCTGGCGCTACGGGGATGATCGCCAGGAGGTGGGGATCACGTGAGTATGGTCGAGGAGGCAAGGGGCGGCGAGGGGCTGCCGGAATCGGCTGGGGAAGTCGTCGGAGACAGAGCTGCTCGGGGAGAAATTGGAGCGGCCTGGGGGCATGCTTGGGGGAGGAGACAGAGGGGAAATGGAGAGGAGTCATTGGCGTTTAAAGGGGCATGATCACTGCGAGTAAAGATGGCCGCGTTAAGGCGAATTAAGCCGGAGAAATCAACGGCAGAACGGGGAAGAACTGGTCGCTGCGGTGAGGACGATGAACAGAGAAGGGTGGGTCCCGGCTGTCTGCGAGAGAGGAAGTGAGGGAATAAGGTCCACCAGTCAGTGACTTAGCGGGTAGCTTCTGCGGTGAAGAAAACGTTTCGGGGGCGTGGTAACAGGTGGGCTAGGTGGGCTGTTGGGTTGGAGCTGGGCTAGATGGTGGGCTGCTCTATTTTTTTCTGTCTGAATCTTTTTTCTTTTTCCAAATCTATTTTCTGTTTTGAATTTTCAATCAACTATTCAAACATTCAAACAATTCAAACAATCATCACACTTCTAGTAAGTTTTTGGTTCTGTTTATCAACATAAATCAAATCCCAAAATAAAATAATATTTTTATTCATTTTAGGATCCATTCATTAATTAAATAAAATGGACCTTTTAGTTATTTAATCATATAGGGTTTGATTTATTTAATAAAACTCCATTTGAAATCCAAATATTTTCAAAACCAAATCAGTAGGTTTTATTTGAAAATAAAGAATACTTGGAAAGCTTGTTTAAAACAAAATAACATTTTTGCTATAGGGTTCCTTAATAATTAAATAAAATGGACCTTAGTTAATAATTCAAATAGGATTGTTTATTTAAAAACTTTATTTTGAAATCTAAAATAAAACCAAAACACTTCAGTAGGTTTTATTTGAGAATATAAAATACTTAGAAAACTTATTTTAAATAAATAAATAAGTTTTGATGTTTTGAAAATAGTAAAACCTTTATTACTAAAACTTGGATATTTAAATCCTTTTTATTTTATTTTAAATAAACCTCTACTATTTTAATCAAAGCAAAACCTTTTGTTTCCAAGTCTTGGCCAAGGTTTAATTTGGTTTTATAAAATAATCCTTATTTATAAATCTACCTTTTCTTTTGAAAACCAAAACTCTTTATTTTAAAGATCCAAAATAGTGTTTCCAAAATATTTTATTTTGCTTTATTAAATGTTTTAACTTTTAAATCCCTTTAGGTTTTATTTGACTCAATTTGGTTTGAAGGTTTCCAATTGGATTCAAAAGTTTCTTCTGGCTCTGAAAATCAACAAAGTTTTATTTTATTCATTTATTTTTCACATTACAAGATTTGGAAAATCTTGGGATGTGACAGGCTACCACCCTTAAAATAAATCTCGTCCCGAGATTTGGGGAGGCTAGGGTTACAAGTTGGCTCAAAACAACTAGGGTACTACCACCCTTAAATTTTTTTTAACTAAATTACATCTTGGCTTGCTTGGAATCTTGGAAAACTTCTTCTTGGAAAACTTCTGCATAGTGCCCTTGTTTTCCCACTTGACTCATGGGCCAAGGTTGAGATCCTTCATAGACTTGTTTAACTTGTTCTTCATCTTTTCTGGACAATTGTTTACATAGTGGCCTAGTTCCTTGCATTTGAAACACATCACTTGGCTGATATCTTTCTTTTCCTTGGGTAACAATTCTTCTTGTTTGTTTCCTTGGTTCTTCTTCTTCTCTGGGCATTCATTGGCATAGTGTCCCATCTCTTTGCAATTGTAACATTCCACTTGTGTAATATCCTTCTTGCTAGTGTTGGGGCATTTCTTCTTCTCTTTTTGGGTCTCTCCAAAGCTAGGAGTTCTTCTAGTTCATGTTCTTCATGAGTGGGAGATCTTTCTCTCTTCTTGGGGCATTGATATTCATGTTCCTTGGGTGCATGATCCTTGACTTCATAGATAATGCAAGCTTGGGTTCTCTCTAGAATAATATCCTTGTTGTCATTAGCTCCTTGGGAAAAATTTTCTCTCATGTTGATCATTTGAGTAACCAATCCTTGCAACATTTGGGATTGAAGTTTCAAAATCCTTTGTATGGCTGGGTCTAATCCATTGTTGTTGGCCAAAAGCTGAGTTGTTTCTTGGCTCAACTGGTTTTGGGTTGCTATGAGTTCTCCCATGTTGTCCTCGTGGTTGTTGTTGTTGTTGTCACCATCCTTGATGTTGGAGTTTCTTGGAGAGATCATCTGGTTGGGTTGAGTAGGGATTAGAATAGGCAAAAATATTTCTAAGGGAATGATTCTAATCACACACATCACAATGCACTCAAGCAATGTGCAAGCAATCACAATCAAAACATTCCACTCAAACAACAAAGTTCAAGCACATACTTAGGTAACAAATAATTTTGTTACACCACATAAGTTGGTGTGTTAGACTTAACTAAAATATGGTGGTCCATCTATATGGTTCATTTGTGATCTTTCCATCCTTCTTGGTTGATTCTTCTTTGCATAAGATCATGTTTTCCTTGGAAACCTCTTGGTCACAAAACTTCAAGTGATGTGGGTTCCTTCTAACTTGTCTTTACTTAGTCTCCATATCTTGAGCAAGATTTCTTAGCTCACTTGTCCTTAGTGACAACCATGGTTGAAGTCCTTGGTGAATATGCTGAAGATGTTGAAGTCATTAGCGTTGAAGAAGTTGAAGTCATTAGAGTTGAAGAAGTTGAAGTCATTAGAGTTGATGGAGTCCTTTGCACATGGTGAAGTCTTTGGTCATGGGGTAGGCTTTTCCATTAAGTTTGAAGTAGAAGAGATGTAGAGTTGAAACCAAAATGGTTGAGGAAAGGATTTACAAGTTTGTTTTGTAAATAAGTTTTGGAACAAATACATCTCCTATTTTTCTAAGGGTTTTTGTTCAATCCTAGGTTTACAAATCCTACAGACAACACAATGCTCTGATACCATCTGTAGAGGTCCCAACCTTTAATAAGGTAGAGATCCTCCTGTGATTGCAGTGCTAGTCCCTGGATCAATAGCTAGCATCCACAGTTAAGATGTAATATCAAGATACAAAGGTCATTATACAACTTTATAACCAGAATAACATAATTTTATTACATCTTACATAGCTCATTGGCTATTTACATTACATTGGAGTGGAATATCTAAAAGTATGGGTCCTTCATCTTCAAAATGCCACAGGCAGACATGTTGGTTGTAGACTTTGTAATCCTAATCGTCAAACTTCACTAAATCAATCAAACCTGCAACATACAAGTTACAGCCACAAAGGGTCAATACATTTGAATTGTATTGGCAAGTGATACTATGATAGTATAGTGGAGTCTATCATCTATATGTATTTGGCTAAGTGGAGTTGAGGCTTGCATTGCTCAAAATAGATTTTTCCTTAACATTTGAAAATACTAAGTTTTGCTTGGCAAAATCATTTTTCTCAATCAAGATTTGAAGATCCTTTAACCAAGGCATCTCTCAATCAAAGATTGAAGATTTCAAACAACCCTTGTTCAAACCACAAAATTTTAACTTAGAAATTTGAATGATGAGATTCTTGATTGCTTCCATGTCTTGATGCTCAAATTGTCCTTTACAAGGGACATGGCTAAGTACTTAGGTTTTACACTCTATAGAGGTGGTGCACTTTCCCCACAAGACTTGGTTTCCCAAGACAAGATCTTTCAGAAGCCTTCCCTTAGACCAAAATGGACGCGTTCCAACCTATCAAACACTACCACCCACTATCCATATGGCTAAGTTCTTGCAACCTATATGATCCAGGCAGAGCCCATAATGCCAAGTGGCTGCACTTGAAGCTTCTCAACATTTGACATCTCAAATCTCTTTGTTCCTGGGTGGCCATCCACAAGTGAGATACACAAGGTAAACCATAGACATGGGCCTTGTGAACCACTCAACCAAAAACCACCAAATCAAGTCCCATTCCACCCAGGTGATTCATTAACTTAGTTGTTTTATTAAACAAAACACCAGTCCTCAGACTTAGAAATTTTTCCATAGTGTGAATATATAGTCCACCCATGTTTTCTATTAGCTAGGCTAAGCTTGAAAGTAGTAGGAGTCTTAACTTAGGAAAAATCCTACTAAAGATTCATCTACTAGGTTTTCCTATAGCAAGGTTTATACTTAGCAAAATTCCATGCAAGTTTTACTTAGTAAAATCACTAATGCATAGTGAAAGTAATGGGACAAAAGATATGAAGCATCACTTGCCTTTTTGGCAGAGGGTATAGGTTCACTCCTTGTCCTTGCAACAATCACACTCTTCAAGTCACTACAAATCAATCAAGCAAGGCACAAACTCAATCTACTAAACAAGCAAAACAACACATAAAATGACAAAGTCAAAGTAATGCATGCAAGCATGCCAAGCTTTGTTTTGTTTGAAGAAGTGGTTCCTAATGGGTCATAAACATTTGAAAACACCTATTTGGCCATTTTGTAAAGTGGCAAAGTCATTTGCAAAGAGGTTTCACTTCAAAACCATTTTAAAATAAAGTATCATTTTATGTGGTGTAGAAATATTTTTACTAAGGCATTAACCTATAGGGTTCACCCAATTTGTTTTCAAACCATAAAACATGGTGTTTAGGGTCAGAGGGTTTAAAACAAAACATTTCCCAAAAGTTTTCTTCCAAAACCATTTTTAATAAATAAATCACATTTCTATTTGACTAGAAATGGTTTTAAATCAAAGAATCATTATTTTGTTTCACCAAATACATTTTTGAATCCACAAAGTGTTTCCTAGGGTTAGTAGGTTCAAAATACACCTTTTGCCAAAGATTTTATCCCCAAATTCATTTTTAAACAATTTCCACAACCTTAACAAGCATACAAATGTTTCTGCAAAAACAACCATTTTTCCAGAAGCTTTTTGCTAAACCAAGGGCATGGTTGGCTAGGGCTTGTTCCACTGAATCCATTGATATAAAATTTGTAATTTTTGGACGTGTGTTTTGAAAGTTATAGATTTTACAAGATTGAACAACTAATAGATCAAATTCAGTTTTTAAAACCAACTCTGGGCCACGTGGAATGTTTTGATTGGCCGAAAACGGTTCGCGTGGATCGACCAACGTGGGCCGCTGGATCTAAAGCAAATCTTACGGTGCAGATGCTCTCATACCCCTTCGATAAGTGACTCTATCCTAGCCAATGGATATGCATCTAACGGTTGCTGTGTGTTTGACCTAGAATGAATGAGCGGCACGACGGTGGTCGTAAGGGCGGCGGGCTCCTGGCGAGGTTGCCGACGATGCAGGATGCGAGAAAGAGGGAGGGGAAGCTCACCGAGTTCGCAGCACACTGCTAATGCTCAACATGGTCTTTGTTGGCCAAGGGGCGCACGGGGTCGATGAGAATTGCTCGTCGGAGTTGAGCCGCCTCTCGATGCGTACCGTCGACGGGGCGAGGTTGCAGCCACGCGCAAGTGATTGGCGAGCACCGGAGATGCGTAAGACGCAGACTAATCAAATGGCATGATTCATCGATCAAGGCGCCGCACGGAGTCGAAAGTGCTTGGGGAGTCACCGGCTTATGCATCGCAGTGGAGACGCGATGTTCTGGGCGCCAGGGCGAAGCTGGCGCCACGGGATGATCGCCAGGAGGTGGGGATCACGTGAGTATGGTCGAGGAGGCAAGGGGCGGCGAGGGGCTGCCGGAATCGGCCGGGGAAGTCGTCGGAGACAGAGCTGCTCGGGGAGAAATTGGAGCGGCCTGGGGCGTGCTTGGGGGAGGAGACAGAGGGGAAATGGAGAGGAGTCATTGGCGTTTAAAGGGGCATGATCACTGCAAGTAAAGATGGCCGTGTTAAGGCGAATTAAGCCGGAGAAATCAACGGCAGAACGAGCAAGAACTGGTCACTGCGGTGAGGACGATGAACAGAGAAGGGTGGGTCCCGGCTGTCTGCGAGAGAGGAAGTGAGGGAATAAGGTCCACCAGTCAGTGACTTAGCGGGTAGCTTCTGCGGTGAAGAAAACGTTTCGGGGGCGTGGTAACAGGTGGGCTAGGTGGGCTTGAGTTGGGCGGATGGTGGGCTGCTCTATTTTTTTCTGTCTGAATCTTTTTTCTTTTTCCAAATCTATTTTCTGTTTTGAATTTTCAATCAACTATTCAAACATTCAAACAATCATCACACTTGTAGTAAGTTTTTGGTTCTGTTTATCAACATAAATCAAATCCCAAAATAAAATAATATTTTTATTCATTTTAGGATCCATTCATTAATTAAATAAAATGGACCTTTTAGTTATTTAATCATATAGGGTTTGATTTATTTAATAAAACTCCATTTGAAATCCAAATATTTTCAAAACCAAATCAGTAGGTTTTATTTGAAAATAAAGAATACTTGGAAAGCTTGTTTAAAACAAAATAATATTTTTGCTATAGGGTTCCTTAATAATTAAATAAAATGGACCTTAGTTAATAATTCAAATAGGATTTGTTTATTTAAAAACTTTATTTTGAAATCTAAAATAAAACCAAAACACTTCAGTAGGTTTTATTTGAGAATATAAGATACTTAGAAAACTTATTTTAAATAAATAAATAAGTTTTGATGTTTTGAAAATAGTAAAACCTTTATTACTAAAACTTGGATATTTAAATCCTTTTTATTTTATTTTAAATAAACCTCTACTATTTTAATCAAAGCAAAACCTTTTGTTTCCAAGTCTTGGCCAAGGTTTAATTTGGTTTTATAAAATAATCCTTATTTATAAATCTACCTTTTCTTTTGAAAACCAAAACTCTTTATTTTAAAGATCCAAAATAGTGTTTCCAAAATATTTTATTTTCCTTTATTAAATGTTTTAACTTTTAAATTCCTTTAGGTTTTATTTGACTCAATTTGGTTTGAAGGTTTCCAATTGGATTCAAAAGTTTCTTCTGGCTCTGAAAATCAACAAAGTTTTATTTTATTCATTTATTTTTCACATTACAAGATTTGGAAAATCTTGGGATGTGACATAGGAGCAAGACCTGGGGAGCGCTACTCTTTCTCCATCGACATGATGATCTGTTGGGAATATGCCCAAGAGGTAATCATGTATGATAAGATTTCCCATTGTATTCATAAAGATATTAAGTAGTCCTTGTATAAACATCTGATGTGTATCATTGAATATGTGATTCGGTTGTGGAACTATGCATTCATGTTGTTTGTACTAAATATCCTTGGTCATTGAGGTTGTGATGGACACACAACTTAGACCAATGTGAAAGTTGGCTTGATTACTTGGTTCCACTTGTCGTGGGCATGGAGATGCTATTCCAACTTACACAGACTCGGCTAAAGAGTTTAGCGAGTCGGATTGACCCATATTGAGGTACAACAAACAAGTTGTCATTTGTATATCTCAATCAATGTAATCCTTAGACCTGAGGTTATTGCATAGTCCGAGTTGAGGATCACCGACTTAGGTTCAGTCAAACGCTGATCCATAACTGGGCAGTTATAAAGGCAGAGTTCGGGTCGACTGAGAATCAAGCTGTGTGATGTGAATAACCAAGATGGGATTTTGCCCCTCCACTCGGAGAGATATTCTCTGGGCCCTCTCGTGAGATATGATTCGGAAAGCATGGCCATGCATGACTCGGTTAAGTGTTAACCGAGGCGATCGACTAAGAGTTAGTCGGGTGAATCACTTATCTCGGATCGAGAAGAGAGTCGGACTATTTAAGGGATGACAAATACTCGCCTATAGTCTGACAAGGTATATCGTGAGGCAAAAGGGACTCGGACGTAAGTCGCATTGGAAAGGCAAGTCGTCATGACTCTTTGGTACTTGGGAGTCGACGCTCGCTAGGAGCCTCTGATTGATCGATTGAGAGTCGGACTCAATCGTGTCCAAGTAGCCATGAGCTCAAGGGGTCACACACTTAAGAGCGGGAGCAAGTTCGGATTGGATCTGAACCTGTAATCTGGTTGGGTTGGACCTAAACCAGATTAGGACTGAGTTAGTGAGTTGGACTCACGGTGACTAGTGTTATATGGGCTTTAGTGAATGGGTCGCGCGAGCAGAGCCCACGTTCACTCCCTATATAAAGTGGAGCACCGTAACCCAGAAAGGTTAATCGTTGTTCGGTTAGGTCATTCCATGTGTTGGAAACCCTAGCTCCATGAGCAGTCCATGCCGTCACGAACCTAGCAGTTCGCCGCCGGCGCTCCTCCTTGTACGTGTGGATACCAGCAGAGGTGCTGTGCGATCAGCACCAGGACGATCGGATTGTGAGGACTGCACTGCATCAACTGACGCGCTTCATCAGTAATCCACAACTGCGCGTCTAGTGGTAAACCTCGTGGCCTTCTACCTCAGCTAGATCTTGGGATCACCACATTAGAGAAAAAGTTTTGTTTTATCTCTGCATGGCCCAACATGATCTGCCTTGGCTCTGTGTGGGAGATTTCAATGAGATAACTCGTCGAGAGGAGCAGCTGGGTGGTAATTCTAGCAATGAAGGGCAGATGGAGGCCTTTCGGGAGTGTTTGACCGACTACGATCTTACTGGTCTCAGATATGTGGGTTATGACTTCACATAGGATAACAAAAGGGAGGGGGAGAAAAATATTCAAGTTTGCCTTAGATCAAGCTACAGCGACCGAGCCGTTTCTCGACCTGTTCCCCTTAACTCATGCCGAGCATGTTTTGACAGAAGAATCAGACCATATGGCCTTGGTGATCCACGTCCAGGAGGAGCTACCGGTACATGGACCCAGGAACATGAGACGGTTTCATTTCAAAGAGATGTGGTTAAAGCACAATAGTTTTGATGACATGCTGAAGGAGGCGTGGTCCTCACATGACACCGGTGATGTGAGCATCCATGGTCTGTAGAGTAGACTTTGTGAGGTGTCAAGTGACATGAGGAAGTGGAGCTTAGAATCATTCGGCTTGGTGCAGGATGAAATTAAATCGCTCAAGGACCAGGTGGAAGTGGCTCGTACCAAGGCAAGGATCACTGGATCTAAGGCCATTTCCTATCAGCTCGAGCAAAAACTACATGGGGTGTATGAGAAGGAGGAAATTATGTTTAGGCAGCGATCTTGGCAGGATTGGCTTAATTCTGGCAAAAAAATACTAAGTTCTTTTAGAATAGTGCATCGCACAGGCGCCGGAAAAATACTCTCAGGAGGCTTTGACGGCTGGATGGTACCCTATAAAGAAACAATGAAGGCATGTGCTCTATGGCTCTGGATTTCTACCATGAACTCTATTCTTCGGAAGGGTCTTCCAACTGCCAGGAGATTTTAGGGCTGGTTACACATGCGGTAACGGATCACATTAATGAAGCGCTGACATCGGTGTTTTCAGACAAATAAATTGGCGAGGCTCTCTTTCAAATGGGCCAACAAAGGCTCCTGGGCCGAACGACCTACTTGTGCTGTTTTACCAATGACACTGGTCAATTCTTGGGCCACATATTTTCCAAGCTCTTTGAGATTTCCTGGCTAGGGTAGAGTTGCCTGATGGTTTTAATGATACAATGATTGTGATGATTCCGAAAGTTAACTCACCAGAGTTACTTACTTAGTTCCGGCCGATCAGTCTCTATAATGTACTGTATAAGATTGCTTCCAAGGCAGTGGAAAATAGCCTTAAGAAATTTCTTCCTATCCTCATATCGGAGGAACAAAGTGCTTTTGTTCCTGGTAGGCTCATAACTGACAATGTGTTCATCGCTTACGAATGTGTCCATGCCATTAGGACAAGCCGGAGGAAGAGTCCCTTTTGTGCTGGAAAGCTAGACATGATAAAGGCATATGACAGAGCCGAATGGAATTTCTTGAGTCAGATGATAATTAGGATGGGTTTTGTGCAAAGATGGGTTGATATGGTTATGAGGTGTGTGAGGTTTGCTGTCAAGCCGAATAGTATGGTTTCAGACTTGTTTTTTCCCTCGAGAGGTCTCCGTCAGGGAGATCCCCTCTCTCCTTATTTTTTGTGTGTGGAGGGATTTTTCGGCGTTGCTGTGGAAAGCTCAGGCTGATAAGCAGCTGGCTGAAGTCAGTTTTGGGCGGAATGGCCCAATGATCACGCACCTGCTTTTTGCTGATGATTGTATTGTGTTTCTTGAGGCAAGTGCGGCGAATATGGAAGCCCTACAATCAGTTCTATATAAGTATGAGAACAACTCGGGACAAAAAGTTAATTATCAGAAGTTATCAATCTTTTTTGGTAAGGGTTGTTCTGAGCAGAATCGGAATGTCATCGATTAGGTGTGGGTATTGCTTGTGAGGCGCTCTCTGAGAAGTAACTAGGTCTTCCCACTATTGTGGGTATATCAAAGGAGGGGGCTTTCAAGAATCTTCTCAACCGCTCTAGGGATAAAGTTGCGGCTGGAAGGGTCATGGCTTGTCAAAGGCGGGGAAGGAAGTGTTGGTGAAATTGGTTCTGTATGCGGTGTCCACGTATTCTATGGGGTGTTTTCAGCTGACTAAGGGGCAGTGTGATGGGCTCAGATTGATCTCATCGGGATTCTGGTGGGGTGATCCTGAAGGGAAAAGGAAGGTGCATTGGATTATCATGGAACACATGTGTGCATATAAGCGCTCGGGTGGCATGGGTTTTTGAGACTATCATGACTTTAACCAATTAAGCCCTGCTGGCCAAGCAGGCATGGATGCTAGTCACTAACCCTGGATCCCTTTGCTCTCGGGTTTTGAAGGCACGATATTTCGAGGAGGGTGAGTTCCTTTCTGCCAAGTGTCCAGCACGGTCTTCATACACTTGGAGGAGTATATTACATGGTAGAAAGTTTCTAAAGGAGGGTCTTATTTGGAGGATTGGTGATGGTCAACAAGTGAGAGTGTGGGAGGATAGTTGGATCCCTAGATTCTCAGCAAGGCAACCGCTTGGTCACCAACCTGGAAAGAAGGTGGACAAGGTTAGTGAATTACTAATGCTCGATGGAGGAGGGTGGAATTTAGATAAGATCAACAAGGTTTTCTTTAAGGCTAATGTGGAAGACATTGTGAAGATAACAGTTGGTAGCACTAGACCTATTTATTATCCTGCATGGATTACACCAAAAACTATATTTTTAGTGTTCGCTCGGCTTATCACCTCAAACAGAAATTGAAATGGGCTGCGCTGAATCACCCTGGTTCGTCTAAGTCTTATATTGAGAACAAAGGATACCTAGCGATATGGGCAGCGGATGTTCCGAACAAGATCAAGATTCACAGCTGGGGGCTGATGAAGAATGGCTTGGCAGTGGTGGAGGAGTTGCAGCGAAGGCGGATCAAGATTGGAATAAAGTGCGTTGTATGTAACAGAGAGGAATCCCTCAAACACAGGTTTTGGGATTGTCCTCACACTCAAAGGGTTTGGGACCTGGTTCGACAGCGAACATGGTTTCAGTTTCAAGGGCCTCCTGAAGACTATCGGAACCAGTGTGACGCTGGTCGCTGGATGTTGGACTGGTGTGGCAGGGTGTGTGAGAAGGAGCTAGCGCTAGGAATGATGACTTTGGCACAACTGTGGTATGCACGAAATGAGGCCAGAGATGATGGTAGCATTGAGGATCCAGAGCAGACTGTTCGGCGGATTCTGTTCTTGGTAGAAGAATGGGCAGAAACAAAGAAACTAAGTGTTCCCTCCACCCCAAGTCTATCTATGTGTGTCAACCGCCGATGTTGGGGTGGGTCAAGGTGAACACTGATGGAGTTGTGCTTGTGGGTGTCATGGTATTGCCGACGAGTACGCCATGGAGGGGTCCTCACAGTGCGTGTTTAGAGATGTGGGGTAAGGCGGACGGTTGACGGGTACGAGGTAACACAGCTTACCCAGGTTCAGATCCCACAACGGTGGCGGAATCCTACTCCTTCTATAAATCACTATAAGGGAAAGACGCCTAGTTACAGAGATAGGTTCGCTGTGCGAGGTTGTGTGTGTCGATCTATTATCGTATGAGATTGTGCGAAGTTGTGCCCTAAAGGCTCCCATAGGCCTGACTTATTTAGTCGCCAGGTCCTAGGGTTACAGGGAAATGTCCTAGCCGGACAGGTTACAGAGTCCTACACCGTCTATAACTAGTCTTGTGTATCTTGCACTTCAAGGCTCCGGGTACGCTGGTATCTCCACCGTAGCCTTCCTTTATCCGGCATGGGCGTCCCTTCTGGATCCACCTAACTGGGCCGCCCAGCAGGCCATAGGCCATGCTACCGACTATGGGCCACCCGGGTTAGCCGGATAAGAGACATGCTATAAGGATACCCATATAGCATATCCCCAACAGTAGCCCCCGGAGAACTCCGAGATCTTGCGCTGTCTTGCCTCTTCACGTGGAATGCTCCGTCTAGATGGATGTCGGAAGATCGTCAAGCAACATCTTGTAGTCCTCCCAAAGAACCCTGCAAAGTTTTCTCCGTCTTCGATTTGTAAGTCGGAGAAATGCTGAATCTTCCATCGTACTCTTCCGTAGTCAGATTAAATCCGTCCATGCCGGAATCTTCGATGTGACGGCTCATCTACACATGTCAGCTAGGACAACGTAGGCTTAGGTCAGCGATGCCTCGTAACTCACACATGCAGAGAACACAATCATATCCGATTTTTCCGCGCGAGCGATACGAACCGTTGGCGGCGGCGGTTGGTGACGTGGCAAAATTTCCACGCACATTCGCGAACACGTCGTCTACGCGGCAACCGTCCGATTAGCTGCATGAATCTTGACGCCGAGGATGATAAATAGTAACCATGGGGAATTTTCCACTTTTTACCCCATTCTTATCGCGTCGTCTTCTTCCTCCAGCCGCACGCCTCCTCGAGCTCTCCGCGAGAAACCTCGAAAATCCTAGCTTCCATCTACGTCAGTCACATCCGTCCATCACTCCATGGCCAGCAGCAGCTCCTCCCCATCGATGGCGGCGTCGAGCAAAGCCGTGGCAAAGTCGGCGAGCTCCGTCGTCGTTCCCCCAGAGGGCTTGGTCATCCCTGCATCGGCGGTGATCGAGTCCACCGGCGGCGACCACAATTTGGCGGCGCTGGAACCACTGGAGGAGGAACCAGATTCGCATAAGGGCGACTGGTGCGGCTCGGACATCACCGACCGTGACATCCAAGAAATGGTCGCCGAAGGCTACCTCCCCGCGACGGAGGGGCTCGCCTGGCGGGCGGCGCCGGCCGGCGAGGTGACACCTTCTCCACAAGCCGGAGAAAAGGTGTACCTCAAGGCTCAGCTGGTACGCGGCGTTTCCTTGCCCATCTCCCACTTCTTCCTCTCCGTCTTAAACCACTACAAGGTCCAGCCCCATAACCTCTCCCCCAATAGTATTCTAGTGCTTAGCAACTTCGCGGCACTTGGCGAGGGTTATCTAGGGATAAGGCCTAGGTTAGACTTGTTCGTGTACTTCTTCACCGTCAAACTTGAAACCGGACATAGTAAGGAGGAGCTTAGGAATTGCGGCACCATAAGCTTCAAGATTCGACCTGGCCAGCGGTTCCCTGACATTGTCGGCCACGAGTCCTGCAAGAATTGGCAGCGGACGTACTTCTACGGCCCCGACATTCCTCTGGCGGGCCGAGAAGTGACGTACTCTGACTTCACGGATGGAGCCGCCGCTGAAGTTTCCGCATGGAGATCCCAAGCCCCCTTCCTTCCGACCTCGACGCTTCCCGCGCTAGAAGGCGGATCGAATGGTTCGTAGAGACGGGTTTAACCGTCTTGGACCTAGCCATGTGTTGGTTCATCAGGCGAATCCAACCTCTGCAGCACCGCGTGAAGTATATGCACGAGTATACTAGTGATCGAAGGGATAGCCTCTGGATCTCCGTGGATAACTTCTCGAGCGACTTCGTCAAGCTCCGCCTTAAGGACATCGTCAAGGTGAAGGATAAGAAGCGTGGCTTCACCATCACCTACGACATGTTCGTAGACGGCAAGTGCCCAAAGGTAGGTATTTATTTTCCGTGTATGACATATGATCCATTTCTTCTGTCTTGCGAACACCATTTTGTCTAACACGGTGATTTATCACTTAACAGCTTAGCAATCTAGATGAGGACAACCTGGCTGCCCAAATCTATGATCCAAAGATGATGGAAGTCATGGTCGTGTCCGACGACGATGTCCCATTGGCGCGAAAGCGGAAGAGCTCCACCTCTGACGCAGCCGACGGAGGCAAGAAGAAGAAGACGGAGCGTGGAGCCTCCAAAAAGACTACCGCCGGAGGCAGAAAAGAGAAAAGCCACCGGGATTTTTGCCAAAGCACCCCCCTAGTGTAAGTTTCTCATTCTCTGACATTGTCTATTTATCTGTCTTGTTCCCGTACTTATGCATTTTGCACGTCTCAGGAAGAAATCCATGACCAGCCTCAAGAAGACCTCCAAAACTTTGGGGGCTTCTTGAAATATCAAAGATATGCTGCATCGTGATGCCTCCCCCTCCATCCCACCTGCTACTCCTGCCGTCAAGCCCTCGTCCGCCCCAACAAGCTCACAAGCTAAGGAGGCACCAGGCCCTTCCGTCATGGAAGTGGATTTCGCGCCTATCGAACTCGCTTGTTGTCATGAAAGCGGACTGAGAGAGAACCGCTCAACAAATGGCTGAAGCTCCGTCTAAGGATGCCATCGGTGGTGGCAAGGCGGTGGTGGAAGCTGGTACTTCTGGCGAAGGCGGCGCCCTTGCTCCCCAGAAACCCTTTGAGTTCCCAAAGATAGTCTACCCGGTGCTTACGCCGAGTAACACAACTCTGGTTCCTGGAGGAGTATCGTCATGTCCGACATGCGGTCTTGAGGAGCTCCTTCGACAAGCAGAAATATTGCAAGGAAACAGCGTTTCCTTTGGCAAGCTGCTAGCCGAGAGCGCTACAAACCTCAAGATCATCGCACTTGTAAGTTTTACTTTGCCTTTTGTATTTCATATGAGTATCCCACTGTAGCCCCCGAGGACATAGACGGAAAACCATAGGTTTCGCATCTATATGCTCTAAGAGTGACTAAGTTAGAAAAAACTCTCACTGTAGCCCCCAAGCATTTAGATGGAACAAACTATTCCGACTAGATGCTTTAAGAGTAGCATACACAGTGTATAATTTTCAATACTGTAGCCCCCAAGCCTCTAGTTGTGACTGAATTAGTTCCGACTAGATGCTTAAAGAAAATCTAAGCACTTTCCGAGTTAAAAACTTTATATTGTAGCCCCCAAGCTTCTAATCGAGAACTGAATTAGCTCCGACTAGATGCTTAAAGAAAAGCTAAGCATACTGCTAAATAAAAAACTCTCGCTGCAGCCCTCGAGCGTCTAGGTGGAAAGCTTCTGACTAGATGCTCCAAGTAGACTAAACAACGGTTTTCCTTTTTTCCACAGAACGAGAATGCTCGGAGGGGCATGGCCAACGACAAGTACCAGAATATGTGCGCAGATCTTGAAGCCGAAAAGGGTAAAACTGCCATCTTGAAGGAACAGATCATCAAAAACAAGAGTCTGTTTTCTTTTTGCGCATTCCGTCTTGGTTTGGTGCCTTCATTCTCCGAGTACTCACTGTGTGCTTTGTTTTCTCCAACTTTGCAGAACATGTTGCCAAGGCCAAGGACATCGTCGAGCAGTCCAAGCACATCCAGCAGCTGGACAGCGAGAACAAGATCCTTAAAAAGGAGAGGGAAGAAATGCTGAAAATGCATGAGGATTCCATGAAGGCCCTGCAGGACTCCGCCTCCGCGGAAATGAATCGCTTGAAGGAGGAGCTTGCGATCTTAAAAGATCAGAAGCAAGCTGCTGATGAGCAAAACCATCGCCATAGCGAGGCGTATAAGCTCCTCCAGCAAGAGAAAGAATCCCTGGCGGACACCCTCTGGCAGGCTAATGCCAGCATCTTCAGTAAGTTTCCTCCGCCTTCTATTTCTGTAGTCTGGATACTTTGAATTGTTGAAATCATGCGATCCTTGTTGGAATTTGCAGCTCCTATGGGTTTAACCAGATCGCCTCCTCCAGCCAAGGAATGCATGGTTCTTGCCGGCAACTTCATCAACACCGCCATCACCGAAGCCAAAGAGATTGCCAAGCCCCTCCAGATACACATCAAGTCCTCGGACTCCATGGTGAAGTACTCGGAGATTCTGCACCGAGTCCTCGAGCGTATCACAAGCTGGAAAGCTTCATGTGCACGGGTTGGCGCAAGGATGGCGCTGTCTATGGTGAAGGCACACTACAAAGATGCCGACATCGACACGGTGACCTATGGTATCCCCGACGTTGACGATGACGGCAAAGGGATTAATCACGAAGCCATCTTGTCATCACTCGCGGGTTACGACACCAGAGTTGCCGAGTTGGTGGACATCGACGTCTTCGTGCCCATGAACACCATCGACAGCGTCAACCAAGATTCCTCCAAGTCCCACCATAGTGCCGACGCTGAGGGTGATTCTCTGGCTGACGACGATGCTGCTTCCAAGTCTCCTGTGCCAAAGGAATGAAAAACAACTTTGTAATATTTGTTTCATCTTTGGTGTATGCGCGGAAAAAACTTGATGATGTAACTTAAGGCGGAAAATAATGGTTGTTATTTCCTGCTACTTAAGAACTTAGTTTCCAGCATGTATATATTTTTAAGCAAGTGTTGGCTTATCCATTACTTTGGTTTTTATGCTTGACCTTTCGTGAGTCGGAAGACTCGTTGTCGGAACCATGCGCTCAGGTGATGATGCCCAATGGCACCGTCAATAACCTAAGCACAAAATCGCTGACAATAAGTGCCAAAAGTCACTACTCCATAATCCACATAAAAACAACAAAGAATGTGTAGACCAGAAAACTTAAGCTAACGCCCGTAGGCAGAATTTTCACAAGTGCAAACGCAAAGCTTGTGCATAAAGGTTTTACATGATGCAAAAATGAACACAAAAGGAGGTAAAAGACTCAGAAATATGAGTGAACCAAAGAGCTTTATTTCATTGATCATATAAGAGGTACACAATTAGATAAAAAATGCTAAGTGTAAAAAGGACGTAGCTGTGCTATGTTACATGGCCGATCAAGCTTCGGGTAGTCATCATCCGGGTCATGTCGCTTACACTTATGATCCTCGTTGGGTCTATCCTTTAATTCACGATTATCAACAAGGTAGTAAGACCCATTGAGCAGCACCTTTCTTATGATGAACGGTCCTTCCCATGGCGGGGATAATTTGTGTGACTTCTTCTGCTTAAGTCGGAGCACCAAATCCCCCTCTTTAAACGAGCGATGCCGAACGCGGCGACTATGGTAGTTGCGTAGATTCTGCTGGTAGATGGCGGATCTTTGGCATGCCAAAACGCGGTCCTCCTCGAGAAGGTCCACATCCAGGCGTCTGGATTCTTCAGCGTCATCCTCGTCGTAGGCGGCAACTCTTGGTGCATCGTGGAGGATGTCGGAAGGCAGGATAGCTTCTACTCCATATACCATGAAATAAGGGGTGTAGCCGGTGGATCTGTTGGGTGTAGTTCGTAAACTCCACAGCGCATATGGCAATTCTTCCGCCCAGGCTCCAGCTGCTCAATGTAGCGGCGCCTCAAGACGTGGCTTGATTCCCTGCAGAATTAATCCATTGGCTCGCTCAACCTGACCATTGGATTGTGGGTGTGCCGCAGATGCAAGGTCAAGTCGGATGCCTTTCTCCCAGCAATAAGCCTCCACTTCTCCGAGTGACAAGTTGCTTCCGTTGTCGGTGATAAAGCTATGTGGGAGACCAAATCTCACCACTAGATCCCGGACAAACCTGAGGGCAGTTGCCCCATCAAGCTTTCTAATGGGTTTAGATTCTATCCATTTGGTGAATTTGTCAATTGCTACAAGCATATGCGTAAAACCACAAGGTGTCGTCTGTAACGGTCCCACCATGTCCAGCCCCCAGACCGCAAACGGCCAAGTTATTGGTATTGTTCGCAGTTCTTCAGTAGGAACATGTGGTTGTCGAGCGTAATACTGGCATCCCATGCATGTCTCAACCAGCTTGTTGGCGTCCGCCTTCGCGGTCAGCCAGTAGAATCCTTTCCGGAAGGCTTTCGCGACCAACGATCGAGGAGCGGCGTGATTCCCGCAATCTCCGAGATGGATTTCGTGTAGGATTTCCATACCTTCTAGCTGGGAAACACACTTTAGGTATACACCAGTAGTGCTCCTTTTGTAGAGTTGCCCATTGATTATGGTATAACCCTTTGCTCTTCGTAATATTTGCCGTCTTTCGACTTTGTCGTCGGGCAAAGTTCTGTGTTTGAGGTATTCCATGAACGGTTTTGTCCAAGCCGGAGGGACCTTAGTCACTATGTTGACGAAAGAGTCAGCTCTATCCGGGTTGTCGATGTCGGCTCCCTTCACAGATGGTTTGCGCAGGTGCTCTAGGAAAACTCCTGGCGGAATTCTCTTGCGCCCTGATCCTAGCTTAGAGAGCAGATCAGCCGCCTCGTTTTGTTCCCTAGGCACATACTTGACTTCGTAGCCAAGAAGCTCTTGGCTATCTCGTCCACTTCGTCTCGATATGCCGCCATCATAGGGTTCCGCGCATTCCAGGTGCCAGCCACCTGCTGGGCAACCAAGTCGTAATCTCCACAGCAAACTATGTACTTGATTCCAATATCTTTGGCTACACGTAGTCCATGGATGAGTGCTTCATACTCCGCCATGTTGTTTGTAGCCTCGAAGTGGATCTGCAGAACGTAGTGTAGCTTGTCTCCTGTTGGTGACTGTAGCAATACACCAGCCCCCGAGCCATTGAGCAGCTTTGATCCGTCAAAGTGCATCACCCAGTACTCTGGTTCTGGCAACGGACTAGCGTTTGGCATCTCCGTCCAATCTGCAACAAAATCAGCCAAGGCTTGTGACTTGATAGCGTCGTGTGTCTTATAGGTGATCTCGAAGGCGGCAAGTTCAATGCCCCACTTCGCGACCCTTCCTGTAGCGTCGCTGTTATTGATAATGTCGGACAGTGGAGTCTTGCTCACCACTGTGATTGGGTGCTCCTGAAAGTACTGCCTCAGCTTCCGAGAAGCAAGGAATACTCCATAAGATATCTTCTGGTAGTGCGGGTAACGCTGCTTGGACTCCGTCAAGACCTCGCTCACATAGTAAACTGGTTGTTGAACTCCGTGCTCATAGCCTGGTTACTTCCGCTCTATCACGACGACGATGATGATAACCCGGTTGGTTACCACCATGTAAATTAACAGGGGCTCACCAGGCTCGGGTGCTGCAAGGATGGGCGCTGAGGAAAGAATCTCCTTGAGCTACTTCAATGCTGCATCTGCTTCATTCGTCCACGTGAATTTGTCCGCCTTCTTCAGCAACTTGTACAACGACAGAGCCTTCTCTCCAAGTCGGCTGACGAACCGACTAACTGCTGCAACATAACCTGTTAGTCGTTGAATGTCCTTTAGGAATGTCAGACGGTTTATGTTTAAGATGGCCTTGATTTTCTCCAGGTTGACCTTGATTCCACGCTGGGAAACGATGAAGCCCAACAATTTGCCGGCTGGAACCCCGAAGACGCACTTCTTAGGGTTAAGCATCATGTTGTATTTCTGGAGATTATCAAAGGTTTCTTTTAAGTCGGAGATTAAGTCGTTTGACTTTTTAGACATCACCGCGATATCGTCCACATAGGCGTGAACGTTCCGACCAATTTGGTCGTGAAGGCAACGTTGCATTGTCCACTGGTAGGTAGCACCTGTGTTTTTCAGCCCAAAGGGCATCGTGACATAGAAAAACGTGCCGTATGGGGTAGTGAACGAAGTGGCCAATTGGTCCGACTTCCTCATCTTGATCTAGTGGTATCCTGAGTATGCATCGAGAAAACACAAAAGTTCCGAGCCAGCCGTTGAGTCAATGACTTGGTCAATGCGAGGCAAAGCAAACGTATCTTTGGGACATGCTTTGTTCAAGCCGGTCTAATCAATGCACATTCTTAATTCATTGGTTCCCTTTTTGTGGACAAGTACAGGATTGGACACCCATTGGGTGTGAAGGACTTCTCGGATAAATATAGCCTTAAGTAACCTAGCTATCTCTTTGCCAATGGCGCGTCTCTTCTCATCTCCAAAGCGTCGTAGAGGTTGTTTCATTGGTTTGCATTTTGGATCAATGTTTAAGATGTGCTCGGCAAGTTCCCTAGGTACACCTTTCGTGTCGGAAGGTTGCTAAGCAAAGATGTCCTTATTCTCACGGAGGAGCTCGACGAGCGTGCTTTCCTATTTGGGATCCAGGTTCGTCCCAATGGCGACGGTCTTGGAGGCATCGCCTACCACAAGTTCCACCGGCTTGGTTTCGATGGCGGCCTTGAACGCAGGAGTGGAGTCGGAGATCTGCTTCTTCGACGCGGGCATCTCTAAGTCATTAACCTTGCTCTGGATCTCTTTGAATTCTTCGCTGTAGAGGACAGCTTCTGGAACGGCTGCTTCATTGATCTCGCAGTCCCTTTCCTTGGTAAAGCTTCCGGATACGGTGATGACACCGTTTGGTCCGGGTATTTTGAGTTTGTTGTAGATGAAGCATGGCTTGGCCATGAACGTGTGGAATATATCGCGGCCGAATATGACGTGGTACACGCTCTTGAAGGGCCACCTCGAAGGTCATGCGCTCTTGGCGGTAATTATTAACATCGCCAAAGGCAACCTGAAGTGTAATGCACCCAAGGGACCGAGCCTCCCGACCAGGGACTACGCCGTGGAAGATGGTGTTGGTCCGCCTTAGGTTTGCCTCCGTCAAGTTCATCTTATGAACTGTATCTAGGTACATGATGTTGATGCTGCTTCCACTATCCACCATGCATTTGGTGAACTCCACACCGTCAATCAAAGGGTTGATGACCATGGCGTACTGGTTCTCCGTGGGCACACGGTATGGGTGGTCCGTCCTGTCCCAAGTTATTGGAACTTCCGACCAGCGCAAGTACTGGGGGACTGGGGGGAGAGTGGCCATCAGGATCCTCAGAGAGGTCTTCTATTGTCGGACGGTGGGGGTGCCAAGGAAAGTGTGGTAGACTGGAGCCTTCTTTGCGAAGGGGTTCTTGCCTTTGTCGTCGCTCTTGGCGGCGTGCTTGGGGTCAACGTCTTCATCCATGTCACTTGAATCCTTGGACTCCTCCTTCTTCTTCTTCCCTTTACCCTTGCCTCGCGGTCTGTTCTTCCGACTTTGTTTGTAGCCAGACTCCGGGTCTTCCTTGAGGTCATTGACGAACTTGTAGTGTCGATTGGTATGGGTGGCCTTGTTGTTGGCATCGAGGTGTACGAGGCACGGCATATCGCGGTACTCCTTGTAAGTTTGGGGAACGCGGAGCGGCGCCGAGGTGGTTTCACTTCCTCGTTGCTGCCCATGACCAGCTCCCCTTCCTCGTCCATGTTGTCCGCCTTCTCCTCGTCCTGTAAAAGTCATAGAGACCATGTCGGTAGATTGCTTTTCTTCTAGAGCGGTTTTCCACTTTGTACTGCTGTTCCTCCGAGCTTGAGTTGGAACGACCGTTGCCGGCAAGGAGCCACGAGCATCATCGTCGGTAGCTGCGAACTCACTAGCCAACTGAATCATCTGGTTCAAGTTAAGCTGGTGATTGTCCTGCAAGCGCTTCAGCTTATGTCGGAGAAGTGTGCCTCTTTCCAACCCATCGATGAAGGCGGCCATGGCGGTTTGGGTGTGCACTCCTGCGCAGGAATTATTCATGTCCAGCCAGCGGGAGAGGTAGGCGCGAAATATCTCGTCTTTCTCTTGCAAGCACCGCTGTAGATCGTCCACAGTGCAGGGATGTTTGTATGTACCCTCAAAGTTCTTGGTGAATGCTTCTTGCATGTCCAGCCAGTTGTAGATAGATTTCTTAGGCAAGTCGTCGATCCATTGACGGGCCGTGCCTACCAACATTAACAGGAGGTACTTGACGGCGACGTTGGGGTTGCCTCCGGCAATCTCCACCGCGTTGCCGTAGTCCTACAACCATGTGGCTGGATTGGCGGTGCCGTCATAGGGTTTGATGGTCTTGTCAATCCGGAAACCTTTGGGGTAAGTTGCAGACCGTATTGCGGGTACAAAGCAACGTGGTCCCAGGTATGGTCCTTCCCGGACCTCGTGGATCTTATCGATCCGCCAACGTGCATCGTATGGCTCCGGGGCCTTCTTCTTTTTGTCAACAGGGGATGGGCTGCGTGAACGACGCGAGCCCCCTCCTCCATGGTGACTGCTTGGTGGTGACGGAGGCGGAGGTGGCGGTGGGTTAGCCTTCTTGCTGTTACCCTCCTGCGACGCCTCACGCCTGTCACGGTTGCTTGTTGGACACGGAGGGTCATGGCGTGACCTACTCTTGTGTCCTTGGTTGCGCTCTCCGTCATGACGGGTCTGCTCCGCGTTGTCGTGGATGACGATGCCGCACTGCTTTGGTGGGGGCATATCCGTACGATGGTGAGCCTTGTAATCTTCGTGATGTCGGGGAGATCGGGGCGGTGGCAAAGGGCGACGAGGTCGGGCCTTTTCTCCATGATCGGAGGATATGGGGATGGCGTCCTTCCTGTTGCACGCATCCCTCCGTCTTCGTTCTGATGAACCCGTCTGGGACCCGACATCAAGAGGAGATCTGTCCCTTGGCGGCTTGTACTGGCTAGATTGGTAGAGCGCTGGGTTAGACTCAAGCCTCTGAGAGGTGGCCTTTTCCTGCTGCTTCATCGCCTTGGCCACTAGGTCATAGACCTGTTCCACTGCCTCAGGCGATCTATCCTGCTCCAGAAGGGTCTTGGCGACGGCGAGGTTAAGGAGTGGGGTGGGCATCACCTGCTTGCCTTCACTATCAATGTATGGCTTGGCCTGTGCCGGCTTCGAGGGAGCCCATCCTAGGTTGCGCCGTACACCAGGATCGTTGATGACGCGAGCCGGAGCTTTCTTAGCCTTCTGCTGCTGTAGCAGAGTCTTGTACTCGGCCTCCATTGCTCTAGATTTTTCTATGGACTTCTGCGCGTTGACCAGATCTCGATCTAGTTTAGCGCCTTGCTCCGAGATGGCTTGCGCTTCCTCCAGCAGCTGCTGGCGCTTCTCGTCAAGCTGGGTCACGTTCCGGATATGAGCAACGGTTAGTGGCTCGACAAGGAGATTGTCGTACATCACTCTATCAGCTGGAGTAACTTGGGCTGCTGCAGACGTAGATGCTGGAGGTGGCAAGTTTGCGGTGTTGTTGTTGCTCGGGCCGGTGCCGAGTTCCTACGGCTGCTAAACTGGGTTAGGCGGAGGAGGCATGACCTTTGCGCGATCATCGTCAGCAGCAATAAGTGGCCCCTTCCTCTTTTCCAGCGCCGTAGGCGGAGCTCGTCCGGGTTGATCTTCATCAATCGTCGTCCCAATGGTGACGAACACCCCTCGGGACGTGACGGCGTTGTTGGCTTGCTCGTCGCGCGAGTACTCCTCCTCCATCTCCTGCATAGCGGAGTCTAGCTCTTCTGGACTGAAGTCTATCTCCTCTGAATCTGCACTGAAATCAGCATAAAGCGCGTCAATGACAGAGTTGGAGGGTGCCAGGACTTCCTCGATGACGGCCGATGGAGGTGCAACGGGCTCGACAATGACTGGGGGTGGTGGTGCTGCTGCGACGATGGCGGCCGGAGGCGGTGGTGGCGGTGGCTGAATCGGAGGGACTCCGTCAATGAGCACAAGCGCTGTCTGAGCTGCCGCTTCGGCCTCCGTGTAGTTGTTGACGGTGTTCACCATGCCTTCGAAGGTAAGGAGTCCTGACGCCTGCTGCCGTCTTAGAGAATGTCGGAGAAGCGTGCCATGGTCTAGTCCTTCCACAAAGTGATACATAGCATCCTGATTGGGGTAGTGGGCCAGATCGGCTTGTATGCGGAGCCACCTGGCCAGGTAATCGCGGGGGTTTTCGCCCTCTCTCTGAACGCAGCGCGTCAGATCGAAGATGGTAACCACGTCGACAAACTTGGATTTCGCTGTCCGGGACGAAGCCGTGATTTGCGCGTGATCTTCCACCTTTATATCCTGCACAGGGGCGGTTTGGGAGGGCCTTGAATTTTTCCGATCTTTGCCGACAAACTCCGAAGAGAGATCCGACATTGATCCTTCCGCGAACGTATCTTGCCCGTAGGAGGTCCGTGCGGGTCTTGATGCTCCTCCGACTCCCAGGGAACTAGTGCCTGAGTCGGTTTCGCCGATGAAGAGGTGGATGTCTCCGATAGGAACGATCGAACACCGCGTAGGGTTCTTCTTCGCCGGGATCCAGAACTCGTCGGGAGGGACGATCGGAACGTTGCCAAAGAAGAGAACGCGACCGATGGCTACGGTTTCGCCGATTCCCGCGAAGATCTTGGTCCTCGCCCGCTGAAGAGCCTGAAGCGCCTCTTGCCCCACAGTGGGCGCCAACTATCGTGGTATTGCCGATGAGTACGCCATGGAGGGATCCTCACAGTGCGTGTTTAGAGACGTGGGGTAAGGCGGACGGTTGACGGGTACGAGGTACCACAGCTTACCCAGGTTCAGATCCCACAACGGTGGCGGAATCCTACTCCTGCTATAAATCACTATAAGGGCAATACGCCGAGTTACAGAGATAGGTTCGCTGTGCGAGGTTGTGTGTGTCGATCTATGATCATATGAGATTGTGCGAAGTTGTGCCCTAAAGGCTCCCATAGGCCCGACTTATATAGTCGCCAGATCGTAGGGTTACAGGGAAAAGTCCTAGCCGGACAGGTTACAGAGTCCTACACCGTCTATCACTAGTCTTGTGTATCTTGCACTCCAAGGCTCTGGGTACGCTGGTATCTCCACCGTAGCCTTCCTTTATCCGGCATGGGCCTCCCTTCTGGATCCACCTAACTGGGCCGCCCAGCAGGCCATAGGCCATGCTACCAACTTGGGCCACCCGGGTTAGCCGGATAAGAGACATGCTATAAGGATACCCATATAGCATATCCCCAACAGTGGACGGCACTTACGGTGGAGGCGGCATGGTCTGAGGGACCATCATAGAGGCTTTGTAGGAGGAGCTTGCCATTTTTCCCTTCCGTCAGTGATGCTAAGAGGTCAGAGCTGTTGGCGTGTAGGCGAGGAGCTACGCTAGCACGGGAGGTGGGTGCGACGCATGTTGTGATGGAGCTGGATTGCTTGGGGGCAATGAACAAACTGGAGGCCTAAGAGGTGGATAGGTCTATACATGGTCCGCTGGTTCAAGAGATCAAGACGATACCGAGGAGCTTCGAGGATTATGAGATTCTGCATATTTGTCGGGTAGGTAATGGTGTTGCACACCAGTTGGCTAAGCTTGACTGCGATAATAATCTGTGTAAAACTTGGTAGGGGTTCCCCCCGATGACCCTGTAGACTTATTGGCATCTAATTGTGCCTGCAGATGAATAAAATGCAGCTATTGATCTAAAAAAACCACCATAGAAATAATTCTAAGGATTTTAATCCTCCAAAATTCTTTAAATCAGATAGTCTCTAAAATATGTGATACCCAGTTTATTTAGCAAACATTTTTTCTTCTAAAAAGGAACAAAATGCAAAAATACAAAAAAAAAAACAGGAAAGGTGCAGCGCTTCGATCCATCACTAAGAAGTACAGTACTCCACTATTAGTTGGGTTGTGCCTCTTTCGTCGCCCCCCTTCTGATTTGCTACTGAAAAGTGGAGCGGCATCCTCCATTAAAGTGGTCCAAGTGGAAAACACCAACGAGCGTATAAAACGATGATCAGTGCTTTGACCACTTCGCCTAATCAATTTATATATAACCTCTCTGTGCACGCATGGTTCTCTCTTGTGCTGCAGGATTTGGCAAAAGACGTGAGACGAACAGTTGTAATTGTCACTAGTGCTTGGACCTAATTTTGCAGGGTGGATCGAGAGCGACCATGCTGTAATAGCAGTGCAATCTGCGTCCGATCCCATTTCAGTGGAAATAATGCAGGCCAGTCACCGAAGTAATTAATGTTTCCCTGAAGTGTAGCAGATAGACAAGAGAACTTCTGCTTTCTGAACTTTTCCTTTTGCAGGAATTTACTATGCTTTTGTTGGGATAATTGAAACTTTCGTGTAGTACTCTTGGTGACTCATTTTCCTCTATAAAGATTAGGTATTTGCTTTAAAAAAAGTTCACATATGTGTGTTTTTGTGTGAGATCATTTTTTTTAGAAAGTTCTGAAACAACACTTTTGCTTCGGTCCCTCCTCCCCCCCTCCTCTTCATAAGCAACATGAGGAAAACAGTCCTTTGGTCTCACGGTTGCTTGGTATGCTTTTCAAGCTTAACCATGCATATTTGGTTGCCATAGATCCAAGGGCGAAGCCAGGAAAAAGGGTCATCGGTGTCAACATGAACAAGTCAGAAAAATGTGTGGATATGCCGCATGGCCAAAAGCGTAGAATTAACGGTTATATAATGTATATTCTAGCAAAATCATATAAATAAGAAACAATAATTTTCAATATATCATATAAAAAATAGTCAAATTACAAATAATTATCTTTTTTATTTCTTTTTACCTCTAGGATCTTTCATCTTAAGAATGCAGTCCATCACAACATTACGTGGAGTTGAAAATAGAAGTCTTTGCTAAAAGACCAAACATGTGTAGATTAATATTCATGTCAAATATTACAGTAAACCGTTCTTATTGGATCGATTACGTAACATTGTGCAAGGGACTATTTGAGGCCTAATCTGAATTATCTAATCCAGTGATCTTACCCAACACTCACCCAAACGATCAAATCTTCAATCAAAGATATCAAGACATCAGAAAACCCTAAGTTAATTTGAGAATTATGAATTCTAGATAATAGATTTCCTTAGGATCAATTAGATTGAGGGACAAGTTACCCGCAAAAAAAAAGATTGAAGTTTTAGTGACGCTTAGAGATTGTAGAGATGGACCGTTGATTTTTTGTGCGAAGGGTGTGACGATAAGGGACGGCCGGTCGGCTGGAGATGCACATGAGCACACACGAGCGACTTTTCGGAAAAAAGGGAAACAAAGGCGGCGACGAGTGCGAGCGAGTCAAGTGCGAGCTGGGCTCGGGTGATATTCTTCTCACGGTGACATCAGGCCGGGGGCAAATTCTATTTTGATTGGGGCCATTTTTTTTACTGGCCTATACCTACGAAGTGCTTGGGCCAAAGTCACTGTGGTCAACTGACCCCGGTCAGTAGCTCCATCCATTAGATCTTTTTATTTATTGTTATACTCCCTCCGTTTTAAAATATAAGATGTTTTAGCTTTGTAAAGAAGATGAATCTAGACTTGTTTTAATATGTAGGTTCACTCAACTTTGGGATGAATCTACACACTAAAAGGAGTCTAGATTCATTTTCTTCACAAACCTAAAACATCTTATATTTTGAAACGGAGGGAGTAGATCTTCTGTTTATTTATTTTTAATCTTGAGCAAAAAAAAAAAAACATGTAGCAGTACCCATTTGACATGCACTTAATGATGTACATACTTGTATATAAACATCTGGTCTCATGGTGTCAAATCGACGTGAACGAGAAAAACAATCTTTGTGATCTCTTAGTTGCTATACAAAAGTAAGGGCCCTCCTCAGCTAAAACTGCTCTTCACATATTTGTTCGTAATGCTGCTGCTTTTTGAGGGTAAAATCAGAAATTTGGTTGGTGTAGAAATCTGGCTAGATCGTGTTGTTGGGGCTCTATTGCGTCTACACGTGGAAGGCAGAGAAAGTGCTACGGGTTCAGGGTGAATACTATGATCAATGATACGTGAGAGAACAAGAAGAGTTTGCAGCCTCCATTTTTCCCAAACAGAATATTGGTATTCAAACGGTCACCTACTAATACCATGCATATCTGAGATGTTATGATTCCAAACCTGCCATCAAAGAGTAATGTAAAGTATGACTCACAACCTTATTTCTTGCATATTTCTGGAAACGGATTCATGGAGTTGGATTACTGATACTAGACGGTTAGCCTTATTTCTCTGCCAGGTAGTCCATCATGAATGTCGACGGCTTTCCGACGCGTGGTTCTTGTTTATTTGGTATATCTCTCGGAATAAATTTGACTATGCCTTGTGAGCAGAAAAGTTGCCAACCGATAATGTGTCTGGTTGAGCGGTGTAACGAATCGAGGGATGTGTCGATTTGTGGGCCGCATAGTCATTGATTTGACATGTATCAACGCGTAGACAGTTTTTAGAGAAGCATCACGGGCAATGACAGTCTTGCCCTGAGGCCGCTGTTGTTCCACCGATTTTGACCCAACCTATCTCAGATGTTTGCTTACCTTGTCGGAACACCACAGTCTAGCTGTGAGTCCTCCCCTGTTCCGCCAACTTCGATGTAGTTTCACACCATAGCAACGCAGGACATTCAGCTAGTACATACTAACATGGGCTATGTTAACACTACACTCTCGAGAGCACATGCATGACGACACGAAAACGCAACAGTCAACATATCTCACACAAGGCAGGCACTCTGACCAAGCGAAAGTGTGGCCACATCCCAACAGCGACCTAAAACCGTGACAAGAAGATGGTTACAATGCAGCCATAACAAAGCAAACAAACAGCAAACCAATCTGTGGTTGGATAGTTAGATGGATGGTTGTACCCCTAGCCCACCAGAGTTCAAACCCAGGTTTGACACTGTGTGTTGCATAAAAGGCGGAATATTCTTTCAGTGGGAGGCGACGTTTTCGTCGATAGCGAGGCGTCCGTGGTGACTTCGTCAATCTCAAGACTTGATCCGCCGGCTCAGTTTCGCGGAGGTGCTCATAGGGGTAGGATGTGCGTGTGTGTGTTCATAGGAGTGTGTGCATGTACGTGTTGTGAGCGTCTTCGATTATACTGTGTTTCTTAAAAAAAAAAAGACGAAAATCTTGCAAACAAACAAACTAGCACAACAGATAGGTGACGCTAGTACCGAGATGACTCGCGTCGTTTAACTAGCCCGACTTACAACCATACCAAGAAGGAGAGCCCCGCCTTGGCCCATCAACAGCCACTACACGGACAAACCGTACCGAGATGACTCGCGTCGTTTAACTAGCTCGACTTACAACCGTACCAAGAAGAAAAGCCCCGCCTTGGCCCATCAACAACCACTACCCGGACAAACCATGAATCTGAAATCGCCGGAAACCCGCAAATAAATGGAAGCATAGTTTGGTAGAAGTACTCCCTCCGTTTTAAAATATAAGATGTTTTAGCTTTGTGAAGCAAATGTATCTAGCTAGTTTTTAGTAAATAGTTTACTTAAATTTGGAATGAATCTACACACTAAAAAAAGTTTAGATACATTTTTTCACAAATCTAAAATATCTTATATTTTAAATGGAGAAAGTACTAATGAGCAACTTTGACACGAGCAACCGGTCGATATCCTGCGCCAGATCTAGACACACCAGCTCCAATAAACCACAACGGCCGTCCAGGCCAAGATCCACACACGGATGCGCACGGGGAACGAAATCTGCCATGGACCCCTTGTTTCGGGGCAACCCGACGGCGACATCTCCGATGGACGGATCCCTCCATTAACTGATGCAGCTGCACCTGGGCCATCCGAAATACAGTAGACCCTGCCTGCTGGTCGATCTCTTTATTATCCCCACCAAACCTACCTCTTCTTCTGCATATGATGGACGTGCACACATATATCTAGCCAATGGGCAATTGCCACCAGCCGCGCGCGCGCGAAGGCGCCAGGTTTGGAGAAGGTTGGTGATCCCGATATGATTGTCTCCGTTGCCACAGTGCATGTTGCGTCGTGGGGTTGTGCTCATCGACTCGATTACTTCCATTCTTCGGTGGCTTGATTTGAGGCGGATGTGCGGGAAAGGGTGTGTTCAGTTCAGAGATTGTTCTGGTTTCTACGTACCCGGAATAAGGCCATGACGTACTGTTCCAAGGATTTTTGGCCGTGAATGAATCGTCATCGGGGAATCACTGCATGCACCCTGCTTGCATGCAGAGAAGGAAGACAGGCATGGGACCATCCGTATGCGGCATGCATCCCCAACCGGGATCGAGGGCCGGATCAAGAGGAGTTATAGCAGCTGCCACTAGTGCAGAGAGGCCCATTGGTCCCGGTTGGTAAGGCTTTAGTCCCGGTTACCCAACCGGGACGGGGCAATCGGGACTAAAGCCTCAACCTTTAGTCCCGGTCGCCCCACCAACCGGGACAAATGGGGGCACACGTGGCGGCATCGGAGCGAGGGTGGAGCGTTAGTCGGTTAAGTAACACGAACGACTAACTCTTCTCGCAGCGATGATTTAGCCCATTCTGCCGCGGTAGAGAATTCATTTTGGCACATTTTATTGCCGCGGCAGCATTTTCGTCACTTTTTGTGTCGCGGCAGAGAATTCATTTAGGTTATTTTATTGTTTATTTAGTGTTTTGCACTTATCAACGAAGGAACCTTATATTACACAAGATCATCATGACAATATTACATTCAATACACGGATCGAGTTCATGCACTACATACAAAAGTTGCTATTCGATGCTACCGGCTCAAGTGAGTTACCTACTGTGTAGGATGTACGTACATTTGGTAGCTAGCCAGAGCGCCAGGTTACGTGACCAGACACTGCTGAAATACATCCTGGTACATGTGTAACGTTGTGTAACATTGTCAAGTTGGCTAGGAGATAGACCTGTAGGTTGTTATTGTTTGTATACATCGGTGTGGATGTAAACCGATCCTTTTGTATCTCTACTCCTAGCTTCCCAAATCATTTTTTTTTGCGAAAATTTTACCAATCTACTAATAATCATCAATAACACTCACTTGTGGGAAAATGGCCTATAGTCCCGGATTATAAAGGCCTTTAGTCCCGGTTTTG
The DNA here is from genome assembly GCA_023614405.1 of Avena insularis. NCBI lineage: Eukaryota > Viridiplantae > Streptophyta > Magnoliopsida > Poales > Poaceae > Avena > Avena insularis. The sequence continues at coordinate 130,790,011 of CM042697.1, read as the reverse complement.
CACCCGGAACTGTGAAATCGGAAGTAAAGGCACCTATCTCTAGTCTCGGTTTGCTATAACCCGGAACTAGAGGCCACATTTCCGCAGCGGGGGGACGGAGGACCTTTAGTCCCGGATCGGGACTAGAATTCAATATTTTTTTGAATTTTTTCATAAACATTTTGAATTGTTTGACTCGTTAATCCTCTCACTTGGAGCATTTTAGCACTAACTATACTTAATCTTAGGTCAAATTACACTTGTAGTCAAACTTCCCTCACTGGTGGAAAACATGCCTCTTGTCCCGGGCCGTAACGGACTCTAGTCCTGGTTTTGGACCCGAGACTGTCAAATCGGGACTAGAGGCCCCCATCTCTAGTCCTGGTTCGCTACGGCTCGGGACTAGAGTCGATCACGTGGCAGTTTCCGCGAGGCGGGGGTGGAACCCCTCTAGTCCCGGGTCATAACACCACCCGGGACTATAAGGCTTCCTGCCGAGACAGAGAATTCGTGTGTTTCTCTGTCGCGACAGAGATTGTGTGTTTCCTTTTTTTGCCATTTCGTTTCTTTTTCGTTTTGTGTTGCACTATAATTTCAAACATACATTTCAGTACACTTATTCTACGCTACTACATACACAGTACACATTGATGCATATACATAATTAATATTCGATCCCTTGCAAACATACATATATTCAATCATATCAAAAGGAAGAAATGTTTTGAAATTACATGGTCATTGATGATATATCATATCATCTACATGGAGATTACTAAGGCATATCGAGTTCGGCGTCCTCCACATAATGTTCTCCATATATATCAAGGACCTCCTTCATCAGAAATCCTGCCAGTTTCTCTTGAATTGCTCGTATGCGCTGTTCTGACTCTAGATTCTCCCGCAAATCGTGAATATAATATGAATTAACTTTCCGCTCACTGGTTAGCTCGCGAATGTACTCGTAAACGAAGAATCCACATAAATGAGTCCTCGGTGGCTGCTGTAAACTCTTCACCGTTTTATAAGTTAGCTTATCTTTGAATGGACCTGGTATTTTCTGTCTGAACCGTGTCCAACACCTGCTCGGCAAAGAAAATGAACAAATGAGTTATTAGTTACTTGATATCATGAAATGAATGAAGGAGGTCGATATAATGCGATACTGATTGAAATTACTTATGGAGCATTGCTTTCATGTCGCTTCACTTCTCCTGGTCTCAACTTAATGAGTCGTGGACTTCAATAGGGACTTGTCAACTTGAATGTTTAGCAAGATACAGTGGAATCTACGGACGTTTACATAAGCATACATGCATAGGTCATCAATTACACTTAACATCGAGTAAGCAAAGAAAAGAATGTGTACAAGACAGAAACACTCACTTGAATGGTAAGGAAATAGTATTTCCTTAACAAAATTGTTCTCGGTTAAAAACATGCACAGGTCTTCCTCCACGTCATTGGGATGATTCTTTAACGTATATTCATTAACGATATATGGGTCAATGAACCCAACATCATATTTTATAGCTTTTTTGCATTCAAGCATCTTCATTCTGCAGAATATAATATCGTACAAACGGATATATAGTCAGGATAATATATTACATGCAATGAACATGCTGAGCTAGAGACTTAATTACAGAAATAAATCACTTACAAACAGTAGCAACCAATGATAGATTTGTCGAGGGCGCGCTGATTGTATAACTGAAACAGTTCGGTCATTTGAACCTGTATCGAGTATGGTTTGAAATGATGCTCCTTTCTAACATCCACCGAAAACCAATCTTTCTGGTGCTTTTTTCCTGTTTACAACATGTACCATGTGTGCAGATTTCACATATGTGTGGACAGATGCGTGAGATCCTCATGACTGACTAGAGGCTCACCTTGGACATACTGTCGTACTATCTAACCCACTGGCGTATCTTCATAGCCTAAAAATTTAGCAAGAGACATATTTGCGTTAGCAGCACATGCTTTAGCCTCCGATACAGTGATGCCCAATAGTGCAACAGCAATACTGGCTCTGGGGTCCATTATTTGCATGTCCTTATCCATTTCGGTTCTAAAGGCCTTGTCGATATCTGAAATCACTTTGAGTGGGGGGACCGATTGAATCTTCTGCTGTCCGAGCCGGGAAACTTGTTTCCCGCATTTTGCACTTGTTAATTTTTTCTATTTTTCTTACTTAAGAATTTTCCGGTCATAGTCTCATTCCAGATTCATCGATATCTCGGATGATTTCTCAAGAAAGGACCTAGCCCACTTTTTGTTTTTTCATCAAATACCGGCTTTGGCTCTGGCTTTTTGGGTGCAAAATGCTCCTTAACTTGGGCATCCACATCCATGGCATTTTCCTCATCGGTCTTGTCATAAGGTCTCTTTGAAGAGCCGATGGGATGTCGACTATCTTCGTCATTTTACCTTTCTTTGACGTGGGGCGCGGGGGAGCGACAACCTTCCGTTTCTTTGATGAGGTAGCATGGAGGTAGAGGCGGAGATCGAGTATTGTGCGGAGGCAGAGATCGAGTTGATGTAATCCTGCTGCGGCGATCGACATCAGGGTGGGGTGTACTTGGAGGTTGACGATAATCAGGGCGGTCGGGGTGGACTTGCGGGTTGACGATAATCGGGGCGGGGTGCACTTGGAGGTTGACGATCATCGGGGCAGGGTGGACTTGGATTCCTCGGATTCGGTGACCTTGGCGCCGAGCCTAGAAACTTGATGTACTTCTTCTTCCATAGAATGATGTTGCGCTTGACATCTCCTAGTTTCCTAAGGCCTTCAGGCGTAGTGATGTCAATCTCTAGGTCCCCAAAATCATCCACTATGGCATCCACCATGACACGAGCATAGCCAGGTGGAATCAGAAGTGAATGGTGGAGTGCTCCATGTAGACAAGGTAAAGAAGTGCCGATCGCCACTTTGAAGGACAGGTTGTTCATTGGCTGATGTAGCTCACATTGTGTCATCTCTCTGACATCATCCATGGGGTAGGAAGGAGCTGGCGCATCATCCAGCAGTGCTTGATCATCAGCCCGGACCTTCGTGGAAGCCATGCCGCTTCTCCGCTAGCTAATATCCAATGCAGGATCATCAGCCTATGGCTGAGTTGACGACCTTTGGCTAATTTCTTGCATGAGCTTCTTCATCTTAGCTAGGTCCTGCTCTACCTTCAAGATCCGGTCTGCCTCCCGGTCCTTCTTTATCTGACGACTTCTGTAACTGTCATCATACTGGGGAAACCCTTTCTTCCACATAACACCAGCGCCTTTGCCTCGTGTTCGTCCACCCTTTTCAGGATTCCTGAGGGCACGCGTCAGCTCGTCGTTCTCTCTCTTGGGCCAGAACAATCCCAATTGAGCTCCTTTCATTGCTTTAACAAGTTCTTTGGAGGGTTCTATAATTTTTTTATGAAATAATGTCTTCCCTGTTTCTAGGTCCAACGATCCCTCGTGCCTGTACCACCAGTGTTTTGACCTCTCGGGCAATCCATCTGTACCAGGAGTGATGCATCTAGCCCTCATGTCCCGCTCCATAGTTTACCATTTAGGCACGACACTCTTGTAGCCACCTGTCCCCATTTTATGATGGTATTTCTTTTTGGCAGCATTTAACGCATTCTTTTCTGACTTTTCCTTTGCTACAGCAGATTGCTTGTACGTTACAAAATCGTGCCATTGTTCTCTCAACTTATCATTTGCTCCTAAGAAGTCTGGAGTTTTCTTTTTCGCGACATACTTCGTGTATAAATTTTTCTTGTGGTTCCGGTACAGTTCGACCATCTTCATTAGAGCCCACTCCTTGACTTTCGCTCTTCTTTCCGAGAATTTTAACATGCAGCCCGAAATTTCAGATGCCAAGGAAACATAGGGTACAAGTTGCGTGTAATCTCGTGGAATGGTTGTAGTAGCTTCGCCAATTGTCAAGAGGTGCCAAATGGGGGTAAATACAAATCTAATGGCCAAACAATCGTTTTAACCCGTCAAAAAATGGTTGAACTCAAATCCCGCCATTAGGTCAACTCTTATTTCATTGACCCGTCAGTATTTCCTGTTATCCTTTACGGTCATGGACTGGTTTACCCCTACGAGGACTAGATCTTCTTCTCTGCTCTGCTCTTATCTCCTATTATTCCCCTCTCCATTACCTTGCTTAGCTCCGGCTACTAGTCTCCAGATCGGAGCTCACTGTTTCTCTCCTTGCGTCCCCGCCATGGACGATCAACCTCCCACACCCTTAATCGAAGTTCGCCGCTGTCGCCCTCGCCTCGTTTTTCCTAGTCGGTGTGTTGGAGCTTCGCGTTCCCAGCCTAGCCTCTCGCCGCTGCCTAGACCTTCTCGCATGGCGGAGCGATTTCGGCCAGGCAATCCGGACCGGCGACCGGCCTCGGGCGGTTGCATGCTGTCGTGCACCCCAGGCATGGTAGCCCTGGTAGAGGAGTTCAACGACAACACTCTTGAAAAGAATATGCCCTGAGAGGCAATAATAAAGTGGTTATTATGTATATTCCAAGTATATGATAGATGTTTACTTTGAATGCTATAATTGTATTAATACGAAAATGTTAATACATGTGTGTTTAATAAACAAACAGAAAGTTCCTAGTTATGCCTCTCTTATAAACTAGCTCGTTGATTAACAAGATGATCAACGTTTCCTGATTATGGATATTGGATGTTCTTAAAAACGAGGTCACAACATTATTGGAATGGTGTGATGAACATTCATCCGAAGTATAGCATTACGATCAAAGTCATTGAGTTTATATTTCTATAACATCATACGTAGTAATCCTAATCCTTAGACCATGAGATCATGTCAATCACTAACACTGGAAGAGTATCTTGATAACATCAAACATCACACCATAACAGGGTGATTATAAAGATGGGTTTAGTGCTACTAAAGTGTTATGTTGAGGCCCATGGATCAAGAGTAGAATTTATTTATCCCGATGAAGGATAGATATACTCTGGACCCTCTCGGTGATATCACATTGGTTAGCTTGCAAGCAAGTGATTTGATCACTAGAATGTTATATCACGGGAAGGAGAAAAGAGTACATGTCAGTAACAAGATCAAACTAGGTATGAAGATACCGATGATCGAACCTTGGACATGTAATATATCGCGAGACAAAGGTATTAAGATTTTAGCGTAAAAGGTTCTCACGATCACAAGAAAGTCATCGTTGAATGTGTGGGAGTCAGTATGGATCTCTAGGTCCCCCTTCTGATTATTGATCCGAGAGGGGTCTCGATCATGTCCGCATTATTCACGAACTGTAGGGTGATGTCACATCCCAAATTTTCCAAATTTTGAAATGTGAAAAATTAAATAAACAAATAAACAATTGTTGATTTTCAGGGTGAGAAGAAACTTTTTGATTCCAAATGGAAACATCAAAACCTATTTTGGTCAAATAAAATCCTAAAAGGATTTCAAAAGGAATCACTATTTTTTTTGGATCTTTTAATAAAAAGATTTGGTTTTCAAAAGAAAAGGTAAAATTATAAATAAGGATTGTTTTAAAGAGCCAAATTAATCTTGGCCAAGCTTTTGAAATAAAATATTTCTATTTGATAAAAAGAGTAAAGGTTTATTTAAATAAAATAATAAGGATTTATTAATATCCTATTTTGGTTAAGTAAAGGCTTTTCCATTTTAAATAAACACTAAAACTTATTAGAGTATTTTAAATAAGAGATTTCCAAGTGCTTTGTTTTTCAAATAAAACCTACTGAAAAGGTTTGGTTATTATTTGGATTTCAAATAGAGATTTTAAAATAAATTAAATCCTATTTGAATTAAAGACTAAAGACTATTTATTTAATTATTAATGGATCCTAAAAAGAATAAAAATTATTTTGTTTTGGACTTTGGATTATGTTGTTAAACAGAATTAAAATCTATACAAAGTTTGGTGGTGATTTGAATTGGTTTGTTGTTTGAATTGTTTGTTTGAAAATCAAAACATAAATTCAAATAGAAAAAGAAAAAGATTTCTGTATAAAAAAAGTGAAACAAAGCAGCCCACTGCCAACAGGCCCAGCAAGCCCAACACCAGCCCACTCCTTCTCCCCCGCAGTGAACCGTTTTTCACTGAAAAACGCACCCGCCCAGTCACAGACAAGTGGACCCCGCGCCCTCTCTCTCTCCCTCACTGTCAGCACGGCCCCACCGCCAGCACGTCGTCATCAACCTCGCGACCACGTCCCCCTGTCGTTGCTGCCAATTAATTGCCGGCGTCAATACGTCTTGATGGCTGAGTAAATCCTCGTTGTGATCACGCGTAGATAAACGCCCACGCCTCTTCTCTCTTTCCCCCCAAACTCCAGCCACTCCCTGCCCCTAGGCTGCTCCAATTTCGAGCTCGACCACCTCTGTCTCCGACGGTGTTCCCGGCCAATTCCGGTGAACCACGGCCACCCCTCGCCTCCCACTGCACGCAGCCTTGTTCCCCATCGCCTGACGCATCTCCCAGTGCCAACTGCTTGGTCGCGCTTGCTCCATAGCGTCGGCAAGGACAACCTCAACACGCCCCTGTCGTCTGTCTTCGCTCTGATGAACTTCCCTGGTAAACACCGACCGCCCCGAGCCTTCCTGTTGATGCTCCTATCATCTACGCACTCCCCCGCGTCTAATCGTGCCTCTATCTTGCCTCGGCGCGACCTGCAGCTCCGTCCCCGACGACAAACAGAACCGCCTGACGCCGCCACCGACTCCGGCGAGCATTCCCCTCCGCTCCAGCGCGCCCCTCGCCAAGCCGACAGCGCCTCGAGCTTCACCAGGACCCTGCGAACCCTGTGAGCATCTCCTCTCCCTCCTTCACTGCTTCGCCCAGAACCACATGAGCAGAGCCAGCGCGCGCCAGCGCCGCCCATTCCTGGTCAACCACACAGCAACCATCAGATCTTGATCAAACGCACGAGATTAGAATTAGCTCGAAAGGGTATGGGTGAATCTGAGCCGTGCGATACACTTTAGATCTAACAGCCCACAGAGCTCGATCCACCCGAAGCGGTATGGACCAGTAGTTTTATGACGTTAGCCTGGTTTGTTTTAAAAACAGAAAATGTTCTATTAGAATTGCAAATTTGTAAAATTCATAACTTTAGTTCTACACGTCCAAATTTTGCAAATTTTATATCAATGGATTCAGCAGAAAAAGTACTTTCCAACCATGTACTTTGTTTAATGTTTTGCTTCTGTAAAATGGGTTGAATTTACAGAAAATTGTGTAGGCTTATTTTGAATATAAAAATTGTTCTAGCTATATTTTTGAGATGAAATCTTTGCAAAATGGTTTTTTTAACCTACTGACCATAGGAACCAACTTATGGGTTTAAAAATTTATTTTGTGAAGTTAAGGAGTAAATATTTGAATTAGCTCATTCTAGTCAAATAAAAATATTGTTTTTGGTTTAGAAATGATTTTTGAGTAAAACCTTTGGGAAATGATTTGATTCAAACCTTATGACCCTAAACACCAAGTTTTGTGAATTAACAACTTATTTGATGAACAATATAAAATTATTGCTTTGCTAAAAGCATTTTCAACCACATAAAATATTGATTTGATTTAAAAATGGTTTATAGATAAAATCTTTTGCAAATGGTTTTACCACTTTAGTAAATGACCACTTTTGAACTTTATAATGTTTAGAGCCTAGTAGAAACCACTTTTCGGAATAAAACTATCTTTTGCATGCTTTCATGCATGACCTTGTTTGTGTTATTCTATGTGTGAAAAATTGTTTGAATGTTAGTTGAATTTGTGTTTGCTTGATTGAATTGTAGTGAAGTTATAAGAGTGTGGTATTTGCAAGATCAAGAAGTGAACCAATATTCTCTACTAAAAAGGCAAGTGACACTATCATCCAAGTCCTACTATTTTCATTGCACTTAGTGGATTTTTGTAACATGCATGATAAGGATTACTATATTTTATGCTATGCTAAATTCTAATAGGATACCCTTATATCTCCCTTAGTGGAAACATTGTAGTTGTAGTATGCTTAGCCCTGCTATATATTGGGATGGGATACATGTTATGAATATATGAAGTGTTGAAAAGATATATGTTTTATATAATAAAACAAGTACTTAATGAACCACCTGGGTGGACAAGGATAGTCAAGTTTTGGACAAGGTGGCAACAAAAGGAACCATGTTTATATGGCCATCTATTTTTGTATGTGCACTAGAAGAAAACCACCCAGGGACTTAGAGATTGAACATGTTTCTCGTACAGTGGCTTCCGTGTGCAGCCACATGCTAAATGGGCTCTGGCTTAGTCAACTACATAGTGGAAGACCCATGCATTGGCATCTTCAGGTTAACTAGAATTGTGTAAGGGAAAATTTAACCCTACATTGGTGCCTGGATGACAAGCTAGCATTGTGTATTGGGAGGACTCCTATGGAAAGACTTTGTCACATTCTCGATCTGCCAGTACTCCATTTTGGTGAGTACTTATCCAGCGGCCACTGGTGGCGTCAAGACGATATTGTGTCATGTGGGTAAAGTGTACAACTTCTGCAGAAGATCAAATTTTAAGTACTTAGCCGTGTCCCCGGTTATGGACAATACTGAGCAACTAAGTCCTGAAGCTATGGAAGATCTCGACATTCCAATTTCTCAAAGTAAAACTTGATGGTCAACAAGGGATTTGAAGCACTTGGAGTTTTCCAAGAAGATTAGTAAGATTTTGACAAAAGATCAAAACTATTTTGAAAAGATAGGACACAACTATATTGCTTTCTGCAAATGAGCCTAAACCCTACTTAGCCAAATATGCATGTAATGATAGGATCCACTTATTTCTACATAGTAGTGAAACTTGCCAATACAATTCAAATGTATTGACCCTTGTGGCTGCAACTTATTATGTTGCAGGTTTGTTTGATGTTAGTGAAGTGTGTTGAATAGGATTACAAGTCTACAACCAACATGATTGCCTATGGTACTTTGAAGATGAAGGACCCCATGCTATTGTTATATTCTGCTGCATTGTAATGTGATAGCCAAATGAGCTATGTAAGATGTAATGAATTATTTTATTCCTGGTTATAAAGTTGTATTATGACCTTTGTTTCTTGATATTACATCTTAACTGTGGATGCTAGCTATTGATCCAGGGACTAGCATTGTAAACACAGGGATCTCTACCTTATTAAAGGTTGGGAACCTTACAGATGGTATCAGAGCACTGTGTTGCCTGTAGGATTGTAACCCTAGGATTGGACAAAACCCCTTAGAAAAATAAGAGTTGTTTTTGTTCCAAAACTTATTCACAAGCAATCTTGTAAACTCTTTCCTCAACCTTTTGGTTTTTATTCTACATCTCTTCCTTTTCAACTTGATGGACAAAGCCTTCACCATGACCAATGACTTCCACTTTAGTTTCACCAAAGATTTCAACTTAGACCTCACTAAGGACTACAAGTGAAAAACCAAGAGACATTAGATTGCCTACCAAAGACATTGATATCATGTTAGTGTATGGATCATATTGACCTATGAGGTATGATTATACTAAGTTTTTATTTCAAGAAACCTTGTTGTTTCCTTCAACCCATGAGTTAAGCTCATAAGTTGTTAAGTGGATAGTTGCTTGTTGCTTGATTGATTGTTTGATTGAACTTGGTTGTTTTTGAGTTGTGTGTTAGAACTTCTTAAAAACCTATCCACCAATACTCATCCCTATCAAACCAACAGATGCCTCCCCGTCGTGCCAACCCCAACCAAAACAACAACATCACTCCTGAGATGCAGCAGATGATGACAGCTCAGACACAACTGATGCAGATGATAACCATGTTCATACAGAATCAGAACAACAACAACAATAATCAGAATAATCCTCCAGCACATGATATGCTCACCAGGTTTCTGAAACTTAGGCCTGCAAGGTTCTCTGGAACAACTGACCCAATGGTAGCCGATGATTGGTTACGTTCGGTGAATAAGGACTTAGTGACTGTTGGCTGCACCGATGAAGAGAAAGTTAGGTTTGCAGCATTTCTACTTGAAGGACCAGTAGCAACATGGTGGGACAACTTTCAGATCACCACTCCCTTTGAAGATGTAACTTGGGCTATTTTTGAGGATGGTTTCCGTATAACTCACATCTCACCTGGAGTGATGTACTTGAAGAAAAAGGAGTTTCACAATCTGAAACAGCGTCACCTCAGTGTGGCTGAGTACATTGAAGAATTCAACAATCTGGCACGCTATGCACCGGATGAAGTTGATACAGATGCTAAGAGGAAGGAGAAATTTCTTGAAGGACTTAATGATGAGTTGAATCTGCAGCTATGTAACATCCCTAAAATCATGATTTCAAAGATTGCATATCATTCATGCATACATATAATTTTGAGATCATTTTCCAACTATTTTCAAGAAAACAGAAGCACATAGTGCTATTATTTTATGTGAGCAAACTAAAATCAAATGACCATCCTCAATTGAGGTCATAAGTGTTTTAAACCAAGTTTTGTTGGTTTCCTTGTTGATTGGATTGAATGTGGAGTTGGACAAAAATTTATAGAACAAATATGATTTCAAAACCATTTTTTCAAAACATTTCCAAATCAAGTGCTATAGCACTGTTTATTTTGTTTGTTCAAAAGAACCAAGCTTGAACAGAGAGAACACATGTTTCTATGCCCAGACATGTGAATGTTGCATCCCTACAAAATCCTGAAAAATTTTCAATTCAAAAAGATTTTGAAATCATTTGAAATTCATTCCAGAAATTCAAAACAGAAAAAGAAAAAGAGAAAGGAAATAGAAAAGGGCCAGTGCCAGGATTCTAGCCCAACTGAGAAAGCAGCCCATTTAGCCCACCCGGGTTCCCTCTCTCCCTCTCTCACTCGCAGACGCACCCAGCAAGCGACTGACGCCAGGACCCCACCCCCCCTCTGTTTCTCTCGCAGACAACTATGCCCTGTCCACGTCACCGTCGTCTTCTCCAAATCTCGCCCGCAGACCACGTCGCCACTGGTCGTTGCTGGCGTTGATTCCGCGGCGTAATTGCCATTGATTCTGCAGGCGTTTCCTGTCGAGACCCTGCCTACTTAAACCCCTCCCCTTCGCGGTCATTTCCCCCCACACTGCACACTCTTCTTGCCACCAGGCTGCCTCTAATTCGCATTGCACCGCCGCAGTCAGAGCCAACTCCGGCGAGGTATTCCGGTAAGACCCCGTCGCCCCTTGTTGTCTAAGTTTGCCAGTACAATCTCCGCAACCATGCGCATCTCCTGACCCCTCTGGTGCATGCTAGGATCGTCCAGAGCCTCGGCAACATCGGCGACAGCACGAGTCAGACGACCCCATCAACTCCGGCAAGCCTCCCTGGTTAGTTCAGATCGCGCCTTGCTCTCTCTTTGACACTCGCATGACCAGCATCACTCCGCGCATCTGACGAACTGCTTATTTTGCCCTGGCATGATCTGTATCTTCGCCAACGTCGACGAGCAGCCGTACCCGACGCGTTCGCGAATTCTGGCGAGGAATCCCTAACAACTCCGAGCGCCCCTTCGCCAACCAGGGACACGTTGAGCTTCACCTCGTCACGGTGGTTCTGGTGAGCATCCTCTCCCCTCCCCGGGCGACCTAGTTCGCCGGCTCCGCCACTGACAGAGCGCTCCACCGCTCGCCGCCGCGCCAGCGCCGCCTGTCTCTGGTCAACTGGATCGTGGCCGTTAGATGTAGATCTTGCGGTTTAGATTAGAACTTAAACGAAGAGGTACGAGCGCATCTGAGCCACTAGATCTAACTTAAATCCTATGGCTCGCAAAGATCGATCCGCGGAACGATGCACGGGCCAATCGAAAGCAGTAGCGCGTGGCTAGGTTTAGATTTAAAACTGGATTTTGAATCTGATTGTTATTCAAATTTGATTTGGCTATAACTTTTGATCCCTACGTTAGAATTTGACAAATTTTATACCGTTGGAATCACGAGAGCAAGCTCTTTCTGATTATGCAATGTGTTTAATGTTTAGCTTCTGTTAAAAAGGTTTTATTTGCAGAAACTTGTGTAGGGATAATTGGAGTATATGAAATGTTTAGGAAATGATTTAGGGTTTAAATAATTGTTGTTTGGCAAGTTTTTAACTTGTTAGTGAATCAGTACTGTATACTTGCTTGGTTGAGTTTTAAAAATCATCACATATCATCTTGCATGCATGCATATATTTTTGATTGTATATGTTTTTTGTGTAATTTGTTGCTACCATTCTTTGTGTAGATTTTGGTGCTAATGATTTTGATTGTGAGGAGTGCTACTCTCCCAACTACCAAGGCAAGTGGTACTTCATGAATATTATCATTCCTATGTTTTCTACTAAGCATTAGAAATATGTTGTTAGACTTGCATGCTATATTTTGCTTATATGCTAAGTTGGGAAATCCTAGTAGTTATAGAATTGCTAGAATATTTCTAAGTTTAGGTACTATCTATGCCATGCTTAGCCTAGCTAGCAGCAAACAAGGGTTGGTGAAATATACATGCTATGATGAAATTATTTCTAAGTCTTTGGACTTGTGTTTTACCTAATAAAACAACTAAGTTAATGAAACACCTGAGTGGAATGGAAGGTTTGGTTTATGTTGAGTGGTTACACAAGGCCCATTTCTATGGTTTACCTTGTGTATCTCACTTGTGGTAAGCAACCCAGGAACAAAGAGATTTTAGAGGCCAAGTGTTAAGAAACTTCTAGTGCAGCCACTTGGCAATATGGGCTCTGCCTGGATCACATAAGTTGCTAGAACTTAGCCATTTGGACAGTTGGTGGTAGTGGGAATGATAGGTTGGAGCGCGTCCATTTGGTCTAAGGGAAGGCTTCTGAAAGATCCTGTCTTGGTGAAACCAAGTCTGGTGAGGAAAGTGCACAACCTCTGCAGATGGAAAAAAAACCCTAAGTACTTAGCCAAGTCCATGGCAATGGACAACTTGAGCATCAAGACATGGAAGCTATCAAGAATCTCCTCATCCCAATTTCTAAGTAAAAATTTGTGGGTGAACAAGGGTGAAGGACCTCAATGTCTATTGGTGGTTCCTTGGGAAAAGTTTTGACAAAGAAAAACTTAGTGATTTCAACTAATAGGCAAAACCTATTTTGAGCAAAGCAAGCCAAGCTACACTTATCCAAATTTGCATATAGTATCTAGTCCACTTAAAATATACTAAGGTATCACTTGCCAATACTATTCCAAAGTATTGACCCACTATGGCTGTAACTTGTGATGTTGCAGGTTACTCTGATGAGGATTAGGTGTCATGAGTCTACACTCAACATGTTTGCCTGTGACACATGAAGATGAAGACTTTTGTTTATTTACTTATTCAAACTCTTGTATTAGGCCCGTGGCCTTGGAGTTGTAAAGACTATGTTTATCTCTGGAATGGTTGTAATAAATGACCTTTGTATCTGTGTACTTCATCTTAAACTGTGGATGCTAGCAATGATCCTGGGACTAGCATTGCAATCATAGGGATCCTTTTCCTTTATAAAGGAGGGATCTTACAGATGGTATCAGAGCACTGTGTTGCCTGTAGGATTATGACCCTAGGATTGAAAACCACTAAGGAAAAAAAATTCAATAGCTTCTACACTTGTCTATTCTTCTCGTAAACTTTTCTAATCTTCTTTCTCATCTCTATTTGTAGATGAACTCCATCAACGAAGCCGTAAGGAAAGGACCACTCATGACAATGACTTTGGAGTGTGAGACAGAATTCCCCAAGGCTCTCAAGGACCTCATGGTTGCATTAGAGATACAAGGTGCAGCTGTGTACAAAGGTTTTCCTGTGATGGATGAAGGAGTGGAATACTGGTGGGTGCAACTTCACTTGTATAAAAACAAGGAAGACAACCACCAGGAAAAAGGATTCTGCATGTTCACCAATTCAGTGGTGCACACTACATTCTTTGAATCAGCAAGGGATGCAGCTTGGAAGACCATCAAAGAACTTGGTGATAGAGTCAAGTGGAGAATGCTCAACCTCCAAAATGATCTAAAGAAAGAGAAGGAACAAACCCAAGAGTTGGAAGCTACCAACCAAACCTTAAGAGGAGACATTATAGACTTAGTGACGGAGTCATGTGAGCAAGATAGGCTGATTGCTTCTAGAAACATTGTGTTAGCTAACAGATCCAGTGAGATAGGATTGTGAGCGTACTTCGTTAGTTGGACCACCACTTATCACCTTATTTTCCAAAAGTTGTTTTAAATAAGATTGAACATTGGTTGTTGTAATGGTTTCATGTATGCATGACTTGTGCGTTTTGCTTTCCAAGGATATGTATGTGATGTTTTGCCATATGTTGTAACTTGAATTGTGTTGTTCTAACTTTTCTATCTTATAAATAGATGCCTACTGTTACCATCAGCACTGTTGAGGAGTCCCAGGTTACCCGCTTTGGTCCGCATATCATTGAGCTTACTACTTTGCTCAATCTCCCTCTTCCTACCATCATGGTGCTTCCCCTCACCAAGTTTGAGAGGAAAGACCTCTGGGGCTTCAAGGTCAACCAGCCCGGAAGCCAGACAGAGCCTACCACGGAGGCCATCGTCTTCAAGCTCATGCATGATGACAAGGAGAGAGGCCTTGAGGTAGTCATGCAGGATCTAATAGGACGTCTACTGGGGAGACACTCCAGACAGGTTAGAGGTACTCACTTCCACGTCTTCGGTAGACGTGATGAGGATGGAGAGTCCATCGACTTCGAGGACGATTCGAGGGTCACAGCAGAGCCAATTCGCCCGTACCTCTAGGACTTAGAGTCTCTCATTAGGCACGTGGACACTGATAGGACCAATGTCATGCTCAACAATGACGAACTCCAGGTGCAGCTTCGCGAGAAGGACAAGCTCTTCGCGGAGCAAGATGAGATAGTCAAGGAGATGGAGGCAAAGTTCGAGAGCCAGGACAGGAAGTTCAAGAGTCAGGAGAAGCGAGTCCAGGACAGGACCAAGAAGATCCGGGACATGACTGAAGAACTGCAGTCCAAGGACTTCGATCTCGAGCAGCAGCAGACGGTGATTGAGAGGCTTCGTTCCCAGAAGAGGGCTCTCAAAGCCAAGATAGATACCTTGACCACTAGTGTCGAGGAATACAAGACCGCGATGGAGAACGCAGGTCTTACCTTTGTCGAGGAGGAGGTTGATGCCGAGGAGTAGATTTGACTACTCATTTATCATTTATTATCATACTTGTTGTTTGAGACTTGTTATTTGACCATCCGACATGTGGATGGCTTGCTACTTGTGTGTTTTACTTTGCGAACTTGTTATCTTGTTGTTGAACCTTTATCTTTGTGTTGCATGCTTCGTGTTTGTTTATGTGATGTAATGTGCATGAAAGCATCTATGGGTATCTCATTCTTATCTCTATTGAACAAACCACAGATGCCTCCCCGTCGTGCAAACCCCAACCCCAACCCCAACAACAACAACAACAACATCACTCCAGAAATGCAGCAAATGATGACCGCTCAAACTCAGCTGATGCAGATGATGAAGACGTTCATCCAAAACCAAAAAAACAACAATAACAACAACAACAATAGCAACAACAACAACAACCCACCGGGCTTTGACATGCTTACCAGATTCTTGAGATTGAGGCCAGTGAAGTTCTCAGGGACGACTGATCCCATGGTGGCCAATGATTGGCTACGCTCTGTGAACAAGTACTTGGTAACTGTGGGTTATACTGATGCTGAAAAAGTCAGATTTGCAGCACACTTGTTGGAAGGACCAGCCGCCACTTGGTGGGATAACTTCCAGATCACCACTCCCATAGAAGATGTGACATGGGCTATCTTTGAGGATGGCTTTCGCACTGCTCATATCTCATCTGGAGTGATGAGTCTGGAAAAGAAGGAGTTCCATAACCTGAAGCAGCGCCACCGCAGCGTGGCTGAATATATTGAGGAGTTCAATAATCTGGCGCTTTATGCACCGGATGAAGTTGACACAGATGCTAAGTGGAAAGAAAAGTTCCTCGAAGGGTTGAATGATGAGCTGAATCTGCAGTTGGCTGTGGCCTATGTTCCCACTTATCAGTCTCTCTGTGACAAGGCTGCTATTTTGGAGAACAAAATGAAGCAAGTTGAAAGCAGGAAGAGAAAGCACTCAGACAAGCATAGCTCGGGATCATCACACAAACGTTCCCATTATGATGACAGTGGAAGCTCAGGATCCCACAAGCATGGGAAATTCAACAAGCACCACAACCTTCATGACAACAAGCATCACCGTAGTCATGACAATGACAAGTACAAGAACCACAAGGGTGGATACAAGAGCCACCACAGTGGTAATGGAAGTGGAAGTGGAAGCCAGCCTGTTAAGAAAGACATAAGTCAGGTTGAATGCTTCAAGTGCAAGAAGATGGGGCATTATGCAAATGAATGCCCAGAAAAGAAAGTTGAAGGACCCAACAAGCCCAACCCTTTTCAGAAGGGACAGGTGAACCACATCAGTGTGGAGGAAGTCTATGAGGAGCACGATCTTTGTTGGTAAGTTCAGACTCAATTCTATTCCAGCATTTGTTCTTTTTGATACTGGAGCATCGCATTCATTCATATCAAAAGCATTTGTTGATAGAAATGAGTTTCCAACTGAAAACATTGGGTGTCCAATAAAAGTTAGTTCTCCTAGAGGAGATATGATAGTAAGTCATGGATGCCTGGATCTAGTAATAGAGTTTGGAAAGCATAAATTTCCAGTGAGTCTGATAATCTTAGATTCCCAAGGACTGGACGTAATATTGGGAATGGATTGGATGGCTAAGTATGAAGGAGTACTAGATTGTGCTAATCGTACTGTTGCACTCACAACCCCGAAAAGAAAACGGATTAAATTCAAGTCCAACTTTGAATCAAAAGGAAGTAAGCTAAATTCTCTTAAGGGGGTTAGCATGGACAGTGTGCCAATTGTGAGTGAGTATACGGATGTGTTTCCGGAAGAATTACCGGGAATGCCACTAGATAGAGATGTGGAGTTTCTTATAGATTTGGTACCAGGATCTGGACCAATAGCAAAGAGACCTTATAAAATGTCAGTTGATGAACTGAAAGAACTCAAGAAACAACTTGGAGAACAGTTGCAGAAAGGATTTATTCAACCAAGTTCTTCATCTTGGGGATCCCCAGTTTTGTTCGTGGAGAAGAAAGATAGAAGTCAAAGGTTATGCATAGATTACCGTTCACTCAACGAGGTGACTATCAAGAACAAATACCCTTTGCCTAGAATCAATGACTTGTTTGATCATCTAGAGGGAGCATGTGTATTCTCAAAGATTGATCTCCGGTCAGGTTATTTTCAACTCAAGATAAGGGAACAAGACATACCTAAAACAGCTTTCACTACAAGGTATGGATTGTATGAGTATACAGTAATGCCTTTTGGTTTGACCAATGCTCCAGCATACTTCATGAATATGATGAACAAGGTGTTCATGGAATTCCTTGACAAGTTTGTTGTTGTTTTTATCGACGACATCTTAGTCTACTCCAAGAGCAAAGAAGAGCATGAAGGACATTTGCGTTTGATACTTGAGAAGTTAAGAGAACATAAACTTTATGCCAAATTCAGCAAGTGTGAATTCTGGTTGAATGAAGTTGGATTTCTTGGTCATGTTATGACAAAGGATGGTGTAGCAGTTGATCCTGCTAAAGTTTCAGCTGTAACTGAATGGGAATCTCCCAAGTCCGTGAAAGAAGTTCGTAGTTTCCTTGGCTTAGCAGGTTACTACAGAAGGTTCATTGAGAATTTCTCCAAGGTAGCTAAACCCATGACGGAATTACTAAAGAAAGACAAGAAGTTTGCTTGGTCTGAAGGTTGTGAACTCAGCTTTCAGGAATTGAAGAAGACTTGTGACAACACCAGTCTTGTGTCTGCCAGATTTGGAAAAAGATTTCCAGGTATATTGTGATGCATCTCATCAGGGTTTGGGTGCAGTACTTATGCAAGAAGGAAGAGTTGTGGCGTATGCCTCGAGACAACTCAAAACTCATGAAGTGAACTATCCTACTCATGATTTAGAGTTAGCCTCTGTTGTCCATGCACTCAAAACATGGAGGCACTATCTTTTGGGAAAGCGTTGTGAAGTGTTCACAGATCACAAGAGTTTGAAGTATATCTTCACCCAGAAGGAAATTAATATGAGACAAAGAAGATGGCTAGAACTTATTAAGGATTACGACTTAAGTTTGCAATACCACCCCGGTAAAGCAAATGTTGTAGCAGATGCTCTAAGTCGTAAGGTTTTTGTGAATGGCCTTACCAAAGGAGAATTGCCAGATGATTTGTGTGCCCAATTCAGAAAACTCAGATTGGAGATTGTGCCTGAAGGACATCTCATGTCTTTGGATGTTCAACCCACTTTGTTGGACAAGATCAAAGAAGCCTAGAAGATCGATAAAGAAGTTGAAGAGATTAAAGAAAAGATTGGCAAAGGAAAAGCCAAAGGGTTCCATGAAGACGAACCGGGTACTTTATGGCATGGGAAACGTATCTGTGTTCCACAAGATCCGGAGCTTTGGAAACTGATTCTGCAAGAAGCACACAACTCACCGTATTCCATTCATCCGGGTAACACCAAAATGTACATGGACATGAAGGAAAGATTTTGGTGGAATAATCTCAAGAAGGACATTGCCGAACATATTGCTTTGTGTGATGTGTGTAGTAGAGTGAAAGCGGAACATCAGAAACCAGCAGGTTTGCTTCAACCACTACCTATTCCTGATTGGAAGTGGGACAAGATTGGTATGGATTTCATTACCGGATTACCAAGGACCCGGTCAGGATACGATTCTATTTGGGTAGTAGTGGATCGCCTAACTAAAGTGGCTCATTTCATACCCGTGAAGACAACATATACAAGTGCTAAGTTGGCCAAAATCTACATGAGTAGAATTGTATGTCTACATGGAGTGCCCAAGAGTATTGTGTCTGATAGGGGAACTCAATTCACTTCCCATTTTTGGAGACAGTTACATGAGTCATTGGGAACGAGGTTGGAATTCAGTACCGCTTTTCATCCTCAAACTGATGGACAAACAGAAAGGACTAATCAGATTCTTGAAGACATGTTAAGGGCATGTGCCCTAGACTATGGAGCCAGTTGGGATGAAAGTCTGCCTTACGCAGAATTTTCTTATAACAATAGCTATCAAGCCAGCATTGAGATGGCACCATTTGAATTTCTCTACGGAAGAAAGTGTACCACCCCATTGTTATGGAATGGTGTGGGAGAAAGAAGTTTATTCAGACCAGATCTCATCAAAGAAGCCGAAGAGAAGGTCAAGTTGTTTAAGGACAGATTGAAGATAGCACAGTCCTGACAGAAAAGCTACGCAGATCCTAAGCGTAGAGAAGTCACCTACGAAGTTGGTGATAGAGCCTATCTTAGAGTGTCACCACTTCGTGGAGTGAAGAGATTCAGAGTCAAAGGAAAATTGGCACCAAGATATGTTGGACCATTCAAGAATCTGAGTCGTAAAGGAGAAGTTGCCTATGAAATAGAACTGCCAGAATCTCTATCAGCTGTCCATAATGTGTTTCATGTGAGTCAACTTAAGAAATGTCATCCGGAAATGGAAGAAACTTCTTTGAAGGATACTATACCTTTGGAGGAGGTTCAACTGGAAAGTGATCTCACTTATGAAGAGAAACCTATCAAGATTCTTGAGACTGTAGAAAGAGTCACACGGACTAAGACTATCAAGTTCTGCAAAGTACAGTGGAATCATCATTCCGAAGAGGAAGCAACATGGGAAAGAGAAGATGATCTTCGGAAAGACCACCCTCACCTATTTGCAAGCCAATCTGAATCTCGAGGGCGAGATTCACCTTAAGGGGGTTAGATTTGTGACATCCCTAAAATCATGATTTCAAAGATTGCATATCATTCATGCATACATATAATTTTGAGATCATTTTCCAACTATTTTCAAGAAAACAGAAGCACATAGTGCTATTATTTTATGTGAGCAAACTAAAATCAAATGACCATCCTCAATTGAGGGCATAAGTGTTTTAAACGAAGTTTTGTTGGTTTCCTTGTTGATTGGATTGAATGTGGAGTTGGACAAAAATTCATAGAACAAATATGATTTCAAAACCATTTTTTCAAAACATTTCCAAATCAAGTGCTATAGCACTGTTTATTTTGTTTGTTCAAAAGAACCAAGCTTGAAAAGAGAGAACACACGTTTCTATGCACAGACATGTGAATGTTGCACCCCTACAAAATCCTGAAAAAGTTTGAATTCAAAAAGCTTTTGAAATCATTTGAAATTCATTCCAGAAATTCAAAACAGAAAAAGAAAAAGAGAAAGGAAATAGAAAAGGGACAGCGCCAGGATTCTAGCCCAACTGAGAAAGCAGCCCATTTAGCCCACCCGTGTTCCCTCTCTCCCTCTCACTTTGATGATCGACCCAAGAAGCCCGGCCCACGCCACCGTCACGTCGTCTTCCCCAAATCTCGCCCACAGACCACGTCGCCGCTGGCCGTTGCTGGCGTTGATTCCGCGGCGTAATTGCCATTGATTCTGCAGGCGTTTCCTGTCGAGACCCTGCCTACTTAAACCCCTCCCCCTCGCGGTCATTTCCCCCCACACTGCACACTCTTCGCCACCGCCGCTTGCCTCTAATTCGCATTGCACCGTCGCGATCGAGAGCCAACTCCGGCGAGGTATTCCGATAAGACCGTCGCCTTGTTGTCTAAGTTTGCCAAGATCTCAATCCAACCGTGCGCATCTCCTGACCCCTCTAGTGCATGCTAGGATCGTCCAGAGCCTCGGCAACATCGGCGACAGCACGAGTCAGACGACCCCATCAACTCCGGCGAGCCTCCCTGGTTAGTTCAGACCGCGCCTTGCTCTCTCTTTGACACTCGCATGACCAGCATCACTCCGTGCATCTGACCCACTGCTTATTTTGCCCTGGCATGATCTGTATCTTCGCCAATGTCGACGAGCAGCCGTACCCGACGCGTTCGCGAACTCCGCGAGAATCTCGACAACTCCGAGCGCCCCTTCGCCAACAAGGGACACGTTGAGCTTCACCTCGTCACGGCGGTTCTGGTGAGCATACTCTCCCCTCCCCGGGCGACCTAGTTCGCTTCGCCATCGACAGAGCGCTCTGCTCGCGCCACGCCAGCCGCTGTACGTGGTCAATCGGATCGTGGCCGTTAGATGTAGATCTTGCGGTTTAGATTAGAACTTAAGCGAAGAGGTACGAGCATCTGAGCCACTAGATCTAACTTAAATCCTCGGCAGAGATCGATCCTCGAACCGATGCACGGCCAATCAGAAACAGACGCGTGGCTAGGTTTAGATTTAAAACTGGATTTTGAATCTGAGTGTTATTAAAATTTGATTTGGCTATAACTTTTGATCCCCATGTTAGAATTTGACAAATTTTATACCGTTGGAATCAGGAGAGCAAGATCTTTCTGATTATGCAATGTGTTTAATGTTTAGCTTCTGTTAAAAAGGTTTTATTTGCAGAAACTTGTGTAGGGATAATTGGAGTATATGAAATGTTTAGGAAATGATTTAGGGTTTAAATAATTGTTGTTTGGCAAGTTTTTAACTTGTTAGTGAATCAGTACTGTATACTTGCTTGGTTGAGTTTTAAAAATCATCACATATCATCTTGCATGCATGCATATATTTTTGATTGTATATGTTTTGTGTGTAATTTGTTGCTACCATTATTTGTGTAGATTTTGGTTCTAGTGATTGTGATTGTGAGGAGTGCTACTCTCCCAACTACCAAGGCAAGTGGTACTTCATGAATATTATCATTCCTATGTTTTCTACTAAGCATTAGAAATATGTTGTTAGACTTGCATGCTATATTTTGCTTATATGCTAAGTTGGGAAATCCTAGTAGTTATAGAATTGCTAGAATATTTCTAAGTTTAGGTACTATCTATGCCATGCTTAGCCTAGCTAGTAGCAAACAAGGGTTGGTGAAATATACATGCTATGATGAAATTATTTCTAAGTCTTTGGACTTGTGTTTTACCTAATAAAACAACTAAGTTAATGAAACACCTGGGTGGAATGGAAGGTTTGGTTTATGTTGAGTGGTTACACAAGGCCTATTTCTATGGTTTACCTTGTGTATCTCCTTGTGGTAAGCCACCCAGGAACAAAGAGATTTTAGAGGCCAAGTGTTAAGAAGCTTCTAGTGCAGCCACTTGGCAATATGGGCTCTGCCTGGATCACATAAGTTGCTAGAACTTAGCCATTTGGACAGTTGGTGGTAGTGGGAATGATAGGTTGAAGCGCGTCCATTTGGTCTAAGGGAAGGCTTCTGAAAGATCCTGTCTTGGTGAAACCAAGTCTGGTGGGGAAAGTGCACAACCTCTGCAGATGGGAAAAAAAACCTATGTACTTAGCCAAGTCCATGGCAATGGACAACTTGAGCATCAAGACATGGAAGCTATCAAGAATCTCCTCATCCCAATTTCTAAGTAAAAATTTGTGGGTGAACAAGGGTGAAGGACCTCAATGTCTATTGGTGGTTCCTTGGGAAAAGTTTTGACAAAGAAAACTTAGTGATTTCAACTAATAGGCAAAACCTATTTTGAGCAAAGCAAGCCAAGCTACACTTAGCCAAATTGCATATAGTAATATAGTCCACCTAAATTATACTAAGGTATCACTTGCCAATACTATTCCAATGTATTGACCCACTGTGGCTGTAACTTGTGATGTTGCAGGTTACTCTGATGAGGATTAGGTGTCATGAGTCTACACTCAACATGTTTGCCTGTGGCACATGAAGATGAAGACTTTTGTTTATTTACTTATTCAAACTCTTGTATTAGGCCCGTGTCCTTGGAGTTGTAAAGACTATGTTTATCTCTGGAATGGCTGTAATAAATGACCTTTGTATCTGTGTACTTCATCGTAAACTGTGGATGCTAGCAATGATCCAGGGACTAGCATTGCAATCACAGGGATCCTTTTCCTTTATAAAGGAGGGATCTTACAAGCTAGATGTTGCCTATGTCCCAACTTATCAATCACTCTGTGACAAAGCCACCATTTTGGAAAACAAGATGAATCAAGTTGAGAACAGAAAGAGGAAGCATAAACTCAAGTATCACTAAGGATCATCAAAAAAGAAGCATTCATTCAAAAAGAGAAATGAAGATTCTGAACCACATCAGTATCACCACAACAACACTGGAAGTGATACTGACAATGGAGATGACCTTGGTCAGAACCAACATGACACTTTCAGGAAGAAAGACATTAGCCAGTTACAATGCTATAATTGTAAGGAACTTGGACACTATGCATTAGACTGTCCTGAGAAGAAAAAGAAAAAGGATGCTAGAAGAGCCAATGGAAATGACTCCAATGTGACCCAAAAGGGACATGTGAACCACATTGACATGGATGGAAACTTTGAAGAGATAGAAGAAGTGGATGTCAGAAACTAGTTAACTCAGTTGAGTCAAATAAGGATTCCTTGTCTGGATATTAAGTGTTGAACCATAGTCAAGTGAACCATCAATGTAACCCTATGAGACTTTATTTTTAAGGGTGGTAGTACCCTAGTTGCCTTGAAGCAAACTTGTAACCCTAGCCTTCCCAAATCTCGGGGCGAGATTTCTTTTAAGGGTGGTAGCCTGTCACATCCCAAAATTTTCCAAATTTTGAAATGTGAAAAATTAAATAAACAAATAAACAATTGTTGATTTTCAGGATGAGAAGAAACTTTTTGATTCCAAATGGAAACATCAAAACCTATTTTGGTCAAATAAAATCCTAAAAGGATTTCAAAAGATAAACAATTAATAAAGAAACTTTTAATAGTTGGAATCACTATTTTTTTGGATCTTTTAATAAAAAGATTTGGTTTTCAACAGAAAAGGTAGAATTATAAATAAGGATTATTTTAAAGAGCCAAATTAATCTTGGCCAAGCTTTTGAAATAAAATATTTCTATTTGATAAAAGAGTAAAGATTTATTTAAATAAAATAATAAGGATTTATTAATATCCTATTTTGGTTAAGTAAAGGCTTTTCCATTTTAAGTAAACACTAAAACTTATTAGAGTATTTTAAATAAGAGATTTCCAAGTGCTTTGTTTTTCAAATAAAACCTACTGAAAAGGTTTGGTTATTATTTGGATTTCAAATAGAGATTTTAAAATAAATTAAATCATATTTGAATTAAAGACTAAAGACTATTTATTTAATTATTAATGGATCCTAAAAAGAATAAAAATTATTTTGTTTTGGACTTTGGATTATGTTGTTAAACAGAATTAAAATCTGTACAAAGTTTGGTGGTGAATTGAATTGGTTTGTTGTTTGAATTGTTTGTTTGAAAATCAAAACAGAAATTCAAATAGAAAAAGAAAAAGCTTTCTGTATAAAAAAAAGTGAAACAAAGCAGCCCACTTCCAACAGGCCCAGCAAGCCCAACACTAGCCCACTCCTTCTCCCCCGCAGTGAACCGTTTTTCACTAAAAAACGCACCCGCCCAGTCACAGACAAGTGGACCCCGCGCCCTCTCTCTCCCTCAATGTCAGCACGGCCCCACCGCCAGCACGTCGTCATCAACCTCGCGACCACGTCCCCCTGCCGTTGCTGCCGATTAATTGCCGGCGTCAATACGTCTTGATGGCTGAGTAAATCCTCGCTGTGATCACGCGTAGATAAACGCGCACGCCTCTTCTCTCTTTCCCCCAAACTCCAGCCTCTCCCTGCCCCTAGGCTGCTCCAATTTCGAGCTCGACCACCTCTGTCTCCGACGGCGTTCCCGGCCAATTCCGGTGAACCACGACCACCCCTTGAAGGGAATATGCCCTGAGAGGCAATAATAAAATGTTTATTATGTGTATTCCAAGTATATGATAGATGTTTATTTTGCATGCTATAATTGTATTAATACGAAAACATTAATACATGTGTGTTTAATAAACAAACAGAAAGTTCCTAGTTATGCCTCTCTCATAAACTAGTTCGTTGATTAACAAGATGATCACGGTTTCCTGATCATAGACATTGGATGTTGTTAATAACAAGATCACAACATTAGTGTAATGGTGTGCTGAACATTCATCCGAAGTATAGCATTACGATCAAAGTCATTGAGTTTATATTGCTGTAAACAAACTACGAAGTAATCCTAATCCTTAGACCATGAGATCATGCCAATCACTAACACCGAAAGAGTTTCTTGTTGACATCAAACGTCACTCCGTAACTGGGTGATTATAAAGATGGCTTCAAAGCTACTAAAGTTTTATGTTGAGAATCATGGATCAAGAGTGGAATTTGTTCATCCCGATGACGGATAGATATGCTCTGGGCCCTCTCGGTGATATCACATTGGTTAGCTTGCAAGCAAGTGATTTGATCACTAGAATGTTATATCACGGGAACGAGAAAAGAGTACATGTCAGTAACGAGATCAAACTAGGTATGGAGATACCGATGATCGAATCTCGGACATGTAATATATCGTGAAACAAAGGGATTAAGATACAAGCGTAAAAGGTTCCGACGATCACAGGAAAAGTCATCGTTGAGTGTGTGGGAGTCAGTATGGATCTCTGTGTCCGCTCATCGATTATTGATCGGAGAAGGGTCTCGATCATGTCCGCATTATTCACGAACCATAGGGTGACACACTTAAGGGACAACGGCATCCAGTTGGAGCAAATGTTTCATGCCGAAAGAATAAACAAGCAGGAATTTATTTCACTAGATCAAACAGGTTTTCGGGTGAAATTGCATAAAGTGGTTATGCATGTGAAATGGAATTCTAGCAAGGGGTTATTTGTGAATGTTTGTCATTAAAGTAATTGTCAAAATTCTGAATAAAATAAAAGAGTTTTATTTAATGAGAGTTTGCATTAAATTTGGTGGAAATTTAATGGGAATTTGAGTGGACTTTTGAGTGGAGGGAATTTAAAGGACTTTTGTGAGTGGAGTGTCCACCCACATGAATGAAGGAGGGGAGGGGGCAGCCCCATGGCCTGCGGCCACCCCCTTGGGTGCCCCCTCCTCCTATAAAAGGAGCCCCCCTCCTCACTTGTCTCTCACACCTCCTCGTGAAGGATCTCTCTCCCCCTCTAGAATTTATCCCCCATGGTCTCGGACTAGCGAGATACATGTTCCCGGTGGCTATTCGGCAAGAAAGGGTTGTGCTTCCGCTGCATCGCTGGAGCGAGGAGGCGGAGGTTGCCCGGTGTCTTGTACGTGTGTGCGAGCACGGATGCGCTGCTGCTTTACGGTGCTAGGACTTCCTCTCGATCTTGAGATCGGCAAGAGATCGTCTACATCAACCACGAGTTGAACTTGTTAAGCTTTGTCGGTCTTCAAGGGTATGTTCTCTATGGATATACATCCGCCCGTTGTTTGTATCTAGTAAATAGATCTTGGTATATAGTTCCCATCGTAGGAAATTTTTTGTTTTCTATGCTGCGAACCCTTCAGTGGTATCAGAGCCGGATTTATGCGTAGATACTTTACACGGGTAGTACACATATGAGTATGTGGGCGATGATGATCATGTTGTTGCTCCTTTGTTGTAATTTTGGATATTGGTGGCATAGTGGGATGAAGCGGCCCGGACAAACTTTACATGTCCTCGCACATGAGACCTGTTCCACGCTTGACATGCAACTAGTTTGCATAAGTGGCTAGCGGGTGTTTGTCTCTCCTACTATAGTCAATATCTATTTTGCAAGCGAGTTGTCAACAATTTGGTTATCCTCGTTGTGGTTCATGTTCGTAGGTAAGAACGGTTCTATCTCGAAAGCCCTAAGCCACGTAAAACTTGGAATGGATAAATTAGAGGCGTCTAGTTTAGATTGTTGCTGGGCTAGAGTTATGATATGGTGATGTTGTAAGTAGAAGTATGAGATGATACTCTTACATCATACATAACGTGTAATCTCCATAGACCTTGGACTTACACCTATAGGTATGATAGTGATCATACCACGGTGCACATGATAGAGATCATATGCGGGAACCATATCATTTCACTAATAAACATGTGATGTTTGATAGCATCTTATATTGCTTGTTTAGCGCTTTGTTAGCATAATAAGATGATCCCTCTTTTAAATATCAAGATAATAATGTGTTCTTCCTTTAGTATGCACCGATTATGTTATCGTCGCTCTAAGACATCACGTGATGATCGGGTGTTCTTGGATCCACGACCATATTTCGGGTGTAAAACAGTTACACACGCGAATACTAAGGTTCTGACTTGGCGAGCCTAGCATGTATAGATATGGCCTCGGAACACGGACCGAAAGGTTAAGCATGAGTCATATAGTTGATATGATGCCCATTTTATGCTCGCCTTTGAAGCTATACCGACTCACGTGATGATCGGACTTGGTGTAGTGGATTTGGTTCATGTAATCACCAAAAAGGCACGAGGGATGTCGTTTTTGAGTGGGAGTTCATTCGTAATATGGATTAGTTGAACTCAATCTAGCATACACTTAATCTAAATTTTACAAATTCTGTTGTAGATGGCACCACCTGCTTTTAATTTCAATGTGTTCATGGAGAAAGAGAAACTTGCAACGAACGGTAGCAACTTTACCGAATGGGCCATGAATTTGAGGATTCTCCTCTCTGCTGCACAAAAGCAATATGTGCTAGAAGCATCGTTAGGCCCCCCACCTTTAGAGGATGCCCCTGACGAGGAGAAGAATATCTATCAGACTCGTCAGGAGGACCACAAATTAGTTCATTGCGAGATATTGTATGGGCTAGAGCCGGAACTTCGAAAGCTTTTCGAAAATGGCAATGCATTTGATACAATGGGTGAGTTGAAAATGAGTTTTCGACACACATGCTGCTGTAGAGAGCTACAACGCTTCAGAAAAGTTCTTTACCTGCATGATGGAAGAGCACAGCTCCATTAGTGAGCATGTACTCAAGATGTCGGGTTACGCCGATAAGCTTGTGTCCTTGGGAATATCGATTCCCATTGACTTAGGCATCCATCGTGTTCTGCAGTCTCTGCCACCTAGCTATAAGAGCTTCATGATGAACTATAATATGCAAGGCATGAAGAAGTCTCTCCCCGAGCTTCTGTCAATGCTTAAAACTGCAGAAGTGGAGATCAAAAAGGAACATCAAGTGTTGATGATCAATAGGAACACTGGTTTCAAGAAAGTCAAGAAGGGAAAACGGAAGGGAAGTAAGGGCGGCAAGCCTGTTGCCGTGCCTGGAAAAAAAACCCCGAGTTGGACCTAAGTCTGATACCGAGTGCTACTACTGTAAGGGGACTGGCCACTAGAAGCGCAACTGCCCCAAGTATTTGGCAGACAAGAAAGCCGGCAAGGCAAACAAAGGTATATATGATATACATGTTATTGATGTGTACTTGACTAGTGCTCGCAGTAGCACCTGGGTATTTGATACCGGTTCAGTTGCTAATATTTGTAACTCGAATCAGGGGCTGCGGAACAAGCGACCACTAGCAAGGGGTGAGGTCAAGATGCGTGTCGGCAATGGATCATGCGTTGATGTAATCGCCGTCGGAATGCTGCCTCTCCACTTGCCGTCGGGATTAGTAATAAACTTGAATAATTGTTATCTGGTGCCTGCACTGAGCATGAACATTGTATCTGGATCGTGTTTGATGCGAAGTGGTTATTCATTTAAATCCGAGAACAATGGTTGTTCCATTTATATGAATGAAATCTTCTATGGTCATGCACCGATGATGAATGGTTTATTTCTTTTGGATCTCGATAATAATGTTACACATATTCATAATGTTGATGCTAAAAGGATGAAACTAAATGATGATATAACCGCATATATGTGGCACTGCCGTCTAGGTCATATTGGCGGTAAACGCATGAAGAAGCTCCATTCGGATGGACTTTTGGAATAACTTGATTATGAATCATTTGATACATGTGAGCCATGCCTTATGGGCAAGATGACTAGAACGCCGTTTTCCGGTTCAATGGAACGGGCGACAGATTTATGGGAGATCATACATTCTGATGTATGTGGTCCAATGAGTGTGTCGGCGCGAGGTGGATATCGTTATTTTGTTACTTTCACGGATGATTTGAGTAGATACGGTTATATCTATTTGATGAAACACAAGTCTGAAACCTTTGAAAAGTTCAAGGAATTTCAGAATGAAGTGGAAAATCATCGTAATAGAAAGATCAAATTTCTACGGTCCGACCGTGGAGGTGAGTATCTAAGTTACGAGTTTAGCACTCACATGAAAGAGTGTGGAATTGTTTCACAACTCACACCTGCCGGAACACCACAGCGAAATGGTGTGTCGGAACATCGTAATCGTACTTTAGTAGATATGGTTCGATCTATGATGTCTCTGACGGACTTGCCGTTGTCATTTTGGGGCTATGCACTAGAAACTTCTGCATTCACTTTAAATAGGGCACCATCTAAATCCGTTGAAAAGACACCGTATGAATTATGGTTTGGAAACAAACCTAAGCTGTCATTTCTTAAAGTTTGGGGTTGCGATGTTTATGTGAAGAAACTTCAACCGGATAAACTCGAACCCAAAGAGGAAAAATGCGTCTTCATAGGATACCCTAAGGAAATTATTGGGTATTCCTTCTATCACAGATCCGAGGGCAAGGTTTTTGTTGCCAAGAATGGATCCTTTCTAGAGAAAGAGTTTCTCGCGAAAGGTGTGAGTAGTCGGAAGGTAGAACTCGAAGAGGTTATTGAACCTTCTCTTCAAAGTATGGCGACTAGCGCAGCGCCGGAAGTTGTTCCGGAGTTGGCTCCACCTGTTGAAGAGGGAACTAATGATAATGATCATGAAACTCCGAAAGAGAGTACTACCAAACCTCGCAGGTCTAGCAGGACGCGTGCAGCTCCCGAGCTATACGGAAATCCTGTCATGAATTTCATGGTTGATGAAAATGATGACCCTGCGACATATGAAGAAGCGATGATGAGCCCGGATTCCAACAAATGGTTAGAAGCCATGAAATCCGAGATGGAATCCATGTATGAAAATCAAGTTTGGAACTTGGTGGACTTACCTCACGACCGAAAGGCCGTGGAGAACAAATGGATTTTCAAAAGGAAAACTGATGCTGATGGTAATGTGACCGTCTATAAAGCTCGACTTGTCGCAAAGGGGTTTCGACAAATTCAAGGAGTTGACTACGATGAGACATTCTCTCCCGTAGCGATGCTAAAATCAGTTAGGATTATGTTAGCAATTGCTGCATATTTCGATTATGAGATATGGCAGATGGATGTCAAAACCACATTTCTCAATGGTAATATTGAAGAAGAGTTGTATATGATACAACCAAAGGGTTTTGTCGATCCTAAGGATGCTAACAAGGTGTGAAAGCTTCAGCGATCCATATATGGATTGAAGCAAGCATCACGAAGTTGGAATCTCCGCTTTGATGAGGTGATCAAAGAGTTTGGATTTGTCCAAACTTATGGAGAATCTTGTATTTACAAGAAAGTGAGTGGGAGCAATGTGGAATTTCTGATATTATATGTGGATGACATATTATTGATCGGAAATGATATAGAGCTTTTAAATAGTGTTAAAAGTTATCTAAACAACAAATTTTCAATGAAGGACCTAGGTGAAGCGTCATACATATTAGGCATAAAGATCTATAGAGATAGATCTAGGCGCCTAATAGGGCTATCGCAAAGTACATACCTTGATAAGATTTTCAAGAAGTTTAAAATGGAAAATAGTAAGAAGGGGTTCTTACCTATGACACAAGGCACGACATTGAGTAAGACTCAAAGTCCGGCTTCGGCGGAAGAAAGAGAGATAATGGACAAGGTCCCCTATGCTTCAGCCATAGGCTCTATAATGTACGCCATGCTATGTACAAGACCGGATGTGGCACATCCTATTAGTTTGACTAGTAGGTACCAATCGGATACATGTTCAGAACACTGGAAAGCGGTCAAGAATATCCTTAAGTACTTGCGAAGAACTAAGGATATGTTTCTTGTATACGGAGGTGAAGAAGAGCTCGTCGCTAAGTGTTATGTCGA
Source organism: Avena insularis (assembly GCA_023614405.1). Classification (NCBI taxonomy): domain Eukaryota; kingdom Viridiplantae; phylum Streptophyta; class Magnoliopsida; order Poales; family Poaceae; genus Avena; species Avena insularis. The sequence continues at coordinate 130,758,947 of CM042697.1, read as the reverse complement.
CGCTAGCTTTGACACCGATCCGGATGACTCTAAGTCTCAATCCGGATACGTATTTCTCATGAATGGCGGAGCGGTTAGTTGGAGGAGCTCCAAACAACCTGTGGTGGCGGGATCAACAACGGAGGCCGAATATGTTGCTGCTTCAGAAGCGGCTCAGGAAGCAGTTTGGATGAAGGAGTTCATATCCTAACTAGGTGTGGTTGCTAACTTGTTGGACCCAATGGTGATCTATTGTGACAACAATGGTGCCATTGCCAATGCCAAAGAACCAAGGTCTCACAAGCATTCCAAGCATATTAAGCGCCGGTTTCACTCCATCCGTGAGCATGTCAAGGATGGAGATATAAAGATTTGTAAAGTACATACGGATCTCAATGTAGCAGATCCGTTGACTAAAACTCTCCCTAGAGCAAAACATGATCTACACCAGAACTCCATGGGTGTTAGATACATCACAATGTAACTAGATTATTGTCTCTAGGGCAAGTGGGAGACTGAAGGGAATATGCCCTGAGAGGCAATAATAAAATGTTTATTATGTGTATTCCAAGTATATGATAGATGTTTATTTTGCATGCTATAATTGTATTAATATGGAAACGTTAATACATGTGTGTTTAATAAACAAACAGAAAGTTCCTAGTTATGCCTCTCTCATAAACTAGTTCATTGATTAACAAGATGATCACGGTTTCCTGATCATAGACATTGGATGTTGTTAATAACAAGATCACAACATTAGTGTAATGGTGTGATGAACATTCATCCGAAGTATAGCATTATGATCAAAGTCATTGAGTTTATATTGCTATAAACAAACTATGAAGAAATCCTAATCCTTAGACCATGAGATCATGCCAATCACTAACACCGAAAGAGTTTCTTGTTGACATCAAACGTCACTCCGTAACTGGGTGATTATAAAGATGGCTTCAAAGCTACTAAAGTGTTATGTTGAGAATCATGGATCAAGAGTGGAATTTGTTCATCCCGATGACGGATAGATATGCTCTGGGCCCTCTCGGTGATATCACATTGGTTAGCTTGCAAGCAAGTGATTTGATCACTAGAATGTTATATCACGGGAACGAGAAAAGAGTACATGTCAGTAATGAGATCAAACTAGGTATGGAGATACCGATGATCGAATCTCGGACATGTAATATATCGTGAAACAAAGGGATTAAGATACAAGCGTAAAAGGTTCCGACGATCACCGGAAAAGTCATCGTTGAATGTGTGGGAGTCAGTATGGATCTCCAGGTCCCGCTACTGAATATTGATCGGAGAAGGGTCTCGATCATGTCCGCATTATTCGCGAACCGTAGGGGTGACACATAAGGACACCGGCATCCAGTTGGAGCAAATGTTTCATGCCGAAAGAATAAACAAGCGCAGGAATTTATTTCACTAGATACCGAAACAGGTTTTCGGGTGAAATTGCATAAAGTGGTTATGCATGTGAAATGGAATTCTAGCAAGGGGTTATTTTTGAATTTTTGTCATTAAAGTAATTGACAAAATTCCGAATAAAATAAAAGAGTTTTATTTAATGAGAGTTTGCATTAAATTTGGTGGAAATTTAATGGGAATTTGAGTGGACTTTTGAGTGGAGGGAATTTAAAGGACTTTTGTGAGTGGAGTGTCCACCCACATGAATGAAGGAGGGGAGGGGGCAGCCCCATGGCCGGCGGCCACCCCCTTGGGTGCCCCCCTCCTCCTATAAAAGGAGCCCCCTCCTCACTTGTCTCTCACGCCTCCTCGTGAAGGATCTCTCTCCCCTCTAGAATTTATCCCCATGGTCTCGGACTAGCGACATACATGTTCGGTGGCTATTCGGAAAGAAAGGGTTGTGCTTCTTACGCATCTGGGCGAGGCGGAGGTTGCCCGGTGTCTTGTACGTGTGTGCGAGCACGGATGCGCTGCTGCTTTGCGGCGCTAGGACTTCCTCTCGATCTTGAGATCGGCAAGAGATCGTCTACATCAACCACGAGTTGAACTCGTTAAGCTTTGTCGGTCTTCAAGGGTATGTTCTCTACGGATATACATCCGCCCGTTGTTTGTATCTAGTAGATAGATCTTGGTACATAGTTCCCATCGTAGGATTTTTTTTGTTTTCTATGCTGCAAACCCTTCACCTTTCGCCTCCCACTGCACGCAGCCTTGTTCCCCATCGCCTGACGCATCTCCCAGTGCCAGCTGCTTGGCCGTGCTTGCTCCAGAGCGTCGGCATGGACAACCTCAACACGCCGTCGTCGTCTGTCTTCGCTCCGGCGAACTTCCCTGGTAAACACTGACCGCCCCGAGCCTTTCTGTTGATGCTCCTATCATCTACGCACTCGCTCGCGTCTAACCGTGCCTCTATCTTGCCTCAGCGCGACCTGTAGCTCCGTCCCCGATGACAAACAGAACCGCCTGATGCCGCCACTGACTCCGGCGAGCAATCCTCTCCGCTCCAGCGCTCCCCTCGCCAAGCCGACAGCGCCTCGAGCTTCACCAGGACCCTGCGAACCCTGTGAGCATCTCCTCTCCATACCTTCCTTCCTGCTTCGCCAGAACCACCGCGAGCAGAGCCCGCGCCGCCAGTCGCCGCCGCCAGCGCCGCCCATTCCTGGTCAACCACATAGCAACCGTCAGATCTTGATCAAAAGCACGAGATTAGAATTAGCTCAAAAGGGTATGGGTGAATCTGAGCCGTGCGATACACTTTAGATCTAACAGCCCACAGAGCTCGATCCACCCGAAGCGGTATGGACCAGTAGTTTTATGACGCGTGGCACTGGTTTCGTTTTAAAAACAGAAAATGTTCTATTAGGATTGCAAATTTGTAAAATTCATAACTTTAGTTCTACACGTCCAAATTTTGCAAATTTTATATCAATGGATTCAGAAGAACAAGTACTTTGCAACCATGCACTTTGTTTAATGTTTTGTTTCTGTAAAATGGGTTGAATTTGCAGAAACTTGTGTAGGCTTATTTTGAATATAAAAATTGTTCTAGCTATATTTTTGAGATGAAATCTTTGCAAAATGGTTTGTTTTAAACCTACTGACTATAGGAACCAACGTATGGATTTAAAAATGTATTTTGTGAAGTTAAGGAGTAAATATTTGAATTAGCTCATTTCTAGTCAAATAAAAATATTGTTTTTGGTTTAGAAATGATTTTTGAGTAAAACCTTTGGGAAATGATTTGATTCAAACCTTCTGACCCTAAACACCAAGTTTTGTGAATTAACAACTTATTTGATGAACACTATAAAATTATTGCTTGCTAAAAGCATTTTCAACCACATAAAATATTGATTTGATTTAAAAATGGTTTATAGATAAAATCTTTTGCAAATGGTTTTACCACTTTAGTAAGTGACCACTTTTGAACTTTATAATGTTTAGATCCTAGTAGAAACCACTTTTCTAAATAAAACTATCTTTTTTATGCTTGCATGCATGACCTTGTTTGTGTTATTCTATGTGTGAAAAATTGTTTGAATGTTAGTCGAATTTGTGTTTGCTTGATTGAATTGTAGTGAAGTTATAAGAGTGTGGTATTTCCAAGATCAAGAAGTGAACCAACATTATCTACTAAAAAGGCAAGTGACACTATCATCCAAGTCCTACTATTTTCATTGCACTTAGTGGATTTTTGTAACATGCATGATAAGGATTACTATATTTTATGCTATGCTAAATCCTAATAGGATACCCTTATATCTCCCTTAGTGGAAACATGGTAGTTGTAGTATGCTTAGCCCTGCTATATATTGGGATGGGATACATGTTATGAATATATGAAGTGTTGAAAAGATATATGTTTTATATAATAAAACAAGTACTTAATGAACCACCTGGGTGGACAAGGATACTCAAGTTTTGGACAAGGTGGCAACAAAAGGAACCATGTTTATATGGCCATCTCTTTTTGTATGTGCACTAGAACAAAACCACCCAGGGACTTAGAGATTGAACATGTTTCTCGTATAGTGGCTTCCGTGTGCAGCCACATGCTAAATGGGCTCTGGCTTAGTCAACTACATAGTGGAAGACCCATGCATTGGCATCTTTAGGTTAACTAGAATCGTGTAAGGGAAATTTAACCCTACATTGGTGCCTGAATGACAAGCTAGCATTGTGTATTGGGAGGACTCCTATGGAAATACTTTGTCACATTCTCGATCTGCCAGTACTCCATTTTGGTGAGTACTTATCTAGTGGCCACTGGTGGCGTCAAGACGAGATTGTGTCACGTGGGTAAAGTGTACAACTTCTACAGAAGATCAAATTCTAAGTACTTAGCCGTGTCCCCGGTTATGGACAATACTGAGCAACTAAGGCCTGAAGCTATGGAAGATCTCGACATTCCAATTTCTCAAAGTAAAACTTGATGGTCAATAAGGGATTTGAAGCACTTGGAGTTTTGCAAGAAGATTAGAAAGATTTTGACAAAAGATCAAAACTATTTTGAAAAGATAGGACAAAACTATATTGCTTTGTGCAAATGAGCCTAAACCCTACTTAGCCAAATATGCATGTAATGAGAGGATCCACTTATTTCTACATAGTAGTGAAACTTGCCAATACAATTCAAATGTATTGACCCTTGTGGCTGCAACTTATTATGTCGCGGGTTTGTTTGATGTTAGTGAAGTGTGTTGAATAGGATTACAAGTCTACAACCAACATGATTGCCTGTGGCACTTTGAAGATGAAGGACCCCATGCTATTGTTATATTCTGCTGCATTGTAATGTGATAGCCAAATGAGCTATGTAAGATGTAATGAATTATTTTATTCCTGGTTATAAAGTTGTATTATGACCTTTGTTTCTTGATATTACATCTTAACTGTGGATTCTAGCTATTGATCTAGGGACTAGCATTGTAAACACAGGGATCTATACCTTATTAAAGGTTGGGAACCATACAGGTGAAACACTTAAGAGACACCGACACCATTTGGAACAAATAGTTTCATGCTAAAAAGATTAACAAAGCGTAGGAATTTATTTCACTAGACACCGAAACTGTTTTCGGGTGAAATTGCTAAAAGTGTTTTTGCATGTGAAATGAAATAGTAGCAAGGGGTTATATGTGAATGTTTGTCCATTATGGTAATTGACAAAATTCTGAATAAATAAAAGGAGTTTTATTTAAAGATAGATTGCATTAAATTTGGTTGAAATTTAATGGGAATTTTGAGTGGGATTTTGAGTGGATAAGTGAAGGGACATTTTTGTGAGTGGAGCTTCCACCCACATGAATGGAGGGAGGGCAAGGGGGCATCCCCATGCGTCGTCCACCCCCTTGGGGTTCCCCCTCCTCCTATAAAAGGAGCCTCTCTCCCTCTCTCTCTCACTCACACCTCCTCGTGAAGGATCTCTCTCCCCCTCTAGTTTTTATCCCCCATGGTCTCGAACCAGCGAGATACATGTTCCTGGTGGATTTTCGGCAAGAAAGAGTTGTTGCTTCCGCTGTATCGCTGGAGCGAGGAGGCGGAGGTTGCTCGGACGTGTGTTTGCGGATGCGCTGCTGATTTGCGGCGCTAGGACTTCCTCTCGATCTTGAGATCGGCAAGCGTTTGTATACATCATCCACGAGTAAAACCTCGTTAAGCTTTGTCGGTATTCAAGGGTATGTTCTCTATAGATGTGTATCCGCCCGTTGCTTGTATCTAGTAGATAGATCTTGGTACATAGTTGTTCCCATCGTAGGAATTTTTTTGTTTTCTATGCTGTGAACCTTACAGTAGTATCAGAGCCGGATCTATGCATAGATGCTTTGCACGGGTAGTATACATATGTATATGTCGGCGATGATGATCATGTTATTGCTTGTTAGTTGTGTTTTGGATATTGGTGGCATAGTGGGATGAAAGCGGCCTGGACAAACTTTACATGTCCTCGCACATGAGACCTGTTCCATGTTTGACATGCAACTAGTTTTTAATAAGTGGCTAGCGGGTGTCTGTCTCTCCTACTATAGTCAATATCTAATTTGCAAAGAGTTGTCAATAATTTGGTTATCCTCGTTGTGGTTCATGTTCGTAGGTAAGAACGGTTCTATCTTCGAAATCCCTAAGCCACATAAAACTTGAAATGGATAAATTAGAAGCGTCTAGTTTAGATTGTTGCTGGGCTAGTGTCATGATATGGTGATGTTGTAAGTAAAAGTATAAGTCGATACTCTTACAACACGCATAACGTGTAAGTTCCATAGAACTTGGCCTTACACATATAGAAATGATGAAGATCATACCACGATGCATATGATGGAGATCAAGTGCAAGAACCATATCATTTCACTTTTTCACATGTGATGTTTGTTGCATATTATATTGCTTGTTTGGCGTTTTATTAGCATAATAAGATGATCCCTCATTTAGATATCAAGATAAAAATGTGTTGTCCCTCAAGTATGCACCGATTATGTTTTGCCGGTCCAAGACATCACATGATGATCGGGTGTTCTTGGATCCACGATCATATTTCTGGTGTAAGACAGTTTACACACGTGAATACTAAGGTTCTTACTTAACGGGCCTAGCATGTGCAGACATGGCCTCGGAACACGGACTGAAAGGTTAAGCATGAGTCATATGAAAGATATGATGCCCATATGGATGCTCGCCTTTGAAGCTACACCGACTCACGTGATGATCGGACTTGGTTTAGTGGATTTGGTTCATGTAATCACCAAAAAGACACGAGGGATTCGTTTTTGAGTGGGAGTTCATTCTTAATTTGGATTAGTTGAACTCAATCTATCATAAACTTAGTCTAAACTTTACAAATTCTGTTGTTGATGGCACCACCTTCTTTTAATTTCAATGTGTTCATGGAGAAAGAGAAACTTGCAACGAACGGTAGCAACTTTACCGACTGGGCCATGAATTTGAGGATTCTTCTCTCTGCTGCACAAAATAAATATGTGCTAGAAGTGCCGCTAGGCCCCCCACCGTTCGATGATGCCCTTGACAAGGAAAATAATGCCTATCAGACTCGTCAAGAGGACCATAACTTAGTTCATTGCGGCATATTGTATGGGATAGAGCCAGAATTTCGAAAGCATTTCAAAAATGGCAATGCCTTTGATACAATGGGAGAATTGAAAATGATTTTCGACACCCATGCTGCTGTAGAGAGTTATAATGCTTTAGAAAAGTTCTTTAGCTGCATGATGGAAGAGAACAACTCCATTAGTGAGCATGTACTCGAGATGTTGGGGTACGCCGATAAGCTTGTGTCCTTGGGAATATCGATTCACATTGACTTAGGCATACATAATGTTCTCCAGTCTCTACCACCTAGCTACAAAAGCTTCGTGATGAACTATAACATGCAGGGAATGAAGAAGTCTCTCCCTGAGCTTCTATCAATGCTTAAGACTGTAGAGGTGGAGATCAAGAAGGAACATCAAGTGTTGATAATCAATAAGACCACCGGTTTCAAGAAAGACAGGAAGGGTAAACAAAAGGGAAAGAAGGGCGGCAAACCGGTTGCCGTACGTGAAAAGAAATCCTGTGTTGGCCCTAAGTTAAATCGAGTGCTATTATTGCAAGGAGCCACGAGCGCAGAATGCCCTAAGTATTTGGCAGACAAGAATGTCGGCAAGGCAAAAATTGTTGGGCCACGCAGAGATAAAAACAAAACTTTTTCCTCTAACGTGGTGATCCCAAGATCTAGTCGAGGTAGAAGGCCACGAGGTTTACCACTAGACGCGCAGTTGCGGATTACTGATGAAGCGTCGATTGATTGATGCAAATCAGCCTTTGCGATCCGATCGTCCTGGTGCTGATCGACAACACCTCTGCTGGTATCCACACGCACAAGGAGGAGCACCGGCGAACTGCTAGGTTCAGATTATTGACGAGATGTCTTTGTGGAGCTAGGGTTTCCAACACATGGAATGACCTAACCGATCAACGATTAACCTTTCTGGGTTACGGTGCTCCACTATATATAGGGAGTGAACGTGGGCTCCACTCTCGTGGCCCATTCACTAAAGCCCATATAACACTATTCACCACGAGTCTGACTCACTGACTCAGTCCTAATCTGGATCGGGTCCAACCCGGCCAGATTTCCAATTCAGATCCAATCCGAACTTGCTCCCTCTCTTAAGTGTGTGACTCGACAGGCTCTTGGTTACTCGGACACGATTGGAGTCCGACTCACAATCGATTAGTCGGCAACAGCTCCTAGCAGAACGTGCCGACTCCCAAGTACCAATGAGTCATGACGACTTGCCTTTCTAATGCGACTTGCGTCCGAGTCCCTTTTGCCTCACGATATACCTTGTCAGACTATAGGCGAATATTCGTCATCCCTTAAATAGTCTGACTCTCTTCTCGATATGATATAAGTGATTCACCCAACTAACTCTTAGTCTATCGCCTCGGTTAACACTTAACGAGTCGTGCATGGCCATGCTTTCCGAATCATATCTTTCGAGAGGGCCCAGAGAATATCTCTCCGAGTCGAGGGGCAAAATCCCATCTTGGTTATTCACATCACGCAACTTGATTCTCAGTCGACCCGAACTCTGCCTTTATAACTGCCCAGTTACGGATCAATGTTTGACATAACCTAAGTCAGTGATCCTCAACTCGGACTATACAATAACCTCAGGTCTAAGGATTACATTGATTGAGATATACAAATGACAACTTGTTCGTTCTACCTCAATATGGGTCAATCCGAATCGCTAAACTCTTTAGCCGAATCTGTGTAAGTCGGAATGGCATCTCCATGCCCATGACAAGTGGAACCGAGTCATCAAGCCGGCTTTCACATTGGTCTAAGTTGTGTGTCCAGCACAACCTCGATGACCAAGGATATTTACTACAAACAACATGAATGCATAGTTCCACAACCGAATCACATATTCAATGATACACATCAGATGTTTATACAAGGACAGCTTAATATCTTTACGAATACAATGGGAAAACATCATCATACATGATTGCCTCTAGGGCATATTCCCAACAGTCTCCCACTTGCACTAGAGTCAATCTTTCGACATCACATGTCTAGGCATCTAATGCCCATAGGTCTTAGGTGCGCCTCATGCTTTGGCTTTGGTAACGACTTTGTCAATGGATCCGCAATATTTGCATCCGTGTGTACCTTGCATAACTTGATATCACCCTGATCCACGAACTGGCGAATCAGATGGTACCGCATGAGTATGTGCTTGTTCTTCTGGTGTTGTCTAGGTTCCTTGGCTTGTGCAATAGCACCATTGTTGTCACAATACACGTCTAACGGATTGGACGAGCCCTGAACCACACCAAGATCCATGAGGAAATTCCTCATCCAAACAGCTTCCTTTGCTGCCTCTGAGGCGGAAATATACTCAGCCTCTGTTGTAGATGCAGACATAGTCTCTTGCTTGGAACTCTTCCAGCTCACAACGCCTCCATTTATAATAAACACATATCCGGATTGTTAACGAGAATCATCAGTCGGTAAGATAACTCGCATCCGTGTAACCCTTTACACTGAGTTCATCTTCATCACCATAAACCAAGAACATATCCTTAGTCCTTCTCAAGTACTTTAGGATATTTTTAGCCGCTGTCCAGTGTATTTCTCCAGGATCAGCCTGATATCTGCTTACAACACTTAGAGCATAGGAAACATCCGGCCTAGTACAAATCATGGCGTACATGATGGATCCGACTGCAGAAGCATACAGAATGACACTCATCCGACCTTGCTCATCATTTGTTGAAGGACACTGAGTCTTGCTAAGTTTTACACCATGGGACATCGGTAAGAACCCCTTCTTAGACGATTACACGTTTAACTTCTTCAACACTTTGTCCAAATAAGTACTCTGACTCAATCCAATGAGCCTTCTTGATCTATCTCTATAGATCCGGATTCCGAGGATGTATGTTGCCTCACCCAAGTCTTTCATTGAGAAACTCCTTTCCAATGATTCCTTGGTTTCTTGCAACATCTGGACATCATTTCCAATCAGTAATATGTCATCCACATATAAGATTAGAAAGTTTACTTTGCTCCCACTAAACTTCTTGTATAAACAAGAATCATGATCACTCTTGATGAAGCCAAACAATTTGACTACGACATCAAAGCGAATATTCCAACTCCGAGATACTTGCTTCAACCCATAAATGGATTTCTGAAGTTTACATACCTTGTCAGCATTAGCTGGATCGACAAAACCCTCAGGTTGTATCATATACACGTCCTCGGTTAAATTTCCGTTAAGGAAAGCCGTTTTGACATCCATCTACCATATCTCATAGTCGAAATAGCCTGCTATCGCTAACATGATCCAAACTGATTTAAGAATCGCTACGGGCAAGAAAGTCTCGTCGTAATCAACTCCTTGAACTTGTAGGAACCCCTTTGCGACAAGACGTGCTTTATATACGGAAACATTTCCATCCATATTAGTTTTCTTCTTAAAGATCCATTTGCACTCGACGGGTCTTGCACCGTCTGGTAGATCAACCAAGTTCCAAACTTGATTTTCATCCATGGACTTTAACTCAGATCTCATGGCTCCAAGCCATGACTTGGAATCAGATCCCACCATCGCTTCCGAATAATTTGCTAGCTCATCAGTGTCTAACAGTAACACATCACGAACATTTCGTAATATCGCTGATCTTCATAGTACAGGTGCTGCTGCCGGCTTAGCTACCACGACGGACTCAACCTCCAAGGTTTTTGCCGACTCGCTACTAGCCGGTTCCTCTCAAATTTCTTCGAGCTGCATCGTGCTCCCACTTACTCCCCGACCGAGAAACTCTTTCTCAAGGAAGACACCCTTCCGAGAGAAAAACACTTTTCCCTCTTCTCGGTTGTAGAAGTAGTAACCCAAGGTTTCCCTCGGATACCCCACGAAGATACACTTATCCGACTTGGCCGTAAGCTTTTCCGACTGAAGTCGCTTGACAAATGCTTCATAACCCCAAATCTTAAGAAAAGACAAACTCGGCTTTTTGCCTGTCCACATCCCATGCGGTGTCTTCTTTACTATGGTACTCTGTTTAGTGTGAACGCCGCTGTTTCTAGACAATAACCCAAAAATGATAAAGACAGATCTATCCGACTCATCATTGATCGTACCATGTCCAACAAGGTCCGATTCCGCCTTTCCGAAACACCGTTCCTTTGCGGCGTTCCTGGCGGAGTAAGTTGAGGAACTATTCCACAACTTTTCAGATGGTCATCAAACTCATGGCTCATGTACTCGCCTCCTCGGTCCGACCAAAGAAACTTTATTTTATTGCCGAGTTGATTCTGTGCTTCATTCTGGAATTCTTTGAACTTTTCAAAGGCTTCCAACTTATGTTTCGTCAAGTAGATATATCCATACCTACTCAAATCATCAGTGAAGGTAATGAAGCACTCATAACCACCTCTGGCTGTCGTGCTCATTGGTCCACATACATCACTATGTACTAGTCCCAACAAGTCGGACGCCCTTTCACAACTCTTTGCAAAAGGTGTCTTGGCCATTTTGCCGAGTAAGCAAGATTCGCATGTCTCGAACGACTCCAAGTCGAACGAAGTTAGGATTCCATAATCATGGAGCTTCTTCATGCGTTTCCAACTTATATGACCAAGCCGACAGTGCTAGAAGTAAGTCATATTCAGATCATTTGGTTTCAACCTTTTAACATTTATGTTATAAACCGACTCACCATCAAGATTAAAAACAAATAACCCGTCCTGAACGGGTGTAAAGCCGTGAAACATATCATTCAAATACAAAGAACAACCATTATTCTTGATATTCGACTCATAGCCTTGCCTCATCAAACATGAAGCAAAAATAATGTTTCGACTAAGCACTGGAACATAATAAAAATTATTCAGTTCCATAATGAATCCGGAAGGTAAATGAAGCTGCATCGTGCCGACTTCCAACGAAGCAACTCTTGCTTTGTTGCCGACTCGAATATCAACCTCGCCTTTTGCTATGCTCCTAGTTCTTACCAGTCCCTGCAACAAGTTGCAGATGTCAATTTCTGATCCGATATCATATACCCAAGAACTATTAGGTGCATCAACAACATATATGTCTATAACATTGCAAACAAGTGTACCTGAGTCGGAAGTCATACCTCCACTCTTGGCTTTGTCGGCCAAATACTTGCTGCAGTTCCTCTTCCAATGGCCATCTGCCTTGCAATAGAAGCAAGTGGATCCGGCTGAAGGAGATGGCTTAGTCCCTGAGGAAGCACTTGGGACCGGGTCCTGAGCCTGCTTTCCTCCTGACTTAGCCTTCTTCTTAGTCCAAGAACTCTTCTTGAACCTAGCCTTATTTTGCACCATCAACACTTGACTGGCACCCTTCTTGAGATCCTTCTCTGCCTGCTTGAGCATCCCATGCAATTCAGTGAGCTTCTTATCCATACCATGCATGTGGTAGTTCGAAATGAACTACCCATATGCACTAGGAAGAGAGTTCAGAATTATATCCGTAGCAAACTCTTCGCTAATGGGGTAGCCAAGCCTCTCCAGAGACTGCACATAACCAACCATTTTGATCACATGCGGACTTAGTGGATCACCATCCTTAAGCTTGAAACTGAGCAAAGCCTGAGAGACTTGATACCTCTCAGTATTTGCCTGAGCCTGGAACATACTTTTGAGGCTTTCGATCATATCGTAGGCCTCAACATTCTCGAACTCCCTTTGCAAGTTCGGTTCCATGTGAGCAAGCATAAGACAGCTAATATCTGTGGACTCATCCTTAGCCCGATGGTAGGCATTGGTGGCAGCGACAGTCGTATTCTCATTCAGCTCATTTGGAAGTGGGTTGTCTAGGACATGGTCCTTCTTTTATTATTTGAGAACAATTCTCAGATTTCGATACCAGTTGGTAAAATTAGTGTCGTTCAGTTTATCTTTCTCAAGAATGGTTCTCAATGCAAATCCGGATATCTGAGAGTGACTGCTACTTGGTGCCATGATCTATAATAGAAAATATGTAAAACACTTAAGACATGTATTCATAAAAGAGCAAGCATATTAAACACTTTAATATTTTATGCTCCCACTAGAACCAACACCCCTCCGATGGTTACTTAGTGATTCAGGATCCTAAATAAGCAAGTCAGCTAGTGAGCTTTAGCATCACCGCTAGCCGCCAAGTGATCTAGGTTGTCAATCGCATCTCATACGACTCCTGTTGGACAGGTGGCATCACATGCCCTGGCTCCCATCTGATTTTCCCCGAGCCCCACAACCATTGTGATAGACCCGTCTAGCTTACCGAGTGTTTTCGCAGTAAGAGTCCGACTTGAACCCACCTAGTCGGAAAGAATTGGCAGCACCTCAATTTTATGAGCCCACTACCAAAAATGTCCGACTTTTGATGGTGCAAACACTGGCGGGAAAACCGACTAGACCTTCTTTGAGGGATTAAATTTTACCGACTATCTAATAGAGGTAAAACAGAGACATAACAATAACACAAAATAAAGCAATTATAATGTGAAATGGTATGGCTCCCTTCATGGTGACCTCCATCTCCACAAAGCCTGTAATCCGACTCGTGCCAACTCTTATCACTTGCCGTCTTACTCCATGTCGCCGACATGTACAATGCCTTGCATGCCTTCTGGGTTCTCCAAACAGCTACACTAGCTAAGTAGAGTAAATTACAAGGAGAATTCGACATGCAGGTCGTTATACAATAAAATGATAGAACCTAGGCTCCGGCCAGCTGACAAAAACCGTGATTCGCAGATCACGTATGGATTACACACATACATCACATGCATATGAACCATACCATTCACAACTTCATACAAAACAAGTTATGCATAGATACGATATCTACCGGCGTTGTGAAACTCGCAACGACATCAAAGGCGCTACGACAGGATGAAGCCGGCGGTCCGATGATTTTTCTGAAAACGTAGATCTCATCTACGATCCGGACATGGATTCCGACCATTATTCCGGTTCGATCAAACCTTTTGATCTTCGATCACCGCCTCTGGATTTACGTGTCACAGTCTACCCTGATGGCGGAAACTGACCGGTAGGGGTATGTCGTTCCATGACCTCAGCAGTATGATCACGGAAATCAGATCTACCATTCCCCGAGTACAGTTGATCCAATCAACCTCATACAAAACCGATCTATCTCATAGATCGACCACCAAAACAGCACATAGATCTCATCTACAGCCAACCGCATATCACATATGTGAGATCTCGAGCCTAAAACCAGAAGCTATCGCTATGATACCACTGTTGGGCCACACAGAGATAAAAACAAAACCTTTTCCTCTAACATGGTGATCCCAAGATCTAGCCGAGGTAGAAGGCCACGAGGTTTACCACTAGACGCCAGCGGATTACGGATTACGATGAAGCGCCGTCAGATGCGCAGTCACGATCCTTTGTGATCGATCCCCGGTGCTGATCGTACATCACCTCTCGCTGGTATCCACACGCATAAGGAGGAGCACCGCGGCGAATCGCTAGGTTCAGATCGACGGGACTGTGGAGCTAGGGTTTCCAACACATGGAATGACCTAACCGATCAACGATTAACCTTTCTGGGTTACGGTGCTCCACTATATATAGGGAGTGAACGTGGGCTCCACTCTCGTGGCCCATTCACTAAAGCCCATATAACACTAGTCACCGCGAGTCCGACTCACTGACTCAGCACAAATCCGGCTCGGGTCCAACCCGGCCAGATTTCCTGTTCAGATCCAATCCAAACTTGCTCCCGCTCTTTAGTGTGTGACCCGGCAGGCTCTTGGTTACTCAGACACGATTGGAGTCCGACTCACAATCGATCAGTCGGTAGCGGCTCCTAGCAGAATGTGCCGACTCCCAAGTACCAATGAGTCATGACGACTTGCCTTTCCAATGTGACTTGCATCCGAGTCCCTTTTGCCTCACGATATACCTTGTCAGACTATAGGCGAATATTCTTCATCCCTTAAATAGTCCGACTTCTTCTCGATCTGAGATAAGTGATTCACCTGACTAACTCTTAGTCGATCGCCTCGGTTAACACTTAACTGAGTCGTTCATGGCCATGCTTTCCGAATCATATCTTCCAAGAGGGCCTAGAGAATATCTCTCTGAGTGGAGGGGCAAAATCCCATCTTGGTTATTCACATCACGTAGCTTGATTCTTAGTCGACCCGAACTCTGCCTTTATAACTGCCCAGTTACGGATCAGTGTTTGACAGAACCTAAGTCGGTGATCCTCAACTCAGACTATACAATAACCTCAGGTCTAAGGATTACATTGATTGAGATATACAAATGACAAATTGTTCGTTGTACCTCAATATGGGTCAATCTGAATCGCTAAACTCTTTAGCCGAATCTATGTAAGTCCGAATGGCATCTCCATGCCCATGACAAGTGGAACCGAGTCATCAAGCTGGCTTTCATATTGGTCTAAGTTGTGTGTCAAGCACAACCTCGATGACCAAGGATATTTACTACAAACAACATGAATGTATAGTTCCACAAACCGAATCACATATTCAATGATACACATCACATGTTTATACAAGGACAACTTAATATCTTTATGAATACAATGGGAAAACATCATCATACATGATTGCCTCTAGGGCATATTCCCAACAAAAATATAGGTATATACGATATACATGTTACTGATGTGTGCTTGATTAGTACTCATAGTAGCACCTGGGTAACCGCATCGGATGCTAATATTTGTAACTCGAATCAGGGGTTGCAGAACAAGCGACCGCTAGCAAGGGATGAGGTCAAGATGCTTATCGGCAACGGATAAAGCGTTGATGTGATCACCGTCGGAACGCTACCTCTCCACTTACCATTGGGATTAGTTATAAACTTGAATGATTGTTATCTGGTGCCAACACTAAGCATGAACATTATATCCGGATCATGTTCGATGCGTTGTGGTTATTCATTTAAATCCAAAAACAATGGTTGTTCGATTTATATGAATGATATATTTTATGGTCATGCACCGATGATGAATGGTTTATTTCTGTTGGATCTCGATAATAGTGTTACACATATTCACAATGTTGATGCTAAAAGGATTAAACTTAATGATGATATATCCGCATATATGCGGCACTGCCGTCTAGGTCATATTGGCGTTAAACGCATGAAGAAGCTCCATTCAGATGGACTTTTGGAATCACTTGATTTCGAATCATTTGATACATGTGAGCCATGCCTTATGGGCAAGATGACTAGAACGCTGTTTTTCGGTTCAATGGAAGGGGCGACAGATTTATTTGAAATCATACACTCTGATGTGTGTGGTCCAATGAGTGTGTCGGCGCGAGGTGGATATCATTATTTTGTTACTTTCACGGATGATTTGAGTAGATACGGTTATATATACTTAATGAAACACAAGTCTAAAACCTTTGAGAAATTCAAGGAATTTCAGAATGAAGTGGAAAATCATCGTAATAGAAAGATCAAATTTCTATGGTCTGACCATGGAGGTGAGTATCTAAGTTACGAGGTTAGCACACATATGAAAGAGTGTGGAATAGTTTCACAACTCACACCTATCGGAACACCACAGCAAAATGGTGTGTCGAAACGTCATAATCGTACTTTACTAGATATGGTTCGATCTATGATGTCTCTAACGGACTTGCCAATTTTATTTGGGGTTATGCACTAGAAACTGCTACATTCACTTTAAATCGGGCACCATCTAAATCCGTTGAAAAGACACCGTATGAATTATGGTTTGGAAACAAACCTAAGCTATCATTTCTTAAAGTTTGGGGATGCGATGTTTATGTGAAGAAACTTCAACTGGATAAACTCGAACCCAAAGAGGAAAAATGCGTCTTCATAGGATACCCTAAGGAAACTATTGGGTATTCCTTCTATCACAGATCCGAGGGAAAGGTTTTCGTTGCAAAGAATGGATCCTTTCTAGAGAAAGAGTTTCTCGCGAAAGGTGTGTGTAGTCGGAAGGTAGAACTCAAAAAGGTTGTAGAACCTTCTCTTCACAATATGGCGAGTAGCGCAGCGCCGGAAGCCATTCTAGAGTTGACTTCACCAAATTAAGAGGGAACTACTGATAACGATCATAAATCTCCAAAAGAGAATACTACCAAACCTCGCGGGTCTAGCAGGACGCGTGCAGCTCCCGAGCTATACGGAAATCCTGTTATGAATTTCATGGTCGATGAAATTGATGACCCTGCGACGTATGAAGAAGCGATGATGAGCCCGGATTCCAACAAATGGTTAGAAGCCATGAAATCCGAGATGGAATCCATGTATGAAAACCAGGTTTGGACCTTGGTGGACTTACCTCACGACCGAAAGGCCATGGAGAATAAATGGATTTTCAAAAGGAAAACTAATGCTGATGGTAATATAACAATCTATAAACCTCGATTTGTCGCAAAAGGGTTTCGAAAAATTCAAGGAGTTGACTACGATGAGACATTCTCTCTCGTAGCGATGCTAAAGTTAGTTAGGATTATGTTAGCAATTGCTGCATATTTCGACTATGAGATATGACAGATGGATGTCAAAACTGCATTTCTCAATGGCATCATTGAAGAATAGTTGTATATGGTACAACCAAAGGGTTTTGTCGATCCTAAGGATGCTGACAAGGTATGCAAGCTTCAGCGATCCATCTATGGACTAAAGCAAGCATCCCGGAGTTGGAATCTCCGCTTTGATGAGGTGATCAAAGAGTTTGGATTTATCCAAACTTATGGAGAGGCTTGTATTTACAAGAAAGTGAGTGGGAGCGATGTGGCATTTCTGATATTATATGTGGATGACATATTATTGATCGGAAATGATATTGATCTTTTAAACAATGTTAAAAGTTATCTAAACAACAAATTTTCAATGAAGGACCTAGGTGAAGCGTCATACATATTAGGCATAAAGATCTATAGGTATATATCTAGGCGCCTAATAGGGATATCGCAAAGTACATACCTTGATAAGATTTTAAAGAAATTTAAAATGGACGGAAGTATGAAAGGGTTCTTACCTATGTTGCACCGCAAGACATTGAGTAAGACTCAAAGTCCGGATACGTCAGAAGAAAGATAGATAATGGACAAAGTCCCCTATGCTTCAACCATAGGATCTATAATGTATGCCATGCTATGTACAAGACCGGATGTGGCACATGCTCTTAATTTAACTAGTAGATAACAATCTGATCCAGGATCTGAACACTAGATAGCGGTCAAGAATATCCTTAAGTACTTGAGAAGAACTAAGGATATGTTTCTCGTGTATGGAGGTGAAGAAGAACTCTCCGCTAAGTGTTATGTCGACGCTAGCTTCGACACTGATCCAGATGACTCTAAGTCTCAATCCAGATACATATTTCTCATGAATGGTGGAGCGGTTAGTTGGAGGAGTTCCGAAAAACCCGTGGTGGCGCGATCAACAACGGAGGCCGAATATGTTGCTGCTTTGGAAGCAGCCTAGGAAGTAGTTTGGATGAAGGATTTCATAACCGAACTAGGTGTGGTTGCAAGCCCGTTGGACCCAAAGGTGATCTATTGTGACAACAATGGAGCCATAGCCAATGCCAAAGAACCAAGGTCTCACAAGAATTCCAAGCATATTAAGCGCCATTTTCACTCCATCCACGAGCATGTCAAGGATGGAGATATAAAGATTTGTAAAGTACACACGGATCTCAATGTAGCAGACCCGTTGACTAAAACTCTCCCTAGAGAAAAACATGATCAACACCAGAACTCCATGGGTCTTAGATTTATCACTATGTAACTAGATTATTGTCTCTAGTGCAAGTGGGAAACTGAAGGGAATATGCCCTGAGAGGCAATAATAAAGTGGTTATTATGTATATTCCTAGTATATGATAGATGTTTATTTTGCATGCTATAATTGTATTAATACGGAAACGCTAATACATGTGTGTTTAATAAACAAACAGGAAGTTCCTAGTTATGCCTCTCTTATAAACTAGCTCGTTGATTAACAAGATGATCAAGGTTTCCTAATCATGGACATTGGATGTTGTTAATAATGAGGTCACATATTTATTGGAATGGTGTGATTAACATTCACCTAAAGTATAGCATTACGATCAAAGTCATTGATATTATATTGAGATAACATCATACGAAGTAATCCTAATCCTTAGACCATGAGATCATGTTAATCACTAACACTGGAAGAGTATCTTGATAACATCAAACATCACACCATAATATGGTGATTATAAAGATGGGTTCAGTGCTACTAAAGTGTTATGTTGAGGCCCATGGATCAAGAGTGGAATTTGTTCATCCCGATGATGGATAGATATACTCTAGGCCCTCTCAGTGATATCACATTGGTTAGTTTGCAAGCAAGTGATTTGATCACTAGAATGTTATATCACGGGAACAAGAAAAGAGTACATGTCAGTAAAGAGATCAAACTAGGTATGAAGATACCGATGATCGAATCTCGGACATGTAATATATCGCGAGACAAAGGGATTAAGATTCTAGCGTAAAAGGTTCTCACGATCACAAGGAAGTCATTGCTAAATGTGTGGGAGTCAGTATGGATCTCCAGGTCCCGCTTCTGATTTGATCCGAGAGGGGTCTTGATCATGGCCGCATTATTCGCGAACCGTAGGGTGACACACTTAAGAGACACCGACACCATTTGGAACAAATAGTTTCATGCTGAAAAGATTAACAA
This sequence comes from Avena insularis, assembly GCA_023614405.1. Lineage (NCBI taxonomy): Eukaryota > Viridiplantae > Streptophyta > Magnoliopsida > Poales > Poaceae > Avena > Avena insularis. The sequence continues at coordinate 130,739,254 of CM042697.1, read as the reverse complement.
AGCGCAGGAATTTATTTCACTACACACCGAAACTATTTTCTGGTGAAATTGTTGAAAGTGTTTCTGTATGTGAAATGAAATAATAGCAAGGGGTTATATGTGAATGTTTGTCCATTATGGTAATTGACAAAATTCTGAATAAATAAAAGGAGTTTTATTTAAAGAGAGATTGCATTAAATTTGGTGGAAATTTAATGGGAATTTTGAGTGGAGAAGTGAAGGGACATATTTGTGAGTGGAGCTTCCACCCACATGAATGGAGGGAGGGCAAGGGGGCAGCCCCATGCGCCGGCCACCCCCTTGGGGTCCCCCCTCCTCCTATAATAGGAGCCCCTCTCCCTCTCTCTCACTCACACCTCCTCGTGAAGGATCTCTCTCCCCCTCTAGTTTTTATTCCCCATGGTCTCGTACTAGCGAGATACATATTCCTAGTGGCTTTTCGGCAAGAAAGAGTTGTTGCTTCCACTGCATCGCTGGAGCGAGGAGGCGGAGGTTGCTCGGTGGCTTAGACGTGTGTGCGAGCACGAATGCGCCGCTGATTTGTGGCGCTAGGACTTCCTCTCGATCTTGAGATCGGCAAGCGTTTGTCTACATCATCCACGAGTATAACCTCGTTAAGATTTGTCGGTCTTCAAGGATATATCCTCTATGGATGTATATCCGCCCGTTGCTTGTATCTAGTAGATAGATCTTGGTACATAGTTGTTCCCATCATAGGAAATTTTTTGATTTCTATGCTGCGGACCCTACAGCTCTCATGGCCACCGTGCTGGGCACGCGTCCCATCGTGTCGCCGGAAGACTTGCTGTCGGCTTTCAGGTCTCGTTTTGGGATCAGACGAAAATTGGTCAATATTGAGGAATGCGCGCTGCCATTCAATTTCTTCGTCTGGTTCACCCACAACCCAGACAATGAGCGTGTTCTGCATTCTTCCCGTTCTTTCGAGTGCTGTGGGGATAAAATGAGCTTCCTGTGTTGGCATCGCGCCTGTGGGTGGGACGATCGCTTAGGGCAGCTTTGCTTCTTCTCTAAACTCGGTTTTGACGGCCTCCCTTTGCATGCTTGGGAACCGGAGGCCCTCAAGCAGGTCGTCAGTAGCCTTGGCGGCGAGCTGGTGGAGATTGTGCCACCGAGCGACAGATGGATCATCGAGGTGAAGGCATGGCTGAAAGATCCAGACACAGTTCCTAAGATGTACAATGTGGAGATTCCAAGCAGGGAAAGAGGACAACTTTGCTGGAAGCACCCGGTGATCATCCACCTGGACCAAAATTATGATTATGCTATCAAGTGCTGGGAGCAGAGATAGTGTACCGTCCCATCAGCCTAGCCTCGTCTTTGTCAGTGACGTCGCATCGGCAACGTCAGGGACATTGATGCTCTATAAGAAAAAAAGCTTTGGAAAGAAAAAAGGATAAGAAAAGAGTCTCCATAAATAGGTGAAAGGATACAGATGCCGCCTAGAGGAGGGGTGAATAGGCGATTAAAAACTTTTCTGAGACTGGCTCAACAAAGGCGGAATTAAACTAGCATTTACTTTGTTAAGCACAAAACCTAGAACAGCTAGGGTTCACCTATTTGCACCAACATCTTATGCTAAGCAAGACAAGAAACTATGTGATAGCAAGATATATACTTCAAGCATGAAGGCTATCACAAAGTAAGGTGCATAAGTAAGATCTCGTATATAGAGATAACCGAGGCACACGGATACGACGATATTTTACCGAGTTCCACCCAACATGGAGTACGTATCGTTTGGAGAGGGGGTGGTATCAAACCCCCAACGCCACAAAAAGGCCTCCCTTATTCTCCTATCAATCTCACCCCAATGGTATCGATCCACGCTTCCACTATCGGTGCACCTATCGGTGCCAATCCGGAACCTCTCACAAGGTTGGGGCACTTCGCCACAACTCAATTGGAGGCTCCCAACGAACAAGCTTGGGGAAATATCCACAACTTAATTGGAGGCCCCAAGTAATCCAAGCAACCTGAAAAACCACCAAACTGTTTAGGTTTCTAAGAACCCAAGAGTAAAAAGCTTCTCACCTTTCACTCAATTGAATCCTCACCGAGATCTCAAACCGATGCACCAAATGCAAATGGCAAGAACACAAGATGTGATCAAATCCTTCTCTCCCAAATTCCACCAAAGCTACAAAAGCTTGTGTGGGAATAAGAGAGGAAGAACAATGGAAGAAATCCAAAAAAGACTCCAAGATCTAGATCCCAAGATGCATGTTCCCCTCACTTAGAGGAGATATTGATTGGTGGGATTGTAGATCTAGATCTCCTCTTTCAAATACCTAAAGTATATGCAAGAATCAATGGGGGGATTGAAGGGGAGAAACCTCAAGAGGGTCAAGAATGGAGGAGAAAGCTTGTAAAACTCAAGAGTAGTCATTGGGGAAGAAGGGCCCCTTTTTATAGGCCCACGGATTTCTAACCGTTTTCTGCCTGTTGGGACCTGTCAGACCGGAGACTCCGGTGTGCAGACCGGAGACTCCAGTCTACATTAGAGATTTCGGCCAACCTCTGGACCAGCCTCCGGACCACCTATCAAACTATCCCAGTGCCTTTGGGAACCAAGTGGACCGGAGACTCCGGTCCAGCCACACTGGAGACTTTAGTCTGAGGGATAGACCGGAGACTCCGATCAGTCTCCGTACCTTCCTCCGTACCACCCATCAGACTATACTGGGCTAAATTTTGAAGCCCCCTCCGGGGACTCCTGGGGAAACTCCGGACCACACCGGAGACTCCGGTCCACGCAGGCGGGAGACTCCGGTCTGGACCAAATAAGAGGCAAACTTCAAATGGTGATATCTAGAGTTTGGAAACTCCGTTGACCCGAAACCAATTTTGTTGGAAAGAGGAAAACGAGAGCTACCCAAAAAGAGAGAACATTTCATGTATTATAATATGAGATACCTCTCTTGGTGAAAAACTGGAAAACCTCAAAGATCAAAAACACAATATGATAACAGGGAAATCCGTTTTTGATGAACTAGAGCTTGTTATGAATATTACCACAAGCTCTAGAACCTCACATGGATAAGATCCAAATAACAAACAAGAAAGGATGATGCTAAGTATGCAAAGGTTTGATCTCTCTCTAAAAGATATGATCGAGTTACTCACTTGAGAGCCCCTCTTGATAGTACGGTTATTTATCCTATAAACAGGTCTCCCCAACTAACACCACGAGACCGGTAAGAAGGAACCCCTATCAATATCATACCTTTTCCTTGCGCATATTCCACTTGATCTTGATGTAGACGATCTTGTCCTTCTCAAGATGGAACACCTTTCTTGATTGCTCTCGCACTCACTTGCTTGATGAAGACTTGCAAGTTGCTCCCCCATACGACATGGTGAAACCTTTACTTTGACCTTGTCTTCATCAATCCATGATCACCGAGGATGGAAAGCTTCAAGCATGATATCTTCTAGATATGGCACATCTTTAGCTTGCACAACATTACTTCTAACACCATTTGTATTATGTCTTGAAGCCAACATATGTGTAACATCCTAAAAATATTAAACTAGAACCATCAAACTCTAATCACCAAAATTAGGATTAACAAAAACTTTTCTAAATAAAAATATGAAAGCATGCATGTGTGTATGCATCCCATTTTGAATTCTTTTGAATTTCCTTGTTTATGTGTTTCTTTGCTTGTAAAAGGATTCTTAGGTGAAATAAACATCATCTAAACAATCCCCACACTTTCCCAAAGACAAATAAATCAAAACAAACAAAATAAGGGAATGGTCATTTTGACCAATTTAACTCCCATGCCTACTTTGGCTATCTCTAACTTTTAGAACTTAACAGAAACTTGTTTGGATCTTTGCACCCCTTGATAGTACTCATAACAAAGTATCAAGGCCCACTTTGTGATCATCCAAAAACATTTGAATGCATAGTTTAAAGGACAGTTCAAAATTGAATCTATATCATATGGGAAGATCCCACTTTTTCAAAAACCACTCAAACAAGCTCAACTTTCAAAACCCAAGCATCTACAGACTCACCAACACCTACCTAGCACACCCACCAAAAATCTTTTCAAAATTCAAAACTTGAATTCATGCGGCCATTTCATCAAACACCTTGCACATGCAAATCAAATAAAATCCAAACACTATTTGGAGTAGTGATTTGAGCCTAACTTGTTCCCTCTCTGGTTGCAACTAGGCTTTAGTAGATCATCTAGCTCATTTGTAAACGTCTAGCACCACTATAAGCTTGGCAAGGTCATCAATGGTGAACAGTCGAAGCCACCCATGCCACCCCAGTGTAGACAACAAGCTAGGAGAGGAACTAGCCGTGCCAACCTTGTCTGGGAGATCACCCATGCCTCACCGCCCCCTCTCGACCAGCCCTGCCTCGAAGACATCGACCAGAGCACCCAGGAACGCCGTGCACGTGCCTCTGTCAACCATGCCGAGCGTGCGCCAGAGCGCCACCCTCGACACACGCCCTCGCCGCGTGCATACACGATCACCACCGTCCTAGGAGACCGCCAGACATCCCCGTTCGTCGCCCCATGCCTCACAGCCACCGCTCGCCGTCGAAGATGCCGCCTCTGCCGCGTAGAGCATCACATGTTCCAGACCGTTTGCCACCGCCCCTACACGCGCATTAAAGCCATGGAGCATCGCCAGGAGACCACCGATCGATCGCCACCGCCGGCCATGCCTCTAGCAGCCCGTAGCCATGTCGCCACCGTCGCCTGCCCATTCCGTTCGGTCTCATCGTCGAGACTATAAATAAAGGCCTCCCCCGCTGAAACTCTTCACACAATCTCACTCCCCTCTCCTCACTGATCGTTCCACCCCGTTCCCGGAGCAAGGCGAGCAGCGCATCGCCGAAATTTGGCCGGAGCAGGCCGCCTCTGGAGAATAAGGGCGCCGTCGATTTCGTCCACCCCAGGAGAAGCTGCCGGTACCCGGAGGTTCTCCGTCATCGACTTTGTCGTTCGCCCGCCTCGCCGACCCTGCCTGAGCCCCGATGAGCCTCCCACGAACTCCACTGCGTCTCTAGGGTTCGAGCTTGCCGGTGACTAGTTCATCGTCGACGATGACTCTCAGCCGTTGATCTTACTTCTAATCCAATGCACCACGTTGCTACGTACCGCTTCGCACCCCTGTCTCACAGACGTGTGGGGACAACAACTTAACCAGCCCGCATAAGCGCTGTGCTTAGCAGGCCGGCCCAGTATCGTTTCCCGCGCAGCCCACTCGTTTGAATTCAACCTTTTCCATTTAAGTTCAAACCTAGTTCTGTACCCATTTTCAAAAATCAACCCAGATCGATTCATTGAACCAAATTGAATGAAACCAATTTTGTTAGAAAGGATTTGAAATGCTTAATCCAAGCCCGTTGGATTCAAATCATTTGGATCTGTAGATCACCCTTGGTAAAAATAACAAGGCCGAAGCTTTTCTACATTCAAACATTTTTCTAATTTAAACCATAATAGCTTTTGAGTTGATTCCAACTCTCAAAAATCACATTTAACCATACCTTTCAGAATATATAAAAATATATGGGTTTACTTACAAAAATAATGTTCAAGTAATAAAAGAATGCCACATAGGCATTTATAGTCACTTTATTTAATTAAAATAAAAGGTTAAACCTTATTAAATTGTGACACCACTTTAATTCACATTCCCATGTACTGAAATGTGTGGTTATGACATGTGTCAACATGATCCCATGTTTGGTTTGGAGAATATTAAATCTTAAGTAGTTTTTCAATGAGTAGAAATTACTTTTCTAAAAATAAAAGAAATTAAACCAAGCTTTAATCTTGTAATGTTAGTGATGATACTAGATCATATATAGGACCCCTTTGTGTGATGACTGAAAATAGTTAAGTATTGTTTGGTGATTGTGTACCTCGTATTTATTTATAGACGCTAGTACCTACCAAGGATACGAGGAGGAAGGAGGATACTACGAAAAAGAAGCCGAGGAGAACTTCAACCATTGCTCTACACAAGGCAAGCCAATACTTGCAAGCTAACACTTGCAATTTAGCAAGCTTATACTAATAATGATGCAAGCCTAATACTACTAGTTGAATGTGCAAGCTAACACTTGCAAGATACTCTACTTTAGCAAGCCTTATTAATCAAGTTGACCTATGCAAGCAAATACTTGCTTGTTACCATGCCAACTATATGCCTTAAGCATATATGATCATAACCACTTGACAAACCAATCCTAGTTTTACCTACAAGCTTTATACTTTATTTCTTTATCAAAGATAGTACTTAGAGCTTACTTAAGTGAATTGTAGATACTAGAAAGATAATTGGAGGTTGCATAAAGAGCATAACATTTGGCCTAAGCTAGATAATCTTTATGTCCTCCTAAGGCATGAGATTGAACTTAGTTAAACTCCACTAGTTTACCACCCCCATTAGTACTTACCCCCACTTGTAGATGCTAGTGCTAAGCATAAAACCTGATCAACTTAGATGGGAATACTTGGTGGAAAAATGATTATGAAAACCTTGGAATGATGGATCATTCTATTGAAATGTTTTGGACATGTGTTTCCGAACACCAGATGATTTATTGTGATGAAAATGTTGAGGCATGAGCCTTAGCCCTTTATAAAACTGATGGTTGTCTGGATGCGATACCATTCCAATTTTACCGTACAACCACAATACCCGAGAATTGGGTAGGGCTTGACTGGAAACTTATATACCTTAGTATTGGTTCCCTCATGGCCAAGGTCTGAGCTAAGGCTACCTTGTGAAGATTGTCCACCTTTGTAGTACCCAAGATGACAGTTGGTCATGGTTGGGAGGCCAAACTCACAGGAGAGGTGCTTATACTAGGGCGTGTAATTGAAAGGTTAGGATTGATTATCCGCATACTGAGTATGGTGAATTCAGGATTTGTTCCTGACGGATGTATCGAATGTTATGGTGAAAGTGTACAATCTCTGTAGAGTGTCAAACTATTCGAATAGCCGCGTCCGCGGTTATGGACAGTTGGAGTGGCAATATTGTTCCCCTGTCAGATGTTTTGAAAATGACTTGTGAAATGACTTGAGACTTTGACTTGACCACAACAGAGTTGTGGCATGAGATACAAGTTCCCACTTAGGTTTTATAAAACTCCAACTAGCATTCTTTGCTTCTGAACTTAGTAGAGGTAAATCTGGCTTTTTGCAAAACAACCCTAGAGCTTAGTGTCCTACTACAAAAAACCCTTCACTTGTTAGTATTAGTTTGCGAGTACTTAAAGAGTACTCATGGCTTTGTCCCTGGCTATTCCCATGGCCAGACTATGAAGAGGAGTACCTGGAGGATGGACCCTAGGAAGGTTACGACAACTAGGATCATCTCCCATCGTCAGCATTGCCTGTGACCCCGAAGATGGAGCTTCGCCTACGCTACCGTTATTATTACGTTATTCCGCTGCTTGAGTTGTATTAAGAACTGGATCATGAGATCCTTATTTGTGTAAGACCTTATGTATGGTTTGTAATGGATGATGTACTGTGGTATCCAATTCTGTTATGTCTCGCAAAAATGGTAATCCTGGGATTGCGATGTATGGCATAACAGGCATCTGGGATTAAAAATGTGGGTGTTGACAATATGGTTGAAGCATTGCCTATGGACAATTCCTACAAGTACAACTTGATACAAGCATTATTCCATAGAGATTGTCATTAATTACCAAAACCACACATGGGGGCCCACATGTTCTTTCAATAGGTTTTTTATTCCAGTAGAGGGTCCTACCGGTGTGTCTTAATGCTGGAGCATAGTTGGGTTTCCTAGACTCATGTCTAAGATTTTATTTAGTCTCAACCAAAGCTGTACAAGAAAAGAGCTTTGACAAGAAGAAAATAATAGGAAAAGAGCCATTTTAAATAGGTATTTTATTCTAAAAGTGGGGCCAATCAGTGCATCTAAACGCTGTAGCATATTTCCCTATGTTAGACTCGTGTCTAAGATTTTTGCTAGACTCAAACAACATTGTACATGCTCTTAGAACTTGGCCATTCTATCCGAACAGGTCATTAAATCTAGTGTACATAGATTAAATTTAGGCTCAAGTGACCCTAATCGACTATGCCGCTCCCGCTGTCTTCGTTGTGCATGATGTTCTTCGTGTCGCTATCCGCCTCTTCCAAGTCTGAATCGATGAGGATGAGCCCGACGGCGTTCCTCTTCACGAGTGCTGCACGGCGTGCAACATCGATAACGGTGGAGGGCATACGCCCAGGCACTACCCAGAAGCGCTGCCTCCCTTCGGGGTTGCGCAGATCCGGGTGGATCTCCGAACGGTGAGCTCTTCAAATCCAAATCAACGCCTCCTGCTCCTTCTTGAAGCACCTTGGCCAGTATGCACTGGTGCGCGCATATCGGTTCATTACCCTCTTCCGCTCCAGCAGCTAACGGTGACGCTCCTCGGATTTCATCGACAGCGTGATGCCGCGCAGGAGCGGTGCCACGGGCACCACGGCGTAGCTGAGCTCGTAGCCGGTAGCCTTGCAAGTGGCGTCACGAGTACATAGTACTGGGCGAACAACTCGGCCTTATGCAAGATGAGATGGGGCCTCTCCATGGAAAGGTGCCGTTTCTTTAGCTAGGATTCGACGCTTGTGCTGACGTGAGTTGTAGGGAACGAACGGGGTTTGAGCTTTGGCCACATGGTCACGTTTATAAAGTTAAGGAGGTATGCCCACTGGTGGTTGCTAGGGCTAATAGGGTTACATAAATGCCTACTTGCAGATCGCTATTGCAAAGGACGATCCTTATCGTTCATTCTCCCCAATCCAATGGTGCCTAACAATTGGGACACAGAATCAACCTGGCCCTGTGGGGGGCTTCTAGAAGACCCTAATCTTGCACTTCCTTTGGAAAAACACCAGTTTTTCTCCAGAGCACCACAAAATCTCTAGTTGGAGAAGTCGCTTGCAATGCCAAGAGGGAGCTAGGTGCCGGGTTTGGGCTCAATCAATGGAGTGGTTCCATGTTCTGGGCAGCGAGGGGGGGAGGGTCTAGGGTTGGCAGCCATGTTAACTCACAATTCGATAGACATCCTGGCGGTGCCTTGGGTGCCAAATGACCTGGTATGCCCTGCCTATGATTTTATGAGGGCAGTGGGTCACATTTAAGGGCTCCAGGAGCTATTTTCACGTTTTTTTATTTTTTAAAATTTTGTTTGGTTCTGCCCAAGAAAATGGCAAAACCCGCCGGTGGCCAAGACAATGTGACGGTCAGTGCAATCTTGCACCCAGGCATGCATCCAGCCTATGTACGCCATGGGGCACCCCAATCCATTTTTTTCTCGAAAATTGAGAGTGTCTTATAGGGTACATATAGTTAGAAACTGCATTTATCGGGCCGTAACTCGAAAAAATACAGTACATGCCTGCACCACGAGATAAATACCCACCTCCCGGGAATTGCCATGCACCATGGTGTAGCATGCGTGGAAATTGGCTCGGGCCCATGGGCACGCCCTAATCTTGCACCTCCTTTGGGAAAACGCCAGTTTTCGGGTTCAGAAAATGGAAAGTCGAGATTTCTCCAAAGCACCATGAAATCTCTAGTTGGAGAAGTCGCTTGCGATGCCGAGAGGGAGCTAGGTGCCAGGTTTGGGATCAATCCATGGATTGGTTCCATGTTCTAGGCAGCGGGAGGGAATCTAGGGTTGGAAGCCATGTTAACTCACACTCGGTAAACATCCTGGTGGTGCGTTGGGTGCTAAATGACCTGGTATGCCATGCCTATGATTTTCTAAGGGTAGTGGGTCACATGCAAGGGCTCCAGGAGACATTTTCATATATTTTTATTTTTTTAGATTTTGTTTGGTGCTACCCAAGGAAACGGCAAAACCCGCTGGCGGCTGCGGCAACGCGACAGTCGGTGCAATCTTGGACCCAGGTATGCATCCAGTCTAGGTACCCCATCGGGCACCCCAAACATTTTTTCCTCTAAAATTGAGTGTCTTAGAGGGTACATACAATTAGAAACTGCATTTACCGGGCAGTAACTCAAAAAAATACAGTACATGCCTGCACCACAAGATAAATACCCACCTCCCGGGAATGGCCATGCACCATGGTGTAGCATGCATGGAAATTGTCTTGGGCCCATGGGTGCGCCCTATTCTTGCACCTCCTTTCGTAAAACGATGGTTTTTCGGGTTCAGAAAATGGAAAGTTGAGATTTCTCCAAAGCACAACGAAATCTCTAGTTGGAGAAGTCGTTTGCGATGCCGAGAGGGAGCTAGGTGCCAGGTTTGGGCTCAATCCATGTATTGGTTCCATGTTCTGGGCAGCGGGAGGGAACTAGGGTTGGAAGCCATGTTAACTGACACTCGATAGACATCCTGGTGGTGCCTTGGGTGCCAAATGACCTGGTATGCCCTGCCTATGATTTTATGAAGGCAGTGGGTCACATGCACGGGCTCCAGGAGCCGTTTTCACGTTTTTATTTTTTTTAGATTTTGTTAGGTGCTGCCCACGAAAATGGTGAAACAAGCCGGCGGCCGCGGCAACGCGACAGTCGGTGCAATCTTAGACCCAGGCATGCATCCAGCCTAGGTACACCATGGGGCACCCCAAACCATTTTCCCCGAAAATTGAGTGTCTTATAGGGTACATACAGTTAGAAACCGTATTTACCGGGCTGTAACTCGAAAAAATACAGTAGATGCCTGCACCACAAGATAAATACCCACCTCCCGGGAATGGCCATGCACCATGGTGTAGCATGCGTGGAAATTGCCTCAGGACCATGGGCGCGCCCTAATCTTGCACCTCCTTTGGGAAAACGCCGGTTTTTCTGGTTTAGAAAATGGGAAGTCGAGATTTCTCCAAAGCACCACAAAATCTCTAGTTGGAGAAGTCGCTTGTGATGCCGAGAGGGAGGTAGGTGCCGGGTTTGGGCTCAATCCATGGATTGGTTCCTTGTTCTGGGCAGCGCGGGGGGGGGGGGGGGTGGGGGATCTAGGGTTGGAAGCCAAGTTAACTCACACTCGACAGACATCCTTGTGGTGCCTTGGGTGCCAAATGACCTGGTATGCCCTGCCTATGATTTTATGAGGGCAGTGGGTCACATGCAAGGGCTCCAGGAGCCGTTTTCACGTTTTTTTTTTATTTTTTTTAGATTTTCTTTGGTGCTACCCAAGAAAACGGCGAAACCCGCCGACAGCCGCTGCAACGCGACGGTCGGTGCAATCTTGGACCCAGGCATGCATCTTGACTAGGTACCCCATGGGGCATCCCAAAAAAATTTCCCCAATAATTGAGAGTGTCTTATAGGGTACATTCAATTATAAACTGCATTTACCGGGCTGTAACTCAGAAAAATACAGTGCATACCTGCACCACGAGATAAATACCCACCTCCCTGGAATGTCCATGCACCATGGTGTAGGATGCGTGGATATGGCCTCGGGCCCATGGGCACACCCTAATCTTGCACCTCCTTTAGGAAAACGCCGGTTTTCTGTTTCAGAAAATGAAAAGTCGAGATTTCTCCAAAGCACCACGAAATCTCTAGTTGAAGAAGTCGCTTGCGGTGCCGAGAGGGAGCTAGGTGTCGGGTTTGGCTCAATCCATGGAGTGGTTCCATGTTCTGGGCAGCGAGTTAGGGGGGTCTAGGGTTGGAAGCCATATTAACTCACACTCGGTAAACATCCTGGTGGTGCGTTGGGTGCTAAATGACCTGTTATGCCATGCCTATGATTTTATGAGGGAAGTGGGTCACATGCAAGGGCTCCAGGAGCCGTTTTCATGTATTTTTATTTTTTTTAGATTTTCTTTGGTTCTACCCAAGGAAACGGCGAAACCCGCCGGCGGAGGCGGCAAAGCGACAATCGGTGCAATCGTGGACCCAGGCATGCATCCAGCCTAGGTACCCCATGGGGCACCCAAAACCATTTTTCCGTGAAAATTGACAGTGTACTATAGGATAGATAAAGTTAGAAACCACATTTACCGGGCCGTAACTCGAAAAAACACATTACATGCCTGCACCACGATATAAATACCCACCAACCGGTAGCATGCGTGGAAATTGTCTCGGTCACATGGGCACGCCCTAATCTTGCACCTCCTTTGGGAAAATGCCGGTTTTTCGGGTTCAGAAAATGGAAAGTCGAGATTTCTCCAAAGCACCAGGAAATCTCTAGTTGGAGAAGTCGCTTGCGATGCCGAGAGGGATCTAGGTGCCTGGTTTGTGCTCAATCCATGGAGTGGTTCCATGTCCTGGGCAGCGGGGGGGGGGGGGGGGGGATCTAGGGTTAGAAGCCATGTTAACTCACACTCGATAGGCATTCTTGTGGTGCCTTGGGTGCCAAATGACCTAGTATGCCCTGCCTATGATTTTATGAGGGCAGTGGGTCACATGTAAGAGCTCCAGGAGCCGTTTTCACGTTTAATTATTATTTTTAGATTTTGTTTGGTGCTGCCCAAGAAAACAGCAAAACCCGCCGACAGCCACGGCAACGCGACGGTTGGTGCAATCTTGGACCCAGGCATGCATCCGTCCTAGGTACCCCATGGGGCACCCTAACCATTTTTTCCCGAAAATTGAGAGTGTCTTATAGGGTACATACAGTTAGCAACCGCATTTACCGGGCCGTAACTCGAAAAAAATACAATACATGCCTACACCACCAGATAAATACCCACCTCCCGGGAATGGCCATGCACCATGGTGTAGCATGCGTGTAAATTGCATCTGGCCCATGGGCGCGCCCTAATCTTGCACCTCCTTTCATAAAACGCTGGTTTTTCGGGTTCAGAAAATGGAAAGTCGAGATTTCTCCAAAGCACCACGAAATCTCTACTTGGAGAAGTCGCTTGCGATGCCGATAGGGAGATAAGTGCTGGGGTTGGGCTCAATCCATGGTGTGGTTCCATGTTTTGGGCAGCGAGGGGGGGATCTAGGGTTCGAAGCCATGTGAAATCACACTCAATAGACATCCTGGTGGTGCCTTGGGTGCCAAATAACCTGGTATGACGTGCCTAAGATTTTATGAGGGCAGTGGGTCACATGCAAGGGCTCTAGGAGCCGTTTTCATGTTTTTTTATTTTTTTATATTTTGTTTGGTGCTGCCCAAGAAAACTACAAAACCCGCCGGCGGCCACGACAACGCGACGGTCGGTGCAATCTTGGACCCAGGCATGCATCCATCCTAGGTACCCCATGGGGAACCCCAGACCATTTTCCCCAAAAATCGAGAGTGTCTTATAGGGTACATACAGTTAGAAACCGCATTTACTGGGCCGTAACTCGAAAAAATACAGTACATGCATGCACCACGAGATAAAAACCCATCTGCAAGGAATGTCCATGCACCATGGTGTACCATACGTGAAAATTGCCTCGGGTCCATGGGCGCGTCCTAATCTTGCACCTCCTTTAGGAAAATGCTGGTATTTGGGTTCAGAAAATGGAAATCTCCAAAGCACCACAAAATATGTAGTTGGAGAAGTCGCTTGTGATGCCGATAAGGAGCTAGGTGACGGGTTTGGGCTCAATCCATGGAGTGGTTCCATGTTCTGGGCAACGAGGGGGGGGGTATATAGGGTTGGAAGCCACGTTAACTCACACTCGATAGACATCCTCGTGGTGCCTTGGGTTCCAAATGAGATGGTATGCCCTGCATATAATTTTATGAGGGCAGTGGGTCACATGCAAGGGCTCTAGGAGCCGTTATCACGTTTTGTTTATTTTTTTTAGATTTTGTTTGGTGCTACCCAAGAAAACGGCAAAACCCGCCGGTGGCCGTGGCAACGCGATGGTCGGTGCAATCTTGGACCTAGGCATGCACCCAGCCTAGGTACCCCATGGGGCACCCCAAACAATTTTTCCCCTAAAATAGAGAGTGTCTTATAGGGTACAAACAGTTAGAAACTGCATTTACCGGGCTGTAACTCGAAAAAATACAGTACATGCCTGCACCACGAGATAAATACCCACCTCCTGGGAATGGCCATGTACCATGGTGTAGCATGCATGGAAATTGCCTCGGGCCCATGGGAGCGCCCTAATCTTGCACCTCCTTTGGGAAAACGCCGATTTTTCGGGTTTAGAAAATGGAAAGTCGAGATTTCTCCAAAGCACCACAAAATCTCTAGTTGGAGAAGTCGCTTGCGATGCCGAGAGGGAGCTCGGTGCGGGGTTTGGGCTCAATCCATGGAGTGGTTTCATGTTCTAGGAAGCGGGGGGATCTAGGGTTGGAAGCCATGTTAACTCACACTCGGTAGACATCCTGGTGGTTCCTTGGGTGCCAACTGACCTGGTATGCCCTGCCTATGATTTTCTGATGGCTGTGGGTCACATGCAAGGGCTCCAGGAGCCGTTTTCACATTTTTATATTTTTTTTAGATTTTGTTTGGTGCTGCCCAAGAAAACGGCGAAACCCGCCGGCGGCCGCATCAACGTGACGGTCGATGCAATCTTGGACCCAGGCATGCATCCAGCCTAGGTACCCCATGTGGCACCCCAAACCATTTTCCCCGAAAATTGAGAGTGTCTTATAGGGTACATACAGCTAGCAACCGCATTTATCGGACCGTAACTCGAAAAAATATAGTACATGCCTTCACCACGAGATAAATACCCACCTCCCGAGAATGGCCATGCACCATGGTGTAGCATGCATGGAAATTGCCTCGGGCCCATGGGCGCGCCCTAATCTTGCACCTCCTTTGGGAAAACGCCAGTTTTTCGGGTTCAGAAAATGGAAAGTCGAGATTGTTCCAAAGCACCACAAAATCTCTAGTTGGATAAGTCTCTTGCGATGCCGAGAGGGAGCTAGGTGCCTAGTTTGGGCTCAATCCATGGAGTGGTTCCATGTCCTGGGCAGTGCGGGGGGGGGGGGGTCTAGGGTTGGAAGCCATATTAACTCAAACTCAATAGACATCCTGGTGGTGCCTTTGGTGCAAAATGACCTGTATGCCCTGCCTATGATTTTATGAGGGTAGTGGGTCACATGCAAGGGCTCCAAGAGCCGTTTTCACGTTTATTTTTATTTTTTTAGATTTTGTTTGGTGCTGCCCAAGAAAACGGCAAAACCCGCTGGCGGCCCTGGCAACGCGACGGTCTGTGCAATCTCGAACCAGGCATGCATCCAGCCTAGGTACCCCATGGGGCACCCCAAACCATTTTCCCCGAAAATTGAGAGTGTCTTATAGGATACATATAGTTAGAAACCACATTTATCAGGACGTAACTCGAAAAAAATACAATACATGCCTGCACCACGAGATAAATACCCACCTCCCGGGAATGTCCATGCACCATGGTGTAGCATACGTGGAAATTGCCTCGGGCCCATGGGCGCGCCCCAATCTTGCACCTCCTTTGGGAAAACACCAGTTTTTCGGGTTTGGAAAATGGAAAGTCAAGATTTCTCCAAAGCACCAGGAAATCTCTAGTTGGAGAAGTCGCTTGCGATGCCGAGAGGGGGCTACGTGTCGGGTTTGTGCTCAATCCATGCAGTGGTTCCATGTTCTGGGCAGCAGGGGGGATCTAGGGTTAAAAGCCATGTTAACTCACTTGATAGACATCCTGGTGGTGCCTTGGGTGCCAAATGACCTAGTATGCCCTGCCTATGATTTTATGAGGGTAGTGGGTCACATGTAAGGGCTCTAGGAGCCGTTTTCACGTTTTTTATTTTTTTAGATTTTGCTTGGTGCTGCCCAAGAAATCGGTGAAACCCGTCGGCGGCCGCGGTAATGCGATGGTTGGTGCAATCTTGGACCCAGGAATGCATCCATCCTAGGTACCCCATGGGGCACCCAAACCATTTTCCCCGAAAATTGAGTGTCTTATAGGGTACATACAGTTAGCAACCGCATTTACCGGGCCGTAACTCGAAAAAATACATTACATGCCTGTACCACGAGATAAATAACCACCTCCCGAGAATGGTCATGCACCATAGTGTAGCATGCGTGGAAATTTCCTTTGGCCCATGGCCGCGCCCTAATCTTGCACCTCCTTTCGGAAAATGCCGGTTTTTCGGGTTCAGAAAATGGAAAGTCTAGATTACTCCAAAACACCACAAAATCTCTAGTTGGGGAAGTCTCTTGCGATGCCGATAGGGAGCTAGGTGCCGGGTTTGGGCTTAATCCATGGAGTGGTTCCATGTTCTGGGCAGCGCGGGGAGGAATCCACTACAAGAAGACCCCCTGTACAACAACATATCTATCTGTATCTAAATGTCCATATAGGCGTTGCTAGCAACTTTACCAACGAATAAGAATGCGTTGTGTTTTTGGGCGTTGCATGAATACACTACAACACATATACGTGCGTTGGTAACCAATGGGACATGCGTTGCAAAACTAGCTACAGAACTTAAGCAACTGCTATATGTGTTGGTAGCATAATCTAATACCGATTAATAATTTATTTCACAAAATATTGTTTCTAGACTGCTGGATGGTTTGATCTTTCCGTAAGGTGAAGTTTCTTTCAACGAGAGAACATAGTTATATGAGAATACTACAACATACAAATTGTTGAGTATGAATTCCTTCATATTTGAAATTTCAAAAAGCCACAGAAAAATTAATTGGGAATTATCATTTTATTCATTAACAGTCACAACTCGGTCCATTACATACAAAGTTACAAACATACAATCCAAGTTCAACAATAGTGTCACTTGAAAACATAGGTTGTTGGTATCTTCACTCCAATTCCCTTGTATTACAGATCTTGTGAACAATCTTGTTTCAAGGTTTCATGTTCTCTAGATCTCTAAATGTTGTTGATCCTTTGACCCAATCAAAAATATCCATCGAGGAAGTAACCGAAAGATGAACAAAGACATATGAAGAGTTTCTGTAAAGAGAAACAACACAACAGTTATAATAAAAAGGATAAAAGACAAAGAGAAAATCTGACATCCTCACCCATACATGTCGATTGTATATATGGTTACACAAAGTCTATAGCTTCACTTGACAAGGGCAACAAGAAATGCAAATAATATTTGTGACAGCTACTATTAAAGCACGAAGGAACATGTATTTCACTCATCCTATATGCAAGGAGGTCGGATAAATTCTCTTTAGTTACATGTAGATAATTATATTCTCCTAGGACAACCTGCATAACAAGTATTGCCTTGTATGAACGTGAAATGGCAAGAAGGACAATTATAACAATCTGAAACTGCTTATTATAAACTTAAACAGTGTTGCAAAAACTGGTGGAAAACAGGCCTCCAGTCCCGGGCCGCAACTGGTTCTAGTCCCTGCTTTGGGCCCGGGACTGCCAAAACGGGACTAGAGGCCCCCCTCTAGTCCCGGCTCGCTATGGCCCGCAACTGATAACAACCATGTGGCTGTTTCAGCGTCGCGGGGGGCGGAAACCCTCTAGTCCCGGGCCGTAACGCCACCCGGGACTATACGGTTTCCTACCGCGGCAGAGAATTGTGTGTTTCTCTAACGCGGCCGAGATTGTGTATTTCCTTTTTTTGCCATTTCGTTCCTTTTTTGTTTTTTCTTTCACTATAATTTCAAACATATATTTCAGTACACATATTCTACGCTACTACATACACAGTACACGTTGATGCATCTATATAATTAATCGATCCCTTACAACCATACATTGATGATATATATATCAAAAGAAATAAATGTTTTGAAATTACATGGTCATTGATGATATATATATCATATAAACTATATGGAGATCACTAAGGCAAATCGAGTTCCATGTCATCCGCATAATGCTATCCATGTAGATCAAGGACCTCCTTTATCATAAGTCCCGCCAGCTCCTATTGAATTGCTCGTATGCGCTGGTCTGGCTCTAGTTTCTCCCGCAAACCATAAATATAATGTGAGTCAACTTTCCGCTCACTGGTCAACTCGCGGATGTACTCGCAGACGTAGTATCCACATATATGAGTTCCCGGTGGCTGCTGTAAAATCTTCACCATTTTATAAGTTAGCTCCTCTTTGAATGGACCTGGTATTTTATGTCTGAACTGTGTCCAACACCTGCTTGGCAAAGAAAATGAACAAAGGAGTTATTATTTACTTGATATCAGGAAATGGTTGAAAGAGGCCGATATAATGTGATAATGATCGAAATTACTTATGGAGCATTGCTTTCATGTCGCTCCACTGCTCTTGGTCCCAACTTAATGAGTCGTGGACTTCAACTAGGGACTTGTGAACCTGAATGTTTAGCAAGATCCAGTGGAATCTGCAGACGTTTAAACAAGCATACATGCATAGCTCATCGAGTAAGCAAAAATAAAATATGTACAAGATAGAAACACTCACTTGGAGTTGTAAGAAAATAGTATTTTCTTAACAAAATTATTCTCGGTTAAGAACCTGCACAGGTCTTCCTCCACGTCCTTGGGGTGATTCTTTAACGTATATTCATTAATGACATATGGGTCAATGAACCCAACGTCATATCTTCTAGCTCTTTTGCATTCAAGCATCTTCATTCTGCAGAATATAATATCATACAAAAGGATATATAGTTAGGATAATATATTAAATGCAATGAACGAGCTAAGCTACAAACTTAATTATAGAAATAAATCACTTACAGACAGTAGCAACCAATGATAGATTTGTCGAGGGCGCGCTGGTTGTATAACTAAAACAATTAGGTCATTTGAACCTGTATCGAGTATGGTTTGAAGTGATGCTCCTTTCTAACGTCCATCGAAAACCAATCTTTCTGATGCTTTTTTTCTGCTTGCGACATGTACCATTCGTGCAGATTTTGCATATGTGTGGATAGACGCGTGAGCTCCTCATTACTGACTAGAGGCTCCCCTAGGACATACTTCCGTACTATCTGACCCACTAGCGTATCTTCATAGCCTAAATATCTTCATGCTTTGGTAGCAAGTGCTTTGGCATGCGAAATAGTGATGCCCATTAGTGCAGCATTAGTACGGGATCTAGGGTCCATTATTTGCATGTCCATATCCATTTCATCTCTGAAGGCCTTGTCGAGGTCTAAAATGACTTTGAGCGGGGCGACCGATTGATTCTTCTGTGCTCCGAGCTGGGAAACTTGCTTCCCGCTTTTTGCAATTGTTCTTTTTTTTCTTCTTTGCTTGCTTAATAATCTCTCGGTCATAGTCTGATTCCAGATTCATCGATATCTAGGATGGTTTCTCAAGAATGGACTTAGCCCACTTTTTGTTTTTTTCATCATATACCGTCTTTGGCTCATGCTTTTTAGGTGCAAAACGCGCCTTAACTTGGGCAGCCACATCCGCGTTAGTTTCCTCATCGGTCTTGTCATAAGGTCTCTTTGGAAGAGCCTGCGGGATGTCGACTATCTTCGCCGTTTGACCTTTCTTCGATGTGGGGGCACGAGGGAGCGTCGTCCTTCCATTTCTTCGACGAGGTAGTAGTATTGCATCGAGGAGGAGGCAGAGATCGAGTATTGCACGGAGGCGGAGATCGAGTTGATGTACTCCTGCTGCAGCGATCGTCAGCGGGGCGGGGTGGACTTGGAGGTTGATGATAATCGGGTTGGGGTGGACTTGGAGGTTGGCGATATTCGATGCGGGGTGGAATTGGATTCCTCGGAGTCGGTGGCCTTGGCGCCGAGCCTGGAAACTTGATGTACTTCTTCTTCCATAGAATGATGTTGCGCTTGACATCTCCTAGTTCCGTAAGGCCTTCAGGCGTAGCGATGTCAATCTCTAGGTCCTCAAATCCTCCACTATGTCATCCACCGTGACACGAGCATAGCCAGGTGGAATCGGAAGTGAATGGTGGAGTGCTCTAGGTAGATAAGGTAAAGCAGTGCCGATCGCCACCTTGAAGGACAGGTTGTTCATTGGATGATGTAGCTCACATTGTGCCATCTCTCTGACATCATCCATGGGGTAGCGAGGAGCCAGTGCATCATCCAACAGTGCTTGATCATCAGCCTAGACCTCCATGGAAGCCATGTTGCTTCTCCTTTGGCTAAGATCCAATGCAGGATCATCAGCCTGCGGGTGAGTTGACGACGGCGGCCTTTGGCTAATTTCTTGCATGAGGTTCTTTAGATCAGCTAGGTCCTGCTCTACCTTGGAGATCCGGTCTGCCTCCCGGTCCTTCTTTCTTTGACAGCTTCTGTAACTAGCATCGTACTAAGGAAACCCTTTCCACGAGACACGGGCGTCTTTGCCTCGTGTTCGTCCACCCTTTTCAGGATTCCCTAGGGCGTGTGTCAGATCGTCGTTCTCTCTCTCGGGACGGAACAATCCCAATTGAGCATCGTTCATTGCTTGAACAAGGTCTTCGGAGGGTTTTAGAATTTTTTCATGAAATAATGTCTTTCCTGTTTCTGGGTCCAACGATCCCCCGTGCCCATACCACCAATGCTTTGACCTTTCGGGCCATCCATCTGTACCAGGAGTGACGCCTCTAGCCCTCATGTCATTCTCTATAGTTTCCCACTTAGGGACGGCACTCTTGTAGCCACGTGTCCCCATTTTATGATGGTATTTCTTTTGGACAACATTTAACGCATTCTTTGCCAACTTTGTCTTTTCTTTATAAGATTGCTTGTACGTTACAAAATCGGTCCACTATTCTCTCAACTTCTCGTTTTCTTCTTTGAAGTATGGAGTTTTCTTTTTCGTGACATATTTCACGTATAAACTTTTCTTGTGGTTCCGGTACAGTTTAGCCATCTTGCTCAGAGTCCACTCCTTGACTTTCGCTCTTTTTGCAAGCCCACCCGGCCTTGGGGTAATACCATCGGCCTCAAATTCTTCATACTCTGGAGGTAGTATGAAATGCGCTATGAGCTTCTGCCAAAGGTCATCTTTGGTATCATCGGTGACATAGCTGTTGGATTCTTCACCGGGTTTCTTTGAATTATTCCATTATTGGATGGTGATCGGCGGGTTGTCCCTAACAAGCACCCCGCATTGATTTGTAAACATACTCCGGTGCTTCTCTGGAGCAATTGGTTCACCATCATCATTTATTTCTTCAATGGTGAACCTCTGATTACCATCCAACTTTTTGTTCAGCCCTCGTTTCGTTTGCGCTATCGATTGCTTCAATCCGGTGGGCTAAAAGAAGACGAGAGAGTGATTAATATATATATATATAGATATATCTAGATCAATTAATGAATAGAGGTAACATGAGGCTTTATATATATGTACCTCGCCGGATCCTATCGTGGGGCCATCATTATTGTGGTTATTTGTTTGCCCTTCGTCCATCTGGTCTTCCCCTTGGTACATCAGGTTTTCCTCTAGTCCATCACCGGATGGATTCAGATATGAGGAAATCTCTTCCTCAAGAAAAATATCTTCACCGGTAGTAATATTAAGAGGAATTTCACCTCTTATCATGTCCTGAAGAAAACCTTCACCAATGCGACCATCATCCATGACTTAACTATAACAGAAAGAGAGTTAAACATGTTAGACAACATTCAATAATATATACTAATAATATTAATAATATACTACTAACAATATTACTATAAATAATATAATATACAAATAATATTACTACTAATAATATACTACTACATTACCACAAATAATATACTACTAACAATATTACCACAAATAATATAATATCAAATAATATTACTATACTAACAATATACTACTAACAACATTACCACAAATTATATACTACTGAAACATTTATTAATAATAGCATTTATATATTAATAACTAATAATATATTAATAACAATAATAGCTAAAACAAATAATATACTACTAACTAATAATAGCATTATTAGTTATTATACTACTAAAACAATAATATACTACCAACCCTAATAATATTACTACTAACAATAATATACTACTAACCCTAATAATATATACTACTAATCCTAATAATATTACCACAAGGTTATTATATATAATAATTACAATAATATATATACTACTAACATTTCCTAATAATATACTAATAATATAAATACTAATAATAGCACCTAAATATACTACTAATTAATAAATATACTACAAATAACCTAAATATACTACTAATTAATAAATATAAACAAATAACCACATCCGGCGAGGTAGGCGGCCGGAGGAGCCTAGGTAAGGTAAACGGTGTATGTGTGACATCGGCGAGGCGGTGACAAGACGACGCGCCGAGGCTCGGCGATGCGCCACGGCGAGGTGGTGCGGCACGGCGAGGCGGTGACACGACGAGGTGGCACAGCACAACGCACGGAGGCTCAGCGATGCGGCATGCGGTGGCTCTGCGGTACGGCGGGGTGAACGGAGACGAGGGCGGGGGCACGGGAATCCAGCAGCACCTCCCCTGTTCTCTGTGTCGGCGCCTCATCTTCGTCTTCGTCGTTTTCTAAGTGCGGGTGGGCGCGACCAGGGGAGGGCAAGAGTATATAAAGTGATCCCCTTTAGTCCCGGGCTAAGCCATCGCCCGTGACTAGAGGGCCTCTAGTCCAAGGCCGTGGCTTAACCCGCGACTAAAGGCCCCCTACTTTAGTCGTGGGTTAAGCCACGACCTTTAGTCGCGGGTTAAGCCACGACCCGGGACTAGTGTGTTTTTTCGGCTGCTTCGTTTTCGCGCGCGCAGGAATCCTCTAGTCCTGGGTCGAGCCACGACCAGCGACTAGTTTGTTTTTTGTAATTTTTCTTGTTTTAATTCAAATCAAATATAAAACTTTGGCAAATCATATCTTCTATTGTAAAAATCCAAATAAAACATATAATATTTCTATTATTATCATAAAAATATAAAGAATCTTAATATAATATCCATACATCTGTTTGCATCATTTATAAATTATTTCATTTGTAAATTTTCTTTTTTTAATTCAAATCAAATATAAAACTTTGGAAAATCATATCTTCTATTGTAAAAATCCAAATAAAACAAAAAATATGTCTATTATTATTATAAAAATATAAAGAATCTTAATATAATATCCATACATCTATTTGCATCATTTATAAATTATTTCATTTGTAATTTTTAGTTTTTTATTCAAATCAAATATGAAAAATAGGAAAATCATATCTTCTATTGTAAAAATCCAAATAAAACAAATAATATGTCTATTATTATCAGAAATATATAAAGAATCTTAATATAATATCCATACATCTCTTTGCATCATTTATAAATTATTTCATTTGTAAATTTTCTTTTTTAATTCAAATCAAATATAAAACTTTGGAAAATCATATCTTCTATTGTAAAAATCCAAATAAAACAAATAATATGTCTATTATTATCAGAAAAATATAACGAATCTTAATATAATATCCATACATCTGTTTGTATCATTTATAAATTATTTCATTTGTAAATTTTCTTTTTTTAATTCAAATCAAATATAGAACTTTGGAAAATCATATCTCCTATTGTAAAAATCCAAATAAAACAAATAATATGTCTATTATTATCAAAAAAATATAAAGAATCTTAATATAATATCCATACATCTGTTTGCATCATTTATAAATTATTTCATTTGTAATTTTTTTTAATTTAAATCAAATATAAAAATTTGGAAAATCATATCTCCTATTGTAAAAATCCAAATAAAACAAATAATATGTCTATTATTATTAGAAAAATATAAAGAATCTTAATATAATATCCATTTAGTCCCGGTTGTAGTGACTAACCGGAACTAAAGATATTTCCTGCCATTTCCCACCACTTCCCGCCAAGTTTTCCCGCCCTTTCCTTTTTACCAGAGCTTTGTCCCGGTTGTAGTCACTAACCGGGACTAAAGATATTTCCCGTCATTTCCCACCGCTTCCCGCCAAGTTTCTTTAAGATTCCCATGAACCTCTCAAAGGGAAACATATTGTGTAGAAATACAAGACCGAGAATGGAAATCTCTTTGACTAGGTAAACCAGTAGGTGTGTCATAATATTGAAGAAGGATGGTGGGAACACCAACTCAAAACTGACAAGACAATGGACCACATCATTCTGTAACTATGGTAGATCTTCAGGATTCATTATCTTCTGAGATATTGCATTGAGGAATGCACATAGCTTGACAATGGGTACTTGAAAATTATCTGGTAGAAGCCCCCTCAATGCAATCGGAAGAATTTGTGTCATAATCACGTGGCAGTCATGAGACTTTAGGTTTTGGAACTTTTTTCTGCCATATTTATTATTCCCTTTATATTTGACAAGAAGCCATACGGGACCTTAATACTGCTTAGGCATTCAAAAAATATTTCCTTCTCTTGTTTGGTAAGAGCATAGTTGTCATGACCTTGAAACCATTCTGGATGCAGGCCATATGGGTCTTTCATACGTTGATGGTCATTTCGTGCTTCTGGTGTATCTTTTATCTTCCCATACACGCCCAAGAAGCCTAGCAGGTTCACGCAAAGATTCTTCGTCACATGCATCACATTGATTGCAGAGCGGACCTCTAAGAATTTCCAATATGGTAGCTCCCAAAATATAGATTTCTTCTTCCACATGGGTGCGTGTCCTTCAGCGTACTTTGGAACAGATTTTCCGCCAGGACCCTTTCCAAAGGTTACTATTTGATCCAAATCTTTGACCATATCAGATATATCAGCACCAGTATGCTCCTTAGGCTTTGTATTGTGACACTCCAGACCGTTGAAATGCTTGCCTTTCTTTCTTAAGGGATGCTTGGCCAAAAGAAATCGATGATGCTCATTGTACACATTCTTCTTACAATGTTCCAAATATATACTTTTAGTCTCATCTAAATAGTGTGTGCATGCATTGTATCCCTTGTTTGACTGTCCTGAAAGGTTACTAAGAGAAGGACAATCATTGACTGTTACAAAAAGCAATGCTCAGAGGTCAAATTCTTCCTTCTTGTGCTCATCCCACACGTGTATGCCGGGTTTGTGCCACAACTATAAAAGTTCTTCAACTAATGGCCTTAGGTACACATCAATGTTGTTTCCGGGTTGCTTCGGACCTTGGATCAACACTGGCATCATAATGAACTTCTGCTTCATGCACAACCAAGGAGGAAGGTTATAGATGCATAGAGTCACGGGCCAGGTGCTGTGACTGGAGCTTTGCTCCCCAAAAGGATTCATGCCATCTGTAGTTAGACCAAACATTAAACTCCTTGCGTCATCTACATAGTCCGGGTACTTTCTATCGATTGTTCTCCATTGCGACCCATCAGCGGGGTGTCTCAACATCCACTCTGACTTACGTTCCTCTTTATGCCATCGCAACAACTTGGTGTGCTCTTTGTTTCTGAATAAGCGTTTCAACCATGGTATTATAGGAGCATACCACATCACCTTGGCAGGAACCCTCTTTCGGGGGGGGGGGGGGGCTTGCCCTCAACGTCACCAGGGTCATCTCATCTGATCTTATACCGAAGTGAAGTGCATACCGGGCATGCATCCAAATTCTCGTACTCCTCACCGCGGTAGAGGATGCAGTCATTAGGGCATGCATGTATCTTCTGAACCTCTAAACCTAGAGGGCGGGACAACCTTCTTTGCTTCGTACGTACTGGCAGGAAATACGTTATCTTTTGGAAGCATATTCTTCATCATTTTCAGCAACTTTTCAAATGAGGAGTCAGGTATAGCACACTTAGCCTTCCATTGCAGCAATTCCAGTGTGTTGCCCAACTTTTTTAGACCATTTTCACAATTTGGGTACAACAACTTTTTGTGATCCTCTAACATGTGATTGAACTTCTCCCTCTCCTTTTCAGTTTCACAGTCTGTTCGTGTATTGGCAATGGTCCAACCAAGATCATCAGAAGGTTCATCATGTGTCTCTTCTTCATCCTCCCCTTCAGCATCCCCCATGGAAGTATCTCTGTACTTAGGGAAACCATGATAGTTGTCGTCCTCCTCCTCTTCTTCATTTTCTTCCATTATAACCCCTCTATCTCCGTGCTTGTTCCAACAATTATAACTGGGCATGAAGCCAGACTTCAACAGGTGCTTGTGAAGGGTTTTTGAGTCAAAGTAATCCTTCTGATTCCTACATCCACTACATGGACATAATACAAAACCATTGCGCTTGTTTGCATCAGCAACACAGATGAATTCATGCACTCCATTAATGAACTTGCCAGAGCGTCGGTCAGTACCGTACATCCATTCCCGGACCATCTAAATTATAGTAAAAGTATATCAAAAACCATTACACAACATGATAAAATTATTACAAGTTATATTGAGAGCTTCTAGAGCATTAATTTTGAATTTTGAAAAATTTACATGCACCAATTTGTAAATTGGAGAAAACAATTAACATGATAAATGTGGAGTTTTTGATTATTGTTCTATCAGTGAAACATTCCATTGTAAGCTCTGAATCTCTAAAATTACACATTTCAATTTTCAGTAACTATGTGCCTAATCAAAATTTGTTCCACATATCAAAATCCTTCTACTTCTAGAGCATGAATGCATTGATCCATATCTCTATACTTCTATAGCATTATTGAGCTAAAGTAGCAATAAGAGATGAAAGAATGAAGTTCTAACCTTTTAAAACTTTGGATTTAGGGGTTGCAAACTAAATCTTGAGAAAAAATGGCATGAACTCGCTTGCTTCTTTGAGTAAAATGGCCACCATATGGTTTAGGGCAGGTGGACAGGAAGCAGTATATATACTGGTGGACAACTAGTCCTGGGCCGTGATACGACCCGGGACTAATAGTCCATGAAAAGACCAGTTGGTCCGCTCCAGGTTATTAGTCCCGGGCCGTATTACGGACTGGGACTAGAGATCTGGTCCGGCCCAGGACTAGTGTCTACGGCCATTTCTATCCATTAGAGGCCTCACATATATATATATATATATATTTAGATTTTGTTTGGTGCTGCCCAAGAAAATAGCAAAACCCGCCGGCGGCCACGACAACGCGATGGTCGGTGCAATCTTGGACCCAGGCATGCATCCAGCCTAGGTACCCCATGGGGCACCCCAAACCATTTTCCCCCAAAAATTGAGACTGTCTTATAGGGTACATACAGTTAACAACCGCATTTACCGGGCCATTACTCAAAAAAATATAGTACATGCCTGCACCACGAGATAAATACCCACCTCCTAGGAATGGACATGCACCATGGTGTAGCATGCGTGGAAATTGCCTCTAGCCCATGGGCACGCCTTAATCTTTCACCTCCTTTGGGAAAATGCCGGTTTTTTAGGTGTAGAAAATGGAAAGTCAAGATTTCTCCAAAGCACCACGAAATCTCTAGTTGGAGAAGTCACTTGCGATGTCGAGAGGGAGATAGTGCCAGGTTTGGGCTCAATCCATGGAGTGGTTTCATGTTCTGGGCAGCGGGGGGGGGGGGGGGGTTCTATGGTTGGAAGCCATGTTAACTCACACTCGATAGACATCTTGGTGGTGCCTTGGGTGCCAAATGACCTGGTATGCCCTGCCTATGATTTTATGAGGGCAGTGGGTCACATGCAAGGGCTCCAAGAGCCATTTTCATGTTTTTTTATATTTTGTTTGGTGCTGCCTATCAACACCCGGATTTTTAATCCCAGATACCTGTTATGCCATACATCACAATCCCAGGATTACCATTTCTGCGAGACATAACAGAATTGGATACCACAGTACATCATCCATTATCCAGGCTCATGATCCAGTCTTAATACAACACAAGCAGCGGAATACGTAATAATAACGGTAGCGTAGGCGAAGCTCCATCTTCGGGGTCACAGGCAATGCTGACGATGGGAGATGATCCTAGTTGTCGTAACCTTCCTGGGGTCCATCTTCCAGGTACTCCTCTTCATAGTCTGGCCATGGGAATAGCCAGGGACAAAGCCATGAGTACTCTTTAAGTACTCACAAACTAATACTAACAGGTAAAAGGGTTTTTTTGTAGTTGGACACAAAGCTCTAGGGTTGTTTTGCAAAAAGCCAGATTTACCTCTACTAAGTTCAGAAGCAAAGAAAGACTAATTGAAGTTTGGTAACACCTAAGCGGGAACTTGAATTTCATATCACAACTCTGTTGTGGTCAAGTCAAAATATCAATTCATTTCACAAGTCATTTTGAAAACATCTGACGGGGAAACAGTATGGCCACTCCAACTGTCCATAACCGCGGACACGGCTATTTGAATAGTTTGACACTCTACAGAGACTGTACACTTTCACCACAACATTCGATACATCCGTCAGGAACAAATCCTGAATTCACCATACTCAATATGCGGATAATCAATCCTAACCTTTCCATTACACGCCCTAGTATAAGCACCTCTCCTGTGAGTTTGGCCTCCCAACCATGACCAACTGTCATCTTGGGTACTAATACTAAGGTATATAATTGACCAACTGACAATCTTCACAAGGTAGCCTCAGCTCAGACCTTGGCCGTGAGGGAACTAATACTAAGGTATATAAGTTTCCAGTCAAGCCCTACCCAATTCTCGGGTATTGTGGTTGTACGGTAAAATTGGAATGGTATCGCATCTAGACAACCATCAGTTTTATAAAGGGCTAAGGCTCATGCCTCAACATTTTCATCACCATAAATCATCTGGTGTTCGAAAACACATGTACAAAACATTTCAATAGAATGATCCATCATTCCAAGGTTTTCATAACCATTTTTCCCACCAAGTATTCCCATCTAAATTTGATCAAGTTTTATGCTTAGCACTAGCATCTACAAGTGGGGGTAAGTACTACTGAGGGGTGGTAAACAAGTGGAGTTTAACTAAGTTCAATCTCATGCCTTAGGATGACATCAAGATTATCTAGCTTAGGCCAAATTTTATGCTCTTTATGCAACCTTCAAAATATCCTTCTAGTATCTACAATTTACTTAAGTAAACTCTAAGTAATAGCTTTGATAAAGAAATAAAGTATAAAGCTTGCAAGTAAAACTAGGATTGGTTTATCAAGTGGGTATGATCATATATGCTTAAGGCATATAGTTGGCATGGTGACAAGCAAGTATTGGCTTGCATCAGTATCAGTATAAGCTTGCTAAGTTAATAGCTTGCAAGTATTGGCTTGCATAGGTCAACTTGATTAGTAAGGCTTGCCTTGTGCAGAGCAGTGGTTGAAGTTCTCCTCGGCTTCTTCTTCATAGTATCCTCCTTCCTCCTCGTATCCTTGGTCGGTACTAGCGTCTATAAATAAATACGAGGTACACAATCACCAAACAATACTTAACTACTTGCATTCATCACACACAAGGGTCCTATAGATGATCTAGCATCATCACTAACATTACAAGATTAAAGCTTGGTTTAATTCCTTTTATTTTTAGAAAAGTAATTTCTACTCATTGAAAAACTACTTAAGATTTAATATTCTCCAAACCAAACATGGGATCATGTTGACACATGTCATCACCACATATTTTAGTCCATGGGAATGTTATTTAAAGTGGTGTCACCATTTAATAAGGTTTAACCTTTTATTTTTAATTAAATAAAGTGACTAGAAATGCTTATGTGGCATTCTTTTATTACTTGGTCATTATTTCTGTAAGTAAACCTATATATTTTTATATATTCTGAAAGGTATGGTTAAATCTGATTTTTGAGAGTTGGAATCAACTCAAAAGCTATTATGGTTTAAAATTGAAAAATGTTTGAATGCATAAAAGCTTCTTCCTTGTTATTTTTACCAAGGGTGATCTACAGGTTCAAATGATTTGAATCCAACGGGTTTGGATTCAGCACTTCCAGACCTTTCTAACAAAATTGGTTTCATTCAATTTGGTTCACTGAATCGAGCTGGGTTGATTTTTGAAACTAGGTGCAGAAGTGTGTTTGAATGAAAATGGAAAAATCCAAATTCAAACAACTGGGCTGCACGGGAAATGATACTAGGCCGGCTTGCTAAGCACAGTGCTTACGCGGGCTGGTTAAGTTGTTGTCCCCACGCGTCAGTGAGACGAGGGGGTGCGAAGCGGTATGGGGCAATATGGTGCGTTCGATCTAGTTCTAATCCAACGGCTGAGGGTCGTCCTCCACGTCGGGCAACGCCGGCGAGACTGAACCCTAGCGCGGCAGGTGGGGGTCGTCGGGGGCTCACCGGGGCTCAGGCGAGGGTCGGCGAGGTGGGTGAACGATGAAGTCGATGACGGTGAACCTCCTGGTACCGGCAGCTTCTCCCGGGGCGGCTCCAATCGCTGGCTCCCTTCTTCTCCAGCAGCGGCGGGCTCCGGTGAAATTCCGGCGAAGCGCTGCTCGCCTTGCTTTAGGAACGGGGTAGAACGATCAGTGAGGAGAGGGAAGTGAGATGGTGTGCTCAATTCGGCTGGGGTGGCCTCTATTTATAGTCATGACGACGAGACCGAACGGGATGGGCAGGCAATGGTGGTGACATGGCTACGGCCTTCTAGAGGCATGGCCGGCTGTGGCCATCGCTTGGTGGTCTCCTGGTGATGCTCTACGGCTTTAATTCGCATGTAGGGGCGGTGGCAAATGGTCTGGAACGTGTGATGCTCTGCGCGGCCGAGGCGGCGTCTTCAACGGCGAGTGGTGGTTGTGAGGCATGGGGCGGCGAACGGGGATCTCTGGCGGTCTCCTGGGTCGGTGGTGATCGTGTATGCACGCGGCGAGGGCGGCGCGCGGTCTGTGGGCTTCGGTCGAGGGTGGCGCTCTGGCGCATGCTCGGCATGGTTGCTGGCGAGCTGGGCACGGTCTGTGCGTGTGGTCTAGGGGCTGGCAAGGTTCGAGCCCTAGACAGGGAGTGGAGGTTGGGTGTTGGCTTGCTCCCAGACATGTTGGCTAGGCTTGTTTCTTCTCCTAGCTTGCTGTCCACACTGGGGTGACATGGTGAGCTTCGGCTGTTCACCATTGATGGCATTGCCAAGCTTACAGTGAGGCTAGTGCTTGGTTTAGTTGGCTAGATGATCTACTAAGGTTGCTGTGAGCTAGAGAGGGAACAAGTTAGGCTCAAATCACTACTCCAAATAGTGTTTAGATTTTATTTGATTTGAATCAGCAAGGTGTTTGATGAAATGGCCGCATGAGTTCAAGTTTTGAATTTTGAAAAGATTTTTGGTGGGTGTGCTAGGTTGGTGCTGGTGATTCTGCAGATGCTTGGGTTTTGAAAGTTGGGCTTGTTTGAGTGGTTTTTGAAAAAGTGGGATCTTCCCATATGATAAAGATTCAATTTTTAATTGTCATTTAAACTATGCATTTGAAAGTTTCTGGATGATCACAAGGTGGGCCTTGATACTTTGTTATGAGTACTATCAAGGGTTGCAAAGATACAAACAAGTTTCTATTAAGTTCTGAAAGTTTGAGACAGCCAAAGTAGGCATGGGAGTTAAATTGGTCAAAATGACCATTCACTCATTTTGTTTGTTTTGATTTATTTGTCTTTGGGAAAAGTTTGGGAATTGTTTGGATGATGTTTATTTCACCTAAGAATCCTTTTACAAGCAAAGAAACACATAAACAAGGCAATTCAAAACAATTCAAAATGGGATGCATACACACATGCATGCGTTCATATTTTTATTTAGAAAAGTTTTTGTTAACCCTAATTTTGATGATTAGAGTTTGATGATCCAAGATTAGTATTTTTGGGATGTTACACTGCCCAAGAAAACGGCGAAACCCGCTGGCGGCCACGGCAATGCGACGGTCGATGCAATATTGGACTGATGGGGATATGCCGACCGAGGTATAGCCAGCAAGACGTTTCCTACTGGACCAAGCTGCGAGCGAGTGGGCCTGGAGGACGGCAACTAGATCGAGACTTGGCAAGGACCCAGGCGACTGAAAGCTAGAGGCCTAGAAGCGTAGCTAGGCCCAGTCGGATTAGGTAAAGAACCTTCTGAATCCTTAACTAATTCGGTTGTAGATCTGTAAGCCCTAGCGAGGTGAGCCTATATAAACCTCCCTAGGGTACGCATAGAGGACACTTTCCATCATACACCCCAGGAACTCGCCGCCTAGTCATCGATCTCACCCTTGTACTCTCTCCATAATACAATCTAGCAGGAGTAGGTCTTTACCCTCCGGGGGGCCGAACCTAGGTAAACCCTTGTGTCTCCACCCTCATCTCGCACTGCAGATGGCTGGCCACCCTTGCCCTTTGTTCTACTACTCGCTGCCAATTGCAGCATCTGTCGTGGCCATTCCCACGACAGTGGCGCCCACCGTGGGGCCTGGACGGTTAGGCCGGTGTTCTGCAGCGAGATCCAATCTGCCCATCAACTAGACGATCACCACCGGCCGCATGATCATGATCAGCGAGATCCTCCAGATCATGCCGAGCAGCTACATCCCGGCGGCGTGCCCCATCATGCACAACGTGATCATGCCGGTCGGCATGATCAGCCTCTTCGTCGGCTTCACCGACGTCATCGTCTCGGAGGCCTCGGCTCGCATCCGCGAGTCGCCACCACGCGACCAGCTCTCCGAGAGCCAGGTCCGCACCATCCACCGCCTCGCCTCCGAGTATGAATCGGCCAATAGCAACGTGGCCGAAACCACCGTGGCCACGGACGACGCGACCCTCAACGATGCCGACTCGATGACCCCGGCGTCGGCCGCAGGATCCATCGTCACCGCGTCATCCACGGGCTCCATCAACCAAGTCTCAAACATGGGAGACTTCGAGGACCCCTCCATTCTTGGGATCTTTGACTTTGACTCTGGGTCGGAGAACTCCGGCGACTTCCACGCCGATCCCGCCGACCGCGACAGCAACGGAGGTCGAGGAACTCCGACTATGGTTGGAGGAGGCGGTCCGCAAGGAACAAGCCGAGCGCAAAAATTTTCGCCTCGAGCAGGTGACGGCGCAGGAGCATTCGTGCTACCACCAACTCCGCATCAGGTTGCGCCTGAACCCCACCGTTCAGGGCCACGCCCTGAACTTTGACGATGAAAACGACCCAACCCGCATAGCCAAGCGCGCGATCTGCGAGAACACGCCGCCAGGAGGGAGATCCCGGCCACCACCAGGCGTGAAGACCAACGACGCCCTCCCTAACACCACTCGGCCGCACGCCCCCCCGGGATCAGCCAAGAATCCTGGTCTCCTCGCTAGAGCGAGACGCAAATGGCCTCCCGCTATTCTCCACCTCGATGGACAACGTCTTCGCGATCCGAGCCGCGGTCGACAACATCAACGTGATCGGGGAAGGCGCCCTGTAGATCCAGTATGCCAAGGCTCTACTCGCCAAGGCTGTCGAGCAACACAACGTGGGAGCCGACTCACAGGGCCGCATGTACTCTCCTTCGTCAGGCAGCACGGCGGCCTCGAGCGGCCACCCAATGGTGGCAAACACCCTCAACTGCCCACCACCCGAGCAACTGCAGCTCCAACACCGACCCGCACACGCGGAACTCTCCACCAACGATCTGCGACCAGCAAACAACTTCGTCGCTGCCAATGGGCAGCCAATCGACGCGCGAACCCACATCATCGACAACCAGATGTGGCGCGCACGCCAGCCCGATGACTTGAGGCATACCCTCACCAACCGTCGCAACGGCGAACCAAGGGGATCGCTAAGCTGAGTCGGACCGCAGTGCTTCGGACCGATGATCTGAGGCAAAAAATACCCGGCGAACTTCAAGGCGCCGAAGGAGATAGAGAAGTACGACCCCTCATATGACCCTTCCGTGTGGTTGGACACGTACCTCATGGCGATGGTAATCGCCGGCCACACCGACCTGCTCGTCGCTCGCTACTTCCCCTGATGATGGAGGGAGCGTGCCAGCAATGGATCAACACCCTCCCCGCAGACAACATTGACTCCTGGGAGGAAATGCGCGACGCCTTCGTCAGGCACTTAGAGGGCTCCTAAACCCGCGCCACCACCATCGAGGACCTGGAGCGATGTGTCCAGGGACTCCGCGAGTCGACCCACAGCTGGGTCCAACGGTGGCAAGACTTGTGGTACAACACGGCCGGAATCCACCCGGACACCGCGATCCACTGCTTGAAGACCTCGTGCCGCTATGAGCCCTTGGTCGCCTAACTCAATCGGGTGTACAAAACACTCGACAACATACCGGACCTCCTCGAGATCGCCAAGCGGTACACGGAGGAGGACCCAAACCAAGAAACCGATGACGAGTCGGGAGGAAATCGCCACATGAGCGGCCACGACAGCAGGAGACGACCCGAGCTACGCTATAGCAACACTCGCCTCACCGGCAAGCGCCGCGGTGATGGGAGAGTCGAGTTCATTTCCAACTCCGGTTACGCTCCGCGCGAGCCCAAGAGCTTTCGCCGCGATGGAGTCCAGCGCCACGAAGGCGGCAACTACAAGGCGAAGCCGAGGTTCGACCCCGTGGCTCTCCTTAACTAGCCCTATGTGTTCCACAGCAGGGAGGGGAAACCCGCCACGCACATGACCACCGACTGCCACTCCCTGAGGGAGATCAAGAAGGCACGACGCGCAAGGGAAGACCCCGACAACCACCCGCCAAACAGCGGGAAATTCGACAACGACGCCGGCTCGCTTCAGACCTTCACCGGCTTCAACACGAAGCGCGAGAAGAAGGTCATCGCCCGCGCCATCGCTGTCAATGCAGTGTCCCAGGTCGACATCCCCTAGTTCCTCAACTGGTCCAAGCAACAAATCACCTGGAGTCGCGAAGAACACTCGCCACGGATCGAATATCCGGGTCGAGTCTCCCTGGTGGTCAAGCCCAAGGTTGGGGACTACTGGCTCCCCAAGATGCTGATGGATGGCGGCAGCTCCATCAACATTATGTACCTGGACACGTTCAAGCGACTGCGGCTCCCGCAGTCGATGATCAAGACGACCTACACCACCTTCCACGGCATTGTCCCCCGTCGGAAGGCGTACCCGATCAGAAAAGTGACGTTGCCAGTCACCTTCGGCACACCAGCGAACTTCCACGCCGAGCGGATCATCTTCGAGCTGGTGCCTTTCAACAGCCCCTACCACTGCGTCCTGGGGCATCCGACATTCGCCAAATTCATGGCATCGCCCCACTACGCGTACAACGCGATGAAGCTCCCCGAGCCATATGGCATCATCACTATCCATGGCGACCCCGACATGGCCACAGAGTGCGAGGCCAAAGGCGCCAAGCTCGCCGACGCTGTCATAGCCGCAAAGGCGAACCATGCGGAGGAGCTCCCCAAGTACACGAGCATGGTCAACAATGACGACCCCACCATACTCAAGAAGCCCAACTCGGAGGGCGGCGGCTCCACCGCATTCGAGGCAACGACACACACTCGCTCCGTCGAGCTGGTCCCACGCGACCCCAGCCAGATGGTGATGATCGGAACGGGCATGAGCCCAGCATAGGTAGGCGCGCTCATCGAGTTCCTACGTGAGAATCGCGACATCTTCGCATGGAAACCTTCCGACATGCCTGGTGTCCCGAGGGAACTCGCTGAGCACAAACTCAATGCCGACCCCAAAGCGCGACCCGTCAAGCAGTCGCTGCGGACCTTCAATGAAGAGCGCCTCCAAGCAATCGCCGAGGAGGTGCAGCGTCTACTCGCTGCAGGCTTCATTCGGCCAATCAAATACTCCAAGTGGCTGGCAAACCCAGTCCTGGTCGATAAGAAAAATAGGACATGGAGAATGTGTATCGAGTACACAAACCTCAACAACGCCTGCCCGAATGAGCAATTCGTCCTCCAGCGGATCGACCAAATCATCTAATCGACCGCGGGTTCAGAGTCGCTATGCTTTCTAGACGCCTACTCTGGATACAACCAGATCAAAATGGCAGTCGAGAACGAGGAGAAGACGGCTTTCATCACGCCATCCAGAGCCTTCTGCTACACCGCCATGACCTTCGGCCTCAAGAACGCCGGGGCGACCTACCAGAGGGGCATGCAGGAGTGCCTTGCGAGCCAAATTGGCCACAACATCCATGTCTACATCGATGACGTGGTGGTGAAGTCCACTCTCCAGGGCGATCTACTCGCCGACCTGGCGGAAACCTTCGCAAACCTGCAGAGGTATAAGATAAAGCTGAACCCAGGAAAGTGCACCTTCGGTGTACCTACTGGATAGTTGCTGGGATACGTCGTCTCCAAGCGCGGGATCGAGGCAAACCCCACCAAGATCAACACGATCGCCTGGCTCGGCAAACCCGAGTGCCTTCGCGACGTCCAGAAGTTGGCCGGGCGAGTCGCGGCTATCAGTCGCTTCATCCCTCGGCTAGGCGAGAAGGGGATGCCCCTCTATCGCCTAATGCGCAAGAACCCCACATTACAGTGGGACAAGGAGGCAGACAACCCGCTCCATGCTCTCAAGGAGGTACTACTCGCGGCACCGCTACTCGCTACCCCCGTCGACAAGGAGCCCATGCTTGTCTACCTCGCGGCCTCCGAGCGAGTCGTCAGCGCCGTCATGGTCGTCAAACGGCCAGAGGAGGGCAAGGAGCGCCCGGTGCAGCGACCTGTATACTACATCAGCGAAGTCCTCACCGAGTCGCGCCAGCGCTACCCGCAATACCAAAAATTGGTACATGCGGTCTTCAGAACCTAGCGGCGATTGCCGCACTACTTCCAGGAGCACCCAATCACGGTCGTCTCCTCAGCACCGTTGCAGGACATCATCCGCAACCGTTAGGCGACTGGGCGAGTCGCCAAGTGGGCCGTCAAGATCGGAGTCCACAACATCAGATACGAGCCGCGCAAGGCGATTAAGTCACAGGCTCTAGAAGACTTTCTTGCCGACTGGGAGGAGGCCCAGCAGCCAGAGAAATTGCCATACCTCCACTACTGGTCCCTACACTTCGACGGCTTCAAGAATGCAGATTGTGTAGGGGCAGGGATCGTCCTCACATCTCCAAAGGGTGACAAGCTACACTACGTCCTGCAGCTTGACTTCACCACCTGAACCAACAACATGGACGAGTATGAGGCGCTCCTCCACGGCATTCGAGCAGCCAAGGAAATGAACAACAATCGTTGAAGTGTAGGTAATCCTCGGGACATCAGTAATCCTGCCTGCAACATACAAGCAAATAATAAGGGAAGCTCCAGCAAAACAACGCGACCCGCACGCTCGGGGACTCGCCAAAGAAAAACTCACCAATCAACAGGCGACAACGCTCCGTGATGAAGTCCTGAAGACCGAAGATGTCGTCCTGCAGCCCGGCGACGAGCGCATCTGACATCTTCCGCTCCTCAGGAGCAGAAGCAATGGCTGCCTTGGCCCTCCCATCCACCGAGGCCGCCTCTGCCTTTGCCTCCTTGAGCTCCTGCTCCAGGTCGGTGATTTGCTTCTTTGTGGCGCTCAAGGACAATAGCGTAGCCATCAGTTCATTCGCCGGAACCAGGCCCTGACGAGCCTTCTCCACGACGCATGCGCTATCCTCTTCATCAACAAAACCATTAATACGAGAAGAACAAGGTTTATGACCAGCGTCAAGCACGACGGCCACTCACCCGCAGTCGCTCGAAGCTGCTCGTTCGTTTCCCGGACAACGATGAGATCCCTCTCCACACGCTCCCTAGAGGCAAGCCGCTCCGCTGACTCGCGCTGCAGGCGCTACGCAATCATGGAAGCATCAGCAACAAAAATCCTAAGTGCCTAGCGGCTAGACACTCGGGGACTGGACAGCAAAAAAATCCTAAGTGCCTAGCCGCTGAAATTCAGTGACTAGCCACTCGGGGACTGGACAGCAAAAAATCCTAAGTGCCTAGCCGCTGAAATTTAGCAACTAGCCACTCGGGGACTGGACAGCGAAAAAATCCTAAGTGCCTAGCCACTGAAATTCAGCAAATAGACACTCAGCGACTGGACTCCAAAAAACAATAAGAATCCGACCACTGAAATTCAGTGGCCCGATCCTCGGGGACTGGCATACCTGGATGGCGGTGCCTAGCATGCCATGAAGCTCCATTGCATCCACCGATGTGAGCACGAATGGAGTACGCCCATGACACTGCTCGACCTCTGTGCCGACGACCTCGGGTAACTGGCTCGACGGCACCGATGCACTCGCCGCAGAGGACCTCGCTGCAAAGCGAGGGAACATCGCCACCGCGGCTCCCGCACCACTCGAGGATGGGCCAGTCGCCCCAACCGAGGCCACGGGCTGCACCCGCTGTGACTTTGTGTCGACCGTGGCCATCGGAGTCGCGCCCACTGCAATTGGAGCCTCGTTCGGGGCGACCGCTGGCTCGTCCAAAATCGTGACGACCTCGTCGCCCTTTAATTTCTTTGCGCCTTCAGTAGGCGCCTCTACCTCGTCGCCCATCCTCTTCTTCGAAGGGTCGACTAGTGCCTCCGCGGCACCCAATGGAACCTTGTCCACCGAAGGGTGACCTATCTTCTTCACTCCAGTCCTGCAGAACAATGCCGTCAGTAAACTAGCCAGTCAGACATGAATCGATTGGACAAATGAAAGGATCATAAATACTCACTTGGCGACTGGAATAAAACGTATGATAGTACAAATACTGGCCGACTTCTCCAACTCCGGCCCTAGTTTCCGATTGAGGACCGTCTTGAACACACTCTGTGCCCAAGATACCGTCGGATTCTTTGAGGATGAGGCCGCAGCAGGAGGGTCAGCTGCGATCTCTGCGGGAGCTCCCCTCGGTGGCGAGGTCCCTGCAGCTGGAGCGGCGCGAGTCAGGAAACTGGGTCGAAAGGCGGCGACAGCGCCGCCAACAGCATCTCGCCTTCCACAAAGGCCGCGCCGGCCACCGCGGTCGCATGCGCCGGTGTGTCATCCCTATCTTCCTCGGCCGCGCTGGTAGCATCGGAGCTACTCGTGGGTCGAGGTGGTGACACCGGCTTAGCCGGCTTCTTCTTCTTCTTCGGTGGCGGTGGTTTCTTCTTCAATGGCGTAGCTTCACGTCGCGAGGTGTGCTCGGGGAGCTCGTCATCACCTTCATCATGAGCCTCGAGGCTCTTGCTAGCCTCAAGCTCGCGTTGATGTTGCCTGCGGGTCTTGCGGGCCGTGGGTGCGGTGACTTCCACGGCCTCGCCGCCACTGTCGTCATCGTCGTCATCATCATCGTTCCTGTCACTTCTGACATCACCCTTGTCAGGCGAAGGCTCGCTCTCATCCTCGGCGGACGAGTTCGAGTTCTCGTCGTCTGCGGGTGGAAGCCAACCTCCCACCACTTGGAACAACTGCAATAGCAAAACGAAATTAGCACGACCGCGAATGCAAAACTACGACTGCGAAGTGCACAAGAAATAAAGGACTCACAGTTGGAGCTTGGCATTTCGTGGTGTAAGGGGCGACACCAGCCTTCGCTTCAAGATACTCTGCCTTGATGATCTTCTTCATGGCCAAGGTGTAGTCCTGGAGCCTCCACTCGGCTTGACAGGATTTCGTCGGGTCATCCTTTCCCGTGTACTCATACATGTAGTGGGCGCGACTGGCCAGAGGCACCAGCCGCCGCCCAAACTAGCAATTGTACAAATTGATGGTCTGGAGGCCCTTCCTCTCTAGGTTGCGGATCGTCTGCAACATCTAGTCGACGACCATCTGCTGGTCCAACGGGAGCTTGGTGACTTGGAGCCGATGCGGCTCGGGCCGGTCGGCGGAGTACGTCGGAAGCGCCACCTCGTCGTCCGGAGGCGACTCGGTCACGTAGAACCAGCTCTTCTTCCATTCGTTTACCGCCTTCTTCGGTAGCATCAGATCAAAGAAGGACGCCTTCGACTTCAGCTGAAAGGTCAGGCCGCCCACAGCTAGCATCGGGCCGCCTGCCTCTTCATGGCCAATCCTCCCATGGAACAGATCTTGCCATAGGGGGAAATACGGCCGGCAATCCAGGTAGCACTCACAAAACGACACGAAGATGGTGAGCTCGATGCTGTGAGGCCCTAGGTCCGACGGTCTGATGCCGTAGTAGGCGCAGAAGCGGCGGAAGAAGAGAGAAGTGGGGAATCTGAGCCCAGCTCCAAGTGGTCGGTGAAGCAGATGAACTCTCCCTCACGTGGATCTAGGATCACCTCTCTAGCCATAGGGATGCGCCATATCTCGGCGTGGAGGATCCCCGCCTCCTCGAACGATTTCAACAGCACTTTTGTGCACTTGCATCTGCGCCATGGTTCCGTCGGAGGCGCCATCAATTGGAGGCTCTGGGGCTATGAGTCGCTCTAGGTCACTCTAGTCGCTGCGTGGAATAGAGGATTGGGAATGCACGAGATCGGAGGAAGTGTGGGAAATATTCTTCCCTCACCCGTCACTCTCCTTATGTAGCGGTTGCTACCCGCCATCTTCGGGGAGCCGTTACCGCGCGGTACTTACGTCGATATTACCGTTGGATTACCCAACGACTAGTTTGACCAACGCTGACGGTCCAACTTCATCTACTTGACTCGCTGTCTTCAACGAGTCGATGATTCACCGACCTGATCACCATAATAGTGACTCGACTACTCGCCGACCCATTTGCCAAGCTACGATTCGACTAGTCACCGTTATTGCGACTAAAATGACTAGTTATTTCTTTTATTCAGGGAGTCCACCGCCGATTCGACTGGGTGTCCGAATTGGACCTGCATACTTTGACTGCCAACGAACACCTGCGACGAATCAACGACAGCCTCGGGGACTACTGATGGGGATATGCCGACTGGGGTATACCCAGCAGGACGTTTCCTACTGGCCCAAGCTTCCAGCGAGTGGGCCTGCAGGACGACGACTGGATCGAGACTTGGCAAGGACCCAGGCGACTGGAAGCTGGAGGCCTAGAAGCGTAGCTAGGCCTAGTCGGATTAGGTCAAGAACCTTCCAAATCCTTAACTAATTCGGTTGTAGATCTGTAAACCCTAGCGAGGTGAGCCTATATAAACCTCCCTAGGGTACGCATAGAGGACACGTTCCATCATACACCCCAGCAACTCGCCGCCTAGTCATCGAGCTTGCCCTTGTACTCTCTCCATAATACAATCTAGAAGGAGTAGGTCTATACCCTCTGGGGGGCCGAACCTGGGTAAACCCTTGTGTCTCCGCCCTCATCTCGCACAGCAGATGGCTGGCCGCCCTTGCCCTTCGTTGTACTATTCGCTGCCGATTGCAGCATCTGCCGTGGCCATTCCCACGACATGGATCCAGGCATGCATCCAGCCTAGGTAACCCATCGGGCACCCCAGACCAGTTTTCCCTAAAAATTAAGAGTGTCTTATAGGGTACATACAGTTAGCAACCGCATTTACCGGGCCGTAACTCGAAAAAAATACAGTACATGCCTACACCACGTGATAAATACCCACCTCCCGAGAATGGCCATGCACCATGGTGTAGCATGTGTGGAAATTGCCTTTGTCCCATGGGCGTGCCCTAATCTTGCACCTCCTTTGGGAAAACAACGGTTTTTCGGGTTCACAAAATGGAAAGTCAAGATTTCTCCTATAACACCCCATTTTTAGCTAATGTCTAATTAGGGTTTTGATTGTGCATTCATTAGGATCATCTATTAAAAATGCATGCAAAGAAAATAATGCCAAACCCTAAACCCTACTCTCTCCCTCTATTTGAAAAGCATTCAAATGGTTTTGAATTTGAAAAGGTACCAAAATGTGGAGCCCAATTGATTATGAGGGCCCCATAGTATTTTAGATCTTTATATAACCCTGTGGCATTTTTGAAATATCCCAAAACAGTTTTGTATTTGAAATTACAAAATAGAATTGGAAATAGATTTAGAAAAAGGGTTTTCTATAAAAAACAGATCCAGACCAGAAACAGGTCGGCCCATCTACTCCCTCTCCTTTCTTCCCCTCAGCATGCAGCAGCCAGCGGCCCAAGTGTGGCCCAGACCATCCCATCCTGGCCCGTACCCCTTCGGCGTCTCTTTCTTTTCTTCTTCCTCGCATCCGACGGGAAGCAGCTCGCTGTCTTTGGCTTTGTCGTCGATCTCCGCCGCCTGATCCCCGCCGTCCCTCGAGCTCTGGAGTGCGGATAAGAGTGCCACGACGCCTTTGCCTCGACCTTATCCTTCCCGCACTCTATCACGACCTCCCTCTCTCGAATCACTTTGGCCGAAACCCTAGCTCCGCATAACCGCCGGTGCGCCGCCGCTCCAGTCCTCCCCGCCCACAAACGAGGATGCTAGAGTCACCAACTCTTCTCCTGGAGCTTCCTCACTAACAGAATCAAGCTGGCGTGCTCATAATCAAGCCAATCGAGGCCTCCTTCCCCGACTCTGGCTGCCACCTTCGCCGTTGATTCCGGCCACACCCGGCCTCGCCCTGCCTCGATGACCCTCCCACGAGCATCCTGGTGAGCTTGTGGTTCTTAGGAGCCTCTCCATCCCTCCCTCTCTGGTTTGTTCCCCGTGTCGACCACTGCCGTGTGCCTCCGCCGTCGCTCGCCGTAGCCACTGCTCCGATGACCCTTTCCTAGCGGCGCCGCCCCTATTAAGCTCCCCTTGATGTGCTGATTCAAACACGCAAAGCCCCGCAGCCCCACGTGCTCTCCAGCATTGCCGCCGGCCTCCGTCTGCCACTTTGCCGCCATGGTGACGTGAGGCCAGTGTTAGCAGCACGCAAGGTTGGCCACGTTGGCAGCATATGTGGCTCCTGGCCCACAAGTCAGCCGCAGTGGCTAGAGCTAGTACCAGTGAGAAACCACCCAGTGCCCCTGGTGATGTCAGCTTTGTGTCATGCTGACGCAGTAAACCTATTTAAATGGTAAATAAATCTAGAAATTGAATAAACATTGTAAATTCAATAACTAATGATTTATAAATCAGAAAAATACAAATAATATATCAATATTTTCAAAAAATGAGAACTACCTATTTAATCTATAATCATGCATTGTTAAACAACTTAAATGACAAGTTTAATTAGAGAACAAACTAACCCCTCTCATATACATCCGGAGTTTCCCCGAGTTAGGGTTTTCACCCCTCGGAACCCTGACTAAATTGCAAGCATGCTTAGGGTTTATATTTCAATACAATTTAACTTGTCATATCATCATCATTGCTTGAGCATTGCATCGATGCCATGTATTGATTGTTTCCCTTTGTTTCCGGTATTTGGTTCTTTTTTGGTAGAATACGATATCGAGATCGAGATCAAGATTGAAGAACGAGATCAAGACCGGTGAAGCTCGAAGACAAATACTTGACCAACTGTAACCAAGTCAAGTACAAGTCTCCCGAAGATCTGCTTATTGGTTATCAACTGGAAAAGGCAAGCATAGCCGCACCCTGATATAATCCTATGATTTTGAAAGCATTTCAATTCCTGCCATGATGCATACGATTCTACAGTGGTCTTTTATTGATAGATAGAGTATCCTATATGTTGCATTACTCCCTTTGAGCTTATATTACCTGATCCACTGCTCCTAGCATAACTAGGTCTGGCTTGTGTGCACTGCTAAAGCCTATATCTGTGTCCTGCTTAGCCATGCATAGCTGTTGAGTCTAGTTCATCCAGATGATGTATCAGATTCATATA
Organism: Avena insularis; assembly: GCA_023614405.1. Classification (NCBI taxonomy): domain Eukaryota; kingdom Viridiplantae; phylum Streptophyta; class Magnoliopsida; order Poales; family Poaceae; genus Avena; species Avena insularis. The sequence continues at coordinate 130,695,913 of CM042697.1, read as the reverse complement.
ATCTAGTATGACAGGAGAACATGATGATATGAGATCAGTGACATGATATTAAACATGCTAAGGCTTGTATGGGAGGCCACAGTGGGATGTAGTTTTTCTAGTCCCATTCTCGCCACCAATAGGACCCGAGTTCTTGCCTCTTGAACCAAAACGAGCGTACAACCACACGGGGTTTATGTGGACTCCCTGATTGACTAACTTGCCTAGTAGATTCCATGAGTCACATAGTTCAGGCATTCCATTCGACATGCATTCTGGATCTTCTCGAAGGCGGTGAAGGAGGTGCATTCATAACAGGTAGGTAAGCGTGGTAGGGGTTGCTTGTGGTAGATGGCGCCCCTAGTAAACCAACCTCGCCTCACATCTTTAAGGACTGGCTTCGGGATTTTACCCGTTATGGTGGAACCATCCTTATTGTGTGACTCATGGTCTCGAAGAAAGCAAGGTAAAGGTCGTGTCTAACCACCCTCTGCCGGCCTTCCAAGGAAGAGGGGTAATGATTCTGGCATTAAGAGAAGGTTAGTACGTGTGGGTAAAGTTGTACACCCCTACAGGGTAATAATCTTTCAGAAAGTCGTGTCCACGGTTATGGACGACTTGGGAACGGATGTGAGATCATAGAGAACATGAACCTAATCTTAAAACTTGGTAGATCAACGTGTGCTTAAGGATGCTTCCTCATGGGTACGAGGGGGTGATCCTAGTTAGGGTTCAGATGATGATGATTTGGTGGATATCAAAACATGATGAACAATAATTCGGAGATGTCGCTCTCTTATCCCCTTTTAAAATACGCTGACTAGACGAGCTTCTTCTCTCCCTTGTTTTACAAAGAAAGATGGCTTTATGCAAAACAACTCCACCAGCCATAAGTCTTGTGGAGTACACCCTGTACTCACCCTTGCTTTGTTGATACCTTTGACAGAGTAAGTGTCCACCTGAAGATGAGTTCTGTACTACATCGACATCGACGAGTAGCTTGGGGTTCTCGGCCGGCATCCTGGAATCTATGGGCTGGGACGTCATCGTTATGCTTCAGGCCTCTTAGGCCATTTATTAAGTTTGCTATACTTAATAGCATAATTTGCCTTCCGTTGTTTGATGTTTGTGGTCAGTGACCTCTGCTTGTAATAATTTGGTTCTCTGCTCAGTTATGAGCTTTCTGTAATAAGTTTTGTGTCGTCGGGTCACTGCCGTGTTATCAATTCTTCACTGGATATCCTCGAGCTGAAGGTTAAGCTTATGTCAGACAAAGGTCTTGGATTTGTTTAGCCCTGATCCCGGGGGTGTCACAGGTTTTGGTATCAGAGCAGTACCGACCATAGGAAAACCTTGCTATTGGTCGATGTTGAGTCTAGTGATTGTGAAAACTATTTTAAAGCTAAAAGTATTTGTGAAAACTCTAGTATGCTTCTTTTACTTCTTATCCAGGTTCGCTCTAACTCTGGGTTATCTTATCTGGTGTTGATTTTGGAAAACTTTTGATATCTCCTCTAGTCTTTCAAAACTTAGGTGCCTTCTTGGCATGTCGTTTCTCAACAAGTTAACCTAGTGTTGAGTTCTCTAGAGTTGTGTGTGTTGTTAATTCCTTGTTCCCCTTTGCTCCTGTTCACATGCGAGATTCCTTTCAATCATGATCTCTCTGTTTTATGGATCCTACAATATAATGATCCATAGTATTCTGCTCTAGGCTTCGAGGATTCCTTTCTCCTCGAATGCCTCCTTTTTATTGTTTGGGTACTTCATAAGTTGTATCTTCTTTTGGAATCTTCCTCGTGATTACTACCTTGCAGTGTACGCTATGTCACTCAAGAAGTAGTTACTCCTTTCTTTGGTTCTTAACCCTTGGACCTGAACCTAAGATCCCTGATTGTGCTGGATTCTGGTGTTGTGAATCTTGTACATGAAGCTGACCTTTAACCCAAGATCCATTCCTTTGACCCCTATTATTAGTGTTCACACATTACCTCAGGATGGCTGGTACTACAATTCTAGCCTTCAAGCCTGTGGTCTTTGTCGCGATTTAGTTGTGACAACTACGGACTTCCCCTACCACTAGCTATGGCAGATGTTCTTTAATGTTACCAAAAAGATCATGACAAGCGTACTCCTCGAGAGTCTCACATCTATACTCATGACTCTGCCACACCTTTCCTTCTCTGCATTGGTCTTCGGAAGATTGTTGACTTATGCATCCACATCCCGAGATTCTATCCTGAGCATGTTCCTTTCCCCTTGTTGTTTTCTGACCTTTGTCTACTAGTTGGTAGCAAATTAGTACATGTGCATTGGTGTCTTCTGATGCAAGATACTCTTGTCGTCCATCATGACAAACTATTTCCGGATGTCAGGAGAAAGAAACCCCAGTACCTCATCATATCTAGGACCAGGTCAAAGTGTTGTAATCCGCAGATTAAGAGGCATTGAGTGTCTTTCATCTGTTCTTTCTTAAAGTATCACCCTCTCTCAAACTAAGAGGTCGTGCTGAGATTCATGACCCTCTTAATGAAGTAATGCTTTTAAACATCTTTACCTACCCTTCCTCGAGCTTTCGTGCTCGTGAGGGATGTTTGTGCGTAATAATGTGGCCACTCGATATTCTTAGCAATTATTATTGTTTTGAACTCTAAGGACATTTGTGTCATTCTCAGCGTGATTGGTTAACCCTGTCACTAAGCAAAGGATGATTCTGTTACCAAGTCTGCTATTTTGGTGCACTCTCTTCGGTCAAAGAGTTAGGCTCGTGCTGAACCTCTGAGACTATGTCTTCTTGCCTTACAAAGCAAGTTCCCTCTCGAACTAAGTGACATATCGGTGGTTCGTGATATTCTGGATGTCTACTAGAAGTATCGCCATGTTTCCACATGACCGTGTTGTCAAGTTCTTGAGCAATAAAGTTCTTTGAACTGTTCCTTTCTCCAAGGATCCATACTGGATACCCCTGAACTAGTTGGTTGAGCTTAAACAACAACTTGGAGAGTTGTAGGACAAAAGTTTTATCCGACTCTGTTTCACCTTAAAGGGATGTCTATTTTTGTTAGTGTTTAAGAATGATAATATTTCCTTCGTGGACATGTTATATTCCCCCATCTTTGATTTGATCTGGGTTATCGTCAAACCAAACTCAGTTCCAAGGATTATCTTGATGATGTTCCTTCTCGTGGTGTTTCACTTGAGTACATCTTCATGTTCTTTGGTCCTACCAATACTTTTGCCTTGTTCAAGAACATGTGATTTCATCCTCTTGGAGTATCTCGATAAGTTTGTTGTTGAGACCATTAATGACATCCCTATATTCTCCATGTTAGGTTAGATTCATATGGAACATTTGGCATTACTGTTGGAAACTTTCGCAAAACATCTTCGTGTTATCTCGAAGTATGTATTCTGGATGTTAGAAGTAACCTTCTCCGGTCATGTACAAATGTTGAAAGATGTCGTCGTGAACTCGAGCAGAGTTATCTCCGTTGCTTAAGGGCATATGTGTGTTCTATTGTTAGTACTTTATGTGTGTGTGACTGTCTTTCGACAAGTTGCTAGTCTAGCAAAATAGCTCATCTTTTGGAGCTTTACACTATAGTCCATATCTTGAGAATCTAGTAAACTCTACCTTCGCGGTAAATGTTCCAAAACTTTCTATTCATACATGTTGAGTCTGAAATATCATTTCACTTAACCAAATCTGAATCTCAAGCAACAACGATGGTTGGTGTTCCTCAAGATTTTGACATAGGTCTCTTTGTAAATCCGTCAAGATTGATGTAATGGTTGACACACCTAGACGGAAAGACCTTGTGTTATATTCTCTTAATTCAGCAATAATAACCACTCTTCATGAGGCTTCTTCTATAATTTGTTGTAGAATTGTTCTTATGGTTTCCTTTGTATCCGAAGTTTGACCTTTACCTGATGTTTGATTTTCCGAACATCAAGGAGAACATTTAAAGTAGTGTTGCTAAATGTCTCTCGGTCAATCGTCCAGACCCTTTTATGTTGGCAATCATTTTGTTGTGCCAAGTAATTGAAGTCTGAATGAAGTTTCTTTCTTCTTGTGTAATTAGGAATCTTCTCAACTACTCATCCAGTAGTGTAAAGTGATATCATGATCTTTGGTAAAAGTTCTGATAAACCTGGGTGAATAAAGAGTTTCCTTCGTTTTCTCAACCATGTTCTAAGAGTGACTATGATTTTGGTAATCAGAAGTTTTTCTTGATACATGTTCTTTGTGACTCTTAAGAGTCCTCTCCACCAAAACATCTCTCTGCCTTTAGCCTTCTGTTGAATGAAAAAAATGATGACCCTTCTGTTTCAAAAGTAGTTCAACAACTTGGTTTTTTTTGATACATATCTCTGAAACCCGAAATCTCCACTTAAGCCATTTAGTAGAGGTTCATTTGTCGAAGTCTGTGGTCATGTTCTTTCTGTTGGAACCTTCCTCCTTAGAAGCTTAAACTCTTCTGATGTTCCATGGTCTCAATCCTTATGAAGACCATCTATCTAATAACTTGAAACCTTCTCCTTTTGTTTCCTCCGTTACCTTGACGTGTTTCATGTTTGTCATCTCATAGTTGTTTCTGAACACTCCATCCATGAGTTGAACATGAGATACTCTGTGTGTTGTTTAGTGTGTTCCCTCATATCCTTAGAGTGACCATGTTTCTTTCTCTCTCCGTCTCTCTTCCTACCTTTGGAATCTCAGGTCGAGATTATCATAAGGGGGATAGAGCTGTAACACCCTAGTTTTAGCTAATGTCTAATTAGGGTTTTGATTGTGCATTCATTGGCATCATATCTTAAAAATGCATGCAAAGAAAATAATGCCAAACCCTAAACCCTACTCTCTCCCTCTATTTGAAAAGCATCCAAATGGTTTTGAATTTGAAAATTTACCAAAATGTGGAGCCCAAAATTGGTTATGAGGGCCCCATAGTATTTTAGATCTTTATAAAACCCTGTGACATTTTTGAAATATCCCATAACAGTTTTATTTTGAAATTACAAAACATAATTGGAAAATAGATTTAGAAAAAGGGTTTTCTATAAAAAAACACAGATCCAGGCCGACCCATCTACTCCCTCTCCTTTCTTCCGCTCAGCGCGCAGCAGCCAGCGGCCCAAGTGTGGCCCAGACCAGCCCATCCCGGCCCGTACACCTTCGGCGTCTCTTTCTTTTCTTCTTCCTCGTGTCCAACGGGAAGCATCTCGCTGTCTTTGGCTTCATCGTCGATCTCCGCCGCCTCATCCCCGCCGTCCCTCGAGCTATGGAGTGCGGATAAGAGTGCCACGACGCCTCTGCCAAGACCTTATCCCTTCCCGCACTCTCTCGTGACCTCCCTCTCTCGAATCCCCTCTGGCCGACACCCTAGCTCCGCATAACCGCTGGCTCCCCGCCGCTCCAGTCCTCCCCGCCCGCAAACGAGGATGCTGGAGTCACCACCTCTTCTCCTGGAGCTTCCTCACTAACGGAATCAAGCTGGCGTGCTCACAATCAAGCCAATCGAGGCCTCCTTCCCCGACTCCGGCCGCCACCTTCGCTGTTGATTCTGACCACACCCGGCCTCGCCCTGCCTCGACGAACCTCCCACGAGCATCCTGGTGAGCTTGTGGTTCTCAGGAGCCTCTCCACCCTCCCCCTCACTCTATGGTTTGTTCACCGCGTTGACCACTGTCGTGTGCCTCCGCCGTCGCTCGCCGTAGCCACCACTCCGATGACCCTTTCCTAGCGGTGTCGCTGTATTAAGATCCCCTTGATGCACTGATTCAAACACGCAAAGCCCCATAGCCCCGCGTGCTCTCCAGCATCGCCGCCGGCCACCTTCTGCCCGCTGTGGTGATGTGAGGCCCGCATCAGCAGCATGCAAGGTTGGCCACGATGGCAGCCTATGTGGCTCCTGGCCCACAAGTCAGCGGTAGTGGCTAGAGCTAGTACCAGTGAGAAACCACCCAGTGCCCCTGGTGATGCCAGCTTTGTGTCACGCTGACACAGTAAACCTATTTAAATGGTTTAAATAAATTCATAAATTGAATAAACATTGTAAATTCAATAACTAATGATTTATAAGTCAGAAAAATACAAATAATATATCAAAATGTTCAGAAAAATGAGAACTACCTATTTAATCGATAATCATGCATTGTTAAACAACTTAAATGACAAGTTTAATTAGAGAACAAACTAACCCCTCTGATATACATCCGGAGTTTCCCCGAGTTAGGGTTTTCACCCCTCGGAACCCCGACTAAATTTCCAAGCATGCTTAGGGTTTACATTTCAATACAATTTAACTTGTCATATCATCATAATTGCTTGAGCATTGCATCGATGACATGTGTTGATTGTTTCCCTTTCTTTCTGGTATTTGGTTCTTCTTCGGTAGAATACGATATCGAGATCGAGATCAAGATTGAAGACCGAGATCAAGACCGTCGAAGCTCGGAGACAAATACCTGACCAACTGTAACCAAGTCAAGTACAAGGCTCTGAAGATCTGCTTATTGGTTATCAACTGGCAAAGGCAAGCATAACCCCACCATGATATAATCCTATGATTTTGAAAGCATTTCAATTCCTGCCATGATGCATATGATTCTACTGTGGTATTTTATCGATAGATAGAGTATCCTATCTGTTGCATTACTCCCTTTGAGCTTATATTACCGGATGCACTACTCCTAGCATAACTAAGTCTGGCTTGTGTGCACTGCTAAAGCCTATATCTGTGTCCTGATTAGCCATGCATAGCTGTTGAGTCTAGTTCATCCAGATGATGTATCAGATTCAGATAATCTAGTATGACAGGAGAACGTGATGATATGAGATCAGAGATATGAGATTAAACATGCTAAGGATTGTATGGGAGGCCACGGTGGGATGTGGTTTTTAAAGTCCCATGCTCGCCACCACTAGGACCCGAGTTCTTGCCTCTTGAACCAAGACAAGCATACAACAACACGGGGTTTATGGGGACCCCCTGATTGACTAATTTTCTAGTAGATTCCATGATTCACATAGTTCGGGCGTTCCATACGACATGCATTCTGGATCTTCTCGAAGGCGGTGAAGGAGGTGCATTCATAATAGGTAGGTAAGCGTGGTCGGGGTTGCTTGGGGTAGATGGCGCCCCTGGTAAACCAACCTCGCCTCACATCTTTAAGGACCGGCTTCGGGATTTGACCCGTTACGGCGTAACCATCCTTATTGCGTGACTCATGGTCTCGGAGAAAGCAATGTAAAGGTCATGTCTAACCACCCTCTGCCGGCCTTCCAAGGAAGAGGGCTAATGATTCTGGCATTAAGAGAAGGTTAGTACGTGTGGGTAAAGTTGTACACCCCTGCAGGGTAATAATCTTTTGGAAAGCCGTGTCCATGGTTATGGACAACTTGGGAACGGATGTGAGATCATAGAGAACATGAACCTAATCTTAAAACTTGGTAGATCAACGTGTTCTTAAGGATGCTTCCTCATGGGTACGAGGGGGTGATCCTCGTTAGGGTTCACATGATGATGATTTGGTGGATATCAAAACATGATGATCAATACTTCGGAGATGTCGCTCTCTTATCCCCTTTTAAAATACTCTGACTAGACGAGCTTCTTCTCTCCCTTGTTTTACAAACAAAGATGGCTTTATGCAAAACAACTCCACTAGCTATAATTCTTGCGGAGTACACCCTGTACTCACCCTTGCTTTGTTGATACTTTTGACAGATTAGGTGTCCACCTGAAGATGAGTTCTGTACTACATCGACGAGTAGCTTGGGGTTCCCGGCCGGCAGCCTGGAATCTATGGGCTAGGACGTCCTTGTTACGCTTCAGGCCTCTTAGGACATTTGTTAAGTTTGCTATACTTAATAGCATAATTTGCCTTCTGTTGTTTGATGTTTGTGGTCAGTGACCTATGCTTGTAATAATTTGGTTCTCTGCTTAGTTATGAGCTTGCTGTAATAAATTTTGTGTCGTAGGGTCACTGCCATGTTATCAATTCTTCACTGGATATCCTCGAGCTCAAGGTTAAGCTTATGTCAGATAGAGGTCTGGGATTTGTTTATCCCTGATCCCGGGGGTGTCACATCTCCAAAGCACCACGAAATCTCTAGTTGGAAAAGTCGCTTGTGATGCCGAGAGGGAGCTAGGTGCCAGTTTTGGGCTCAATCCATGGAGTGGTTCCATGTTCTGGGTAGCAGGGGGGTTTTAGGGTTGGAAGCCATGTTAAATCACACTCGATAGACATCCTGGTGGTGCCTTGGGTGCCAAATGATTTTATGAGGTAAGTGGTTCACATGCAAGGGCTCCAAAAGCCGTTTTCACGTTTTTTTTTATTTTTTTAAGATTTTGTTTGGTGCTACCAAAGAAAACGGAGAAACCAGCCGGCGGCCGCGGCAATGCGACGGTCGGTGCAATTTTCGACCCAGGCATGCATCTAGCCTAGGTACCCCATGGGGAACCCCAAACCATTTTCCCAGAAAATTGAGAGTGTCTTATAGGATACATACAGTTAGAAACCATATTTACCGGGCCATAAGTTGAAAAAAATACAGTACATGTCTGCACCACGAGATAAATACCCACCTCTCAGGAATGTCCATGCACCATGGTGTAGCATGCGTGGAAATTTCCTCTAGCCCATGGGCACACCGTAATATTTCACCACCTTTGGGAAAACGCTGGTTTTTCGGGATCAGAAAATGGAAAGTGGATATTTCTCCAAAGCACCACGAAATATCTTGTTGGAGAAGTTGCTTGTGATGCCGAGAGGGAGCTCGGTGCCGGGTTTAAGCTCAATACATGGAGTGGTTCCATGTTCTGGGCAGCGGGGTGATCTAGGGTTGTAAGGCATGTTAACTCACACTCGATAGACATCCTGGTGGTGCCTTGGGTGCCAACTGACCTGGTATGACCTGCCTATGATTTTATGAGGGTAGTGGGTCACATGCAAGGGCTCTAGGAGACATTTCACGTTTTTTTTATTTTTTTAGATTTTGTTTGGTGCTGCCTAAGAAAATGGCAAAACCCGCCGGCGGCCGCGGCAACGCGATGATCAGTGTAATATTGGACCTAGGTATGCATCCAACTTAGGTACCGCATGGGGCACCCCAAACCATTTTCCCCCGAAAATTGAGAGTTTCTTATAGGGTACAGATAGTTAGAAACCGCATTTTCGGACCGTAACTCGAAAAAAATACAGTACATGCCTGCACCATGAGATAAATACACACCTCCTGGGAATGGCCATGCACCAAGGTGTAGCATGTGTGGAAATTGCCTCGGGCCCATGGGCGCGCCCCAATCTTGCACCTCCATTGGGAAAACGCCAGTTATTCGGGTTCAGAAAATGGAAAGTCGAGATTTCTCCAAAGCACCACGAAATATCTAGTTGGAGAAGTCGCTTGCGATGTCGAGAGGGATCTAGGTGCCGGGTTTGGGCTCAATCCATGTAGTGGTTCCAAGTTCTGGGGAGCGAGCGGGAGATCTAGAGTTGGAAGCCATGTTAACTCACACTTGATAGACATCCTGGTGGTGCCTTGGGTGCCAAATGACCTGGTATGCCCTGCCTATGATTTTATGAGGGTAGTGGGTCACATGCAAGGGCTCCAGGAGCCGTTTTCATGTTTTTTTGTTTTTTTTAAGATTTTGTTTGGTGCAGCCGAAGAAAACGGTGAAACCCACCGGTGGCCATGGCAACGCGACGGTAGGGGAAATCTTGGACCCAGGCATGCATCCAGCCTAGGTACCCCATGGGGCACCCCTAATCATTTTTCCCCGAAAATTGAGTGTCTTATAGGGTACATACAGTTAGCAACCGCATTTACCGGGCCATAACTCAAACAATATATAGTACATGCCTGCACCACGAGATAATTACCCACCTCCCGTCAATGTCCATGAACCATGCTTTATCATGCGTGGAAATTGCCTCTGGCCCATGGGCGCGCCCTAATCTTGCATCTCCTTTGGGAAAATGCTGGTTTTTCGGGTTTAGAAAATGGAAAGTCGAGATTTCTCCAAAGCACCACGAAATCTCTAGTTGGAGAAGTCGCTTGCGATGCCGAGAGGGAGCTAGGTGCCGGGTTTGGGCTTAATCCATGGAGTGGTTCCAAGTTCTGGGAAGCGAGCGGGGGATCTAGAGTTGGAAGCCATGTTAACTCACACTCGGTAGGCATCCTGGTGGTTCCTTGGGTGCCAAATGACCTGGTATGCCCTGCCTATGATTTTATGAGGGTAGTGGGTCACCTGCAAGGGCCCAAGGAGACGTTTTCACATTTTTTCATTTTTTTTAGATTTTCTTTAGTGCTGCCCAAGAAAACGGAGAAACCCGCCAGCGGCCGCGGCAACGTGACGGTCGGTGCAATCTTGGACCCAGGCATGCATCTAGCCTTGGTACCCCATGCGACACCCAAAACCATTTTTCCCCGAAAATTGAGAGTGTCTTATAGGGTACATATAGTTAGAAATTGCATTTACCGGGACGTAACTCGAAAAAAATACAGTACATGCCTGCACCAAGAGATAAATACCCACCTCCTAGGAATGTCCATGCACCATGGTGTAGCATGTGTGGAAATTGCCTCAGGCCCATGGGCGTGCCCTAATCATGCACCTCCTTTGGGAAAAATCCGTTTTTTCGGGTTTAGAAAATGGAAAGTCAAGATTTCTCCAAAGCACCACGAAATATCTAGTTTGACAAGTCGCTTGCGATGCCGAGAGGGAGCTTGGTACCGGGTTTGGGCTCAATCCATGTAGTGGTTCCATGTTCTGGGCAGCGGGGGGGGGGATCTAGGGTTGGAAGCCATGTTAACTAACACTCGGTAGACATCCTGGTGGTGCCTTGGGTGCCAAATGACCTGGTATGCCCTGCCTATGATTTTATGAGGGCAGACGGTCACATATAAGGGCTCCAGGAGCCGTTTTCACGTTTTTTTAATTTTTTTAGATTTTGTTTGGTGCTGCCCAAGAAAACGGCGAACCCGCTGGTGGTCGCGCCATGCGATGGTCGGTGCAATCTTGGACCCAGGCTTGCATCCATCCTAGTTACCCAATAGGGAACCCCAAACCATTTTTCCCTGAAAATTGAGAGTGTCTTATAGGGTACATACAGTTAGAAACCACATTTATCAGGCCCTAACTCGAAAAAATACAGTACATGCCTGCACCACGAGATAAATACCCACCTCCCGGGAATGTCCATGCACGATGGTGTAGCAAGCGCGGAAATTGCCTCGGGCCCATGGGCGTGCCCTAATCTTGCACCACCTTTGGGAAAACGCCGTTTTTTCGGGTTTAGAAAATGGAAAGTCAAGATTTATCCAAAGCACCATGAAATATCTAGTTGGATAAGTCTCTTGTGATGTCGAGAGGGAGCTAGGTGCCGGGTTTGGGCTCAATCCATGGAGTGGTTCCATGTTCTAGGCAGCGAGGGGGGGGATCTAGGGTTGGAAGCCATGTTAACTCACACTCGATAGACATCCTGGTGGTGCCTTGGGTGCCAAATGACCTGTTATGCCCTGCCTATGATTTTATGAGGGTAGTGGTTCACATGCAAGGTCTCCAGTAGCCATTTTCACGTTTTTTTATTTTTCAGATTTTGTTTGGTGCTGCCCAAGAAAACGGCGAAACCCGCCAGCGGCCGCGGCAACGCGACGGTCGGTGCAATCTTGGACACAGGCATGCATCCAGCATAGGTACCCCGTGGGGCACTCCCAACCATTTTCCCAGAAAATTGACAGTGTCTTATAGGGTACATACAATTAGAAACCGCATTTACCGGGCCGTAACTCACAAAATACAGTACATGCCTGCACCACGACATAAATACCCACCTCCCGGGAATGGCAATGCACCATGGTGAAGCATGCGTGGAAATTGCCTAGGCCCATGGGCGCGCCCTAATATTGAACCTCTTTTGGGAAGATGCTGGTTTTTCGGGTTCAGAAAATAGAAAGTCGAGATTTCTCAAAAGCACCACAAAATAGCTAGTTGGAGAAGTCGCTTGCGATGCCGAGAGGGAGCTAGGTGCCGGGTTTGGGCTCAATCCATGGAGTACTTCCATGTTCTGGGCAGCAAGGGGGGATATAGGTTAGGAAGCCATGTTAACTCACACTCGATAGACATCCAGGTGGTGCCTTGGGTGCCAAATGACCTGGTATGCCCTGCCTATGATTTTATGAGGGTAGTGGGTCACATGCAAGGACTCCAGGAGCTGTTTTCACTTTTTTTAGATTTTGTTTGGTGTTTCCCAAGAAAACGGAGAACCCGCCGGCGGCCGCGGCAACACGGCGGTCGATGCAATATTGGACCCAGGCATGCATCCAGCCTAGGTACCACATGGGAAACTCCAAACCATTTCCCCCAAAATTGAGAGTGTCTTATAGGGTACATACAATTAGAAACCGCATTTACTGGGCCGTAACTCAAAAAAACTACAGTACATGCCTGCACCACGAGATAAATAACCACCTCCTGGGAATGGCCATGCACCATGGTGTAGCATGCGTGGAAATTGCCTCGGTCCCATGGGTGCGCCCTAATCTTGCACCTCCTTTGGGAAAACGTCGGTTTTTCTAGTTCAGAAAATCGAAAGTCGAGATTTCTCCAAAGCACCACGAAATCTCAAGTTGAAGAAGTCACATGCGATGCCGAGAGGGAGATAGGTGCCGGGTTTGGCCTCAATCCATGGAATGGTTCCATGTTTTGGGCAGCGAGAGGGGGATCTAGGGTTGGAAGCCATGTTAACTCACACTCGGTAGACATCCTCATGGTGCCTTTGGTGCCAAATGACCTGGTATGCCCTTCCTATGATTTTATGAGGCCAGAGGGTCACGTGCAAGGGCTCCAGGAGCCGTTTTAATGTTTCTTTTTATTTTTTTAGATTTATTTGGTGCTGCCCAAGAAAACGACGAAACCCGCTGGCGGACGCGGCAACGCGACGGTCAGTGCAATCTTGGACCCAGGCATTCATCCAGCCTAGGTACCCCATGGGGCACCCCAAACCATTTTCCCCCAAAATTGAGAGTGTCTTATAGGGTACATATAGTTAGCAACCACATTTACCGGGCTGTAACTCAAAAAATATAGTACATGCCTGCACCACGAGATAAATACCCACCTCCCGGGAATGTCCATGTACCATGGTTTAGCATGCATGGAAATTGCCTCTGGCCCATGGGCGCGCCCTAATCTTGCACCTCCTTTCGGAAAACACCGGTTTTTCGGGATTAGAAAATGGAAAGTCGAGATTTCTCCAAAGGACCCCGAAATCTCTAGCTAGAGAAGTCGCTTGGGATGCCGAGAGGGAGCTAGGTGTCGGGTTTGGGCTCAATCCATGGAGTGGTTCCATGTTCTGGGCAGCGGGGGGATCTAGGGTTGAAGCCATGTTAACTCACACTCGATAGACATCCTGGTGGTGCCTTGGGTGCCAAATGACCTGTTATGCCCTGCCTATGATTTTATGAGGGTAGTGGGACACATGCAAGGGCTACAGGAGCTGTTTTCACGTTTTCCCATGTTTTTAAGATTTTCTTTAGTGCTGCCCAAGAAAACCGCGAAACACGCGGCGGCCGCGGCAACGCGACGGTTAGTGCAATCTTGGACCCAGGCATGCATCTAGCATAGTTACCCCATGGGGCACCCCAAACCATTTTCCCCAAAAATTGAGTGTGTATTATAGGGTATATATAGTTAGAAATTGTATTACCGGGTCGTAACTCGAAAAAATACAGTACATGCCTGCACCACGAGATAAATAACCACCTCTTGAGAAGGTCCATGCACCATGGTGTAGCATGCGTGGAAATTGCCTCGGGCCCATGGGCGTGCCCTAATCTTGCACCTCCTTTGGGAAAAATCCGGTTTTTCGAGTTCAGAAAATGGAAAGGCAGGATTTCTCCAAAGAACCACGAAAGATCTAGTTGGAGAAGTCGCTTGCGATGCCGAGAGGGAGCTAGGTGTCGGATTTGGGCTCAATCCATGGAGTGGTTCCATGTTCTGGGCAGCGAGGGGGGGGTCTAGGGTTGGAAGCCATGTTAACTCACACTCGGTAGACATCCTGGTGGTGCCTTGGGTGCCAAATGACCTGGTATGCCCTGCCTATGATTTTATGGTGGCAGTGGGTGACATGAAAGGGCTCCAGGAGCCGTTTTCTGTTTTTCTTTATTTTTTTAGATTTTGTTTGGTGCTGCCCAAGGAAATGGTGAAATGCGGCGGCGGCCGCGGCAACGCGATGGTCGGTGCAATCTTGGACCCAGGCTTGCATCCATCCTAGGTACCCAATGGGACACCCCAAATCATTTTCCCCTGAAAATTGAGAGTGTCTTATAGGGTACATACATTTAGAAACCGCATTTACCAGGCCGTAAGTCGAAAAAAATACAGTACATGCCTGCACCACGAGATAAATACCCACCTGCTAGGAATGGCCATGCACGATAGTGTAGCATGCGTGGAAATTGCCTCGGGCCCATGGGCGTGACCTAATCTTGCACCACCTTTGGGCGAACGCCGGTTTTTCGGGTTTAGAAAATGTAAAGTCGAGATTTCTCCAAAGCACCACGAAATCTCTAGTTAGAGAACTCTCTTGCCATGCCAAGAGGGAGCTAGGTGCCAGGTTTGGGCTCAATCCATGGAGTGGTTCCATGTTCTGGATAGCGAGGGGGGATCTAGGGTTGGAAGCCATGTTAACTCACACTCGATAGAAATCCTGGTTGTGCCTTGGGTGTCAAATGACGTGGTATGTCATGCCTATGATTTTATGAGGGCAGTGGGTCACACGCAAGGGCTCTAGTAGCAGTTTTCACGTTTTTTTTATTTTTTTAGATTTTGTTTAGTGCTACGCAAGAAAACGGCAAAACCCACCAACGGCTGCGACAATGCGTCGGTCGGTGCAATCTTGGACCCATGCATGCATCCAGCCTAGGTACCGCATGGAGCACCCCAAACCATTTTCCCTGAAAATTGCGAGTGTCGTAACTCAAAAAAATACAGTACATGCCTGCACCACGAGATGAATACCCACCTCCCGGGAATGGCCATGCATGATGGTGTAGCATGCGTGGAAATTGCCTCGGGACCATGGGCACGCCCCAATCTAGCACCACCTTTAGAAAAATGCCGGTTTTTCGTGTTCAGAAAATGGAATGTCGAGATTTCTCCAAAGCACCACGAAATCTCTAGTTGGATAAGTCTCTTGCGATACCGAGAGGAGATATGTGCCAGGTTTGGGCTCAATCCATGGAGTGGTTCCATGTTCTGGGTAGCGAGGGGGGATCTAGGGATGGAAGCCATGTTAACTCACACTCGATAGACATCCTGGTGGCGCCTTGGGTGCCAAATGACCTGGTATGCCCTGCCTATGATTTTATGAGGGCAGTGGGTCACATGCAAGGGCTCATGTAGCCGTTTTCTCGTTTTTTTAATTTTTCTAGATTTTATTGGTGCTGCCCAAGAAAACGACAAAACACGCCGGCGGCCGCGGAAACGCGACGGTCAGTGCAATCTTGGACCCAGGCATGCATCCAGCCTAGGTACCCTGTGGGGCTCCCCAAACCATTTTCCCCAAAAATTGAGAGTGTCTTATAGGGTACATATAGTTAGAAACCGCATTTTCGGGTCGTAAGTCGAAAAAATACAGTACATGCCTGCACCACGAGATAAATACCCACCTCCCGGGAATGGCCATGCACCATGGTGTAGCATGCGTGGAAATTGCCTCGGGCCCATGGGCACGTCCTAATATTGCACCTCCTTTGGGAAGACGCTGGTTTTTCAGGTTCCGAAAATGGAAAGTTGATATTTCTCCAAAGCACCATGAAATCTCTAGTTGGAGAAAGTCGCTTGTGATGCCGAGAAGGAGCTAGGTGCCAGGTTTGGGCTCAATCCATGGAGTGGTTCCATGTTCTGGGCAGCGAGGGGGGGATATAGGGTTGGAAGCCATGTTAACTCACACTCGATAGATATCCTGGTGGTACCTTGTGTGCCAAATGACCTGGTATGCCCTGCCTATGATTTTATGAGGGCACTGGGTCACTTGCAAGGGCTTTAGGAGCCGTTTTCACATTTTTTTAGATTTTTAGATTTTTTTGGTGCTTCCCAAGAAAACGGCAAAACTGCTGGCGGCAGCGGCAACACGACGGTCGGTGCAATCTTGGACCATGCATGCATCCAGCCTAGGTACCCCATGGGGCACCCCAAGAAATTGAGAGTGTCTTATAGGGTACATAAGTTAGAAACCGCATTTACCGGGCCGTAACTCAAAAAAATACAGTACATGCCTGCACCACGAGATGAATACCCACCTCCCGGGAATGTCCATGCATGATGGTGTAGCATGCGTGGAAATTTCCTCGGGACCATGGGCACGCACCAATCTAGCACCACCTTTAGAAAAACGCCGGTTTTTCGTGTTCAGAAAATGGAAAGTCGAGATTTCTCCAAAGCACCACGAAATCTCTAGTTGGATAAGTCTATTGTGATGCCGAGAGGAGATAGGTGCCAGGTTTGGGCTCAATCCATGGAGTGGTTCCATGTTATGGGTAGCGAGGGGGGATCTAGGGACGGAAGCCATGTTCACTCACACTCGATAGACATCCTGGTGGCGCCCTGGGTGCCAAATGACCTGGTATGCCCTGCCTATGATTTTATGAGGGCAGTGGGTCACATGCAAGGGCTCCTGTAGCCATTTTCTCGTTTTTTTAATTTTTCTAGATTTTATTTGGTGCTGCCCAAGAAAACGGGAAAACACGCCCTTGCAAACGCTTGACTGGCCAAGTGCAATCTTGGTGTGCATGCATCCAGCCTAGGTACCCCCTGGGGCTCCCCAAACCATTTTTCCCCAAAAATTGAGAGTATCTTATAGGGTATATATAGTTAGAAACCGCATTTTCGGGTGGTAAGTCGAAAAAATACAGTACATGCCTGCACCACGAGATAAATACCCACCTCCCGGGAATGGCCATGCACCATGGTGTAGCATGCGTGGAAATTGCCTCGGGCCCACGGGCACGTCCTAATATTGCACCTCCTTTGGGAAGACGCTGGTTTTTCGGGTTCCGAAAATGGAAAGTTGATATTTCTCCAAAGCACCGTGAAATATCTAGTTGGAGAAGTCGCTTGTGATGCCGAGAAGGAGCTAGGTGCCGGGTTTGGGCTCAATCCATGGAGTGGTTCCATGTTCTGGGCAGCGAGGGGGGGTTATAGGGTTGGAAGCCATGTTAACTCACACTCGATAGACATCCTGGTGGTACCTTGTGTGCCAAATGACCTGGTATGCCCTGCCTATGATTTTATGAGAGCACTAGGTCACTTGCAAGGGCTTCAGGAGCCGTTTTCACATTTTTTTAGAATTTTAGATTTTTTTGGTGCTGCCCAAGAAAACGGCGAAACTGCCGGCGGCAGCGGCAACATGACGGTCGGTGCAATCTTGGACCAGGCATGCATCCAGCCTAGGTACCCCATGGGGCACCCCAAACCATTTTTCCTCTGAAATTGAGAGTGTCTTATAGGGTACATATAGTTAGAAACCGCATTTACCGGGCCGGTACTCGAAAAAAATATAGTACATGCCTGCACCCCGAGATAAATACCCACCTGCTGGGAATGTCCATGCACCATGGTTTAGCATGCGTGGAAATTGCCTCTCGCCCATGGGCGCGCCCTAATCTTGCACCTCCTTTGGGAAAATGCCGGTTTTTTGGGTTCAGAAAATGGAAAGTCGAGATTTCTCCAAAGAACCACGAAATCTCTAGTTGGAGAAGTTGCTTGCAACACTGAGAGGGAGCTAGGTGTCGGGTTTGGGCTGAATCCATGGAGTGGTTCCATGTTCTAGGGAGCGGGGGGGGGGATTTAGGGTTCGAAGCCATGTTAACTCACACTCGGTAGATATCCTGGTAGTGCCTTGGGTGCCAAATGACCGGGTATGCCCTGCCTATGATTTTATGACTGCAGTGGGTCACATGCAAGGGCTCCAGCAGCCGTTTTCACGTTTTTTTATTTTTTTTAGATTTTATTTGGTGCTCCCCAAGAAAACGACAAAACCCGCCGGCGGCCATGATGGCTGTACACGTGGTTGACGTGGAGCCTGTTGGGAACCCCAAGAGCAAGGTGTGAAGCAGCACAGCAGCAAGTTTTCCCTGAGTAAGAAACCGAGGTTATCGAACTAGTAGGAGGAAGGAAATGTCACACAGGTGTTGTAAACAACACGGAGACCTATACAACACAAACTCAAGACTTTGCCCCAAAGAATCATCGAGGTTGTCAAGCTCACCGGTTTGCTGTAACAAAGGATTAAACGTATGGTGTGGAAGGTAATGGTTTGCAGCAAGTAAATAGGTAAGCGTGGAAAATGTATTAATGGTAAATATTGGACCGGGGTCCATAGTTCACTAGAGGTGCTCTCCTTAGATAAACAACATGGCATGAAGGGTGAACAAATTACAGCAGGGCAATTGACAGGAACAGAGCAAGGCATAACAATGCAATACCAGACAAAAAGATCCTATGATATTTGATTGGGCAATACAACAATATACATAGACCGCCATCCAACTGCATATATGACTAGAAGTACACCTTCATGTATCATCCTAACCCCCTCCAGTATTAAGTTGCAGGCAACAGACAACTTCTTTAAGCAAAGTGTGTAAGGTAAATAATCCACTTATTCCATGAACAAGAGACTGTTGTTTTCTCCCTAGTAGCAACAACACATCTACAACCGAAGAGATTTCTGTCACTTCCCCTGGAAACAAGAGGCGTGATCCCACTATCGAGCATAAATACCCCCTCTTGGAGTCAGTAGCAACTACTTGGCCAAGATATCTACTAACAACAGTGAGCATGCAAGATCACAAACAACATAGACATGATAGTATCAAATAGACAAAACCATTAATCAATCTGACATAGTAATCTCAATATCCATCGGATCCCCGCAAACACAACATGCATGATTACAAATAGATGATATCTTGATCATGAACGGAGCTCACAAGATCTAGACATGAAAGCACAAGGAGGAGATACAACCATCTAGCTACTACATGGACCCATAGTCCAAGGTGGACCTACTCATGCATCATACCAGAGAAGAAGGCCTCCGGGATGATTTCCCCTCTGACGAGGTTTTGACTTGTCAATTCCCGTTGTTATGACCTTGGGTTTTGGAGAAGATGGGGGTACTGGAGATCAAGGAATGGTTAACGGACAAGCAACCATGGGACACGAGATTTACCCAGGTTCATGCCCCTGGAGGGAAAACCCTACTCCTGCTTGTCTGCTCTTGATTACGGCGGAACCGTAAAGTACAGGGGTGCACAGATGCAATCTGGCATGGATGTGTGTATGCGGTGAGAAGTTGTCCTCCTCGTCATGCCCTCCTAGCCTTTATATAGAGATAGGCAGGTCCCAGGCACAGATATAGTCGGTTACAAGTTAGGGTTTGCCCCTTTGAATATTCTATCTACTATAGTCTTGCTCTCCAAGGATCCGAAGACACCATGGGCTTGGGCCACCTGAAATCTCCACAGGCCGCGTATATTCTTGTGGGCCTTCCTTGGGCTGGACCAGGTATGCTAATGTCGTGTACCCGTAGGGTATAAACATGTAAGTATCCCCTGATTGTTCGGCTGAGGACTCTCCAATCTTTCGGGTGCAGCTGTTTCTGTTCATAAGAGAAAAGAATGATTTTAGTGTGTATGGATTGTTGATGCATGTGCCTAACTCTCCTGACGGATTAGGGTCAGTTAACTGTCTTAGGACAAAACAACACGATCTTCTTCAGACTCGAGTCCCTAGGCTCGAATCCGGAACGTATGCTGGCATAATTCGACTCAAGCAGTTGAGGTCTTACAAGAGTTGAATCCCAGTAGTTTTCGAGTGATGTAACCAACGCGTCCGTCGGGATTTTCATTGTCCTGTTGACACGGTTTTATACTGGCAGAGCAAAGTCAGGTGCGTTACCAGGCCATCAGATGATATCTGTAGGTCTTATCTTTGTGTCGCAGACACAACATCCAAAATGTTATCACCACGGAGGTGTTTCGGGTGGCCAAGGAGTATGCTTCTCACTTAGCGTTGGTTGTGGCAAAGTTGCCAGAATTTTTTTGTATTTTGATCCGAAGGATCGCAGTCGAAGAATTCAGAGGGTGCGCAACCAGCGCTTCCTATGGGAGTATCCCCCGAGTGTCTGTTCAAGTCGTAGACTCGAGAAGAGACTTTAGTTCAGGTAATTAAGCTTCAGGTCCGTAGGAAACAATTTTTCGGATGCTTGATCAATCTTACCTGTGGGAGTAGCCCCCGAGTCCTTAGTGGAGTTGTAGACTCGATGTAGGACTCGAAGAATCAATAGTGGTGTAGTACCTTAATCATGCCTCAGGTCCGCGGCCACCGCTCCTGATAGGAGTAGCCCCCGAGTAGTTGCTCGAATCATAGATTCCAGTGAGTACTTTTAGTTATTAGTCGAAGATTTCTAACCATTGCTAGCATGGTTTTGATGATGTCAGTGCTGACGATCGGTGACCTCAACCGTCTGCGGCGCCGGTGGTGACGTGACTGGACGAACGTGGGTCCCCCTTTCTGACTTGGAGTTGACTGGTCGTGCACGATGTGGCAAGAATTACGGCGTCTCCTTGGTTTCCGTGCATAGTGGATGGCATGCGGGCGATGGTTCGTTGCTGTGTTGACACGTGGACAGTTGGATCTGACCCTAGCGTTAGGGATTCTGGATGAACGGTTCTTGTTCGTCGTCTTCATCCTTATAACCGTGGGGAAAACAGTAGTTTGTTTTCACCCTTTGCCATTTGCTTTCACTGCCTCCATTTTCACGATCTCATCTTCGCGCGCACTGGACGTTCTTCGGTCCTTTACGTCCTCGTTCCTGCGCGCACACCTCCGCCGTCGATGTTCCATGATGGTTAAGTCGAAGAAGGCGTCCGCCATAGCGGGCTCAAGTGCTGCTGTCGGTGGCAAGAAAAGCACCACCGCCCCTCGCGTCAACGATGGAGGGTGGCGGCGCACGGAGACGCGCGAGGGAGACCTGCGCAAGCTACATGATGCGGGTTTAATCCCGCAGGATAAGGAGGCCGTCAAAATCCCCAGTGATGAGGTAATTCCCCATCCACCCGTAGGGTTTCGGGTGATGTTTGTTGCCTTCGTTCTTCGCGGACTTTCTCTCCCAGTCCACGATTTTCTTCATGGACGTTTTTTCTATGGCATCCAACTCCACCATCTTTCGCCCAATTCGCTTCTCCACATTGCCTGCTTCATCACTTTTTGCGAGTGCTGGCTCAGTATCGAGCCACACTTTGGCCTCTTCCGGAAGCTCTATTCCGTGAAGAGGCAGTCTGGCACCGGCGGGGTCTACCCGCTCGGCAGTTGTGTTATTTCCCTTCGAACTTCTGTTCTCTTCTTCTCCTTCTCTATGTCTAAGTCCGTCCAATACTGGCGGAGGAAGTGGTTTTATATCTGCGAATCCACAGTGGACGGGCAAAACTTCGGCCTTGCCCCCTACGACTCCGCCTAGGAGATCTTGCCGAAGAGATCCTGGAAGAACCATATCCTGGAGGGCGAGGTTGAGGAGGTAGAGGATCTCTACCGTCGGGTGGAGGCGCTTCAGATGGAGCCTGGAAAGGAGGTCAATGGTGTGGATATAATCCGCACCTTCCTCAAGCATCAGGTGCAGCCACTCTAGGAAAGGGCGCATCCGATGTTTCTTTACGCTGATCGCAATGACCCAATGAGGGTCTCAGCCGAGGAGTTATCCCGAGGCGACCTTGACAGAGTTCTTCGGTCGCTACTGAAGTACAAGTCCGAGGAAGATCTTCCGGGGAAGTCGTTGACGTCCCCCTTCAGTGCCACGAAACCAGTTCCGCAGGCGTAGATTTGCGACGTGCGCGCTGCGCCTTTTTCGAGTGCTTTTCCTTATGATTGCTTCTACTGATCTTTGATGTCTTCACTATGCAGGAGCTCGAGGTGGCTGGAATGGTGCCTCCACTGCCCAAAAAGTTTCCGTTTGCGCCAGACAACGAATTTGTGGACTCTGAGTCCGACCTTCCGCCGAGGCAATAGCCAACTCAGGAAGCCCTCAAGGCGAGTGAGGGGCAGACCCGTAAGCGGGCACAGAGTTCGAGCGAGTCTTCGGATGCCTTGACTGCGCAAACGCCTAGGGACCCGTCCTTCCTTGTGTGCCACATCGGGGATGATAGCGCTTCCTCCTCACCATTTCTGGTCGTGCTTCTGTGGGCTATGGCGCCGCAGCCGCCAGCCAAGAAGAAGAAGAAAGAGAAGAAGGCACTGCCCGTTTTCGATTTGAGCGACATCGACTCGTAAGTATCTTCAAATTCTATTCGTTCTTGTCTTGTGCATTTTTCTTCTGGCTTTGATGAATGTTTTCCTTGCAGCAACTCCTCGGAGTGTTCTCTTAGTGAGGGCTCCCAGGAGACCGTAGGGGAGTCGAAACCGACGGCTCCTCCATCTCAAACGGTGGCCACCTCTGGGGGCGATGCTCCGAACCCCTCTCCGCAGGAGGCTCGAGTGGTCGTCACTCAAAAGACTGCACCTGGACCTTCGGTGTCCCCGTCTGATCATGTAAGTTGTTTTTCCTTTTGTTCTGGGGGGAGCCCCTCTTTTTGGGTCGTTTTGTTCGACATTTTTGCTCGTTTTGAGGCAGAGCCCCCAAGCCTTGTTCTTGATTCTTTCTTGATTGTTTTCTTTTGCTTCTTTCCGTAGCCCTTTGTGCACAGTGCGAACCTGCTTATCTAGCAGCATTTGGTGCTGGAGCCAGCATGAAGCAGCTCCGAGGTACGTATCTTTCTTGCTCTTATCTATGTTACCTATTTCCTGAATGTAGCTTGTGTTGCTTATGTGCGTCCTTGACACTTGGTAGATGAGAATAACGAGGCTCTTCACCGGATGGATTCTCTTGAAAAGAGCCTCGATCGTGCGGAGAAGCAGGCTGCTGATGCCGTGGTGGCGAAGGAGCGCCTACAGCAGGCGTTGCCTGACGCGGCGGCGGCCAATGAGCATCTATAGCGTGAGGCTTTGGATAGCGAAGAGTTTCTCGCAACTGTTGCGGCTGCGCGCGAGAAGGAGGTGGCCGAGAAGCTGATGGCTACGGCCAAGGCCTTTTCCGGTATGTGTCTTGCTTGTAATTGGTCTTTTCGATTTTTTGACTACGCTTTTCTTCATGTTCTTATTCGGCTCCTGCTTGTTCTTCTTTGCACCAGATGCTTGGGCATTGCGTTTGATCGCACTGTGTTGGAGCGCCCTGGATGATGCCACCGCAGCGGTCGAAGATCGCTGCAGCACTGCTGCTGGCTCCCTAGCCAAGGCCAAGGAGGTTCTCCAACGTTTCTACAAGGAGATCATGCCTAAGGGCGCTGCCCTTGAGGATGTTGATTCTCTGGCGGATGCGTTGTCAGAGGATGCCCCTGCGGCTTATAAGCGCAAGCAGAAGGGCATCGGTGCTTCCGTGGGGCTAGAAATGGCCATGGCATCCAGAGCGGAGCTGGATCTTCACCACGTCACCTCCCAGATGCCAACATCGCCAGACGGCTCAGAGATAGCCTTTGCTCTCTTCGCCTCTCGCTATAAGTGTTATGGTCCGAAGCTTATCGATCTGCTGGAGGACTATGCTGCGAGGCAGCAGGGGGAGGCCAAGAGCAGGCACTCTGGCTCCGAGGCCACTCCACATGCAGGTGCTTAGGCTTCTTTCCTGTAGTTTTTAGGATAGTTTATCCTCTTTTGTAACGTACGCTTATGTTGACGAACAATTTCTCCTTGTGACACGCAGTGGCTTTTGATGTATATAAATGATCCTTTGAGCTGTTGCCCAAGACATGCGTTGTTCATATTCTTGCTTGCTTTCCTTTAGGGACCTTCGGGTGAGGCTCCTATGGATACTCCAACTGTCCCTCAGCCGCGACCATCTTTGGATGATGCGTTGCAACTTGCCTTTCTTCGCGATGGCATCCGTAGCTTGGAGAAGGAGATCCTTAGCGTTCGGGGCCACGCGGACGTGTGGAAGTCAAAGACTGAGCGGGCTGTGGCCAGGGAGGAGTATCTGATGGGGGAGCTGCGGCAGTTGAGCGAGCAACTATAGTGTGAGTTTTCTTGGGCTACTGCATGTCTTCGGATGTGCCTTTTTTGCGTGTCATCTTACTCTGTATTTTCAGCAGGTGCCAACCTTGTTCCGACTGAGGAGAAGGAACACGTTGCAGTTCGGATCAACTGCCTGACCCAACCGGATATGGAAGCCGGAGGCTTTTTCTAGATGTACCGCGACCGGGCCATCGTCCTTGCGACGATGTAAGATCGTGTTCATCAGGTGTCGTGGGTGCTGAGGCAGGTGAAAACTTCCCTTGCATCTATTATGTATGTCATGTTTCCTCTGGATGAGGCGCCGTCCACCCTATGGGGTTTGCTGTCGAAGTTTCGGGACGTGAATCACATGCGGGAGTTGGTGCGGCAGTAGCTGGT
Source organism: Avena insularis (assembly GCA_023614405.1). Classification (NCBI taxonomy): domain Eukaryota; kingdom Viridiplantae; phylum Streptophyta; class Magnoliopsida; order Poales; family Poaceae; genus Avena; species Avena insularis. The sequence continues at coordinate 130,671,449 of CM042697.1, read as the reverse complement.
CGCGTTGGTGAAGGCCGCCATTTCCCTTGTTCGGCTACACCGCCCGGATGTTGATCTTGCGGCGGTGGCAGCTGGGCCGCCCCCTCGACCAGATGGTGGCCTCTGGGACATGCTCCCACATTACGCGGCTGTGAGGTAGTATGCCGAAGAGATTGTAGATCTTTTTGAGCATCAGGCACACGTGATCCTTCAGAATAGGTAGACCCTGTACTAAGATAGATGTAAAACTTGTATATATTTCAGGTGGGCTTGTTGTGCCCTTTGTTGTGAAGATTATTTGTATTAGAATGTGGTGCTTTGTTGTATGCATTCCCTTTTCGTTATCCTGACGTGGTCAGCTACTCAGATGTACATGCATTATTCTCAGTCAAGGAAGTCATGAGGTGAGGTGAAGCCCTCGAGTGTGTTTTAACATAAATTAATGTAAGGTAAAAAGATTTTCGGACTAGGAGTTAGCTTTATTCATATCGTAATCGAGGAGGTACATTGTTTGGCTGAGTAGCCTTGGCTAGGTAGCCTTATTGAAAGTAAAGAGGGATAGCTAGGGGTAGAAGCGCCGCAATTGTGCGAAGTTCCATGGGTTGGAGTATGCGACTCCTGACTCCACGTGCTTGAGGCGGTAGGCGCCACCTGGGATGACTTCGATGACAATGTAGAGTCCTTACCAGGGTGACTCGAGCTTCTTTGGCCGCTCTTGCTTGAGTCATAGTACAAGGTCTCCTTCGACAAAGGACCTTGGGCGCTGCCAGCGGCTGTGATAGTTGCGGAGCCTTTGCTGGTAAACCGCCAAGCGAGCTGCAGCGATGTCGCGTGCCTCGTCGAGTGTGTCGACGGCGTCTTCGAGTGCAGCCGTCGATTTGGATTTGCTGTAGGCGAGGACCCGTGGGGCCTTATGGCGTAATTCTGTAGGTAGCACGGCTTCGGCTCCGTGTACCCTGAAGAAGAGCATGTAGCCTATTGAGCTATTTGGCGTTGTGTGCAAGCTCCAGAGGACAGAGGGTAGCTCTTCTGCCCAGGCTCCCGCAAGCCATTCGAGTGGGCTGAGTAGGCGTTTCTTGATGCCGCCGCCTACAAGACCGTTGGCCTTTTCGACCTGCCCCGTTGGTTTGCGGGTGCGCCACGGAGGCGTATGATATGTTGATGCCAGGGCCTTCGCAGAAGTCCTGGAATTATTTGGAGATGAAGTTCGACCCATTATCCGTGATGATGATGTGCGGCACGCCGAACCTATAGACTATGGACTCGAAGAACTTGACGGCCGTTTGCCCTTTTAGTTGTGACCGACATGGCCTCGATCCACTTGGTGAACTTGTCGACTACAACCAGGAGGTAGACGTGGCCTCCTTTTGAAGATTTGGGCAGTTTGCCGATCATGTCGAGGCCCCATTGGGTGAAGGGCCAGGCCAAGGGTATGGGCCTAAGCTCCAACCCTGGTGCGTGTGGCTTGCCCACAAACCTCTGGCAGCAATTGCACCTCTGGACGATGTCCTTGGCATCGTTCATGGCCGTTGGCCAGTAGAATCCAGCTCGTAGAGCTTTGGCGACGAGGGCGCGGCTTCCCGCGTGATGGCCGCAGGTGCCCTCATGGATGTCTTGGAGGATGGTTTTGCTGTCAAAAATGGTGACGCACCTTTGGAGTACACCCAAAATGTTGCGCTTGTACATCTCGCCATTGATGATGGTGAAGGCGTTAGACCGGCGAGATATGCGCCAGGCATCTGTCGGGTCATCAGGCAATTCTCTGTTTATCAGGTAACGAAGGTACGGCTATGTCCAGGTTTCTTTGATTGCCATGACCTGCATCAGACTGACCAACTCGACCTTCGTGTCGAGCTTTTAGGGCCCTTCCTGTCCTTCGGGTAGCGCAGCCCCCCGAGTGCTCTGCTTCTTTGGGTGATCCCTTGGGAATTTCCTTTTCATGGAAGGTATGCAGATTTGTTCGAGGAACACACCTGGTGGCACCCATGCGCAGGTGGAGCCGATGTTGGCAAGTCTATCGGCTTCCTCATTGCTTTCCCTTCCAACATGCCGAAGCTCGCAGCCGTTGAAGTCTCCTTCGAGTGAGTTGTAGAGCGTGCGGTACGCAATCATGTTAGCGGCGTGTGTGTCACACTCGTTCATCGTGTGCTGGACGATGAGGTTCGAGTCACCGTAGATTACTAGGCGCGTTGCGCCGCAGATCTTGGCGGTCCTCATACCGTGGATGAGGGCCTCGATTTCGGCTTCGTTGTTGGAGGCGCGAAATATCATCTGAAGGACATATTTCATCTTATCGCCTTGCGGGGACGTCAGTATGACGCCAGCTCCTGCTCTGACCTCATGCTTGGAGCCGTCGAAGTGCATCGTCCATGACTGCATCATATCCGGGGTGTCCGGCAGCTGGAGCTCCATCTAGTGGACAAGGAAGTCAGGGAGGACCTAAGATTTGATCGCATGCGCTTCTCGTAGACTATGTCTAGAGGGGATAGCTCGATGCCCCATAGGGATACGCGTCCTGTAGCTTTGGGGTTGTTCATGATGTTGGACAGTGGCGCCTCGTTGATGACCATCACCTGATGCTCCTAGAACTAATGTCTCAACCGACGAGCCATCATGAACATGCCGTAGGCGAGTTTCTGGTAGTGAGGGTACCTCTATTTTATTGGCGTCAATACCTCGCTGAGGGAGTATATTGGGCGTTGGACCCCATGGGTCTTGCCATCTTCGGGTCATTCGACCATGAGCACTGTACTTACCACCTGATGCATGGCTGCTATGTATAGCAGCAGAGACTCGCATTCCTTTGGTGTGACCAGGACGGTCGAGGTGGAGAGCAGTCGCTTCAGATATTTGAATGCGTCGTCTGCTTCGGGTGTCCACTCGAATTTTTCTGCTTTGTGTAGCAGCTGGTAAAAAGACAGGGCCTTCTCACCCATGCGACTGATGAATCTGCTCAGCGCCGCGATGCGCCCAGCTAGCTGCTGGACACCTTTGAGGTTCTTCGGCTTGTCCATGGCCAGTATGGCCTGGATTTTCTTCGAGCTCGCCTCGATCCCTCGTTGGGAGATGAAGTAGCCAAGTAGTTGGCTAGATGGGACACCGAAGGCACACTTTTCTTGTTTCAAGTTGATCTTGTAGTGATCAAGGTTGTCGAACGTCTTGCGAAGATCGTCGATCAATGTCTTGGCCTCCCTTGTCTTGACTACTATGTCATCGACATAGACCTATATGTTGCGGCTGATCTGGCTCTTCAGGCACGCCTGCATGCACCGTTGGTACGTGGCACCTGCGTTCTTCAGCTCGAAGGGCATTGTGTTGTAGCAGAATACTCCGAATGGCGTGATGAACGTTGTTTTCTCCTAATCTTCGACCTTTAGCTGAATCTGATTGTAGCCTGAGTAGGCATCGAGGGAGGAGAGTTCCTCGCATCCTGCAGTGGAATCGATGATCTGATCGATCCGAGTGAGAGGGAAGTGGTCTTTTGGGCAGTGCTTGTTGAGCGACGTGAAGTACACGCATATCTGTAGGATATCCGTGTCCTTTTTAGGGACCAGTACAATGTTGGCTAGCCACTCGCTCTCCTTGATCTCTCGGATGAAGTCGGCATCGAGGAGTCTATTGACTTTGATTCCGACGGCTTCGGCTTGTGGCTCAAACAATCATCGGATGGACTATTTGACAGGATTGGCATCCGGAAATACATTGAGTGCGTGCTCGGCGAATTCCCTGGGAACTCCTGGCATGTTCATAGGACACTAGGCGAAGATTTCCCAGCGCTCATGGAGGAATTCGACGAGCGCGCTTTCCTATGCGGAGATGAGGTCGTTGGCGATCAGCGCTGTCTTGGAGGCATTTGTTGGGTGGATCTGCACCTTTTTTTTGTGTTGACTGTGGAGTCGAACGATATGTCAGGCGAGTTTTTCCTGGAGACTGGGGGTGCCCCGTTGTCTGTCACCTCTCGAAGCGTCATGCGTTCGTCCTGCATGCCGAACGATTGGGAGATTCTGTTGAAGTCTCTGTCATAGTGGTTGGATCGGGTGAAGCTTCCCTGGACCGTGATGACGCCCCTAGGCCCTGACATCTTGAGTAGCAGGTACGCATAGTGCGGTACTGCCAGGAACCTTGCGAATGCCACGCGCCCAAGGATGGCGTGGTATTGTGATGGCTAGTCCACCACTTTGAACTCGAACCGCTCACACCGAAAGTTCTCGAGTTTTTCGAAGATGACGTCGAGCCATATCTTTCCCAGGGGATATATGCCCTTCCATGGGACTATGCCGTGGAACATTGTGCCGGATTGTTCCAGGATGCATAGCGGGATCCGCATTGCTGCTAGGGTGCTTGCGAACATCAGGTTGATACCGCTGCCGCCGTCCATGAAGACTCGGCTCATCTCGAACCCTCCGATCTGCGCCTCAAGCACCAGGGCAGCATGTCCTGGGTGAGGGATCTGGCGAGGGTGATCCGAACGACTGGATGTGATGCTGGACTCCGAGCCGCTAAGGTACTCAGGGATGGCGGGTAGAGTGGTCACATCCAGGATGACTTGGCGGGTGATCTTATTTTGCACCCTGTTTGTTGGGCATCCTTTTTTGGATCATCAAGGAACCTTTTGGCGCGGGGTACCCGTTTACGCCGTTGTTTTGCACAGGTGCGACTACTTGATTCGAAGGTCCCATGGGTGGTGGTGGAGGAGCTCCGTGGGCGATGTCAACTGGTGCAGGTGCGGGTCCGAACCCGGGGTTCAAGATCTGGCATCGCATCTGGGTGAGACCTTCGCTGAGTGTTTGGAACTCGCGACAATCCTTCAGCATGTGGTTGTCCATCCTGCTTGTCGATGTAGAAGTGGATGGTGCATGGGCGCGACAACTTGTCGTATGCCGAGGGTTCATCGTCGCGGCCACTCCAACTGTCCATAACCGTGGACGCAGCTACTTGAATAGTTTGACACTCTGCAGAGATTGTACACTTTCACCACAACATTCGATACATCCGTCAGGAACAATCCTGAATTAACCATACTCAGTATGCGAATAATCAATCCTAACCTTTCAATTACACGCCCTAGTATAGAGACCTCTCCTGTGAGTTTGGCGTCCCACACTACTAGGAAAATGGCCTTTAGTGGCGCACCTAGAAACATCATCCGTGGCGCACTAGCAGTGCGCCACGGGCCTTGCGCTACGACTATCTCTCAGCCATGGCGCACTGCCTAGTGCGCCACGGTTGTGTAGAGACAGGCGTAGCGCACCTGCTAGTGCGCCACAGATGTTTGGGTAGGTGCGCTACCCCTGGGATCTTCTGTGGCGCACTAGGTGCGCCACTAAGCTTCCATAGTGCGCTTTAGGTGTAGTGCGCCACAGAAGGTAGACCATGTGCGCCACAGATGTATTTTTTGTTTTTTTAGTTTCCGAGCCAGATTATATACAATACAGATTATATACAATATTACAGCAGATATACACACACAGATACAAGATATACAATTATATATATAGATACTCAATATGAAAAACAAGATTGAAACAAATACATATAGATAAGTCTCATACATGAATACATAGTCTAAGTTACATTGTTTCGATCATGTTACAAAGTAGTAGTTGGTGACATGCGAATACATGTGTCGATCGAACAAGTTAGAGCTCGGAAGCTCGCCTAGACATCTAAACTAGCTAGACACAAACGCGGGATAAATAAGCAAAGAAGATAAGCATGATCACCGCCGCGACGAAGGTGTAGGTCTTCATCCGGTTCCTTGTCCTAACTCCCGCTAGATAGCGCGTGTATCTAGCTTCCGCCTCCGCCATAGTGTTGTACCCTTTGTAGCTATTGCCGCTGAAACGGTGCACCTGTCTCCGGCAGTCTTTCCAATCATCGTAGACTCCGGGAACCCGTCCCTTGTACACGACGTACCACGTCATCTATAAGTTGACAATAATAATTAACCGATGATTGAAAAAACATATATAATTAAAGTCGCATATGAAGATACACTTATAGAAAGTACTCCTAAATCAAAAATACTAAACTCAAAAAGCATGCCTCATATATAACTAGGTTGTTCGACACAGGAATATGCTACGATGGAACTGTTCGCCAAGTAGGATGCACAACACCTGGACCTGTGCATAGCACAAGGCGAACAATCCCATCGCAGCACATTCACATATAGTGTGCCACGACATTTCAATCATCGGCATTATTCTCAAAAAAGACCAAAGTAACTCAAAAATCATGCCTCATATATATACATAGGTCGTTGGACACAGGAATATGCTACGATGGAACCGTACGCCAAGTAGGATGCACAACACCTGGACTTGTGCATAACACAAGGCGTACAATCCCATCGTAGCACATTCACATATATAGTGTGCCACGACATTTCAATCATCGGCATTATTCTCTAAAAAGACCAAAGTAGCTCGAAAAGAATGCCTCATATATAACTAGCTAGGTCGTTGGACACAGGAATATGCTATGACGGAACGGTTAGCCAAGTAGGATGCACAATTCCTGGACTTGTGCATATCACAAGGCTAACTATCCCGTCATAGCACATTCACATATATATTGTGCCACGACATTTCAATCATCGGCATATTCTCGAAAATGACAAAAATAACTCGAAAAGAATGCCTCATATATATACATAGGTCGTTGGACACAGGAATATGCTATGATGGAACCGTGAGCCAAGTAGGATGCATACGACCTGGACTTGTGCATATCACAAGGCTCACAATCCCATCATATCACATTCACATATACATTGTGCCACAACATTTCAATCATCGGCATTATTCTCGAAAAAGACAAAAATAACTCGAAAAGAATGCCTCATATATATACATAGGTCGTTGGACATAGGAATATGCTATGATGGAACGGTGAGCCAAGTAGGATGCACAAGACCTGGACTTGTGCATATCACAAGGCTCACAGTCCCATCGTAGCACATTCGCATATATAGTGTGCCACGACATTTCAATCATCGGCATTATTCTCGAAAAAAGAGTAAGGAAAAAAAGAAGAACCAAATTGAGCAAAGGACCAAAGAGTAAGCAAAAAAACCAAGCATTGATTGATATATAATAATAATAAGCAAAATAAGTAAGCGATGATTCATAAACCTAATAAGATAAGTACACTTGTCCACACACACACAAAGGTCATCTATAGTTTGTAACAACAACTAGGCCAACATCAAGCCTTCTGGCTCGGCTTAGGGAACGGGAGGACGCCTTGTCTCGTCATGAACTTCCTATAGTCACCCTGCATCTCTAGGCGATCTTCTATGTCACGGTTATTCGGGATATTTCCTCCGTAGAAGATCCCCAAGTCATGACATCACGAAGATGATTGCCCTAAACTGCTTTGGATGCGATACATCTCTTGTCTAATATCTGAATCATTTATCTTGGCCTTTGCTTCGCCCATTGCTTGAGATGATCCGCAGGTGTAGAATTCTGCTGGTCAAGTAGGAACGCCTCATGTGATGGAGTGCGTAGTAGGCTTCCTTCTTCGCTTTTCCGCTTCTTCACGCAGGGAACTCCGTTCGTGGTTGAAGACGTGTCGCGAACTTGACCTTCAGACGCATCGAAGGTGGTGCCTTCCGTCGAGGCAAAGCCGGTGAGAGCATCATCCGAACTTCCTTGATCTTGTCGTAGTTTTTCTTCTTTTCTAGACTCCCCGAGTCGAAATACGTGGCGTGGGAATGCTTCGGCGATAAGGAGATGAGCGTGCAGTGTTCATCTCTGCGCAAAAAATTCAAATGGAATGTGTTGGAAAAAGAATGATGATGATCTAATAAAGCCAATCGACGGTGGCGAGTGAATAACGACTTACTCGGGAAAGTAAGGCACGAGAATGTATTCCTTTGTCTTGTTCGCCACGAGGATTCTTTTAGGTACGAGGCCACGATACGTCGTTCGACGGGGGAACCCAAGAAGCCGTCATGCATGTAGTAGGGGTCCACTATAGCGATGCCCGGTGTGTTCTCTCTAATGATCTGCTTGTCCAGGCTGAGAGAAAACAGACGGACCATGGTATAGTGCAGCGGGTATAGGTGGAACATATTGAAGATGTCGTCGAACCGCAGGAAGAATAGATCTGCAGGGGCATTGTCGACGAAGCCCAAGCCTGGTGGCACCTTAACCACGAATACCGGGTGCGAGGGATCTTTCTCCGATAGAAGGCGTCTCTCTATCGTCAGCACGCCGTCATGCACACTCTGCAGTTCCGAACTGGCGAGCTTCCGCTAATTCTTAGGTAGCATGGGCTCACCCGCCACATGAATCCTCCACATAATACCCTCGGGTCTTGGTGGCCCGTCCCGAAACCTAATCAGATTCGCAGTTGTTAATGCCACCGGCTGGCTCGAGCTGCTAGATTTTATTTTCCTGCCCTTTTTTCCTTTTGGAGAGCGGGCAGGCACCGCAATATGAGCACCGGCCGCCCTATGTAGTGTGTCAGGGCTTAGAATAAAGGGCCGGTTGGTTGTATCAGCTGGCTCTGTAAAGGCACAAGCTGGAGGCGTCTCCTGAGAACCAAACAGACGCTTGGTGATAGTGGCTTTCTCTGTGGGGCCATCAGCTAGGTCTTCTTCGTTGCCAAAAGTGGACAAAAGAAAATGGACATGGAAAAAAACAGAAACAAAATGGACATGGAAACAGTTTTGGTGTTTGGGTTTGTGCTTTTCTTGTCGAGGAGGGCTGATTTGGTTGTTAGTACTTGCCATTTTTTTCATGGTCCTAGGATGGAGAGATGTTTCTCCGATTCAAACTGGATTTTGTGGTGTGAAAAAGTGGATTGCATGTGGTGACAAAGATACTTCAGCTTTCCCTCCACCTCTACAGTACCCTCTCTCTGTCTACACAAGGCTGTTGTAGACCTGTAGCAATCATGTAGCTTAGTCAGGTAGCAGCACCTAGGATTAGTACTACGGGGTGTGCTCCACAGTGGCCGTAATCCCTGTAACTAGATTGCTGGTTTGTTTTTTGTGTGCATCATGTGTGTGTGAGTGTGACCACCTGCACGCCTGCAAACATCATGCCTATCATTATAAAATGAAAAAAATACTAAAACCTAGTAGCTTAGCCAAATGCTATGCATCAAAGTGAGCAAACAACTGGTCCTCCTGAGTGAGCAAACATCATGTGCATCAAAGTGAGAAAACATCATGACCACTATTTGCTTTCAGAAGCAAAGCCTGAAAATGCACTAGACCACAAACAAAAGCGCGTGATCATTTCAACATTTTCCCCTGGAAGAAATATGATGGGGTTTGGGTTGATATTTTCCCCTTTAACTAAGTAACATATGTTTTCAGTGTCTAAAGTGTGTAATTAATCTAGGCATAAATAGATAGAGAAACAGGTGTAAGACGTCAAGGGATAGCAAGGGAAACATGTTGTTTTCAAGCTGGTGTGTTTTGATCACTAACAGTAGAGTGAGAGCCAACATGGTACTATTCTCCCGTTACTAAAATGAATGTAGCAGGGTGCATAGAACATCTGGGTGTGTACCTTGTCTCGATCTGAAAGAGTTTCCTTTCCACTTGTGTCGGTCCACTGAACTTTCACCAGCTTGGTTTGCGCTTGTTCCAGCGACTCCTCGCCAACACTGGCTATAGAACCAGTGCCAGAGGAGACTCCTCCTCGACTGCAATATGACCAAGGTGTTGGACCTGATCAGGTGACGTGGAGAGGCATATAAATTCTGTAGCATGAGACACGCTGGAGGTGCATAGAACAAACTGACACAACTGTATTATATCTACATCCATTGGTTCCACGCAGTTGCTACTGGTGTGCTACTTGTGGGTAAGTCAAGCAGGAGAGCATTGTAGGTAGTAAGGTGATCTATCAAGCAGCATGTCAGTGAACAGGTTCCTTGGCATTGCATTCACACTTATGTTTCTAGAGGAAAATTCCAACACTTATGTTTCTAGAGGAAAATTCCAACACTTGTTCCTGGCATTGCATTCACACTTGTTCTTGCTGTAACTTGTCTCTGATAATTAAGACCTATCTAACCAGATGCAACAGAATCATGAAGGAAAAAATAACTAGATGGAATCTTGCTATTTCTGCAGTAAGACCTACCTAAGTCTTGGTCTAATTCGTTCGCCAGTTTCTACATCTTCTTCAATAAAATTCTAGAGTTTTATCTCAAATTTGGGAACAGCACACATCTAGAAAGGTGCAGAGGATAAACCTAAGGCCAAATATGAAATTATCATGGCCAACTAGAGGAGATAGGCTTGAATCAAGAGAGCAGGACATGGAGCGAGGCCTACTGAACCCTAACCATGGCCTGCAGAGTGAGGGGAGAGAGGGAGAGAGGGAGAGAGAGGGAGAGGAGAGAGAGGGAGGCGGCGACGCCACCTCGGCGGGACGACGATGGGCGGACGACGGCGACCTCCACCTCCTGAGACGCGGCGGATGCTCCTCCTCGGACACGGGCCTCCTCCTGAGACGCGGGTGGACCTCCTCCTCAGACACGGGCGGACCTCCTCCTCCTCGAGCGCGGGCAGGCCTCCTCCTCCTCAGACGCGGCGGCGGAGGATCGAGAGCGGCGGCAACGGTGGATCGTGCTCGGGCTGAGAGATGGAGAGATGGGGATGAGAGAGGGGGGTCGGGCGCCACGTGTGGATAAAGCCACTTAGGCGTAGCGCACTGAGCCATAGTGCGCTACGGATATCTGTAGCGCACTATGGGCTAGTGCGCTACGCCTATCGGCTTCTAACTACTGCATAAGAAAACTACAGCCCCACTAGCTAACAACTATACTAGCCTATCCCACTGGTTCTTCCCACTACTCTATTCTAAACCTGAGAGCACCCAGGTTCGAATCCTAGTGCCCCAATTTTTTGTTTTTATTTTAAAAATACTTTTAAATGTTCCAAAAAATGCCCAAAAGTGGTGATATATGCCATAGAAGTTTTGTTTTGATTTTAAAATACTTTTAAATATTCCAAAAATGCCCAAAAGTGATAATATATGTCATAAAAGTGGTACAATTGAAGTATAACTAAATTTCATAATAATTTGTCCATGAATATTACAATCTTTTTCGACCACGTGTTTTACAATATTTTTTGAGCTAGCGTTTTACAATCTTTTTTCCCTTCTTTGTCGCGGTTGAATAATTTAGCCTCGGCACTTTAATGTTTCTTCTTTCGAACGGGCTACCTTTTTTGGGTAGGGTTGTCCTTTTTCTTCTTGTGATGTATGTTGCTGCATCGTAGTCGTCGTCATCTTCAATCTTTGGATCGCTGTACTGGTCGAAGTCTTGCTCGTTGGCGACTCCATCCATTCCGATGATGTTTATTTTTCCTCTCCTCACGACAACATGTCTAGGATTTGTCGGGTCGGTAATGAAAAAACATTGGTCCACTTTGGTAGCCAGTACCCACGGTTCATTTTTCGCGGCCACGTTTGCACCGGCGGCCTTGGATTTGGCTGCTTCGGGTATAACCATGGTTGTGAAATACCGGTCTTCTCTTTCGACGCTCTTTGCCCATCTGACACGGAACATCGGCACCTTTTCTCCACAGTAGTCGAGCTCCCAGACTCCTCGATTCTTCCGTAGAATCTTTCCTTCACGTTGTCATCGGTGTAGAATTCCGACATTACGCCAGAGTTCTGATAATCACACTTGTTGTCCTTTTCCTCTGTGTAGAATGTGTAGCCGTTGATATCATACGCCTGATAGGTCACCAGGTTTTGCATCCGTCCCTACAACAAGGTGAATATGATCTTTTCCATGTCAGAAGAATGCGATCGCGGGGGATTATCAAGGAGCATCTGCCTAAACCAACGCGTGAAATCTGAGTTGTGCTCTTTGATTATTTCTCCCTGCGTCCTCTGTATGCCCCGGTCACTGTACTTCTTCTCGATTAACCTTTTGTGCTTCTGTCCCCAAGGATCGACCAGTTCTAAATGCTGTAGCGCGACAAGGTTTGCTCGATCAAAGTCTGTGCGTCGAAAATCGAAGTCTGCATGCAGTATGCGACGACCCTCTCGGTGACCAGATCCGTCGAGCTTGCCATGGTGCCTGTTAACGGGAAGACCGACAGGGTTCTCGATGTCTAGATAATTCGTGCAGAAAGAGATGCACTCTTCGGCCAGAAAGCCCTTGGCTATGCTTCCATCTGGACGGGACCTGTTGCGAACGTATCCTTTGATGTGTCCGTTCATCCTTTCGAACGCCATCATGCTGCGGAGGAACATCGGCCCGAGTTGTACGATGTCCTCCATGACATGGACCAGCAGATGCACCATAATGTCGAAGAATGCGGGTGGGAAGTAGACCTCAAGCTCACATAGTATCACCACGATCTCCTCCTGTAGCCTCTCGAGCTGATTCACGCCAATCGACTTCCTAGAGATGACGTCGAAAAACTTGCATAGGCCAAATAACGTTTCACGGACATGCTCGTCCATTATCCCTCTTAGTGCGATCGGAAGTACCTGCGTCATTAGCACGGCACAGTCGTGAGACTTCATGCCACTGAACCTCTGCTTCGCCTCGTCTAGGTATCTGCTTATCTTGCCCGTGTAGCCGTAAGGAAATTTGACTCCTAGAAGGCACTTGAAAAACTGTTTGATCTCATCCTGGCTTAGAGTGAAGCAAGAAGGAGGGCAATAATATTCGTTCTTCTTGAATTTTTTACCCTTCCGACAACCTTGTGTCTTCTCCGACTCATGATCATCGTCATCTTCCTGATCATCAGGAGTAGTGCATCCTCCGTGAAGCTCCTTCCGGATACCCAAGCATATCAGGTCGTGCCATGCTTTCGGACCATCTTTCGTCCTATCTGGCATGTTGATTATGGTGGCGACCAGACTCTCGCACACGTTTTTCGTGATATGCATGAAGTCGAGGCTATGAGGCGTGCGGAGAAACTTCCAGTATGGAAACTCCCAGAAAACATACCTTGTTTTCCATACCTTCATCAGCGGCTTGTCTTGTTGCTGCCTCTTTCGCTTCTTTCCAGGCTTAGGACAATCTTTCCAGTTTTTCAGCAACTCTTCCACTTCTTCGCTGCTCCTATGCTCTGGGATTCCTCGGGTCTCTGATTTGCCATCGAACAGGTCTCCACGTTTTCTCCATGGATCATTCTTGCCGAGCCACCTCCGGTGCGCCATGAACACGGTTTTCGATGACCCTGGATCTTTCTCTACTTGGAGATAGCTTGTGTTATCCATGCACCTAACGCATGCGCAGAATCCTTGGATAACCTGCCCCGAGATATACTCGCAACCTAGATAGTCTTGCATCGTAGTGACCGACACGGCTCTCATAGTGAAATAATCTTGTGCGACGGCGTCGTAAGTATTGGCTCCAGATTCCCATAACGTGGCTAGCTCCTCTTTCAACAGCCCGAGATACAGATTGATGTTGGTACCAGGTTGTTTCGGCCCTTGAATTAGCATACTCATTTGTATATACTTCTTCTTCATGCACAACCATGGAGGGAGGTTGTACATCCATACAAACACGCCAAGTCATGCGTCTGCTCTGGCTACCGAACGGATTGAGTCCATTGGTGCTCGCACCAAGCCTGATGTTCCTCGAATCTCCATCGAATTCTAGGAATTCGAGGTCCAATGCTTTCCACTAGCTAGCATCTGAAGGGTGCGTCTGTTGGAGATATACCCAAGAGGCAATAATAAAGTGGTTATTATCATATCTTCACACTTATGATAAATGTTTACATACCATGCTATAATTGTATTAACCGGAAACATTAATACTTGTGTGATTTGTAAACTTAATTTGAAGTCCCTAGTATAGCCTCTATACTTCACTAGCTTGTTGGTTAATAGATGATTGTGGTTTCCCTATCATGAACATTGAGATGTTATTAACAACAAGATCATATCGTTAGGAGAATGATATGGTGGACATACTCCTATAGACAAGCGTAGCATAAAGATCAAGTCATTTCAATAGTTCAATTGCTATATGCTTTCTGATACATAGTAACCTAATTCCTTCGACCATGAGATCATGCATATCACCTTTACCGGATGGATGCTTTGATGTCATCAAACACCACACCGTAACAGGGTGGCTATAAAGGTGGCATTGAGTGTTCGGAAAGTATTGGTTGAAACACATGGATCAAGAGTGGGATTTGTCCATCCACATGACGGATAGATATTCTCTGGGCCCTCTCGGTGAAATGTCATCCAATTAGCTTGCAAGCATGTGACTGCTCACAAGGGATCACATATCACGGAACGAGAAAAGAGTACTTATCAAGAACGAGGTTGAACTAGGTATGCAGAGATACCGACGATCATAACTTCGGATAAGTAATATATCGTGAGACAAAGGGAAATTGGTATCGTATGTAAGTGGTTCATTCGATCGCAAAGTAATCGTAGAAATATGTGGGAGCCATATGAATTTCCAGATTCCTCTATTGGTTATTGTTCGAAGAAGTGTCTCGATCATGTCCGCATAATTCACGAACCGTAGGGAGACACACTTAAGGATTGACGTTGTTTGAGTAGTTATGGTATTATGAGAAAGAGACCGAATGTTGTTCGAGTCTCGGATGGGATCCGGATATCACGAGGAGATCCGGAATGGTCCGGAGAATAAGATTCATATAAGGAAAGTCCCATTTCGAGTTGGGGAATGGTTCCGTGTTTTCATCGGGAACATTCTAGAAGGTCCGGAATGTCCGCACTGAGGGGGAAGGGTACATGAATGTGTCATTGCATGTTGGAATGATTGCATCATGTACTAAGTGTTCTCGCTGTCCAAAATAAAGGGTTTATTTAAATCCTAAATTGAAAAGTCAAACGGCTAGTTTGAAAGTCAAACGGCAAGGTTTGGAAAGTGGAAAGAGGAGGAGAAGAGAAACCGAGTTGGGAGGGAGACCTCCTCCAACCGCGCCAACTCCAATGCCGAGTTGGGAGGGACTCCACTCCCCTGGCCAGCCCCCTCCCACCTATATAAGGAGGGCAGGGCTCCTCCACACACACACAAGTTCCTATCCTCTAAACTAAACCCTAGATCTAAACCCCGGTTTAGAGCTATTTGATTTAGAGCCTTCTAATTGGTTTAGAGCCTTCTAATTGGTGTGTCTAATTACTAGACCACTAATAGCCTCTCTCATAAGCTCCACCATACTCGCACTTTTGCTTAAGGCGAAGCCTGGGATCTCTCCTCTACTTCGGTACCACGCCACAGCCGGAATCGCGAGGAGAGTGCTACAACCTCCGCTGCTGCTTTGGAACAAGGGAGAGGAAGGTCTTCGATTTCAACGAACGTGTGACCGATTGCGGAGCGCTATGGAACGCTGCTGGAAGGATCGCTCACGCGATCTTGAGATCGGAAAGAGTACGACTACATCACCCACGAGAATCTGCTCTCGTTAACCGCTTTGGAATCTTCGAGGGTGAGTTCCTCTATTGACTCGTTGCTACAATCTAGTAGATAGATCTTGGCTTGTTTGTTTGTATGCGATAGAAAAATTTTGTTTTCCATGCTACGAACCCCTAACAGTGGTATCAGAGCCGTGTCTATATGTAGATCTGTTGCACGAGTAGAACACAATGGTCATTGTGGGCATTGATGCTTTTATTGTCGATTGCTTTTTGTGTACTTTGCATCTAGCGGTATGTTGGGATGAAGCGGCCCGGGCTAACCTTACATGACATCGTTCATGAGACTTGCTCCACGCTTAACATGCAACTTGTATTGCATAAGTGGCTTTGCGGGTGCCTTTTTCTCCTAGCATAGTAAAGATCCAATTTACAACGGGTGATCAACAATGCTAGTATCAATGTTGTGGTTCTTGTTCGTAAGTTAGAACGACACTTATTGAAAGCCCCAAACCACGTAAAATATGCAAAGAAAGTAGAGGCGTCTAACTTTGTTTTGCAGGGTGTCGTGATGTGATTTGGCCATGATTTTGATTATATTTGATGTATGCAATGTTCCTTATTGTAAGTTGGCAACCGGCAGGAGCCATATGGTTGTCTTTAATTTCTGTTAAGACCTGCGTGTCTATTCAAAATAGTTGTAATAGTTGAAGCTGGTGGACGACAACCATGAAGAAGCATCATTGACCTTGATGCTATGCCGGTGATGATGGAGATCATGTTCGTGCTTGAAGATGGAGATCGGAAGCACAAAGAAGAAAGGCCATATCATATCACATATTATGAATTGCATGTGATGTTAATCCTTTATGCATCTTGTATTGCTTTGTAGACGACGGTAGCATTATAAGATGATCCCTCATGCACATAAATTTCAAGTTCTAAAGTGTTCACCCTTAGTATGCACCGTTGCCAAAGCTTGCTGCTTCGAAGCACCACGTGATGATCGGGTGTCTTTGATTCCGCGGGTGAATACAACGTAAGCCAGATTTGCTTATGCGGTAGCTAAGGTTTGATCTTGACGAGCCTAGCATGTACAGACATGGCCTCAGGAACACGGATTGCCGAAAGGTAGAGCATGAGTCATATAGTAGATATGATGAACATGATGATTGTTCGCCATTAAAGCTATATCAACTCTCGTGATGATCGGTTTTGATGTGGTGGATGTGGTTCGTGTAATCACTAAAACAATGTGAGGGATATTGTTTTGAGTGGGAGTTCACCTAGATTAATTTAATTATTAATTAGAACTCAATTTATCATAAACTAAATCAAAGTGAATTTGCATAGTTGTTGTAGTCATTGGCATCCGTTTACCACCTTGCGCTTAGTTATAATTGAGATAATAGAACTATAGAATTCTGGTTAGTTACTTTACGAACTGGTATCGTATTGTTTTGAAGTGTTAATCTAAAGTTTAAAAGTCCTATTGCAAACTTTCAGAAGTTCGGTTACTCTATGAAGTTTAATAATTGGTATTAAAACAAGAGTGACAATTCCAAGTGTTAGTATATGAGTATCATGTTTGTCTCCATGATTCTTGATATTCAAAAGATTATCTTAATATCAAGGTTATCTAGGATCTGAAAGAGTTGTTTCAGAAACCATGATGTGTGGAAGATATTGTGATATCTGAAACGAAGTTTTGGTTACGACATGATAGAGTATAATATGGCAAAGTTCATGTTCTCATATTTTGATGAGAATTTGCAAAAGGTTGGAGACACTAGTTGTCCTAATCTTCCAAAAGGTTTTGGAGAGCAACATTATACTCGTGATTCACCGTTATAAGCTAAAAGTAGCTTGGTCATGGACGATTCCATGATGAAGGTGAATATTTGATGTAGGTAAAATGTTTACTACGCCAAGAGATTACTAAAGAAAGGAATTTGAAAGAACACCAAACATTTGATGATGGTGATCTACTTCAAAGTGCAAATCCAAAGACATTGGTATTTAACTATACACGCTTTGGACTATGTGTCATATGTATGACTCCACTATTGATGTTGATAGATTCTTTCAAACAGAAAAGGAAATACTGAAAGAGAATCTCATAAGTATATGGCAGAAAAGAAAAGACTAGAATTGTTCAGTTTAAGTATATAGATGATATACATGTTATGGCTATATTCTTTGCTTATTAAACAATGTGGTTCTTAAGTATTTGATACTGAATTTGTTGGTATGAATCGTCATACGAAACAACACAATTCATGAACTACAATGGCCTAAGTAACTAGCAAAAGAATATGTGATGATGTTCATCGAGAACAAATAAAGGGTTATTGTGTTGCTCGTTTACACATCAAAGCTTGACTTCAAGATTTGTTTTATCAGGTATTATGAGAACAAAAGGGTTGTTCAAATAATTGCCGTAATCCATAAAAGATGGATGATTCACAAATCTCGTTGGATAAATCACATCCATAAAACTAGTGCTAAAATTGTCGAAAGACAAATTGATTGAAAGATCACTTAGGAAGTGACATACGCTTAAATTATATTGGAAAGAAAACATGAAGAAACTCCATGTGGATGGAATTTTGGAGTCTTTTGATTTTGATCAAATGACGTTTGTGAAACTTTCCTAGAGATAATTAAAACTTCGTTCATAGGCCAAAAGGGAACGAAAGACTAGCTTATTGGAACTTGTGCATATTGTTGTACGAACTCCATTATGTGTAGTCAAGAGCGATGGATTTCAACTTCATATGCTTTCTCCGAAAATTTGAGTGAATATGTGAATATTTACTTAATAAGGATGAAGTGTGAAATATTTGAAAAGTTCTAAAGATTTTCAAGATGAAGTGCAAAATCATTGTAACAAGAATATAAATAGTTTATGATAAGATCATAAAGGAAGATATTTAAGTTACAAGTTTAGCATAATACCTAAGATTTAAGGAATCGGTCCGTGGATTTGCATTTCCCGAAACACCATAAGAGTATGGAGCGTTCGAGATATGTAATTGAACCTTGTTTGACATGGTAAGATCAAGGTATAATTCATAAAACTGCTATTATATTTTAAAGATTAAAAGCTTTAGAGACTACCGCTTTTCCACTAAAAGAACTCCATCATAATCCGCTGAAATGACACCATATAAAGTTATGGTTTGGGATTAAACCCAAGTAGTCCTTTCTTAAACATTGGTATGCTATGCATAATAAAGATGTTTGCAACCAAAGTCGGATAAACCTGTCTTTGTATTACAGTTAAGTATTCCTCCATAAACACCGGAGACAAAAGTGTTTGTCGCTTAGAACGTCAAGTTTCTTTGAGAAGGAATTTTTCGTGAAAAGTTAAGTGGGAGGACAATAGAACTTTGATAAGGTTAAAGGAACCTTAGCTATATGTGCAGAGTTGCGCAGCACCGAAAAGTGTTAGGAGGCAACAATGCTCATGGCTCACGTGCCTCAAAGGTTGTGGTCACGGAGGTCTAAGTTTCTATTGAAACAAGTAGGTCGGATGAACAATCAAATACCAAGATTTGAGGGTTGAATCATTATTTGAGAATAATGAACCTACTACATGCAAAGAAGCGATGATGGGCCCTGACTCCGTCAAATGGCTTGAAGCCATATAATCCGTGATAGTTCCATACACGAGAAATCAAGTTTTGAACTTGAAGGACCCTCGAAAAAGGTGTAAGACCTTGCAGTTGTGTTTGGATCTATAAAGAAGTAGACATAGATGTTTCACATCTATTAAATAGTCGACATGTTGGGAAAAAGTTCACAACAATGTTCAAAGGTTCTATATGACAAGATTTGATCTTTCATAGCGATTTTTAGTCTAGACGGATTAATGTAGCAACCACTACATATAATTTGTTATGTGGTAGTAGAATAAACAAAACAAGTTCTTCTAATAGAATGGTTACCTAGGACGTGTGCATGACACGGTCCAAAGGGTTTTGTTAATTCAAAGGATGCTAAATGCATATGCAAACTTCAATGGTTGAAGTAAGCATAGCGGAGTTGGAATCTTCACTATGATGAAACTGTTAAAAGAGTTTAATTTCATCAGAGACAATGAAGATGCTTGCATTTGCAAGAAATTAAGTGGGAGCGCTAAGACATATTTCTAATACATTATGTGGAGGACATATTGTTGATTGGAAATAATGTATCTTTTATTAACACATATTAAGAATTTCATCCCGATGAAAGACTTAGGCAAAACCCAAATATTTGGCATCAATAGACGCTAATATGGTTGTGCCAGAAGTACATAGACGAGATATTGAATGAGTTCAATATAGAAACTACAAGAAAAGGTTCTTGTTGCACAGAAAGGATTGAAAGAGTTCAATATTGATGATATATTCAAGTGTATTGACAATTGGTAAGTGAAACAAAGATTCAAGTATAGATTGATACTTGATGTATGAAATCACAAAGAGTATTTATATCAATCATACTGTGATATGTACAAATCCAGATATGTCCTATGCTCTAAATGTTGTGAGCATATACCAGAATGATTTGTAAGATGATCATTGGACAATAGTAAGGATATTCTTATGATCTTTTGGAAGAACTAAGAGTATATTATTTGTAGAAGTGACAAATAGATGGTTAGTTCATTGTAAAAGTACTACATTGATACTAGCTTTGTCACAAAGTACAAATTTAGTTTATCTCAATCTAAATTAAGGGTGGCACAATATAATGGAAAGTGAGTTCCATAATGGATTTGGATGAGTTCCAAAGTTAAGACATTGTGACAGATACTACAACAAAAGGCTAAGTATATGACTGCTATTATAGCAGCAAAAGAGGGCATATGTGTCAAGTAGTTTGTTATCAAACTAGGTGTAGTTCACAGCGGGATAATACTATGAAGATATATTGTACGACAATATTGTCAACATGTTTTAACCCCAAAGAACTAAAGGTCACACGAAGACCAAATTTATACAAAGCCATCTCATTAAAGAATGAGTGATGCGTAGAGACGCAAAGACATGCAATTACACACGGACTGGAAGTGTCGATCCGAGATCATTGACCACTAGCAATCGTGGTACATACAACACCGAAAGCCATAGGTGTTGAATACACAAAGGTTTGAAACTAGATTATTGACTCTAGTGCAAGTGGGAGACTGTTGGAGATATACCCAAGAGGCAATAATAAAGTGGTTATTATCATATCTTCACACTTATGATAAATGTTTACATACCATGCTATAATTGTATTAACCGGAAACATTAATACTTGTGTGATTTGTAAACTTAATTTGAAGTCCCTAGTATAGCCTCTATACTTCACTAGCTTGTTGGTTAATAGATGATTGTGGTTTCCCTATCATGAACATTGAGATGTTATTAACAACAAGATCATATCGTTAGGAGAATGATATGGTGGACATACTCCTATAGACAAGCGTAGCATAAAGATCAAGTCATTTCAATAGTTCAATTGCTATATGCTTTCTGATACATAGTAACCTAATTCCTTCGACCATGAGATCATGCATATCACCTTTACCGGATGGATGCTTTGATGTCATCAAACACCACACCATAACAGGGTGGCTATAAAGGTGGCATTGAGTGTTTGGAAAGTATTGGTTGAAACACATGGATCAAGAGTGGGATTTGTCCATCCACATGACGGATAGATATTCTCTGGGCCCTCTCGGTGAAATGTCATCCAATTAGCTTGCAAGCATGTGACTGGCTCACAAGGGATCACATATCACGGGAACGAGAAAAGAGTACTTATCAGTAACGAGGTTGAACTAGGTATGCAGAGATACCGACGATCATAACTTCGGATAAGTAATATATCGTGAGACAAAGGGAAATTGGTATCGTATGTAAGTGGTTCATTCGATCGCAAAGTAATCGTAGAAATATGTGGGAGCCATATGAATTTCCAGATTCCTCTATTGGTTATTGTTCGGAGAAGTGTCTCGATCATGTCCGCATAATTCACGAACCGTAGGGAGACACACTTAAGGATTCGACGTTGTTTGAGTAGTTATGGTATTATGAGAAAGAGACCGAATGTTGTTCGGAGTCTCGGATGGGATCCGGGATATCACGAGGAGATCCGGAATGGTCCGGAGAATAAGATTCATATAAGGAAAGTCCCATTGAGTTGGGGAATGGTTCCGGTGTTTTCATCGGGAACATTCTAGAAGGTCCCGGAATGTCCGGCACTCCGGAAGGGGAAGGGTACATGAATGTGTCATTGCATGTTGGAATGATTGCATCATGTACTAAGTGTTCTCGCTGTCCAAAATAAAGGGTTTATTTAAATCCTAAATTGAAAAGTCAAACGGCTAGTTTGAAAGTCAAACGGCAAGTTTTGGAAAGTGGAAAGAGGAGGAGAAGAGGAAACCGAGTTGGGGAGGGAGACCTCCTCCAGGCTGACCAACTCCAATGCCGAGTTGGGAGGGACTCCACTCCTCCTGGCGCCAGCCCCTCCCACCTATATAAGGAGGGCAGGGCTCCTCCACACACACACAAGTTCCTATCCTCTAAACTAAAACCTAGATCTAAACCCCGGTTTAGAGCTATTTCGGTTTAGAGCCTTCTAATTGGTTTAGAGCCTTCTAATTGGTGTGTCTAATTACTAGACCACTAATAGCCTCTCTCATAAGCTCCACCATACTCAAGACCGCTTAAGGCGAAGCCTGGGATCTCTCCTCTACTTAGGTACCACGCCGTTGTCTTTGTGAATCGAGGAGAGTGCTACAACCTCCGCTGCCGCTGGAACAAGGGAGAGGAAGGTCTTCGTCGAAAATCAACGTGACGATCATGGAGGGCCTTGGAACGCTGCTGGAAGGATCGCTTCACGCGATCTTGAGATCGGAAAGAGTACGACTACATCACCCGAGAATCTGCTCTCGTTAACCGCTTTGGAATCTTCGAGGGTGAGTTTCTCTATTGACTCGTTGCTACAATCTAGTAGATAGATCTTGGCTTGTTTGTTTGTATGCGATAGAAAATTTTTGTTTTCCATGCTACGAACCCCTAACAGCGTCAGCAGCTCATCCTTTTCGGGGTCATCATCATCTCCTGGCTTCTTCCTTTCCGCATGCCATCGCATGAGCTTCGCTTCCTTAGGGTCCACGAAATAGCGCTGCAGACGAGGAGTGATAGGAAAGTACCATACCACTTTTCGAGGTGCTTTCTTCCCTTTCTTGTATCGACTCACACCGCACACCGGACATGTGGTTTTCTCCGCCTCGCCCGATAAATGATGCAATCGTTGATGCATACGTGATATCTAACGCGGTAGATCGAGAGGATGACGATTTTCTTGGCATCCTCGATACTAGTTGGACATGTGTTCCCCTCGGGAGACGATCGTGCTGTAATGCCATCATATCGAAACTTGCGTCGCTCAATTTGTGTTTTGCCTTCATCTCCATAGCCTTGGCGTTACATTCAACCGGTATCATCGGACTGCATCCTTCATACAATGGAGTAACCGCGTCTTTCTCAAGTTGCGCAAGCTTGGCTTTCTCTCTAGCGGCATTGGCGTTACTAAATGCCCGCTTGAGAATCAGCTCTTGCACATAAGGGTCCCACACCCAGCCTGACATTTTTCCATCATCGTCTGCTCCTCCGGCATCTAGATCATCATCATCCCGGTCTACTTCCGCACCTTCACCATCTCCAGGAGACTCTTCATCATCTCGCCCGTTCTCGCCGTGATGATGATCATCGTCATGTTGGCCACCTTCACCGTCTCCATCGTCTACGTCATCTCTTATCCAACGAGTGTATCCATCCATGAAACCATGGCAGAGCAGGTGCGCCTGCAGATTCCCGGAATCTGGGTCGATCACCCAGTTGAGTTTGCATCTTCTGCACGGACATCTTATATCTGTCTTGTTATTTCGTATCATGTCGGCCGTCGCACATTTCAAAAATCTAGCCACAATGCCTTCGCTCATTATGTGGACCATTTTTGCCTGCACGGTGTACATGGTACAATTTTGAAGTCTATTAGAACCACATAATGAATGCATGCATGCAATGGTCGATAGAAAATTTCGGCATGACCTATCCTAAAATTAGGACCTTTATGAATGCCAAAGTCTTGCCAAAATGGAAATGAATCAACATTTTGGCAAAACAAATGGCAACTTGTTCACATACAAACACAAGAGAGAGAGACCGATCCATACACACATGAACACATCATTATCCTCTCCATACACACATGCATGAGCATCATCGATACTCTCCATATACACACACATATGACCATCGATCCTCTCCACATACACACATCATGATCATCGATCATCTACATACATATGATCACATCATCCATATACACATGAACACATCCTTACATGGACAACTTACCGAGATGAGAGACCGATCGCGAGAAAGATGGAAAGGAGAGGTGCGCGCATCGACCGGAGAAGGAGATGAGAGACCGGAGACCTCCTCTATTACTTATGTAACATCCAAAGCAAGTTTTACATGCTAAAAATGGTGAATGGGTGGAGAAATTGAGGTGGGAAGGAGAAGATCCCGACTAGATCTAAGGAGGAAGAAGAAGGGGAAAGTGAAGTGTGGGGTGGTGGATGTGGTCACACATGTGCACATAAAGAGCTGTCCTAAAAAAATCGACACATCTGTTGCGCACACGGCCCTAGTGCGCCACAGGGAGTACAAACATCTGTGGCGCACTATGCTATGTGCGCCACAGATGTTTGTGGCCGTTTCACAGCAGAGGGGGGCGTGCGCTTAGGCATAGTGCACCCCCCATGTGCGCCACAGATGACACTAACAACCGTGGCGCACATGACTATAGTGCGCTACAGATGTTTAGCGTGCGGCCAACAGGGCCCTGGCCCACACACATCTGTGGCGCACTATAGTCATGTGCGCCACGGTTGTTCTAGTTACTAGTAGGGCACTGCCCACAGGTGAGCCACGCTTGTTTTAGCCGTGGGGCACTTCAACCATGTGAGCCACGGATGTGCTGATTACCTATAGCCGTTTTCCTAGTAGTGCCAACCATGACCAACTGTCATCTTGGGTACTGCACAGGTGGACAATCTTCACAAGGGAGCCTCAGATCAGACCTTGGCCGCAAGGGAACCCATACTAAGGTATATAATTTCCAGTCAAGCCCTACCTAATTTTCGGGTATTGTGGTTGTACGGTAAAATTGGAATGGTATCGCATCCAGACAACCATCAGTTTTATAAAGGGCTAAGGCTCATGCCTCAACATTTTCATCATCAAAATCATCTGGTGTTTCGAAGAACACATGTCAAAACATTTCAGTAGAATGACTCATCATTCTAAGGTTTTCATAACCATTTTCACCAAGTATTCCCATCTAAAGTTGATCAAGTTTTATGCTTAGCACTAGCATCTATAAGTGGGGGTAAAGACTAATGAGGGGTGGTAAACAAGTGGGGATTTAAAGTTCAATCTCATGCCTTAGGATGACATCAAGATTATCTAACTTAGGCCAAATTTTATGCTCTTTATGCTACCTTCAGTTATCTTTCTAGAATCTACATGTCACTATGTAAACTCTAAGAGAAAGCTTTGATAAAGAAAATACAGTATTAAGCTTGCAAGTAAAACTAGGATTGGGTATCAAGTGGTGTAAGCTTGCTAAGTTAATAGCTTGCTCATTCAACTAGTAGTATTAGGCTTGCATAAGTAGGGTATCTTGCAAGGTTGCAAGTATCGGCTTGATAGGATATTAGTATAATCTTGCCTTGTGCAGAGCAGTGGTTGAAGTTCTCCTCGGCTACTTCCTTGTACTATTCTCCTTCCTCCTCGTATCCTTGGTCGGTACTAGCGTCTATAAATAAATACAAGGTACACAATCACCAAACAATACTTAACTATTTCTAATCATCACACAAAGGTTCACACTAGATGATCTATCATCATCACTAGCATTACAAGGATTAAAACACTTGTGTTATTTATTTTATTTAAGAAAAGTAATTTCTACTCATTGAAAAAAAACTACTTAAGATTTAATATTCTCCAACTCAAACATGGGATCATGTTGACACATGCCATCACCCCATATTTCGGTACATGGGAAAGTGATTTAAAGTGGTGTCATAATTTAATAAGGTTTAACCTCTTTATTTTAATTAAATAAAGTGACTAAAATGCCTATGGGGCATTCTTTTATTACTTGAACATTATCTCTGCAAATAAACCCATATGTTTTTATATATTCTGAAAGGTATGATCAAATGTGACTTTTTAGAGTTGAAATCAACTCAAAAACTCTTATTGTTGAATTCTGAAAAATGTTTGAATGCAGAAAAGCTTCTGCCTTGTTATCTTTACCATGGTTGATCTATACATCCAATTTGTTTGAATCCCACGGGCTTGGATTAAGCATTTCAGTACCTTTCTAACAAAATTAGTTTCATGCATTTTGGTTCAGTGAATCGAGTTGGGTTGATTTTTGAATCTATGTACAGAACTGTGTTTGAAATTAAATGAATAAAACTAAATTTGAATTGTTGGGTCATGAGGGAGGTTTTACTGGGCCGGCCCACTACGCACAGCGCACGCGCGGGCTGGTTAAGTGGCTGTTCTACGCATCAGTGAGACGGTGAGGGGCGAATCGGTATGGGGCAATGTGGACCGTGGGATCTAGTTCTAATCGAACAGCTCTGGTTCATCGTCCACGTCGGGCAGAGCCGGCGAGACAGAACCCTAGCACGGCAGGTGGGGGTCTTGGGAGGCTCACCGGGGCTCAGGCGATGGTCGGCGATAGGGCGAATGACGAAGTCGACGACATCTGTCCTCCTGGTACCCGACAACTTCTCCTGGGGCGGCTCCAATCGACGGCTCCCTTCTCCTCCAACAGCAGCGGGCTCCGCCCAAATTCCGATGATGCGCTGCTCGCCTTGCTCCGGGAGTGAGGTGGGGTGGTTCTGAAGGAGAGGGGAGTGAACTGGTGGGAAGAAAATGAGCGATGGAGGCCTCTATTTATAGTGGCTGAAGGGGACCGACGGGCGCAAGCTGAGCTTGTCGTGGTCGATGGCACAGAGTGCTACTGGCATGGGCGACGGTAGGGGGCGGTGTTGTGCTCCCTGGCGAAGCTCAACGTCATGGTGGCGAGGAGTGGGGTGGTGCTGATCGGTAGGAACACGTCGATGCTCCAGGCGGGTCCGACGGCGATTTTAATGGCGCACAACATGCGTGGTCCGCGTGGCGGTGAACGGGCATGTCTGCGGGGTTGCTGGGGCAGAGGTGATCACGCACACACGCGGCGAGGGTGGCGCGCGGTCTGTGGGTGCTGGTCGAGGGTGGCGCACTGGCGCGCTCTCGGCTCGCACGCAGAGAGGTTTGGCATGGTCTTGTCGTGTGGTCCAGGGGCTGGCAGTGCTCGGGGAGGGGACAGGGAGTGGCGGTGGATGGTGGAGTGCCTGCTAGAAATGCTTGCTAGGCTTGGTGCTGCTCCTAGCTTGCTGGCAACAATGGGGTGGCAAGGTGAGGCTCGGCATGCTTGCCATTAATGGCATGGTCTGGTTTACAGTGAGATAGAGGGGTTAAACAAGTTAGATGATATACTGAGGGTGTAGAGTGAGCTAGATAGGGAACAAGTTAGGCCAAAATTTACTGCACACTACAGTGTTTGATGTTTGTTTGATTTGTATCTGCAAGGTGTTTGATAAAATGGCCGCAAGAGATTCAAATTTGAATTTTGGATTAAAATTTGGTGGGTTTTCCAGGCACATACTAGGGAGTGTCTGGTTAGTTGGATTAGTCAAGGGGCACCGGTTTGGTTAGGTTTTGAAAATGGGCGATCTTCACATAATAAATATTCAATTTTGAAATGTAATTTGAATAAGGTTGCCAAATGTTTCTGTAAGTTTGAAAGGTGATCTTTGATTCACTTTTACTTGTTCTAGCAAGGGGTAAAAAAATTGGGAAAGTTTCTATTTGAAATCTTGGACTAGAAACACTCAAAGTGACCTAGTGAGCAAGATTGGCAAAAATGACCATTTGCTTTATTTGATTTTTTTGTCTTTCTCTTGATTTGTTTCTGCATGGAAATGTTTTATATGATGTTATTTTCCTCTTTAACCCATTTATTTCTATTTAGGTTAATCACACAAGTTCATTCATGCACTTATCAAATCATCTCATTCACACATGCATTCATATGATTTTAATTAATCAAAGTTTTTTGTTAACCCTAATTTTAGTGATTAGAGTTTGATGATCATTGTTTTATATTTTTGGGATGTTACAAACCTTCCCCCCATAAACAAAATCTTGTCCCGAGATTTGCAAAAGGAAGAAAAAGATTACCTAGGATTTAAAGAGATCGGGAAACTCCGTCCTGTTGTGATCTTCGCGCTCCCAGGTAGCTTCTTCTCGGTGTGGTTGCTCCACTGAATCTTGAGAAACTTGATGCTTCGGGTCTTGGTGGTTCTGAAAGCTTCTTCCAAAATACGGATGGGTAATTCGGGATAGGTCAGGACATCGTTGATCTCTATGGTCTGGTGATCAATGTTCTTAAAAACTTCAGTCTTCTCTGGAACTTCAAGGCATTTGCGAAGTAACGATATATGGAACACATTGTGCACTGCTGACATTTCCTCTAGCAGCTCCAATTGATATGATACCTCTCCTCGACGATTCAGAATCTTGAAGGGCCCGATATATCTGGGGGCTAACTTTCCTTTGAGCTGGAAATGTTGCATTTTTTCAAAGGCGACACTTTAAGGTACATGAAATCTCTGATACTGAAAGGGAGGTCTCGACGTCTCTTGTCGGCGTAACTCTTCTGTCTTGACTGGGCGGTTTTGAGGTGCTCACGAATCTTGTGGACTTTCTCTTCTGCTTCTCGTAGGATGTCGGGTCCGAAAATCTGACTCTCTCCTACTTCCGACCAATTCAAAGGGTTGCGACACTTCCTTCCATACATGAATTCAAATGCGGCCATTTGAAAACTAGCCTGGTAATTGTTATTATATGAAAATTCTGCGAGAGGTAGACATTCTTCCCATTTAGATCCATACTCTAGCACACATGCTCTCAACATATCTTCGAGTATTTGATTTACTCGCTCCGTTTGTCCATCGGTCAGAGGGTGATACACGGTGCTGAAATCTAGTCGGGTTCCTAAACCTTCTTAGACTTTCTTCCAGAATCTCGAGGTAAACTAGGTTCCTCGATCCGATACAATGTTATTGGGGACTCTGTGCAAACTGACGATTCTAGCGATGTATAACTCCGCTAGCTTCGAACTATGGTATGTGGTCTTGACTGGTAAGAAATGGGCGACTTTGGACAATCTGTCAACTATGACCCTGATAGAGTCATTTCCCCTACTAGATGTAGGTAATCCGGTGATAAAGTCCATTCCAACGGAATCCCATTTCCATTCCGGAATCTGTAGCGGTTGCAATAGTCCTGCGGGTATTTGATGTCCCGCCTTGACTCTTTGACAGATATCACACTTGACGATATAGCTTTTGATTTCTCTCTTCATCTTATGCCACCAAAATTGTTCCTTCAAATTCTGATACATCTCCGTTCCTCCGGGGTGGATAGAATAAAGAGTATCATGGGCTTCCTTCAAAATAACTTCTTTCAAATCTGAATCTGCTGGTACACAGAGACGTCCTTTGTACCACACAACTCCTTCTTCGTCTTCGGTGAATCCGGGTATTTTTCCTGTACCGATGCGCCGTTTGATTCCGTCGATACTAGCATTTCCGCTCTACGCCTCTTTGATCTGGCTGATCAAAGTGGGTTGAAGTTCTATGCTAGCCAGAAATCTTTCACTCACTAATTCCATTCGGAAATCTTCCATCTCTTTGTGCAAACTTGGTTGCTCCTTCAAAATCATGGAGTTCAAGCGGCACAGCAATCTGCTAAGGGCATATGCTACCACATTGGCTTTACCGGGGTGATAGTGAATATCCAGATCATAGTCCTTGATTAGTTCAATCCATCTTCTATGTCTCATATTCAGCTCCTTCTAAGTGAATATATATTTCAGGCTCTTGTGATCCGAATAAATCTCACAACGATTTCCCATGAGGTAATGCCTCCATGTCTTCAGGGCGAGAACTACGGCTGCGAGTTCAAGGTCATGGGTGGGATAATTCTGTTTATGCTATTTCTATTGTCGGGATAGAAAAGATATAACTTTGCCTTCTTGCATTATCACACATCCAAGACCGATCTTGGATGCCTCACAATACACATCAAAGGGATTCGTGATATCCTACATGATCAAGATTGGGGCTGAAATCAATCTCTTCTTGACTTCTTGAAAACTCGCTTCACATTTGTCAATCCATTCAAACTTCTTGCCCTTCTTCAGCAATTGGGTCATGGGTTTGGCGATACTCGAGAATCCTTCTATGAACTTGCGGTAGTATCCCGCTAATCCGAGAAATGCACGAACTTGGGTTTGAGTGGCTAGGGCTTGCCAATCTTCGACATCCTTCACCTTCGCAGGGTCAACGGCAATTCCTCTGGCTGATACAATATGTCCGACGAATCCTACCTCCTATAACCAGAATTCACATTTGCTAAACTTGGCATATAGCTGATGCTCTCTGAGGGTTCCAAGAATGGTCCTTAGGTGTAGCTCATGTTCTTCTTCCAATTTGGAATAAATCAGAATATCATCGATGAAAACAACGACAAACTTATACAGGAAGTCCATAAAAATCTTATTCATGAGGTTCATGAAATAAGCGGGGGCATTGGTTAATCCAAAAGACATGACAATATACTCGTATAATCCATATCTGGTGGTAAAGGCAGTCTTTGGAATATCCTCTCCGCGAATCTTAAGTTGATGATAGCCAGTTCTAAGATCAATCTTAGAAAACACTTTGGCACCAGTCAACTGGACAAATAGATCTTCTATCTTCGGCAATGGGTACTTGTTTTTTATAGTGACATCATTCAACTTCCGATAATCTGTACACATGGTACCTCCATCTTTCTTGTCCACAAACAAGACAGGTGATCTCCAAGGTGTCGCACTTGGTTGAATCGGTCCAATTTCTAGCATGGCATCTAGTTGCTTCTTCAGTTCTGCTAGTTCAGAAGAGTTCATACTATATGGTCTCTGGGATATGGGTCCGGTTCCAGGGATTAGTTCAATGATGAACTCGATATCCTGATATGTGGGCATACCGGGCAAAACATCTGGAAATACATCAGGGTATTCACAGACTATCCGGACTTGGTCAATGGTTGGCTGGGCTATAATCTTGTTGCACTTGAATTGACGGGGCAAGGTTTCAGACACATGCTCGTCTGATATTCCGGTTGTACTGGTCATGGTTATGGCTTTCTTGGCCCAGTCAATTAATCCTTTGTGTTTGGACATCCAATCCATTCCTAGTACTACTTCCAAACCTTTAGTTCCGAGTACTATTGGATTAGCATAAAATCTATGCCATGGATTCGGATAGGGATGGCTTTGCAAATTTGCCTAGCTTTGGTGGTTAAACTAGGTATTTGAACAATCATAACATGCTTCAATTTGGTTGGTTGAATCTTACTAGTGCATGCAAATTCTTCGGTGACAAATGAGTGTGATGCTCCAGAATCAAACAACACTCTTGAAAGTACTGAGTTAACAGTAAACATACCTAGCACGACATCTAGCGCTTCTTGGGCTTCTTCAGCATGCATGAGAAAAAGACGGCCATTGCGGTTGAGCGAGTTTCCTGGGGCAAACCTTCTTCCAGGCTGAACACGATGCTGCTGCTGAGCTGGGGCATTTGCATTGGGGGTTGCGGCAATATTCTTGGGGCACTCATTAGAATAGTGACCCTTGGTTCCACATTCATAACAAGTCCCTTGCGACTTGTCCTTCGCTGCAATAGGCACAACATTGCTTCCAGTCCTTGGGGCAGTGTTGGTGTTGGTGGCGGCATTTTTGTTGTTGAACTTAGTTGGTGCACGGTTGAAATTGCTGGAGTTGCCTGGGTTGTTGTGGTTTCCTCCGGGCCTTGGGTTTCCACGATTGGGATAGGTTGGACGGTTCATCGGGAGTCTATTGTTTCTTGGGGCAAATCCTGGAGATGGGTTGGGGCGATACTTTTGTGTATGGTGGGTTCCTGGTTGATGCATCATGCGGCGCTTGCGGTTCTCATTCGCTTGGTTGATCTTTCCTTCCATCTAAATGGCAAAGTCAACTAAGGCTTCAATATCAACAAAGGGGATATTGACTAACACTGTCTGCATCTCATCGTGCAGACCATTCAAAGAATATCTCCTTCTTCTTGGATTCGGTGTCAATCTCATCCGGTGCATACCTAGCCAATGACAAGAATTTGTCACGGTATTCCACTACGGTCATCCTTCCTTGCTTCAGTTACCTAAATTCATCTCTCATCCTCTTGATTAAACCCGGTGGCACATGGGTTCTGCTAAACTTGACCTTGAATTCATCCCAAGTCATCATCTGACCTCTGGTCATTGCACGAACGTTGTTCCACCATGCTCTTGCATCTCCAGCCAGATAGTGAGTGGAGAACAGAACTTTCTCGTTAGCTTCCACTCCTGCGACCTCTAGATTGTTCTCCATGGTTTGCAGCCAATCATCTGCATCTAGGGGCTCTTTAGACTTAGTGAAAACAGGTGGATTGGTGTTCTGGAAATTCTTGAGCTTAGATCCATGGTTGTCCTGATTTCCATGGCCTTGATTGTTGTTGGCTAAGTTGGCTTGACATTCGGCTTGTTCAGCTTTGTGGTCAGAAACCAACATTTGCAAGATCTGCAACAACGGGTCCGGGGATGAACCGCTTCCTCCACGAGGCATCTGAAGATTGAGATAGATCATGAGAAAAGAGGGAAATTTCTAAGGTTCAGGGGTTTTTGAAAATCTTTTGAAGTTTGACTCAGATTTTTCTAGCAACCTGCTTTTCATTCATTCATAGAACATAGTACAAACACACACCACAACAAGGACAAACAGATGGTTTTAAGAACCATTCTGGAAACTACGATATAGTGGGACCGACTACAACTCACTAACGCTAGTGCTCAAGTGCTACTACTCCTCGGAGTCAGTGTCCTTATCATCCTCATCATCACCATCCTCGATGAAGGCGGAATCATCCTTATCGGTGAAGAAGTCCATGGCCTGATCCTCCAGAAAGTCATCATCATCACTGAGATAGGAGTAGGGGTCTCCACGAAGGTCTTCCCCAGCATTCTCCCTCTCCTCCAGCTGAATATCTCTCTCATGGATGGTCGCCTCCAAATCCGTGATCTGGTGGCGAAGACGGGCAATGATGCGCTCCTTCTTGTCGAGCTAACGGCGAAGAGACTTGCGATCCTTCACTAGCATGGCGAGGGTCTGATCCTTCTTCTTGGCGATGGCGTACTTGTGGTTGGCGTAGGAACGAGCATTGTCCAACTCCTTCTGACCGTCGTACATCATGAAGCTGAGGTGGTCCAATAGACTCTTCAGCTCGGGGTGATATGGAGCCTCCAATGGCTGTCCCATAACATCACGCCTTGGGTAGAACTCAAAACGGGTACCCTTGATCTGATTTATACTCTGCCCACACAGACGGGCAAGAGCTTTCTGCATGGCCCTGGCAAGTCCATCGAGTCAGTTGTTCTCTCTTAAGGTGAACTGAATTCCCACTGCAGTGGGAGGTTCAATCTTTCCTCGGAGACTTGCCACAACTAGCCACTATAGATCTTCTCCTTCCTGATCATTGAGCTGAGCTCCGAAGAACTTGGGGTGTGGATGCTCCAGCATCTCTGACAGCTGGTCCAAGTCACGCTCAAAGATGAGGTCTCCTCCATTCCCCAACTGATAAAACTTGTTGTACTTCATGTCCATCTATAAGAATATAGGATGAGTAAGTTAGTACAGTGATCAAGTGTGTCAAATTTTATGTACTTTGCAAGAATTTTTGAGGAACATGAATTTTCAGGAAAGAATCCAAGTGATAAGAATGAGAATAGGTTTTTGTAAATACTAACTTCCTTTGGTTTTGAAACTAAGTTTTTGATTCAAACATCCATTCTAACTAGGGTCTCCTATGGTCAGGATGGCTCTGATACCAACTTGTCAACACCTGGATTTTTAATCCCAGATGCCTGTTATGCCATACATCGCAATCCCGGGATTACCATTTTGCGACACATAACAGATGTGGATATAAAAGTACATCATCCATTACAAACCATACATAAGGTCTTACAAAAATAAGGATCTCATGATCCAGTTCTTAATACAAATCAAGCAGCGGAATAACGTAAAGATAACGATAGTGTAGGCGAAGCTCCATCTTCGGGATCACAGGCAATG
Source organism: Avena insularis (assembly GCA_023614405.1). NCBI lineage: Eukaryota > Viridiplantae > Streptophyta > Magnoliopsida > Poales > Poaceae > Avena > Avena insularis. The sequence goes on along the minus strand of CM042697.1, from coordinate 130,637,772 downwards.
CTGACGATGGGAGATGATCCTAGTTGTCGTAACCTTCATGCGGTCCATCATCCTGGTACTCCTCTTCATAGTCTGGACACGGGAAAATGCCAGGGACAAAGCCATGAGTACTCTTGAAGTACTCGCAAATTAATACTAACAAGTTAAGGGGGTTTTTTTTAGTAGGATATTAAGATATAGGGTTGTTTTGCAAAAAGCCAGATTTACCTCTACTAAGTTCAGAAGCAAAGAAAACCAGTTGGAAGTTTTATAACACCTAAGTGGGAACTTGCATTTCATGTCACAACTCTGTTGTGGTCAAGTCAAAGTCATAAATCATTTCATAAGTTGTTTTGAAAACATTTGACGGGGGCACAGTATGGCCACTCCAACTGTCCATAACCGCAGACGCGGCTACTCGAATAGTTTGACACTCTGCAGAGATTGTACACTTTCACCACAACATTCGATACATCCATCAGGAACAATCCTGAATTCACCATACTCAGTATGTGGATAATCAATCCTAACCATACTAAGTATAGGCACCTCTCCTGTGAGTTTGGCCTCCAAACCATGACCAACTGTCATCTTGGGTACTGTATAGGTGGACAATCTTCACAAGGTAGCCTTAGATCAGACCTTGGCCGCAAGGGAACCCATACTAAGGTATATAATTTCCAGTCAAGCCCTACCCAATTTTCGGGTATTGTGGTTGTACGGTAAAATTGGAATGGTATCGCATCCAGACAACCATCAGTTTTATAAAGGGCAAAGGCTCATGCCTCAACATTTTCATCATCAAAATCATCTGGTGTTTCCAAGAACACATGTCAAAACATTTCAGTAGAATGACTCATCATTCTAAGGTTTTCATAACCATTTTCACCAAGTATTCCCATCTAAAGTTGATCAAGTTTTATGCTTAGCACTAGCATCTATAAGTGGGGGTAAAGACTAATGAGGGGTGGTAAACAAGTGCGGATTTACTAATTTCAATCTCATGCCTTAGGATGACATCAAGATTATCTAACTTAGGCCAAATTTTATGCTCTTTATGCTACCTTCAGTTATCTTTCTAGAATCTACATGTAACTATGTAAACTCTAAGAGAAAGCTTTGATAAAGAAAATAAAGTATTAAGCTTGCAAGTAAAACTAGGATTGGGTATCAAGTGGTGTAAGCTTGCTAAGTTAATAGCTTGCTCATTCAACTAGTAGTATTAGGCTTGCATAAGTAGGGTATCTTGCAAGGTTGCAAGTATCGGCTTGATAGGATATTAGTATAATCTTGCCTTGTGCAGAGCAGTGGTTGAAGTTCTCCTTGGCTTCTTACTTGTAGTATTCTCCTTCCTCCTCGTATCCTTGGTCGGTACTAGCGTCTATAAATAAATACAAGGTACATAATCATCAAACAATACTTAACTATTTCTAATCATCACACAAAGGTTTACACTAGATGATGTATCATCATCACTAGCATTACAAGGATTAAAACACTTGTCTTATTTATTTTATTTAAGAAAAGTAATTTCTACTCATTGAAAAAAAACTACTTAAGATTTAATATTCTCCAACTCAAACATGGGATCATGTTGACACATGCCATCACCCCATATTTCAGTACATGGGAAAGTGATTTAAAGTGGTGTCATAATTTAATAAGGTTTAACCTCTTTATTTTAATTAAATAAAGTGACTAGAAATGCCTATGGGGCATTCTTTTATTACTTGAACATTATCTCTGCAAGTAAACCCATATGTTTTTATATATTCTGAAAGGTATGATCAAATGTGATTTTTGAGAGTTGGAATCAACTCAAAAACTCTTATGGTTGAATTTTGAAAAATGTTTGAATGCAGAAAAGCTTCTGCCTTGTTATTTTTACCATGGTTGATCTATACATCTAGTTGGTTTGAATCCCACGGGCTTGGATTAAGCATTTCAGTACCTTTCTAAAAAATCTAGTTTCATGCATTTTGGTTCAGTGAATCGAGCTGGGTTGATTTTTGAATCTATGTACAGAACTGTGTTTGAAATTAAATGAATAAGACTAAATTTAAATTGTTGGGTCGCGCAGGAGGTTTTACTGGGCCGGCCAACTACGCACAGCGCACGCGTGGGCTGGTTAAGTGGCTGCCCCCACGCGTCAGTGAGACGGTGAGGGGGGAAGCGGTACGGGGCAATGTGGACCGTGGGATCTAGTTCTAATAGAACGGCTCTGGTTCATCGTCCATGTCGGGGAGTGTCAACACCCGAATTTTTAATCCCAGATGCCTGTTATGCCATACATCGCAATCCCATGATTACCATTTTTGCGAGACATAACAGATTTGGATACCACAGTACATCATCCATTACAAACCATACATAAGGTTTTACACAAATAAGGATCTCATGATCCAGTTCTTAATACAACTCAAGTAGTGGAAATACGTAATAATAACGGTAGCATAGGCAAAGCTCCATCTTCGGGATCACAGGCAATGCTGACGATGGGAGATGATCCTAGTTGTCGTAACCTGCCTGGGGTCCATCATCCTGGTACTCCTCTTCATAGTCTGGCCACGGGAATAGCCAGGGACACAGCCATGAGTACTCTTTAAGTACTCGCAAACTAATACTAACAAGTAAAAGGGTTTTTGTAATAGGACACTAAGCTCTAGGGTTGTTTTGCAAAAAGCCAGATTTACCTCTACTAAGTTTAGAAATGAAGAAAGCTAGTTGAAGTTTTATAACACCTAAATGGGAACTTGTATCTCATGCCACAACTCTATAGTGGTCAAGTCAAAGTCTCAATTTATTTCACAATTCATTTTGAAAACATCTGACGGGAGAACAGTATGGCCACTCCAACTGTCCATAACCGCGGACGCGGCTATTCGAATAGTTTGACACTCTGCAGAGATTGTACAATTTCACCACAACATTCGATACATCCGTCAGGAACAAATCCTGAAGTCACCATACTCAGTATGCGGATAATCAATCCTAACATTTCAATTACAAGCCCTTGTATAAGCACCTCTCCTGTGAGTTTGGCCTCCCAACCATGACCAACTGTCATCTTGGGTACTGCATAGGTGGACAATCTTCACAAGGTAGCCTCAGCTCAGACCTTGGCCGTGAGGGAACCCATACTAAGGTATATAAGTTTCAAGTCAAGCCCTACCCAATATTCGGGTATTGTGGTTGTACGGTAAAATTGGAATGGTATCGCATCCAGACAACCATCAGTTTTATAAAGCGCTAAGGCTCACGCCTCAATATTTTCATCACCAAATCATCTGGTGTTCGGAAACACATGTAAAAACATCTCAATAGAATGATCCATCATTCCAAGGTTTTCATAACCATTTTTCCACCAAGTATTCCCATCTAAAGTTGATCAAGTTTTATTCTTAGCACTAGCATCTACAAGTGGGGGTTAGTACTAACGAGGGGTGGTAAACTAGTGGAGTTCAACTAATTTCAATCTCATGCCTTAGGATGACATAAAGATTATCTAGCTTAGGCCAAATTTTATGCTCTTTATGCAACCTTCAATTATCTCTCTAGAATCTACAATTCACTTAAGTAAGCTCTAAGTACTAGCTTTTATAAAGAAATAAAGTATAAATCTTGTAAGTAAAACTAGGAATGGGGTTATCAGGTGGGTGTGATCACATATGCTTCAGGAATATAGTTGGCATGGTAACAAGCAAGTATTTGCTTGCATAGGTCAACTTGATTAGTAAGGCTGGCTAAAGTAGACTATCTTTTAAGTGTTAGCTTGCTCAATCAACTAGTAGTATTTGGCTTGCATCATTATCAGTATAAGCTTGCTAAATTGCAAGTGTTAGCTTTCCTTGTGCAGAGTAGTGGTTGAAGTTCTCCTCGGCTTCTTCTTCATAGTATCCTCCTTCCTCCTAGTATCCTTGGTCGGTACTAGCGTCTATGAATAAACACGAGGTACACAATCACCAAACAATACTTAACTACTTTCAATCATCACACACAAGGGTTCTATAGATGATCTAGCATCATCACTAACATCACAAGAATAAAGCATTTGTCTTATTTATTTTATTTTTAGAAAAGTTATTTCTACTCATTGAAAAACTACTTAAGATTTAATATTCTCCAAACCAAGCATGGGATCATGTTGACACATTTCATCACCACATATTTTAGTACATGGGAATGTGATTTAAAGTGGTGTCACAATTTAATAAGATTTAACCTTTTATTTCAAATAAAAATAAATGACTAGAAATGCCTATGTGGCATTCTTTTATTACTTGAACATTATTTCTGTAAGTAAACCCATATATTTTTATATATTCTAAAAGGTATGGTCAATTGGGAATTTTGAGAGTTGGAATCAACTCAAAATCTATTATGGTTTAAATTTGAAAAATGTTTGAATGCAGAAAAGCTTCTTCCTTGTTATTTTTACCAAGGGTGATCTACAGATCCAAATGAGTTGAATCCAACGGGCTTGGATTCATCATTTCCATACCTTTCTAACAAAATTGGTTTTATTCAATTTGGTTCACTGAATCGAGCTAGGTTGATTTTTGAAACTAGGTATAGAACTGTGTTTGAATGAAAATGGAAATATCCAAATTCAAACGAGTGGGCTGCACGGGAAGAGAAAATGGGCTGGCCTGCTTAGAGAGCGCTGGCTTAAGTTTCTGTCCCCATAGCGTCGGTGAGACGAGGGTCTGCGAATGCAGAACGGGCAACGTGGTGCGTTGGATCTAGTTCTAATCCAATGGCTCTCGTTCATCGTCAACGTCGGGCAGCGCCGGCGAGACAGAACCCTAACGTGGCAGGTGAGGGTCGTGGGAGGCTCACCGGGGCTCAGGCGAGGGTCGGCGAGGTGGGCGAACGACAAAGTCGACGACGGCGAACCTCCTGGTACCGGCAGCTAGTCCTGGGGCGGCTCCAATCGTTGGCTTCCTTCTTCTCCAGCAGCGGCGGGCTCCGGCCAAATTCTGGCGATGCGCTGCTCGCCTTGCTCCGGGAACGGGGTGGAACGATCGGTGAGGAGAGGGGAGTGAGATGGTGTGAAGATTTTGAGCAGGGAGGCCTCTATTTATAGTCTCGACTACTGGACCGAACGGGATGGGCAGACGACGGTGGCGACATGGCTACGGGCTGCTAGAGGCATGACCGAGGTGGCGATCGATCGGTGGTCTCCTGGCGATTCTCTATGGCTTTAATGCGTGTGCAGAGGCGGCTTGTCTTGTGGTGACGGTGGCTGAAATGGGCACGGGCGGTCTCTTTGGGACGGTGGGGGAGCAAGTTGGGCGAGGCGGCGAGGTGGTTGGGTTCGTGGGATCGGTCGTGCTTTCGGTGCCGTCGGCATGGTCTGGCGGCTGCAGGTGTGGTGTTCTGGCAGTTACAGCTGCGGTCTGAGGCAGGGCTGGTCGAGAGGGGGCGGTGAGGCATGGGCTACCTCCCAGACAAGGTTGGCACGGCTAGTTCTTCCGCTAGCCTGCGGTCCACACTGGGGTGACATGGGTGTTCTCGGCTGTTCACCATTGATGACATTGGCCAGCTTATAGTGGGGCTAGTGATTAGTTAAGTTTGCTAGATGACCTACCGAGGTTGCTGTGAGCTAGAGAGGGAACAAGTTTGGCCATAATCACTGCACACTATAGTGTTTAGATTTTGTTTGATTTGAATCAGCAAGGTGTTTGATGAAATGGCCGCATGAATTCAAGTTTTGAATTTTGAAAAGATTTTTGGTGGGTGTGCTAGGCATGTGCTGGTGGTCTGTGGATGCTTGGGTTTTGAAAGTTGAGCTTGTTTGAGTGGTTTTTGCAAAAGTGGGATCTTCCCATATGATATAGAATCAATTTTGAACTGTCATTTAAACTATGCATTCAAATGTTTTTGGATCATCACAAGGTGGGCCTTGGTACTTTGTTATGAGTACTATCAAGGGGTGTAAAGATCCAAACAAGTTTCTGTTAAGTTTTTAAAGTTAGAGACAACCAAAGTAGGCATGGGAGTTAAATTGGCCAAAGTGACCATTCCCTTATTTTATTTCTTTTGATTTATTTGTCTTTGGGAAAAGTGTGGGGATTGTTTAGATGATGTTTATTTCACCGAAGAATCCTTTTACAAGCAAAGAAACACAAAAGCAAGGTAATTCAAAAGAATCCAAATTGGAATGCATACACACATGCATGCTTTCATATTTTTATTTAGAAAAGTTTTTGTTAATCCAAAATTTTGATGATTAGAGTTTGATGATCCAAGTTTCATATTTTTGGGATGTTACAAACCTTCCCCCATTAAACAAAATCTCGTCCCGAGATTTGAAAAAGGACGAAAAAGATTACCTAGGATTTGAAGAGATCGGGAAACTCCGTCCTGATGTGATCTTCGCGCTCCCAGGTAGCTTACTCTTCTGTGTGGTTGCTCCACTGAATCTTGAGAAAATTGATGCTTCGGTTTCTGGTAGTTCTGAAAGCTTCTTCCAAAATACGGATGGGTACTTCAGGATAGGTCAGGTCATCGTTGATCTCTATGGTCCGGTGATCGATATTCTTGAACACTTCAGTCTTCTCTGGAACTTCAAGGCACTTGCAAAGTAATGAGATATGGAACACATTGTGCACGGCTGACATCTCTTCGGGTAGTTCCAGTTGATACGACACTTCTCCTCGATGGTTCAGAATCTTGAAGGGTCCGATATACCTGGGGTCTAACTTTCCTTTGATTTGGAAATGCTGCATTCCTTTTACTGGCGACACTTTCAGATATTCAAAATCTCCTATGTTGAAGGCGAGGTCTCGACGTCTCTTGTCGGCGTAACTCTTTTGTCTGGATTGGGTGGTCTTGAGGTGCTCACGAATCTTGTCAACCTTCTCTTCTGCTTCTCGTAGGATGTCAGGTCCGTAAATCTGACTCTCTCCTACTTCCGACCAGTTCAAAGGGGTGCGACACTTCCTTCCGTACATGAATTCAAATGGGGCGATTTGCAAACTAGATTGATAACTATTGTGGTATGAAAATTCTGCAAACGGCAGACAGTCTTCCCACTTAGATCCATACTTTAACACACATGCTCTCAACATGTCTTCGAGTATTTGATATACTCGCTCCGTTTGTCCATCGGTCTGGGGGTGATATGCGGTGCTGAAATCTAGGTGAGTTCCTAAACCTTCTTCGACTTTCTTCCAGAATCTCGAGGTAAAATGAGTTCCTCGATCTGATGTTCTTGGGGACTCCATGCAAACTGACTATTCTAGCGATGTATAACTCCGCTAGCTTGAAACTCTGATATGTGGTCTTGACGGGTAAGAAATGGGCGACTTTGTAAAATATGTCCACTATGACCCAAATAGAGTCATTTCCCCTACTAGAAGTAGGCAATCCGGTGATGAAGTCCATTACAACGGAATCCAATTTCCATTCCGGAATTTGCAATGGTTGAAACAATCCAGCGGGTCTTTGATGTCCTGCCTTGACTCGCTGACATATATCACACTTGGCGATATAGCTTCCGATTTCACTCTTCATCTTTTGCCACCAAAATTTCTCTTTCAAATCTTGATACATCTTAGTTCCTCCGGGGTGGATAGAATAAAGAGTATCATGAGCTTCCTTGAGAAAAACTTCTTTCAACTCAGAATCTGCTGCTACACAAAGGCGTCCTTTGTACCACAGAACTCCTTCTTCGTCTTCGGTGAATCCGGGTACTTTGCATGTACCGATATGACGCTTGATTCCGTCGATACTAGCATTTCCTTTCTGCGCCTCTTTGATCTGGCTGATCAAAGTGGGTTGAAGTTCTATGCTAGCCAAAAATCCTTGACTCACTAATTCCATTCGAAAATCTTCCATTTCTTTGTGCAAGCTTGGTTGCTCCTTCAAAATCATGGAGTTCAAGCGGCACGACAATCTGCTAAGGGCATCTGCTACCACGTTGGCTTTACCGGGGTGATAGTGAATGTCCAGATCATAATCCTTGATTAGCTCAATCCATCTTCTCTGTCTCATATTCAGCTCCTTCTGAGTGAATATATACTTCAGGCTCTTGTGATCCGAATATATCTCACAACGATTTCCCATCAGGTAGTGCCTCCATGTCTTCAGGGCTAGAACTACGGCTGCGAGTTCGAGGTCATGGGTTGGGTAATTTTGCTCATGTTGTTTCAATTGTCATGATAGATAAGATATAACTTGCCTTCTTGCATTAGCACACATCCGAGACCGATCTTGGATGCATCACAATACACGTCGAAGGGCTTCGTGATATCCGGCATGATTAAGATTGGGGCTGAAATCAATCTCCTTTTGAGTTCTTGAAAACTCGCCTCACATTTATCGGTCCACTCAAACTTCTTGTCCTTCTTCAGCAATTGGGTCATGGTTCTGACGATACTCGAGAATCCTTCCATGAACTTGCGGTAGTATCCCGCCAATCCGAGAAATGCACGAACTTGGGTTTGAGTGGTTGGGGCTTGGCAATCTTCGACATCTTTCACCTTTGCAGGGTCAACGGCAATTCCTCCGGCTGATATAATGTGACCGAGGAATCCTACCTCCTGTAACTAGAATTCACATTTGCTAAACTTGGCATACAACTGATGCTCTCTAAGGGTTCCAAGAATGGTCCTTAGGTGTAGCTCATGTTCTTCTACTAATTTGGAATAAATGAGAATGTCATCGATGAAAACAACGACAAACTTATCCAGGAAGTCCATAAAAATCTTATTCATGAGATTCATGAAATAAGCGGGGGCATTGGTTAATCCAAAAGAGATGACAGTATACTCGTATAATCCATAACGAGTGGTAAAGGCAGTCTTTGGAATATTGTAACACCCTCGGAATCGACCCTATGCAAGTCTCAGCGACTTCCGCCAAACCCGCATAGAAACGATTCAAAGGTGCCCACCAGGCACTTTCGTGCGGGTGGAAAACGAAGTAATACCATTACACAATAGTACACGATGGAACCCACAGAACAGATATATACAACAATGACTCCATGAGTCAAGAATACAGATACACAATATAAAGATCCAAATCAACTTGAAAATGATACAGAGTCCGACTATGGACAATATGCAAATGGGGCTAAGAGCCCTGAAGAATAACCAATGGCGTCCATAACCCTGCCCAGGCCAAGCCAGAAGGGTAACCCTGCTAACGATGTCGATCTCAAAACCTGCTTAACAAAAGGGGTGCCGACAAAGGGCAAAGGAAAAAGAGAGCGGTCAGTACTGAGGCCAGTACACGGCGAGACTAGAATTCGGCGTTCCTCGCCTACATAGGTATGGTGGACTGAAGCGGCAACGCAGCATGCACTAGACAACCTATAGAGACTCGATACAATTGTCGGCTATCAGAGAGAGATAAGAAAGACCTATTCGAAACCAGCCTAATACTACCACCAAACATACCCATCCTGGTATTTCCCCCTCGAGACCAAACGAGGAAGTCAACCGAGGAACTCACACAGTTGGCAGTTTTATTTATTCCGTTATCGTTGTAGCAATTACTAGTCAGGTATAGATAGTCATCCTGATATAATAAGCAGTGGGCACTTTTAGTTAACCATTCCGTTGTAGTTGCGAAACTTACTAGACAGATACAATTAGCATGAGATATCGCAAACCCAGCAGTTGTTAGTACTTTTATTTAGCCATTCCGTTGTAGTGAAGCTGATTACTAGTCATATCGGATACAAGTCAAATTATAACAGTAAACCTTAGTTATAGTTGTCTATGATCGAGAACTGTGCTCCAAGTCGTCCATAACCGCGGACACGGCTTCTCGAAAAGATTTAACCCTGCAGGGGTGCACCAAAGTTTCCACACGCACCTACACCCTTGTTGTCAGATCAGGTAGCTACAAGATCACAAAACATACACCCAACGGTATGTCGACGGGGTTTCGGACACGACGTTTACCAGACCCAAAGCAAGAACATGGGGGCCACCCCACTAAGCTACCCGCAACAAAGTCGGCCGGCTCCGAGACGGACCCAGAGGTTTGTGCCAATGGCTGTAAACGACTGGGAACCCGAAAATGTGACTGGGCTTGTCGATACCGCGAAAACATTCCACATTTGGTCCTAAACAATACAGGCGCTCCACGCGGAATCGTAAATAAAGCAGTAAAGCATGGCATAAATACAGGACAGTAATAAAGCCCCAAACTACTTTGTGGCCCCTGGTACAGACTTTGAAATCAGGTACTAATCGATGGGGGTGCCCACACACCCCACCTGTGGTTAGCGCGCTCGATCTCGGAAAAGGTGTCAACAACTCGGGGTCCTACGGGACACCAGTGAGCGGTTAAAAACCAAATATTTTCTATTACCCACCGGTGCCTCTGCATTTACCTACTTTCAATTTTAGTTATTAAACGGTAATTAAATCCATGATCATCTCCAACATTAAACATGCGGCATTACTCCAACAACTGTGGTACATCGACCTTGACGCAACAACACTGCAAGCAACTACGACTCGCAAGGCTGACTATCTACCAAACAACAGGTAATAGGATGTGTCCAAGGCAATTTAGTGGCTCCAAGGGATATCACGGGTACAAAAACTAGAGCATCGTATCACAGATAGCAATAGATCAACAGGAGGAAATAAAGACTATAAAAGTAAGATAGGTAGAAAGGGGGAGAATGCTCGCCTGAAAACACTGCCGAAGGTTCATCCGAAGATCGGGGCAAAGCTCACATCAACTCAACGGCCTTATCCGCGAAGAAGCAAAATACTATAAGAAACACCGGATGCACTATTTAATACTACGGTAGAAGATCGGGCATGATGCATGTATGATGAATGACTTGGCAAAGATACGATGCAACTAGGCAATATTAAGTGGAACTGGGGTCCTGACAAATATTTAAGTGGTTTAAGTTATTTAGATACCCCGCAATTTAAATGTTATCTTAACATGGCAAAATATATCACTGGTTTGATGCACAAATTTAAATGGGACCAATATTGGACTAGATTCGCCCGCATATGGTCTCCATATTTATTATTAGATGAGTCGACAACATACTCCCAACCCACAATATGTATGCAAGCATGACGATTTAATATGCAACAAGTGTATGTTCATTTATAAAAATAGGGCTTCGAGGAAAAGGGGTCACACATGAGGGGTTCGACGGTCTTCAATTTTCCAGGGATCGGGGCTTCGGGATTCGAGAGGGAGAGCTTCGGTTCTTCGGTTCCATGGCGATGACCTTGTCGTCCATGACGGAGAACTCGGTCCGGGATCAGTCTTTAGGGCTCGATCTTGGGGAGAACTTGTCGATGTTGTGACTCAACAAGAGATGGTCGATCTTGGCCTTTCGAACTTCTCGCGTCCTTGGTACCTAAGAAGATCTTGTAGAGAAGAACTCGTGTAGCTCTTGTAGCAGAGCATCTCGTCTTCGCATCTTCACGGGAACCATCATCACCGCATACCACACCGCCATATCATGACTGCAAGCCGAGCAGGGGCATCCAGAAGATAGAGCAGGGTTCCGCTGTGGGTGCCTGGGACGGAACAGGCAGCGAAGCATGCAACTTGTGCTAGGATAGACGCGACTACAGGAAACAAGCAGCAGGGCACCAAGGAGCTTGGTTGGTTCCTGAAGACACGCCTGGCAAAGGCCAGCGTCCATGCGGCCGGGGTGCAGGCTCGCTCACGGGCGGTGCAGGGCCAGCGCAAAGGGGCAACAGAGGCAGCGGGGAGGTGAGGACGGCCCGGGGCAGTGACGTGCTGGCGAGGTCGGACCCGCAGACGACGGCGGCGGAGCACCGGGGAGGTCACGGGCGACGGGGGTAGGAGGTGCTTGGGGCGCGGTGGCGCTTGACCATGATGCAGGGGCGAGCCGACGAGCTCCGCAGCAGAGGGGTTGACGGCGACGGGGCCGCACGGGGCGACGGCGCTCGGGAACAACGGCGGCCTCGACGACAGAGGGCGTCCTGGACTAGGACGACGTGGAGAGGCCCGGCAGCGTGACAAGCTCCTGCCGAGGAGGAGAGAGGCGACCGGTTCTGTGAGATGGAGGAGGCCCGCTCGGGGAGGGCTTGGAGACGGGGCCGGCGAAGAGGAAGGGTGCGGGGGAGGGTGCGGCCTCGTGGTCGAGAATCGCGGGCGGTGGAGGCCTCGATGCCTGGCGGTAGGGAAGGAGGATGCGAGCAGGGTCGAGGGAGAGAAGGCGGGGGTCGCAGGCGCGTGAGGAGGGAGCACGGGGTGGGACCGGGATGGTGGGGCCACGGGAGAGAGGAGCGTTTCCTGGGGGCTAGGGTCAGGTTCGTGCCGTGTGGACGGGGCGTGACCGCGAGAGCGGGCGCTGGCGGGTGTGTGGGTGCCTGGCGGCGGGTGAAGGGGTGCTAGGGGAAGGCTAGGGTTTCTAGGATGTGGGGTGGTAGTTGGCTAGCTGCTGGGCCTTTGGGCCTGGCGGCTGGCTGACTCCCCCAAAGGTGTTATAAAAGTTTTATATTAATATTTAGTATTTTTTTAAATCTTTTGTAAATAATGTTAGATAAATAAAATATCCGGGAAGGGTCCGGGGTTTCACATTTGAATAAAGAGAGGGGTATTTGTAGAAAACAAAAATAGGGTTTTTCGCCAATAGTTTTAGGCAAATAGATGCATGGTGATGTCAGGATGATGCATGAATAAAAATAACACGCGATTTTCTAGTAGTGGTTTTATCCGGGGTGCTACAATTCGACACCACTAACAATGGATCTCGCCCTCGAGATCCGCCTCCTGGGACGGAAAAGAAGGTCGATGTTCCGAATCTTCTCGCCTCGTGTAGATCTTCACGGCACCACTAACAATGATTCTTTCTCAGTCTTGAAATCGGTGACACCACCAACAAGGGTCAGTGCTCAGGTTCATCGGGAGAACACTCCGGCAAAACACAGACGAAGGAAGAGGTCTCAAAAGTTAAGGCCACCTCTAACTTCCATGGAAGGAGTAAGAGTTGCATCGATCCACCATTCAATGTACAAAAGCGAATGATAAGAGTAGTGGTATGGTCGCGACTCCATCCCGCACTCAAAACATTACTATGTACATGAACAGACGGATTACGCAACCAACTTTCGGATTTTAGACTGAAGATCTCGACAAGCGAGGTTCAGAAAGCTTCGGATACAAAAGGGTGATGCAGGCTCTTCATCGGATCGGATTACAGAAGATGTCGTCGTGTTGGAAAACACCGGAAGATATAAAGAAAATTTGTAGTGAATTTTGATCCACTAAAAAGTACAACAGAGGAAAACTCCTCAGATGGCATGAAGACAAAATGTCGAAGCACGACGTAAGAAGAGAGCGAAACAAGCAATGCGGCGGAAACCCAACCACGAGAAATCCTGGACTCGAAGGAAATATAAGAGAGAAGATTCAAAACACGTCGAGATAAGAGGAGAATAGCAGAGGGGTAAGAAGTAAAAGCAGACCTAATCAGATCTACCCAACTGATTTTCCAAAATAGTTTTGACACTCTACCTCGGCCGTTAGCTAGGTTATCCTACAGGCTGGACTAGTGGGGTATCGTAACTGCTGAGCTCTGATACCACTCTGTAACACCCTCGGAATTAACCCTATGCAAGTCTCAACGACTCCCTCCAAACCCGCATAGGAATGATTCAAAGGTGCCCACCAGGCACGTTCGTGCGGGTGGAAAATGAAGTAATACCATTACACAATAGTCCACGATGGAACCCACAGAACAAATATATACAACAACGACTCCATGAGTCAAGAATACAGATACACAATACAAAGATTCAAATCAACTTGAAAATGATACAGCATCCGACTACAGACAATATGCAAATGGGGCTAAGAGCCCTGAAGAATAACCAATGGCATCCATAACCCTGCCCAGGCCAAGCCGGAAGGCTAACCCTGCTAACGACGTTGATCTCAAAACCTGCTTAACAAAAGGGGTGCCGACAAAGGGCAAAGGAAAAAGAGAGCGGTCGATCGAGGCCAAGACACGGCGAGACTAGAATTTGGCGGTCCTCGCCTACATAGGTATGGTGGACTGAAGCGGCAACGCAACATGCACTAGACAACCTATAGAGACTCGATACAACTGTCGGCTATCAGAGAGAGATAAGAAAGACCTATTCTAAACCAGCCTGATACTACCACCAAACATACCCATCCTGGTATTTCCCCCTCGAGACCAAACGAGGATGTCAATCGAGGAACTCACACAGTTGGCAGTTTTATTTATTCCGTTATCGTTGCAGCAATTACTAGTCAGGTATAGATAGTCATCCTGATATAATAAGCAGTGGGCAGTTTTAGTTAACCATTCCGTTGTAGTTGCGACACTTACTAGTCAGATACAATTAGCATGAGATATCCCAAACCCAGCAGTTGTTAGTACTTCTATTTAGCCATTCCGTTGTAGTGAAGCTGATTATTAGTCATATCGGATACAAGTCAAATTATAACAGTGAACTTTAGTTATAGTTGTCTATGATCGAGAACTGTGCTCCAAGTTGTCCATAACCGCGGACACGGCTTCTCGAAAAGATTTAACCCTGCAGGGGTGCACCAAAGTTTCCACATGCACCTACACCCTTGTTGTCAGAACAGGTAGGTACAAGATCACAAAACATACACCCAACGGTATGTCGACGCGGTTTCGGACACGATGTTTACCAGACCCAAAGCAAGCACATGGGGGCCACCCCACTAAGCTACCCGCAACAAAGTCGGCCAGCTCCGAGACGGACCCAGAGGTTTGTGCCAATGGCTGTAAACGACTGGGAACCCGAAAATGTGACTGGGCTTGTCAATACCGTGAAAACATTCCACATTTGTTCCTAAACAGAACAGGCGCCCACGCAATCATAAATAAAGCAATAAGCATGGCATAAATGGATAGTAATAAAGCCCCAAACTACTTTGTGGCCCCGATACAAGATTTTTGAAATCAGGTACTAATCAATGGGGTGCCCACACACCCCACCGTGGTTAGCGTGCTCGATCTCGAACAGTGTCAACAACTCGGGTCCCACGGGACACCAAGTGATTAAAAACCAAATATTGTCTATTACCCACCGGTGCCTCTGCATTTACCTACTTTCAATTTTAGTTATTAAACGGTAATTAAATCCATGATCATATCCAACATTAAACATGCGGCATTACTCCAACAACTGTGGTACATCGACGGCGCGACGCAACACCTGCGCAAGCAACTACGACTCGCAAGGCTGACTATCTACCAAACAACAGGTAATAGGATGTGTCCAAGGCAATTTAGTGGCTCCAAGGGATATCACCGGTACAAAAACTAGAGCATCGCATCACAGATAGCAATAGATCAACAGGAGGAAATAAAGACTATAAAAGTAAGATAGGTAGAAAGGGGGAGAATGCTCGCCTGAAAACACTGCCGAAGGTTCATCCGAAGACCGGGGCAAAGCTCACATCAACTCAACGGCCTTATCCGCGAAGAAGCAAAACACTATAAGAAACACCGGATGCACTATTTAATACTACAGTAGAAGATCGGGCATGATGCATGTATGATGAATGACTTGGCAAAGATACGAAGCAACTAGGCAATATTAAGTGGAACCGGGGTCCTGACAAATATTTAAGTGGTTTAAGTTATTTAGATACCCCGCAATTTAAATGTTATCTTAACATGGCAAAATATATCACCGGTTTGATGCACAAATTTAAATGGGACCAATATTGGACTAGATTAGCCCGCATATGGTCTCCATATTTATAATTAGATGATTCGACAACATACTCCCAACCCACAATATGTATGCAAGCATGACGATTTAATATGCAACAAGTGTATGTTCATTTATAAAAATAGGGCTTCGAGGAAAAGGGGTCACACATGAGGGGTTCGACGGTCTTGAATTTTCGAGGAATGGAGAAGCGGTTCTTAGGTTCCAGAGCGAGCTTTGTCTTCGGTTCTGATGCTTCAGACCTTGTCATCCATGACGGATCTGTCTCGGCTTTTTAGGGCTCGATCTTGGGGAAAACTTGTCGATGTTGTGACTCAACAAGAAGAGATGGTCAATCTTGGCGTTTTGAACTTCTCGCGTCCTCGGTACCTAAGAAGATCTTGTAGAGAAAAGAATCTGTATGAGCTTGTAGCGAGCATCGTCTTTCGCATTCACATCATCATCCAACGCATACCACCATATCATGATATGGCGCGAAGCGAGGCATCCGAAAGATAGAGCGGGGTTCCATGTGGGTGCAAGGCAGGACGACAGCAGCGAAGCATGCAACTTGTGCTAGGGTGATCGACCACGAGGAAACAAACAGCGGTACCAAGGAGCTTGGTTGGTTCCACGAAGACACATGGCGGCATCTTTGGCGACAAGGTGACAGAATTGACAGCGTCCATGCGGCGGGTGCGAGGCTCGCTCACCAGGCGGTCTTGGCCAGCTTAAAGGGGCAGCGGAGCAGCGGCGAGGTGAGGGCGGCAAAGGCATGGCGATGGCGAGGTTAGACCAGCGGACGACATGGCGGCGGAGGTCGAGGGTCACCGCACGGGTAGGAGGTGCTTGGGGCGGTGGCCTGCCGGCACGAGGCGAGCAGCAGGCTCCATGAAGAGGAGTTGGCGGCCAGGGTTGGCGAAGCGGCGGCGGCCTCGGGAACAACCTCGGCAGACGGCGTCTGGACTAGGGCGGCGTGGAGAGGCCAGCGTGACAAGCTCCTGCCGAGGAGAGAGAGGCTGACGATTACGTGAGATGGAGGAGGCTTCCGAGAGGGAGGGGAAGCGGCAAAGAGGAAGGTGGAGGGGAGGGTGGGGGAGGTCTGACCTCGTGGTTGAGAATCACAGGTGGTGGGGAGCCTGGCGGTGGCTCGGGGAAGGAGGATCTTGGGAATTCGAGGAGGGAAGGGAGGGGCGGGGTCGTGAGGAGCGTGAGGAGGGAGGGAGGGGTGGGACCAGGATGGTGGGACCATGGAGAGAGGGCGTTTCTGAGGGGCTAGGGTCAGGATTAGTCTTGATGTGGGCCAGAGGCGGCGTGACCGGGCCCAGTAGCTAGGCTGTGGGTACTGCTGCAGAGTGAAGGAGTCTTTGGGGAAGGCTAGGGTTTCTAGGATGTGGGGTGGTAGTTGGCTAGCTGTTGGGCCTTTGGGCTGGTGTTGTGACTCCCCAACAGTTTATAAAAGTTTTATATTAGTATTTAGTTTTTTTTAATCTTTTGTAAATAATGTTAGATAAATAAAATATCTGGGAAGGGTCCTAGGTTTCGCATTTGAATAAAGAGAGTGGTATTTGTAGAAAACAAAAATAGGGTTTTTCGCCAATAGTTTCAGGAAAATAGATGCATGGTGATGTCAGGATGATGCATGAATAAAAATAACACACGATTTTCTAGTAGTGGTTTTATCCGGGGTGCTACAATTTGACACCACTAACAATGGATCTCGCCCTCGAGATCCGCCTCCTGGGACGGAAAAGAAGGTCGACGTTCCGAATCTTCTCGCCTCGTGTAGATATTCACGGCACCACTAACAATGATTCTTTCTCAGTCTTGAAATCGGTGACACCACCAACAAGGGTCGATGCTCAGGTTCATCGGGAGAACACTCCGGCAAAACACATACGAAGGAAGAGGTCTCAAAAGTTAAGGCCACCTCTAACTTCCATGGAAGGAGTAAGAGTTGCATCGATCCACCATTCAATGTACAAAAGCGAATGATAAGAGTAGTGGTATGGTCGCGACTCCATCCCGCACTCAAAACATTAGTATGTACATGAACAGATGGATTACGCAACCAACTTTCGGATTTTAGACTGAAGATCTCGACAAGCGAGGTTCAGAAAGCTTCGGATATAAAAGGGTGATGCAGGCTCTTCATCGGATCGGATTACAGATGATGTCGTCGTGTTGGAAAACACCGGAAGATATAAAGAAAATTTTTAGTAAATTTTGATCCACTAAAAAGTACAACAGAGGAAAACTCCTCAGATGGCATGAAGACAAAATGTCGAAGCACCATTACAAGAGGAAGCGAAACCCTGAAGGTACGACGGAAACCCAACCACGAGAAATCCTGGACTCGAAGGAAAGATAAGAGAGAAGATTCAAAACACGTCGAGATAAGAGGAGAATAGCAGAGGGGTAAGAAGTAAAAGCAGACCTACTTAGATCTACCCAACCGATTTTCCAAAATAGTTTTGACACTCTACCTCGGCCGTTAGCTAGGTTATCCTACAGGCTGGATTAGTGGGGTATCGTAACTACTGAGCTCTGATACCACTCTGTAACACCCTCGGAATCGACCCAATGCAAGTCTCAGCGACTCCCGCCAAACCCGCATAGAAACGATTCAAAGGTGCCCACCAGGCACTTTCGTGCGGGTGGAAAACGAAGTAATACCATTACACAATAGTCCATGATGGAACCCAGAGAACAAATATATACAACGACGACTCCATGAGTCAAGAATACAGATACACAATACAAAGATTCAAATCAACTTGAAAATGATACAGCGTCCGACTACGGACAATATGCAAATGGGGCTAAGAGCCCTGAAGAATAACCAATGGCATCCATAACCCTGCCCAGGCCAAGCCGGAAGTCTAACCCTGCTAACGACGTCGATCTCAAAACCTGCTTAACAAAAGGGGTGC
The DNA here is from genome assembly GCA_023614405.1 of Avena insularis. Taxonomy (NCBI): domain Eukaryota; kingdom Viridiplantae; phylum Streptophyta; class Magnoliopsida; order Poales; family Poaceae; genus Avena; species Avena insularis. Next base: position 130,619,174 of record CM042697.1, on the reverse strand, counting down.
CGACAAAGGGAAAAGGAAAAAGAGAGCGGTCGATCGAGGCCATGACAGCGAGACTAGAATTTGGCGGTCCTCACCTACATAGGTATGGTGGACTGAAGCGGCAACACAGCATGCACTAGACAACCTATAGAGACTCGATACAACTGTCGGCTATCAGAGAGAGATAAGAAAGACCTATTCGAAACTAGCCTGATACTACCACCAAACATACCCATCCTGGTATTTCCCCCTCGAGACCAAACGAGGAAGTCAACCGAGGAACTCACACAGTTGGCAGTTTTATTTATTCCCTTATCGTTGCAGCAATTACTAGTCAGGTATAGATAGTCATCCTGATATAATAAGCAATGGGCACTTTTAGTTAACCATTCCGTTGTAGTTGCGACACTTACTAGTCAGGTACAATTAACATGAGATATCCCAAACCTAGCAGTTGTTAGTACTTTTATTTAGCCATTCCATTGTAGTGAAGCTGATTACTAGTCATATCAGATACAAGTCAAATTATAAAAGTAAACTTTAGTTATAGTTGTCTATGATCGAGAACTGTGCTCCAAGTCGTCCATAACCGCGGACACGGCTTCTCGAAAAGATTTAACCTCTCAGGGTGCACCAAAGTTCCACATGCACCTACACCCTTGTTGTCGGAGGTAGGTACAAGATCACAAAACATATACCCAGCGGTATGTATCGGGTTTTGGACACGGCGCCAGACCCAAAGCAAGCACATGGGGGCCACCCCACTAAGCTACCCTAGCGAAGTCGGCCAAGACGGACGTAAGTTTGTGCCAATGGTGTAACGATCGGGAACTTCGAAAATGTGGACTTGTCGATACGATCACGAAAACATTCCACATTTGTTCCTAACGATGCGCCCACGCAATCATAAATAAAGCAGTAAAGCATGGCATAAATACAGGATAGTAATAAAGCCTGAAACTACTTTGTGGCCCCCGGTACAGTACCTTGAAATCAGGTACTAATCAATGGGGGTGCCCACACACCCCACCTGTGGTTAGCGTGCTCGATCTCGGAACAGGTGTCAAGAACTCGGGGTCCCTGGGACACCGGTGTTAAAAACCAAATATTGTCTATTACCCACCAGTGCCTCTGCATTTACCTACTTTCAATTTTAGTTATTAAACGGTAATTAAATCAATGATCATCTCCAACATTAAACATGCGGCATTACTCCAACAACTATGGTACATCGACGGCGTGACGCAACACCTGCGCAAGAAACTACGACTCGCAAGGCTGACTATCTACCAAACAAAAGGTAATAGGATGTGTCCAAGGAAATTTAGTGGCTCCAAGGGATATCATGGGTACAAAAACTAGAGCATCGCATCACAGATAGCAATAGATCAACATGAGGAAATAAAGACTATAAAAGTTAGATAGGTAGAAAGGGGGAGAATGCTCGCCTAAAAACACTGCCGAAGGTTCATCCGAAGATCGGGGCAAAGCTCACGTCAACTCAACGGCCTTATCCGCGAAGAAGCAAAACACTAGAAGAAACACCGGATGCACTATTTAATACTAAGGTAGAAGATCGGGCATGATGCATGTATGATGAATGACATGGCAAAGATACGATGCAACTAGGCAATATTAAGTGGAACCGGGGTCCCGACAAATATTTAAGTGGTTTAAGTTATTTAGATACCCCGCAATTTAAATGTTATCTTAACATGGCAAAATATATCACCGGTTTGATGCACAAATTTAAATGGGACCAATATTGGACTAGATTCGCCCGCATATGGTCTCCATATTTATTATTAGATGAGTCGACAACATACTCCCAACCCACAATATGTATGCAAGCATGAAGATTTAATATGCAACAAGTGTATGTTCATTTATAAAAATAGGGCTTCGAGGAAAAGGGGTCACACATGAGGGGTTCGACGGTCTTGGATTTTCGAGGGATCGGGGCTTCGGGATTCGAGATGGAGAGCTTCGGTTCTTCGGTTCCATGGCGATGACCTTGTCGTCCATGACGGAGAACTCGGTCCGGGATCTGTCTTTAGGGCTCGATCTTGGGGAAAGCTTGTCGATGTTGTGACTCAACAAGAAGAGATGGTCGATCTTGGCGTTTCGAACTTCTCGCGTCCTTGGTACCTAAGAAGATCTTGTAGAGAAGAACTCGTGTAGCTCTTGTAGCAGAGCATCTCGTCTTCGCATCTTAACGGGAACCATCATCACCGCATACCACACCGCCATATCATGACCTGGCGGCGAGGCATCGAGAAGATAGAGCAGGGTTCCGTGCAGGTGCCCGGACGTGCTGAAGCATGCAACTTGTCTTTGGGGCAGAGCGACCACGAGAAACAAGCAGCGGGGCACCAAGGAGCTTGGTTGGTTCACGAGAACCACCCTAGCGTGTCGGCGGCACTGGCGGCAATGACGCGAACAGCGGCCAGCGCGGCGAAAAGTGGCTCGCTCCTGGTGCGCAAAGAAGGCGCAACAGAGGCAGCGAGGAGGTGAGGGCGGCCCGGGCAGCGACATGTCACAGGTTTGACCACAGATGACGAAGTGAGCACCGGGGAGGTCACGGGCGACGGGGGTAGGAGGTGCTTGGGGCACGGTGGCGCTTGACTGCGATGCAGGGGCGAGCCGGCGAGCTCCGCAGCATAAGGGGTTGACGACGACGGGGGCCGCACGGGGCGACGACGCTCGGGAACGACGGCGGCCTCGACGACAGAGGGCGGCCGGGACTAGGACGACGTGGAGAGGCCCGACAGCGTGACAAGCTCCTGCCGAGGAGGAGAGAGGCGACCGGTTCTGTGATATGGAGGAGGCACGCTCGGGGAGGGCTTGGAGAGGGGGCCGGCGAAGAGGAAGGGTGCGGGGGAGGGTGCGGCCTCGCGGTCGAGAATCATGGGCGGTGGAGGCCTCGGTGCCTGGCGCCGGGGAAGGAGGATGCGAGCAGGGTCGAGGGAGAGAAGGCGGGGGTCGCGGGCGCGTGAGGAGGGAGCACGGGGTGGGACCGGGATGGTGAGTCCACGGGAGAGAGGAGCGGTTCCTAGGGGCTGGGGTCAGGTTCGTGCGGTGTGGACGGGGCGTGACCGCGAGAGCGGGCGCTGGCGGGTGTGTGGGTGCCTGGAGGCGGGTGAAGGGGTGATGGGGGAATGCTAGGGTTTCTAGGACGTGGGGTGGTAGTTGGCTAGCTGCTGGGCCTTTGCGCCTGGCGGCTGGCTGACTCCCCCAAAGGTTTTATAAAAGTTTTATATTAGTATTTAGTTTTTTTTAATCTTTTGTAAATAATGTTAGATAAATAAAATATCCGGGAAGGGTCCGGGGTTTCGCATTTGAATAAAGAGAGGGGTATTTGTAGAAAACAAAAATAGGGTTTTTCGCCAATAGTTTCAGGCAAATAGATGCATGATGATGTCAGGATGATGCATGAATAAAAATAACACGCGATTTTCTAGTAGTGGTTTTATCCGGGGTGCTACAAATATCCTCTGCGCGAATCTTGAGTTGATGATAGCCAGTCCTCAGATCAATCTTAGAAAACACTTTGGCACCGGTCACCTGATCAAACAAATCTTCTATCTTGGGCAAGGGGTACTTTTTCTTGATGGTGACATCATTCAACTTCCGATAATCTGTACACAAACGGTTACCTCCATCCTTCTTGTCCACAAATAAGACAGGTGATCTCCATGGTGACGCACTTGGTTGAATCAATCCAATTTCCAACATGGCATCCAGTTGCTTCTTCAGTTCTGCTAGTTCAGACGGGTTCATACTATATGGTCTCTGGGCTATGGGTCCTGTTCCGGGGATTAGTTCGATGATAAACTCGATATCCCGATCTGGGGGCATACCGGGCAAAACATCTGGAAATACATCGGGGTATTCACAGACTATCCGGACTTGGTCAATGGTAGGTTGGGCTATACTCTTGTTGCACTTGAATTGACGAGGTAAGGTTTCAGATATATGCTCGACTGATATTCCGGCTGTACTGGTCATGGTTATGGCTTTCTTGGCACATTCAGTCAATCCTTTATGTTTGGACATCCAATCCATTCCTAGTTCTACTTCCAAACCTTTAGTTTCGAGTACTATCAGATTAGCATAAAAATCTATGCCATGGATTCGGATAGGGACGGCTTTGCAAATTTGCCTAGCTTTGGTGGTTGATCCGGGTATATGAACGATCATAACATGCTTTAGTTTGGTTGGTTGGATTTTACTAGTGCATGCAAATTCTTCGGTGACAAATGAGTGCGATGCACCAGAATCAAACAACACTCTAGCAAGTACTGAATTAACAGAAAACATACCCAGCACGACGTCTGGCGCTTCCTGAGCTTCTTCAGCATGCATGAGAAAAAGACGGCCATTGCGGTTGAGCGACTTCCCTAGGGAAAACCTTCTTCCTGGCTGAACACGACGCTGCTGCTGAGCTGGGGTATTTGCATTGGGGGTTGCGGCATTCTTCTTGTTGGGGCACTCGTTGGAGTAGTGACCCTTATTTCCACAGTCATAACAAGTCACTTGCGACTTGTCCTTTGCTGCAATAGGCACAACATTGCTTCCAGTCCTCGGGGCAGTGTTGGTGTTGGCGGAAGCATTGTTGTTGTTGAACTTGGGTGGGGCACGGTTGAAATTGCTAGAGTTGCCAGAGTTGTTGTGATTTCCTCCGGGCCTCGGGTTTCCATGGTTGGGATATGTCGAACGGTTCATCGGGGGTCTGTTGGTTCTCGGGGCAAATACTGGTGATGGGTTAGGGCGATACTTTAGGGTCTGATGGGTTCTTGGCTGATGGATCATGCGTTGCTTGTGGTTCTCATTGGCTTAGTTGATCTTTCCTTCCATCTGGATGGCAGAGTCGACAAGGGCTTCAATATCAGCAAAGGGGATATTGACTAACACAGTCTGCATCTCATCGTGCAGACCATTCAGGAATCTTTCTTTCTTCTTGGCTTCGGTGTCGATCTCATCCGGGGCATACCTAGCTAATGACAAGAATTTGTCACGGTATTCCACTACAGTCATCCATCCTTGCTTTAGTTCTCTGAACTCATCTCTCATTCTCTTGATCAAACCCGGTGGCACATGGGTTCTGCTGAACTTGACCTTGAATTCTTCCTAGGTCATCATCTGTCCTCTGGTCATTGCACGAACACTGTTCCACCATGCTCTGGCATCTCCGGCTAGATAGTGGGTGGCGAACAAAACTTTCTCGTTAGCTTCCACTCCGGCGACTTCTAGGTTGTTTTCCATGGTCTGCAACCAATCGTCGGCATCTAGGGGCTCTTCCGACTTAGTTGAAACAGGCGGGTTGGTGTTCTGGAAATTCTTAAGCTTAGATCCATGGTTGTCCTGATTTCTGTGGCCTTGATTGTTGTGGGCTAGCTGAGCTATCTATTGAAGGGTGGGTAAGTTGGCTTGACGTTAGGCTCTTTCGGCTTCGCGGTCAGAAACCAACATTTGCAGGATCTGCAACATCGGGTCCGGGGATGAACCACTTCCTCCGCGTGGCATCTGAGATTGAGATAGATCATGAGAAAAGAGGGAAATTTCTAAGGTTCTGGGACTTTGAAAAGTTTTTAAAGTTTGACTCAGATTTTCTAGCAACTTGCTTTTCATTCATTTATTCACACGATACAACACACACCACAACAAAGGTAAACAGATGGTTTTAGGAACCATTCTGGAAACTACGATACAGTGGGACCGAATACTACTCACTATGCTAGTGCTCAAAGGCTACTACTCCTTGGAGTCGGTGTAGTCGTCATCCTCATCATCATCGTCGTCATTGATGAAGGCGGAATCATCCTCATCGGTGAAGAAGTCCATAGCCTGATCCTCCAGAAAATCATCATCATCGCTGAGATAAGAGTAGGGGTCTCCACCAAGATCTTCTCCAGCATTCTCCCTTTCCTCCAACTGCATATCCCTCTCGTGGATGGTCTCCTCCAAATCCGAGATATGGTGGCGAAGACAAGCAATGATGCGCTCCTTCTTGTCGAGTTGACGGCGGCGAGACTTGCGATCCTTGCTAGCATGGCGATGGTCTGATCCTTCGTCTTGATGATGGCGGACTTGTGGTTGGAGTAGTCACGGCAATTGTCCAACTCCTGCTGACGATCGTTCATCATAAAGCTGAGGTGGTCCAATTAGGTCTTCAGCTCGGGGTGGTATGGGGCTTCCAGTGGTTGTCCATTAGCATCACGCCTTGGTCAAAACTCAAAGCGGGTACCCTTGGCTGGTTGATACTCTGCCCACACAGACGGGCAAGAGCTTCCTGCATGGCCCTGCCAAGTCCATCGAGCCAGTTGTTCTCTCTTAAGGTAAACTGAATTCCCTCAGTAGTGGGAGGTTCAATCTTTCCTTGGATACTTGCAACAATTAGCCGCTGCAGATCTTCTCCTCCTTGATCATTGAGCTAAGATCCGAAGAACTCGGGGTGCGGACGCTCCAGAAGTTCCGAAAGCTGGTCCAAATCCCTCTCAAAGATAAGGTCTCCTCCATTCCCCAACTGATAAAACTTGCTGTACTTCACGTCCATCTATAAGAATATAGGATGAGTAAGTTAGTAGAGTGATCAATTGTGTCAAATTTATGTATTTTGAAAGAGTTTTTGAGGAACATGAATTTTCATGAAAGAATCAAAGTGATAAGAATGGGAATAAGTTTTTGTAAATATTCTCTTCCTTTGGTTTTGAAACTAAGTTTTTGATTCAAACATCCAGTCTAAATAGGGTCTCCTATAGTCAGGATGGCTCTGATACCAACTTGTCAACACCCGGATTTTTAATCCCAGATGCCTGTTATGCCATACATCACAATCCCATGATTACCATTTTTGCGAGACATAACAGATTTGGATACCACACTACATCATCCATTACAAACCATACATAAGGTCTTACACAAATAAGGATCTCATGATCCAGTTCTTAATACAACTCAAGCAGCGGAAATACGTAATAATAACGGTAGCGTAGGCGAAGCTCCATCTTCGGGGTCATAGGCAATGCTGACGATCGGAGATGATCCTAGTTGTCGTAACCTTCCTGGGGTCCATCATCCTGGTACTCCTCTTCATAGTCTGGCCACGGGAATAGCCAGGGACACAGCCATGAGTACTCTTTAAGTACTTGCAAACTAATACTAACAAGTAAAAGGGTTTTTGTAATAGGACACTAAGCTATAGGGTTGTTTTGCAAAAAGCCATATTTACCTCTACTAAGTTTAGAAATGAAGAAAGCTAGTTGCAGTTTTATAACACCTAAGTGGGAACTTGTATCTCATGCCACAACTCTATAGTGGTCAAGTCAAAGTCTCAATTCATTTCACAAGTCATTTTTAAAACATCTGACGGGGGAACAGTATGGCCAGTCCAACTTTCCATAATGGTGGACACGGCTATTCGTATAGTTTGATACTCTGCAGAGATTGTACACTTTCACCACAACATTCGATACATCCGTCAGGAACAAATCCTGAAGTCACCATACTCAGTATGCGGATAATCAATCCTAACCTTTCAATTACAAGCCCTAGTATAAGCACCTCTCCTGTGAGTTTGGCCTCCCAACCATGACCAACTGTCATCTTGGGTACTGCATAGGTGGACAATCTTCACAAGGTAGCCTCAGCTCAGACCTTGTCTATGAGGGAACCCATACTAAGGTATATAAGTTTCCAGTCAAGCCCTACCCAATCTTCAGGTATTGTGGTTGTACGGTAAAATTGGAATGGTATCGCATCCAGACAACCATCAGTTTTATAAAGGGCTAAGGTTCACGCTTCAACATTTGCATCACCAAAATTATCTGGTGTTCGGAAACACATGTAAAAACATCTCAATAGAATGATCCATCATTCCAAGGTTTTCATAACCATTTTTCCACCAAGTATTCCCATCTAAAGTTGATCAAGTTTTATGCTTAGCACTAGCATCTACAAGTGGGGGTAAGTACTAATGAGGGGTGGTAAACTAGTGGAGTTCAACTAAGTTCAATCTCATGCCTTAGGATGACATAAGGATTATCTAGCTTAGGCCAAATTTTATGCTCTTTATGCAGTCTTCAATTATCTCTCTAGAATCTACAATTCACTTAAGTAATCTCTAAGTACTAGCTTTGATAACGAAATAAAGTATAAAGCTTGTAAGTAAAACTAGGAATGGGGTTATCAGGTGGGTATGATCACATATGCTTAAGGCATATAGTTGGCATGGTAACAAGCAAGTATTTGCTTGCATAGGTCAACTTGATTAGTAAGGCTGGCTAAAGTAGACTATCTTGCAAGTGTTAGCTTGCTCAATCAACTAGTAGTATTAGGCTTGCATCATTATCAGTATAAGCTTGCTAAATTGCAAGTGTTAGCTTGCCTTGTGCAGAGTAGTGGTTGAAGTTCTCCTCGGCTTCTTCTTCGTAGTATCCTCCTTCCTCCTCGTATCCTTGGTCGGTACTAGCGTCTATGAATAAATATGAGGTACACAATCACCAAACAATACTTAACTACTTTCAATCATCACACACAAGGGTTCTATAGATGATCTAGCATCATCACTAACATCACAAGAATAAAGCATTTGTCTTATTTATTTTATTTTTAGAAAAGTAATTTCTACTCATTGAAAAACTACTTAAGATTTAATATTCTCCAAACCAAGCATGGGATCATGTTGACACATGTCATCACCACATATTTCAGTACATGGGAATGTGATTTAAAGTGGTGTCACAATTTAATAAAATTTAACCTTTTATTTCAAATAAAAATAAATGACTAGAAATGCCTATGTGGCATTCTTTTATTACTTGAACATTATTTCTATAAGTAAACCCATATATTTTTATATATTCTGAAAGGTATGATCAATTGGGATTTTTGAGAGTTGGAATCAACTCAAAATCTATTATGGTTTAAATTTGAAAAATGTTTGAATGCAGAAAAGCTTTTGCCTTGTTATTTTTACCAAGGGTGATCTACAGATCAAAATGATTTGAATCCAATAGGCTTGGATTTAGCATTTCCATACCATTCTAAAAAAATTAGTTTTATTCAATTTGGTTCACTGAATCGAGCTGGATTGATTTTTGAAACTAGTTACAGAACTGTGTTTGAATGAAAATGGAAAAATTCAAATTCAAACGAGTGGGATGCGCGGGAAGAGAAAATGGGCGGCTCACTGCACGCTTGGCTTACGCTGGTTAAGTTGTTGTCCCCACGTCCAGTGGATCTTGGCGTGAGAACAGGCAACGTGGTGCGTTGGATCTAGTTCTAATCCAACGGCTACGGTTCATCGTCCACGCCGGGCCGCCAGGCGTAACCCTAACGCGGCAGGTGGGGGTCGTGGGAGGCTCACCGGGCTCAGGCGAGGGACGGCGAGGCAGGCGAACGACAAAGTCAACGACGACGAACCTCCTGGTACCGGCAGCTTCTCCTGGGTCGGCTCCAATCGTTGACTTCCTTCTTCTCCAGCAGCGGCGGGCTCCGGCCAAATTCCGGCGACGCGCTGCTCGCCTTGCTCTGGAAACGGGGTGGAACGATCAGTGAGGAGAGGGGAGTGAGATGGTGTGAAGAGTTTAATGGGGGAGAGGCCTCTATTTATAGTCTCGACTACAAGACCGAACGGGATGGGCAGGCGACATGGCTACGGGCTGCTAGAGGCATGGCCGAGGGTGGCGATCGATCGGTTGTCTCCTGGCGATGCTCTATGGCTTTAATGCGTGTGTAGGGGCGGTGGCAAACGGTCTGGAACGCTCGACGTTCTGCATGGCAGAGGCGGCGTCTTCGACAGCGAGAGGTGGCTACAGGGTACGGGCAGTGAAATGGGCATGTCTGGCGGTCTCCTGGGATGGTGGGGAGCATGTTGGAGGGCGGCGAGGGCTCGAGGTGGTCGGGTTGCGTGGGAACGATGCGTGCTCTGTGGTGCATGTCGGCATGGCCGACAGCGGCACGGGCGCAGCGTTCCTGGCGGTTCTGGCTGCGGGCCTACGAGGCAGGGCTGGTCGAGAGGGGGCGGTGAGGCATGGGCTACCTCCTAGACAAGGTTGGCACGGCTGGTTCTTCCTCTAGCCTGCTGTCCACACCGGGGTCACATGGGTGTTCTCGGCTGTTCACCATTGATGACATTGGCTAGCTTACAGTGGGGCTAGTGATTAGTTAAGTTTGCTAGATGATCTACTGAGGTTGCTGTGAGCTAGAGAGGGAACAAGTTTGGCCAGAATCACTGCACACTATAGTGTTTAGATTTTGTTTGATTTGAATCAGCAAGGTGTTTGATGAAATGGCCGCATGAATTCAAGTTTTGAATTTTTAAAAGATTTTTGGTGGGTGTGCTAGGCATGTGCTGGTGAGTCTGTGGATGCTTGGGTTTTGAAAGTTGAGCTTGTTTGAGTGGTTTTTGCAAAAGTGGGATCTTCCCATATGATATAGATTCAATTTTGAACTGTCATTTAAACTATGCATTCAAATGTTTTTGGATGATCATAAGGTGGGCCTTGGTACTTTCTTATGAGTACTATCAAGGGGTGTAAAGACCCAAACAAGTTTCTCTTAAGTTTTGAAAGTTAGAGACAGCCAAAGTAGGCATTGGAGTTAAATTGGCCAAAGTGACCATTCCCTTATTTTGTTTGTTTTGATTTATTTGTCTTTGGGAAAAGTTTGGGGATACTTTAGATGATGTTTATTTCACCTAAGAATCCTTTTACAAGCAAAGAAACACACAAGGAAGGTAATTCAAAAGAATCAAAATTGGAATGCATACATACATGCATGCTTTCATATTTTTATTTAGAAAAGTTTTTGTTAATCCTAAATTTTGATGATTAGAGTTTGATGATCCAAGTTTCATATTTTTGGGATGTTACAGGCAGCTCCGGCAAGACAGAACCCTAGCACGGCACGTGGGGGACATGGGAGGATCACCGGGGCTCTGCGGGGCTCAGGCGATGGTTGGCGACGGGGGCGAATGACGAAGTCGACGACGACGGTTCTCCTGGTACCGGCAGCTTCTCCTGGGGCGGCTCCAATCGAAGGCTCCCTTATCCTCCAGCAGCGGCGGGCTCCGGCCAAATTCCGACGATGCGCTGCTCGTCTTGCTCCGGGAGTGAGGTGAAGGGAATATGCCCTGAGAGGCAATAATAAAGTGTTTATTATGTGTATTCCAAGTATATGATAGATGTTTATTTTGCATGCTATAATTGTATTAATATGGAAACGTTAATACATGTGTGTTTAATAAACAAACAGAAAGTTCCTAGTTATGCCTCTCTCATAAACTAGCTCGTTGATTAATAAGATGATCAAGGTTTCCTGATCATAGACATTGGATGTTGTTAATAACGGGTATAGCATTACAATCAAGGTTTCCTAGTGTAATGGTGTGATGGACATTCATCTGAAGTATAGCATTACGATCAAAGTCATTGAGTTTATATTGCTATAACAACTTACACCAGAAGAGTTTCTTGATACCATTAAACGTCACACCGTAACAGGGTGATTATAAAGATGGATTCAGAACTAATAAAGTGTTATGTTGAGGCCAATGGATTGAGAGTGGAATTTGTTCATCCTGATGACGGATAGATATACTCTAGGCCCTCTCGGTGATATCACATTGGTTAGCTTGCACACTACTAGGAAAACAGCAGTTAGTGGCGCACCTGAAAAGATCATCTGTGGCGCACTAGCAGTGCGCCACGTGCCTTGCGCTATGGCTATCTCCCAGCCGTGGCGCACTGCCTAGTGTGCCACGGTTGTGTCGAGATAGGCGTAGTGCACCTGCTAGTGCGCCATGGCTATGTGGGCAGGATCTTCTCGCATAGGATCTTCCCAAAGGCGCCACTAAGCTTCTAAAGTGCGCTTTAGGTGTAGTGCGCCAGAAAAGGTAGATCATGTGGCCACAGGTGTGTTTTTTGTTTTTTTTTAATTTTCGAGCCAGATTATATACAATACAGATTATATACAATATTACAGCAGACATACACACAGAGATACAAGATATACAATTATATATATAAATATACAATTTGAAAAACAGGATTGAAACAAATACATATAGATAAGTCTCATACATGAATACATAGTATAAGTTACATTGTTTTGATCAAGTTACAAAGTAGTACTTGGTGACATGCGAATACATGTGTCGATCAAACAAGTTAGAGCTCGGAAGCTCGCCTAGACATCTAAACTAGCTAGACACAAACGCGGGATAAACAACAAAAGAAGATAAGCATGATCACCGCCGCGACGAAGGTGTAGGTCTTCATCCGGTTCCTTGTCCTAACTCCCGCTAGATAGCGCATGTATCAAGCTTCCGCCTCCGCCATAGTGTTGTACCCTTTGTAGCTATTGCCGCTGAAACGGTGCACCTGTCTCCGGCAATCTTCCCAATCATCGTAGACTCCGGGAACCCGTCCCTTGTACACGACGTACCACGTCATCTACAAGTTGACTATAATAATTAATCAGTGATTGATAAAACATGTATAATTAAAGTCGCATATGAATATACACTTATAGAAAGTACTCCTAAATCAAAAAGAGCAAACTCAAAAAGCATGCCTTATATATAACTAGGTTGTTCGACACAGGAATATGCTATGATGGAACCGTCTGCCAAGTAGGATGCACAACACCTGGACCTATGCATAGCACAAGGCGGACAATCCCATCGCAGCACATTCACATATATAGTGTGCCACGACAATTCAATCATCGGCATTCTCGAAAAAGACCAAAGTAACTCGAAAAGCCTGCCTCATATATAACTAGGTTGTTGGACACATGAATATGCAACGATGGAACTGTACGCCAAGTAGGATGCACAACACCTGGACTTGTGCATAGCACAAGGCGTACAATCCCATCGCAGCACATTCACATATATAGTGTGCCACGACATTTCAATCATCGACATTATTCTCGAAAAAGACCAAAGTAACTCAAAAAGAATGCCTCATATATAACTAGCTAGGTCGTTGGACACAGGAATATGCTACGATGGAAGTGTTCGCCAAGTAGGATGCACAACACTAGGACCTATGCATAGCACAAGGCGAACAATCCCATCGTAGCACATTCACATATATAGTGTGCCACGACATTCCAATCATCGGCATTATTCTCGAAAAAGAACAAAGTAGCTCGAAAAGAATGCCTCATATATAACTAGCTACGTCGTTGGACACAGGAATATGCTATGACGGAACGGTTAGCCAAGTAGGATGCACAATTCCTGGACTTGTGCATATCACAAGGCTATCTATCCTGTCATAGCACATTCACATATATATTGTGCCACGACATTTCAATCATCGGCATATTCTCGAAAAAGACAAAAATAACTCGAAAAGAATGCCTCATATATATACATAGGTCGTTGGACACAGGAATATGCTATGATGGAACCGTGAGCCAAGTAGGATGCATAAGACCTGGACTTGTGCATATCACAAGGCTCACAATCCCATCATAGCACATTCACATATACATTGTTTCATATTTAACAAACACTTCAAAAAATTAAATCCTTTCATATTTAGGTAGGTAATGTGGTATAGCTTCTAGTAAAATTAACAAACATGAGTTTCAACTTTATTTGCAAAAAAAAGTCATGCCACGGTAAAAAGGCCGTAACTTTTGCATACGATATCGAAAAAAAATCGTATAATATACCAAAATGACGAGAACGAGATTTCGCATCCGCTCGCAACCACCTGGTCGTTTAGCGATTTTTTAGATTTTCAAAATTCGAAAAGAGTAAAAAGTTACGGTCAAAAGACCGTTTTTTCCTGCAGAAAAAAAAATAGAGGGCGACTTACCCGTAGAGCACCACCACCTAGTGCGCCACGGATAAGCTTGGGAGGGATTCAAATTTGAATCCCCACCCCTCCCTCCTCCCTTTTCCTTTCCCCTTTTCCCTTCCCCTTTTCCCTCTTCCTCTCCCTTTCCCTTCTCCTTCTTCCTTCTTCTTTCTCCCTTCTTCCTTCTTCCTTCTCCTCCTTCCCCTTATCCTCTCCTTGCAGTGACGGCGCGACGTCGGCCTCCTTCTCCTCCTCCTCGCAGTGACAACGGGCGACGGCGGTGCAACGGTGGCCTCCTTCTCCTTCTCCTCGCAGTGACAATGGGCGACGGTGGCATCCTTCTCCTCACCGACCTCCCTTCCTCCCTCTCTTCCTCCATCTCTTCCTTCCTCCCTATCTTCCTCCATCTCTTCCTTCCTCCCTCTCTTCCTATCTTCCTTTCTCCAACCACACCCTTTCTACCACCTCGACGCCGGCGAGGACTAGAGCGGCCACGACCCCTCTCGCACCTCCCTGCCACGGCCATGCTCCGACGAGGTGACACGACTGCGGCGGCGATGCACGGACCCGATTGCTTTTGCAATTCAAAACGAGGGTGTTTTTTGCATTTGTTTTTTGATTTTTGAAAAAAAACATCCGTGGCGCACCTGTACCACTACCCGTGGCGCACCTGGTAGTGCGCCACGCCTATCTCGATATAACTGTGGCGCACCATGCAAGGCGCCATTTACTGAGATATCCGTGTGAGAAGTGGCGCACTGCTAGTGCGCCACGGAAGGCCTTTTCAGGTGCGCCACGAATAGGCGTTTTTCTAGTAGTGTTATTCTCGAAAAAAGAGTAAGGAAAAAAGAAGGACCAAAGTGAGCAAAGGACCAAAGAGTAAGCAAAAAAACCAACCATTGATTGATATATAATAATAATAAGCAAAATAAGTAAGCGATAATTCATAAACCTAATAAGATAAGTATAGTAGCATGTACACTTGTCCACACACACAAAGGTCATCTATAGTTTGTAACTACAACTAGGCCAACATCAAGCCTTCTGGCTCGGCTTAGGGAACGGGAGGACGCCTTGTCTCGTCATGAACTTCCTATAGTCACCCTGCATCTCTAGGCGATCTTCTATGTCACTGTTATTCGGGATATTTCCTACGTAGAAGATCCCCCCCAAAGTCATGACATCACGAAAGATGATTGCCCCAAACTGCTGCTGGATGCGATACATCTCTTGTCTAATATCTGAATCATTGATCTTGGCCTTTGCTTCGCCCATTGCTTGTTTGAGATGATCCGGCAACGAGAATTCTGCTGGTCAAGTAGGAACGCCCTCATGTGATGGAGTGCGTAGTAGGCTTCCTTCTTCGTTTTCCTACTGCTTCACGTGGGGAACTCCGTTACGTGGTTGAAGACGTGCACTTAACTTGACCTTCGTACGCACGAAGGTGGTGCCTTCCGTCGAGGCAAAGCCAGTGAGAGCATCATCCAGAACTTCCTTGATCTTGTCGTAGTTTTTCTTCTTTTCTAGACTCCTCGAGTCGAAATACGTGGAGTGGGAATGCTTCGGCGATAAGGAGATGAGCGCAAAGGCTCATCTCGCAAAAAAATTCAAATGGAATGTGTTGGAAAAAGAATGATGATGATCTAATAAAGCCAATCGACGTTGGCGAGTGAATAACGACTTACCCGGGAAAGTAAGGCACGAGAATGTATTCCTTTGTCTTGTTCGCCACGAGAATTCTTTTTAGGTACGAGGCCACGATACGTCGTTCGGCGGGGGAACCCAAGCAGCCGTCACGCATGTAGTAGGGGTCCACCATAGCGATGCCCGGTGTGTTCTCTCTAATGAGAGCGTATCCTTTGATGTGTTCGTTCATCCTTTCAAACGCCATCATGCTGCGGAGGAACATCGGCCCGAGTTGTACGATGTCCTCCACGACATGGACCAGCAGATGCACCATAATGTCGAAGAATGCTTGTGGGAAGTAGACCTCAAGCTCACACAGTATCACCACGATCTCCTCCTGTAGCCTCCTGAGCTGATTCATGCCAATCGACTTCCTAGAGATGACGTCGAAAAACTTTCATAGGCCAAATAACGTTTCACGGACGTGCTCGTCCATTATCCCTCTTAGTGTGATCGGAAGTACCTGCATCATTAGCACGACACAATCATGAGACTTCATGCCACTGAACCTCTGCTTCGCCTCGTCTAGGTATCTGCTTATCTTGCCCGCGTAGCCGTAAGGAAATTTGACTCCTAGGAGGCACTTGAAAAACTGTTTGATCTCATCCTGGCTTAGAGTGAAGCAAGAAGGAGGGCAGTAATATTCGTTCTTATTAAACTTTTTACCCTTCCGACGACCTTGTGTCGTCTCCGACTCATGACCATCGTCATCTTCCCGATCATCAGGATTAGTGCGTCCTCCGTGAAGCTCCTTCTGGATACCCAAGCATATCAGGTCGTGCCTTGCTTTCGGACCATCTTTCGTCCTATCTGGCATGTTGATTATGGTGGCGACCAGACTCTCGCACACATTTTTCGTGATATGCATGATGTCGAGGCTATGAGGCGTGCGGAGAAACTTCCAGTATGGCAACTCCCAGAAACAGACCTTGTTTTCCATACCTTCATCAGCGCCTTGTCTTTTTGTTGCCTCTTTCGCTTCTTTCCTGGCTTAGGACAATATTTCCAGTTTTTCAGCAACTCTTCCACTTTTTCGCTGCTCCTACGCTCTGGGATTCCTCGGGTCTCTGATTTGCCATCGAACAGGTCTCACGTTTTCTCCATGGATCATTCTTGCCGAGCCACCTCCGGTGCGCCATGAACACAGTTTTCGAAGACCCTGGATCTTTCTCTATTTGGAGATAGCTTGTGTTATCCATGCACCTAACGCATGCGCAGAATCCTTGGATAACCTGCCCCGAGATATACCCGCAACCTGGATAGTCTTGCACCGTAGTGACCAACGCGGCTCTCATAGTGAAATAATCTTGTGCGACAGCGTCGTAAGTATTGGCTCCAGATTCCCATAACGTGGCTAGATCCTCTTTCAACAGCCCGAGATACCGATTGATGTTGGTACCAGGTTGTTTCAGCCCTTGAATTAGCATACTCATTTGTATGTACTTCTTCTTCATGCACAACCATGGAGGGAGGTTGTACATCCATACAAACACGGGCCAAGTGTTGTGCGTGCTGCTCTGGCTACCGAACGGATTGAGTCCATCGGTGCTCGCACCAAGCCTGATGTTCCTCGAATCTCCACGAATTCTGGAATTGAGGTCCAATGCTTTCAGCTAGCATCTAAAGGTGCGCCAGCTCATCCTTTTCGGGGTCATCATCATCATCTACTGGCTTCTTCCTTTCCGCATGCCATCGCATGAGCTTCGCTTCCTTAGGGTTCACGAAATAGCGCTGCAGACGAGGAGTGATAGGAAAGTACCATACCATTTTTCGAGGTGCTTTCTTCCCTTTCTTGTATCGACTCACGCCGCACACCAGACATGTGGTTTTCTCCGTGTCCTCGCCCCGATAAATGATGCAATCGTTGATGCATACGTGATATCTAACATGCGGTAGATCAAGAGGATAGACGATTATCTTGGCGTCCTCGATACTAGTTGGACATGTGTTCCCCTCCGAGAGACGATCGTGCCAGAATGCCATCATATCGTCGAAGCTTGCGTCGCTCAATTTGTGTTTTGCCTTCATCTCCATAGCCTTGAGCGTTACATTCAACCGGGTATCATCGGGCCTGCATCCTTCCTACAATGGAGTAACCGCGTCTTTCTCAAGTTGCGCAAGCTTGGATTTCTCTCTAGCGGCATCCCTAGTGTTACTCGTCTGCTTGAGAAGCAGCTCTTGCACATAAGGGTCCCGCACCCAGCCTGACGTTGTTCCATCATCGTCTGCTCCTCCCGCATCTAGATCATCATCATCCCGGTCTGCTTCCGCACATTCACCATCTCCAGGAGACTCTTCATCATCTCGCCCGTTCTCGCCGTGATGATGATCATCGTCATGTTGGCCACCTTCACCGTCTCCATCAGCTTCGTCATCGCTTATCCAACGAGTGTATCCATCCATGAAACCATGGCGGAGCAGGTGCGCCTGCAGATTCCCGGAATCTGGGTCGATCACCCAGTTGAGTTTGCATCTTCTGCACGGACATCTTATATCCGTCTTGTTATTTCGTATCATGTCGGCCGTCACACATTTCAAAAATCTAGCCACAATGCCTTCGCTCACTATGCGGACCATTTTTGCCTGCACGGTGTACACGGTACAATTAGAAGTCTATTAGAACGACATATATGAATGCATGCATGCAATGGTCGGTAGAAAATTTCGGCATGACCTATCCTAAAATTAGGACCTTTGCGAAATGCCAAAGTCTTGCCAAAATGGAAATGAATCAACATTTTGGCCAAACAAATGGCAACTTGTTCACATACAAACACAAGAGAGAGAGATGATCCATACACACATGAACATATCATTATCCTCTCCATACACACATGCATGAACATCATCGATACTCTCCATATACACACACATATGACCATCGATCCTCTCCATACACACATCATGAGCATCGATCATCTACATACATATGAGCATATCATCCATATACACATGAACACATCCTTACATGGACAACTTACCGAGATGAGAGACCGATCGCAAGAAAGATGGAAAGGAGAGGTGCGCGCGCGAGACCGGAGAAGGAGATAAGAGACCGGAGACCTTCCTCTATTACTTATGTAACATCCAAGGCAAGTTCTACATGCTAAAAATGGTGAATGGGTGGAGAAATTGAGGTGGGAAGGAGAAAATCCCGACTTGATCTAAGGAGGAAGAAGAAGGGGAAAGTGAAGTGTGGGGTGGTGGATGTGGTCACACATGTGCACATAAAGTGCTGTAAAAAAACCGACACATCCGTGGCGCACTATGCCCTAGTGCGCCACAGGGAGGAGTAACATCTGTGGCACACATGCCATAGTGCGCCACGGATGTGTCTGGCCTTTCACAGCAGAGGGGGGCATGCGCATAGGCGTAGCGCACCCCCTCCATGTGCGCCACGATTGACACTAACAACCGTAGCGCACCTACCCTATGTGCGCTACAGATGTTTGGCGTGCGGCCAACAGGGCCCTGGCCCACACATATGTGTGGCGCACTATGGTCATGTGCGCCACGGTTGTTCTAGTTACTAGTAGGGCACTGCCCACAGGTGAGCCATGCCTGTTTTAGCCGTGGGGCACTTCAACCATGTGAGCCACGGATGTGCTGATTACCTATAGCCATTTTCCTAGTATTGGCAAGCAAGTGATTTGATCACTAGAATGTTATATCACGGGAACAAGAAAAGAGTGCATGTCAGTAACGAGATCAAACTAGGTATGGAGATACTGATGATCGAATCTCGGACATGTAATATATCATGAAACAAAGGGATTAAGATACTAGCATAAAAGGTTCCGACGATCACAAGAAAGTCATCGTTGAATGTGTGGGAGTCAGTATGGGTCTCCAGGTCCCGCTTCTGATTATTGATCCGAGAGGGGTCTCGATCATGTCCGCATTATTTACGAACCGTAGGGTGACACACTTAAGAGACACCGACATCCAATTGGAGCAAAAGTTTCATGCTGAAAGAATGAACAAGCGCAGAAATTTATTTCACTAGATACCGAAACAGGTTTTCGGGTGAAATTGCATAAAGTGGTTATGCATGTGGAATAGAATTCTAGCAAGGGGTTATTTGTGAATTATTTTCATTAAAGTAATTGACAAAATTCTGAATAAAATAAAAGAGTTTTATTTAATGAGAGTATGCATTAAATTTGGTGGAAATTTAATAGCATGTTTGAGTGGGATTTTGAGTGGAGGGATTTGAATGGATATTTTTGAGTGGAGTGTCCACCCACATGAAGAGGGGAGGGCAAGGGGGCAGCCCCCATGCTCCGGCCACCCCCTTGGGGTTCCCCCTCTCCTATAAAAGGCACCCCTCTCCTCACTTCTCACTCACACCTCCTCGTGAAGGATCTCTCTCCCCCTCTAGAATTTATCCCCCATGGTCTCGGACTAGCGAGATACATCTTTCCGATGGCTATTCGGCAAGAAAGAGTTGTGCTTCCGCTGCATCGCTGGAGCAAGGAGGCGGAGGTTGCTCGGTGCCTCAAACGTGTGTGCGAGCACGGATGCGCTGCTGATTTGCGGCGCTAGGACTTCCTTTCGATCTTGAGATCGTCAAGAGATCGTCTACATCAACCACGAATCGAACTCGTTAAGCTTTGTCGGTCTTCAAGGGTATGTTCTCTACGGATATACATCCGCCCGTTGTTTGTATCTATTAGATAGATCTTGGTACATAGTTCACATCGTAGGAAATTTTTTGTTTTCTATGCTGCGAACCCTACATGAGGTGGGGTGGTTCTGAGGGAGAGGGGAGTGAACTGGTGTGAAGAAAACGAGCGATGGAGGCCTCTATTTATAGTGGCTGAAGGGGACCGACGGGCGCGGGTTGAGCTCGTCGTAGTCGATGGCACAGAGTGCTACTGGCATGGGCGACGGTAGGGGCGGTTTTGTGCTCCCCGGGGAAGCTCATCGGCATGGTGGCGAGGCGTGGGGCTGTACTGATCGGTCGGAATGCGTCGATGCTCTGGGCGGGTCCGACGATGATTTTAATGGCGCACAACATGCATGGTCTGCGCGGCGGCGAACGGGCATGTCTGCGGGGTTGATGGGGCGGTGGTGATCACACACGCACGCGGCGTGGGGGGCACGCGGTCTGTGGGTGCTGGTCGAGGGTGGCACACGGGCGCGCTCTCGGCTCTCACCAGAGAGGTTTGGCATGGTCTTGTCGTGTGGTCCAGGGGCTGGCAGTGCTCGGGGCAGGGACAGGGAGTGGCGATGGACGGTGGAGTGCCTGCTAGACATGCTTGATAGGGTTGGTACTGCTCCTAGCTTGCTGTTGACAATGGGGTGGCAAGGTGAGGCTCGGCATGCTTGCCATTAATTGCATGGTCTGGTTTATAGTGAGCTAGAGGGGTTAAACAAGTTAGATGATCTACTGAGGGTGTAGAGTGAGCTAGATAGGGAACAAGTTAGGCCAAAATTTACTGCATGCTATAGTGTTTGATGTTTGTTTGATTTATATCTCCAAGGTGTTTGATAAAATGGCCGCAAGAGATTCAAATTTGAATTTTGGATTCAAACTTGGTGGGTTTGCTAGGAACATACTAGGGAGTGTCTGGTTAGTTGGATTAGTCAAGGGGCACTGGTTTGGTTAGGTTTTGAAAATTGGCGATCTTCACATATGATAAAGATTCAATTTTGGAATGTAATTTGAATGAGGTTGCCAAATGTTTATGTAAGTTTGAAAGGTGGGATTTGATTCACTTTTACTTGTTCTAGCACGGGGTAAAAAAATTGGGGAAGTTTCTATTTGAAATCTTGGACTAGAAACACTCAAAGTGACCTAGTGAGTAAGATTGGCAAAAATTACCATTTTCTTTATTTGATTTGTTTTTGACTTTCTCCTGATTTGTTTCTGCATGGAAATGTTTTATATGATGTTATTTTCCTATTGAACCCATTTCCATCTAATTAGGTTAATCACACAAGTTCATTCATGCACTTACGAAATCATCTCATTCACACATGCATTCATATGATTTTAATTAATCAAAGTTTTTTGTTAACCCTAATTTTAGTGATTAGAGTTTGATGATAATTGTTTTATATTTTTGGGATGTTACACTTTTACCTTATCAAGGTTTTAGACAATATTTTGTTATTACCTATAGTACTTCTTCAACTTCCACTTATTAATTACCTTAAGGTTTGAGTACTACTACTAGGAAGTACACTTTGATCTTTCATTCATCCAGACATACTTTTGAACATACTTTTATATTAATGAATTCTATTAACCTTATGAAAATAAGGCATGCTGTTGTTGTAGGTTAGTCCTTCTTCTCCAACCTTTATTCAGAAAGTCAGATAATATTACTTTCTTTTCTAATGTTTACTCTCCCCCTTAGGGTTTACTAATAGTCTTCAAACTGTCTATACAGTGTTTATTGGCTTTATAATTAAAATATTGGTCTCTATCCAGCTTATACTCTACCTAGTTAGGGTCTTATGGAAGATTGTACGGTGTATCCACACAATTGTGGATCTCCGAAGCGAATCTTTCATCATTATTAGTTTTACTTACTACTTGTTCATTTTCGCTTTGATAGATCTGACTTCACGAAGAGTCTCGAAAGACGATGGATTAAATTTTATACTCATTTATGTCTTAATTAACTTAGGCCAAGTTTTATTCTCTTTATAAAACCATTAATATGATCTTGTTAACTATGTCAACCAACACCGGCTGCAGACAAGATACCAACTGTGGATCAGAATACCGACTATGGATCAAATATCAGCTGCGGATTATCCTAGGTTGTAGGGATTACCCTACGGCTTCCAACATCCTTATGGCATTCTCTCTGAACTGTTAGAGCTTGAATACCATTTTCTCCGAAACCTCGTATTTGCATTTATTCATGATGCTTCCATGAATTTGATAGAATTACTTTATTAACTTCCTATCAACATCACCTATTTTAGGTGAAGTCTAAGTTCATGACTCCTTATTGCTCCAAGTATTTTCTACACTAATCTTGTAACATCCCAAAAATACTAAACTTGGATCATCAAATTTAGGGTTAACAAAAACTTTGCTAAATAAAATTATGGAAGCATGCATATGTGTATGCATTTCATTTTGAATTCTTTCGAACTACCTTGTTTATGTGTTCCATTGCTTGTAAATGGATGCTTAGGTGAAATAAACATCATCTAAACATTTCCCACACTTTTCCTAAGACAAGTAAATCAAACCAAATAAAATAAGGGAATGGTCATTTTGACCAATTTAACTCCCATGCCTACTTTGGCTGTCTCAAACTTTCAGAACCTAACAGAAACTTTTCTGGATCTTTGCACCCCTTGAATGTACTCATAACAAAGTATCAAGGCCCACTTTGTGATCATCCAGAAACTTTCAAATGCATAGTTTAAATGACAATTCAAATTGAATCTTTATCATATGGGAAGATCCCACTTTTTCAAAAACAACTCAAACAAGCTCACCTTTCAAAACCCAAGCATCTGCAGACTCACCAGCACCAATCTAGCACACCCACCAAAAATCTTTTCAAAATTCAAAACTTGAATTCTTGCGGCCATTTCATCAAACACTTGGCAGATTCAAATCAAACTAGCCTAACTTCACTGTTTGGAGCAGTAATTGGGCTAAGCAATGTTCACCATTGATCACCCTTGTCTCCCCCAGTGCCAACCAGTGCTTGGACCAACCCTAGCCCCTACCCTTTGCTCCATGCCATGCCAACCCGAGCACCTCCTTGCCAGCCAACAATGGCTAGCTAGCCAGAGCAAGCACCAAGCCAAAACAACATGTCTAGGAGGCAGCCCACCGTCCACCGCCACTCCCTGTCCAGCGCTTGAACCCTGGCAGCCACTGGACCACACGCACGGACCGCGCCTAGCTCGCCAGCGACCATGCCGAGCATGCGCCAGAGCGCCACCCTCGACCAAAGCCCACAGACCGCCGCCGCCGCCCTCGTTCGCCGCCCGTGGCCTTGACCACCGCTCGCCGTCGAAGACGCCGCCTCTGCCGCGCAGAGCGTCGCGTGTTCCAGACCAAACAGCACCGCCCCTACACGTGCATTAAAGCCGTAGCACATCGCCAGGAGACCACCAAGCAATCGCCACCGCCGGCCATGCCTCTAGCAGCCCGTAGCCATGTCGCCATCGTCGCCCGCCCATGCCGTTCGGTCTCACCGTCGAGACTATAAATAGAGGACTCCCCCGCTCGAATTCTTCACACCATTCCACTCCTCTCTCACCCAGAACCACCCCACCCCAGTCCCGGAGCAAGGCGAGCAGCGCATCGCCGGAATTTCACCGGAGCCCGCCGCCTGTGGAGAAGAAGGGCGCCATCGATTTCGTCCACCCCAGGAGCTGTCGCGACCACCCCTGAGTTCGCCATCGTCGACTTCGTCGTTCGCCCGCATCGCCGACCCTCGCCAGCACCCCGGTGAGCCCCCAGAAACCCCCACTGGCCGTGCTAGGTTTCTGTCTCACCGGCGTTGCTCAACGTCGACGATGACTCCCAGCCGTTGGATTAGAATCAAATCGAACGACCCACATCGTCCCATACCGCTTCGCACCCCCCTGTCTCACTGACGTGTGGGGACATCCACTTAAGCAGCCCGCGAAAGCGCTACGCTTAGCAGGCCGGCCCGTTAACTTTTTCCGCGCAGCCCAGTTATTCAAATTAAACCTTTTCCATTTTATTTCAAACTCACTTCTGTACCCAATTTCAAAAATCAACCCAGGTCGATTCAGTGCATCAAATGGAATGAAACTAATTTTGTTTGAAAGGTCTGGGAATGCTGAATCCAAGCCCGTTGGATTCAAGTCATTTGGATCTATAGATCACCCATGGTAAAAATAACAAGGCAGAAGCTTTTATGCATTCAAACATTTTTCAAATTCAAACCATAATAGATTTTGAGTTGATTCCAACTCTTAAAAATCATATTTAACCATACCTTTCAGAATATATAAAAATATATAGGTTTACTTGCAGAAATAATGTTCAAGTAATAAAAGAATGCTACATAGGCATTTCTAGTCAATTTATTTAATTAAAATAAAAGGGTAAAACCTTATTAAATTGTGACACCACTTTAAATCATATTCCCATGGACTAAAATATGTGGTGATGACATGTGTCAACATGATCCCATGTTTGGTTTGGAGAATATTAAATCTTAAGTAGTTTTTCAATGAGTAGAAATTACTTTTCTAAAAACAAAAAGAATTAAACCAAGCCTTAACCTTGTACTGTTAGAGATGATGTTAGATCATCTATAGGACCCTTGTGTGTGATGATTGCAAGTAGTTAAGTATTGTTTGGTGATTGTGTATCTCGTATTTATTCATAGACGCTAGTACCGACCAAGGATACGAGGAGGAAGGAGGATTCTACGAAGAAGAAGCCGAGGAGAACTTCAACCACTGCTCTGCACAAGGCAAGCCAGTAACCTTGCAAGCTAACACTTCCAATTTAGCAAGCTTATACTGATATTGTGCCAATAAACCCTTACTTGTTACCATGCCTACTATATGCCATAAGCATATGTGATCATACCCACTTGATAAACCAATCCTAGTTTTACTTGCAAGCTTCTTACTTTATTTCTTTATCAAAGCTCTTACTTAGAGTTTACTTAAGAGATTGGTAGATACTAGAAAGATATGTGAAGGTTGCATAAAGAGCATAAAATTTGGCCTAAGTTAGAAACCTTGATATCAGCCTAAGACATAAGGTTGTACTTAGTTGAAACTCCACTAGTCCACCACCCCTCATTAGTACTTACCCCCACTTATAGATGCTAGTGCTAAGCATAAAACTTGATCAACGTTAGATGGGAATACTTGGTGGAAAACTGGTTATGAAAACCTTGGAATGATGGATCATTCTATTGAAATGTTTTGGACATGTGTTTCCGAACAAAATGATGATTTTGGTGATGAAAATGTTGAGGCATGAGCCTTAGCCCTTTACAAAATTGATGGTTGTCTGGATGCGATACCATTACAATTTTATCGTCCAACCACAATACCCGAAGATTGGGTAGGGCTTGACTGGAAACTTATATACCTTAGTATTAGTTCCCTCACGGCCAAGGTCTGAGTTGCGGCTACCTTGTGAAGATTGTCCACCTGTGCAGTACCCAAGATGACAGTTGGTCCTGGTTGGGAGGCCAAACTCACAGGAGAGGTGCTTATAATAGGGCGTGTAATTGAAAGGTTAGGATTGATTATCTGCATACTGAGTATGGTGAATTCAGGATTTGTTCCTGACGGATGTATCGAATGTTGTGGTGAAAGTGTACAATCTATGCAGAGTGTCAAACTATTCGAATAGCCGTGTCCACAGTTATGGACAGTTGGAGTGGCCATACTGTTCCCCCGTCAGATGTTTTCAAAATGACTTGTGAAATGAATTGAGACTTTGACTTGACCATAACAGGGTTGTGATATGAGTTACAAGATCCCACTTAGGAGTTATAAAATTGTGACTAGCTTTGGAACTTCATAGAGATAAATCTGGATTTTTGCAAAAACAAGCCTAGAGCCTAGTGTCCTATTATCCAAAAACCCATTTACCTGTCAGTACTAGTTTGCGAGTACTTAAAGAGTACTCATGGCTTTGTCCCTGGCTATTCCCATGGCCAGACTATGAAGAGGAGTACCTGGAGGATGGACCCTAGGAAGGTTACAACAACTAGAATCATCTCCCATCGTCAGCATTGCCTGTGACCCCGAAGATGGAGCTTCGCCTACGCTACCGTTATTATTACGTATTCCGCTGCTTGAAGTTGTATTAAGAACTAGATCATGAGATCCCTATTTGTGTAAGAACTTATGTACCGTTTGTAATGGATGATGTACTATGGTATCCAATTCTGTTATGTCTCGCAAAAATGGTAATCCTGGGATAACGAGGTATGGCATAACAGGCATCTGGGATTAAAAATCCGGGTGTTGACAAGTTGGTATCAGAGCCATCCTGACCATAGGAGACCCTAGTTAGATTGGACGTTTGAATCAAAAACTTAGTTTCAAAACCAAAGAAAACAAATATTTACAAAAACTTATTCTCATTCTTATCCCTTTGATTCTTTCATAAAAATTCATGTTCCTCAAAAACTCTTGCAAAATATCTAAAATTTTGACACACTTGATCACTCTGCTAACCTACTCATCCTCTATTCTTATAGATGGACGTGAAGTACAGCAAGTTTTATCAGTTGGGGAATGGAGGAGACCTTATCTTTGAGAGGGATTTGGACCAGCTTTCGGAACTTCTAAAGCGTCCGCACCCCGAGTTCTTCAGAGCTCAGCGCAATGATCAAGGAGGAGAAGATCTGTAGTGGCTAATTGTTGCAAGTCTCAGAGGAAAGATTGAACCTCCCACGGCTGAGGGAATCCAGTTTACCTTAAGAGAACAAGCGGCTCGATGGACTTGCGGGGCCATGCAGAAGCTCTTTCCGTCTGTGGGCAGCATCAATCAAATCAAGGGTACTCGCTTTGAGTTTTGCCCAAGGCATGATGCAAATGGACAACCACTGGAAGCCCCATACCACCCCGAGCTAAAGACTCAATTGGACCACCTTAGCTTCATGATGTACGATCATCAGCAAGAGTTGGATAACTGTCGTGACTACTCCAACCACAAGTCTGCCATCATCAAGACGAAGGACCAAACCATCGCCATGCTAGCAAAGGATCGCAAGTCTCGCCGCCATCAGCTCGACAAGAAGGAGCGCATCATTGCCCGTCTTCGCCACCGCATCTCATCTTTGGAGGAGACCATCCACGAGAGAGACATGCAGTTGGAGGAAAGGGAGAATGCCGGAGAGGACCTTCGTGGAGACCCCTACTCCTATCTTAGCGATGATGATGATTTTCTGGAGGATCAGGCTATGGATTTCTTCACCGATGAGGATGATTTCACCTTCATTGATGATGATGAAGATGACGAAGCCACCGATTCCGAGGAGTAGTACCACTTGAGCACTAGCGTACTGAGTAGTATTCGGTCCCACTGTATCGTAGTTTTCAGAATGGTTCTTAAAACCATCTGTTTTTATTTGTTGCGGTGTGTGTTCTATCGTGTGCTATGAGTGAATGAATGAAAAGCAAGTTGCTAGAAAAATCTGAGTCAAACTTTAAAAACTTTTCAAAGTCCCCGAAACCTTAAAAATTTCCCTCTTTTCTCATGATCTATCTCAATCTTCAGATGCCACGTGGAGGAAGTGGTTCATCCTTGGACCCGATGTTGCAGATTCTGCAAATGTTGACTTCTGACCGTGAAGCTGAAAGAGCGGAACGTCAAGCCAACCTAGTCACCCTTCAGCAGATAGCCCAGCTTGCCCACAACAAGCAAGGCCACGGAAATCAGGACAACCATGGATCTAAGCTCAAGAATTTCCAGAATACCAACCCACCTGTTTTCACTAAGTCCGAAGAGCCCCTAGACGCCGATGATTGGCTGCAAACCATGGAAAATAACCTAGAAGTCGCCGGAGTGGAATCCAACGAGAAAGTTCTGTTCGCCAACCACTATCTAGCCGGAGATGCCAGGGCATGGTGGAACAGTGTTCGCGCAATGACCGGAGGCCAGATGATGACCTGGGAAGAATTTAAGGTCAAGTTTAGCAGAACCCATGTGCCACCAGGTTTGATCAAGAGAATGAGAGACGAGTTCAGAGAGCTGAAGCATGGAAGGATGACTGTAGTGGAATACCGTGACAAAATTTTGTCATTAGCTAGGTATGCCCCGGATGAGATCGACACCGATGCCAAGAAGAAAGAAAGATTCCTGAATGGTCTGCATGACGAAATGCAGACAGTGTTAGTCAATATCCCCTTTGCTGATATTGAAGCCCTTGTGGACTCAGCTATCCAGATGGAAGGAAAGATCAACCAAGCCAATGAGAACTGCAAGCGTCGCATGATGCATCAACCAGGAACCCATCAGACCCCAAAGTATCGCCCCAACCCATCTCCAGGATTTGCCCCAAGAACCAACAGACCCCCTATGAACCGTCCGACCTATCCCAACCGTGGAAACCCTAGACCCGGAGGAAATCACAACAACCCCGACAACTCTAGCAATTTCAATCGTGTCCCACCCAAGTTCAACAACAACAATGCTACCGCCAACACCAACACTACGCCTAGGACTGGAAGCAATGCCGTGCCTGTCGCAGCCAAGGACAAGTCGCAAGTGACTTGTTATGACTGTGGAAATAAAGGCCACTATTCCAACGAGTGTCCCAACTAGAAGAATGCTACAGCCCCCAATGCCAATGCCCCAGCTCAGCAGCAGCGTCGTGTTCGGCCAGGAAGAAGATTTGCCCCAGGGAATTCACTCAACCGCAATGGCCGTCTTTTTCTCATGCATGCTGAAGAAGCTCGGGAAGCGCCAGACGTCGTGCTGGGTATGTTTTCTGTTAATTTAGTACTTGCAAGAGTGTTGTTTGATTCTGGTGCATCGCATTCATTTGTCACCGAAGAATTTGCATGCACTAGTAAAATTCAACCAGCCAAACTGAAGCATGTAATGATTGTTCAAATTCCCGGATCAACCACTAAGGCTAGGCAAATTTGCAAAGCCGTCCCTATCCGAATCCATGGCATAGATTTTTATGCTAATCTGATAGTACTCGGAACTAAAGGTTTGGAAGTAGTACTAGGAATGGATTGGATGTCCAAACATAAAGGATTGATTGACTGTGCCAAGAAAGCCATAACGATGACCAGTACTGCTGGAATATCAGTCGAACATATATCTGAAACCTTACCTCGCCAATTCAAATGCAACAAGAGTATAGCCCAACCTACCATTGACCAAGTCTGGATAGTCTGTGAATACCCCGATGTATTCCTAGATGTTTTGCCCGGTATGCCCACAAATCGGGATATCGAGTTTATCATTGAACTAATTCCCGGAACAGGACCCATAGCCCAGAGACCATATAGTATGAACCCATCAGAGCTAGAAGAACTGAAGAAGCAACTTGATGCCATGCTGGAAATCGGATTGATTCAACCAAGTGCGTCCCCTTGGAGATCACCTGTCTTGTTTGTGGACAACAAGGATGGAGGTAACCATTTGTGTATGGATTATCGGAAGTTGAATGATGTCACCATTAAGAACAAGTACCCCTTGCCCAATATAGAAGATTTGTTTGATCAGTTGACCGGTGCCAAAGTGTATTCTAAGATTGATCTTAGAACTGGCTATCATCAACTCAAAATTCGTGTGAAGGATATTCCAAAGACTTCCTTTACCACCAGATACGGATTGTACGAGTATATAGTCATGTCTTTTGGATTAACCAATGCCCCCGCTTATTTCAAGAATCTCATGAATAAGATTTTGATGGACTTCCTGGATAAATTTGTCGTTGTTTTCATTGATGACATTCTGATTTATTCCAAATCAGAAGAAGAACATGAGCTACACCTAAGGACCATTCCCGGAACCCTTAGAGAGCATCAGTTGTGTGCAAAGTTTATCAAATGTGAATTCTGGTTACATGAGGTAGAATTCCTCGGTCACATTGTATCAGCTGGAGGAATTGTCGTTGACCCTGCCAAAGTGAAAGATGTAGAAGATTGGCAAGCCCCAACCACTCAAACCCAAGTTCGTGCATTTCTCGGATTGGTGGGATATTACCGCAAATTCGTAGAAGGATTCTCAAGTATCGCCAGACCTATGACCCAATTGCTGAAGAAGGACACGAAGTTTGAATCGACCGACAAATGTGAAGCGAGTTTTCAAGACCTCAAGAGGAGATTGATTTCAGCCCCAATCTTGATTATGCCGGATATCACGAAACCCTTCGATGTGTATTGTGATGCATCCAAGATCGGTCTCGGATGTGTGCTAATGCAAGAAGGCAAAGTTATATATTATCTATCTCGACAACTGAAGCAACATGACCAAAACTACCCAACCCATGACCTCGAACTCGCAGTCGTAGTTCTAGCCCTGAATACAAGGAGACATTACCTGATGGGAAACCGTTGTGAGATCTATACGGATCACAAGAGCCTAAAGTATATATTCACTCAGAAGGAGCTGAATATGAGGAAGAGAAGATGGATAGAGCTAATCAAGGATTACGACCTGGACATTCACTATCACCCTGGTAAAGCCAATGTGGTAGTCGATGCCCTTAGCAGATTACCGTGCCGCTTGAACTCCTTGATTTTGAAGGAGCAACCAAGTTTGAACAAAGAGATGGAAGATTTTCCAATGGAATTAGTAAGTGAAGGATTTTTGGCTAGTATAGAACTTCAGCCCACTTTGATCAGTCAGATTAAAGAGGCGCAGAAGGGAAATGCTAGTATTGACGGAATCAAGCGTCGTATCGGTACATGCAAAGTACCTGGATTCACCGAGGACGAAGAAGGAGTTTTGTGGTACAAAGGACGCCTTTGTGTACCAGCAGATTCTGAGTTGAAAGAAGTTATCTTGAATGAAGCTCATGATACTCTTTATTCTATCCATCCCGGAGGAACGGAGCTATATCAAGATTTGAAGGAGCAATTTTGGTGGCATAAGACGAAGAGAGAAATCGGAAGCTATATCGCCAAGTGTGATATTTGTCAGCGAGTCAAGGCAGGACATCAAAGACCCGCTGGATTGTTGCAACCCTTGCAGATTCCGGAATGGAAATGGGATTCTGTAGGAATGGACTTTATCACTAGACTGCCTACTTCTAGTAGGGGAAATGACTCTATTTGGGTCATAGTGGACAGATTGTCCAAAGTTGCCCATTTCTTGCCCGTCAAGACCACATATCAGAGTTCGAAACTAGCAGAGTTGTACATCGCTAGAATCGTTAGTTTGCATGGAGTCCCCAAGAACATCGTATCGGATTGAGGAACTCAGTTTACCTCGAGATTCTGGAAGAAAGTCCAAGAAGGTTTAGGAACCCGCCTAGATTTCAGTACCGCGTATCACCCTCAGACAGATGGACAAACGGAGCGAGTAAATCAAATACTCGAAGATATGCTGAGAGCATGTGTGTTAGAATATGGATCCAAGTGGGAAGACTGTCTGACTTTTGCAGAATTTTCATACAACAACAGTTATCAAGCCAGCTTGCAAATGGCCCCATTTGAATTCATGTACGCAAGGAAGTGTAGCACCCCCTTGAACTGGTCGGAAGTAGGAGAGAGTCGGATTTTTGGACCCGACATCCTACGAGAAGCAGAAGAGAAGGTTCACAAGATTCGTGAGCACCTCAAGACAGCCCAATCCAGAAAAAAGAGTTACGCCGAAAAGAGACGTAGAGACCTCGCCTTCAACATAGGAGATTTTGTTTATCTAAAAGTGTCGCCATTGAAGGGAATGCAGCATTTCCAACTCAAGGGAAAGTTAGCCCCCGGATATATCAGACCTTTCAAGATTCTGAACCGTCAAGGAGAAGTATCGTATCAATTGGAACTACCCGAAGAGATGTCAGCAGTGCACAATGTGTTCCATATCTCATTACTTCGCAAGTGTCTCGAAGTCCCCGAGAAGACCGAAGTGTTCAAAAATATCGATCACCGGACCATAGAGATCAACGATGACCTGACCTATCCCGAAGTACCCATCCGTATTTTGGAAGAAGCTTTTCGAACTACCTGAACCCGAAGCATCAAGTTTCTCAAGATTCAGTGGAGCAACCACACAGAAGAGGAAGCTACCTGGGAGCACGAAGATCACATCAGGACAGAGTTTCCCGATCTCTTCAAATCCTAGGTAATATTTTTGTCCTTTTTCAAATCTCGGGACGAGATTTTGTTTAAGGGGGGAAGGTTTGTAACATCCCAAAAATACTAAACTTGGATCATCAAACTCTAATCATCAAACTTGCATTTCATTTTGAATTCTTTTGAACCACCTTGTTTATGTGTTCCATTGATTGTAAATGGATGCTTAGGTGAAATAAACATCATCTAAACATTTCCCACACTTTTCCTAAAGACAAGTAAATCAAAACAAATAAAATAAGGGAATGTTCATTTTGACCAATTTAACTCCCATGCCTACTTTGGCTGTCTCAAACTTTCAGAACCTAACAGAAACTTTTCTGGATCTTTGCACCCCTTGAATGTACTCATAACAAAGTATCAAGGCCCACTTTGTGATCATCCAGAAACTTTCAAATGCATAGTTTAAATGACAATTCAAAATTGAATCTTTATCATATGGGAAGATCCCACTTTTTCAAAAACCACTCAAACAAGCTCAACTTTCAAAACCCAAGCATCTACAGACTCACCAGCACCAATCTAGCACACCCACCAAAAATCTTTTCAAAATTCAAAACTTGAATTCTTGCGGCCATTTCATCAAACACTTGGCAGATTCAAATCAAACTGGCCTAACTTCACTGTTTGGAGCAGTAATTGGGCTAAGCAATGTTCACCATTGATCACCCTTGTCTCCCCCAGTGCCAACCAGTGCTTGGACCAACCCTAGCCCCTACCCTTTGCTCCATGCCATGCCAAACCGAGCACCCCCTTGCCATCCGACAATGGCTAGCTAGCCAGAGCAAGCACCAAGCCAAAACAACATGTCTGGGAGGCAGCCCCCCGTCCATCGCCAGTCCCTGTCCAGCGCTCGAACCCTGTCAGCCACTAGACCACATGCACGGACCGTGCCTAGCTCACCAGCGACCATGCCGAGCATGCGCCAGAGCGCCACCCTCGACCAAAGCCCACAGACCGCGCGCCGCCCTTTCCGCGTGCATACACGATCACCACCGACCCAGGAGACCGCCAGACATCCCCGTTCGCCGCCCCGTGACGCACAGCCACCGCTCTCCGTCGAAGACGCCGCCTCTGCCGCACCGCCCCTATACGCGCATTAAAGCCGTAGCGCATCGCCAGGAGACCACCAAGTGATCGCCACCGCCGGCCATGCCTCTAGCAGCCCGTAGCCATGTCGCCACCGTCGCCCGCCCATGCCGTTCGGTCTCACCGTCGAGACTATAAATAGAGGACTCCCCCGCTCAAATTATTCACACTATTCCACTCCTCTCTCACCCAGAACAACCCCACCTCAGTCCCGGAGCAAGCCGAGTAGCGCATCACCAGAATTTCACCGGAGCCCGCCGCCTCTGGAGAAGAAGGGCGCCATCGATTTCGTCCACCCCAGGAGCTGCCGCGACCACCCCTTAGTTTGCCGTCGTCGACTTCGTCGTTCGCCCGCCTCGCCGACCCTCGCCAGCACCCCGGTGAGCCCCCAGCAACCCCCACTGGTCGTGCTAGGTTTCTGTCTCGCCGGCGTTGCTCAACATCGACGATGACTCCCAGCCGATGGATTAGAATAAGATCGAATGACCCACATCGTCCCATACCGCTTCGCACCACCCTGTCTCACTGACGTGTGGGGACAGCCACTTAAGCAGCCCGCGGAAGCACTACGCTTAGCAGGCCGGCCCGTTAACTTTTCCTGCACAGCCCAGTTATTCAAATTAAACCTTTTCCATTTTATTTCAAACTCACTTCTGTACCCAATTTCAAAAATCTACCCAGGTCAATTCAGTACATCAAATGGAATGAAACTAATTTTGTTAGAAAGGTCTGGGAATGCTGAATCCAAGCCCATTGGATTCAAGTCATTTGTATCTATAGATCACCCATGGTAAAAATAACAAGTCAGAAGCTTTTCTGCATTCAAACATTTTTCAAATTAAAACCATAATAGCTTTTGAGTTGATTCCAACTCTCAAAAATCATATTTAACCATACCTTTCATAATATATAAAAATATATAGGTTTACTTGCAGAAATAATGTTCAAGTAATAAAAGAATGCTACATAGGCATTTCTAGTCAATTTATTTAATTAAAATAAAAGGGTAAAACCTTATTAAATTGTGACACCACTTTAAATCATATTCCCATGGACTAAAATATGTGGTGATGACATGTGTCAACACGATCCCATGTTTGGTTTGGAGAATATTAAATCTTAAGTAGTTTTTCAATGAGTAGAAATTACTTTTCTAAAAATAAAAGGAATTAAACCAAGCCTTAACCTTGTAATGTTAGAGATGATGTTAGATCATCTATAGGACCCTTGTGTGTGATGATTGCAAGTAGTTAAGTATTGTTTGGTGATTGTGTACCTCGTATTTATTCATAGACGCTAGTACCGACCAAGGATACCAGGAGGAAGGAGGATTCTACGAAGAGGAAGCCGAGGAGAACTTCAACCACTGCTCTCCACAAGGCAAGCCAGTAACCTTGCAAGCTAACACTTGAAATTTAGCAAGCTTATACTGATATTGTGCCAATAAACCCTTACTTGTTACCATGCCTACTATATGCCATAAGCATATGTGATCATACCCACTTGATAAACCAATCCTAGTTTTACTTGTAAGCTTCTTACTTTATTTCTTTATGAAAGCTCTTACTTAGAGTTTACTTAAGAGATTGGTAGATACTAGAAAGATATGTGAAGGTTGCATAAAGAGCATAAAATTTGGCCTAAGTTAGAAACCTTGATATCAGCCTAAGACATAAGGTTGTACTTAGTTGAAACTCCACTAGTCCACCACCCCTCATTAGTACTTACCCCCACTTATAGAT
Source organism: Avena insularis (assembly GCA_023614405.1). Taxonomy (NCBI): domain Eukaryota; kingdom Viridiplantae; phylum Streptophyta; class Magnoliopsida; order Poales; family Poaceae; genus Avena; species Avena insularis. Next base: position 130,584,115 of record CM042697.1, on the reverse strand, counting down.
GCTAGTGCTAAGCATAAAACTTGATCAACGTTAGATGGGAATACTTGGTGGAAAACTAGTTATGAAAACCTTGGAATGATGGATCATTCTATTGAAATGTTTTGGACATGTGTTTCCGAACAAAATGATGATTTTGGTGATTAAAATGTTGAGGCATGAGCCTTATCCCTTTACAAAACTGATGGTTGGTCATGGTTGGGAGGCCAAACTTGTGAAGATTGTCCACCTGTGCAGTACCTTTACAAATGTTGAGGCATGAGCCTTAGCCCTTTACAAAATGTTGAGGTCTGAGCTGAGGCTACCTTGTGAAGATTGTCCACCTGTGCAGTACCCAAGATGACAGTTGGTCATGGTTGGGAGGACAAACTCACAGGAGAGGTGCTTATACTAGGGAGTGTAATTGAAAGGTTAGGATTGATTATCCGCATACTGAGTATGGTGAATTCAGGATTTGTTCCTGACGGATGTGTCGAATGTTGTGGTGAAAGTGTACAATCTCTACATAGTGTCAAACTATTCGAATAGCCGTGTCCGCGGTTATGGATAGTTGGAGTGGCCATACTGTTCCTCTGTCATATGTTTTCAAAATGACCTGTGAAATGAATTGAGACTTTGACTTGACCACAACAGGGTTGTGATATGAGTTACAGGATCCCACTTAGGAGTTATAAAATTGTGACTAGCTTTGGAACTTCGTAGAGATAAATCTGGATTTTTGCAAAAACAACCCTAGAGCCTAGTGTCCTATTATCCAAAAACCCCTTTACCTGTCAGTACTATTCCCATGGCCAGACTATGAAGAGGAGTACCTGGAGGATGGACCCCAGGAAGGTTACGACAACTAGGATCATCTCCCATCGTCAGCATTGCCTGTGACCCCGAAGATGGAGCTTCGCCTATGCTACCATTATTATTACGTATTCCGCTGCTTGAAGTTGTATTAAGAACTGTATCATGAGATCCCTATTTGTGTATGAACTTATGTACCATTTGTAATGGATGATGTACTATGGTATCCAATTCTGTTATGTCTCGCAAAAATGGTAATCCTGGGGTTGCGAGGTATGGCATAACAGTCATCTGGGATTAAAAATCCGGGTGTTGACAAATCTTCCTTCTTATTGCTGGCTAGTAATGATCTGAGCTTGATCCATCCTTCAAATTGCCTTGATACTCCTTATACTTGCTTCATCCTTCATGTAAGTCTTATCTTGGTCTTTAAAAATCGTCACTCCCTTACACGACTTCCCACTCCTATCTAGGTTTATAACATCAAGTAGTAACTGCATGTTGCAACATGTATTTGCACACCAAGTCAAACTTCATGTATAGATCTAGTCAATCAAGAAGATCCAAGAAAAACAAATAAATCCAAATGTGGTACATATAACACACAATATTCTAAGCACGGAATATAGTAGTTGAGTATAATATCTCTAGAAATCAGGATTAGTTGTGTAGTATATGACACCTCCTCATATAGGTTTACATTGTGATACTTAGCACTTAAATGGTTTAACTATTCTTTGTCTCGACATTTACCCAAATTGCTCAATTGCAATAGGATAATTTCAAACAAAGTGGTCTCAATTTGGTTTTGACTAACCTTTAGTCTCACTTTTTGAAAGGATTAACTATAACCATCCTTAATTTATTAATAAACTATCCTCACACGATCTCTCCAAATGACTAATCAGATTTTATTTGCTAACTTAAACCAAAGATTATTGGAAATTTTTAACACCTATGACTTGTATCATAGCTCTACCATGGTATTTTCATACTTATACTCCAAGATAATTCAGTAAGTACTTGTCATAATTACACTTACATCATGGTTTCGAAGTTAATCTCACCATAATCTTGTTATGTTTTACCTATACATCATGATTTAAGAGCTAATCACATCATGATGACTTTATTTCTTACTGTAATGTCATTAAGTCTTAACATAATTTCACTCCATCACGTAGAATTATCAAGTGAATCCCGCATGATTACTACTCATTACATCAACTTTTATCGTAATGATATTCATCATGTTGTCTTTGGTTATCAACAAACCAGAAGATTCTATTGTCTTACATGAATTCTAGGGTTAGACTACACCATTAAGACTACTTCAATGGATGTCCTAAACTTGATCCTAATCTGTTGTGGCCAATTGTCTTTCCCAAAGTATCTTGGTGGGTTATATCTTCTTTGGAAGACACTAAATAACACTTTACTAAGAAAATATGAATAACTACTCCATATAATATCCTAAACTTAGCCATATTCTACATTAATGTTTTATATTACTTTAAGACATAATAATGGTGTTCTACCCTCTTGGGACTAGCACTATTCCCAGAAAATATGAATAACGACTTTTAAGAAAGATGACCAAAGCATCCAACTTAAGTGTGAAAATATTATCCTCAAATGGATACTCATCACAAGTCAGAAGAATATTTGGTTTAGGTAAGATGGCTTCTATAGTCACTATCCAACCTACAAATCTTCCTAAAAGGGTTTTAATCCTAAGGTCAAAGCCTATGCTCTAATACCAGCTGCGGTGACCCAGCATACCACTACATGATGTAGTACACTATAGTCGTTGACATAACACCAGTGAAACATCATTCACTAGTATTACATCCCTCAGAGTGGTACAACAGAAACACAACAGGTCCAAGACATGACTATAGGTTACAACTCAACTCTTTACACAAGATCTAGAGAACACTCTAGGTTAAAGTTAGAGAAAGAAACTTCTTACAAGAAGAATCAGAAATAAACAACTCAAAAACTATCATATTAATAAGACTAGTATTTTAACTAATGGTCTGGCATTGCTGCTATTGCAATACACTACAGAAATAGGTTCTATGGCTGGAGATTATATTCCTATCTAATACGTAACTTCGTCTTTGCTTGATTTGATGTATATGTTCACTTTCTTGACTTCATTGAAGAGCTTTAGCTTTTGATGATGATTCCTGGAGCATATGATGATGTAGACGTCGTCTCTACTGGCTTCAGAATCTAGCAAGGGTTAAGAAGATACGTTGAGTACGAGCGTACTCAGCAAGTTCACTAGAAAAGGAGTGTTTGATGCACTATATCTATAGCCAGAGACCATAGGTTGTAGGCAATGCAGGTTTTCGTAAACATTTCTTTAAAGGTTGCTTTTATTCTGAAAAGCTATGTATGTCAGCCTTCACGGGTTTACCAGAACTTTCATGGAGTTCCTTTCCTGATGCGTTCGCAGCTCCTTCCCAGAACAGGGAGTAACAAGTTATAGTTCTTACACTCTGCAGAGGTGCGTTACTTTACCCATGAGAGACCTTAGCCTTGTTGCACAACCAAGTCATGACCTTGTCCATACTTCATTGGTATGGGGCCCAGTCTAAGATCCAAGTCAATCACTGCACTCTCTGCGACCTCATATGTCTGCATGATCCTTCGGGGCCGGCTCACCTCCGTTAAGCCCCCTTTCAGGCAGGCTAAAACCCTAATGAGTTCCCGAAGACTCTATGACCTGGTGATGCCTGGACGAGTACCATTTAAATGGACTATATCCCTAAACACCATTCATAGTTAATCTAGACACCAAAAGTGTGGGGAGTAAGGGTGCCCACCCATATGTTGGATCTGCACAAGGAATCACAATGTCACATTAAGGTCATCTTTCCTCCATATGAGAGGAAAAGGATACAACTGACTTCTCCGTAACATTCCAAATCTCATGGTTAACGCGTAATATACGGCGCAAGAATCACTGGCGACATTGGTTGTTAAGTCCTAGATAATATGTTCCTTTACCACTGGAACTTTCATAGTAGGTTATTACCTCATGGTAATTAACATATAATCATATTATTATGAAAATAGTGTTTTCTGACGTTTTTCAAATGTAGGTGATGACAACACTGGATTTGTAAAATACTTTACTGAAGATAATCAAAGGACATGAGCAAGTGTGAACTTGCCTTTTGTGATTGCAAGATTATGCACTCACGGTCTTCAAGACAATATAAAATCCAATATCTGAAATCAGCATCATTGGTCCGGTAAGGACTAATGTTTAAAGAAGCAATATGCTATTATGCATAAGTAATGTAATGCACTTGATAAACGCGAATCCCGGGGATAACGTTGATCTAGGTTTTGAATGCTAGGAATGGTTTCTTTGGAATGTGTTGCCTTTTAGATTAAGTCTCACACTTGTGCTTCTTATTAAGGCTTGTGATTGTGTGTGAAACAACATGTAATTATAATATCATAAAATAATGAGATACACACAAATGTGAAATGCTACTCAAGATTGCTTATACTATAATTGTTTATCTTCAAATTTTTACTTTACAAGTAATGTCACTTATAAAGAACTTAAGTGTTATCAATCCTAAGTATATAAGTAAAGTATAAAGTAATGTGATTATGATTAATTGTCATATATTGACTGAAGTGGCAAAACGAATAACTTTTGAAGAAAATATTTCTTTATTAAGGTTTAAACAATTCTGATAGTTTTTAGAATATGGTTGATAGAATGTGATTGATATTGTTTATGATTGTTTGAATAGTCTAGACTTGAGATGCTTATAACTTAATTATAACAGACCAAAGTTAACTATAAAACACATAACAAAGTCTTTAGCATAGTATTAAAAGTATTGTAGACTAAAGTTAACTTTAAAGACATAGATGGACTTAAGGTATATTACTTATGTTATTTGTAGCTTGTTCACTTTATAATGTTTCCTTAAAGTTACTTAAGAATGGCTATACTTTTATTTGGTGTAGTGGTTTCTTGATTTTATAATGGAATAGAATCACTTATCTTTTTATGAATGAATGGTTATGGTTTATGGACAAGGAAATAATATTACTTAATTACTTATGGATTCAATATAGTATTTTGGTATGTTTATAAACTTGTGTTTGAAGTAAGGGAAAAGGTTTAATTTAATCCCAAAGTATTCTTGAAGATTTTACATTTGATAAAGATCTTTTTAGAAAATAAACTACGCATATGGTTGAATGATAATTTAATAAGTTTGTAATTAAAATGTGTTGAACCATTTTGTCTTCATATTATAAATATTTAAGACTAATACTATTTATTAGACTTTAATTGGTTAATTTTAGAATTTTAGCAAATTTTATTTACACTTATATGAATTATTATCTAAGGAAATAGGTTTAAATTCAAGTTACTAGAGTATTAAGATTTTATGTACTTTAAAAGTGGAATATTAAATTTTTAACATGTAGGTATTATTTTTTGATCATTTTGGTATATTACATTTATTTTTGTGATTTATAAATAACAAGATATGATTTTTATAAGATTTATTACTTTTTAAGTACTTAATAAATAATAAATATTTAATTAAGTGAAATAATAATGTATGATTATAGTTTTGAATTATAGTTCTTATTTTTCTAAGATTTTTGGTATTTTATTTATATTTTTAACATTTACCAATATTAAAATATGAATTTTCAAAGTATAAGAACTTATAAAATCTTTATTAAATAATATTTATTTAAATTGTTGGTATAATAATATTTGATAATAGTCTAATGTTATAGATTTTATTTTTCTGAAAATGTTGATATATTAAATGTATTTTTCTGAATTATACAACAAAAGTTATTAACTTAACAAGATTTAATGATTTCCTAAATCATTTTCAAAATAATATTGCAAACAGGAATTACATTTCATACCCAGATTAAACCTAGAAACAGTCACTGACTGGTGGGGTCACATGCCACATGTGCATGGACCGGTCAACAGACATAGGCATGATGCCACAATGACATCAGCATGAACCCAAAATCCTTTTTACACACTTAGCTAATCTAGCCAGAGACACGAACAGGTGGGTCCATGGCCACATCAACTGCCACATGTGCACGCCGAAGCCTCACCGGAGTTGTATCGAAGACGGTGGCAGAGAGGGTTCTAGGAGATGCTACTAGAGGGTTTCGACGCAGGGGAGTTTGCGGAACCTAATAGTGATAGTTCCGCCCCCTAAAGGTCATTGGAACAGGAAGTCCGGCGACGACGAGCGGCGGAGCACACAAATACACGGTGAGCGCTTGATCTAGGAAGCGAATAAAAGCTTGGAGAGCCTCGAGAGGATCAGGGACTCACCACGGTGCTTGTAGTGGGTTCAGTGAGGTCGAGGAAGGCCAGAAGACGGCGAATCAATGGTGGTCGGACTTCGGAAGGACGAGACCATGAGCTCAATTAAGGGCGTGCGCTACCGATTCCTTCTACGAGATGAACCAAGGAGGCACGACGGTTCCAACGGTGAGCTCGATTGGGAAAGTGGAGCTTCAGAGCAAAGGAGACAAATGTCTCCGGCGAGCTAGGTTTTGGCCCGAGAGGAATTTTGAGAGGGAGAAGGGGAATTGGGGGTCTAGGGTTCCTGAACAGCGGCGCTGAGCTTTTTTATAAACGTTAATCAGTGGCGGCACGAATCTGAACGGAGGCGGTCATCACGGCACGGCGGACGGCGGTGATGCCGCCAGGCATCTACTTGTGACATTGGGGAGGAAGAGGACGATAGCCATTTTGCGAAAAAAAACCTGGCATGATTTCAAACTAAACCTGCAGTCCTTTGGCGGTCCACCGGTCAGTCAGAGAGGAAGACATGCTGGGCTGGTCTTGGGCTATGCTTGGGCCACTGTTGGGTTTCTGTGGTTGCTCGTGGGCGACGGATAAGAGAGAGAGGGGAAATGGGCCGTGGGCCAGATTGGACTGATACCTCTTCTTCCTTTATTTTTTTCTGTTTTCTCTTCTAGCTTTTTATTTAAGCAATTGTTTTAACTTTTCTTAATGAAATTCCTTTGCTAAATACTTGCAGCAATCATAAAGTTATTTAGAATCAATTTTTTAACCTTTATTATATAATGTTACATTTCTTTATTTTCTTATATATATATCCTTCCTTCTAGTATTTGTAAGGGTCTTTGTTATTAATTTCCTTTATATGATAACCCATTGATTTATTATATGATATTTCTTTATTTCTTTTATAATTATGGGTAAATATTAATGGTTGAGTCATATTGTTCTCATGTTTGTGATCTTTAATGTTATCACCCTTTAAAATAGATAGTTATTTTCTGGAATGTCTTATGGAAAATAATTGATAAAGATAACTCCTAAGCACATATGGTTATGATAATTTGAAATGATAAAGATGTGCTTAAGTGATTTGCGATAGGAAATTATTCCTATAAATATTTGTGGAAGTCAAATGATAGACCAATCAGATGAAATGGATATTATGTTTGGTTAAAGATTTAGGGTTTCGTGTTTACCAAGAATTCCTATCTTCCATAATTCACAATCCTGGACTTCTAATTAAGGAATTCCTTTCCTAGATATTCTACTTCTTTATAACTATCATCATGTGTTAACATGGTGAGGTTTACTTCACAAGAATATTCTTATCCACCTTTTATTCTTCTCAATCAATTTATAAATCCAATGAGCTTGACACTAAAGCTTTTCATAATCTTCTCATATCCATACTTGGTTATATCATCCACTCTATTGGTGATAACCTCCAATCCAACAAGTGGTTACTTCTAACTACATTCATACTCTTCCTTAATCATCCACCACTAATATTACTCTAGTAGTTGTATATATCAAACTTTACTTCACCTCAAGTGTTAGTATTTCCCAAGAGGAAACCACTACTTCTATAATCCAATGTTGCTCTAGCATCATCTTAATCATACTATCTTGTCTCTACTTAATTCTAGTATCTAATATTCCAACCTCACATTATATTAATGCGACTTGTAATGACTAATCTAGGATAATATATCTAGACTAGGGTTCAATCATGTTCTATCACCAATGTCACTTATACATGATATAAGCATTCAATCTTGGTGAATAAAGCATGATCATCACAATCCTTTGATCATTTATGATTTAGATTTCCAGTTGGCTAATCAAGGATTTCATAAATACAATATTACAATTGTATTATAATTATCTTCTGTTTATCTCTATTGGACTAAGAGATATTATTCATTGACTATACCTACTTGATCCAATACGTTTACTCCTGGTAACTATCTTCAATATTCATTCTTGTAATCCTCTTTGTTACCATACAAATATATATTCCAAATAACTCTTCTATTCATTCAGGAGTGAGTTAACTCCTTCAATTACCATATTGATTTGATTCCCTTCAATCACTCCCATCCTATAGATGATATCCAAAACTAGCATTACTACTTACCTCTTCTTACTTCCTTCTCAAATGAATTTAAGTGAATTCCAAGACAAGAACAAGAGTTGATAGATCAATAGTTGATAGGTTAAGAATTGGTGAATCAATAGTTGATTACTCAATATTGATGAACAGCAAATATGAGAATAAGGTTCAATAGAGGTGATAAGGATTGATATGGAAAGAAAGATATATGGTGAATGATATTGAGTTGGATTCTTTCCCACTCAATCTCATTAAAGAGTTAAGGTTACGTATTACCATGACACTCATGGTAGGAATAGATAAGAATAAGAAAGGTCAGGATTAGTTATTACATTCTTGTTACTGGAATTATATTCATATCTTGGTATTCATGAGTTATTGTAATGAATACTATGTGATAATCTCTTAAGGATAAAATATTAATTATTAAGCAATGTATTAGGGTTTAATTTTTATTACATTTGATCTACCCTTAGATCAAATCTCCTTTACCCAAAATAAGGTTTTAGCAAAGGTCATATTGAAACTTATGCGCAGTCAACTTGATGATCTACTTCAATTCCATCAAGTTAAGATAAGCTTCAAGCACTTTGACAAGTTTTCTTCAAAGGCGCGAAAATTATCCGGATTTTCTATGCATAAATGCAATGCACACATCTGAGTTCAGCTTATTTCTAAGCTCTAATGCTGGGATGTTACAACACCCCAAACCATTTTCCCCGAAAATTGAGAGTGTCTTATAGGGTACATACAGTTAGCAACCGCATTTACCTGGACGTAACTCGAAAAAAATACAGTACATGCTTGCACCTCGAGATGAATACCCACCTCTCGGGAACGTCCATGCACCATGGTGTAGCATGCGTGGAAATTTCGTCGAGCCTATGGGCGTGCCCTAATCTTGCACCTCCTTTCGGAAAACACCGGTTTTTCGGGTTTAGAAAATGGAAAGTTAAGATTTCTCCAAAGCACCACGAAATCTCTAGTTGGAGAAGTCGCTTGCGATGCTGAGAGGGAGCTAGGTGCTGGGTTTTGGCTCAATTCATGGAGTGGTTCCCTGTTCTGGGCATCGTGGGGGATCTAGGGTTGGAAGCCAGGTTAACTCACACTCGATAGACATCCTAGTGGTGCCTTGGGTACCAAATGACCTGGTATGCCCTGCCTATGATTTTATGTGGGCAGTGGGTCACATGCAAGGGCTCCAGCAGCCGTTTTCACTTTTTTTATTTTTTTAGATTTTTTTGGTGCTGCCCATGAAAACGGCGGAACCCGCCGGCGGCCCTAGCAATGCGACGGTCCGTGCAATCTTGGACCCAGGCATGCATGCAGCCTAGGTACCCCATGGGGAACCCCAAACCATTTTTCCCCGAAAATTGAGAGTGTCTTATAGGGTACATACAGTTAGAAACTGTATTTACCGGGCCGTAACTCGAAAAAATATAGTACATGCCTGCACCCCGAGATAAATACCCACCTCCCGGGAATGGACATGCACCATGGTGTAGCATGCGTGGAAATTGCCTCTAGCCCATGGGCACTCCCTAATCTTGCACCTCATTTGGTAAAATGCTGGTTTTTCGGGTTTAGAAAATGGAAAGTCGAGATTTCTCCAAAGCACCACGAAATCTCTAGTTGGAAAAGTCGCTTGCGATGCCGAGAGGGATCTAGGTGCCGGGTTTGGGATGAATCCATGTAGTGGTTCCCTATTCTGGATAGCGTGGGGGGATCTAGGGTTGGAAGCCATGTTAACTCACACTCGATAGACATCTTGGTGGTGCCTTGGGTGCTAAATGACCTGGTATGCCCTGCCTAAGATTTTATGAGGGAAGTGAGTCACATGCAAGGGCTCCAGGAGTCGTTTTCACGTTTTGTTATTTTTTTAAGATTTTGTTTGATGCTTCCCAAGAAAACGGCAAAACCCGCCGACGGCTGCGGCAATGCGATGGTCGGTTCAATCTTGGACCTAGGCACTCATCCAACCTAGGTACCCCATGGGGCACCCCAAACCATTTTCCCCAAAAATTGAGAGTGTCTTATAGGGTACATAGAGTTAGAAACTGCATTTACCGAGCCGTAACTCGAAAAAATACAGTACATGCCTGCACAACGAGATAAATACCCACCTCCCGGGAATGGCCATGCACCATGGTGTAGAATGCGTGGAAATTGCCTCGGGTCCATGGGCGTGCCCTAATCTTGCACCTCCTTTGGGAAAACGCCGGTTTTTCGGGTTCAGAAAATGGAAAGTCGAGATTTCTCCAAAGCACCACGAAATCTCTAGTTGGAGAAGTCGCTTGCGATGCCGAGAGGGAGCTAGGTTCCGGGTTTGGGCTCAATCCATGGAGTGGTTCCATGTTCTGGGCAGCGAGGGGGGGGTCTAGGTTTGGAAGCCATGTTAACTCACACTCGGTAGACATCCTGGTGGTGCCTTGGGTGCCAAATCACCTGGTATGCCCTGCCTATGATTTTATGAGGGAAGTGGGTCACATGCAAGGGCTCTAGGAGCCGTTTTCACATTTTGTTATTTTTTTAAGATTTTGTTTGGTGCTGCCAGAAAGAAAACCTGGCAGCAACCCGCTGCAATGCGATTTGTCGGTGCAATCTTGGACCTAGGCATGCATCCAGCCTAGGTACCCCATGGGGCACCCCAAACCATTTTCCCCAAAAATTGCAAGTGTCTTATAGGGTACATAGAGTTAGAAACTGCATTTACCGGGCCGTAACTCGAAAAAATACAGTACAATCCTGCACAAAGAGATAAATACCCACCTCCCGGGAATGTCCATGCACCATGGTGTAGCATGCGTGGAAATTGCCTCGGGTCCATGGGCGTGCCCTAATCTTGCACCTCCTTTGGAAAACCGCCGGTTTTTCGAGTTCAGAAAATGGAAAGTCGAGATTTCTCCAAAGCACCACGAAATCTCTAGTTGGAGAAGTCGCTTGTGATTCCGAGAGGGAGCTAGGTGCCGGGTTTGGGCTCAATCCATGGAGTGGTTCCATGTTCTAGGCAGCGAGGGGGGATCTAGGGTTGGAAGCCATGTTAACTCACACTCGGTAGACATCCTGGTGGTGCCTTGGGTGCCAAATGACCTGGTATGCCCTTCCTATGATTTTATGAGGGAAGTGGGTCACATGCAAGGGCTCCAGGAGCCGTTTTCACGTTTTTTCATTTTTTTAGATTTTGTTTGGTGCTGCCCAAGAAAACGGTGAAACCCGCCGGCGGCCGTGGCAACATGACAGTCGGAGAAATCCAGCCTAGGTACCCCATGGGGCACTCCATACCATTTTTCCCCAAAAATTGAGTGTCTTATAGGGTACATATAGTTAGAAACCACATTTGCCGGGCCGTAACTCAAAAAAAATATAGTACATGGCTGCACCCCGAGATAAATACACACCTCCCGGGAATGGCCATGCACCATGGGGTAGCATACGTGGAAATTGTCTCTGGCACATGGTCACTCCCTAATCTTGCAGCTCCTTTGGGAAAACGCCGGTTTTTCGGGTTCAGAAAATGGAAAGTCAAGATTTCTCCAAAGCACCACAAAATCTCTAGTTGCGGAAGGTTCTTGCGATGCCAAGAGGGAGCTAGATGTCGGATTTGAGCTCAATCCATGGAGTGGTTCCCTGTTCTAGGCAGCGGGGGGGGTCTAGGGTTGGAAGCCATGGTAACTCACACTCGATAGACATCCTGGTGGTACCTTGGTGCCAAATGACTTGGTATGCCCTGCCTATGATTTTATGAGGGCATTGGGTCACATTCAATGGCTCCAGGAGCCGTTTTCACGTTTTTTATTTTTTTAAGATTTTGTTCGGTGCTGCACAAGAAAATGGCAAAACCCCTCCGGTGCCCGCAGCAATGCGACGGTCGGTGCAATCTTGGACCCAGGCATGCATCCAGCCTAGGTACCCCATGGGCACTCCAAATCATTTTCCCTGAAAATTGAGAGGGTTTTATAGGGTACATATAGTTAGAAACCGCATTTACTGGGTCGTAACTCGAAAAAATACAGTACATGCCTGCAGCACGAGATAAATACCCACCTCCTGGGAATGGCCATGCACCATGGTGTAGCATGCGTGGAAATTGCCTCGGGCCCATGGGCGTGCCCTAATCATGCACCTCGTTTGGGAAAACGCCAGTTTTTCGGGTTCAAAAATGGAAAAGTCGAGATTTCTCCAAAGCACCACGAAATCTCTGGTTGGGGAAGTCGCTTGCAATGTCGAGAGGGAGATAGGTACCGGGTTTGGGATCAATCCATGGAGTGGTTCCATATTCTGGGAAGCGAGGGGGGTCTAGGGTTGAAAGCCATGTTAACTCACACTTGATAGACATCCTGGTGGTGCCTTGGGTGCGAAATGACCTTGTATGCCCTGCCTATGATTTAATGAGGTAAGTGGGTCACTACAAGGGCTCCAATAGCCATTTTCACGTTTTTTTAGATTTTGTTTGGTGCTGCCCAAGAAAATGGCGAAACCCGCCGGCGGCCGCGGCAACGAGATGGTCAGTGCAATCTTGGATCCATGCATTCATCATGCCTAGTTACCCCATGGGGCACCCCAAACCATTTTCCCCAAAAATTGAGAGTTTCTTATGGGGTACATACAGTTAGAAACCGCATTAACCGGGACGTAAATCGATAAAAATACTCTACATGCCTTCACCACGATATAAATACCAACTTCCCGGGAATGGGCATGCACCATGGTGTAGCATGCATGGAAATTTCCTCGGGCCCATGGGCACGCCCTAATCTTGCACCTCCTTTGGGAAAATGCTGTTTTTTCGGGTTCAGAAAATGGAAAGTCGTGATTTCTCCAAAGCACCACGAAATCTCTAGTTGGAGAAGTCGCTTGCGATGCCGAGAGGGAGCTAGGTGTCGGGTTTGGGCTCAATCAATGGAGTGGTTCCATGTTCTGGGAAGCGAGGGGGGGTCTAGGGTTGGAAGCCATGTTAACTCACACTCGATAGACATCCTGGTGGTGCCTTGGGTGCCAAATTACCTGGTATACCATGCCTATGATTGTATGAGGGCAGTGGGTCACATGCAAGGGATCCAGCAGTCGTTTTCATGTTTTTTTATTTTTTTTAGATTTTTTTGGTGCTGCCACACTAATACTAAAACGGCTATAGGTAATCCACACATCCGTGGCGTACATGCTAGTGGTGCCCCACGGGTAAAACAGGCGTGGCGTATTGCCCACAGGTGCCCTACGGCTAACTGCTGTAAGCGTGGCGCACATGGTGCTAGTGCGCCACAGCTATGTGTGGGCCAGGGCACATGTGGCCACAGACTACATACCCGTAGCACACTAGATCAACGTGCGCTATGGGTGTGAAACTTAGCGATAGGGCACTCCGCCCTAGTGTGCTACGGGGCTGTATGTTGGAGAAGCTGGGTCAACTTAGCCGTAGGGCACTCTGCCCTAGTGTCCTACGGCTAAGTGGCCTGCACCAACTCCACCCCCCCCCCCCCCCCCCGTGGATCACCTTTTTAGGATTTGCAAAAAATAAAATAAAATGATAAACACTTCAATAAATAAAATCCTTTCATACTTAGGTAAGTAATTTGGTCTAGTTCCTAGGAAAATTAACAAACAATAATTTCGAATTTTTCTGCAAAAAAAAGTCATGCCACGGTAAAATGGCCGTAACTTTTGCATACGATGTCGAAAAAAATCGTTTAGCGATTATTTAGATTTTCAAAATTCGAAAAGAGTAAAAAGTTACGGTCAAAAGACTGTTTTTTCCTGTAGAAAAAAATTAGAGGGCAGCTTACCCGTAGCGCACCACCACCTAGTGCGCTAAGAGTAAGTTGGGCGGGATTCAAAATTTGAATCCCCACCCGGCCCAGCTACCCCTCTTCTCTTCCCTCCCCCTTCTCTCCTTTTCTTTTCCTTTTCCTCCCTTCTCCTTTCCTTCTTCTCCTCCTCCTTCTCCTTATTTTCCTTTTCCTTCTCCTGATCCTTCTTGTCCTTCTCCTTCTCCTTCTCCTTCTCCTTCTCCTCCTCCTTCTCCTCCTCCTCCTCCTAGTATTGAAGATGCTGACGGCAGCCTCCTCCTTGCAACAGTGACAGCAACGTCGGGATCCTTCTTCTTCTCCTCCTCCTTGCAGTGACAACGACGATGGAGACGGCGGGATATCTCCTCCTCCTCTTCCCCCTCCTTGCAGTGACAACGACGATGGCGACAGCGGGCTCTCTCCTCCTCCTCCTCCTCCTCATCCACCTCCTCCTCTTTGTAGTTCCGACGGCGACGACGGGCTCTCTCCTCCTCCTCCTTGCAGTCGCCACTCCGACAAGGCAACGGCAGTGACACTGAGGGAGACGACACCGATGAGATCCAGATCTCCCACTTTTTTTTAATTTTGAAATTTGTATCCGTGGTGCACAACACCTAGTGTGCCATGCCTAGCTTTTCATATGCATGGCGCACAACACCTAGTGCGCCACGGTTATCTTTTCAGAAGCGTGGCGCACCACCTAGTGTGCCATGGCTAAAAGTTAGCCGCAGCGTGCGCTTTGTGGCGCACCCCTAGTGCGCCACGGATGGCCAAAATAGGTGCGCCACGAATTAGCCTTTTCCTAGTAGTGCCAAGAAAAAGATGAAACCCGCCGGCGGCCGTGGCAACGCGATGGTTGGTTCAATCTTGGACCCAGGCATGCATCCAGCCTAGGTACCCATGGGGCACCCCGAACCATTTTTCCCTGGAAATTGAGAGTCTCTTATAGGGTACATACAGTTAGAAACCGCATTTATCGGGCCATAACTCGAAAAAATATAGTACATGCCTGCACCATGAGATAAATACCCATGCGCCATGCCTCTGGCCCAAGGGCACGCCCTAATGTTGCACCTCCTTTGGGAAAATGCCGGTTTTCGGGTTCAGAAAATGGAAAGTCGAGATTTCTCCAAAGCACCACAAAATCTCTAGTTGGAGAAGTCTCTTGCGATGCCGAGAGGGAACTAGGTGCCAGGTTTGGGCTCAATCCATGTAGTGGTTCCCTGTTCTGGGCAGCGTGGCGGGAACTAGGGTTGGAAGCCATGTTAACTGACACTCGATAGACATCCTGGTGGTGCCTTGGGTGCTAAATGACCTGGTATGCCCTGCCTTTGATTTTATGAGGGCAGTGGGTCACATGCAAGGGCTCCAGGAGCCGTTTTCACGTTTTTTCATTTTTTTTAGATTTTGTTTGGTGCTGTCCAAGAAAACGGCGAAATTCACCGGCGGCCGCGTCAATGCGACGGTAGGTCCAATATTCGACCTATGCATGCATCCAACCTAGGTACCTCATGGGGCACCCCAAACCATTTTTCCCCGAAAATTGGGAGTGTCTTATAGGGTACATCGAGTTAGAAACCTCATTTCACGGGCCGTAACTCGAAAAAATATAGTACATGCTTGCACCACGAGATAAATACCCACCTCCCAGGAACGGGCATGCACCATGGTGTAGCATGCGTGGAAATTTCCTCGGGCCCATGGGTGTGCCCTAATCTTGCACCTCCTTTGGGAAAAAACCGTTTTTTGGGTTCATAAAATGGAAAGTCGAGATTTCTCCAAAGCACCACGAAATGTCTAGTTGGAGAAGTCGCTTGCGATGCCGAGAGGGAGCTAGGTGCCGGGTTTGGGCTCAATCCATGGAGTGGTTCCATGTTATGGGCAGCAAGGGGGGATCTAGGGTTGTAAGCCATGTTAACTCACACTCGATAGACATCCTGATGGTGCCTTCGGTGCCAAATGACCTGGTATGCGCTGCCTATGATTGTATGAGGGCAATGGGTCACATGGAAGGGCTCGGGCAGCCGTTTTCATGTTTTTTAATTGTTTTAGATTTTGTTTGGTGCTACCCAAGAAAACGGCGAAACCCGCCGGCGGCCGAGGCAACACGATGGTCCGTGCAATCTTGGACCCAGACATGCATCCAGCCTAGGTACCCCATGAGGCACCCCAAACCATTTTTCCCCGAAAATTAAGAGTGTATTATAGGGTACATACAGTTAGAAACCGCATTTACCGGGCCGTAACTCAAAAAAATATAGTACATGCCTGCACCATGAGATAAATACCCACCTCCCGGGAATGGCCATACACCATGGTGTAGCCTGCGTGGAAATTTCCTCCGGCCCATGGGCACGCCCTAATCTTGCACCTCCTTTGGGAAAATGCCGGTTTTTCGGGTTCAGAAAATAGAAAGTTGAGATTTTTCCAAAGCACCACGAAATCTCTAGTTGGAGAAGTCGCTTGCGATGGCGAGAGGGACCTAGGTGCCGGTTTTGGGCTCAATCCGTGTAGTGGTTCCCTGTTCTGTGCAGCGTGGGGGGATCTAGGCTTGGAAGCCATATTAACTCACACTGGATAGACATCCTGGTGGTGCCTTGGGTGCTAGATGACCTGGTATGCCCTGCCTATGATTTTATGAGGGCATTGGGTCACATGCAAGGGCTCCAGGAGCCATTTTAACGTTTTTTTAAGATTTTGTTTGTTGCTGCCCAAGAAAACGGCGAAACCCGCAGGCGGCCACGACAATGCGACGGTCGGTGTAATCTTAGACCTAGGCATGCATCTTCTTTGGGAAAATGCTGGTTTTTCGGGTTCAGAAAATGGAAAGCCGAGATTTCTCCAAAGCACCACGAAATATCTAGTTGGAGAAGTCGCTTGCGATGCCGAGAGGTAGCTAGGTGCCGGGTTTGGGCTCAATCCATGGAGTGGTTCCATGTTCTGGGCAATGGGGGATCTAGGGTTGGGAGCCATGTAAACTCACACTCGGTAGACATCCTTGTGGTGCCTTGGGTGCCAAATGACCTGGTATGCCCTGCCTATGATTTTATGAGGGCAGTGGGTCACATGCAAGGGCTCCAGGAGCCATTTTCATGTTTTTTAGATTTTGTTTGGTGCTGCCCAAGAAAACGGGGAAACCCTCCAGCGGCCGCGGCAATGCGATGGTCGGTGCAATCTTGGACCCAGGAAGGCATCTATCCTAGGTACCCCATGGGGCAGCCCAAACCATTTTTCCCCGAAAATTGAGTGTCTTATAGGGTACATACATTTAGAAACCGTATTTACCGGGCCATAACTCGAAAAAATATAGTACATGCCTTCACCACGAGATAAATGCCAACCTCCCAGGAATGGCCATGTACCATGGTGTACCATGCATGGAAATTTCCTCGGGCCCATGGGCGCGCCCTAATCATGCACCTCCTTTGGGAAAACGCCGGTTTTTCGGGTTCTGAAAATGGAAAGTCGAGATTTCTCCAAAGCACAACAAAATCTCTAGTTGGAGAAGTCGCTTGCGATGCCGAGAGAGAGCTAGGTGTCGGGTTTGGGCTCAATCCATGGAGTTGTTCCATGTTCTGGGCAGCGAGGGGGGATCTCTGGTTGGAAGCCATGTTACCTCACACTCGATAGACATCTTGGTGGTGCCTTGGGTGCCAAATGACCTGGTATGCCCTGCCTATGATTGTATGAGGGCAATGGGTCACATGCAAGGGCTCCAGCAGCCGTTTTCACATTTTTTTAGATTTTGTTTGGTGTTGCCGAAGAAAACGCTGAAACCCACCGGCGGCCATGGCAACGCGATGGTCGGTGCAATCTTGGACCTAGGCATGCATCCAGCCTAGGTACCCCATGGGGCACACCAAACCATTTTCCCCCGAAAATTGAGAGTGTCTTATAGGGTACATACAGTTAGAAGCCGTATTTACCGGGCCGTAATTCGAAAAAAATACAGCACATGCCTTCACCACGAGATAAATACCAACCTCCTGGGAATGTCCATGCACCATGGTGTAGCATGCATGGAAATTGCCTCGGGCCCATGGGCACGCCCTAATCTTGCACCTCCTTTGGGAAAACGCCGGTTTTTCGGGTTGAGAAAATGGAAAGTCGAGATTTCTCCAAAGCACCATGAAATATCTAGTTGGAGAAGTCTCTTGTTATGCCGAGAGGGAGCTAGGTGTCGGGTTTGGGTTCAATCCATGGAGTGGTTCCATGTTCTGGGCAGCGAGGGGGGATCTAGGGTTGGAAGCCATGTTAACTCACACTCGATAGACATCCTGGTAGCGCCTTGGGTGCAAAATGACCTGGTATGCCCTGCCTATAATTGTATGAGGGAAGTGAGTCACATGCAAGGGCTCCAACAGCCATTTTCATAGATTTTTATATTTTTCAATTTTGTTTGGTGCTGCCCAAGAAAACAGCGAAACCCGCCGGCGGCCACGGCAACGCGACGGTCGGTGTAATCTTGGACCCAGGAATGTATCCAGCCTAGGTACCCTATGGGGCACCCCAAACCATTTTTCCCCGAAAATAGAGAGTGTCTTATAGGGTACATATAGTTAGAATCCGCATTTACAAAGCCGTAACTCGAAAACAATACAGTACATGCCTACACCACGAGATAAATAACCACCTCCCGGGAATGGCCATGCACCATGGTGTAGCATGCATGGAAATTGCCTCGGCCCCATGTGCGCGCCCTAATCTTGCACCTCCTTTGGGAAAACGCCGGTTTTTCAGGTACAGAAAATGCAAAGTCGAGATATCTCCAAAGAACCACAAAATCTCTAGTTGGATAAGTCGCTTGCGATGCCGAGAGGGAGCTAGGTGCCGGGTTTGGGCTCAATCCATGGACTGGTTCCATGTTCTCGGCGGCGGGGGGATCTAGGGTTGAAAGCCATGTTAACTCACACTCGGTAGACATCCTGGTGGTGCCTTGGGTGCCAAATGACCTGGTATGCCCTACCTATGATTTTATGAGGGCAGTGGGTCACATGCAAGGGCTCCAGCAGCCGTTTTCATATTGTTTTAGATTTTGGTTGGTGCTGCCCAAGAAAATAGTGAAACCCGCCGGTGGCCGTGGCAACGCGATGGTCGGTGCAATCTTGGACTCTGGCATGCATCCAGCCTAGGTACCCGATGGGGCACCCCAAACCATTTCCCCCAAAAATTGAGAATGTCTTATAGGGTACATACAGTTAGAAACCGCATTTACCGGGCCGTAACTCGAAAAAAATACAGTACATGCCTTCACCAAGAGATAAATACCAACCTACCGGGAATGGCCATGCACCATTATGTAGCATGCATGGAAATTGCCTCGGGCCCATGGGCGCGCCCTAATCTTGCACCTCCTTTGGGAAACGCCGGTTTTTCGGGTTCAGATAATGGAAAGTCGAGATTTCTCCAAAGCACCACAAAATCTCTAGTTGGAGAAGTCGCTTGTGATGCCGAGAGGGAGCTAGGTGCCAGGTTTGGTCTCAATCCATGGAGTGGTTCTATGTTCTGGGCAGCGAGGGGGGATCTAGTGTTGGAAGCCATGTTAACTCTCACTCAATAGACATCCTGGTGGTGCTTGGGTGCCAAATGACCTGGTATGCCCTGCCTATGATTTTATGAGGGCGATGCGTCACATGCAAGGGCTCCAGCAGCCATTTTCACGTTTTTTAATTTTTTTAGATTTTGTTTGGTGCTGCGCAAGAAAACGGCGAAACCAGCTGGCGGCCGCGGCATCGCGACGGTCGGTGCAATCTTGGACCCTGGCATGCATACAGCCTAGGTACCCCATGGGGCACCCCAAACCATTTTGACCCGAAAATTGAGAGTGTCTTATAGGGTACATATAGTTAGCAATTGCATTTACCAGGCTGTAACTCCAAAAAAATACAGTACATGTCTGCACGACGAGATAAATACCCAGCTCCCGGGAATGTACATCCACCATGGTGTAGCATGCGTGGAAATTTCCTCGGGCCCATGTGCGTGCCCTAATCTTGCACCACCTTTGGGAAAACGCTTGTTTTTCGGGTTCAAAAAATGGAAAGTTAAGATTCTCCACAGCACCACAAAGTCTCTAGTTGAAGAAATCGCTTGCGATGCTGAGAGGTAGCTTGGTGCCGGGTTTGGCCTCAATCCATGGAGTGCTTCCATGTTCTGGGCAGCAGGGGGTATCTAAGGTTGGAATCCATGTTAACTCACACACGATAGACATCCTGGTGGTGCCTTGGGTGCCAAATGACCTGGTATTCCCTGCCTATGATTTTATGAGGGCAGTGCGTCACATGCAAGGGCTCCAGTAGATGTTTTCACATTTTTTAGATTTTGTTTGGTTTTGCCCAAGAAAACAGTGAAACCCGCCGGCGGCCATGGCAACGCAATGGTCGATGCAATCTTGGACCCAGGCATGCATCCAGCCTAGGTACCCCATTGGGAACCCCAAACCATTTTTCCCTGAAAATTGAGAGTGTCTTATAGGGTACATACAGTTAGAAGCCGCATTTACCGGGCCATAACTCCAAAGAAAATACAATACATGCCTTCACCACGAGATAAATACCAACCTCCTGGGAATGGCCATGCACCATGGTGTAGCATGCATGGAAATTGCCTCGGGTCCATGGGCGCGCCTTAATCTTGCACCTCCTTTGGTGAAATGCTGGTTTTTCGGGTTCAGAAAATGGAAAGTCGAGATTTCTCCAAAGCACCATGAAATATCTAGTTGGAGAAGTGGCTTGTGATGCCGCGAGGGATCTAGGTGCTCGGTTTGGGATCAATCCATGGAGTGGTTCCATGTTCTAGGAAGCGAGGGGGATCTAGGGTTGGAAGCCATGTTAACTCACACTCGATAGACATCCTGGTGGCGCCTTGGGTGCAAAATGACCTGGTATGCCCTGCCTATGATTGTATGAGGGCAGTGGGTCACATGCAAGGGCTCCAACATCTGTTTTCACGTTTTTTTATTTTTTCGATTTTGTTTGGTGCTACCCAAGAAAACAGCGAAACCCGCCGGCAGCCACGGCAACGTGACGGTCGGTGCAATCTTGGACCGAGGCATGCATCCAGCCTAGGTACCCCATGGGGCACCACAAACCATTTTTCCCCGAAAATTGAGAGTGTCTTATAGGGTACATATAGTTAGAAACCGCATTTACCGGGCCGTAACTCGAAAACAATACAGTACATGCCTGCACCACAAGATAAATACCCACCTCCCGGGAATGGCCATGCACCATGGTGTAGCATGCGTGGAAATTGCCTCGGCCCCATGGGGGCGCCCTAATCTTGCACCTCCTTTAGGAAAATGCCTGTTTTTCCGGTTCAGAAAATGCAAAGTCGAGATATCTCCAAAGCACCACAAAATCTCTAGTTGGATAAGTCGCTTGTAATGTCGAGACAGAGCTAGGTGCCGGGTTTGGGCTCAATCCATGGAGTAGTTCCATGTTCTGGGTGGCGGGGGATCTAGGGTTGAAAGCCATGTTAACTCACACTCGGTAGACATCCTGGTGGTGCCTTGGGTCACAAATGACCTGGTATTGTAGGGTTTCATAGCATGGAAAATAAAAAATTTCTACCGCATTCAAACAAACAAGCCAAGATCTATCTACTAGATTGTAGCAACGAGTCGATGGAATAACTCACCCTCGAAGATTCCAAAGTGTTTAACGAGAGCGGATTCTCGTGGGTGATGTAGTCGTACTCTTCCCGATCTCAAGATCGCGTGAGCGATCTTTACGGCCATGCGTTCGGCAGCGCTCCCCAATCGGTCACACGTCGGTAGATTCGACGAAGACCTTCCTCTCCCTTGTTCCAGCAGGCAGCGGAGGTTGTAGCACTCTCCTCGCGATTCCGGCAGCACAACGGCGTGGTACCGGAAGTAGAGGGGAGATCTCGCAGGGCTTCGCCTTAAGCCGGAGCGAGTATGGTGGAGTATGAGAGAGTCCTTCGACGATCTAGGGTTTAGACACACCGAGGAGGGGCTAGTGCTGGCGGCTAGGGTTTCACCTAGGCGGCGGCGAGTGCCCTAGGGCCGGCGGCGGCTTGGAGGCGGCCGCGACTTGGTACTAGGGTTTGGAGGAGAGGATCTTGTGTGTCTAGGAGGGAGCCCTGCCCCTCCTTATATAGGTGGAGGGGCCGGCCGGCCAAGGGGAGGGAGAGGAGTCCCTCCCCAACTCGGCTTGGAGGGTGCGCCGCCGGTTGGAGGAGGGAACTCCTCCCCAACTCGGTTTCCCCCTCCTCCTCTTTTCCTCTTTCCAAATTTAGCCGTTTGACTTTTCGAACTAGCTATTTGACTCTGCAAACTAGGATTTGAATTAATCCTTTATTTGGTTCAGCGATGACACTTAGTACATGATGCAATCATACCAACTTGATACAATACATTCATGTACCCTTCCCCTCCGGAGTGCCGGACATTCCGGAACATTCTAGAACATTCCCGATGAAAACACCGGAAACATTCCCCAACTCCGAAACGGGACTTTCCTTATATGAATCTTATTCTCCGGACCATTCCGGATCTCCTCGTGATATCCCAAATCCCATTCGAGACTCCGAACAACATTCGGTCTCCTTCTCATCATTCCATAACTACTCAAAACAACGTCGAATCCTTAAGTGTGTCTCCCTACGGTTCGTGAATTATGCGGACATGATCGAGACACTTCTCCGAAAAACCAATAGAGGAATCTGGAAATTCATATGGCTCCCACATATTTCTACGATTACTTTGCGATCGAATGAACCATTTACATACGATATCAATTTCCCTTTGTCTCACGATAGTTTACTTATCCGAGGTTATGATCGTCGGTATCTCTGCATACCTAGTTCAACCTCGTTACCGATAAGTACTCTTTTCTCGTTCCCGTGATATGTGATCCCTTATGAGCCAGTCACATGCTTGCAAGCTAATTGGATGACATTTCACCGAGAGGGCCCAGAGTATATCTATCCGTCATATGGATGGACAAATCCCACTCTTGATCCATGTGTTTCAACCAATACTTTCCGAACACTCAATGCCACCTTTATAACCACCCCACGGTGTGGTGTTTGATGTCATCAAAGCATCCATCCGGTAAAGGTGATATGCATGATCTCATGGTCGAAGGAATTAGATTACTATGTATCAGAAAGCATATAGCAATTGAACTATTAAAATGACTTGATCTTTATGCTATGCTTATCTATAGGAGTATGTCCATCATATCATTCTCCTAACAATATGATCTTGTTGTTAATAACATCTCAATGTTCATGATAGGGAAACCACAATCATCTATTAACCAACAAGCTAGTATTATATAGAGGCTTTACTAGGGACTTCAAATTAAGTTTACAAATCACACAAGTATTAATGTTTCCTTATTAATACTATTATAGCATGAATGTAAACATTTATCATAAACACAAAGATATAATAATAACTATATTTATTATTGCCTCTAGGGCATATCTCCAACAGTCTCCCACTTGCACTAGAGTCATCTAATCTAGATTACATGGTAATATACCGAACACCCATGGCAGTTTGGTGCTGGTCATGTTTTGCCCTCGGGAGAGGTTTAGTCAACGGATCCGCCACATTCAGATCTGTGTGTACTTTGCAAATCTTTATATCCCCATCTTGGTTATGTTCTCGAATAGCATGAAAACGTAGCTTGATATGCTTCAGCTTCTTGTGTGACCTTGGTTCTTGCGCATTGGCTATGGCGCCCATGTTATCACAGTAGATAGACATTGGGTCCAGCGCACTAGGAACCACACCTAGCTCTGTAATGAACTCTTTCATCCATATTGCTTCTTGTGAAGCCTCCGAAGCAGCCATGTATTCCGATTCAGTTGAAGATCTCGCCATAATGCTTTGCTTTGCACTCCTCCAGCTAACTGCTGCACCATTCAAAATAAATACGTATCCAAATTGTGATTTAGAATCATCCGGATCGGTGTTCCAACTAGCATCGGTGTAACCATTAACAACGAGCTGTTCATCACCTACATAAGAAAGAACCATATCCTTAGTTCTTCTCAAGTACTTAAGGATGTTTTTGACCGCTGTCCAATGATCCACTCCTGGATCACTTTGATATCTGCTAGTTAAACTAACAGCATATGCAATGTCGGGTCTAGTACATAGCATGGCATACATTAGAGATCCTATGGCTGAGGCATAGGGAGTCTTACTCATCCTTTCTCTATCTTCTACCGATGTCGGACTTTGAGTTTTACTCAAGGTCGTATTGGGCAACATGGGCAAGAACCCTTTCTTGCTATCTTCCATTCCAAACCTCTTTAGAACTTTGTCCAAATATGTACTTTGTGACAATGATATTTGGCGTTTTGATCTATCTCTATAAATCTTTATGCCTAATATGTAAGCTGCTTCGCCAAGATCCTTCATTGAAAAACTATTATTCAAATATTCTTTGACACTATTAAGAAGGTCTACATCATTCCCAATCAATAATATGTCATCCACATATAGTATTAAGAATGCCACAGAGTTCCAGTCACTTTCTTGTAAATACAAGCTTCTCCATAAGTTTGTATAAAACCAAAACTTTTGATCACCTTATCAAAACGTTGATTCCAACTTCGGGATGCTTGCTTCAATCCATAGATGGACCGTTGAAGTTTGCATACCTTGTTAGCATCTTTAGGATCAACAAAACCTTTGGGTTGCATCATATACAACTCTTCATCAATGTCTCCATTGAGAAATGCTGTTTTGACATCCATCTGCCATATCTCATAATCGTAATATGCAGCGATTGCTAACATAATCCTCACAGACTTTAGCTTCGCTACTGCTGAGAAAGTCTCATCGTAGTCAACTCCTTGAATTTGTCGAAACCCTTTTGCGACAAGTCAAGCTTTATAGACAGTAACATTACCATCAGCATATGTTTTCTTCTTGAAGATCCATTTGTTCTCGACAGCCTTCCGGCCATCCGGTAAGTCCACCAAAGTCCATACTTGGTTTTCGTACATGGATCCAATCTCGGATTTCATGGCTTCTTGCCATTTATTGGAATCTGGGCTCATCATCGCTTCCTCATATGTCTCAGGGTCATCGGTGTTGTCCACCAACATGACACTCATAACGGAATCATACCAATCTAGAGTGGTACGAGTTCTCGTTGACCTGCGAGGCTCTGTAGTAACTTCGATCGAAGTTTCATGATCATCATCATTAGCTTCCTCTCTAATTGGTGCAGGCACCACAGGAACTTCTTCCGGTGTTGCGCTACTCGCAATTTCGAGAGAAGGTTCGACAACCTCGTCGAGTTCTACTTTCCTTCCAGTCACTTCTTTCGAGAGAAATTCCTTCTCTAGAAAGGATCCATTCTTGGCAACGAAGATTTTGCCTTCGGATTTATGATAGAAGGTATACCCAATAGTTTCCTTCGGGTATCCTATGAAGACGCATTTTTCCGCTTTGGGTTCAAGCTTGTCCGGCTGTAACTTCTTTACATAGGCTTCGCATCCCCAAACTTTAAGGAACGACAATCTAGGTTTCTTCCCAAACCATAATTCATACGGTGTCGTTTCAACGGATTTAGACGGTGCCCTATTTAAAGTGAATGCGGCTGTTTCTAATGCATAACCCCAAAATGATAGCGGTAAATCTGTAAGTGACATCATAGAACGAACCATATCTAAGAGAGTTCGATTACGATGTTCGGACACACCATTACGCTGTGGTGTTCCCGGTGGTGTCAACTGCGAAAGTATTCCGCATTTCTTCAAATGCTCACCAAACTCGTAACTTAGATATTCACCTCCACGATCAGAACGTAGAAATTTAATCTTCTTGTTACGTTGATTCTTTACCTCACTTTGAAATTCCTTAAACTTCTCGAAAGTTTCGGACTTATGTTTCATGAAATAGATATACCCATATCTACTCAAGTCATCCATGAAGGTAAGAACATAACGATAACCACCACGTGATGCTACACTCATTGGACCACACACATCGGTATGTATGATTTCCAACAAGTCCGTAGCTCGCTCCATCATACCAGAAAATGGAGTCTTAGTCATTTTACCCATCAGACATGCTTCGCATCTTTCAAGTGATTCGAAATCAAGTGATTCAAGAAGTCCATCGAAATGGAGTTTCTTCATACGCTTCACTCCAATGTGACCAAGACGACAGTGCCACATATAGGTCGAGTTATCGCTCGATTTCAAACGTTTAGCCTCAATGTTATTAATATGTGTATTTCCACTATCGAGATTCAATAAGAATAGACCATCTATCAAAGGTGCATGTGCATAAAACATATTACTCATATAAATCGAACAACCATTATTCTCGGACTTAAACAAGTAACCGTCTCGCAATAAACAAGATCCCGATATAATGTTCATGCTTAACGCAGGCACCAAATAACAATTATTTAAGTATAAAACTAATCCCGATGGTAGATGAAGGGTAGCGTCGACCGCGATCACATCAACCTTTGATCCGCTTCCAACGCCAAGATCGTCACCTCGTTCTTCGCTAGCTTCCGTTTATTCTGCAGCACCTGTTTCGAGTTACAAATATGAGCAACCGAACCAGTATCAAATACACAGGCACTACTACGAGTACTAGTGAGATACACATCAATAACATGTATATCAGATATACCTTTCTTCTTGATGTTGCCGTTCTTCAAATCCGCCAAGTACTTTGGGCAATTCCGCTTCCAGTGACCTTCTCCCTTGCAGTAAAAGCACTCAGTATCAGGCTTAGGTCCAGCCTTGGTCTTCTTCATCGGTGTGGTAACTTTCTTACCACCCTTCTTGAAGTGTCCCTTCTGCTTAGACTTGCCTTTCTTGAATTTGGTGGTCTTATTGACCAACAACATTTGGTGCTCTTTCTTGATCTCCACTTCTGCAGACTTCAACATGGCAAAGAGTTCTGGCAATGTCTTGTTCATGTTTTGCATGTTGTAGTTCATCACAAAGTTCTTGTAACTTGGTGGTAGTGATTGGAGGACACGGTAAATCCCCAAAGCATTAGGAATCACAATACCCAAGCTTTGAAGTTTGTTTGCGTGCCCATACATCTTAAGCACATGCTCACGTGAGCTGCCTCTTCCATCTTGCAGTTAAAGAACTTTTCAGAAGCCTCATAGCTTTCAATTGCCGCATGAGTCTCAAAGATAAATTTGAGATCCTCTACAATATCATATGGGTCTGAATCTTCAAACCTTTTCTGAAGCTCCGATTCTAAACCATACAAGATAGCACACTAAACTGTGGAGTACTGAGTCTTCCGAGTGAGGTAAACATTCTTTACTTCATCATCGGCAGGTGTGGGTCACCAATGTGCATCCATCACATAGGTCAAATTACCAGCTGTGAGGACAATCCTCAAATTGCAGAACCAATCCGCGAAGTTGCTTCCATTGTTTTTCAACTTTTCTTTCTCTAGGACCGCATTAAAATTGATGGTAGGGGCTGCCATTGATCTACAACATATTTGCAATAGTTTAGACTAAGTTTATGACAAATTGAGTTCAAATTAATATTAAAATTAATCTAGGTGAACTCCCACTCAAAACAATATCCCTCACATTGTTTTAGTGATCACACGAACCAAATACACCACATCAACACCGATCATCACGAGAGTTGATGTAGCTTCAATGGCTAATCGACATGTTCATCATATCTACTATATGATTCATGCTTTACCTTTCGGTGATCCGTGTTCGAGACCATGTCCGTACATGCTAGGCTCACAAGATCAAACCTTAGTTTCTGCATGAGCAAATCTGGCTTGCTCACGTTGTATACACTTGCGGAATCTAACACACCCGATCATCACGTGGTGCTTCGAAACAACAAGCTTTAGCAACGGTGCTAACTAAGGGTGAACACTTTATGACTTGAAATTCATGTGCATGAGGGATCATCTTATAATGCTACCATTGTCTACTAAGCAATACAAGATGCATAAAGGATTAACATCACATGCAATTCATAATATGTGATATGATATGGCCTTTCTTCTTTGTGCTTCCAATCTCCATCTTCTAGCACGAACATGATCTCCATCATCACCGGCATTGCATCAAGGTCAATGACGCTTCTCCATGGTTATCGTCCACCGGCTTCAACTATTACAACTAATTTGAATAGACACGCGGGTCTTAAATTAAAAACAACCATATGGCTCCTGCCGGTTGCCAACTTACAATAAGGAACATTGCATACATCAAATATAATCACAATCATGGCCATATCACATCACAGCACACCCCTGCAAAACAAAGTTAGACGCCTCTACTTTCTTTGCATGTTTTACGTGGTTTGGGGCTTTCAATAAGTGTCGTTCTAACTTACGAACAAGAACCACAACATTGATACTAGTATTGTTAATCACCCGTTGTAAATTGGATCTTAACTATGCTAGGAGAAACAGGCACCCGCAAAGCCACTTATGCAATACAAGTTGCATGTCAAGCGTGGAGCAAGTCTCATGAACGATGTCATGTAAGGTTAGCCCGGGCCGCTTCATCCCAACATCCCGCAAGATGCAAAGTACACAAGAAGCAATCGACAATAAAAGCATCAACGCCCCCAATGACCATTGTGTTATACTCGTGCAACAGATCTACATATAGACACGGCTCTGATACCACTGTAGGGTTTCGTAGCATGGAAAACAAAAAATTTCTACCACATTCAAACAAACAAGCCAAGATCTATCTACTAGATTGTAGCAACAAGTCGATGGAATAACTCACCCTCGAAGATTCCAAAGTGTTTAACGAGAGCGGATTCTCGTGGGTGATGTAGTCGTACTCTTCCCGATCTCAAGATCGTGTAGACGATCCTTCCGGCGCTGCGTTTCGGCAGCGCTCCATGATCGGTCACACGTTCGGTACTCGACGCAGACCTTCCTCTCCCTTGTTCCAGCAGGCAGCAGAGGTTGTAGCACTCTCCTCGCGATTCCGGCAGCACAACGACGTGGTACCGGAAGTAGAGGGGAGATCTCGCAGGGCTTCGCCTTAAGCCGGAGCGAGTATGGTGGAGTATGAGAGAGTCCTTCAACGATCTAGGGTTTAGACACACCGAGGAGGGGCTAGTGCCGGCGGCTAGGGTTTCACCTAGGCGGCGGCGGCAAGTGCCCTAGGGCCGGCGGCGGCTTGGAGGCGGCGGCGGCTTGGTACTAGGGTTTGGAGGAGAGGATCTTGTGTGTCTAGGAGGGAGCCCTGCCCCTCCTTATATAGGTGGAGGGGCCGGCCGGCCAAGGGGAGGGAGAGGAGTCCCTCCCCAACTCGGCTTGGTGCGCCGCGGTTGGAGGAGGAACTCCTCCCAACCTGCTTCCCCTCCTCCTCTTTTCCTCTTTCCAAATTTAGCCGTTTGACTTTTCAAACTAGCTATTTGACTCTTCAAACTAGGATTTGAATTAATCCTTTATTTGGTTCAGCAATGACACTTAGTACATGATGCAATCATACCTACTTGATACAATACATTCATGTACCCTTCCCCTCCGGAGTGCCAGACATTCCGGAACATTCTAGAACATTCCCGATGAAAACACCGGAAACATTCCCTAACTCCAAAACGGGACTTTCCTTATATGAATCTTATTCTCCGGACCATTCCGGATCTCCTCGTGATATCCCGAATCCCATTCGAGACTCCGAACAACATTCGGTCTCCTTCTCATCATTCCATAACTACTCAAAACAACGTCGAATCCTTAAGTGTGTCTCCCTACGGTTCGTGAATTATGCGGACATGATCGAGACACTTCTCCGAACAATAACCAATAGAGGAATCTGGAAATTCATATGGCTCCCACATATTTCTACAATTACTTTGCGATCGAATGAACCATTTACATACGATATCAATTTCCCTTTGTCTCACGATAGTTTACTTATCCGAGGTTATGATCGTCGGTATCTCTGCATACCTAGTTCAACCTCGTTACCGATAAGTACTCTTTTCTCGTTCCCATGATATGTGATCCGTTGTGAGCCAGTCACATGCTTACAAGCTAATTGGATGACATTTCACCGAGAGGGCCCAGAGTATATCTATCCGTCATATGGATGGACAAATCCCACTCTTGATCCATGTGTTTCAACCAATACTTTCCGAACACTCAATGCCACCTTTATAACCACCCAGTTACGGTGTGGTGTTTGATGTCATCAAAGCATCCATCCGGTAAAGGTGATATGCATGATCTCATGGTCGAAGGAATTAGATTACTATGTATCAGAAAGCATATAGCAATTGAACTATTAAAATGACTTGATCTTTATGCTATGCTTATCTATAGGAGTATGTCCATCATATCATTCTCCTAACAATATGATCTTGTTGTTAATAACATCTCAATGTTCATGATAGGGAAACCACAATCATCTATTAACAAACAAGCTAGTATTATATAGAGGCTTTACTAGGGACGTCAAATTAAGTTTACAAATCACACAAGTATTAATGTTTCCTTGTTAATACTATTATAGCATGAATGTAAACATTTATCATAAACACAAAGATATAATAATAACTATATTTATTATTGCCTCTAGGGCATATCTCCAACAGGTATGTCCTACCTATGATTTTATGAGGGCAGTGGGTTACATGCAAAGGCTCCAGCAGCCATTTTCACATTTTTTTTACATTTTGGTTGGTGCTGCCAAAGAAAACAGCGAAACCCGCCGGTGGCCGTGGCAACGCGATGGTCGGTGCAATCCTGGACCGAGGCATGCATCCAGCCTAGGTACCCCATTGCGACACCAAACCATTTTACCCCTAAAATTGAGAGTGTCTTATAGGGTACATACAGTTAAAAACCGCATTTACCGGGCCGTAACTCGAAAAAAATACAGTACAAGCCTTTACCAAGAGATAAATACCAACCTCCCAGGAATGGCCATGCACCATGTTTAGCATGCATGGAAATTGCCTCGGTCCCATGGGCGCGCCCTAATCTTGCAGCTCCTTTGGGAAAACGCCGGTTTTTTGGGTTCAGAAAATTGAAAGTCGATATTTCTCAAAAGCACCACGAAATCTCTAGTTGGAGAAGTCGCTTGTGATGGCGAGAGGGAGCTAGGTACCGGGTTTGGGCTCAATCCATAGAGTAGTTCCATATTCTGGGCAGCGTGGGGGGATCTAGCGTTGGAAGCCATGTTAACTCACACTAGATAGACATCCTGGTGGTGCCTTGGGTGCCAAATGACCTGGTATGCCCTGCCTATGATTTTATGAGGGCAGTGCTTCACATGCAAGGGCTCCAGCAGCCATTTTCACGTTTATGTTTTAATTTTTTTAGATTTTGTTTGGTGCTGCGCAAGAAAACGGTGAAACCCGCCGGCGGCCGCGGCAGCACGACGGTCGGTGCAATATTGGACCCTGGCATGCATACAGCCTAGGTACCCCGTGGGGCACCCCAAACCATTTTCCCCCGAAAATTGAGTGTCTTATAGGGTACATATAGTTAGAAATTGCATTTACCGGGCCGTAACTCCAAAAAAATACAGTACATGCATGCACCACGAGATAAATACCCAGCTCCTAGTAATGTACATGCACCATGGTGTAGCATGCGTGGAAATTGTCTCAGGCCCAAGGGCGCGCCCTAATCTTGCACCTCCTTTGGGAAAACGCTTGTTTTTTGGGTTCAGAAAATGGAAAGTTAGGATTCTCCAAAGCACCAGAAAGTCTCTAGTTGTAGAAATCGCTTGCGATGCTGAGAGGTAGCTTGGTGCCGGGTTTGGGCTCAATCCATGGAGTGCTTACATGTTCTGGGTAGCAGGGGTATCTAGGGTTGGAAGCCATGTTAACTCACAGTTGATAGACATCCTGGTGGTGTCTTGGGTGCCAAATAACCTGGTATGCCTTGCTTATGATTTTATGAGGGCAGTGGGTCTCATGCAAGGGCTCCAGGAGCCATTTTCATGTTTTTTTATTTTTTTAGATTTTGTTTCGTGCTGCCCAAGAAAACGGCAAAACCCGCCGGCGGCCGCAGCAACGCGATGGCCGGTGCAATCTTGGACCCAGGCATGCATCCAGCCTAGGTACCCCATGGGGAACCCCAAACCATTTTTCCCCAAAAATTGAGAGTGTCTTATAGGGTACATACAGTTAGAAACTTCATTTACCGGGCCGTAGCTCGAAAAAAATA
Source organism: Avena insularis (assembly GCA_023614405.1). Taxonomy (NCBI): domain Eukaryota; kingdom Viridiplantae; phylum Streptophyta; class Magnoliopsida; order Poales; family Poaceae; genus Avena; species Avena insularis. The sequence goes on along the minus strand of CM042697.1, from coordinate 130,551,938 downwards.
CAGTACATGCCTGCACCACGAGATAAATGCACACCTCCCGAGAATGTCCATGCACCATGGTGTAGAATGCGTGGAAATTGCCTCTGGCCCATGTGCGAGCCCTAATCTTGCACCTCCTTTGGGAAAACATCGGTTTTTCGGGTTCAGAAAATGGAAATTCAAGATTTCTCCAAAGAACCACGAAATCTCTAGTTCGAGAAGTCGCTTGCGACTCCGAGAGGGAGCTAGGTGTCGGGTTTGGGCTCAATCCATGGAGTGGTTCCATGTTCTTGGCAGCGGGGGGATCTAGGGTTGGAAGCCATGTTAACTCACATTCGATAGACATCCTGGGGGGTGCCTTGGGTGCCAAATGACTTGGTATGCCCTGCCTATGATTTTATGAGGGCAGTGGGTAACATCCAAGGGTTCCAGGAGCCGTTTTCACACTTTTTTATTTTTTTAGATTTTGTTTGGTGCTGCACAAGAAAATAGAGAACCCATCGACGACCGCGGCAACGCGACGGTCGCTGCAATCTTGGACCCAGGCATGCATCCAGCCTAGGTACCCCATGGGGAACCCCAAACCATTTTTCCCTGAAAATTGAGAGTGTCTTATAGGGTACATACAGTTAGAAACCGCATTTACCGGGCCATAACTCGAAAAAATACAGTACATGCATGCACCACGAGATAAATACCCACCTCCCGGGAATGGCCATGCACCATGGTGTAGCATGCGTGGAAATTTCCTCGGGCCCACGGGCACGCCCTAAACTTGCACCTCTCTAGGTTGAGAAGTTGCTTGCGATGCTGAGAAGGATCTAGGTTCCGGGTTTGGGCTCAATCCATGGAGTGGTTCCATGTTCTGAGAAGCGGGGGATCTAGGGTTGGAAGCCATGTTAACTCACACTCGGTAGACATCCTAGTGGTGTCTTGGGTGCCAAATGACCTGGCATACCTTGCCTATGATTTTGTGAGGGCAGTGGGTCACATGCAAGGGCTCGAGGAGCCATTTTCACGTTTTTATATTTTTTTTAGATTTTGTTTGGTGCTGCCCAAGAGAACAGCGAAACCTGACGCCGGCCGAGGCAACGCGACAGTTGATGCAATCTTGGACCCAGGCATGCATCCAGCCTAGGTACCCCATGGGGAACCCAAACCATTTTCCCCGAAAATTGAGTGTCATATAGGTAGGGGTGGGCATAAAAAAACCGAAACCAAACATCGAAACTGAATTAACCGGAACCAAAACTGAATACACTGAACCCGAATTAGCCGAAACGGAGTGGTTCCATGTTCTAGGCAGCGGGGGGGTCTAGGGTTGGAAGCCATGTTAACTCACACTCGATAGAAATCCTCGTGGTGCCTTGGGTTCCAAATGACCTGGTATGCCCTGCCTATGATTTTATGAGCGCAGTGGGTCGAATGCAAAGGGTCGAGGAGCCATTTTCACATTTTTTTTAGATTTTGTTTGGTGCTGCACAAGAAAACGGAGAACCCACCGACGATCGTGGCAACGCGACGGTTGGTGCAATCTTGGACCCAGCCATGCATCCAACCTAGGTACCCCATGGGGCACCCCAAACCATTTTTCCCCAAGAATTGAGAGTGTGTTATAGGGTACATACAGTTAGAAACCGCATTTACCGGGCCGTAACTCAAAAAAAAATACAGTACATGCCTTCACCACGAGATAAATACCCACCTCCCGGGAATGGCCATGCACCATGGTGTAGGATGGGTGGAAATTGTCTCGGGCCCATGGGAGCGCCCTAATCTTGCACCTCCTTTAGGAAAATGCCTGTTTTTCGGGTTCAGAAAATGGAAAGTCGAGATTTCTCTCAAGCACCACGAAATATCTCGTTGGAGAAGTCTCTCGCGATGCCGAGAAGCAGCTAGGTACCGAGTTCGGGCTCAATCCATGGAGTGGTTCCATGTTCTGGGCAGCGAGGTGGGATCTAGTGTTGGAAGCCATGTTTACTCACACTCGATAGACATCCTGGTGGTGCCTTGGGTTCCAAATGACCTGGTATGCCCTGCCTATGACTTTATGAGGGCAGTGCTTCACATGCAAGGGCTCCAGCAGCCATTTTCACGTTTATTTTTTATTTTTTTAGATTTTGTTTGGTGCTGCGCAAGAAAACGGCGAAACCCGCCGACGGCCGCGGCAACACGACGGTCGGTGCAATATTGGACCCTGGCATGCATACAACCTAGGTACCCCATGGGGCACCCCAAACCATTTTTCTCCGAAAATTGAGAGTGTCTTATAGGGTACATATAGTTAGAAATTGCATTTACCGGACCGTAACTCCAAAAAAATACAGTACATGCATGCACCACGAGATAAATACCTAGCTCCTGGTAATGTACATGCACCATGGTGTAGCATGCGTGGAAATTGCCTCAGGCCCTGGGGCGCACCCTAATCTTGCACCTCATTTGGGAAAACGCTTGTTTTTGGGTTCAAAAAATGGAAAGTTAAGATTCTCCAAAGCACCAGAAAGTCTCTAGTTGTAGAAATCGCTTGCGATGCTGAGAGGTAGCTTGGTGCTGGGTTTGGGCTCAATCCATGGAGTGCTTCCATGTTTTGGGTAGCAGGGGGTATCTAGGGTTGGAAGCCATGTTAACTCACACTCGATAGACATCCTAGTGGTGTCTTGGGTGCCAAATGACCTGGTATGCCTTTCCTATGATTTTATGAGGGCAGTGGGTCTCATGCAAGGGCTCCAGGAGCCATTTTCACGTTTTTTTATTTTTTTTAGATTTTGTTTGGTGCTGCCCAAGAAAACGGCAAAACCCGCCGGTGGCCGCAGCAACGCGATGGTCGGTGCAATCTTGGACCCAGGCATGCATCCAGCCTAGGTACCCCATGGGGAATCCCAAACCATTTTTCCCCAAAAATTGAGAGTGTCTTATAGGGTACATACAGTTAGAAACCGCAATTACCGGGCCGTAGCTCAAAAAAAATACAGTACATGCCTGCACCACGAGATAAGTGCACACCTCCCCAGAATGTCCTTGCACCATGGTGTAGCATGCGTGGAAATTGCCTCTGGCCCATGTGCGAGCCCTAATCTTGCACCTCCTTTGGGAAAACATCGGTGTTTCGGGTTCAGAAAATGGAAATTCAAGATTTCTCCAAAGCACCACGAAATCTCTAGTTCGAGAAGTCGCTTGCGACTCCGAGAGGGATCTAGGTGTCGGGTTTGGGCTCAATCCATGGAGTGGTTCCATGTTCTTGGAAGCGGGGGGGTCTAGGGTTGGAAGCCATGTTAACTCACACTCGATAGACATCCTGGTGGTGCCTTGGGTGCCAAATGACCTGGTATGCCCTGCCTATGATTTTATGAGGGCAGTGGGTAACATGCGAGGGTTCCAGGAGCTGTTTTCACATTTTTTTTATTTTTTTAGATTTTGTTTGGTGCTGCACAAGAAAACAGTGAACCCATCGACGACCGCGGTAACGCGAAGGTCGCTGCAATCTTGGACCCAGGCATGCATCCAGCATAGGTACCCCATGGGGCACCCCAAACCATTTTTCCCCAAAAATTGAGAGTGTCTTATAGGGTACATATAGTTAGAAACCGCATTTACCGGGCCATAACTCGAAAAAATACAGTACATGCCTGCACCACGAGATAAATACCCACCTCCCGGGAATGGCCATGCACCATGGTGTAGCATGCGTGGAAATTTCCTCGGGCCCACAGGCACGCCCTAAACTTGCACCTCTCTAGTTGGAGAAGTCGCTTGCGATGCTGAGAAGGAGCTAGGTTCCGGGTTTGGGCTCAATCCATGGAGTGGTTCTATGTTCTGAGAAGCGGGGGGATCTAGGGTTGGAAGCCATGTTAACTCACACTCGGTAGACATCCTAGTGGTGTCTTGGGTGCCAAATGACCTGGCATACCTTGCCTATGATTTTGTGAGGGCAGTGGGTCACATGCAAGGGCTCGAGGAGCCATTTTCACGTTTTTTTATTTTTTTTAGATTTTCTTTGGTGCTGCCCAAGAGAACAGCGAAACCTGCCGCCGGCCGAGGCAACGCGACAGTCGATGCAATCTTGGACCCAGGCATGCATCCAGCCTAGGTACCCCATGGGGCACCCAAACCATTTTCCCCGAAAATTGAGTGTCATATAGGTAGGGGTGGGCATAAAAAACTGAAACCGAACATAGAAACTGAATTAACCGGAACCGAAACTGAATACACCGAACCTGAATTAGCCGAAACGGAGTGGTTCCATGTTCTGGGCAGTGGGGGGGTCTAGGGTTGGAAGCCATGTTAACTCACACTCGATAGACATCCTCGTGGTGCCTTGGGTTCCAAATGACCTGGTATCCCCTGCCTATGATTTTATGAGCGCAGTGGGTCGAATGCAATGGAACGAGGAGCCATTTTCACATTTTTTTAGATTTTGTTTGGTGCCGCACAAGAAAACAGAGAACCCACCGACGGCCGCGGAAACACGACGGTCGGTGCAATCTTGGACCCAGCCATGCATCCAACCTAGGTACCCCATGGGGCACCCCAAACCATTTTTCCCCGAAAATTGAGAGTGTCTTATAGGGTACATGCAGTGAGAAACCGCATTTACCGGGTCGTAACTCAAAAACAAATACAGTACATGCCTTCACCACGAGATAAATACCGACCTCCCGGGAATGGCCATGCACCATGGTGTAGGATGCGTGGAAATTGTCTCGGGCCCATGGGAGTGCCCTAATCTTGCACCTCCTTTAGGAGAACGCCTGTTTTTCGGGTTCAGAAAATGGAAAGTCGAGATTTCTCTCAAGCACCACGAAATCTCTAGTTGGAGAAGTCTCTTGCGATGCCGAGAGGCAGCTAGGTGCCGAGTTCGGGCTCAATCCATGGAGTTGTTCCATGTTCTGGGCAGCGAGGTGGGATCTAGTGTTGGAAGCCATGTTTACTCACACTCGATAGACATCCTGGTGGTCCCTTGGGTTCCAAATGACCTGGTATGCCCTGACTATGATTTTATGAGCATAGTGGGTCGAATGCAAGGGCTTCAGGAGCCATTTTCACAGTTTTTTAGATTTTGTTTGGTGCTGCACAAGAAAACGGAGAACCTGCCGACGGTCGCGGCAACACGACGGTCGGTGCAATCTTGGACCTAGGCATGCATCCAACCTAGGTACCCCATGGGTCACCCCAAACCATTTTTCCCCGAGAATTGAGAGTGTGTTATAGGGTACATATAGTTAGAAACCGCATTTACCGGGCCGTAACTCGAAAAAATACAATACATGCCTTCACCACGAGATAAATACCCACCTCCCGGGAATGGCCATGCACCATGGTGTAGGATGCGTGGAAATTGTCTTGAACCCATGGGCGCGCCCTATTCTTGCACCTCCTTTAGGAAAACGCCTGTTTTTCGGGTTCAGAAAATGGAAAGTCGAGATTTCTCTCAAGCACCACGAAATCTCTAGTTGGAGAAGTCTCTTGAGATGCCGAGAGGGAGCTAGGTGCTGAGTTCGGGCTCAATCCGTGTAGTGGTTCCATGTTCTAGGCAGCAAGGGGGGATCTAGGGTTGGAAGGCTTGAGTTCCAAATGACCTGGTATGCCCTGCCTATGATTTTATGAGCGCAGTGGGTCGAATGTAACGGCTCGAGAAACCATTTTCAAAAAAATAGATTTTTTTGGTGCTGCACAAGAAAACGGAGAACCCGCCGACGGCCGCGGCAACGCGACGGTCGGTGCAATCTTGGAGCCAGGCATGCATCCAACCTAGGTACCCCATGGGGCACCCCAAACCATTTTTCCCCGAGAATTGAGAGTGTGTTATAGGGTACATACAGTTAGAAATTGCATTTACCGGGCCGTAACTCGAAAAAAATACAGTACATGCCTGTACCACGAGATAAATACCCACCTCTCGGGAGTGGCCATGCTCCATGGTGTAGGATGCGTGGAAATTGTCTCGGGCCCATGGGAGCACCCTAATCTTGCACCTTCTTTAGGAAAACGCCGTTTTTTGGCTTCAGAAAATGGAAGGTCGATATTTCTCTCAAGCACCACGAAATCTCTAGTTCGAGCAGGCTCTTGCAATGCCGAGAGGGAGCTAGGTGCCGAATTCGGGCTCAATCCATGGAGTGGTTCCATGTTCTGGGCAGCGAGCCTTGGGTGCCATGTTTACTCACACTCGATAGACATCCTGGTGGTGCCTTGGGTGCCAAATGACCTGGTATGCCCTGCCGATGATTTTATGAGGGCAGTGGGTCACATGCAAAGGCTCTAGAAGCCATTTTCACTTTTTTTTTATTTTTTTAGATTTTTTTTTGGTGCTGCCCAAGAAAACGGCGAAACCCGCCAGCGGAGGCGGCAACGTGACGGTCAGTGCAATCTTGGATCCAGGTATGCATCCAGCCTAGGTACCCCATGGGGCACCCCAAACCATTTTTCCCCGAAAATTGAGAGTGTCTTATAGGGTACATACAGTTAGAAACTGCATTTACCATGCCGTAAGTCGAAAAAAATACAGTACATGCCTGCACCACGAGATAAATACGCATCTTACGGGAATGGCCATGCACCATGGCGTAGCATGCTTGGAACTTGACTCGAGCCCATGGGCATGTCTAATCTTGCACCGCCTTTGGCAAAACACCGGTTTTTCGGGTTCAGAAAATAGAGAGTCGAGATTTCTCCAAAGCACCACGAAATCTCTAGTTGGAGAAGTCGCTTGCGATGCCGAGAGGGAGCTAGGAGCCGGGCTTGGGCTCGATCCATGGAGTGAATCCATGTTCTGGGAAGCGAGTGGGGGGGTCGGGGAGGGGGATCTAGGGTTGGATGCCATGTTAACTCACACTCTATAGACATCCCGGTGGTGCCTTTGGTGCCAAATGACCTGGTATGCCCTGCCTATGATTTTATGAGGGCAGTGGGTCACATGCAAGGGCTCTTGGAGCCGTTTTCATGTTTTTTATTGTTTTTAGATTTTGGTTGGTGGTGCCCAAGAAAACGGAAAAACCCGTCGGTGGCCGCGGCAACGCGATGGTCGGTGCAATCTTGGACCCAGGCATGCATCCAGCCTAGGTACCCCATGGGGCACCCAAACCATTTTCCCGCGAAAATTGAGAGTGTCTTATAGGGTACATACAGTTAGAAACCTCATTTACCGGTCCAGAACTCGAAAAAATACAGTACATGCCTGCACCACGAGAGAAATACCCACCTCCCGGGAATAGCCATGCACCATGGTGTAGCTGTAGGGTTCGCAGCATAGAAAACAAAAATTTTCCTACGATAGGAACAACTACGTACCAAGATCTATCTACTAGATACAAACAACAGGCGGATGTATATCCGTAGAGAACATACCCTTGAAGACCGACAAAGATTAACGAGTCCAAACTCGTGGTTGATGTAGACGATCTCTTGCCGATCTAAAGATCGAGAGGAAGTCCTAGCGCCGCAAAATAGCAGCGCATCCGTGCTCGCACACACGTTCGAGGCACCGAGCAACCTCCGCCTCCTCGCTCCAGCGATGCAGCGGAAGCACAACTCTTTCTTGCCGAAAATCCACCGGGAACATGTATCTCGCTAGTCCGAGTCCATGGGGGATAAATTCTAGAGGGGAGAGATATCCTTCACGAGGAGGTGTTAGTTGAGAGGAGGAGAGGGGGGCCTTTTATAGGGGAGAGGGGGGGCACCCAAGGGGCATGGCGCCCAGCCATGGGGGCTGCCCCCACCTCTTCCACATTCATGTGGGTGGAGCTCCCACTCAAAATGAAAAGCCTCCACTCCCATTAAAAAGCCTCCACTCAAAAATCCACTCACATGCATTAAATTTCCACCAAATTTAATGCAAGCTATCATTTAAATAAAACTCTTTTATTTATTTATTCAGAATTTTGTTAATTACTTTAATTAACAAACATTCATATAAAACCCCTTACAACATTTCAATTTCACATGCAGAACCAGTTTCAGCAATTTCAACCAAAAGCTTGATTTGTCTAGTGAAATAAATTCCTGCGCTTTCCTTTTCTTTTTCTGGCATATCATTTGCTCCGAATGGTGTCGGTATCCCTTAAGTGTGTCACCCTACGGTTCACGAATAATGCGGACATGATCGAGACACTTCTTCGATCAATAATCAGTAGCGGGACCTGGAGATCCATACTGACTCCCACACATTCAACGATGACTTCTGTGATCGTGTGAACCTTTTTACGCTAGTATCATAATCCCTTTGTTTCGCGATATATTACATGTCCGAGATTCGATCATCGGTATCTCCATACCTAGTTTGATCTCGTTACTGACATGCACTCTTTTCTTGTTCCCGTGATATAACATTCTAGTGATCAAATCACTTGCTTGCAAGCTAATCAATTTGATATCACCGAGAGGGCCCAGAGCATATCTATCCGTCATCGGGATGAACAAATTCCACTATCGATCCATGGGCCTCAACATAACACTTTAGTACTTCTGAACCCATCTTTATAATCACCCTGTTACGGTGTGACGTTTGATGTTATCAAGAAACTCTTCTGGTGTTAGTGATTGACATGATCTCATGGTCTAAGGATTTGGATCACTTCGTAAGTTGTTATAGCAATATAAACTCAATGACTTTGATTGTAATGTTTTACTTCGGATGAATGTTCATCACATCATTACACTAATGTTGTGACCTCGTTATTAACAACATCCAATGTCTATGATCAGGAAACCTTGATCATCTTGTTAATCAACGAGCTAGTTTATGAGAGAGGCATAACTAGGAACTACCTTTTGTTTATTAAACACACATGTATTAACGTTTCCGTATTAATACAATTACAGCATATAAAATTAACATTTATCATAAACAATGAATACGATAATAACCACTTTATTATTGCCTCTCGGGCATATTCCCTTCAGTCTCCCACTTGCACTAGAGACAATAATCTAGTTTGAAAACTTTGCGTATTGAACACCTATGGCTTTCTGGTGTTCCATATACGCAACTGCAAGTGGTTAACATAATCTATGGATCTGATGCTTTCAGGTCCGTGTGTATTTGCATGTCTTTGCGTCTTCACGCATCACTCATTCTCCAATGAGATGGCATTGTATAAATTTGGTCTTTTGGTGAGACCTTTAGTTCCTTGGGGTTAAAACACGTCGATACTATTGTCACACAATATATCTTTAGTGTTAGCCCGTTGCGAACCACACCTTAGTTTGATAACAAACTACTTGACACAAATTCCCTCCTTTGCCGCTCCTATAGCAGTCATATACTTAGCCTTTTGTTGTAGTATTCATCACAATATCTTAACTTTGGAACTCTTCCAAATCCATCATGGAATCTCCTTTCCATTACATTGTGCCACCCATAGTTTAAATTGAGATGAACTTAATTTGTATCTTGTGACAAAACTAGTATCAATGTAACTCTTTACAATGAACTATTTGTAATTGTTTGTCACCTCTACACAAATATATTCTTAGTTCTTTCCAAAAGATCATAAGAATATCCTTACTATCGTCCAATGATCATTTTATGATTCATTCTGGTATTTGCTCATAACACTTAGAGCATAGGACATATCTGGATGTGTACATATCATGGTATGATTGATCAAAACATTCTCGTGATTTCACTCATCAAGTGTCAAAGCACTTGAATCTTGTTTCACTTATCAAGTGTCGATACACTTGAATCTTGATTCAATTTTTTCCATGCTACAAGAATCGTTTCTTGTTGTTTCTATATTGAACTCCTTCAATATCTCATATATGTACGTTTGGCACAACCATATTAGCGTCACAGTCTATCCACTATAGACATTCACGCTAAATATTCGGGTTTTGCCTAAGTATTTCATCGAAATGAAATTCTTAACCTTTGTCAATAAAATATACATTATTTCTAATCAACAAGATGTCCTCCACATAATGTATTAGAAATATGTCTCAGCGCTCCCAGTTAATTTCTTGCAAATGCAAGCATCTTCATCGTCTCCTGATGAAAACTCCTTTTCATTAAGGTGAAGATTCCAACTCCGCGATGCTTACTTCAACCATTGAAGTTTGCATGCCCTTTTTAGCATCCTTTGAATTAACAAAACCCTTTGGATCGTGTCATGTACACGTCCTAGGTAACCATTCTATTAGAAGAACTTTGTTTTGTTTATTCATCTACCATATACCAAATTATATGTAGTAGTTGCTACTTTAATCCGTCCAGACTAAATATCGCTATGAAATATCAAATCTTGTCATAGTCAACTCCTTGAACATTGTCATAAAATACTTTACGACATGTCGACAATTTCATAGATGTGAAACATCCATGTCTGTTTCTTTATAGATCCAAATACGACCGATAGGTTTTTACACCTTTCCGGAGGGTCATCCAAGTTCAAAACTTGATTTCTCGTGTATGGAACTATCACGGATTTTATGGCATCAAGCCATTTGACGGAGTCAGGGCCCATCATCGCTTCTTTGCATATAGTCGGTTCATCATTGTCAAACAATAATGATTTACTCTCAAATATTAGTATTTGATTGTTTATCCGACCGACTTGGTTCAATAAGAACTTAGATCTCCGTGACCATAACCTTTGAGGCACATAAGCTATGAGCATTATGGCAGCCTCCGGAACCATTTCCGGCGCTGCGCAACTCAGCACATTTAGCTAAGGTTCGTTAACCTTATCAAAGTTCTATTGTCCTCCCACTTAACATTTATGAAAAATTCCTTCTTCAAGAAACTTCATATTTCAAGCGACAAACCCCTTTGTCCTCGGTGTTATGGAGGAATAACCAATTGTTATTCGAAATAACCTACAAATACATGCTCATCCGACTTCGGTTGTAAACATCTTACTTATGTTTAGCATACCAAAATTTAAGAAATGACAACTTGGGTTTTACCCCAAACCATAACTTCCATGGTGTCATTTCAACGGATCAATATGGAGATCTTTTCAGTGTAAAAGCGGTAATCTCTAAAGCTTTAATCTTTTAAAACATAATGGAAGTTTTATCAATAACACCTTTGATCCATTCATGTCAAACAAGGTTTCATTACAAATCTCAAACACTCCATATTCCTATGGTGTTTCGGGATATGTAAATCTAGGTGTTTTCTAAACTTGTAACTCAAATAAATCCCTTTATGATAAAATCATAATTCATTTATTTTCTTGTTACACTTGTAACTCAAACAAATTCCTTATGATAAAATCATAAACCATTTATTTTCTTGTTACAATGATTTTCCACTTCATCTTGAAAGTCTTTGAAACATTTTTCAAATATTTCATACTTCTTTCTCATTAAGTGAATATTCACTCAAATTTCCGGAGAAAGCATATGAAGCTGAAATCCATCGCTTACGACTATACATAATGGACTACATACATCGATATGTATAAATTCCAATATTTTAGTCGTTCGTTCTTCTTTGGCCTTTGAACGAAGTTTTAATTATCCCGAGGAAAGTCTCACAAGCGTCACTTGATCAAATCAAAGACTCCAAAAATCCATGAATATGGAGATTCTTCATGTTTTCTTTCCAATATAATTTAAACAGCGATGTCACTTCGTAAGTGATCTTTTAATCATTTGTCTTGCGACATTTTAGCATTAGGTTTTATGGATGTGATTTCTCCAACTAGATTTGTAAATCATCCATCTTATATAGAATATGGTAATTATTTGAACAACCTTTGTTCTCATAATACCTGATTCAAATAACAATTATTAAAACAAATCTTGAAGTCAAGCCTTGATGTCAACGAGAAATACAAACAACGGTTTGTTTGTTTTCGATGAACATCATCACATATTCTCCTGCTAGTTACTTAGGCCATTGTGGTTTATGAATTGCGTCGTTCCGTATGAAATTTCATACCAACCAATTCGGTATCCAATACCCAAGAACCACATTGTTTAACAAGCAAAGAATAAAACCATAACATGTCTATCATATATATACCTAAATTGGATATTTCTAATATTTTCTTTTCTACCAAATATATTTTATAGATTCTCTTTCAGCATTTCCTTTTCCTTTTTAAAAGAATCTATCAACATCAAAAGTGACGCCATATACATGACACATAGTCCAAAGCGTGTATATTCAAATAATAATACCTTTGGACTTGCACATTGAAGTAGATCACCATCATCAAAATGATCGGTATTCTTTCAAAATCCATTCTTTAGTAATCTTTTAGTGTAGTAAACACTTTACATACATCTTCTATTCAACCTTATCATGACGACTTTCATGATCAAGCTACTATAGCTTACAAAAGCCGAATCGTGAGTATAACATTACTTTCCAAAACCCTTTTGGATGATTAGGATGTCTAGCATCTCCATCCTTCGTAAATTCTCATCCAATATGAGAACTTATATTATACTCTATCATATTGCAACCAAAACATTGTTTCAGATATCATTATATCTGCCACACATGATGGTTTCTGAAACAATTCTTTCAGCTCCTAGATAAACTTGATATTAAAATAATCAAGAATCATGGAGGCAAACACGATACTTAAGATACTATCACTGGAATTGTTACTCTCGATTTAATACCAATTATTAAATTTCATGGAGTAAATAGAGTTTGCTGAAAGTTTGCAATAGGACTTTAAACTTTAGATTGACACTCAACACAATACGATACTAGTTCATAAAGTATATATCTAGAATTCTATAGTTCTATTATCTCAATTACAACTATGCATAAGGTGGTGAACGAATTCCAATGACTACAACAAATTATGCAAATTCACTTTGATTTAATTTATGATAAATTGAGTTCTACTAATCCAAATTAGAAATGAACTCCCACTCAAAAACGACATCCCTCGTGCCTTTTTGGTGATTACATGAACCAAATCCACTACACCAAGTCCGATCATCACGTGAGTCGGTGTAGCTTCAAAGGCGAGCATCAAATGGGCATCATATCTACTATATGACTCATGCTTAACCTTTCGGTCCGTGTTCCGAGGCCATGTCTGTACATGCTAGGATCGCCGAGTAAGAACCTTAGTATTCGCGTGTGTAACTGTCTTACACCCGAGATATGCTCGTGGATTCAAGTACACCCGATCATCACGTGATGCCTTGAAGCGACGAAACATTGTCGGTGCATACTTAAGGAAGAACACATTTTTATCTTTATATCTAAATGAGGGATCATCTTATTATGCTAATAAAACGCCAAACAAGCAATATAAGATGCAATCAAACCATCACATGTTTATAAGTGAAATGATATGGTTCCCGCATATGATCTCCATCATGTGCACCGTGGTATGATCTCTATCATACCTTTATGTGTAAGGCCAAAGTCTATGGAACTTACACGCTATGTGTATTGTAAGAGTATCATCTCATACTTCTACTTACAACATCACCATATCATAACATTAGCCCAGCAACAATCTAAACTAGACGCCTCTAATTTATCCATTGCAAGTTTTACGTGGCTTAGGGCTTTCGAAGATAGAACTGTTCTTACCTACGAACATGAACCACAATGAGGATAACCAAATTGTTGACAACTCGTTGCAAATTAGATATTGACTATAGTAGGAGAGATAGACACCCGCTAGCCACTTATGCAAAACTAGTTGCATGTCAAGCGTGGAAAAGGTCTCATGTGCGAGGACATGTAAAGTTTGTCCGGGCCGCTTCATCCCACTATGCCACCAATATCCAAAGTACAACTAAGAAGCAATAAAATGATCATCATCGCCCACATACTCATATGTGTACTACCCGTGCAAAGTATCTACGCATAGATCCGGCTCTGGTACCACTGTAGGGTTCGCAACATAGAAAACAAAAAATTTCCTACGATGGGAACAACTATGTACCAAGATCTATCTACTAGATACAAACAACGGGCGGATGTATATCCGTAGAGAACATACCCTTGAAGACCGACAAAGCTTAACGAGTCCAAACTCGTGGTTGATGTAGATGATCTCTTCCCGATCTCAAGATCGAGAGGAAGTCCTAGCGCCGCAAAACAACAGCGCATCCGTGCTCGCACACACGTTCGAGGCACCGAGCAACCTCCGCCTCCTCGCTCCAGCAATGCAGCGGAAGCACAAATCTTTCTTGCCGAAAAGCCAACGGGAACATGTATCTCGCTAGTCCAGGACCATGGGGGATAAATTCTAGAGGGGGAGAGAGATCCTTCACGAGGAGGTGTTAGTTGAGAGGAGGAGAGGGGGGCCTTTTATAGGGGACAGGGGGGGCACCCAAGGGGCATGGCGCCCAGCCATGGGGGCTGCCCCCACCTCTTCCACATTCATGTGGGTGGAGCTCCCACTCAAAATGAAAAGCCTCCACTCCTATTAAAAAGCCTCCACTCAAAAAACCACTCACATGCATTAAATTTCCACCAAATTTAATGCAAGCTCTCATTTAAATAAAACTCTTACAACATTTCATATAAAACCCCTTACAACATTTCAATTTCACATGCAGAACCAGTTTCAGCAATTTCAACCGAAACAGTTTCGGTGTCTAGTGAAATAAATTCCTGCGCTTTCCTTTTCTTTTTCTGGCATATCATTTGCTCCGAATGGTGTCGGTATCCCTTAAGTGTGTCACCCTACGGTTCGCGAATAATGCGGACATGATCGAGACCCTTCTCCGATCAATAATCAGTAGCGGGACCTGGAGATCCATACTGACTCCCACACATTCAACGATGACTTCTGTGATCGTGTGAACCTTTTTACGCTAGTATCATAATCCCTTTGTTTCACGATATATTACATGTCCGAGATTCGATCATCGGTATCTCCATACCTAGTTTGATATCGTTACTGACATGCACTCTTTTCTCGTTCCTGTGATATAACATTCTAGTGATCAAATCACTTGCTTGCAAGCTAATCAATTTGATATCACCGAGAGGGCCCAGAGCATATCTATCCGTCATCGGGATGAACAAATTCCACTCTCGATCCATGGGCCTCAACATAACACTTTAGTAGTTCTGAACCCATCTTTATAATCACCCTGTTACGGTGTGACGTTTGATGTTATCAAGAAACTCTTCTGGTGTTAGTGATTGACATGATCTCATGGTCTAAGGATTTGGATCACTTCATAAGTTGTTATAGCAATATAAACTCAATGACTTTGATCATAATGTTATACTTCGGATGAATGTTCATCACATCATTACACTAATGTTGTGACCTCGTTATTAACAACATCCAATGTCTATGATCAGGAAACCTTGATCATCTTGTTAATCAACGAGCTAGTTTATGAGAGAGGCATAACTAGGGACTACCTTTTGTTTATTAAACACACATGTATTAACGTTTTCGTATTAATACAATTATAGCATGTAAAATTAACATTTATCATAAACAAGGAATACGATAATAACCACTTTATTATTGCCTCTCGGGCATATTCCCTTCAGTAGCATGGGAGGAAATTGCCTCGGGCCCATGGGCGCGCCCTAATCTTGCACCTCCTTTAGGAAAACCCTGGTTTTTTGGGTTCAGAAAATGGGAAGTCGAGATTTCTCCAAAGCACCACGAAATATCTAGTTGGAGAAGTCGCTTGCGATGCCAAGAGGGAGATAGGTTCCGGGTTTGGGCTCAATCCATGGAGTGGTTCCATGTTCTGGGCAGCGAGTGGGGGGTCTAGGGTTCGAAGCCATGTTAACTCACACTCGATAGATATCCTAGTGGTTCCTTGGGTGCCAAATGACCTGGTATGCAATTCCTATGATTTTATGAGGGCAGTGGGTCACATGCAAGGGCTCCAACAGCCGTTTACACGTTTTTTTGTTTTTTTAGATTTTGTTTGGTGTTGCCCAGGAAAACAATGAAACCCGCTGGCGTCCGCGACAACGCGACGGTCGGTGCAAACTTGGACCTAGGCATGCATCTAGCCCAGGTACCCCATGGGGCACCGCAAACAATTTTTCCCCGAAAATTGAGAGTGTCTTATAGGGTACATACAGTTAGAAAGCGTATTTATCGTGTCGTAACTCGAAAAAAATACAGTACATTCCTTCACCACGAGATAAATACCCACCTCCAGGGAATGGCCATGCACCATGATGTAGCACGCGTGGAAATTGCCTCGGGCCCATGGGCGCACCCTAATCTTGCACCTCCTTTGGGAAAACATCGGTTTTTGGGTTCAGAAAATGGAAAGTCGAGATTTCTCCAAAGCACCACGAAATCTTTAGTTGGAGAAGTCGCTTGAGATGCCGAGAGGGAGCTAGGTGCCGGGTTTGGGCTCAATCCATGGAGTGGTTCCATGTTCTGGGCAGCGAGGGGATCTAGTGTTGAAAACCATGTTAACTCACACTCGATAGACAACCTGGTGGTTCCTTGGGTGCCAAATGACCTGGTATGCCCTGCCTATGATTTTATGAGGGAAGTTGGTCACATGCAAGGGCTCCAGGAGCCATTTTCACGTTTTTTTATCTGCTTTAGATTTTTCTTGGTGCTACCGAAGAAAACTGCGAAACCCGCCGGCGGCCGCGTCAATGCGATGGTCGGTGCAATCTTGGACGCATGCATGCATCTAGCCTAGGTACCCCATGGGGCACCAAAACCATTTTCCCCCAAAAATTGTTTATCTTATAGGTTACATATAGTTAGAAACCGCATTTACCGGGTCGTAACTCGAAAAAATACAGTACATGCCTGCACCTCGAGATAAATACCCACCTTCCGGGAATGTACATGTACCATGGTGTAGCATGCGTGGAAATTACCTCGGTCCCATGGACGCGCCCTAATCTTGCACCTCCTTTGGGAAAACGCTGGTTTTTCAGGTTCAGAAAATAGAAAAGTCGATATTTCTCCAAAGCACCATGAAATCTCTAGTTGGAGAAGTCGCTTGCAATGCCGAGAGGGAGTAGGTACCGGGTTTGGGCTCAATCCATGGAGCGGTTCCATGTTCTGGGAAGCGGGGGGGATCTAGGGTTGGAAGCCATGCTAACTCACACTCGGTAGACATCCTAGTGGTGTCTTGGGAGCCAAATGAACTGGCATGCCTTGCCTATGATTTTGTGAGGGCAGTGGGTCACATGCAAGGGCTCGAGGAGCCATTTTCACATTTTTTTTACTTTTTTAGATTTTGTTTGGTGCTGCCCAAGAGAACAGCGAAACATGTCGTCGGCCGAGGCAACGCGACAGTCGATGCAATCTTGGACCCATGCATGCATCCAGCCTAGGTACCCCATGGGGCACCCAAACCATTTTCCCCGAAAATTGAGAGTGTCGTATAGGTAGGGGTGGGCATAAAAAACTGAAACCGAACATTGAAACTGAATTAACTGGAACCGAAACTGAATACACCGAACCCGAATTAGCCGAAACTAAGTTCGGTTAGTAAATATGACTAACCGAATTTATAAATATTAATTCGATTTTGACTCCCTATTAACCGAAATAACCGTACAAACCGGAAAATATACATGACATAGCTAAATATATTTGTGTTTCTGTTCCAGATGTCCATTACTATACGTAGATAGTAGCTCATGCGACAAAAATACATACATGCAAAAGCTGTCAGACAGCACATGCATGTACGTATGTCTCCAGCCATATGCACGTACATGTTCGTGGTTTAACTGTCAATTATGTCTATGAACTTTGTTGAAAGTCTTTCAATTATTTTCCTTTTTCGGATATAATCATGTATTTTAGCTGAACTCTCAACACATACAATTTGTTGAATGTATACGGCTTGGAAGATAGACATCATTTTTTTGAACGAGCAAGATAGACATCATGCTTATTATGTTCTTTTTACACCTGCGTTCAAGACATCAGTTAGTCATGTATTGCATCAGGTACTCGCCGACCTGAGGTTGCTTCCGGTGCGTCGATGAGTGGTTTAGCTTGTATGGATCTGACATAAATTATGGCACAGTGTTGTTATTTCCAGAAGTTTGGTTAAAAACCGAACATCGAACCGAATTGTCCACTAACCGAACTATCGATTACTTAGAAAACCGAAATAATTTCGGTGCCTATTTTATAGAAACCGAATTATAGAAAAAACCCGATAAACCGAACCAAATTAACCGAAAAAACCGAATGCCCACCCCTACGTATAGGGTACATAAAGTTAGAAACCGCATTTGCCGGGCCATAACTCGAAAAAATACAGTACAAGCCTGCACCACGAGATAAATACCCACCTGCCGGAAATTGCCTCGGGCCCATGGGCGCGCCCTTATCTTGCACCTCCTTCGGGAAAACCCTGGTTTTTCGGGTTAGAAAATGGAAAGTCGATATTTCTCCAAAGCACCACGAAATATCTAGTTGGAGAAGTCGCTAGTGATGCCGAGAGGGAGCTCGGTGCTAGGTTTGGGCTCAATCCATGGAGTGGTTCCATGTTCTGGGCAGCGAGGGGATCTAGGGTTGGAAGCCATGTTAACTCATACTCGATAGACATGCTGGTAGTGCCTTGGGTGCCAAATGACCTGGTATGCCCTGCATATAATTTTATGAGGGCAGTGGGTCACATGCAAGGGCTCCAATATCCGTTTTCACGTTTTTTTATTTTTTTAGATTTTGTTTGGTGCTGCCCAAGAAAATGATGAGACCCGCCGGCGGCCGTGGCAATGCGACGGTCGGTGCAATCTTGGACCCAGGGATTCATCCATCTAGGTACCCATGGGGTCCCCCAAACCATTTTTCCCCGAAAATTCAGAGGGTCTTATAGGGTACATATAGTTAGAAACTGTATTTACTGGGCCGTAACTCGAAAAAATACAGTACATGCCTGCACCACGAGATAAATACCCACCTCCCGGGAATGGCCATGCAACATGGTGTAGCATGCGTTAAAATCCCCTCGGTCCCGTGGGCGCGCCCTAATCTTGCACCTCCTTTGGGAAAACGCCGGTTTTCGGGTTCAGAAAATGGAAAGTCGAGATTTCTCCAAAGCACCACGAAATATCTAGTTGGAGAAATCGCTTGCGATGCCGAGAGGGAGCTACATACCGGGTTTTGGCTCAATCCATGTAGTGGGTCCATGTTCTGGGCAGCGGGGGGGTCTAGGGTTGGAAGCCATGTTAACTCACACTAGGTAGACATCCTGGTGGTGCCTTGGGTGCCAAATCACCTGGTATGCCTTTTGTATGATTTTATGTGGGCAGTGGGTCACATGCAAGAGCTTGAGGAGCCGTTTTCACATTTTTTTTAATTGTTTTAGATTTTGGTTGGTGCTACCGAAGAAAACGGCGAAACCCCCCGGCGGCCGCTGAAACGCGATGGTCGATGCAATCTTGGACCCAGGCATGCATCCAGCCTAGGTACCCCATGATGCACCCAAACCATTTTTCCCCGAAAATTGAGAGTGTCTTATAAGGTACATACAGTTAGAAACCGCTTTTACCGGGCCATAACTCGAAAAAAATATAGTACATGCCTGCACCTCGAGATAAATACCCACCTCCCGGGAATGTCCATGCACCATGGTATAGCATGCGTGGAAATTGCCTCAGGCCCATGGGCGCGCCCTAATCTTGCAGCTCCTTTGGGAAAATGCCGGTCCTCCGGCAGGTTCTCCATTTTCTTGGGCAGCACCAAACAAAATCTAAAAAAAACCAAACCAGGAATGCATCCAGCCTAGGTACCCATGGGGAACCCTAAACCATTTTCCCCAAAAATTGAGAGTGTCTTATAGGGTAAATAACGTTAGAAACCGCATTAACCAGCCCGTAACTTGAAAAAAATATAGTACATGCCTGCACCAAGAGATAAATACCCACCTCCCGGGAATGGCCATGAACCATGGTGTAGCATGCGTGGAAATTTCCTCGGGCCCATGGGGGCGCCCTAACCTTGCACCTCCTTTGGGAAAACGCCGGTTTTTCGGGTTTAGAAAATGGAAAGTCGAGATTTCTGCAAAGCACCACGAAATCTCTATTTCGAGAAGTCGCTTGCGATGCCGAGAGGGAGCTAGGTGCCCGGTTTGGGCTCAATCCATGGGGTGGTTCCATGTTTTGGGCAGTGAGGTGGCGATCTAGGGTTGGAAGCCATGTTAAATCTCACTCGATAGACATCCTAGTGTTGCCCTTGGGTGCCAAATGACCTTGTATGCCCCGCCTATGATTTTATGAGGGCAGTGGGTCACATGCAAGGGCTCTAGGAGCTGTTTTCACGTTTTTTATTTATTTTTTATAGTTTTTTTGGAGCTGCCCAAGAAAACGGAGAACCCGCAGGAGGCCGCGGCAACACGACGGTCAGTGCAATCTTGGACCCAGGTATGCATCCTGCCTAGGTACCCCATGGGGCACCCAAACCATTTTCCCTAAAAATTGAGAGTGTCGTATAGGTAGGGGTGGGCATAAAAAACCGAAACCGAACATCGAAACTGAATTAACCGGAGCCGAAACTGAATACACCGAATCCGAATTAGCCGAAACTAATTTTAGTTAGTAAATATGACTAACCGAATTTATAAATATTAATTCGATTTTGACTCCCTATTAACCGAAATAACCGTACAAACTGGAAAATATACGTGACATAGCTAAATATATTTGTGTTTCTGTCCCAGATGTCCATTACTATACGTAGATACTAGCTCATCCGACAAAAATACATACATGCAAAAGCTGCCAGACAGCCCATGCATGTACGTATGTCTCCAGCCATATGCACGTACATGTTCGTGGTTTAACTGTCAATTGTGTCTATGAACTTTGTTGAAAGTCTTTCAATTATTTTCCTTTTTCGGATATAATCATGTATTTTAGCTGAACTCTTAACACATACAATTTGTTGAATGTTAACGGCTTGAAAGATAGACATCATTTTTTTGAACGAGCAAGATAGACATCATGCTTATTATGTTTTTTCTACACCTGCGTTCAAGACATCAGTTAGCCATGTATTGCTTCAGGTACTCGCCGACCTGAGGTTGCTTCCGGTGCGCCGATGAGTGGTTTAGCTTGTATGGATCTGACATAAATTATGGCACAGTGTTGTTATTTCCAGAAGTTTGGTTAAAAACTGAACACCAAACCGAATTGTCCACTAACCGAACTATCGATTACTTAGAAAACCAAAATAATTTCGGTGCCTATTTTGTAGAAACCGAATTATAGAAAAAACCCGAAAAACCGAACCGAATTAACCGAAAAAACCGAATGCCCACCCCTACGTATAGGGTACATAAAGTTAGAAACCGTATTTACCGGGCCGTAACTCGAAAAAATACAGTACAATCCTGCACCACGAGATAAATACCCACCTCCCGGAAATTGCCTCGGGCCCATGGGCGCGCCCTAATCTTGCAACTCCTTCGGGAAAACCCTGGTTTTTCGGGTTAGAAAATGGAAAGTCGATATTTCTTCAAAGCACCACGAAATATCTAGTTGGAGAAGTCGCTTGCGATGCCGAGAGGGAGCTCGGTGCCGGGTTTGGGCTCAATCCATGGAGTGGTTCCATGTTCTAGGCAGCGAGGGAGATCTAGGATTGGAAGCCATGTTAACTCACACTCGATAGACATGCTGGTAGTGCCTTGGGTGCCAAATGACCTGGTATGCCCTGTCTATAATTTTATGAGGGTGGTGGGTCACATGCAATGGCTCCAATATCCGTTTTCATGTTTTTTGTTTTTTTAGATTTTGTTTGGTGCTGCCCAAGAAAACGGCGAAACCCGCTGGCGGCCACGGCAACGCGACGGTCGGTGCAATCTTGGACCCAAGGATGCATCCATCTTAGGTACCCATGGGGTCCCCCAAACCATTTTCCCCGAAAATTGAGAGGGTCTTATAGGGTACATATAGTTAGAAACTGTATTTACCGGACCGTAACTCGAAAAAATATAGTACATGCCTGCACCACGAGATAAATACCCACCTCCCGGGAATGGCCATGCAACATGGTGTAGCATGCGTTAAAATCGCCTCGGTCCCATGGGCGCGCCCTAATCTTGCACCTCCTTTGGGAAAACGCCGGTTTTCGGGTTCAGAAAATGGAAAGTCGAGATTTCTCCAAAGCACCACGAAATATCTAGTTGGAGAAGTCGCTTGCGATGCCGAGAGGGAGCTACGTACCGGGTTTTGGCTCAATCCATGGAGTGGTTCCATGTTCTGGGCAGCGGGGGGGGGGGTCTAGGGTTGGAAGCCATGTTAACTCACACAAGGTAGACATCCTGGTGGTGCCTTGGGTGCCAAATCACCTGGTATGCCTTTTGTATGATTTTATGTGGGCAGTGGGTCACATGCAAGAGCTTGAGGAGCCGTTTTCACATTTTTTTTAATTGTTTTAGATTTTGGTTGGTGCTACCGAAGAAAACGGCGAAACCCCCCGGCGGCCGCTGAAACGCGATGGTCGATGCAATCTTGGACCCAGGCATGCATCCAGCCTAGGTACCCCATGATGCACCCAAACCATTTTTCCCCGAAAATTGAGAGTGTCTTATAAGGTACATACAGTTAGAAACCGCTTTTACCGGGCCATAACTCGAAAAAAATATAGTACATGCCTGCACCTCGAGATAAATACCCACCTCCTAGGAATGTCCATGCACCATGGTGTAGCATGCGTGGAAATTGCCTCAGGCGCATGGGCGTGCCCTAATCTTGCATCTCCTTTGGGAAATACAGGTCTGCCGGCAGGTTCTCCATTTTCTTGGGCAGCACCAAACAAAATCTAAAAAAACAAACCAGGAATGCATCTAGCCTAGGTACCCATGGGGAACCCCAAACCATTTTCCCCAAAAATTGAGAGTGTCTTATAGGGTACATAACGTTAGAAACCGCATTAACCAGCCCGTCACTCGAAAAAAATACAGTACATGCCTGCACCACGAGATAAATACCCACCTCCCGGGAATGGCCATGAACCATGGTGTAGCATGCGTGGAAATTTCCTCGGGCCCATGGGCGCGCCCTAATCTTGCACCTCCTTTGGGAAAACGCCGGTTTTTCGGGTTCAGAAAATGGAAAGTCGAGATTTGTGCAAAGCACCACGAAATCTCTATTTCATGAAGTCGCTTGCGATGCCGAGAAGGAGCTAGGTGCCTGGTTTGGGCTCAATCCATGGGGTGGTTCCATGTTCTGGGAAATGAGGGGGCGATCTAGGATTGGAAGCCATGTTAAATCTCACTCGATAGACATCCTAGTGTTGCCTTGGGTGCCAGATAACCTTGTATGCCCCGCCTATGATTTTATGAGGGCAGTGGGTCACATGCAAGGGCTCTAGGAGCTGTTTTCACGTTTTTTATTTATTTTTAATATTTTTTTTGGAGCTACCCACAAAAACTGAGAACCCGCAGGCGGCCGCGGCAACACGACGGTCAGTGCAATCTTGGACCCAGGCATGCATCTAGCCTAGGTACCACATGGGGCACCCCAAACCATTTTCTCTAAAAATTGAGATTGTCTTATAGGGTACATACAGTTAGAAAAATCTTTTACCGGGCCGTAACTCGAAAAAAATACAGTACATGCCTGCACCACGAGATAAATACCCACCTCCCGGGAATGTCCATGCACCATGGTGTAGGATGCGTGGAAATTGCCTCGGGACCATGGGCGCGCCCTTATCTTGCACCTCCTTTAGGAAAATGCCGGTTTTTCGGGTTCAAAAAATGGAATGTCGAGATTTCTCCAAAGCACCATGAAATCTCTAGTTGGCGAAGTCGCTTGCAATGCTGAGAGGGAGCTAGGTGCCGGGTTTGGGCTCAATCCATGGAGTGGTTCCATGTTCTAGGCAGTGAGGGGGGATCTAGGGTTGGAAGCCATGTTAACTCATACTCGATAGACATCCTAGTGGTGCCTTGGGTGCCAAATGACCTTGTATGCCCCGCCTATTATTTTATGAGGGAAATGGGTCACATACAAGGGCTCCAGGAGCTGTTTTCAAGTATTTTTTTATTTTTTAGATTTTGTTTGGTGCTGCCCAAGAAAACGGCAAAACCCGCCGGAGGACACGGCAACGCGAAGGTCAGTGCAATCTTGGACCCAGGCATGCATCCAGCCTAGGTACCCATGGGGCACCCCAAACCATTTTTCCCCAAAAATTGTGAGTGTCTTATAGGGTACATACAGTTAGAAACCACATTTACCGGGCCGTAACTCAAAAGAAATACAGTATATGCCTGCACCACGAGATAAATACCCACCTCCCGGGAATGGCCATGAACCATGGTGTAGGATGCGTGGAAATTACCTCGGGCCCATGGGCGCCCTAATCTTGCACCTCCTTTAGGAAAATGCCGGTTTTCCGGGTTCAGAAAATGGAATGTCAAGATTTCTCCAAAGCACCATGAAATCTCTAGTAGGATAAGTCGCTTGCGATGCCGAGAGGGAGCTAGGTGCCGGGTTTGGGAAGATTCCATGGAGTGGTTCCATGTTCTGGGTAGCGAGGCGGGATCTAGGGTTGGAAGGCATGTGAACTCACACTCGATAGACTCCTGGTAGTGCCTTGGGTGCCAAATGACCTGGTATGCCCTGCCTATGATTTTATGAGGGTAGTGGGTCACATGTAAGGGCTCTAGAAAACGTTTTCACGTATTTTTTATTTTTTGAGATTTCGTATGGTGCTGCCCAAGAAAACGGCGAAACCCTTCGGCGGCCGCGACAACACAAAGGTCGGTGCAATGTTGGACCCAGGCATGCATCCAGCCTAGGTACCCATGGGGCACCCCAAACCATTTTTCGCCGAAAATTGAGAGTGTCTTATTGGGTACATACAGTTAGAAACCGCATTTAACAGCCCGTAACTCGAAAAATTACAGTACATTCCTGCACCACGAGATAAATACCCACCTCCCGGAAATGGCCATGCATCATTGTGTAGGATGCGTGGAAATTGCCTCGGGCCCATGGGCACGCCCTAATCTTGCACCTCCCTTGGGAAAACGCCGGTTTTTCGGGTTCAGAAAATGGAAAGTCGATATTTCTCCAAAGCACCATGAAATCTCAAGTTGGAGAAGTCGCTTGCGATGCTGAGAGGGAGCTAGGTGCCGTTTTTGGGCTCAATCCATGGAGTGGTTCCATGTTCTGGGCAGTGAGGGGGGATCTCGGGTTGGAAGCCATGTTAACTCATAGTCGATAGACATCCAAGTGGTGCCTTGGGTGCCAAATGACCTTGTATGCCCCGCCTATGATTTTATGAGGGCAGTGGGTCACATGCCAGGGCTCCAGGAGCCGTTTTCACGTTTTTTTAGATTTTCTTTGGTGCTGCCCAAGAAAACGGCGAAACCCGCCGGCGGCCGCGGTAACGCGACGGTCAATGCAATCTTGGACCCAGGCATGCATCCAGCCTAGGTACCCATGGGGCACCCCAAACCATTTTCCCCCGAATATTGTGAGTGTCTTATAGGGTACATACAGTTAGAAACCGCATTTACCGGGCCGTAACTCAAAAAAACTACAGTATATGCCTGCACCACGAGATAAATACCCACCTCCCGAGAATGGCCATGAACCATGGTGTAGGATGCGTGGAAATTTCCTTGGGCCCATGGGCGCGCCCTAATCTTGCACCTCCTTTAGTAAAATATGAGTTTTTCGGGTTCAGAAAATGGCAAGTCGAGATTTCTCCAAAGCACCACGAAATGTCTAGTTAGATAAGTCGCTTGCGATGACGAGAGGGTGCTAGGTGCCAGGTTTTGGCACAATTCATGGAGTGGTTCCATGTTCTGGGCAGCGAGGGGGGATTTAGGGTTGGAAGCCATGTTAACTCACACTCGATAGACATCCTCGTAGTTCCTTGGGTGCCAAATGACCTGGTATGCCCTACCTATGATTTTATGAGGGCATTGGGTCACATGCAAGGGCTCCAGAAGCCGGTTTCACGTTTTTACGTTTTTTTTATTTTTTTAGATTTTGTTTATTGCAGCCCTAGAAAACGGAGAAACCCGCCAGCGGAGGCAACACGACGGTCCGTGCAATCTTGGACCCAGGCATGCATCCAGCCTAGGTACCCATGGGGCACCCCAAACAAATTTCCCATGAAAATTGAGTGTCCTATAGGGTACATACAGTTAGAAACCTCATTTACCGGGTCGTAACTTGAAAAAATATAGTACATGCCTACGCCACGAGATAAATATCCACCTCCTGGGAATGGCCATGCACAATGGTGTAGCATGCGTGGAAATTTCGTCGGGCCCATGGGCGCACTCTAATATTGCACCTCCTTTGGGAAAACACCGTTTTTTCGGGTTTAGAAAATGGAAAGTCGAGATTTCTCCAAAGCACCACGAAATGTCTAGTTGGATAAGTTGCTTATGATGCCGAGAGGGAGCTAGGCGCCGGGTTTGGGCTGAATCGATGGAGTGGTTCCATGTTCTGGGCAGCGGGGGATCTAGGGTTGGAAGCCATGTTAACTCACACTCGATAGACATCCTGGTAGTGCCTTGGGTGCCAAATGACCTGGTATGCCCTGCCTATGATTTTATGAGTGCAGTGGGTCACATGTAAGGGCTCCAGAAGACGTTTTCACGTTTTTTTATTTTTTTAGATTTTGTTTGGTGTTGCCCAAGAAAACGGCGAAACCCGTCAGCGGCCGCGGCAATGTGAAGGTGAGTGCAATCTTGGACCCAGGCATGCATCCAGCCTAGGTACCCATGGGGCACCCCAAACCATTTTTCCCCGAAAATTGAGTGTCTAATAGGGTACATATAGTTAGAAACCGCATTTACCGGGTCGTAACTCGAAAAAATACAGTACATGCCCGCACCACGAGATAAATACCCACCTCCCGGGAATGGGCATTCACCATGGTGTAGCATGCGTGGAAATTTCATCGGGCCCATGGGCGCGCTCTAATCTTGCACTTCCTTTGGGAAAACACTAGTTTTTCGGGTTCAGAAAATGGAAAGTCGAGATTTCTCGAAAGCACCACGAAATCTCTAGAAGGATAAGTCGCTTGCGATGCCGAGAGGGAGCTAGGTGCCGGGTTTGGGCTCAATCCATGGAGTGGTTCCATGTTCTGGGCAGCGTGGGGGATCTAGGGTTGGAAGCCATGTTAACTCACACTCGATAGACATCCTAGTGGTGCCTTGGGTGCCAAATGACCTTGTATGCCCTGCCTATGATTTGATGAGGGCAGTGGGTCACATGCAAGGGCTCCAGGAGCCGTTTTCACGTTTTTTTTTATTTTTTTAGATTTTGTTTGGTGCTGCCCAAGAAAATGGCGAAACCCGCCGGTGGCCGCGGCAACGTGACGGTCGGTGCAATCTTGGACCCAGGCATGCATCCAGCCTAGGTACCCATGGGGCACCCCAAACCATTTTTTCCAGAAAATTGTGAGTGAGTAATAGGGTACATACAGTTAGAAACCGCATTTACCAGGCCATAACTCAAAAGAAATACAATATATGCCTGCACCACGAGATAAATACTAACCTCCCTAGAATGGCCATGAACCATGGTGTAGGATGCGTGGAAATTGCCTCGGGCCCATGTGCGCGCCCTAATCTTGCACCTCCTTTAGGAAAACACTGGTGTTTCGGGTTCAGAAAATGGAAAGTCGAGATTTCTCCAAAGCACCATGAAATCTCTAGTTGGATAAGTCGCTTGCGATGCCAAGAGGGAGCTAGGTGCCAGGTTTGGGCTCAATCCATGTAGTGGTTCCATGTTCTGGGAAGCGAGGGGAGGTCTAGGGTTGGAAGCCATGTTAACTCACATTCGATATACATCCTGGTAATGCCTTGGGTACCAAATGACCTGGTACGCCCTGCCTATGATTTTATGAGGGAAGTGGGTCACATGCAAGGGCTCCAGAAGATGGTTTTTTTATTTTTTTAGATTTTGTTTAGTGCTGCCCAAGAAAACGGAGAAACCCGCTGGCGGCCGCGGCAACACGACGGTCCGTGCAATCTTGGACCCGGGCATGCATCCAGCCTAGGTACCCATGGGGCACCCCAAACCATTTTCCCCCGAAAATTGAGAGTGTCTTATAGGGTACATACAGTTAGAAACCACATTTACTGGGCCGTAACTTGAAAAAATACATTACATGCCTGCACACAAGATAAATACCCACCTACCGGGAATGGCCATGCACCATGGTGTAGCATGCGTGGAAATTGCCTCGGGCCATGGGCGCGCTCTAATTTTGCACCTCCTCTGGGAAAACACCAGTTTTTCGGGTTCTGAAAATGGAAAGTCAAGATTTCTACAAAGCACCACGAAATCTCTAGTTGGAGAAGTCTCTTGTGATACCGAGAGGGAGTTAGGTGCCGGGTTTGGGCTCAATCCATGGAGTGGTTCCATGTTCTGGGCAGCGAGGGGGAATCTAGGATTTGAAGCCATGTTAACTCACAATCCATAGACATCCTAGTGGTGCCTTGGGTGCCAAATGACCTTGTATGCCCCACCTACGATTTGATGAGGGCAGTGGGTCACATGTAAGGGCTCTAGGAGCATTTTTCACGTTTTTTTATTTTTTTTAGATTTTGTTTGGTGCTGCCCAAGAAAACGAAGAAACCTGCCGGCGACCGTGGCAACGCAACGGTCGGTGCAATCTTGGACCCAAGCATGCATCCAGCCTAGGTACCCATGGGGCACCCCAAACCATTTTTCACCAAAAATTGTGAGTGTCTTATAGGGTACATACAGTTAGAAACCGCATTTACCGGGCCGTAACTCAAAAGAAATACAGTATATGCCTGCACCACGAGATAAATACCCACCTCCTAGGAATGTCCATGCACCATGGTGTAGCATGCGTGGAAATTGCCTCAGGCCCATGGGCGCACCCTAATCTTGCACCTCCTTTGGGAAAATGCCGGTCCTCCGGCAGGTTCTCCATTTTCTTGGGCAGCACCAAACAAAATCTAAAAAAAAACAAACCAGGAATGCATCCAGCCTAGGTACCCATGGGGAACCACAAACCATTTTCCCCAAAAATTGAGAGTGTCTTATAGGGTACATAACGTTAGAAACAGCATTAACTAGCTCGTAACTCAAACAAAATACAGTACATGCCTGCACCACGAGATAAATACCCACCTCCCGAGAATGGCCATGAACCATGGTGTAGCAAGCGTGGAAATTTCCTAGGACCCATGGGGGCGCCCTAATCTTGCACCTCCTTTGGGAAAACGCCGGTTTTTCGGGTTCAAAAAATGGAAAGTCGAGATTTCTGCAAAGCACCACGAAATCACTATTTCGAGAAGTCGCTTGCGATGCCGAGAGGGAGCTAGGTGCCTGGTTTGGGCTCAATCCATGGAGTGGTTCCATGTTCTGGGCAGTGAGGGGGGATCTAGGGTTGGAAGCCATGTTAACTCACACTCGATAGACATCCTGGTAGTGCCTTGGGTGCCAAATGACCTGGTATGCCCTGCCTATGATTTTATGAGGGCATTGGGTCACATGCAAGGGCTCTAGAAGCCGTTTTTACGTTTATTTATTTTTTTAGATTTTGTTTGGTGCTGCCCAAGAAAACAGAGAAACCCGTCGGCGGCCGCGGCAACATGACGGTCCGTGCAATCTTGGACCCAGACATGCATCCAGCTTAGGTACCCATGGGGCACCCCAAACCATTTTCCCCCAAAAATTGAGAGTGTATTATAGGGTACATACAGTTAGAAACCAAATTTACCGGGCCGTAAGTCAAAAAAATACAGTATATTCCTGCACCACGAGATAAATATCCACCTTCCGGGAATGGCCATGCACCATGGTGTAGCATGCGTGGAAATTTCCTCGGGCCCATGGACACACTGTAATCTTGCACCTCCTTTGGGAAACACCGGTTTTTTGGATTCAGAAAATAGAAAGTCGAGATTTCTCCAAAGCACCATGAAATCTCTAGCTGGAGAAGTCGCTTGCGATGCCGAGAGGGAGCTAGGTGCCGATTTGGGCTCAATCCATGGACTGGTTCCATGTTTTGGGCAGCGGGAGGGATCTAGGGTTGGAAGCCATGTTAACTCACACTCGATAGACATCCTAGTGGTGCCTTGGGTGCCAAATGACCTAGTATGCCCTGCCTAAGATTTTATGAGGGAAGTGGGTCACATGCAAGGGCTCCAGGAGCCGCTTTCACGTTTTTTTATTTTTATTAGATTTTGTTTGGTTTTGCCCAAGAAAGCAGCGAAACCCGCTGGCGGCCGTGGCAACGCGATGGTCGGTGCAATCTTGGACCCAGCCATGCATCCAGCCTAGGTACCCATGGGGCACCCCAAACCATTTTTCCCCGAAAATTGCGAGTGTCTTTTAGGATACATATAGTTAGAAACCGCATTTACCGGGCCTCACTCAAAAAAAATACAGTATTTGCCTGCACCACGAGATAAATACCCACCTCCCGGGAATGGCCATGAACCATGGTGTAGGATACGTGGAAATTGCCTCGGCCCCATGGGCACGCCCTAATCTTGCACCTCCTTTAGGAAAACGCTGGTTTTTCGGGTTCAGAAAATGGAAAGTCGGGATTTCTCCAAAGCACCACGAAATCTCTAGTTGGATAAGTCGCGTGCGATGCCCAGAGGGAGCTAGGTGCCGGGTTTGGGCTCAATCCATGTAGTGGTTCCATGTTCTGGGCAGCGAGGGGGGATCTAGGGTTGGAAGCCATGTTAACTCACACTCGATAGACATCCTGGTAGTGCCTTGGGTGCCAAATGACCTACTATGCCATGCCTATGATTTTATGCGGGCAGTGGGTCACATGCAAGGGCTCCATAAGCCGGTTTCACGTTTTTACATTTTTTTATTTTTTTAGATTTTGTTTGGTGCTACCCAAGAAAACGGAGAAACCCGCCGGCTGCTGCGGCAACACAACGGTCCGTGCAATCTTGGACCCAGGCGTGCATCCAGCCTAGGTACCCATGGGGCACCCGAAACCATTTTCCCCCCAAAATTGGGAGTGTCTTATAGGGTACATACAGTTAGAAACCGCATTTACCGGGCCGTAACTCGAAAAAATACAGTACATGCCTGCACCACGAGATAAATACCCACCTCCCGGGAATGGCCATGAACCATGGTGTAGCATGCTTGGAAATTTCCTCGGGCCCATGGACGCGCTCTAATCTTGCACCTCCTTTGGGAAAACACCGGTTTTTCGGGTTCAGAAAATGGAAAGTCGAGATTTCTCCAAAGCACCACAAAATCTCTAGTAGGAGAAGTCGCTTGCGATGCCGAGAGGGAGCTAGGTGCTAGGTTTGGGCTCAATCCATGGAGTGGTTCCATGTTCTGGGAAGGAAGGAGGGATTTAGGGTTGGAAGCCATGTTAACTCACACTCGATAGACATCCTAGTGGTGCCTTGGGTGCCAATTGACATTGTATGCCTCGCCTATGATTTTATGAGGGCAGTTTGTAACATGCAAGGGCTCCAAGAGCCGTTTTCATGTTTTTTTATTTTTTAGTTTTAGATTTTGTTTGGTACTACCCAAGAAAATGGCGAAACCCGCCATCGGCCGGGGCAACGTGACGGTCGGTGCAATATTGTACCCAGGCATGCATCCAGCCTAGGTACCCCATGGGGCACCCAAACCATTTTCCCTGAAAATTGCGAGTGTCTTATAGGGTACATACAGTTAGAAACCTTATTTACCAGGCCGTAACTCAAAAGAAATACAGTACATGCTTGCACCACGATATAAATACTCACCTCCCAGGAATGGCCATGCACCATGGTGTAGGATGCGTGGAAATTGCCTCGGGCCCATGGGCACACCCTCATCTTGCACCTCCTTTAGGAAAACGCCTATTTTTCGGGTTCAAAAAATGGAAAGTCGAAATTTCTCCAAAGCACCACGAAATCTCAAGTTGGAGAAGTTGCTTGCGATGACGAGAGGGAGCTAGGTGCTGGGTTTGGGATCAATCCATGGAGTGGTTCCATGTTCTGGGCAGCGAGGGGGGATCTAGGGTTGGAAGCCATGTTAACTCACACTCGATAGACATCCTGATAGTGCCTTGGGTGCCAAATGACCTGGTATGCCCTACGTATGATTTTAGGAGAGTATTGGGTCACATGCAATGGCTCCAGAAGCCGTTTTCATGTTTTTTTAGATTTTGTTTGGTAATGCCCAAGAAAACGGCGAAACCCGCGGGCGGCAACGGTAACGCGACGGTCGGTGCAATCTTGGACCCAGGCATGCATCCAGCCTATGTACCCATGGGGCACCCCAAACCATTTTTTCCCGAAAATTGTGAGTGTCTTATAGGGTACATACAGTTAGAAACCGCATTTACCGGGCCATAACTCAAAAGGATACCACCATGAGATAAATACCCACCTCCCGGGAATGGCTATGCACCATGGTGTAGGATGCGTGGAAATTGCTTCGAGTCCATCGATGCGCCCTAATCTTGCACCTCCATTAGGAAACACCGGTTTTTCGGGTTCAGAAAATGGAAAGTCGAGATTTCTCCAAAGCTACACGAAATCTGTAGTTGGAGAAGTCGCTTGCGATACTGAGAGGGAGCTAGGTGTCGGGTTTGGGTTCAATCCATGGAGTGGTTCAATGTTCTGGGTAGAGAGGGAGGATCTAGGGTTGGAAGCCATGTTAACTAACACTCGATAGACATCCTCGTAGTGCCTTGGGTGCCAAATGACCTGGTATGTCCTGCCTATGATTTTATGAGGGCAGTGGGTCACATGCAAGGGCTCCAGAAGCCGGTTTCATGTTTTTACATTTTTTTTATTTTTTTTAGATTTTGTTTGGTGCTGCCCAAGGAAACGGCGAAACCCGCTGGCGGCCGCGGCAACACGACGGTCGGTGCAATCTTTGACCCTGGCATGCATCCAGCCTAGGTACCCCATGGGGAACCCCAAACCATTTTCCCCCCAAAATTGAGAGTTTCCTATAGGGTACATACAGTTAGAAACCGCATTTACCAGGCTGTAACTCGAAAAAAATACAGTACATACCTGCACCACGAGATAAATACCCACCTCCCGGGAATGTCCATGCACCATGGTGTAGCATACGTGGAAATTGCCTCGGGCCCATGGGCGCGCTCTAATCTTGCACCTCCTTTGGGAAAACGCCGGTTTTTCAGGTTCAGAAAATGGAAAGTCGAGATTTCTTCGAAGCACCACGAAATCTCAAGTTGGAGAAGTCCCTTGCGATGCCGAGAGGGAGCTAGGTACCGGGTTTGGGCTCAATCCAAAGAGTGGTTCCATGTTCTGGGAAGCAGGGGGTCTAGGGTTGGAAGCCATGTTAACTCAGAGTCGATAGACATCCTGTTGGTGCCTTGGGTGCCAAATGACCTGGTATGCCTTGCCTATGATTTTATGAGGGTAGTGGGTCACATGCAAGGGCTTCAGGATCCGTTTTCACATTTTTTTATTTTTTTAGATTTTGTTTGGTGCTGCCCAAGAAAACGGAGGACCCGCCGGTGGCTGCGGCAATGTGACGGTCGATGCAATCTTGGACCCAGGCATGCATCCAACCTAGGTACCCCATGGGGCACCCCAAACCATTTTTCCCCAAAAATTGAGTGTCTTATAGGGTACATACAATTAGAAACCGCATTTACTGGGCCATAAGTCGAAAATAATACAGTACATGCCTGCACCACGAGATAAATAACCACCTCCCGAGAATGGCCATGCACCATGGGAAAATGCTGGTTTTTCGAGTTCAGAAAATGGGAAGTCGAGATTTCTCCAAAGCACCACGAAATATCTAGTTGGAGAAGTCACTTGTGATGCCGAGAGGGAGCTAGGTGCCGGGTTTGGGATCAATCCATGGAGTGGTTCCATGTTCTAGGAAGCGAGGGGGGATCTAGGGTTGGAAACCATGTTAATTCAAACTCGATAGACATCCTGGTGGTGCCTTGGGTGCCAAATGACCTGGTATGCCCTGCCTATGATTTTATGAGGGCAGTGGGTAACATGCAAGGGCTCCAAGAGCCGTTTTCATGTTTTTTTTAGATTTTGTTTGGTGCTGCCTAAGAAAACGGTGAAACCTGCCAGCGGCCACGGCAACACGCTGGTCGGTGCAATCTTGGACCCAGGCATGCAACCAGCCTAGGTACCCATGGGGCACCCCAAACCATTTCCCCTGAAAATTGATAGTGTCTTATAGGGTACATACAGTTAGAAACCGCATTTACCGGGCCGTAACTCGAAAAAAATACAGTACATGCCTGCACCAAAAGATAAATACCCACCAACCAGGAATGGCCATGCACCATGGTGTAACATGCGTGGAAATTGCCTTGGTCCCATGGGCGCTCCCTAATCTTGCACCTCCTTTGGGAAAACGCCGGTTTTTCGGGATCAGAAAATGGAAAGTCGAGATTTCTCCAAAGCACCACGAAATCTCTAGTTGGAGAAGTCGCTTGCGATGCCAAGAGGGAGATAGGTGCCGGGTTTGGGCACAATCCATGTAGTTGTTCCATGTTCTGTGCAGCGGGGGGATCTAGGGTTGGAAGCCATGTTAACTCACACTCGATAGACATACTGTTGGTGCCTTGGGTGCCAAATGACCTGGTATGCCCTACCTATGATTTTATGAGGGAAGTGGGTCACATGCAAGGGATCCAGGAGCCGTTTTCAAGTTTTTTTATTTTTTTTAGATTTTGTTTGGTGCTGCCAAAGAAAACGGCGAAACCCTCAGTCGGCCGCGGCAACGCGACGTTCGGTGCAATCTTGGACCCAGGCATGCATCCAGCCTAGGTACCCCATGGGGAACCCCAAACCATTTTTCCCCGAAAAGTGAGAGTGTCTTATAGGGTACATGCAGTGAGAAACCGCATTTACCTGGCCGTAAATCGAAAAAATAGAGTACATGCCTGCACCACGAGATCAATACCTGCCTCCCCGGAATGGCCATGCACCTTGGTGTATCATGCATACAAATTGCCTCGAGCTCATGGGCGCGCCCTAATCTTGCCCCTCCTTTGGGAAAACGCTGGTTTTTCGTGTTTAGAAAATGGAATGTCGATATTTCTCCAAAGCACCATGAAATATCTAGTTGGAGAAGTTGCTTGTGATGCCGAGACGGAGCTAGGTGCCGGGTTTGGGCTCAATCCATGGAGTGGTTCCATGTTCTGGGCAGCGGGGGAGGGGGATCTAGGGTTGGAAGCCATGCTAACTCACACTCGATAGACATCCTGGTGGTGCCTTGGGTGCCAAATGACCTGGTATGCCCTTCCTATGATTTTTTGAGGGCAGTGGGTTACATTTAAGGTCTTCAGGAGCCGTTTTCACGTTTTTTTAGATTTTTTTTGGTGATGCCCAAGAAAATGGCGAAACCCGCCGACGATCGCGACAAGGCGACGGTCGGTGCAATCTTGGACCCAGGCATGCCTCCAGCCTAGGTATCCCCATGGAGCACTCCAAAACATTTTTCCCCAAAAATTGAGAGTGTCTTATAGGGTACATATAGTTAGAAACAACATTTACCAGGCCATAACTCGAAAAAATACAGTACATTCCTGCACCACGAGATAAATACCCACCTCCCAGGAATGCCCATGAACCATGGTGTAGCATGCGTGGAAATTGCCTCGGTCCCATGGGCGCTCCCTAATCTTGCACCTCCTTTGGGAAAACGCTGGTTTTTCGGGTTCAGAAAATGGAAAGTCGATATTTCTCCAAAGCACCATGAAATCTCTAGTTGGAGAAGTCTCTTGCGATACCGAGAGGGAGATAGGGGCCGGGTTTGGGCTCAATCCATGGAGTGGTTCCATGTTCATGGCAGCGTGGGGGGTCTAGGTTTGGAATCCATGTTAACTCACACTCGATAGACATCCTGGTGGTGCCTTGGGTGCCAAATGACCTGGTATGCCCTGCCTATGATTTTATGAGAGCAGTGGGTCACATGCAAGGGATCCAGGAGCCGTTTTCACGTTTTTTTATTTTTTTAGATTTTGTTTGGTGCTGCCAAAGAAAACGGTGAAACCCTCCGTTGGCCGCGGCAACGCGATGGTCGGTGCAATCTTGGACCCAGGCATGCATTCAGCCTAGGTACCCCATGGGGAACCCCAAACCATTTTTCCCGAAAATTGAGAGTGTCTTATAGGGTACATGTTGTGAGAAACCGCATTTACCAGGCCGTAACTCGAAAAAAATAGAGTATATGCCTGCACCACGAGATAAATACCTGCCTCCCCGGAATGGCCATGCACCATCGTGTAGCATGCATAGAAATTGCCTCGGGCTCATGGGCGCGCCCTAATCTTTCCCCTCCTTTGGGAAAATGCCGGTTTTTCGTGTTCAGAAAATGGAAAGTCGAGATTTCTCCAAAGCACCATGAAATCTCTAGTTGGAGAAGTCGCTTGTGATGTCGAGAGGGAGCTAGGTGCTGGGTTTGGGCTCAATCCATGGAGTGGTTCCATGTTCTGGGCACCGGGGGAGGGGGAATCTAGGGTTGGAAGCCATGTTAACTCAGACTCGATAGATATCCTGGTGGTGCCTTGGGTGCGATATGACATGGTATGCCCTGCCTATGATTTTATGAGGGCAGTGGGTTACATGCAAGGGCTCCAGCAGCCATTTTCACGTTTTTTTATTTAGATTTTTTTGTAGCTGCCCCAGAAAACGGCGAAACCCACCGGCGGCTGCGACAACGTGACGGTTGGTGCAATCTTGGACCCAGGCATGCACCCAGCCTAGGTACCCCCATGGAGCACTCCAAACCATTTTTCCCCGAAAATTGAGAGTGTCTTATAGGGTTCATACAGTTAGAAACCTCATTTACCGGGCCATAACTCGAAAAAATACAGTACATGCCTACACCACAAGAAAAATACCCACCTCCCGGGAATGGCCATGCACCATGGTGTAGCATGCGTGGAAATTTCCTCGGGCCCATGGGCGCTCCCTAATCTTGCACTTCCTTTGGGAAAACACCGGTTTTTTGGGTTTAGAAAATGGAAAATCGAGATTTGTCCAAAGCACCACGAAATCTCTAGTTGGAGAAGTCTCTTGCGATGCCTAGAGGGAGATAGTGCCGGGTTTGGGCTCAATACATGGAGTGGTTCCATGTTCGGGGCAGCAGGGGGATCTAGGGTTGGAAGCCATGTTAACTCACACTCGATAGACATCCTGGTGGTGCCTTGGGTGCCAAATGACCTGGTATGCCCTGCCTATGATTTTATGAGGGCAGTGGGTCACATGAAAGGGCTCCGGGAGCCATTTTCACATTTTTTTGTTTTTTTCGATTTTGTTTGGTGCTGCCTAAGAAAATGACAAAACCTGCCAGCGGCCGCGGCAACGCGACTGTCGGTGCAATCTTGGACCCAGGCATGCATCCAGCCTAGATACCCCATGGGGCACCCCAAACAATTTTTCCCCAACAATTGAGAGTGTCTAATAGGGTACATATAGTTAGAACCCGCATTTACTAGGACGTAACTCAAAAAAAAAATAGTACATGCCTGCACCACGAGATAAATATCCACCTCCCGGGAATAGCCATGCACCATGGTGTAGGATGCGTGGAAAATTCCTCGGGCCCATGGGCGCGCCCTAATCTTGCACCTCCTTTGGGAAAATGCCGTTTTCAGGTTCAGAAAATGGAAAGTCGAGATTTCTCCAAAGCACCACAAAATCTCTAGTTGGAGAAGTCGCTTGCGATGCCGATAGGGATCTAGGTGCCGGGTTTGGGCTCATTCCATGGAGTGGTTCCATGTTCTGGGTAGCGAGAGGGATCTAGGGTTAGAAGCCATGTTAACTCACACTCGATATACATCCTGGTGGTGCCTTGGGTACCAAATGACCTGGTATGCCTTGCCTATGATTTTATGAGGTTGCAGGTCACATGCAAGGGCTCCACGAGTCGTTTCACATTTTTTTATATATTTTTTTTAGATTTTGTTTGGTGCTTGATCCTACGCACTTCTATTCTTGTAGACAGTTGTTGGGCCTCCAAGTGTAGAGGTTTGTAAAAAAGCAGCAAGTTTCCCCTAAGTGGATTACCCAAGGTTTATCGAACTCAGGGAAGAAGTGGTCAAAGGTATCCCTCTCTCGAGCAACCCTGCAATCAAGATACAAGAAGTCACTTGTGTCCCTAACACACCCAATAAACTTGTCAGGTTTATAGGTGCACTAGTTCGGCGAAGATATAGTGAAATACAAGTGGTAACGGTGCTAGAAAAAAGCTTCTGACTTCTTGTTGACGTGGGAGAGATTAAAGGCAAACTGAAATAAAAATGGAAGCAAGCAAACATGCAACAGATCTAGATGCAAACGTTGTTTCAATGCTTAGAAACAAGGCCTAGGGATCATTCTTTCACTAGTGAAAACTGTCTGATATAAATATATTCTCTTAATATACTACTCTTAACTACTCAGCGGTTGGACACTCTAATCCATGGTAGGGCTATAACAACACTCCTCAAAGTCCACCTTCCCCATCTATTTAACCCCACACTGTCACCTTGAGCGCTAGATGGTTCCAACAAACACCATAATTTCATAGACACAACCAACTCAAAATATACTCATAATAAATATATATGTAACCTAGCTTAAGTGCCACACATGGTGTGCATGCTGTCACTTTCACACACATGGGGAAAAGCAGAGATCTATTGAAGAACTTGAGTAGCAACGTAGATCTACTTGATTACAAAGCTCATGACCACAACAAGATCATTCATACAGAGAGAGATGAACACATAGCTACCGGTAGAGCCCTTATCCTCGAGGAAGAACTACTCCCTCCTCATCATGGGAATCAGCAACGGTGATGAAGATGGCGATGGAGATCGATGGAGATGGATCCTGGGGCACTTCCACATCCCGGAAGGGTGCCGAAACAGAGACTTTCTGTCCCTCGAATCTCCCCTTTGGCGGCGGCAGCGCTGCGGAACTTTTCGTAGCTTTGTGGTCGATGATTTAGGGTTTTTGGGTCGGAGACTTCTTATAGGCGAAGGAGGCAAGGTCGATGGAGGTCTAGGGGGCCCACACGCCCTATGGGCGCGGCCAGGGTGGGCCCCCACACACCTAGGGTGTGGCCACCTTGGTGTCCTCCTCCGTCTCATCTTTGATTTTCCGTATCGTTCAGGGAAAAATATGAACTTTGGATTTTGTCCCGTACAATTCCAAGAATATTCATTTTTTAGCTTTCAGAAACCAAAAACAGCAGAAAACAGGCAACTGACACTATGGCATCTTGTCAATAGGTTAGTTCCAGAAAGTGTATAAAAATACCTCAAAGTGTGGACAAAACATAACCAAGTTGATACTAAACAAGCATGGAACATCAAAAATTATAGATATGTTTACGATGTATCAAGCAATCGCAAGCTTAACTCCTGCTCGTCCTCGAGTAGGTAAGTGATAAAAAAGAATAATTTTTGAGGTGACATGCAACATCAAAATCAAGATCAAACCATTTGCAAGCATTGAAAGCTGGGATCAAAGAACTCTAAACATGAGCATGAAAGATGGAGTTCTAATAGTAAGACAAAGTAACTATGCATGCAACATGAAAGGTTACAAATAAAGATCATAAATAACATGCATTGAAAAACGTTTGTTTGTTTCACATATAGAAAACATAGCATAGTGGCATTCAGCTTGTCCCTCATGGAGTAGCAAATAAATGCATAGGACACCTTCAAAGTTCATAAGAGTGACTAGATACAAATAGTTCAAGAACAAGCAATATCAACAATATGCATCAATAAATAAGTTTTGGGACAATGCACATAGAACTAAGAATGACAACTATGCTCTCTTAATTGGTGCCTAAGGATGGAAGGTGGAGACTCAATTTAAAAGTGGAATAAAGGCCCTTCAAAGGGAAGCAGGGATTTCAAGTCTCATAAAGAGCTTCCAAAAATTATGGTACTTGTTAGATTTTAGCTCTCATTGCCCCTATCATAGGCATCTTGAAGTGATTAAGTTTAAAGTGAACAAACTATGGAGTATATGCTTGACAAAATATAAGTTGGCAATCTCATGTCCCTTGAATACGAGGACCGCTCCTCATGCTACTCAACTTTAGTCACCTATAAGTTCTTGTCATAGTAATTACATGTGTATCATAGAGAGCCCCCAATGGGGTACCCTTTGCACATGATACAATAGCTATACCATAATCAAAATGACAAGGAAAGCAGACAATGATCAGCTCAGCAATCTTCTTATT
Source organism: Avena insularis (assembly GCA_023614405.1). Lineage (NCBI taxonomy): Eukaryota > Viridiplantae > Streptophyta > Magnoliopsida > Poales > Poaceae > Avena > Avena insularis. Next base: position 130,511,935 of record CM042697.1, on the reverse strand, counting down.
TACCATGGGAAAATGGTGCTTTTTTCTCTTTCCTCTTTTCAATATGTCTATTTTTTATAAGAAGAAAGCTTCATAGGTTGCTCACTATGGTGATGCTGCAACTTTCCACCATGATTAGGCATGGCTTAGGCTAGCGGCCCAAGCGTTTCTCTAACACACATACATAACTCCATGGACTTACAAGTTCCCCTTTTATTTCACACTAACGACATCCATAAACAAAAGAGCATGATATCAACTGTGTACAAAGTACAAGTGCAATGTTGAAAGCGTTCCCCATGACAGCACGGTTCTGCTAATTCCAACGTATAAGTGCAAGAATATAAAACATAGATGACACAATGGTTCAAGTTTATTAGGGGCAAGAAAAACAAAGTGTTCCATAAAGTTTGTGAGAGCTTTAATCACTAATTTTCTCATAACAAGTTTAATTTGGAAGATAGATAAAAACATGAATATACTTCGAATGGTGTAACACACCATGCATAGGAATTTATAGTGGACACTTTGGAATGACTTGGTTTCTTGGGAGTTGGATGCACGCGTAGAGATTACTCAATACAAGTGGAGGCTAGCAAAAGACTGGGAGTACCAACTAAGAGAGCAATAATGGCCATAATCATGCAGAGCGACAAAAAATTATTAATCAAAGCATAAAGTGATATCACAAGTCAAAAACTAAATGATCATAGAGGCTAAGGTGACTGGTTCATAGTCATAACATGGTGTGATCATGTGCCAAGTCAACCCAAACAAAGCATCAAAGGAGAATAGCACAATATTATGCTTTTGTATGCTAAAACAACGCATGATTCTTTCAAGGAACATTAAGCAATCTCAATTGTTCGGAACAAGTCATGCTACAGAAATAATCACTAAGAATATGGTCAAAGAAACATCTAGCATGACATGATAAAGTCTAAGTCACAGTCAAAACAAGCTCCCTTTTGTACCACGAAAAGAATGAAATTTTACTCTTTTCCAACACCAATCAACTTATTTGAAACAACTCACAAAGATGATACTCAATAAATATCAGCGATCTTGTCTCACAAATCCACAAAAAAGAACTAAAAGTTCTAACATGAAAGCAGAAGAAAACTAAAGGTAAACACAGTGCTAGCAAAAGTGAACACTCACAGAACAATAAGAATGAAAACTAGAGTGTTCCAGGCAATGAAAACAGAGTGTGTCTCTCTCCAAAAGAAGTGTGTTGTAATCAAACAACTTTACTCAAGAAAACTAAGCAAATGAAAACAAAAAACGAAAACTAAGACGCTCCAAGAACAATACAACTGTGCATGAAATAATAAAAACAAAGTGTCTAGAAAGACCTAAGATTTTTATTGATGAAGAAGGGGATGCCTTGGGCATCCCCAAGCTTTGACGCTTGTACCTCTTGAATATTTCTTGTGGTTACATGGGGTGGCATACCCAAGCTTGAGATTTTGTCCATTCTTCATCTCATTACATCGTTCTTCCCTTACACATGAAAATTTTCTTTCATACAAAACTTCACGCAATCTTCATTAGCAACATTAGTGCATTCAAAAGATAATAGACCTTTGGGTTTTTAGTATTAAAACAGCAAAACTTTCACTAAAGACACAAGATATTGTAGCAATTCCGTCAAAAAGCTCAATTTCCCAAAAAGAACCCAAAAAGGAATCAATAAGAAGCAAATGCAAATAATGGCAGAAATCTGTCAAAACAGACCAGCAGGTAGAAACCGATTTTTTTGAAGACCTTCTATTACTCAAATAAAAAAGTGCTAAACTAACTAAAGTTAGCTAACATACTGGGGGATGTATTAAAAAATATCATTTCAATCCGACTTACAGAGACTCCTCACGAATTTTTACGGTGGAGCACAAAAATATGTTTCGGGACAGCAATTCCCCAAATCTTACTTCCCTCTCATTAGAGGTCATTCTTGGCACAAAAAAGCAAACAAAAAGGATAAGGAGAGGTCATTACTGAAGTAATGACTTCCAAGACTCAAGAAAACTCTTGGGTTATCTCCCAACAAGTACTTTTCTTTAACGTCTTTAAGTTAGGCTTGATAGTTTGAGAAGATGCTCATATAAGAAATATGAATTGAAGTAAAAGAGAGCATCAAGAAGAAAATTCAAAACACATTTAAGTCTAACCCACTTCCTATGCATAGGAATCTTGTAAATAAACAAGTCATGAAAGTACAAAGCAACAAGCATAGGAAAGCAAAACAAGTGCAACTTCAAGACTTTCAACATAAAGAGGGGAAACTTAATATTATAGAGATGCATAAAACCATGTTTCCCTCTCTCATAATAACTTTCAGTAGCATCATGAATAAAATTAACAATATAACTATCACATAAAACATTCTTATCATGATCCACATACATATAATAATTATTACTCTCCACATAAGAATAGTCATTCTTATTAATTGTAGTGGGAGCAAATTCAACAAAATAGCTATCATTATTATTCTCATCACCATAATCATCAAATATAGGAGGCAGATTATAATCACAATCAATTTTCTCCTCAATAGTAGGTGCACTAAAAATATCACACTCATCATTGTAATCATCATATATTGGAGGTTTGGTATCATCATAAGCAATAGAATAGCTATCTTCCAAAGTTGGAGGAATAAAAAGATCATTTCATAAAAACTGGCTTCCCCAAGCTTAGACATTTCCATATCATTAGCAATAATGGTGTTCAAAGAATTCATACTAATAACATCGCTAGCATGCAAATAAAGCTCCATAGGCTTTAAAAAAAATTCTTCAAACACTTCATGTCCTAACTGAAGATAAATACTATAAACCTCTCTAATTTTGTTGTTGTTTTCCATTAAGCCTAACTAGTGAAAACAAGAAACGAAAAGACAAAATTGCTGAATCTAAAGGAAATAACTTCGAGCACTCACACCGGAGGATGTGAGTACCTTTTACCTTACCTCCCCGGCAATGTTGCCAGAAAATAGCTTGATTTCTACGCACTTCTACTCTTGTATACAGTTGTTGGGCCTCCAAGTGTACAGGTTTCTAGAACAGCAAAAAGTTTCCCTTAAGTGGATTACCCAAGGTTTATCGAACTCAGGGAGGAAATGGTCAAAGGTATCCCTCTCAAGCAACCATGCAATCAAGATACAAGAAGTCTCTTGTGTCCCCAACACACCCAATACACTTGTCAGGTGTATAGGTGCACTAGTTTGGCCAAGCGATAGTGAAATACAAGTGGAAACGGTGCCAAAAAAGATATTCTGACTTGTTGTTGACGTGGGAGAGACTAAAGGCAAACTGGAATAAAGATGGAAGTAAGCAAACATGCAACAGATCTAGATGCAAACGGTGTTTCAATGCTTAGAAATAAGGCCTAGGGATCATACTTTCACTAGTGAACACTCTCTTATATAAATATATTCTCTTAATGATACTATTCTTAACTACTCTCCAGTTGGATACTCTAATCCATGGTAGGGCTATAACAGCACTCCTCAAAGTCCGCCTTCCCCATATAGATAACCCCACACTGTCACCTTGAGCGCTAAATGGTTCCTACAAACACCACAATTTCATAGAGACAACCAACTCAAAATATACTCATAATAAATATATATGTAACCTAGCTTAAGTGCCACACACGGTGTGCACGCTATCACTTTCACACATGTGGGGAAAAGCGAAGATCTATTGAAGCACTTGAGTAGCAAGGTAGATCTACTTGATTACAAAGCTCATAACCACAAAAAGATCATGCATAGAGAGAGATGAACACATAGCTACCGGTAGAGCCCTTAGCCTGGAGGAAGAACTACTCCCTCCTCATCATGGGAATCAGCAACGGTGATGAAGATGGCGATGGAGATCGGTGGAGATGGCTCCGGGGGCACTTCCCCGTCTCGGCAGGGTGCCGAAACAGAGACTTTCTGTCCCTCGAATCTCCCCTTTGGTGGCGGTGGCGCGGTGGAATTTTTCGTGGCTTTCTTGTCGATGATTTAGGTTTTCGGGTCAGAGCCTTCTTATAGGCAAAGGAGGCAAGGTCGGTGGAGGGATAGGGGTCCACACCCCCTGTGGGCACGGCCAGGGTGGGCCCACACCCACCTAGGGTGTGGCCACCCTGGTGTCCTCCTCCATCTCGTCTTCGATTTTCCGTATCGTTCAGGGAAAAATATGAACTTTGGATTTTGTCCCGTCCAATTCCGAGAATATTCATTACTTAGCTTTCTGAAACCAAAAACAGCAGAAAACAGGCAACTGGTACTGTGGCATCTTGTCAATAGTTTAGTTCCAGAAAGTGTATAAAAATACCTCAAAGTGTAGACAAAACATAACCAAGTTTATACTAAACAAACATTGAACATCAAAAATTATAGATACGTTTACGACGTATCAGTGCTTCTTATTATTACATTGCTACATATTCGAGGGCGGCCGTGGACCCTGAAAGCAGCACGATGGCGGCGCTGCATGTTGCATCAGACCAGGGCTCCTCTCGGTACTATGCTACATATTCCAGGGCGGCCATGGAGCCTGAAAGCAGCACGATGGCGGTGGTGGCGCTGAATGTTGCAGTAGGCCAGGACTCCTCCTGGTACAATATTATTCTTCTTCTTATTACTCTACTACATATTCCAGAGCGGTTGTGGATCCTAAAACCAGCATGATGGCGGCGGCGTCGTAGGACCTGTTTGGCCCTGTTCCCCGGCTCAGCGAGGTAGAAAACCCCGACATGCATTTGGTTTTATTTTGATATTCTAAATATGGAAATATTATCATGTCTGCCAGCAAGTAGCCTCCAAGTAGGGACCATGCTCAATCTTCCTAGAAAAATTTGGGGTTTTTGTTACTTGAATATTGTGTTTCCCTGGAATATGTAGTACAATTATAGAGTGCCTATTTTCAATAGAATGAACAATGCAACAAGGGAAGGCCGATTGCCATGACAAGGTGGCCGCGATCAATGCCAAGATAGACAACCTACTGCAGGGTGGACGCTCCCTAACCCAGGCTAATCATCGCCTTCGAAGGCGTTTGTCTCTGCAGAAGGAGATCACGCTTGATTTTTCACTTAACATCAAGAGGCTCGAAGCAGAGCGTAACAAGTTGTTGAGGGTGATCGACAAGATGCAGAAGTTGATCACACACAACTTGCCCAAACAAGACCTGGCCATCAACTTAATTACGAAGCTCTTGCATGACAAGAAGAATCTCTAGGATAGATGCGTCCTCCTGCTGGACGAAGCCACTGAGACACACAGAGAATGCATCATCGAAGCAAAGGCTGCCATCAAAGCCTACAATGATAGGGACTATTGCCTGGATGCACTGAGATAGACGAGGGAGGACATGGGCCGAGGTCTCAATGTTCCCAAGAGTCCAAACAAGAAGAACGGGGAGCTAACGAAAATGCCCAATTCAGATTCAGAGTAGGGGGCAGGAATCTCAGTTCATGCTCTGTTGCTTTTGTAATTTATACATGTCATGCAATTAAGCAATCTTGGAGCAACTCCTTATTTCTCTGTTTATCTTACTTGCATGTCAACTTAATTATGGGTTTGTGTTCTCATGAATGGTCATCATTCTTTCTTTCCATTATGTATCTGAGCTTGGAATTAGATTATGACTATGCCACTACTATTTGGTTACATTGGAAAAACCCACAACACCCTTAGTTGGATATAGTCCCACGTTGCTTTGAAATTGAAATTAGGACCATGCCACTACTTTATCCTGTTGAATTGGGAAAAATAGGCTTTATTGCTCTGAAATTTAAATTAGGACTGTGCCACTACTTTATCCTGTTGAATTGGGAAAAAGGCTATATTGCTCTAAAATGGAAATTAGGAATGTGCCACTACTTTATCCTATTGAATTGGGAAAAAAGGCTATATTACTCTAAAATTGAAATTAGGACTATGCCACTACTTTATCATGTTGAATTGGAAAAAAGGGTATATTGCTCTGTCATATAAATTAGAAGTATGCCACTAGTTTATCTAGTTGAATTGGGAAAAATCCTATATTTCTTTGACATTATCTCTGGAATTAGTACTGTGCCACTAGTTGATTCTGTTAAATTTGAACAATCCTTGATTGCTTTGTCCTTTAAATTATCACTTTGACACTAGTTAATTGTTTAAATTGTGGAAACTAAGCACATATTTTTGTTGCAGAAGAAGAGGCAAAAGCTCAACCCAGAACTGCCGACCTGGCTAAAGGACAAGATGGCTATCCAACTGGAGAAGCAGAATTTTCAGAAAGTGTCGCATGACCGCTTGAGATAAGAAGTCACCATCCTTTATGACAAGTGCCACAGTCTGAAGGTGTACCGCCGGCTGGAAGGAACTTCATGAGAAAAGTATCGCCTCGGCACGTGCAAAGGAGGACATCATCAAGGATATCATGGTGGATAATCTTAAGCTTACTGATAAGCTTGTCGCTTCCGAGACAGAGCGCTTTAACCAGCGGGAGGCGCACGTCCAAGTACCGAGGGAGCAGGTAAAAACCAAAGCGGACCTGATCGAACGAACCCTCAAACTGGAGCATCTCAGGAAGGAACACGACCATCTCCGCGCCAGGATCAGTGCAATCTATAAGTTCCTCTAAAGTTAGTTTGCAAACTATGTGTTCTGACGGACCAAATCGTGTTTTATCCATGTGTAGTAGTGATTTTGTAAACGTGGAACTCTCTCTATGCAAACTATGCTTTATTTTGAAAGGTTATTTTGCTCAAGGATTTAGTTTGGATTAGTCAAGATATCAGAACTACAACTCTTACAGTTAACTAGTTTCAGATATTGCCACATCACAAATTATTCATCTAAAATTTCCTTGATCGTCTGTAGATTGTCCTTGTTTACCTCGCGCTCCTTCTTCATGTCGTGTTATTGCCGATGAGTACGCCATGGAGATGTCCTCACAATGCGTGTTTAGAGACGTGGGGTAAGGCGGACGGTTGACGGCTACGAGGTAACACAGCTTACCTAGGTTCAGATCCCACAACGGTGGCGGAATCCTACTCCTGCTATAAATCACTATAATGGCAATATGCCGAGTTACAGGGATCGGTTTGCTGTGCGAGGTATGAGTTGATTGGTTCCCTAAAGGCTCCCATAGGCCCTACTTATATAGTCGCCAGGTCCTAGGGTTACAAGGAAAGTCCTAGCCGGACAGGTTACAGAGTCCTACACTGCATACAACTAGTCTAGCGTGTCTTGCACTCCAAGGCCCCGGGTACGTCGGTGAATCCTCCATAGCCTTCCTTTATCTGGCATGGGCCTCCCTTCTGGATCCATCTAACTAGGCCGCCCAGCAAGCCATGGTCCATGCTACCAACTGTGGGCCACCCGGGTTATCTGGATAGGACACATTCTATGAGGATATCCATATAGCATATCCCCAACAGTAGCCCCCGGAGAACTCCGAGATCTTGCGTCGTCTTTCCTCTTCAAGTTGAATGCTCCATCTAGATAGATGTTGGCAAATCGTCAGGCAATATCTTGTAGTCCTCCCAAGAACCCTGCAATATTCTCCATCTTCATCTTGCAAGTCGGAGAAACACCGAATCTTCCATCGTACTCTTCTCATAGCCGGACTGGATCCATCCATGCCAGAATATTCCGATTTGATGGTTCACCTGCTAGGGACAGCTAGGACGACGTAAACATAGGTCAGCAATGCCTCGTAACTCACACATGCAGAGAACACAATCATGTCCGTTTTTCCCGTGCGAAGATTACGAACCGTTGGCAACGAAGGTTGGGAACAAGGCGAAATTTCCGCGCACGCGCCCGCACACGTCGTCCACGCGCCGACCATTCGATCACTTTCCACGAATCTTGACGCAAGAGGTTTATAAATTACAACTGTGGTGGATTTTTACTTTTCACCTCATTCTTCCCCTGCGCCTTCGTCTTCCTCATGCGAGCATCTCCTCGAGCCCTCCGCACGCATGCGAAAAACCAAAGCCTCCTAATCTTCTCAGCCACCTCCACTTCCAATTCAATGGTGAGCAGCAGCTCTACTCCCTCCATGGCGGCATCGGGCGATGCCGTGGTGAAGCCGGCGGGCTCCGTCCATGTGCCCCAGAGGGCCTGGTGCTGCCAAAATCCGCGAAGGTGGAATCCACTGACAGTGACCAAATTCTAGCGGCGATAGAGCTACTGGAAAAAGAAGGCGACTCCCACAAAGGAGGTTGGCGCGGCTCAGATATCACGGATAGTGACATCAAGGAGCTGGTCGTCGAAGGCTATCTTCCCTCGATGGAGGGACTGGTCTAGCGGGCGGCACCGGCCGGCGAGGTCACCACTTCTTCCCAAGCCGGAGAGAAGGTGTACCTCAAAGCGCAATTGGTACGCCGCGTTTCCTTGCCCATCTCCAATTTCTTCCTAGCTGTCATCAACCATTACCGGGTTCAACCTCAGAACCTTTCCCCTAATGTAATCATCGCGCTTAGCAACTATGCGGCGCTTTGTGAGGGTTACCTAGGGATTAGGCCTAGGTTAGATCTCTTTATCTATTTCTTCACCGTCAAGAGGGAAGCCGGAGCCAGCAAGGATGAGCTCAAGAACTGTGGCACAATTGGTTTTAAGATCCGGCCTGTCCGGCGATTCCACGACATTTTCGGCCATGAGTCATGTAAAAACTGGCAACAGACGTACTTCTATGGCCCAGATATCCCTCTGTCTAGCCGAGAAGCAACATATCCGGAATTTGTCAATGGAGCTGCCGCCGAAGCCTCGACATGGAGATCCCAGGCCACCCTTCCCTCCGACAACGACGCCTCCCGCGCCATAAGGCGGATAGAGTGGTTCTTGGAGACGGGTCTAACCGGATTGGACCTGGCCATGTGCTGGTTTGTCAGGCGGATCCAGCCTCTGTAGCACCGTTCGAAGCTGATGCATGAATACACCAAGGAGAGGAAGGATAGCCTCCGCATCTCCAAGGACAACTTATCAAGCGACTCCGTCAAGCTCCGTCTCAAGGACATCGTCAAGGTTAAGGATAGGAAGCGTGGTTTCACCATTACCTATGACATGTTCGAGGAGGGGAAGTGCCCAGAGGTACCTGTTTATTTTCCGTGCATGACATTTGCTCCAGTTCTTCCGTCTTGCCTTTATCATCTTATCTAACACCTTGTGATTTCACTTAACATCTTCAGAGTCTAAAGGAGGACGACATGGCTGTCCAAATTTATGACCCAAAGATGAAGGAAGTCACTATCGTGTCCGACAACGATGTCCCGTTGGCGCGAAAGCAGAAGAGCTCCACCTCTGATGCTACCGACGGAGGTAAGAAGAAGACGGATGGTGGAGCCTCCAAGAAGTCCACTGCCGCCCTGGAGGCAGTCGGAATCCCTTTTACCAAAGCACCCACCATCGTGTAAGTTTCTTTTCTTACGACATTGTCCATTGTTCATCTTTTTCCTGTACTTATACTTTTGCACGTTTTAGGAAAAAAGCTGGCTTGAGTTTGAACAAGACCTCCAAAACATCGGGGGCTTCTAAGAACATTAAAGATATGTTGCAGCGAGATGTGCCACACTAAGCATCTCCCGCCATCGCCCCTGTCACTCCTAGCGTCCAGCCCACACCTGCTCCGACAAGAACTCCGGCTAAGGATGCATCTGGCCCTTAAACCATGCAAGTGGACCCAGCTGCCTCCGCGGATCTCATAGTTGCCGGCGAACAGGCGACACAAGAAAGCACCGCAACCAAAATGGCTGAAGCTCCAGCTAAGGATGCCATCGGTAGAGGTAAGGCGGTGATGGTGGGTGGAACGTCTATCGAAGGCGGCACTTCTGTACCCAGGATAATCACAGAGCTCCCGAAGATAGTCTACCTGGCGCTTACGCCGAGTAGCTCCACTCTGGTTCCTGGTGCAGCACCGACATCTCCAACCTGCGGTCTTGAGGAGCTTCTCCGACAAGCAGATATCTTGCGAGGAAACAGCCTTTCCTTCAGCAAGTTGTTTGCCGAGAGCGTTACCAACCTCAAGATCATCGCACTTGTAAGTTTTGTTTTCCTTTTGCATTTCATATGAGTATCCCACTGTAGCCCCCGAGGATTTAGAGAGAAAAACTATAGGTCTTTGCATCTGAATGATCTAAGAGTGACTAAGCTAGAAAACTTCTCACTGTAGCCCCCAAGTATATAGTTTGAATGAATTATTTCGACTAGATACTTTCAGAGTAACATACGCAGTGTTTGTAAAATTCAATACTATAGCCCCCAAGCTTCTAGTTGTAACTTAATTAGTTCTGACTAGATGCTTAAAGAAAGACTAAGCATAGTTGTTGAATTAAAAACTTGTACTGTAGCCCAAAAGCTTCTAGTTGAAAACTAAATTAGTTCCGACTAGATGCTTAAAGAAAGAGTAAAGAGTATTGCCAAGTTTAAAACTCTCACTGTAGCCCCCAAGCCTCTAGGTTGATAGTTATCCGTCTAGATGCTCCAAGTAGACTAAGTGTTTTTGATCTTCTGTCCACAGAATGAGAATGCTCGGAGAGGTGTCGCCAATGAGAACTTCCACAAGCTGCGTGCGGACTTGGAAGATGAAAAGGGTAAAACTGCCTTCTTGAAGGAACAAATCACCAAGAGCAAGAGTCTGTTTTTCCTTTTGTTTTCGTACTCCAGCTTGGTCTTTTGGCACCATTCTCCGACTACACGTTGTGTATTGTTCTTTCTCCGACTTGCAGAAACTATCGCCATGGCCAAGGATATTGTCGAGCAATCCAAGCACATTGAGTTGCTGGATAGCGAAAACAAGATCCTTAAGCAGGAGCGAAAGGATACGCTGAGGATGCACGAGGACTCCATGAAGGCCCTGCAAGAGTCCGCCAACACAGAGATGAACCGCTTGAAGGAGGAGATTGCGATGCTGAAAGAGTAGAAGAGAGCTGTCAATGAGCAAAATCAATGCAATCTTGAAGCATACAAGATCCTACGACAAGAATGGGACTCCATGGCGAAGACGCTCCAGCAAGCCGAGGCGAGCATCTTTGGTAAGTGAATCTCCGTCTTGTACTTCTGTAAGTTAGGTACTTCGAACTTTTGTTTTATTGAACTCATGTGCTTCCTTGTCAGAATTGCAGCTCCTATTGGTTTAACCCAATCTCCTCCTCCGCCTATGGTCCTCGCTGGCAACTTTATCAGCACCGCCATCAGGCAGGCCAAGGAGATATCCAAGCCCCTCTAGATCAATATCAAAGCGGTGGATTCCATGATGAAGTTCTCGGAGATCCTGCGGCAATCCCCCGAGCGTATTTTAAGCTGGAAAGATTCATGTACATGGGCTGGTGCAAGGATGGCACTATCTATGGTCAAGGCGCACTATGAAGATGCCAACATCAACGTGGTAACCTCAGGTCGACCAAATGGCACCGTCAAAAACCTAAGCACAAAATCGCCGACAACAAGTGTCGAAAGTCACTACTCTAGAATCCACATAAAAACAACAAAGAACGTGTAGACCAGAAAACTTAAGCTAACGCCCGTAGGCGGAATTTTCACAAGTGCAAATGCAAACTTGCGCATAAAGGTTTTATACGATCCAAAAATGAACACTAAAGGAGGTAAAAGACTCAGAAATATGAGTGAACCAGAGAGATTTATTTCATTGATCATATAAGAGATACACAGTAGATAAAAAATATGCTACGTGTAAAAAGGACGTAGCTGTGCTATGTTCCATGGATGATCAAGCTCCGGGTAGTCATCATCCGGGTCACGTCGCTTACGCTTATGATCTTCGTTGGGTCTATCCTTAAGTTCATGATTGTCAGCAAGGTAGTAAGACCCATTGAGCAGCTCCTTGCTTATGATGAACGGTCCTTCCCATGGCGGGGATAATTTGTTTGACTTCTTCTGCATAAGTCGGAGCACTAGATCCCCCTCTTTAAACGAGTGATGCCGAACGCGGCGACTATGGTAGCTGTGTAGCTTCTGCTGGTAGATGGCGGATTTTGGCATGCCAAAACGCAGTACTCTTGTAACATTCCAAAATTGCTCTGCAATGCAGTACTCTTGTAACATCCCAAAATTCATGATTTACAAAAGCTTGCATTTCATTCATGCATTCATAGCATTCTTGTCTTGCACAAAAAATTTCAAATCAAAATTCAATTAAAACCAATTATGTGCCTATTATATATATATATATATATATCATTAAGGCATGATTTTATTTTATTTTATTTTTCAAAGCATCAAAGTGTATTTGGGCCCTCTTATTTTCAGCTTCTTGGTCAGCTTCTCCGAGAAGCTATCCTCGACCAGCTTCTCCCAGAATCTGATCTTCAAAATTCGTTCAAACTTCTTAACTAGTAGTTTCAATGTAAATTTAAAAGTATAAACGATTTTGGCAGATGAGATTCTGGGAGAAGCTGGTCGAGGGTAGATTCTGGGAGAAGCTGGCCAAGAAGCTAAAAAGAAGGGGGCCTTGAATAGACAGTTGTGTTTGACACACATTTGAGCACAAGGTTCACTGTTTAAAAATCCAGAGAAATTTTGAATTCAAACTCATTTGAATTGGGTTTGAAAATGATTCCTGAAAATCCAAATAGAAAAAGAAAAAGAGAAAAGAATAAGAAAAAGGCCAACGCTACCTATTCGGCCCAACTCCAGAACTAGCCCAGCAAGCCCACCCGGCTGTTTTCCCCTATCCCCTCTCTCTCTCACCCGCACTCGCCTTACCCCTCTCGCTGACAGTGGCCCCCACTGCCACCTCATCTTCTTCCCCAAACCTTGCGCGAGACCAGCGCCACCGCGGCCGTTTCCTCCCGTTGATGTCGCGAGTAATTGACGTTGATGGCGAGCATAACTCACTCCCCCTCTCTGGATACTTAACACCCCTGCCCCCGCAGCATTTCCCCTCACTCAAACACGCTCAAGCGCCCCCAGGATGGCCGTATTGACACTTACTTCCCCGCGGTACCAAACCTCTCCGACGACCGATTCCGGTGAGAACTAACCGCCCCTCGCCCTCTAGTTCTTGCTAGCGTGTTCACCACACTCCCGCGCATCTAACGTTGCTTGCATGCTTCTTTTTGGTGGCTTGCAGCGTCGTCTTCGTCGATGACTGCGTGTGCTCGACGACGAGGTCTACTCCGGTGACTTCTCCTGGTAAACCTAGCCCTCCCTCTTCCTTCTGGTTCACACTCGAACAATCACCGTTCTAGTGTGCGTCTAATGTCGTCTTTTTCTTGCCTTCCCGTGCCTTGTAGCTTCACCGTCGATGACGCCCGAGCACACCCGTCGCCAGTAGCATCTCCGGCGAGAAATTCCTAGTGACCTCGTGCGCCCCTTGGCCAACGGAGACCACCTCGAGCACCCCCCCTCGCCACAGCGACTCCGGTAAAGCCCCATACCCTCTTCTTTGCTTCCTAGAACCGCCGGAACGCCATTGGCAGAGCGCCGCCGCCGCGCATCTATCGCCAGCGCCGCCAGTTAGTGGTCAAATCGCTGTGAGCCGTTAGATCTAGATCCAGTGGCTAAGTTAGATCACTTAAGCGAATCATTTTTGTTTGATCTGAGCCGTACAGAGTCACTTAGATCCAACACTTCACGTTGGCCGATCCGCAAGAAGCGAAATCGACCAATCAGACACAGCCACGTGTCTAGGATTTTGATTAAAAATCTGTTTTTATATCTATTAGAGATTCAAACTTGTAAAATTCATATCTTTAGTTCTGTTTGGCCAAAATTTGCAAATAATATACCATTGGAATCAGAAAAATAAATCCTACACTAATGTGGGATTGAATTTGTAATTTGCTTCTGTAAAATTGGGTTTATTTACAGAATCAAATGTAGGCCTATTTTGGTTATATAAATTATTGGAAAATGACTTTAAAGCAAATTTAAGTTTATTTAGACTTTAAATAGTTGATTTTGGTGTTCAGTATTGTTTGGTTTGATTAGTTTAGTGTAGAATTTCATTTTATTGCATTTTCATGCATTCATATATTTTTTGCTTGATTATTTTGAATGTAAATTTGGTGTTATTATTTTATGTGTAGATTTTGGTGCTAATGGTGATTGTGAGTGTGAGGATTGTTGCTACTTCCACAACTACCAAGGAAAGTGGTGCTTCATTATTTTTCCCATTATTTTTGACTATGCACTAGTTATATTTTGTATAGGGCTTGCATGAAATTTTTGCTAAGTATCTAAATGCTATGCCAAGGGAAATCCTAGTAGTTGTAGTCTTGATAGGATTTTCTCTAAGTTAAGATACTCGTTATGTTATCAAGCTTAGCCTAGCTAGTAGCAAACAAGAGTGGATTATATACATGCTGCTAAGCCTTTGACTTATGTTTTTGCTTAATAAAACAACTAAGTGGATGAATCACCTGGGTGGAATGGTATGATTGGGTTATGTTGAGTGGTTACACAAGGCCCATGTCTATGGCCTACCTTGTGTATCACACTTGTGGAAAGACACCCAGGAACAAAGGTATTTGAGATACTTAGTGTTTAGAAGCTTCTAGTGCAACCACATGGCATATGGGCACTTCCTTGATCATATAGGTTGCAATTACTTAGCCAGATGGACATATGGTGGTAGGGTGATAGGATGGAACGCGTCCATTTGGTCTAAGGGAAGGCTTCTAAAAGATCTCGTCTCGATGCATGTCGAATCTTGTGGGGATAGTGCACCACATATCAAGAAGGAAAAACTTAAGTACTTAGTCGTGTCCCCGGCAACGAACAATTTGAGCATCAAGACATTGAAGCTATCAAGGATCTCCTCATCCCAATTTCTAAGTTAAAAACTTGTGGTTGAACAAGGGTTGAAGGTTCACCAATGTCTATTGGTGGTTCCTTGGGAGTTTTTGTCAAACAAAAACTTAGTGTTTTCAACTGATAGGAAAAACCTATTTTGAGCAAAGCAAGCCTAAGATACACTTAGCCAAATTCATATAGATGTTAGATACTACTATTCTACTATGGTATCACTTGCCAATACAATTCCAAATGTATTGACCCACTGTGGCTGTAACTTATGATGTTGAAGGTTATTCCGATGAGGATTAGGATTATGAGTCTACACTCAACATGCTTGCCTGTGGCACATAAAGATGAAGACTTTACTTTATTTACTTATGTTATGGACTCTTGTACTAGCCTTTGGCTATGGAGTTGTAAAAGACTATGTTTATCTCTAGAATGACGATGTAATAAAGACCTTTGTATTTGTGTACTTCATCTTAAACTGTGGATGCTAGCAATTGATCCAGGGACTAGAATTGCAATCATAGGGACCTTTAGCTTATAAAGGTGGGGTCTTACAGATGGTATCAAAGCACTGTGTTTCCTGTAGGATTATGACCCTAGGTTGGATTAGACTAAGAAAATCACTAAGAAAAAATGTAACTCTTTGCAAATTCCACACTTGTCTTTTTCTTCTCGTAAACCTTTCCTAATCTTCTTTCTCATCTCTATTTGTAGATAGCCGCCATCAATGAAGCCGTCAAGAAGGGACCACTCATGACCATGACTTTAGAATGTGAGATGGAGTTTCCCAAAGCACTCAAAACCCTTATGGTTAGCTTGGGGATACATGGTGAGACCGTGTATAAGGGATTTCCAGTAATGGATGAAGGAGAAGAATATTGGTGGGTGCAACTTCACTTGTACAAAAACAAGGGAGACAACCACAAAGAGTCGGGATTCTACATGGGCACCAACTCAGAAATGTATGCAACATTCTTTGACTCTGCAAGGAATGCAGCTTGGAATGCTATGAAAGAGCTTGGTGAAAGACTCAAGTGTAGAATGCTCAACACTAAAAATGACCTTGAGGAGGAGAAGAAGTATACCCAAGACATAGAGACCGCCATAAAACATCTAAGGGAGGATATCATAGACTTAGCATATGAGTGAGAATTGTAACGTACTCCGCTAGTTGGACCACCACACTTGTCGTTTTTCTCGCAAAAATTTGTCTAAGTTATTTGGACCTTAGTGTTTGTATTGGATTTTGGTATGCCATGACTTTTATGTTTTATTGTTGAAAATGTGCTATGTGTTTTTGTCATCTTGTGAATTTTCTCTACTTGTATTGATTCTAATCTTTCTCTATCTTATACAATAGATGCCTAACATTGTTATTAGCATAGCCGAGGAGTTCAAGGGAACTCATTTTGGTTCTCGTCTTGTGGAGCTCACTAGTGTGCTCAATCTCCCACTACCTAGTATCAAGGCACTCCATCTTACCAAGTTCGAGAGGAAGGATCTTTGGGGCTTTAGAGTCACACAGCCGGGACGCCAGACGGAGCCACCCACGGAGGAGATCACCTTCAAGCTGATGCATGATGACAAAGAGAAGGGATTAGATGTAGTCATGCAGGAGTTACTTAGATGTCTTGTTGGGCGACACTCCACTGAGCTCAGAGGAATCTACTTCCACCCGTTCGGGAGACATGACGAGTAGGGTGAGGCTGTAGTGTACGATGATGCTACTAGAGAGACGATTGAGCCAGTTCGTCTGTACCTTCAGGACCTAGAGGGTCTTATTAGACACCTCAACACGGATAGGACCAACGTCATGCTTAGCAATGACGAGCTCCAGGTCCAGTTGAGGGAGAAGGACAAGCTCTTCGTGGAGCAAGACGAGATCATCAAGGAGATGGAGGCAAGATTCGAGAGCCAGGACAAGAAGTTCAAGAATCAGGAGAAGAGGGTCCAAGATAGAAACAAGAAGATCAAGGACATGAAGGCTAAGATAGAGGCCAAGGACATGAAGGCTGAGACCCAGCAGGGAGTGATTGAGAGACTATGCTCAAAGAAGAGAGATCTTCGTGCGAAGGTCGAGGCCTTGACCACTAGTGTAGAGAGTACAAGGCCGCTATGGAGACAACAGGTCTTGCTCTTGTTGACATGGAGGTCGACATGGAGGAGTAGTGTAGACTACTCACCTATCTCTTTATCTATCATACTTTGATTATTGAGTCGCAATGACAATCCAACATGTGGATGGCTTGCTATTGTGTGTTTACTTTTTCAAAACATGTTGTTTATGTTGTTCAAAATCTATGTTATTTTGAGCTTGGTTATTGTGATTGTTACTATGTGATGTATTGTGCATGTTAAGCATCTATGGGTAATCTCATTTCTTATCCTTATTGAAACCACAGATGCCTCCCCGTTGTGCCAACCCCAACCCAAACAAAAACAATAACGTCACCCCCGAGATGGAGCAGTTGATGATAGCTCAAGCTCAACTGATGCAGATGATGACTCGGTTCATTCAAAATCAGAATCAGAACAACAACAACAACAACAACAACAACAACAACAACAACAACAACAACAACAGCAACAGCAACATCAACAAACAACAACAACAACAACAACAACAACAATCCCAACAATCCACCAGCATTTGACATGCTTACCAGATTTTTGAGGTTGAGGCCAGCCAAGTTCTCAGGAACAAATGATCCAATGGTATCCAATGACTGGTTAGGTTCCGTGAAAAAGGACTTAGTCACTATTGGCTCCACCGACGAGGAAAAGGTCTGATTCGCAGCACATCTGTTCGAAGGACCAGCAGCTACCTGGTGGGATAACTTTTAGATCACCACTCCCCTTGAGGATGTGACATGGGCTATCTTTGAGGATGGTGTCTGCACTACCCACATATCATCAGGAGTGATGAACCTAAAGAAGAAAGAGTTCCACAATCTGAAACAGCCTCACCGCAGTGTGGCTGAGTACATTGAGGAGTTCAACAATCTGACACGTTATGCACCGGATGAGGTTGATACTGATTCCAAGAGGAAGGAGAAATTCCTCGAAGGATTGAATAATGAATTGAACCTGTAGCTATATGTTGCCTATGTACCAACATATCAATCACTTTGTGACAAGACCACCATCTTGGAAAACAAGACGAAACAGGTTGAGGGCAGGAAGAGGAAGCATAACTTTGATAAGCACAGCTCGGGATCATCTCACAAGCATTCCCATAATGATGATAGTGGAGGTTCTGGATTCCACAAGCATAGGAAGTACAACAGCCACCACAACCACAACCGTCACCATGACAACAAGCATCATCACAGTCATGACAATGATAAGTATAAGAACCACAAGAGTGGACACAAGAGCCACCACAGTGGAGGTGGTAATGGAAGTTAGCCTACAAAGAAAGACCTCAGTCAGGTTGAGTGTTTCAAGTGTAATAAGATAGGGAACTATGCAAATGAATTCCCAGAAAAGAAAGTTGAAGGAGCCAACAAGCCCAACCCTTTCCAAAAGGGACAAGTGAACCACATCAATGTGGAAGAAATATATGAAGAGTCTGATGTTGTGGATGGTAAGTTCAAGCTCAATTCTTTTACAGCACTTGTTCTTTTTGATACTAGCACATCACATTCATTCATATCAAGAGCATTTGTTGAAAAAATGGACTTCCAACTAAAACTATTGGGTGTCCTATAAAAGTAAGCTCTCACGGTGGAGAGATGATAGTGAAGTTTGGATGTCATGATCTAGTAACAGAGTTTGGAAAGTATAAGTTTCCAGTTAGTTTGATAATCCTAGATTCTCAAGGATTGGATGTAATTTTGGGAATGGATTGGATGACTAAGTATGAAGGAGTACTAGATTGTGCCAATCGTACTATCACACTCACAACCCCGGATAAGAAACGAATTAGGTTCAAGTCTAACTTTGAATCTAAAGGGAGTAAGCTAAATTCTCTTAAGGGGGTTAGCATAGACAGTGTGCTAATGGTGAGGGAGTATCCGGATGTGTTTTCGGAGGAATTGCCTAGAATGCCACCGGATAGAGATGTAGAGTTTCTGATTGACTTACTGCCAGGATCAGGACCAATAGCAAAGAGACCCTATAAGATGTCAGTGGATGAGTTGAAAGAACTCAAGAAACAACTTGGAGAACAGTTGTAGAAAGGATTTATACAACCATGTTCTTCATCTTGGGGTGCACCAGTTCTGTTTGTTGAGAACAAGGGTCGAAGCCAAAGGTTATGCATAGATTACTGTTCACTCAATGATGTGACTATCAAGAACAAATATCATTTGCCTAGAATCAACGATCTATTCGATCAGCTAGAAGGATCCCGTGTGTTCTCAAAGATTGATCTCTGATTAGGCTATTTTTAGCTTAAGATTAGAGAGCAAGATATACCTAAGACTGCTTTCACCACTAGCTATGGATTGTATGAGTACACCGTGATGCCATTTGGTTTGACAAATGCACCAGCCTATTTCATGAATATGATGAACAACGTGTTCATGGAATTCCTTGAAAAGTTTGTTGTCGTATTCATCGACGACATTTTCATCTATTCCAAAAGCAAAGAAGAACATGAAGAGCATTTGCGTTTGATACTTGAGAAACTCAGGGAGCACAAGCTGTATGCCAAGTTTAGTAAGTGTGAATTCTGGTTGAATGAAGTTGGATTTCTCGGACATATTGTGTCAGGAGATGGTATAGTTGTCGATCACACAAAGGTGTCAGGTGTAACTGAGTGGGAATCTCCCAAGTCAGTGAAAGAAGTTCGTAGTTTCCTTAGTTTGGCAGGATACTATAGAAGATTCATTGAGAATTTCTCAAAGGTAGATAAGCCAATGACAGAATTACTCAAGAAAGAAAAGAAATTTGGTTGGCCTGAAGGTGTGAAGTCAGTTTCCAGGAATTGAAGAAGAGACTAGTGACAGTACCGGTCTTATGTCTGCCAGATTTGGAGAAGGATTTCCAAGTTTATTGTGATGCATCTCACCAAGGATTAGGTGGAGTTTTGATTCAAGAAGGCAAATTTGTGGCTTATGCCTCGAGACAACTCAAAACTCATGAAGTGAATTATCCTACTCATGACTTAGAGTTAGCCTCTATTGTCCATGCACTCAAAACATGGAGACATTATCTTTTGGGAAAACGTTGTGAAGTGTTCACAGATCACAAGAGTCTGAAATATATCTTCACTCAGAAGGAAATCAATATGATACAAAGAAGATGGCTTGAGCTCATAAAGGACTATGACTTGATTTTGCAATACCATCCCGGTAAATAAAATGTTGTAGCATATGCTTTAAGCCGTAAGGTTTATGTGAATGGCCTTACTAAGGGAGAATTGCTAGATGATCTGTGTGCCCAATTCAAAGATCTCAGATTGGAGATAGTGCCTGAAGGACATCTCATGTCATTGGCTGTTCAACCCACATTGTTTGGACAAGATTAAGGAAGCTCAAACGTTGGAGAAGGAAATTGAAGAGATTAAATGAAAAATTAGCAAAGGGAAAGCTAAAGGATTCCATGAAGACGAACAAGGTACTTTATGGTATGGAAAACATATCTGCATTTCGCACGATCCGGAGCTTCGGAAACTGATCTTGCAAGAAGCACACAACTCACCATATTCCATTCATCTTGGTAACACCAAAATGTACGTGGATGTGAAGGAAAGATTTTGGGGGAACAACCTCAAGAAGGATATTGTGGAACATATTGCCTTGTGTGATGTGTGTAGTCGAGTGAAGGCGGAACATCAGAAACTGGCAGGGTTATTACATCCACTACCTATTCCGGATTGGAAGTGGGACAAGATTGGTATGGATTTCATCACCGGATTGCCAATGACTAGATCTGGATATGATTCCATTTGTGTTGTTGTAGATCGCCTTACTAAAGTGGCTCATTTTATACCCGTAAAGACAACCTATACAAGTTCCAAGTTATCCAAAATCTATATGAATAGAATTGTATGTCTGCATTGAGTACCTAGGAGTATTGTGTTTGACAGAGGAACTTAATTCACCTCGCATTTTTGGCGACAATTGCATGAGTCACTAATAACAAGGTTAGAGTTTAGCACAGCTTTTCACCCCCAGACTGATGGACAGATAGAAAGGACAAATCACATTTTGGAAGATATGTTGAGGGCATGTGCCCTAGACTATGGTTCTAGTTGGGATGAAAGTCTGCCATGCGTAGAATTCTCTTACAATAACAGCTATCAAGCCAGTATTGAGATGGCACCATTTGAATTTCTCTATGGAAGGAATTGTACTACACCATTCCTATGGAGTGGTGTTGGAGAAAGAAATTTGTTCGGACCAGAACTGATTAAGGAAGCTGAAGAGAAAGTCAGATTAGTAAGGGACAGATTGAAGATAGCACAGTCCCGACAGAAGAGCTACGCGGATCCAAAGCGTAGGGAGGTCACCTATGAGGTAGGTGATAGAGCCTATCTTAGAGTCTCACCACTACATGGTGTGAAGAGATTTGGGATCAAAGGAAAGTTGGCACCAAGATATGTTGGACCATTCAAAATCCTAAGTCGAAAAGGAGAAGTGGCTTATGAGATTGAATTACCAAAATCACTGTCTGCAGTTCACAATGTATTTCATGTGAGTCAGTTGAAGAAATACCATCCGGAGATGGAAGAAACTTCTTTGAAGGATACTATACCTTTGGAAGAGGTTCAGTTGGAGAGTGATCTCACCTATGAGGAGAAACCTATCAAGATCCTTGAGACTACAAAAAGAGTTACTCGAACCAAGACTATTAAATTCTGCAAAGTTCAGTGGAACAACCATTCCGAAGAAGAAGCAACCTGGGAAAGAGAAGATGACCTTCGGACACCCTCACCTATTTTCTAGCCAATCCGAATCTCGAGGGCGAGATTCATCTTAAGGGGGTTAGATTTGTAACATCCCTAAATTCATGATTTACAAAATCTTGCATTTCATTCATCCATTCATAGCATTCTTGGCTTGCACAAAAAATTTCAAATCAAAATTCAAATAAAACCAATTATATGCCTATTATATATATATCCTTAAGGCATGATTTTATTTTATTTTTCAAAGCATCAAAGTGTATTTGAATAGGCAGTGGTGTTTGACACTCATTTGAGCACAAGGTTCACTATTTAAAAATCCAGAGAAATTTTGAATTCAAACTCATTTGAATTGGGTCTGAAAATGATTCCTAAAAATCCAAATATAAAAAAGAAAAAGGGAAAAGAATAAGAAAAAGGCCAGCGCTACCTATTCGGCCCAACTCCAGAACAGGCTCATCAAGCCCTCCCGGCTGTTTTCCCCTGTCCCCTCTCTCTCACCCGCACTCGCCTTACCCCTCTCGCAGACAGTGGCCCCCACTGCCACCTCATCTTCTTCCCCAAACCTTGCACGAGACCAGCGCCGCTGCGGCCGTTTCCTCCCGTTGATGTCGCGAGTAATTGCCGTTGATGGTGAGCGTAACTCACTCCCCCTCTATGGCTACTTAACACCCCTGCCCCCACAGAATTTCCCCTCAATCAAACACGCTCGAGCGCCCCCAGGCTGGCCTTATTAACACTTACTTCGCCACGGTACCGAACCTTTCTGACGGCCGATTCTGGTGAGAAATCCCCCCTCGCCCTCTAGTTCTTGCTAGCGTGTTCACCACACTCCCGTGCATCTAACATTGCTTGTGGGCTTCTTTTTAGTGGCTTGCAGTGTCATCTTCGTCGACGACCGCGCGTGCCCGACAACGAGCTCTACTCCGGCGACTTCTCCTGGTAAACCTAGCCCTCCCCCTTCCTTCTGGTTCACGCTCGCACACTCACCATTCCAGTGCATGTCTAACGCCGTCTTTTTCTTGCCTTCTCGTGCCTTGTAGCTTCACCGTCGACGATGCCCGAGCACACCCGTCGCCAGTAGCATCTCCGGCGATAAATTCCCAGCGACCTCGTGCGCCCCTTGGCCAACGGAGACCACCTCAAGCACCCCCTCGCCACAACGACTACGGTAAAGCCCCTCACCCTCTCATTTGCTTCCTAGAACCGCCAGCGTTGAGAGCCTCGAGAGCCACAGCATCCGCCGCCAATACCAAGTGGTCAAATCGTTGTGAGCCGTTAGATCCAGATCCAGTGGCTAAGTTAGATCACTTAAGAGAATCGTTTTTGTTTGATCTGAGCCATACAGAGTCACTTAGATCCAACGCTTCATGTTGGCTGATCCGCGCGAAGCGATATCAACCAATCAGACACAGCCACTTGTCTGGGATTTTGATTAAAAATCTGTTTTTATATCTATTAGAGATTCAAACTTGTAAAATTCATATCTTTAGTTCTGTTTGGCCAAATTTTGCAAATAATATACCATTGGAATCAGAAAAATAAATCCTACACTACTTTAGGATTGAATTTTTAATTTGCTTGTATAAAATTGGGTTTATTTACAGAATCAAATGTAGGCTTATTTTGGCTATATAAATTATTGGAAAATGACTTTAAAGCAAATTTAAGTTTATTTAGAATTTAAATAGTTGGTTTTGGTGTACAGTACTATTTGGTTTGATTAGTTTAGTGTAGAATTTCATTTCATTGCATTTGCATGCATTCATATATTTTTTGCTTGATTATTTTGAATGTAAATTTGGTGCTATCATTTTATGTGTAGATTTTGGTGCTAGTGGTGATTGTGAGTGTGAGGATTGTTGCTACTCCCCCAACTACCAAGGAAAGTGGTGCTTCATGTATTTGTCCCATTATTTTTGACTATGCACTAGTGATATTTTGTATAGGGCTTGCATGGATTTTTTGCTAAGTATCTATATTCTATGCCATGGGAAATCCTAGTAGTTGTAGTCTTGATAGGATTTTATCTAATTTAAGATACTTGTTATGTTATCATGCTTAGCCTGGCTAGTAGAAAACAAGGGTGGATTATATACATGCTATGTAAATTTTTCTAAGTCTTTGACTTATGTTTTTGCTTAATAAAACAACTAAGTGAATGAATCACTTGGGTGGAATGGTATGATTAGGTTATGTTGAGTGGTTACACAAGGCCCATGTCTATGGCCTACCTTGTGTATCACACTTGTGGAAATCCACCCAGGAATAAAGGGATTTGAGATACTTAGTGTTTAGAAGCTTCTAGTGCAACGACATGGCATATGGGCTCTGCCTTGATCATATAGGTTGCAATAACTTAGCCAGATGGACAGATGGTGGTAGGGTGATAGGATGGAACGCGTCCATTTGGTCTAAGGGAAGACTTCTGAAAGATATAGTCTCGATGCATGTCGAGTCTTGTGGGGAAAGTGCACCACCTCTCGAGAAGGAAAAACCTAAGTACTTAGCCGTGTCCCCGACAACGGAAAATTTGAGCATCAAGACATTGAAGCTATAAAGGATGTCCTCATCCCAATTTCTAAGTTAAAAACTTGTGGTTGAAGAAGGGTTGAAGGTTCACCAATGTCTATTGGTGGTTCCTTGGGAGTTTTTGTCGAACAAAAACTTAGTGTTTTCAACTGATAGGAAAAACCTATTTTAAGCAAAGCAAGCCTAAGCTACACTTAGCCAAATTCATATAGATGTTAGATACTACTATTCTACTATGGTATCACTTGCCAAAAAAATTCCAAATGTATTGACCCACTGTGGCTGTAACTTATGATGTTGCAGGTTATTCCGATGAGGATTAGGGTTATGAGTCTACACTCAACATGCTTGCATGTGGCACATGAAGATGAAGACTTTACTTTATTTACTTATGTTATGGACTCTTGTACTATCCTTTGGCTATGGAGTTGTAAAAGACTATGTTTATCTCTGAAATGACGATGTAATAAAGACCTTTGTATCTGTGTACTTCATCTTAAACTGTGGATGCTAGAAATTTATCTAGGGACTAGCATTGCAATCATAGGGACCTTTACCTTATAAATGTGGGGTCTTACAACTCTAGCTTCTTATTCTCTTCCTTGAGCTGATCCCTCTCCTTTTCCGCCTTCTGAATCTTTCGTGCAGTTCCCACCACCAAGCTCCCATTGATAGTGTCATTTAGTTCTGACGGCAAATGCTTGATTTCCTGTTCCAGCTCCTTATTTCCTACCAAGAGCTTGTAATTTTCTGCAGCTGCATCACGGGCATCTGTAAATCTCCCTGACCTTTCGAGCTCATATATATCCCACAACTGGGCCAAACATTTCTTAAGTGCGTCTGGCCACTCAAGATCCACCCACTCTACTACTTTACACACTGGGCCAACCTAAAAAAACCACGGGACCTAATTATCAACATAACACTACACAATTTTATTCATGTCGCCATTGTACATAACAAAAGAAAACCTGATTTGTACATCCCAAAAACCTTCTTCCAGTGTTACTTCCTTCAAATGCAACATATTTCCTCAGTTTTAGCCCATGGTCACATGGTACTTCCCAATCGAGATCTAGGCCCTCCCAATCAGGGTCGTAGATCGTGAGTGGTACCTATAACGGAATGAAAAGCTAGAAATAAACACAATTGCATGAACATTTCAAGTCTTGGGTCGAGGTAATTACCAATTCCTAACCATTGCCGAGAAAACAGAGGAACTCACATCGGGGAGGGAATACTCGATGTCAGAGAGAAAGATGTCGCTGGTCGACTGGTCATCCTCGTCGTTCCAGGGTGGCATGGTGAATGAAGCCACGGCGACGCGTCAGCGACGGTGAGGAGAGAGAGACAGGAGGGTAGTGAGTGGAGAGAGAAGGAGTGGGGAAAGTGAAGTGCGTCAACGTTGGAACATTGACTAAATTGGCATGCTACAATAGTTTAATTGATACAATGCCCGTGGCTGGATTACTATCTCATATCTAATAGTTTTTCTCTTCCTTCATTTTAATTTGTAATATTAATCATGTACTTACTCCTTCCCAATTTGTTTGAATTATATCAACATACAAAATCTTAAGTACCGAACAATATAGGATTATGGTTTATGGTTTAGGGTCTAATGAACTATGTATTGTACTAACCCCTTAGCCCCAACAATATAGTTTTTCTCCTACTTAGTAAGTTTTTTTCCTAAACCCTACGCTCGTTCATCCATGATAGTACATCCTTCAAAGTAACAGATAGTTATCCAGCGATTAGTCAACTTACTGATCCCACAAAGCATTATATTTTATCATAATCATGTCAACTACAAGGTACTTATATATCAACTTGTTTAGTGATGGTTTCAATGAATGATATGTCCCAAAATCCAACTGCTCACAGCACATTATATTACAATCTCTCAACAATCATAATCTCAGAAAAAAATTATCACTTCATCTCAGCAAACACAATCATGTCAACTACAATGTACATGTGTCTTATTACAACAAAGATGCTTTCATCGAGTGATATGTCCAAAAATCTCAACATCTCACAGAACATCAGATTGCACTCTATGAACAAACACGACCACATCAACACAGTTTCAAAGAAGCAACAATCTTTGTTACAAATAGAGGCAGGGAGCCCTGCAGTTTATCTGACAAGCCCTGGGTAGCAGCTCTCATCAGATCTGATCAACGTCTATCGCCTCGTTCTGTTCAGCCATAGCAGGGGCCTCTGCATCCACTACAACCTGTCTAACAACATCAGAAATGGCAGCCAGAAAGAACACCTTCCTGTTTTGCATCTTTCATTGCATAATCTGCATCAGATCATCAGTATCCAAAACCTCTATGAACTCCTGCTTCTTATGATGCTACCACCGGAGTCGTGCCATCTTCTTAGGGCCAATAATGATTTCCTTACCAATCATCTCTCTCAGTTCAACAAGAGTTATGTTTTTGGAATCAACGGCTATCTCCAGAGTACATGACGAAATTTTCTTACTAACCCTGCCATCATGTTTTGATGTGTATGAATCCACCTCCAGGTGTATATTGAACTTAGCTTGATCAGCTTCTATTGGTCAGTAAACTCGAGCAGAGCTCTGGCAGCAAGATCTCCAGTATCTGCATACATATCATCAATCATCGCTTCAACTTTCACCTGACGATCAGCTGCACAACACTCCAAAAGCATATGAAGCTCATGGGAGTGCTCAGTTTGCACATAGGTATCACTCATGTTACACCACACCAATTTTGCCCTCTGTCTGAATCCCCAAGGAATTCTAGAATGAATCATATCTATCATCTACGAAACAGACAAAACCTCTTTGTAGTTGACAAGCAGACGCACATCTTGCCTGAACACAACCCTCTCGCAACCAAAATCTAGTTTTGCAGTGTACTGGCGGACATGAACCGTGAACTCATATAGGTCCACTGCATCAAAGTTGTTCCTAATTTGATTAAAAAGGGGACCTTTCAGTTCATTCGACACTACTTTACAGTAAATAATCTATTTGCAAGACAAGGCACAGATAAGAAAATTTCACCTCTCGCTCTTCTCCTGGGTGGTTTTCTTCGAGATCTGGGTTGCACGACTCCGCACTACAGCCGAACACTCCTCCGCTGGCCTAGCTTTTCTCTTTAACCCGCTGCTCATAGGTACCCTGTTAGTAGACTTCTTTCTGACCTCCTCGCTAACCTGGGCTGCAAACCCCACCGATGCTTCGCTTGTCTGGCGTTGTGCCCGAGACGCTGGCTCCGACGAAGCCGAATTAGTCGCCGACGTAGCTACCACCTTGGCCTCGCTTGACATGACGCCTTCGGATTCAGTGTGTGTGTGGGGGGTGGGTGGGAGGAGGAGGGTGCGGGGAGAAAAATACCGTTGCTGTTGCCGAACCGGATTCAGTGTAGGGGGAGGGAGAAAATGGACCGCCGCCGGATTCAGTGTCGGGGGTTAGGAAAGTACAGAAATGGATTTTCCCATGCGACACGTGGACGGTGACTTAGAAGGGACACAGCAGGGGCATGGAAGGTACTAATGTAATGGAATATCCTGACATAACGGCTAAGATTTGAAAATATTTGGTTTTGCCACCATTCACTCGAAATGCCCCTCTCAGTAATTACCCCTCGATTTCGAATCGCGATGATTACACGCAAATCGGACCCCGCATTGCCTTCGCCTGCGAACTTTCGGGCCGCAAAGTAGTATCCCCTTCTTTCAAGCCCACCCGGCCTTGGGGTAATACCATCTACCTCAAATTCTTCATACTCTAGAGGTAGTATGAAATGCGCTATGAGCTTCTGCCAAGGGTCATCTTTGGCATCATCGGTGACATAACTTTTGGATTCTTCACCTGGTTTCTTTGACTTATTCCATTCTTGAATGGCGATCGGCAGGTTGTCCCTAACAATCACCCCTAATTGATTTCTAAACATCCTCTGGTGCTTTTCTGGAGCAATCAGTTGTCCATTATCATCTATTTCTTCGATGGTGAAACTCTGATTACCATCCAACTTTCTGTTCGGCCCTTGTTTCGTTCGAGCTATTGATTTCTTTGATCCGGTGGGCTAAAAAAAAAAGAGAGAGTGATTAATATATATAGATATATCCAGATCAATTAATGCATAGAGGTAACATGAGGCTTAATATATATATATACCTCGCCGGATCCTGTCGAGGGACCATCATTGTTGTTATTTGTTTGCCCTTCGTCAATCCAGTCTTGCCCTTCATACATCAGGTCTTGCTCTAGTCCATCACTGGATGGATTCAGATATGAGGAAATCTCTTCCTCGAGCTCGATATCTTCACCGGTAGTAATAAGAGGAGTTTCACCTCTTATCATGCCCTAAAGAAGATCTTCACCGCTGCGATCATGATCCATGTCTTAACTATTACAGAAAGAAAGTTAAACAAGTTAGAACAAATATTTTATAAACATTTCCTAATAATATACTAAATAATTATTATAATACTAATAATAGCATTTATACAAAATCCTAAATATTACTAATTATAATAATAATGCATATTATATAAACATTTCCTAATAATATAATAATTCTAATAATATACTACTAACATTTACTAATAATATACTAAATAATAATTATAATAATACTAATAATAACATTTATAGAAAACCCTAAATATTAATAATTATAATAGTAATGCATTAATATTTATAACATTTATAGAAAACCCTAAATATTACTACTACTAATAATAAATATTACTACAAAATCCTAAATATTCTACTAATTATATTACTACACTAACTATACTAACTACACAAATACTAACTACTTAAGCAAATCCTAAAAATATACTACTAATTATAATACTACTATCTAGGAAAATCCTAAAAAACTAACTACACTAACTACTACAACTGGGGTGGTGAGGTCGGCGGCGGTGGGGGTGGTGAGGTCGGCCCCGCGGTGGGGACGGTGAGGTCGGCGGAGGTGCCCCGAGCGAGGAACTGTGGCGGCAGCGCGGCAAGAGGTGGGAGCGCGTCGAGGCGGGGCCGACGACGAGAGCGGCGACAAGCAGAAAATTGGGCAGCACCTCCTCGTATTCTTCGTGTGCGTGTGCGGCTCCTTAGTCTTCTTCGTCTACGAGTGGGCATTGTCGGGGGTGGGCGCGCGCTTTATATAGCCCCCCATTTAGTCCTGGGCTGTGGCACCGCCCGGGACTAGAGGTCTTCTAGTCCCGGGCGGTGGCACGACCCAGGATTAAAGACCCCACCTCTAGTCCCGGACGGTGCCACGGCCCGGGACTAGAGATATTTCAGCCGCTTCAATTTTCGCACGCGAGCCCACCCCTCTAGTCCCGAGCCGAGACACATCCCGGGACTAATGGTTTTTTTGTAAATTTTAATATAATATCCATACATCTATTTGCATCATGTATAAAATTTCATTTTTTAATTCAAATCAAATATAAAACTTTGGAAAATCATATCTACTATCATAGAAATACAAATAATACAAATAATATGTCTATTATTATCAGAAAAATATAAAGAATCTTAATATAATATCCCTACATCTATCTGCATCATGTATAAATTGTGTTATGCATAAATTTTCATTTTATTATTCAAATGAAATATAAAACTTTGGACAATCATATCTACTATTGTAAAAATCCAAATAATATAAATAATATGTCTATTATTATCAGAAAAATATAAAGAATCTTAATATAATATCCATACATATGTTTGAATCATGTATAAATTGTGCCATTTGTAAACTTTCCTTTTTTATTCAAATCAAATATAAAACTTTGGAAAATCATACTACTATTGTAAAAATCCAAATAATACAAATAATATGTCTATTATTATTAGAAAAATATAAAGAATCTTAATATAATATAATATCCATACATATGTTTGCATCATGTATAAATTGTGCCATTTGTAAATTTTCCTTTTTTATTCAAATCAAATATAAAACATTGGAAAATCATATCTACTATTGTAAAAATCCAAATAATACAAATAATAATCCAAATATGTGTATTATTATCAGAAAAATATAAATAATCTTAATATAATATCCATACATCTATTTGAATCTTGTATAAATTGTTCCATTTGTAAATTTTCCTTTTTTATTCAAATCAAAGATAAAACTTTGGAAAATCATATCTTATATTGTAAAAATTCAAATATTTCAAATAATATGTCTATTAATGTCATAAAAATAACGAGCATCAGAATATATCATCCATACATCTCTCCCTTTCCCTATGACTGGAGATTTTAGTCCCGGTTGTAGTCACAAACCGGGACTAAAGATAGTTCCCGCCATTTTCCACCGCTTCCCGCCAAGTTTTCCCGCCCTTTCCCTTTGACCAGATATTTTAGTCCCGGTTGTAGTCACTAACCGAGACTAAAGATATTTCCCGCCATTTCCCACCGCTTCCCGCCAAGTTTCCTGGCCTTTCCCTCTATATCTAGGCCGACCGCGCCATGGCTATCCGCACATCCACACCTTCGTCTCTCACAACAATGGACAATGCCATGGCTATCCTCACATCCACACCCTCGAGGAGACCGAGGCTTTGTTTGCCTCTAGCTACCCATGTCTGCTAAGCTACCGGCTGCCCATCGAATGGATGTTGTGCGCTAGAGGATCCCTCCAGTACCTCAAGGATCTACACGCCAGGCGGCCATCACGAGCCACTTCTACCTCGAGCTCACGGCGGAGCAGCGGATGGATCCCCATCCTGACAACTATGACACCTGGAATGCCTTCTTTGCTAACCGGCAGGAAAGGGAGATCGCAAGGTACAAGGGTGACGGTACTCCCCCGGTGAAACACAACGAAGCTGGCCACCGCCTATGGTGGGCGAACTAGACTATCATCGGTGTGATGCGCTATATCGCGCAGGGAGATCATCCTCGCCTGTGCTGCCCGCAGCCGCCGCAGAGCCATAAGAAGGGTGGTGGTGGTGAAGGCCGTGGGTGTAGCAGCGTTGTCATATAGGAGCCCCCTCCCCCACATGTATCTGCGTGCGCCTAGCAACAATGACGATGACGAATACGAAGACGACCCCGAAGTTGTGTAATATAGGGCTAGATATGAGCATGACTAAAAGGGGGCCTTTAGTCTCGGTTTTTATATTAATAAATGTCTTGAGTGTTAGTCTTGATTTGTGGCTGGACCGGGACTAAAGGGGGGCCTTTAGTCTCGATTCTATAGTCTCTGTTTTTTAATATTAATAAATGTCTTAAGTGTTAGTTCTAGTTTGTGGCTGCACCAGGACTAAAGGGGGCCTTTATTCCCGATTCATACTATGACTTTCTTGAACTATGAAGATGGTGTCCAGATTCGGACTGACCATGAACTACGATCCAAACGCGTGTGGTCACATATTCGGGAGTGCATCTACGACCAACTTTAGGGACATTCGGGAGGACTGGGCTCCGACGGCATATCCCTAAAGCTGGTCGTAGTGGTGTCCCTGCTCTTGCACAACAACTTCTGAAGGGATACAGTTAGGCTACACTAGCGCAAATCAAAAAATTCTACCGCATAAACCATGAACACTGATGTCATAGATCTCCGGATTACCACTAGACGCGCAGTTGCGGAACTTGATGAAGTGTGTCGAGGCAGTGTAGAAATTCTACGTCTCCTCCTTGTTCTCGTCCCACGAGCAGCTCCCCTTTGCACGTACAGGGTGGAAGCGTCAGCCGCCGGACTTCTAGGTCCGCACGTACAACACATGCGTGAGAGGAGTGGCAGCTAGGTGGAATGCTCAACCCTATTCATCTCGCCCCACCCTCTCTTATATAGGCGTCCCTAGTGGGCTTCTACATTAGCAGCCCATTAATAGCCTAAGCCTGTTTTAATTCGGATCCAATCCTCATTAGGATTCCAACCCCCTAAGTGTGTGACCCTATAGGTTCATACACGTGTAGACATGACACGAGTCCACTAACTCCGTCAATAGTTGGTAGCAGCCTCTAGCAAGACATGCCAACTCCTAAACGCATATAAAGATCATTCAGACAAACCATCACAAGGTTAAGTACATGTCTTTCCCTTTGCCTCACAATATTTGGTCTACATCCAAGCTGACCTCTCTCTCTCTCTCGATACTATGATTCGGACTCCCTTTACTATGTTAACTCTTAACCATATGTAGCACGGCCATGCATTTCTGGATCCGATCACTCGAGGGGCCCAGACATATCTCTGTCAAGTAGAGAGGGGCAAATACCATCTTGATTGACCAATGCCTTGCAGCATGCTTTAGGACAAACCCAAAAGCTACCTTTATAACTACCCAGTTACGGAGCAGTGGTTGATAGCCCCAAAGTAGGTCGATCCACATCTCAAGTGCATGCGAAAACCTCAGGTCTAAGGACGAAACGTACACGATGTGTAGAGAGAGCTACAAGTATAATTACTAGTCTCAAGCTGGGTCAGTCCAACCCATGTTCATAACATGTGTCCATATCATTGGTTTGACATCTCCATGTCTATGACTTGCGAAACATAGTCATCAACCAATCGATGTGCTAGTCTAATATTCACGTGTGTCCCCACATGAACTCCAACTAGGGACAACTATTAAATAACCTTACAAGTAAAGATTTTCACAAACAATTCACATAATTGTCAATCAATACAAGTTGCCTGATATATGGATATTTAAGGAACATTACAATAACTCATGGATACATAAGAAATATAATCATCTCTATGATTGACTCTAGGGCGTATTTCCTTCATCTTGCAGCTTGTAACTTTTCTAACTAGATCAATATGCCTGGGAGCTAACTAATTTCACATATTAGGGAGTGCATCTATGGCCAGTTTGTTGGAGATGCCAGAGGACTAGGCTCCTCTGGCATATCTCTCAAACTGGCCGTAGTGGTGTCCCTGCTCTCGCAAACCATCTTGGAGATTCCTGAGGACTCACAAGGATGCCTATTTATAGTACAAGTAGCACAATATAGTGTCGACAGTCACGGCATAATGTCGACACTCACCCGGGACTCATGTGTTTTTCCCGGTTGGTGTCTACGACCGGGACTAAAGGTTCATCTTTAGTCCCGGTTGACGATGATGACTCCTTGGTGGCACCAGAGAACTTGGTGCTTGATGTGGAGACTTTTTGGGAACCCCAAGGTCAAGGTGTGAAGAGCACAGCAGCAAGTCTTCCTTCAGTTGAGACCGAGGTTATCGAACCAGAAGGAGGAAGGAAACGTCACACAGGTGTTGCAAGCAACGCGGAGACCTGCACAACACAAACTCAAGACTTTGCCCCAACGAATCAGTGAGGTTGTCAAGATCACTGTTTTGATATAACAAAGGATTAAACAAATGGTGTGGAGAGTAATGGTTTGCAGCAAGTAAACAAGTAACAGTGGAAGATGTATCAATGGTAAAGATTGGACCGGGGTCCATAGTTCACTAGAGGTGCTCTCCTTAGATAAACAACATGGCATGGAGGGTAAACAAATTACAGCGGGGCAATTGACAGGAACTGAGCAAGGCATAATAATGCAATTACTAGCCAGAAAGATCCTATGAGGTTGATTGGGCAATACAACAATATACATAGGCCGCCATCCAGCTACATCTATGACTAGAAGTCCACCTTCAGGTTATCATCCGAACCCCTCCAGTATTCTGTTGCAAGCAACAGACAACTGCTTTAAGCAAAGTGTGTAAGGTAAACAGTCCACATGTTCCATGAACAAGAGACCGTTGTTTTCTCCCTAGTAGCAACAACACATCTACAATCGAAGATATTTTTGTCACTTCCCTTGGAAACTAGAGGCATGAACCCACTATCGAGCATAAATACCCCCTCTTGGAGTCACTAGCAACTACTTGTCCAAGATAACCACTAGCAACGGAGAGCATGCAAGATCACAAACAACACAGACATGATAAAATCATAAAGACAAAACCATTAATCAAACCAACATAATAATCTCAATATCCATCGGATCCCCGCAAACACAACATGCACGATTACAAATAGATTAGCGGAGCTCACAAGATCTATACATGAAAGCATAAATAGGAGATACAACCATCTAGCTACTACATGGACCCATAGTCCAAGGTGGAACTACTCGCGCATCATACCGGAGAGAAGGCCTCCGGGATGATCTCCCCTCCAGTAGGGTGCCAGGAAGAACTTCAGATCCCCCCGATCTAGGGCTGATGGTGGCAGCGTCTAAAGACGGTTTCGTGGAGATTTGATCGGGTACTCAGGGTTTATACATCAGGGGCTTCTTATAGGCGAAGGGGTGAGACCGGGAGGCGGCCAGAGCCACCAAACCCTAGCCAGGCGCGGGACCACTTGTCCCTGCACCCGGGGTGGGTTTGGCCCCCCTGGGTGGTCCCTCCGGCTCTCCTCTGGACTTCTTGTTCCCCACGGAAAGTAATTGACTTTGACGTTTGTCCCATCCAATTCCGGGAATATTTCTTTACTAACTT
The DNA here is from genome assembly GCA_023614405.1 of Avena insularis. NCBI lineage: Eukaryota > Viridiplantae > Streptophyta > Magnoliopsida > Poales > Poaceae > Avena > Avena insularis. The sequence goes on along the minus strand of CM042697.1, from coordinate 130,477,338 downwards.
TTCTGAAACCAAAAACAGCAGAAAACAGGCATATGGCACTATTGCAACTTGTTAATAGGTTAGTACCATAAAACATGTAAAAAGCACCTCAAAGTGTGGACAAGTAAAGAAAAGTAGATACAAAACAAGCATGAACCATCAAAAATTATAGATACTTTTCCAACATATCAGCATCCCCAAGCTTTGCTCCTGCTCTTCTCGAGTAGGTAAGTGATAAACAGAATAATTTTTGAGGTGACATTCACCCTCACAATAAAGATCCAACCATTTGCAAGCATTGAAATCTGGGATCAAAGAACTCTAAACATGTGAATGAAAGATGGAGTTCTAACAATAGGACAGAGTAACTATGCATGCAACATGACAAGCTACAAGCAAATATCATGAATAATATGCATTGAAAAAAGTTTGTTTGTTTCACATGCAGAAAACATAGCATAGTGGTAATCAACTTGTCCCTCATAGAGTAGCAATAAAATGCATAGGACACCTGCAAAGTTCACAAGGGTGACTAGAAACAAGTAGCACAAGAGCAAGTAGTAACACAATATGCATCAATCAATAAGCTTTGGAACACTGCACACAAAATTACAACTATGCTCTCTTAATGGTGCCTAAAGGTAGAAGGTGGAGACTCAATAATGGTGGAAGAAAGGCCTTTTTGTAAAGGAAGTAGGGATTATAAGTTTCAAAAAGAGCTCCAAAAAATTATGGTACTTGTTAGCTTTCATCCCTCATTGCCCCTATCATAAGCATGTTGAAGTGGTTAAGGTTAAAGTGGCAAAGCTGGAGTATATGATTGACGAAGTATAAGTTGGCAATCTCATGCCCCTTGAATACGAGGGCCACACCTCATGCATACTCAACTTTGGGTCCAGGTAAGTTCTTGTCACTGTAGGTATTTGCATATCATTGAGAACCGCAAACGGGGTACCCCTTGCACATGGTACAGGAGCTTTCCCATAACCAAAATGACAAGCCAAGCAGACAATGAGAATCTCAGCAATTCTTCTTATGTACCATGGTAATATGGTGCTTTTTATCTCTTTCCTATTTTCTCAATGTGTCTCTTTTTTAAGAAGAATGCTTCATAGATGTCACTATGGTGATGCTGCAAGTTTCCACCATGATTAGGCATGGCTTAGGCTAGCGGCCCAGGCGTTTCTCTAACACAGGATACAAACTCCATGGACTTACAAGTTCCCTCTTTATTTCACACCGGTGACATCCATAGAAAAAATAAAATGATATCAACTGAGTACAACAAGGTACAAGTGAAATGTTGAAAACGTTCCCCATGACAGCACAGTTCTGCTAATTCCAACTTATAAGTGCATGCATATACAACAAAGTTGTCACAATGGTTCAAGTTTATTAGGGACAAAGAATAAAGTGTGGCATCATCGTGAGGGCTTTAATCACTAAGTTTTCACATGAAAATAGTTTTTAATTGAAAGATAGATGAAAACAAGAATATACTTGGAATGGTGTAACACACCGTGCATAGGAGTTTATAGTGGACACTTTGGAATAACTTGGTTTCTTGGGAGTTGGAGGATGAGTAGAACTTACTCATACAAGTGGAGGCTAGCAAAAGACTAGGAGAAACCAACTAAGAGAGCAATAATGGCCAAAATCATGCAGTGCAACAAAGCAAGCTAATCAAAGTAAAGAGTGGTACTACATGTCAAGGACTAAATGATCATAGAGGCTAATAGTGACTTGTCATAGTCATAACATGGTGTGAGCATGTGCCAAGTCAACCCAAGCAAAACATCAAAGGAGAATACCACAATACTATGCTTTTGCATGCTAAAACAACGCATAATTTCTTCAAGGCACTCTAATCAATCCCAATTGTTTGGAACAAGACATGCTACAGCAATAATTACTAAGCATAATGCTAAAACAACCCCTAGCATGTCATGCTAAAGTCTAAGTCACAGTCAATGCAAGCTCCTCTTGCACTTCAAGCAAGAACTTACTACTCCTTTCCAAACACCAAGAAACTTTACTTGCAAAACAACACAACGAGAACAGGGGTCCAAACTAATTTTTTCAAGCAAAGTAAACAACCTAAGCAAAGCAAACAAAAACTAAGCCTCTCCAAGAACAACACAACTGTGCCTGAAACAATAAAAACGAAGTGTCTAGACAGACCTAAGCTTTTTATTGATGAAGAAGGGGATGCCTTGGGCATCCCCAAGCTTTGACGCTTGTACATCTTGGATATTTATTGGGGTGAAACCATGGTGGAATCCCCAAGCTTGAGATTTTGTCCATTCTTCATCTAATTGCATCATTCTTTCTCTACACCTGAAATTTTTCCTTCATACAAAACTTCACACAATCTTCATTAGCAACATTAGCTTATTCAAAAGATACTAGACCACTGGCAAAGCTTTGGAACAGCAAGGATTTTCACTAAAAACACAACCTACTGTAGTAACTCCTTCAAAAAGCTCAATTTACCTGAAGAGAACTCAGAAAGGAATCAATAAGAAGAAAATGCAAATAATGGCAGAAATCTGTCAAAACAGACCAGAAGGTAGAAACCGATTTTTTAGAATATCTTATGTTTCTCAAATGAAAACGTGTTGAACTAATGAAAGTTATCTAACATACTGGAGGATTTATTCGTAAATTTTTAGCTCAATCCTAGTCACAGATCCTCCTCAAGATTTTTTTTGGTGGAGGACAGAAATCTGTTTCTGGACAGCAACTCCCCAAATCTTACTTCCCTCTCATTAGAGGTCATTATTGGCACAAAAAGCAAACAAAAAGGATAAGGAGAGTTCATTACAGAAGTAATAACTTCCAATACTCAAGGAAACTCTTGGGTTATCTCCCAATAAGTACTTTTCTTTAACGCCTTTAAGTTAGGCTTCATAGTTTGAGAAGATGCTCACATAAGAATTATGAGTTGAAGTCAAAGAGAGCATCAAAAAGCAAATTCAAAACACATTTGAGTCTAACCCACTTCCTATGCATAGGAATCTTGTAAGAAAATAAATTCACAAAGAATAAAGTGACATGCATATGAAGATAAATCAAGAGTAACTTCGAAACTTTCAGCACATAGAGAGGTGTTTCAGTACCATGAAAACTTTTATAACCATATTTTCCTCTCTCATAATAATTTTCAGGAGCCTCATGAATAAACTCAGCAATATAACTATCACATAAAGCAGGATTTTCATGAGGTACAAACACATAATTTCTATCAAGCTCAAAAATAGTGGGATTAAAACCTTCACAGGTTTTACCCAAAGTAGATATTTCAAAAGGACCCATAGGAACATAACATTCATCCTCCTTTGGTAAGCATGGGGGACAATCAAATAATATAAGAGGTAAAGAGTTACTCTCATTAGAAGGTAGGCATGGGTAGATCCATTCTTCCTCCTTTTGTTCATCACTCCCCTCCTCTTTTTCATCTAATGAGCTTCTAGTTTCAACAATTCCTTCTTCCATAGGCTCCTGAAAGGCATTAGTTTCTTCCATTTATGGAAAGCATCTATTAAAATATTCAAGAATATAGCCATTTTCTTCCTTGTAATTATCAAAGCAAAATTTAAGTATCTCATAAACCTCATGTTCATAAGGTGCATCATCAGTATTTTCAAGCAAACTAGCAAGTTCAAATGCACCCTTAAAATCAATTAATTCTTCCATTTGTTCCACATCATAAACGTCATAATTTCCTTTAAAATAAGAAGATATGGTAACATTATCATTATACTCACATTGAAAGGGTAGGTGTTTATACCTCCTGCAGCAACAAGCTTTATCAAAACAATAAGTAACATTATAAGTAGAGCACACGTCTCTAGCAATAGTATTCAACTTATCAATTTGTTCCCATAAGTGTTTCCCTTTTTGTGACAAATGGTGTTCCTTATAATAATACATTTGTTCTTCCGTGAACCCACCTTGCCAATAAGCACTAGTTTCAAAGATAGAAAGCATGACCAAGCAAGGCAATAACAGACCAGCAACTAGAGTAGGATCTATTTTTTTTGTTTTTGAATAAAGCAAGCAAACCAAACTAGACTAATTTTTTTGAGTTTTTGGAAAGAGGTAAACAAAACCAAACAAAAGAAATAAAGCAAACTAAAAACAAAGCAAAGAGAAAGGAAGTGAAGGACTCCCCTAGTGAAGACGTCCTTGGCCTCCCCGGCGACGGCGCCAGAAAACTTATTGATGACTCCTTGGTGGCACCAGAGAACTTGGTGCTTAATGTGGAGTCTTGTTGGGAACCCCAAGCGCAAGGTGTGAAGAGCACAACATCAAGTATTTCCTCAGTTGAGACCGAGGTTATCAACCAGAAGGAGGAAAGAAACGTCACACAGGTGTTGCAAGCAACGCGGAGACCTGCACAACACAAACTCAAGACTTTGCCCCAACGAATCGGTGAGGTTGTCAAGATCACTGTTTTGATATAACAAAGGACTAAACAAATGGTGTGGAGAGTAATGGTTTGGAGCAAGTAAACAAGTAACAGTGGAAGATGTATCAATGGTAAAGATTGGACCGGGGTCCATAGTTCACTAGAGGTGCTCTCCTTAGATAAACAACATGGCATGGAGGGTAAACAAATTACAGCGGGGCAATTGACAGGAACTGAGCAAGGCATAATAATGCAATTACTAGCCAGAAAGATCCTATGAGGTTGATTGGGCAATACAACAATATACATAGACCGCCATCCAGCTACATCTATGACTATAAGTCCACCTTCAGGTTATCATCCGAACCCCTCCAGTATTCTGTTGCAAGCAACAGACAACTGCTTTAAGCAAAGTGTGTAAGGTAAACAGTCCACATGTTCCATGAACAAGAGACCGTTGTTTTCTCCCTAGTAGCAACAACACATCTACAACCGAAGAGATTTATGTCACTTCCCTTGGAAACTAGAGCCATGAACCCACTATCGAGCATAAATACCCCCTCTTAGAGTCACTAGCAACTACTTATCCAAGATAACCACTACCAACGGAGAGCATGTGTCAACACCCGGATTTTTAATCCTAGATGCCTGTTATGCCATACATCGCAATCCCAGGATTACCATTTTTGCGAGACATAACAGAATTGGATACCATAGTACATCATCCATTACAAACAATACATCAGTTCTTACACAAATAGGGATCTCATGATCCAGTTCTTAATACAACTTCAAGCAGCGGAATACGTAATAATAACGGTAGCGTAGGCGAAGCTCCATCTTCGGGGTCACAGGCAATGCTGATGATGGGAGATGATCCTAGTTGTTGTAACCTCCCTGGGTCCATCCTCCAGGTACTCCTCTTCATAGTCTGGCCATGGGAATAGCCAGGGACAAAGCCATGAGTACTCTTTAAGTACTCGCAAACTAATACTAACAGGTAAAGGGGTTTTTGGATAATAGGACACTAGGCTCTAGGGTTGTTTTGAAAAAGCCAGATTTATCTCTACTAAGTTCCGAAGCTAGTCACAATTTTATAACTCCTAGGTGGGATCTAGTAACTCCTGTCACAACTCTGTTGTGGTCAAGTCAAAGTCTCAATTCATTTCACAAGTCATTCTGAAAAGTCTGACGGGGGAACAGTATGGCCACTCCAACTGTCCATAATCATGACGGGCTATTCGAATAGTTTGACACTCTACAGAGATTGTACACTTTCACCACAACATTCGATACATCCGTCAGGAACAAATCCTGAATTCACCATACTCAGTATGCGGATAATCAATCCTAACCTTTCAATTACACGCCCTAGTATAATCACCTCTCTTGTGAGTTTGGCCTCCCAACCATGACCAACTGTCATCTTGGGTACTGCACAGGTGGACAATCTTCACAAGGTAGCCTCAGCTTAGACCTTGGTCGTGAGGGAACTAATACTAAGGTATATAAGTTTCCAGTCAATCCCTACCCAATCTTCGGGTATTGTGGTTATACGATAAAATTGGAATGGTATCGCATCCAGACAACCATCAGTTTTATAAAGGGCTAAGGCTCATGCCTCAACATTTTCATCACTAAAATCATCAAGTGTTCGGAAACACATGTCCAAAACATTTCAATAGAATGATCCATCATTCCAAGGTTTTCATAACCATTTTTCCACCAAGTAAACCCATCTAAAGTTGATCAAGTTTTATGCTTAGCACTAGCATCTACAGGTGGGGGTAGTACTAATGAGGGGTGGTAAACTAGTGGAGTTTCAACTAAGTACAACCTTATATCTTAGGATGATATCAAGGTTTCTAACTTAGGCAAAAATTTATGCTCTTTATGCAACCTTCAGATAACTTTCTAGTATCTACCAAACTCTTAAATAAACTCTAAGTAAGATTTGATAAAGAAATAAAGTAAGAAGCTTGCAAATAAAACTAGGATTGGTTTATCAAGTGAGTATGATCACATATGCTTAAGGCATATAGTAGGCATAGTAACAAGTATTGGCTTGCATAGGTATAGTCTCAGCTTGCACATTCAACTAGTAGTATTAGGCTTGCATCAGTGTCAATATAAGCTTGCCTTGTGCAGGCAAAGGGTTGAAGTTCTCCTCGGCTTCTTCTTCGTAGTATCCTCCTTCCTCCTCGTATCCTTGGTCGGTACTAGCGTCTATGAATAAATACGAGGTACACAATCACCAAACAATACTTAACTACCTGCAATCATCACACACAAGGGTTCTATAGATGATCTAGCATCATCTCTAACATTACAAGGTTAAGGCTTGGTTTAATTCCTTTTATTTTGAGAAAAGTAATTTCTACTCATTTAAAAACTACTTAAGATTTAATATTCTCCAAACCAAACATGGGATCATGTTGACACATGTCATCACCACATATTGTAGTCCAAGGGAATGTGATTTAAAGTGGTGTCACAATTTAATAAGATTTTACCCTTTTCTTCTAATTAATTAAAGTGGCTAGAAATTCCTATGTAGCATTCTTTTATTACTTGAACATTATTTCTGCAAGTAAACCTATATATTTTTATATATTCTGAAAGGCATGGTTAAATGTGATTTTTGAGAGTTGGAATCAACTCAAAAGCTATTATGGTTTAAATTTGAAAAATGTTTGGATGCAGAAAAGCTTCTGCCTTGTTATTTTTACTAAGGATGGTCTACAGATCCAAATGACTTGAATCCAACGGTCTTGGATTCAGCATTCACAGACCTTTCCAACAAAATTGGTTTCATTCAAAATGGTGCAAGAAATCGATCTGGATTGATTTTTGAAAATGGGTACAGAAGTGTGTTTGAATTAAAAAGAAAAAGATCTAATTCAAATCACTGGGCTACGCAGGAAAAGTTAACGGGCCGGCCTGCTAAGCGCAGTGCTCCTGCAGGCTGCTTAAGTGGGTGCCCCACTCATCAGTGACACGGGGCTAGGCGAAGCGGTATGGGCCAACGTGGGTCGTTTGATCTGATTCTAATCCAACGGCTGGGAGTCATCATCGACGCGAGACAACGCCAGCGAGAATGAAACCTAGCGCGGCCAGTGAGGGGTGCTGGGGGCTCACCGGGGTGCTGGCGAGGGTCGGCGAGGCGGGCGAACGACGAAGTCAGCGATGGCGAATCTCCTGGTACCGGTGGCTTCTCCTCGGGCGGCTCCAATCGCTGGCTCCCTTCTTCTCTAGAGGCGGCGAGCTCCGGTGAAACTCCGGCGAGGTGGTGCTCGCCTTGCTCTGAGAATGGTGTGGCACGATCAGTGAGGAGAGGGGAGTGAGATGGTGTGAAGAAATCGAGCGGGGGTGGCCTATATTTATATTCGAGCGAGGGGACCGTCGGGGCGCATGGTGAACTCGTCGGGGGCGATGGTACAGATGGCTATTGGCATGGGCGACGGTAGGGGATGGTGCGGCGTCTCCTGGCGATGCTCAACAACATGGATTAGAGGCGTGGGGAGGTGCGGCTTGGTATGGAATGGACGATGCTCTACGCGGCAGAGGAGGCGTCTTCGACGGCGAGTGGTGGCTGTGAGTCACGGGACGACGAACGCGGATGTCTGGCGGTCTCCTGGGTCGGTGGGGATTGTGTATGCATGCGGCGAGGGCGGCGCGCGGTCTGTGGGCTTCGGTCGAGGGTGGTGCTTTGGCGCACGCTCGGCATGGTCGCTGGCGGTCTGGGCGCGATTCGTGCGTGTGGTCCAGGGCTTGGCAACGCTCGCAGCTGGGACAGTGAGTGGCGATGGACGGTGGGCTGCCTCCCAGACATGTTGGCTAGGCTTGCTGCTGCTCCTAGCTTGCTGTCGACTATAGGGTAGCAAGGGTGTGCTCGGCTGTTCACCATTGATGGCAATGGCAAGCTCACAGTGGTGCTAGTGCTTGGTTAATCTTGCTAGATGATCTACTGAGCTGGTTGTGAGCTAAATGGGGAGCCAGTTAGGCAAGAATCACTGCTCACAATAGTGTTTGATGTTTGTTTGATTTGTGTCTGCAACCTGTTTGATGAAATGGCCGCTTGAAATTAAGTTTTGAATTTTGAAAAGATTTTTGGTGGGTTTGCTAGATTGGTGCTGGTGAGTTTACAGATGCTTGGGTTTTGAAAGTTGAGCTTGTTTGAGTGGTTTTTGAAAAAGTGGGATCTTCCCATATGATAAAGATTCAATTTTGAATTGTCATTTAAACTATGCATTTGAAAGTTTCTGGATGATCACAAAGTGGGCCTTGATACTTTGTTAGGAGTACATTCAAGGGGTGCAAAGATCCAGAAAAGTTTCTGTTAGGTTTTGAAAGTTTGAGACAGCCAAAGTAGGCATGGGAGTTAAATTGGTCAAAATGACCATTCCTTTTATATATTTGTTTTGATTTACTTGTCTTTAGGAAAAGTGTGGGAAATGTTTTAGATGATGTTTATTTCACCTAAGAAACATTTTACAAGCAATGAAACAATCAAACAAGGTGGTTTAAAAGAATTTCAAAATCAATGCATACACATATGCATGCATTCATAATTTTATTTAGAAAAGTTTTTGTTAACCCTACTTTTGATGATTAGAGTTTGATGATCCAAGCTTAGTATTTTTGGGATGTTACAGCATGCAAGATCACACACAACACAGACATAATAGAATCAGAAAGACAAAACCATTAATCAAACCAACATAATAATCTCAATATCCATCGGATCCCTGCAAACACAACATGCATGATTACAAATAGATAGATCTTGATCATGAACGGAGCTCACAAGATCTATACATGAAAGCAAAAAGGAGGAGATACAACCATATAGCTACTACATGGACCCATAGTCCAAGGTGGAACTACTCACGCATCATACCAGAGAGAAGGCCTCCGGGATGATCTCCCCTCTAGCAGGGTGCCGGGAAGAACTTCAGATCCCCCCGATCTAGGGATGATGGTGGCGGCGGCTACAGACGGTTTCGTGGAGATTTGATCGGGTACTCAGGGTTTCTGCATCGGGGGCTTCTTATAGGCGAAGGGGTGAGACTGGGAGGCGGCCATGGCCACCAAACCCTAGCCAGGCACGGGCCCACATGCCCCCGCGCCTGGGGTGGGTCTGCCCCCTGGCTGGCCCCTACGACTCTCCTCTAGACTTCTTGTTCCCCACGGAAAGTAATTTACTTTGACGTTTTTCCCGTCCAATTTCAAGAATATTTCTTTACTAACTTTTCTAAAACCAAAAACAGCAGAAAACAGGCATCTGGCACTGTTCCAACTTGTTAATAGGTTAGTACCAGAAAACATGTAAAAAGCACCTCAAAGTGTGGACAAGTAAAGCAAAGTAGATACAAAACAAGCATGGAGCATCAAAAATTATAGATAGGTTTCCAACGTATCAGACGACACCATCTAGGAGAAGGTATAAGCAGCACGACATAGTGTCGACACTCACGATATAATGTCGACACTCACCCATATCATTGGTGTTGGCTACCCCATCCTACCGCGATCCCTTCAGTTTTGGTTGGTTTCTCCAACCAGGACTAAAGATGAACCTTTAGTACAAGTGACCGATGTTATGTGTAGAATCGCGACATAGTTTGTGATATTGTGCCTAGATTGTGCATGCATGTGGATCTTGGGATGGCGAACAATGTTGTAGGAGGAATTTTTTCTTTTTGTCGCATGGAAAAGCCATTTTCCATTTTCCGAGTGCAAAAAAACGGGCCGTTTTGTGAAGCAGCCACCAAAATGTAGTTACAGAATGCTAACATCTCATTTTCCTAAAATACTAGACCACCTTACATGAACAATCTCCCAACCGGGAGATCTCAAACCTTTTCGTCCTTCCTGGGTGAAAAAGACAAATGTCTGCCGAATCGGTAGGAAGTGGGTCTTGTTTGAACTATATGTACATGATCTAACTCCCGTGAAAAATCATTTTTAGACTCACAATATGTTGTTTCTTCTGATATCCAATGCAAGTTCTAACGAGGCTCGTCCCCTATCTTCATGCACGCCGTTTTGACCTTAGTTCGAAACTAGAAAAATTCAAAACGGGCATATGAAATTCGAAAAGGTCCGAACAATGTAAATCCTTTGCGTGGTGTCATATTATGTGACATAGTTGCAAGGAAAAATACCAAACTTGGTATATTGATTATGTCTCGAAAAAACCTTCACAAAATGACCTATCATGTTCGAGGTTTCATGGCTTTTGGTCCAAGTGACCGATGTTATGTGCAGAATCACGGCATAGTTTTTTATACTATGCCCATATTGTGCATGCATGTGGATATTAGGATGGCAAAAAATGTTGCAGGAGGAAGTTTTCCTTTTTGTCGCACGGAAAATCTATTTTCCATTTTTTGAGCGCAAAAAAAGGGTCATTTTGTGAAGCAGCCACCAATATGCAGTTACAGAATGCTACCATCTAATTTTTCTAAAATACTAGACCACCTTACATGAACTATCTCCAAACCAGGATATCTCAAACATTTCCGTCCTTCCCGGGTGAAAAGACAAATGTCTGCCGAATCGGTAGGAAGTGGATCCAGTTTGAACTACAGATACATGATCTAACGCCCATGATTTTTTTAAAAATCATTTTTAGACTCACAATATGTTGTTTTTTCAGCGATCCCATGCAAGTTCTAACGATGCTCGTCCCATATCTTCATGCACGCCATTTTTACCTTAGTTCGAAACGGGCATAAGAAATTTAAAAAAGGTCTGAATAATATAAATCCTTCGTGTGGTGTCATATTATGTGACATAGTTGCAAGGAAAAATACCAAACTTGGTATATTGATTATGTCTCGAAAAAACCTTCACAAAATGACGTATCATATTCGAGGTTTCATGGCTTTCGGTCCAAGTGACCGATGTTATGTGCAGAATCGCGGCATAGTTTGTGATACTGTGCCCATATTGTGCATGCCTGTGGATCTTGGGATGGAGAACAATGTTGTGGGAGGAAGTTTTCCTTTTCGTCGCACGGAAAAGCCATTTTCCATTTTCCTAGCGCAAAAAAATGGGTCATTTTGTGAAGAAGCCACCAAAATGCAGTTACAAAATGCTACCATCCCATTTTTCTAAAATACTAGACCACCTTACATGAATGATCTCCCAACTGGGAGATCTCAAAACTTTCCGTCCTTCCCAGGTGAAAAAGACAAATGTCTGCAGAATCGACATTAAGTGGGTCCGGTTTGAACTACAGGTACATGATCTAACGCCCGTGCTTTTTTGAAAACACCATTTTTAGACTCACAATATGTTGTTTCTTCAGAGATCCAATGCAAGTTCTAACGGGGCTCGTCCCCTATCTTCATGAACGCCGTTTTGTCCTTAGTTCGAAATGAGGAAAATTCGAAACAGGCATAAGAAATTCAAAAAAGGTCCGAACAATGTAAATCCTTCGCGTGGTGTCATATTATGTGACATAGTTACATAACACAGTTACATAAAATGTTTAATACATTATTACACATCATTTCTTCGCGTGTGTCCCTTTCTGATTGCGCAGTAACCATGGAGCATATTCATTCATTAACATGATGTTTAGGTCATCCTTCACTCTGAAGGGCGGAATTTCATGAAACTTATCGCAATCTTCTGACATTTCTGTCTTGTCCTCCACTCACATGATGTTTCTTTTCCCTGAAAGAACTATATGGCGCTTTGGCTCATCGTCTGATGTATTATTTTGCTTATTTTTACTTTTTCTAGGTTTGGTAGACATTTCCATCACATAGAAAACCTGAGCCACATCATTGGCTAGGACAAATGGTTCATCTAAGTAACCAAGATTGTTGAAATCCACTGATGTCATTCCGTAGTTCTTGTCTACCTCAACCCCTCCTCCTGTTAGCTTGACCCATTTGTAGCGAAACAACGGGACCTTAAAAGTAGTTCCATAGTCAAGTTCCCATATCTCCTCTATGTAACCATAATATGTGGTCTTTGACCCATTGTTGTTTGTTGCATCAAAGTGGACACCACTATTTTGGTTGGTGCTCTTTTTATCTTGGGAGATCGTGTAAAATGTATACCCATTTATCTCGAACCCTTGGAAAGTCGATATAGTCAAAGATGGTGACCTCGACAACAAGTATAGCTGGTCTCCAAGAGTGTTGTTTTTGATGAGATGTTGCAACCAACCACCAAAAGTCTTCATGTGTTCATCTCTAATCCAGGAGTCATGCTTTCCAGGGTCGTTGGAGCGTAAAATTTTCTTGTGTTCCTCGATATACGGGACCACCAAGATGAAATTCTGTAGAACTATGTAATGTGCTTTAGTGTAAGAATTTATGTCCCTACATATTATTAATTTCCTACCTAGAGTACACTTTCCACTCAGTCTCCCCTAATGTCGCGATTGAGGAAGACCAATCGGCCTAAGGTCAGGAACAAAGTCAACACAAAACTCAATGACCTCCTCTGTTCCATAGCCCTTGGAGATGCTTCCTTCTGGCCTAGCACGGTTTCGAACATATTTCTTTAAGATTACCATGAACCTCGCAAAGGAAACATATTGTGTAGAAATACAGGACCGAGAATGGAAATATCTTCGACTAGGTGAACCAGTAGATGCGTCATAATATTGAAAAAGGATGGTGGAAACACCAACTCGAAATTGACAAGACATTGGACCACATCATCCTGTAACCATGGTAGATCTTCAGGATTGATTATCTTCTAAGAGATTGCATTGAGGAAAGCACATAGCTTCACATTGGGTACTCAAACATTATCTGGTAGAAGCCCCCTCAATGCAATCGAAAGCATTTGTGTCATAATCACGTGGCAATCATGAGACTCTAGGTTTTGGAACTTTTTACTACCATATTTATTATTCCCTTTATATTCGACGAGAAGCCAGACGAGACCTTAATACTGCTCAGGCATTCAAAAAAGATTTCCTTCTCTTGTTTGGTAAGAGTGTAGCTGGCATGACCTTGAAACCATTCTCGATGCAGACCATCTGGGCCTTTCATACGTTGATGGTCATTCCGTGCTTCCGGTGTATCTTTTGTCTTCCCATACACACCCAAGAAGCCTAACAGGTTCACGCAAAGATCTTTGTCAAATGCATTACGTTGTTTGTAGAGCGGAACTCTAGGAATTTCCAATATGGTAGCTCCCAAAATATAGATTTCTTCTTCCACACAGGTGCGTGTCCGTCAGCATCCTTCGGAATACATTTTCCGCCAGGACCCTTTCCAAAGGATACTATTTGATCCAAATCTTGGACCATAACAAATATATCAGCACCAGTATGTTCCTTAGGCTTCGTCGAGTGACATGCATGACCGTTGAAATGCTTGCCTTTCTTTCTTAAGAGATGCTTGGCCAAAAGAAATAAAAAATTCCCATTGTACACATTCTTCTGACAATTTTCCAAATATATATTTTCAGTCCCATCTAAACAGTGTGTGCATGCATTGTATCCCTTGTTTGCTTGTCCTAAAAGGTTACTAAGAGCAGGCCAATCATTGATTGTTACGAAAAGCAATGCTCGGAGGTCAAATTCTTCCTGCTTGTGCTCATCCCATACGCCTATGCCGGGTTCATGCCACAACTATAAAATTTCTTCAACTAATGGCCTTAGGTACACATCAATTTTGTTGCCGGGTTGCTTCGGACATTGGATCAGCACTGGCATCATATTACTTCCGCTTCATGCAGAACCAAGGAGGAAGGTTATAGATGCATAGAGTCACGGGCCAGGTGTTGTGACTGGAGCTCTGCTCCCCAAAAGGATTCATGCCATCTGTACTCAGACCAAACCTTGAACTCCTTACATCATTTGCAAAGTCTGGGTACTTTCTATCGATTTTTGCCATTGCGACCCATCAGCGGGGTGTCTCAACATCCCGTCTGACTTCCGTTCCTCTTTGTTCCATCACAACAACTTGGCATGCTCTTTGTTTCTGAATAAATGTTTCAACCATTGTATTATAGGAGCATACCACATCACCTTGGCAGGAACCCTCTTCCGGGGGGCTCGCCCTCAACGTCACCGGGGTCATCTCGTTTGATCTTATACCACAGTGCAGTGCATACCGAGCATGCATCCAAATTCTCTTACTCCTCACCATGGTAGAGGATGCAGTCATTAGGGCATGCATGTATCTTCTGAACCTCTAAGCCTAGAGGGCAGACAACCTTATTTTCTTCATATGTACTGGTGGGCAATATGTTATCTTTTGAAATCATATTCTTCATCATTTTCAGCTACTTTTCAAATGAGGAGTCAGGTATAGCACACTCTGCATTCCATCACAGCAATTCCAGTGTGCTGCCCAGCTTTTTCAAACCATTTTCGCAATTTGGTTACAACAACTTTTTTTGATTATCTAACATGTGATTGAACTTCTCCCTCTCCTTTTCATTTTCACAGTATCTTTGTGCATCGGCAATGGTCCGACCAAGATCATCAGCAGGCTCATCATGTGTCTCTTCTTCAGCCTCCCCTTCAGCTTCCCCATGGAAGTATTTCCGTACTCAGGGAAACCATGATAGTTTTCATCATCCTCCTCTTCTTCATTGTCTTCCATTATAACCCCTCTCTCTCCGTGCTTGGTCCAACAATTATAAATGGGCATGAAACTGGACTTCAACAGGTGGCTGTGAAGTGTTTTTGAGTCAGAGTAATACTTATGATTCCTACATCCACTACATGGACAGAATACAAAATCATTCCACTTGTTTGCATCAGCAACATGGATGAATTCATGCACGCTATTAATGAACTCGCTAGAGCGTCGGTCAGTACCATACATCCATTCCCTAACCATCTGCATAATAGTAAAAGTATATCAAAAACCATTACACAGCATCAAAAATAGAGATCAGTGACCAATTTCATACAAGTTATAATGAGAGCTTCTAGAGCAGTAATTTTGAATTTTGAAAAATTTACATGCACCAATTTGTGAATTGGAGAAAAAAATTAACATGATAAATGTGGAGTCTTTAATTATTGTTCTATCACTGAAAACCTCATTCCATTCTAATCTTTGATACTCTAAAATTACACATTTCAATTTTCAGTAACTTTGTGCCTAATCAAAATTCACATTTAAAAATCCTCTACTTCTAGAGCATGCATGCATGCAAATCCGTATCTCTACTTCTATCACATTGAGCTAAAGTAACAATAAGATATGAAAGGATGAAGTTCTAACCTTTTAAAACCTTGGATTTAGGGGTTGCAAACTAAATCTTGAGAAAAAGGGCATGAACTCGGGTTTCTTCTTTGAGTAAAATGGCCACCATGGACGGGTCCGTGGACACGAAGCTGCATTATATAGAGGATGAGCTAGTCCCGAGCCGTGATATGACCTGGGACTAATAGTCCCCAGATAGTGCAGCTGGCAGGCCCGAGGTTATTAGTATCGTGCCATATTACGGATCGGTACTAAAGGTTTAGTCCGGCCCAGGACTATTGATTGTCCCGACTACTAGCCGTCGGAGACGTTACGGCCCGAGAATAGTGGTATCAGTAGTCCCGGTTCATAACAAACCGGGGCTGGTGATAGGGTTGAGATCGAATCGAAGGGGTGTTTTCCTGTAGTGCCAGTTGATCACCCATCCTAGCACTACTCCATCCTAGCACGCTTAACTTCTTTGTTCTATTAGGATGTCCTTGTGCGAAGCCCATTTGTACCTTTGTGTTAACACTATCCTATCAATCCTATTAGCCCATATCAATGTCATACATCTTTATTTTTTGAAATTACAAACAACTATTTAAGTAAATAACAATAAATAATCAATAATAATATTTTAATATAATGAAAGTAAATAACTAAATAAAATAATATTTTATTCATTTTTGCCATTTATTTATTTAATATGGCATAAATAATATCTTTAAATCTGTAAATTGAAATTCGACAAATAATGTATCCATTATTATCAGAAAAATGTGAGGAATCCAAATATGGGAATAAAAAAATTGCTAAAAAAATTAATTTTTTAAGTAACTTTTTTTCCTTTTTGAATTTTAAAAATCTAAAAGAATCCTAAACGGCCTAAGGCCGGTTGAAATCAAACTCAACTTTTTTCTGCACATTTTGATAGGTTGTGTGTTTTTTCCGACATTGTACGCAAAAATTATAGCCATTTTAAGTTTTTATAACAGTTTTTGGTAAAACATGTCGAAATTCATGTTTGTTAATTTTCACAACAACTAAATCACTTAATACAACTATAGTTTGAAGTATTTTATTTTTAGAAATTTTTATAGTTTTGTGGCATGCTTTTGAAACTAGAAAAGGCGATCTCCGGGGGTGGTGGACAAAAATCTCCTGCCGCGACAGGATTTTTGCCTGTTCTCCTGTCGTGGCAAAACCATGCAAACAGAAATTTCCAGATTTATTTAGTCTCGGTTTATGTCTCAGGCCGGGACTATAGGGTGGTGTTTTAGTCCCGGTTAGAGACACCAACCGGGACTAAAGGGTGTTGCCCACGCCCGCACCCCTTTAGTCCTGGGCCGTATCACGACCCGGGACTAAAGGTCTGGAACGACCCAGGACTAGAGTTTCCTCGGGCTCCTAGCCACTAAAAAAGGTATGAACCGGACTAGTGCTCATACTAGTCCTGGCCCATAACAAACCAGGACTACTGTTAGACTCTGGACCAAACCGAAGCCCCTTTTTCTATTAGTGACTACGAAGATTTTTGAAAGTAATAAAACTACAAATAGGTCATTCGATCATCTAGTGATGACTGCGGACACTAACAAGAGCCAAAGGCGCGCCGCTATCCTTGCCCCCCCCCCATCGCTGAAACTAGGAAAAGCTTATGGTAGTAGAACTTGTTATAGTTGACAGACAATAATTCGTCGTGCTAAGCCCCCGAAAGACCAACATACTAGAGCACCAACAATGAGCGATGATGACAACCATATATTGGAGATTCACAGGAAACACCATTGAAATCACATGAATATTGAAGAAAATCGACAAGCTCCCCGAAGATTCACAGGAAACACCACTAGACGCGCCATCCATTGGTGATAGATGAACCACCGGAGCAGGGATAGGGCAGAGAGGACCTTATTTTGACACTAGGATGATGTCGCTGTCTTTCCATCTCGGAGAATACACGAAAGCTTGTTAAAACAAAAAATGGAGACACCCCCGCTGACGGGAGACCTAGATCCACCACCCCTCCAAGGTGAAATGGGGTGGCCCGATATTCTCAGTAAGAAAGGGTGGTAGATGGTGATAGTTGGTGGAGATAACTTGTATGACAGTCATGAACCACTCGATCAATCCCTAATGCCAATGCAACAGCTCTCAACCCTTGTAGATATTCGCAACTACACACACTTGCCCATGTAGCTACTGACCACGAAGTCGTTATTGCAATATTCTAATTTCCAATGGAACAGTAGATCACACAAAACTTGCAATTGGCTAATTCCCAATGGAACAACTAATCACACTTGATTGATAGTAGCAAATACACCAGATCGATGCAAATTTGTGTACAAGTTCAATTGGAAGCAAGTAGCAACTCAACAGATCTAGGGTTTACTTTAAACGTGCTCTAAACATGCCTAAGGGGGCGTCCCAGGCCTTATATGGGCAGCTAGGACGGCCAAAAACTAAAACAAAGACGCATCTGACTCAAACTGATACAAGCTAATTAAGACCAGAACCTGTCAGCAGCCAGACATTCCGGGTGATACGCGCCGGATAGTCTGGTCGGGCCGGACACTCTAGGTGGAGTGCGCCGGACAGTACGGTCCTAGCGGAAACTTCAGACTTTCTGGCCACTGTCCAGATGGCTTCCAATGTAAGCTTCTGACTGGTTGTCACCTTAACGCTTCTTGGGTAGGCCGGATTGTCCTGGTGGAATCGTCTGGACACTCCGGTCTTTGCAGGAATCTTTGCATCCTTCTTGATGATCTTCTCTTGCGCCTGCCTCGCGCATCCTTGGATGATCATCATGCTGGGCTCCTCTTGTAGCCCTTCTCCTCCTCGCATCATGATTGCTTCCTCAATGTACCTTATCATACACAAGTGCATAGAATTATGCAGTATAAAATTATCATCAATAAAAACACCAGATTCATTCAGGAGTGAATTCGCTTGTTGTTCAAGTAGCTTTGCACGAGCTCGAGTAATTGGTCCAATCCTGATCTCATTAGACTTGGTCTTGGCAGCAACATCGACAAGTTCATTAGGAGTTGGAGATAGCAAATCTATAGGGATGTCCTATTCATCTACCCTCCCTTAAAAAGGCGTCTACCTCGATACCCCAAGGTCTTCTCCATCATAAGGTATCAAATCAGCAACATTGGAACTATCACTGACAACTCCAAGCACATCTTGAGGAATATCTATCTTGTAGGCATTATCATTGATCTTGGCAATCACTACATAAGGATTACCAACGAGTGGAAGTAACTTGGATTTAAGCAACTCTAGAAGTCCGTCCATGCGAAAATGTAACCAAACCATATCTCCAAGCTTAAACAACACCTCATTTTGCTTCTTGTTAGCTCTTTCAACATTGTTATTGCCCTTATTTTCATTAGCCTCTTTAGTCTTCACATGTATCTTCCTCACAAAATCTTCTCTCTTCGATGCTTCCATATTTAATCTCTCTTGGATAGGAAGAGACAGCAAATTAAGTGGCGTAATGGGTTTGAAACCATAGACCACCTCAAAAGGACAAAGTTGTGTGGTAGAGTGAACTGCCTAGTTATATGTAAACTTCATATGTGGTAAACACTCCTCCCATTCGGCAAGATTCTTCTTGATCATAGCTCGTAGCAATGTCGAAAGTGTTCAGTTCACCACCTCCGTTTGACCATTAGTTTGGGGATGACAAGTTGTGATTTCCCAAAGTGTCTTCTAGAAATATCTCATGAACTTCACATCCCTGTCAGAAACAACCATCTTGAGTACTCCATGTAGACGCACGATATCCCTAAAAAATAGATTAGCACTATGTGACACATCATCGCTTTTGTGGAAGCTAATAAAATGTGACATTTTAGAGAATCTAACCACTACCACACAAATTGAATCATGGCCTCTTTTAGTTCTAGGCAAACCAAATACAAAATCCATTCTTATATATTCCCATGGTGTAGTAGGTGCAAGTAATGGCGTATACAAACCGTGAGGCTTCAACTTGGACTTTGACTTGTTGCAAGTAATGTATCTCTTTAGAAACCTTTCCATGTCACACCTCATCTTTGGCCAGTAAAAATGATCAGTGAGCATGAGTAGCGTCTTCTCACGCCCAAAGTGACCCATCAAACCTCCAGCATGTGATTCCTACAACAATGAAATGACGACTCTGTAACACATAATTTGTTAGCACGAAACAAATACCCATAATGGATGTGAAATTTATCCCATGCCTTCTCAATAGCACAAAAACAATATGGTTCAGCAAAATCAAATCACATAAACTCTCAAACGAGGGGTAATCTCAGCAATGCCCATTTTTATGGACTTAGGGTTTCGTGGAAAGAGAACGTTGGGGATTTCGTAGGGTGATCAGACAAACAAGGATGTCGATGTAGTCTAATTATGGAGAAAGCTCGGTTACAAAGTCGCCAATTAGCTAGATTTGATCTAGCTCACGGCAGATTGCTGGAAAAATAAGGTGCCCCTCTCTGTCGGGTCCTCCCAGCCTTTATATGAGAGGCTGGGTCCTGGATTCGATCGCCGGAGAGGTTACAAGTTTTTTATTACAATGCGAACTCTATGTCGGTTCATGACTATTCCTTGATCGGTAAGGAAAGTCTTTATTTGCCGGGTGCCTCTTGGAATCCGTTGGACCTTTGTGGGCCATAAGCTTTTATAGGCCTAGGGAAACTAATCATAGGGGCCCGATAGGTCATACCCATGTCAGTATCCCCCGAGACTCTATCCGATATTTGGGTCAAGTCTCAAAACTTTGTTTAACTGTAAGACGAAGTTTTTGCTATAAGCAGATATTCTTTGTATGTTTATACAATCACTATAGGGATTTGGTATAACAAGTCTGATGCAACCGACAAATCGTGAATAGGTTAAATGCGCTCAGGCAAAAACAATGTGAACCTACAACAAATTCAAGTCTCCAGGCTTGACTCGGTATTTGCTAGCGTCATTCAGTTCAAGCCGTGGAGGTCTTATTGAGTACTGAATCCTAGAACTTTTCTTGGGTACACGATGCGTCCATCAGTACTTTTCATCATATCATGGATATGGATTTAATACTGGCAGAGCGCATTCATGTGCGATTACCAGGCCGCACATGATGGATCCTGGAGTCTTATCTTCGTGTTGCGGACACGACATTCAGACCTGTTATCCTAGAAGATGCGGTATGCGAAATTTTATCGACTGCCTTGTTTGGCTACTAGAATAGCTGAAGTTATCGACTTTAGTTAATATTTTATCGGCTACTCCCGATGGGAGTGGCCGTATGAGGATACAAGCATGTAATACTCATCGGTATGCTTATGTTGATCTTTTCTATCAGGTGCACGACAGCGCTCCCGATGGGAGTAGCCCCCGAGGCTACACATGAGTATTTGGATTCTAGTGTAGGCTCAACTTTTATGCTTTATTTTTTCAGAAATGTCGAATCTGTAGGAGGATTTGTTTATCGGGTGTGTGATAGTGCTCCCGACGTGAGTAGCCCATGAGGCTATGTTGCGTTGCTTGCATCGGAGCATAGGCATGAAGTAGATCCTCCAGCCGAGGAAAACGTTGTGCTGAATTCTATCGAGTGCGTGAAAACGCTCCCAATGGAAGGTGCCCCCGAGTCTATGTTCGGGTGCGTGCATCAGAGCATAGACTCCAATCCTTTTATTCGGATGAACTTTACTTGATCTTTTTGAGCACTCATGATGTCATAGATGAATAATATGGCATACCGCAGTTCTGTTGATGGGACATGACAATAGTGGGTCCCATTGCACCAGTGCATGCTGACGCGTGGGTGCCGTAGCGGTGTTAATTTTACCGCATGGCCCCACGTCTGTGCGAGAATCGAGGTGTCATGTGGTCGTCGCCGAATTTACCGCGAGATTTTAACTGTGCATGATTTTTTCCTCCTTTTTATTGTAGCCACGTTTCATCATATTCTTTGTTCTCGCGCTTCATCGCCTTTGATCAAGGACTCACATTCATCCTGCATTTCTTTATATTGTGATTGTTGGGAGTTTTACTGCTCATCTTCCTCTTGCCATCGTATTTCTCCTCTCCTGTGCCGCTCTAGTGATCCATTGCGCCTTTGCCTACTAGTTCCTTTCCAAAGTTCCTCTGCTCTTCTCCCCCAGAAATCCACCATGGGAAGGTCCAAGGGATCTTCCTTCGCCATTGACACAATGTCAAGGAAGAAACAGGCCATCTGATGGGTGGGTCCAAGTGCACCGCGGGCGATATGCGCGAGGCTCAGAATGGCAACCTACTAGAGGAGGGATCGTTAAAGCTTCCTGGCAACAAGGTTACGCCTACATCCAAAGGGGGATGGAAGGTAATGTTTTTATCCTTCCTCCTTTGTGGCATGTCTCTCCCTTCCCACGAGTTCCTTCATGGGATTCGGTTTGTTTACGGCGTGCAGCTTTATCAGCTCACGCCAAACTCCATCCTCCATATCGCTAACTTCATCACCCTTTGTGAATGTTTCCTCGAGATACATCCCCATTGGGGCCTATGGAAACACTTTTTATTTGTTTGCCGCAATGCCTCCGACACTGTCATCCCTGACATCGAAGGCACAATTATCTCTATGTGCTCTGATGTGAACTACTTTAACTTGAGAACCGCGGATTCTGTCCATGGTTGGAAAGCGAAGTGGTTATACATTAAGGACGAGCAAGCCAAAGGTCAGAAGTTTGGGTTACCCCCCTTTGACCCAACTAAAACTTGTTGGAGACTTAGCTCCTAGGAGCAACGTCCCTCTGCCGAATAAATCAAAGAGGTTCAACCGCTTCTGGGCCAGATTGAAAATCTGTGCACCGCCCAATTGTTAGGTCTTCAAATCCTGACTTATTTTTTGAGGATTCGTTTCCAACCCCTCCAAGTGCGACTGGCTGTCCTGTGGACCTATACTGGTAGGAAAGATCCAATGATGATTACACTCGAGTTAAGGTTTTGGAAAAGAGGGTGAGCTTGTTCACAATGTTGACGAACAAAAGCATCGTTCCTGTCGACTGTCGGGTGAAGCCCTTCATCAAGAAAAACCTTGTTCCTAAGGTAAGGATTTATCATGTTCCTGTCATTCAAACTTTGTGGTTCGTCATGCCTCGTTTTGTAGGTTCTTGGTTTGACTTTTTACTTGCAGCTTGCTTTGATAGGGACATGACCGCTTGCTGTCTATGCATCCTTTACCCGAGGATGGCGAGCTACCCGATAGCACCACCGTATCTGAAGCTTATGATGAAGCTCCGGTCACAGCCAAAGATGATGAGGCTTCTTCTGCCAATACTTTTCGTGACACTGTGTCGATTCCCTTAGCCCATTTCGAAGAGTTTGAGATGTTCGCTGCTGCTGGCAAACGAAAACATGCTAAGCCTGTTGAAAGGGTCGAAGACTCCAACAATTCAACAGGATCCAAGCCAGAAAATATCAAACCCGTTTTTGATGCCCCTCCCCTCAAGGGGATATTTCGGATGGCGCAAGATATCAGCTCGTAAGTTACTTTTCCCTTGTCTCTATTTGTAACCTTGACCCTAAAATAGCCGCTCGACAAAAGTTCTTGTTTTTCCAGGAGCGACGAGGATGAGGATATCTCTCCAAAGTCGCCAGTTGGTGCTCCTGCTGTAAGGTTCCCAACCTTTAAAAAGGTAGAGATCCCTGTGTTTACAATGCTAGTCCCTAGATCAATAGCTAGCATCCACAGTTTAAGATGTAATATCAAGAAACAAAGGTCATAATACAACTTTATAACCAGGAATAAAATAATACATTACATCTTACATAGCTCATTTGGCTATCTCATTACAATGCAGCAGAAATAACTATATAGCATGGAGTCCTTCATCTTCAAAGTGCCACAGGCAGTCATGTTGGTTGTAGAGTTGTAATCCTATTTAACACACTTCACTAGCATCAAAAAAACCTGCAACATAATAAGTTACAGCCACAAGGGTCAATACATTTGAATTGTATTGGCGAGTTTCACTACTATGTAGAAATAAGTGGATCCTATCATTACATGCATATTTGGCTAAGTAGGGTTTAGGCTCATTTGCAGAAAGCAATATAGTTTTGTCCTATCTTTTCCAAAATAGTTTTGCTCTTTTGAAAATCTTTCTGAACTCCTTGGAAAACTCCAAGTGCTTCAAACCCCTTGTTTTCACCATCAAGTTTTACTTTGAGAAATTGGAATGTCGAGATCTTCCATAGCTTCAGGCCTTAGTTGCTCAGTATTGTCTGTAACCGGGGACACGACTAAGTACTTAGAATTTGATCTTCTGCAGAAGTTGTACACTTTACCCACATGACACAATCTCATCTTGTTGCCACCAGTGGCCGCTGGATAAGTACTCACCAAGATGGAGTACTGGCAGATTGAGAATGTGACAAAGTCTTTCCATAGGAGTCCTCCCATTACACAATGCTAGCTTGTCTACCAGGAACCTATGTAGGGTTTCAAGTTCCCTTACACAATTCTAGTTAACCTGAAGATGCCAATGCATGGGTCTTCCACTATGTAGTTGACTAAGCCTGAGCCCATTTAGCATGTGGCTGTACACGGAAGCCACTGTACGAGAAACATGTTCAATCTCTAAGTCCCTGGGTGGTTTTCTTCTAGTGCACATACAAAAAGAGATAGCCATATAAACATGGTTCCTTTTTGGAAAATTTATATAAAATATAAGTTGATAGTTTACTCTAATTAGAGTATTTGGAATATTTTTTTTAATAAAATATAATTTATTTTTAAAAAAAAATGAGTATGCCACATACGCCTAGTTTTATTATTTTCTATTTCTTTTTCTTATAAAAATATATCTTTTGACTTAGGACTCCAAAAAGGTTCAAACCAATTTCCTTAGCTTTATAATTTTATTCTTTATCATAATCACTCTTTTAAGCATACTTTTATTTTGTTTTTAGTCATTGCCTTAACTTGACTTTATTTTTCTTCCTATATTTTATAAGTTTCATATTATTTTATCTGGAGCTTCAAATAGAGTCAAACTAATTTTTATGGTTTTATATTTTTGCCCTTTATCTTTTTAGCTCACTTAGTAATTCTTCGTATATTTTAAATATGGAATATATCCAAAGTCTCATGTTGTTAAGTGGTCATTTAAACTTTGAGAAGAAAGTTATTTCTCTTAGTTTTAAAATGCTACCATGCATGCTTCATGATTTTGAGGTTTTGAAAACATGCATACAACTTCGCAAACAAAATTGTTTTAATTGATTTTTGTTTTGAAGGAGTTATATTAAATAGTCAAAAAGTTTTTGTTCCCTGTGAATTTCTAAGACTTAGTTTTTCATTTTGTTTAAGTTTTTCCACATTTCAAAATTTGCAATTTTGGGATGTGACAGACTACCACCCTTAAAAGGAATCTCGTCCCGAGATTTGGGAAGGCTAAAGGTTACAAGTTGGCTTCAAGGCAACTAGGGTACTACCACCCTTAAAATAAAGTCTCATAGGGTTACATTGATGGTTCACTTGACTATAGGTTCAACACTTAATATCAAGACAAGGAATCCTTATTTGACTCTTCTGAGTTAACTAGTTTCTGACATCCACTTCTTCTATCTCTTCAAAGTTTCCATTCATGTCAATGTGGTTCACATGTCCTTTCTGGGTCACATTGGAGTCATTTCCATTGGCTCTTCTAGCATCCTTTTTCTTGTTCTTCTCAGGACAGTCTGATGCATAGTGTCCAAGTTCTTTGCAATTATAGCATTGCAACTGGCTAATGTCTTTCTTCCTGAAAGTGTCATGTTGGTTCTGACCAAGGTCATCTCCATTGTCAGTATCATTTCCATTATTCTCACTTCCATTGTTGTTGTGGTGATGCTGATGTGGTTCAGAATCTTCATTGCTCTTTTTGAATGAATGCTTCTTCTTTGATGATCCTGAATGATTCTTGAGTTTATGCTTCCTCTTTCTGTTCTCAACTTGATTCATCTTGTTTTCCAGTATTGTGGCTTTGTCACAGAGTGATTGATAAGTTGGGACATAGGCAACAGCTAGCTGCAGGTTCAACTCATCATTAAGTCCTTCAAGAAATTTTTCTTTTCTCTTAGCATCTGTATCAACTTCATCCGGTGCATATCGTGCCAGATTGTTGAATTCTTCAATATACTCAACCACACTGAGGTGACGCTGTTTCAGGTTGTGAAACTCCTTTTTCTTCAAGTACATCACTCCAGGTGAGATGTGAGTTGTTCTGAATCCATCCTCAAAAATATCCCAAGTTACATCTTCGAGGGGAGTGGTGATTTGAAAGTTGTCCCACCATGTTGCTGCTGGTCCTTCAAGTAGAAATGCTGCAAACCTAACTTTTTCTTCATCGGTGCAACCAACAGTCACTAAGTCTTTGTTTACTGAACGTAACCAATCATTGGCTTCCATTATATCAGTTGTTCCAGAGAATCTTGTAGGCCTAAGTTTCAGAAACTTGGTGAGCATGTCAAGTGCTGGAGGATTATTCTGATTGTTGTTGTTGTTGTTGTTATTGTTGTTGTTGTTGTTGTTCTGATTCTGGATGAGTGTGGTCATCATCTGCATCAGTTGAGTTTGGCCTGTCATCAACTGTTGCATCTCAGGAGGGATGTTGTTGTTTTGGTTGGGGTTGGCACGACGGGGAGGCATCTGTTGGTTTGATAGGGATGAGTATTGGTGGATAGGTTTTTAAGAAGTTCTAACACACAATTCAAAACCAACCAAGTTCAATCAAACAATCAATCAATCAACAAGCAGCTATTCACTTAACAACTTATGAGCTTAACTCATGAGTTGAAGGAAACAACTAGTTTTCTTGAAAATAATAACTTAGTATAATCATACCTCATAGGTCAATATGATCCATACTCTAACTTGATATCAATGTCTTTGGTAGGCATTCTAATGTCTCTTGGTTTTTCACTTGTAGTCCTTAGTGATATCCAAGGTTGAAGTCCTTGGTGAAAATGTTGAAGATGTTGAAGTCATTAGAGTTGAAGATGTTGAAGTCATTAGAGTTAAAGATGTCCTTTGCACATGGTGAAGTCTTTGGCCATGGGGTAGGCTTTGTCCATCAAGTTTGAAATAGAAGAGATGTAGAATCAAAACCAAAATGGTTGAGGAAAGAGTTTACAAGATTGTTTGTAAATACGTTTTGGAACAAATACAACTCCTATTTTTCTAAGGGGTTTTGTCCAATCCTAGGGTTACAATCCTACAGGAAACACAGTGCTCTGATACCATCTGTAAGGTTTCTAACCTTTAAAAAGATAGAGATCCCTGTGTTTACAATGCTAGTCCCTAGATCAATAGCTAGCATCCACAGTTTAAGATGTAATATCAAGAAACAAAGGTCATAATACAACTTTATAACCAGGAATAAAATAATACATTACATCTTACATAGCTCATTTGGCTATCTCATTACAATGCAGCAGAAATAACTATATAGCATGGAGTCCTTCATCTTCAAAGTGCCACAGGCAGTCATGTTGGTTGTAGAGTTGTAATCCTATTTAACACACTTCACTAACATCAAAAAAACCTGCAACATAATAAGTTACAGCCACAAGGGTCAATACATTTGAATTGTATTGGCAAGTTTCACTACTATGTAGAAATAAGTGGATCCTATCATTACATGCATATTTGGCTAAGTAGGGTTTAGGCTCATTTGCAGAAAGCAATATAGTCTTGTCCTATCTTTTCCAAAATAGTTTTGCTCTTTTGAAAATCTTTCTGAACTCCTTGGAAAACTCCAAGTGCTTCAAACCCCTTGTTGTCACCATCAAGTTTTACTTTGAGAAATTGGAATGTCGAGATCTTCCATAGCTTCAGGCCTTAGTTGCTCAGTATAGTCTGTAACCGGGGACACGGCTAAGTACTTAGAATTTGATCTTCTGCAGAAATTGTACACTTTACCCACATGACACAATCTCATCTTGTTACCACCAGTGGCCGCTGGATAAGTACTCACCAAGATGGAGTACTGGCAGATTGAGAATGTGACAAAGTCTTTCCATAGGAGTCCTCCCATTACACAATGCTAGCTTGTCTACCAGGAACCTATGTAGGGTTTCAAGTTCCCTTACACAATTCTAGTTAACCTGAAGATGCCAATGCATGGGTCTTCCACTATGTAGTTGACTAAGCCTGAGCCCATTTAGCATGTGGCTGTACACGAAGCCAACTTTGAGAAACATGTTCAATCTCTAAGTCCCTGGGTGGTTTTCTTCTAGTGCACATACAAAAAGAGATAGCCATATAAACATGGTTTCTTTTGTTGCCACCTTGTCCAAGCTTGAGTATCCTTGTCCAACCAGGTGGTTCACATATAGCTTTTCAACTCTTCATATAGTCATAACATGTATCCCATCCCAAATATATAGCTGGGCTAAGCATACTACAACTACATTGTTTCCACTAAGGAATATATAAGGGTATCCTATTAGGATTTAGCATAGCATAAAATATAGAAATTCTTTTCATGCATGTTACAAAAATCCACTAAGTGTAATGAAAATAGTAGGACTTGGATGATAGTGTCACTTGCCTTTTTAATGGGTATAAATCAATATTAACTCCTCAATAATATATCTTCGATAATTTATCCTCGTCACTCTTCGTGAAATCTATCGCAAAGAAAATAAAATAATACTATATATAACACACGCACAAGCATAACAATCGAAAATGAAAATATTCAATGAATATGGAATCATGTCAAAGATACATTAAACCCCAAATATATATTTTTAATTATATTTAGCATCAATTAACAACACTAAAAAAATATATTATGGTTAAATCCTAATTAAATTTAGGTATTTTCTAATTAGGATTATGATGATATTGAGCCTAAATTCCAAAAATTATTTTACATGGTCATGGACATGGTTGGAAATACTTAATTATTCATGTTTACTGATGGAAAAAGTATCTCGTATTTATCCGCACGTATAACTTATAAGTTGCATGACCCTACTTTAATAATGGGATATGAGTAAATAAAAAGACGTGGATTTATGACTTCATCTAATAGGATTAGCATGCACGCATAGAAGGTTATTTTCTTTGCCTTTCTTTTGAGATGTGCATGAATCGTACATGGCTTGCATCGGTTCCTACATGGCTTGCACCGATCGCTTTTCTTTTACTAGAGACATGCACAGACGGGTTCTCTTTCTATTAATTTGAGAAGTGCACAACCAGTACTATTGCCGTTTTTTTGTTGAAGCTTTATTTGCTCTGCTCTTTCAGTAAATCGGTTTTAGATACTAGAACGTAACAATTTATTGTATCACCTATGAACCTCTAGATCAAGATACATGGACATATATGGAGATAACGATTCGACTATGTCCTAATTTTCATGGCGACTTTCGAATGAGATTATAGGCTACCTTTTTGTTTACAAGGAAACCAAGTGATACAATCGTTCAGATGAATAGATGCTATGAGTAGAACATGGGAGAGGGCTCACCGTCGGGAGATGTTCTCTCAATCAGAAAACACAAGCGTAGCTTAGTGGATATTCAGATCAGAAAATATCTCGTTGGATGTTGGGATGTCTTTTCTAGTGGTTTTTCTGTCCTTGGCAAATACAGGTAGCGTGAAGCTTGACTCGTTGAAGACGAAATTCGCCTCAGTGTGCCGCTCTAGGTGACAGTCTGACGGCAACCAACGGACAGCCGTTGGACAATGCGCCGGCTACTCTGATGTGGTGATCTCCGGCTACGAATTGGACCGAGCGAAGGCATCAGGTTTATGCGCATGGAATATATAGAAATAAAGTAAGAAGAATCAGGGCCTAAGTCTCTCTGTACCGGCGGTGATTAACGTCGACGTCACAGTGGCCGACGGAGCAACGGCAAGCGATTCCTGTCGCTAGGGTGCCAAAGCAAGGGTGTGGTTCTGCAGAGTAGTGGAGTGGGAGGACGTAAACTCGATCTGATCGTCGATCGGTGGAAGTCCTTGGCTGGGGCTTGTTGGTGTGGCTGCGACCTTCAATGTCGTCAAGGACAGGCTCCGACTGTGCAAAAACGAGCATCAGAATGTATGAGAGTTTGCACAGATGATGAGAAGAAACGGAGATAAGAAATTGGGTCATGGGTACCGTGTACGTACAAAAACAGCAATGGCGTCAGCTGCCGTGCGGAGCTCCGATCAGAGATTCCTCATAACGGAGAGACAATACTTGGACGTGGAGTAGTTAGGGACATGTGGTGTGAGGAGTAGAAGGCCCAGACCCATATTTTACTCACGCGAGAGCTGGATCGCCGGGATGCAAAACGAATCCACAGCCGGTTATATTCTAGACATTATGGCCACTTTATGGGATTTAAGGTGCACTGAAACGTCATTTTAATCTGTGGAATGGAACCGTGGATTAATGAGGAGTAAATTTTGTTTTTAAAGCGGAGCATTTAGAGGTCCAAAATAGATGGAATTTTAAGGGGAAGATTTGTCCATGGTATAGGTTCAGTTTATGGTTCTCTGGTTCTGATCTTAAAACACAGGAGGAAGACGACCGGTTCATTTGGGCTACGAATAGAATGGGCCTGGATTAGTTGGGCCATGGCCGAGGTCACCGTGGCTCTTTTTTTTCTGAACATTTTTCTTTTCTATCAATTGCTTTAACTTCTAAATTGATTCAAATTTGTATCAAACTTTTTGGAAAATTTATATAAAATATAAGTTGATAGTTTACTCTAATTAGAGTATTTGGAATATTTTTTTTAATAAAATATAATTTATTTTTTTAAAAAAATGAGTATGCCACATACGCCTAGTTTTATTATTTTCTATTTCTTTTTCTTATAAAAATATATCTTTTGACTTAGGACTCCAAAAAGGTTCAAACCAATTTCCTTAGCTTTATAATTTTATTCTTTATCATAATCACTCTTTTAAGCATACTTTTATTTTGTTTTTAGTCATTGCCTTAACTTGACTTTATTTTTCTTCCTATATTTTATAAGTTTCATATTATTTTATCTGGAGCTTCAAATAGAGTCAAACTAATTTTTATGGTTTTATATTTTTGCCCTTTATCTTTTTAGCTCACTTAGTAATTCTTCGTATATTTTAAATATGGAATATATCCAAAGTCTCATGTTGTTAAGTGGTCATTTAAACTTTGAGAAGAAAGTTATTTCTCTTAGTTTTAAAATGCTACCATGCATGCTTCATGATTTTGAGGTTTTGAAAACATGCATACAACCATAAACAAAATTGTTTTAATTGATTTTTGTTTTGAAGGAGTTATATTAAATAGTCAAAAAGTTTTTGTTCCCTGTGAATTTCTAAGACTTAGTTTTTCATTTTGTTTAAGTTTTTCCACATTTCAAAATTTGCAATTTTGGGATGTGACACCTGCCCATTCTCCTTCAGCTAAACCCATGAGCCAGCCAACTGGCGCAGCAGATCTTTTGGAAAAAACTGCCGCCAAACTATACTCGAAGGGTATAGGATCGTCACTTCCGAGCCGCCATTGAAAAAAAGAAGACAACGGGTGATGACCCACAAGTGTAGGGGATCGCAACAGTCTTCGCAGGTAGTATTATCCAATTTATTGATTCGACACAAGGGGAGCCAAAGAATACTTGCAAGCCTTAAAAACTGAGTTGTCAGCTCAGCTGCACCTAGAAATAGTTCTTACAAAAGTTTATCAGTAGCAACAGTTTGTAGTGCAACAGCAAAGCAATAGCAGCACTAACAGCAACAGTGAAATAGTAGCAATAGTAACAGTAACGGTAACAGTAGGATTCGAGTACAGTAGGCATATGGATGGATGGACGGGCGTTGCATGGACGAGTCTAAACATGTAACTTCAAGATCTAGGGCATTGCAGATAAATAATAACAAGCATCCAAGTACTAAACAATCCTAGGCATGTGCTCCAAATATAGTCATACATGCTTGCAATGAGAACTTGCACAACATCTTCTGTCTAGCCAGCCTGTGGCAGCGGGGCCTCTAGGGAACTACTGGAAATTAAGGTGCTCCTTTTAATAGAGCACCGGAGCAAAGCATTAACACTACGTGAACACATGTGATCCTCACACCACATCCATCCCCTCCGGTTGTGCCAATTTTTGTCACTTTGGGGCCTTTGGATCCAGACAATGATATGTGTACACAACTTGCAGATAAGATCACAAACAATACTATCATAATCATTCAATAATAAGTTTAGATCTGAGATCATGGCACTCGGGCCCTAGTGACAAGCATTAAGCACAACAAGTTGCAACAAAGTCAAATAGCACTAATAGAGATAATAGGCACTATGCCCTAAAAGATCTTATTCGATTACATGATAGAACTCATCCAATCCCTAGAATCCCCAAGCCTATAGCGGGGGATTACTCACTCATGGATGAGGGAAACATCGGTGGTTGATGGAGATGCGTTGGTGATGACGATGGCGATGATCCTCTCCAAATTCTCCGTCCCGGCAGGGTGCCAGAACGGAGTTTCTAGATCCGAATCTTGGTTTCTGCTAGCGGCGGCGAAGCGGAACTCTTTCTAGAAAACTATCAAACCCCCCTTGGTTTTTAGGTCGAAAGGCAACTTATAGGTGCATAGGGAGGCCGAGGAGGTGACTGGGGTGGCTGCACCCCCTCTAGGCACCGGGTCAGGTGGGCCCGCGCCTGGGGTGGGTGTGGGCCCCCTAGGCTCCTTCTGGCTCCGTGGGTCTTCTAGTGAAATATAATTTTTGGCATATTTTCCGGGATTTTTCCTGATAGTTCATTTTCTGCACAAAAACAAGACACCAAGGTAATTCTGCTGAAAACAGCGTTAGTCCATGTTAGTTGTATACAAATCACACAAGTTTAGAGTAGAAACAATAGCAAAATGTTCAAGAAAGTAGATACATTTTGGACGTATCAACTCCCCAAGCTTAGATTATTTCTTGTCCTCAAGCAATTCAGTTGAAAACTGAGTGCGATAAAAGAACTTTCATGAACACTTTGCTTCATATGATGTAAATATTCTCAGCATAGGAGAAGATGCTTAGACAATTCATAATAAGAAATATGAAACTAAGTCTACTCAATAGTCATTGCAAGCTATGAAGAGGAACCAAATCAATAATAATAAGTAGCATGAAACATAAACATAAGCAACATTGCAATGCTCATAATAAGGTATGATAGAGTGGTATCTCGCTTGCCTTTGTTTGAAGAGCACAATATAAATGCCAAGGCACCTCTAAAGTTCACATGAAGACTAGAAGTAAAGATATCAGAGATACAAGCATCAAAGTCATGACATAATTAACCAAGTTTTGGAACAAACACAAGAATGAAAACTATGCTCTCAAGAAGGTGCTCATAGAATAAGTGGTGACTCAACAAAAGTTGTAAAAACGGTTTTGTGAAGGTTTGAAAGGCTTACCAATGCTGAAAGGAAGGTACTCATTAGCTTTGAGCTCTAATTGCCCCTATCATTGGCATCTTCATGTGGTAAAGGTGAAACTGAGGTCCACTCTGAATCATATGCTTGACAGACCATAGAATGGGAATCCCAAGTCCCTTGAGTACGAGGGTCGCTCCGCATGCTACTCAACTTTGGTCACTTGAAAGTTCTTGTCATTGTAAATACATGCATATCATCGAGAACCACCAACGGGGTACCCCTTACACATGGTACAAGAGCTTTCCCATAACCAAAATGACAAGTTAAGCAGACAATGAGCATCTTAGCAATCTTTTTATTTACCATATGCATAGCTTTTTATTGAGGACGCTTCATAGATGCTCATGATGGTGATGCTGGAAGTTTCCACCATGATTAAGCATGGATTAGGCTAGCGGCCCAGGCGTTTGTCTAACACAATGTATAAACTCCATGAACTCAGAACCTCCCCTTTTATTTCACATCATCGACATCCATAAACAAAAGAGCAAGGAATCAACTGGATGAGATATCCAAAAAGTGTTGAAAGCATTCCCCGTGACAGCACGGTTCTGCTAACTCCTAGTATATAATAAGCAAGCATATAACTTTCATGGACTAGTAATAATGGTTCAAGATTATTAAGCGTAAGGAATAAAGTGTGCCATCAAGTTCATGAGAGATTTACTAACTTTCTCAAAACAGACAAACATTTTATTTTGGAAGAAAACACGGCATATGGAATATGCACTGAAATAGCGAATGATGCTAATAGGTAGGTATGGTGGACACAATTGGCAATATTGGTTTTGAGGAGTTGGAAGCACAGGTAGAGCACATACTCAGTGCATGTGAAGGCTAGCAATAGAGAGGGAGCGACAAACGAGAGAGCAATAGCTGTCATAATCATGCTTGCAACAAAACAGGACTAACTATGGCACTAAAGTGATACAAGAACTCTGAGGCAAAATAAATCATCGAGGCTTACTGACTATTGATTAGTCATATGCATGCGTGAGCATGTGCCATGTTGATTCACATGAACAGTCAGAGGAGGATACCACAATATCATACCAAAGTATGTGCAAGCAAACATTCATATGACATGCTACAAACTATTAGCAAGCTGGAGCTAATCATAGACAAGCAAGAACTACTAAGCATCCATAATGACATACACCTTACACAAACAGGCTAAGCATGCTCACAATGAAGAGTATATGTACAAAAATGAAACAAATAGAGTTCGTTACTAGCCTCTTACCACACCTCGAGTTGTCTTAATCTTCATTATTGCCCTTCACTTGTGTGACTTGAATGAAACCAAAATCCACTGAGGACGGCTGAACCCTGCAAAGAACTCACAAACAAAAGAAGAACAACAAATACTTTTGGTATTTTCGATTTTTTTAGAAATAAGCAAACCAAGAAAAACCAAACAAAAACAAAGAAAACCAAACAAAGTAAAATATTTTTGGATTTTTTCTTTTAGGGCACACCAAAGCAAAGAAACAAACCAAGATAAACAACGAAAATACTTTTGGTATTTTTGGGTTTTTAGAAAGAAGCAACAAAGACCAAAAACAAAGCGAAAACAATGGATATACAAAGAACCGACCGAACATGATATATATATGAGTGTCATGTCGGTATACCTCCCCCAAGCTTAGGCTTTTGGCCTAAGTGGGGCTCAATCCCATGGTTCCCAAGTAGATGCACCTCCGTAGTATGTTGAGGAAGCTCCCTCGTCCTGGTACGAGCTCGAGGCCTCCCCTGTGTACGCAGAGGGGTCGTATGATGGTGCTTCCTCCTAATAGTGCTCGTGTAAGTTAAGAGAACACAGGTTGTCATCCATCTCTGCCTTCGAGCGTGACCAAGGTCCCTGAGAAATACTGAACAAAGTAGTTTGGGGTAGAGGGATCTCTCTCTTCCCTGTCAATAAACAACATTCTATAAACCAAGTTCTCGAGAGTATAGCTAGTGGTGACAAAGTGGTGTGCCTTCATGGCAGCAAGATCAAGCCTCTGAGGAGCCAAAACTGTATCATGAGGATCAACAACAATGTCCAAGGAAGCTGCTATACGAGTAGCAATAATTCCCCCATAAATGGGTCCCTTAGCAGCTAGGCGACGAGAAATGGGGGAACCAAGATTATGCGTATCCTCATTGTTGAGTGCAGCAGCTAAGAAGGCCAATTGATAGTTGGAGATATTACTAGTGTTCTCCCTACCAAGAACACTGGTGGCAAGATAGTAGGCAAAATACCTGATGGTTGGAAGTTGAATGTTCTTTATCTTCCCTCACCGAGCTCTATGATCATCATCATTGGTTATTCCTCGGTAAAGCTCTAACAAACCAGCGGGTAGAGCTTGAATCTTCTTTGATGACCCAGTGGTACCAAGTCCCAGGGCCTTGCAAAATTTATTCAATGTCATAGAATGAACCCTGTCATAAATTTTGAAAGACACACAAGGCTTGAATATACTGTTCGTAAAGGAGAAACTCACCACAAATGTTTTAGTAAGCAAAGCATATTGTGCACTCTCATCCTGCATGTAACTTGTTAGACCAGCTCTTTGTACCAAAGTCATAAAATCATTAAGAATCCCGGCAGCTCGTAAGAAGGCTTGGCAAGGAAAGTGGAGGGGTGCGCATCCCCTTCATCCCCTCGTCACCAAACCGCAGAGTGATGAGATCCTCATTGTAGGAGGGTCTAGTACTGGTAGATGACCTTGGAAGCCTTGCCCTTCTAGGTGAATCACTCTCAAATATATCACCAAATGTGTGGTGGTCCATGACTTCCCTATTCTGAAATTTTAAACAACCATCAAACCAAGTGATTTCTAAGTTGATAAATGATGAGCAACTACTATAGGAACTTGCTAGAGGACTACACATGCATCAAAACAAAGTTTCTAAGCAAAGAACAAGCATTCAAGCTTAAACAACCTGTCACCTATAGTAGCAAAATACTCAAGATACAATCTACCAATCACAAAACTAATTGGACAAGTGGAGGAGGCACATACCAAGGAGCAATCCCTCCAAAAATCAGCACTTGAGATGGGCTGAACAAGGAGATCGAAAGAAGGTGGCTTTGAGGAGGCAGCCTGGAGGAGCCCAGGTGGGCCAGACCCCCCCCCCCAGGCGCCGCCACCTGGTAGGCCGCGCCTACCAGGGGTCTGGTGGCCTGGGGTGGCCCCCTGGGTCACCTCAGGTGCCACTCTGCCCCTTTTTTCGAGGAAAAAATTATTTTGAATTTTCTGGGATTTTTTGGGAAACTTTATTTGGCCAATTTTCAGGGTATGAAAATTGATTTTCTCGCAGAAACAGCTTTTTTCAGAAGAAGCAAAAGCAAACCAAAAGCCAAACTACATGAGCTCTAAGAAACTCAAACAAGCAAACAACTAGCAAAAACAAAGCTAAAGCAAAGACTAGGAATGAAAAAGGAAAAAAGAAAGCAAGTATAACCACAGTGGAAACATTAATTTGTTCATTAAAATACTTTTGTTAACAAGGTTGATCAAGTCTTGTTACCAAAACAATCTTATATGAAACAAAAAAATTCATTCCACAAGGTGATTATGTTACCTCATACTTGATATCAATGGTCCCAATCATAATAGTTTCAAAATTTTCTTGTGGAATGGGACAATATATTTCTCCAACCTTTATGCTCTCAATATTTTCAATGGAATTCAGGCAATAGCTCTTAACAACGTTCTTGGGGAAATAGACAGTATGCTCTTTGTCATCAATATTAAATGTTACTTTTCCTTGATTACAATTAATGACAGCACCTGCAGTATTAAGAAAAGGTCTTCCAAGAATAATAGACATATTATCATCTTCCAACATTTCAAGCACAAAAAAATCAGTCAAAACCAAGCAATTATGAGCTACTTGAACAAGAACATCCTCACATATACCAACAGGAATAGTAGTTGACTTATCAGCCATTTGCGAAGATATATCAGTTGGTATCAACTTTTCTAGCTCGAGTCTCTTCTAGAGGGAAAAAGGCATAACACTAACTCCATCTCACAAATCACATAAAGCAGTTCTAACATAATTATTCTTAATGGAGCAAGGAATAGTTGGTATACCTGGATCACCAAGTTTCTTTGGAACATTACCATTGAAGGAGTAATTAGCAAGCAAAGTAGAAATCTCCTCATTAGGAATCTTCCTTTTATTAGAGACAATATCCTTCATATAATTTGAATAAGGAGGCAAATTAATAGCATCAGTCAAAGGAACTTGCAAGAACAAAGGTTTCATCCACTTACAAAACTTGTTGTAGTGTTCTTCCTCCTTTGACTTGTGTTTCTTACTTGGAAAAGGCATAGGTTTCTGCACCCAAGGTTCTCTCACTTTACCATGTTTATTAGCAATAAAATCTTCCTTAGTGTACCTAGTGTTAGTGTGCTTCTCAGGTTCTTCCTCACCTTCCTCCTTATCAGGAGACTCTTTTTTATCATTACCACTCTCAGTTTCAGCATCAGAGACAGATATATACTATTAGGATCTACAGCAGGTTCAAGTGGTTCCCCAACTACTTTATGTTTCTTTTTCTTTCTCTTGCGAGGACTACCACTATCTTCACCTTGTTGGGAATCCTGCTCTATTCCTTTAGGGTTTCCTTCAGGATATAAAGGATCTTGAGTAGCCATACCACTCCTAGTTCTAATTCCATAAGCATGTTTATTTCCTGAAGCATTAACTAGCATATCTTTTTGCACCTTAGCAAGTTAATCAAGTTGGGTTCGAACCATTTGAAAGTGTTTACAAAGCATTTTAATATCATTAGAAGTTCTTTCCATAATATCTTTCAACTCATGGATAGCCCTAGAGTTTTCCAATAAATGATTCTGAACTTGTTTATTAAAATACCCTTGTTTAACAATAAAAGTGTCAAGTTCCTCTAAACATTGATCAGTAGGCTTACCACAAGGAATATCACCTTCATCAAAGTGTTGGAGAGAGTGTACCTCAATAGTAGATCAGTGAGGAACCGGCTTACATAATTCTTCTATAGGAGGTATATTCTTTACATCTTCAGCTCTAACACCTTTCTCCTTTAGACATTTCTTAGCTTCTTTCATCACTTCATCATTTAATGCAATAACTCCCCTCTTCTTTGGTGTTGGTGTTGGAACTGGTTCAGGCACAACTGGTTCATGAGTAATTGGCTCAGGTGTATTAGCTCAATTGAATTCCAATCATCATAATTCTTGCTTATCTTAGCCATTAATTCTTTAGCATCTGTAGGAGTCCTTTTCCTGAAAACACAATCAGCAAAGCTATCTAGGTAGGTCCTATAATCATCTGTTAGTCCATTATAATAAATATCAAGAAGCTCATTCTTAGGTAATGGACATCCAGGATGTGCATGAATCAAGGCACAGAACCTTGTCCATGACTCAGGCAATTTCTCTTATTCTACCTGTTTAAAATAAAAAATCTCTGCAAAGCAGCATGTCTAGCACTGGGAGGAAAATATTTCTGGAAGAAAGAAGCAATCAGGGCTATAATGGAGCCAGGAAGTAATCCATTAAACCAAGCCCTAGCTTCTCCTTTTAGTGAAAAAGGGAAGATCTTAGCAACAAAGTACTTGCACATCTTAAAATCATTAGAGAACAAAGCACTCATAGTAGAAAAGCTCATTCATATGAGCCACAACACTCTCATTTTCAGTCCCACAAAAAGGTTCTTTCTCAATAATATCTAAATAAGATAAATCAAGAGAGAAATCATAATCTTCATCTTTAATATCTATGTGAGAAGTGGCAAACTTAGGATTAGAGGACATCTTAGGCATAATAGTATGTCTAGCAAGGAGACTCTTAATAGCACTAGTACCATGTGTGTTTCAGCACTCTTCAACAAAATCACCAGTGAACTCAATGTAACCATCATCAATATCATAA
This sequence comes from Avena insularis, assembly GCA_023614405.1. Classification (NCBI taxonomy): domain Eukaryota; kingdom Viridiplantae; phylum Streptophyta; class Magnoliopsida; order Poales; family Poaceae; genus Avena; species Avena insularis. The sequence continues at coordinate 130,438,431 of CM042697.1, read as the reverse complement.
CTCTCACTAGCCTCAGGTGAGCTAATAGGTGTAACAGTGTCTTCACTAGGAGTTTCGGTATTTCCTAGACTAGCCATAGTAGCATCTAGAAAAGGACCTAATGAACCACTCGCATCAAGCACAGTAGAAATAACATCATGAGCATCAAAAGCAGTTTCAGACTCAGCAGTAGTAGCAGTGTGTGTAGCATGTGTATGTGGTGGTGGTGTAACAAGCTTACTTATGACAGACGGTGAATCAAGAGCAGCAGAGGTGTTTAGGACTGTACCTCTTCTTGTAGTGGATGGTAAAATAGGGAACTTTCCATCACGAGACTTCCCCATGATGAAAGGAATAGCAGTGAACAAAAATAGATCCAAGTGAACTTACAAATAAAGCTATGCTCCCCGGCAACAGCGCCAGACAATAGTCTTGATGACCCACATGTGTAGGGGATGTCAACAGTCTTTGCGGGTAGTATTACCCAATATATTGATTCGACACAAGCGGAGCCAAAGAATACTTGCAAGCCTTAACAACTGAGTTGTTAGTTCAGCTACACCTGGAAATAATTCTTGCTCATAGAAGTTTATCAGTAGCAATAGTTTGTAGTAGCAACAGCAAGCAATGAGATAGAACATCAACAATTAAACAAAGAGCAATAGTATGATGTGATGCAGTAGGATTCGAGTGTGGTAGGCATAGGGATGGATGGACGGGCGTTGCATGGACGAGTCTAAACATGTAACTTCAAGATCTAGGGCATTGCAGATAAATAATAACAAGCATCCAAGTACTAAACAATCCTAGGCATGTGCTCTAGATATATTCATACATGCTCGCAATGAGAACTTGCACAACATCTTCTGTCCAGCCAGCCCATGGCAGCGGGGCCTCTAGGGAACTACTGGCAATTAAGGAGCTCCTTTTAATAGAGCACCGGAGCAAAGCATTAACACTCCGTGACCACATGTGATCCTCACACAACAGCCATCCCATTCGGTTGTCCCAATTTTTGTCACTTTGGGGCCTTTGGATCCAGACAATGATATGTGTACACAACTTGCAGATAAGATCACAAATAATACTATCATAATGATTCAATAATAAGTTCAGATCTGAGATCATGGCACTCAGGCCCTAGTGACAAGCATTAAGCACAACAAGTTGCAACAAAGTCAAATAGAACTAATAGAGATACTAGGCACTATGCCCTAACAGATCTTATTCGATTAAATGATAGAACCCATCCAATCCCTACCACCCCAACCCTATATTGGGGGATTAGTCACTCATGGATGAGGTAAATATCGGTGGTTGATGGAGATGTGTTGGTGATGACGATGGCGATGATCCTCTCCAAATTCACCGTCCCGACAGGGTGCCAGAACGGAGTTTCTGTATCCGAATCTTGGTTTCTGGTGGCGGCGGCGGAGTGGAACTCTTTCTGGAAAACTATCGAATCCCCCTTGGTTTTTAGGTCGAAAGGCAACTTATAGACGTAGAGGGAGGCCGAGGAGGTGCCTGGGGTGGCTGCACCCCCTCCAGGCATGGGGTCAGGTGGGCCCGCGCCTGAGGTGGGTGTGGGCCCCCTAGGATCCTTCTCCGTCACTCCTTCTGGCTCCGTGGGTCTTCTGGTGAAATATAATTTTTGGCATATTTTCCGGGATTTTTCCTGATAGTTCATTTTCTGCACAAAAACAAGACACCAAGGTAATTCTGCTGAAAACAGTGTTAGTCTGTGTTAGTTGTATCCAAATCACACAAGAAACAATAGAAAAGTGTTCGAGAAAGTAGATACGTTTTGGACGTATCAACGGGCAAAGATGTGGAGATAGCCAAGAATCCCTCAAAGCCCGATATGAAATATTTGATTACCTTGCTTTCCTTATTCCTTGAATTTTTATCCGCTATAGCCGCTGAGTGACTTTATCGTCTTGTGCAGCCATGGATGCACGAGATGGTTTAAATGACCTCTCGTTTCATCAAGATCCTTCATCAAGCCGAACAATCCAAAGGTTTTCCTCTCATTGTCCTTATCTACTTATGCTTGTTCCAATGTTTTACTTACCCAATCATCATACTTTGTTGCAATTGCTGCTAAGGAATCTGTGGTCATTCGGGACCAAGCTCTGTGGAGGGTGGACGAGCTACAGGCCAAGCTTAAAAGACAAAATTATTGCTAGAGAAAGCCAAACAAGATGCCGTTGCCGAAGCCACGGCTGCGCGGGATGAGGATCTTCGCCTTCGTATTGATGCTTTGAATTCCTCCTTGACTAGTAAGTCACACCATACATTTCTCTGTCATATATTTGTTATATATTTTTGATTTATCATGTCCTAAATTGATGCCACTCTCTACAGAAACAACTGGTCAATCCCTGGCTGTGGAAGATGATCTATGATCCAATCCTTTGTCTGATGTTGTTAGTGTCTTGGAGGCGAATAGAGTGCACGGATGCAACCTTTTGGTTTGCTCACGCCACACCTTGAAAGCTCTCTATGCTGAGACTTCTCTGACAAGGAAGTACTTGCCAATCTAAATGATCTGGTGACCATATTCAACGCTGATCCTAACCCATTGATGGGGTATAGCCTAATGCAGGCGAAGGATGGCGCGGAGATTTAGATGGTGCTGGAGCTGGCCCATGGCAAAAATATCGACTGGAAGAAGGTTAGATCTTCTCTTCCAATCAAGGACGTAGGCAAGGAAATTGATCGCAAGCCTTACATAAAGAATGCGAGGAAATTTTCGCGACTGCTCTTATCAATTGGCACGGGTCAGGAAGTTCCTGATGCCAAGAATTCAGCCGGTACTCCTTCTGCGAGTGCTGCTGCCCCTCCAAAGCCCGTGGCTAAAGCTCCTTCGTCTAGCATCACTGCGTCTGCTGAAAAAACTTCCTAGCCCTAGATCCCTTATATCTTTTGCTTAATGTTTGTAAAAGACTGGTTCCGATACTTGCTATTTTATCGGGTTATGCTGCAAAATACAATGTTATATCCTTGTATATATTGCTCCTCTTTTGTTGGTTCTTTGCTTTGTCTCCGAATATCTAAATGTCTGAATTTTCTAGATCTTTCCAGATGATGTCTGATTCTTCTAGTCCTTCAATTGATCCTTCTATGCCTATTTTTTGTGCGACACCACCTGATAACTTGGTTACACATGTTGTTGATCCTCCGTTGTATGCTGAAAAGATCCAGCACATAAAACGGCTGGAAACTGATCTTCTGGTTGTATAAGCTGTAATTGATGTTGCCCAATCAAAGACGCGGAAAACATGGGATAGTGAAGCCTTTCTTTCGTAAGAAATTTCCAGTGTGAGCAAAAGGATGCTCTATAAGTATCTCTCGTAGAGCCCCCAAGCCTTTTATGTGTAGCTGAGAAAATGACTTTGACTCCTGATTTGTCTAGGCATCCGATTAAATGAGGTGGAGGTAGGTCATCGGCTGCGTATTCGGATGAATGAGCTGATATAACCCTCTCGGGGTACTAGTGCGATTTTTGTACTGACTATTAACGCGCCTTCACACTTGCTCTTCTCCAAGATTGGGTATCCGAGGTGGAAGAATTTGTAGAGTGCTGCCGCCAAGCATTAGCTCGAGTATATAATGTGTTATTTCCTCGAGATCCGCAACCTCAGGTCCTTGCCGCGTTGATGGAGAAATTTCAGCAAGGTGAGAGGATCCACCGTTATATCAAACTTGAACTTGTTGATGGTTCTAAACTAGAATTTGCTTGGTTGCACACTCATTACCCAACTCCTGACTTGGATTACATATCTTGGCATCTTCCTTCTCCGCCAGGTGGTTTTACCATGGATCCCCATTATTAAGTTGCTCGTCGCCCTGCTATTCGGATCATTCGAAGAATGCTGGATGAAGACGAAGAATTTTTCACGAACTTTGAGGTGTAACTTAGTACTTGTAGAAGTTCTTGCACGTAAGATGTAGAAATTTGTATGTAAATTCTGTCCTGCTTTGTATATGATGCAAACGCGTATTTTTGTGTTTTTCTTTGAAAAATTTCTAGGATTTTTCCCTTTGCGAAACCCTTTCGTTTGCCTGACACCCTGGGGCTGAGTCAGCTACTCAGTTCAAGGCTTTTGAGCTGGAAGGCATAGCCGAATATATGTTGCGCTATGTAGAGAAGTCATCGAATATTGGGTAAAATTTTTGTAAATACTTATGTTAAGATGAGCCCTCGAGTGTCGTGTGAATGGTAAAAGACAATAGCGTACTAGGGAAAGTGTAGACTGAGTTTTAGGAACTTAGCTTTATTGATCTTCAGATATGGAGGTACATGTGGCATAATTGCCTTGAATATAAATAACGAATCTTTGGCTGAGTAGCCTAGCCATAGGCTTGATTGAATGTAAATTGTATAAAATAAAAGATCCTAAGCGTAGAAACGTCACAGATGTGCAATATTCCACGGGTTGGAGTACTTGACTCTAGTCTTCTTGTCTTATAGCCGATATGCCCCATTGGGGATTACTTCAGTGATGATAAAAGGCCCTTCCCACGGGGATTCCAGTTTGCGATGTCCATATTGTTTGAGGCAAAGGACCAGGTCCCCCACGACGAAGGAACTCGGACGCAATTGACGGCTATGATAGTTTCACAGGTTCTGGTGGTATGATGTTGCTCGTTGCAGAGCGACGTCCCTTGCTTCGTCGAGTGTATAGACGTCATATTCGAGTGCTTCTTGAGAAGCTTCTTCGTTGTAAGCGACAACCCGAGGAGCATCATGGGTTATTTCGACTAGAAGCACGGCCTCAGCTACATGGACCAGAAAGAAGGCAGTTTCTTGCATAGCGGTATTCAGAGTTTTGCGTAAGCTCCGGAAGATGGAGGGTAGTTTCTCTACCCAAGCGCCCTTTTCTATATTGAGAGGGGCCAACAGTCTTTTCTTGAGACCACTGGTGATGAGGACGTTGGCTTTCTCGACTTGCCCGTTTGTTTACGGGTGAACTACCAAAGTGTAGCTGATACTTATGCCCATATCTTTGCAGTAGTCCTTGAGTTCATTGGATGTGAAGTTTTTTCCATTGTCGATGATGATGTTGTGAGGCACCTAGAAGCGGAAAACTATCTACTTGATGAAGTTGACGGCCGAGGTTGCGTCTTGGCTGGTGACGGGTACTGCCTCGATCCACTTGGTGAATTAGTTGACTACAACTAGCAGAAAGATGTGGTCACCAGGCAATGATTTGTGGAGTTTTCCCACCATGTCATGGCCGAGCGAACGACCAAGACAATGGTATGAGGGCCAATTCCGTTGATGGTGTGTTGGGATTATTTGCGAAGCGCTGGCATGCTTCACATGTTCTCACGATATCCTTCGTGTGGAACGCTGTAAGCCAATAAAATCCTGCTCGAAAAGCTTTTGTGGAGATTACTCGGTTGCTGCCATGATGCCCGCAGATTCCCTCGTGTATGTCCTTGAGTATGAGCTTTCCTTCCTAGGGTGTGACGCATCGCTACAGCACTCTTGAGATGCTTCTCTTATAGAATCCTTGGAGTGTTGGGTAATACGCCTTGCCTCAACTGTGTCCTCCGATAGTTCCCTGTGCATCATGTATGCTACATATGGTTGCGTCCATGTGGTCTCTATCATCATCACTTCTGCGGGTTCCTCCTCTTCCACAAGGTTTTCCTCCTCGGGTTCTTCTGTTGGTGCAGCCCCCGAGTCCTTTGCAGATTTGGCCTCTTGCGTGTAGCTTTTACCAAAGCATCCACAATTTTCTTGGGTTTGATGGAACGCTCTGCTATTTCCTCCCAGAACACGCCAGGTGGCACGGGGAGACATAAGGATCCAATGTTCGCCAGAGTTCCGGCTTCCTCATTGCTCGCTCATCTAAGATGGGACACCTCTCACCCATCGATGTGGGCTTCTATGATGTTGTGCAGGTCCTGATACGCGATCATATTGTCGTTAACAGCATCACACTTGTTCTTTACTTGCTGCGCCACAAGGTTTGAGTCGCCGAAGATTTTGAGGCAAGTTGCGTCGCAGGCTTCGGCCATACGCATGTTGTGCAATAGGGCCTCATATTCGTCTTCATTGTTCGATGCATTGGGGAAAATCATCCACAAAATGTACCGCATTTTATCACCTTGTCGTGACATCAATATTACTCCAGCTCCTGCTCCTTCTGTCTGTTTGGACTCGTCGAAGTACATTGTCCATGCGCTGGATAGGTCTGGGGGACCCGCACATTGATGTTCTGTCAACTTTGTGATAAAGTCAGGCAGCAGTTGACATTTTATTGCCTTTCACTTCTGAAGTAGATAGTCTATGCCCCAAAGAGAGACATGCCCTGTAGCTTCTGGATTGTTGAGTATATTGGAGAGAGGGGCCTCATTGACGACCACTATCAGGTGCTCCGAGAAGTAATGGAGCAGTTTGCGTGATGTCATGAAGACGCCGTATGCGAGTTTCTGATAATGCGGGTACCTTTGTCTGGAGGGCGATAGAACCTCACTAAGGTAATATACCAGCCTCTCGAATCCATGGGTTTTCCTTCTCTGGGTCTCTCCATGACCAAGACTGTACTGACTACCTGATCCATGACGGCTATGTAGAGTAGTAAATGTTCTTTTTCTTTGGGTGACAGGACGATAGGTGATGCCAAAAGTGTTTTCTTGAGTGCTTCAAACACTCGCTGGGTGTTGGGGTATGACCCTAGTGTAGGGTTCGCAACATAGAAAACAAAAAAATTCCTACGATGGGAACAACTATGTACCAAGATCTATCTACTAGATACAAACAACTGGCGGATGTACATTCGTAGAGAACATACCCTTGAAGACCGACAAAGCTTAACGAGTCCAAACTCGTGGTTGATGTATATGATCTCTTGCCGATCTCAAGATCGAGAGGAAGTCCTAGCACCGCAAAACAGCAGCGCATCCGTGCTCGCACACACGTTCGAGGCACCGAGCAATCTCCGCCTCCTCGCTCCAGCGATGCAGCGGAAGCACAATTCTTTCTTGCCGAAAAGCCACCGGGAACATGTATCTCGCTAGTCCGAGACCATGGGGGATAAATTCTAGAGGGGGGAGAGATCCTTCACGAGGAGGTGTGAGTGAGAAGTGAGAGGAGGGGCTCCTTATATAGGGGAGGGGGGATCCCAAGGGGGCATGGACGCCGGCCAAAGAGGGTTCCCCCACCTCTCCCTCATTCATGTGGGTGGACACTCCACTCACAAAATGGCCCTTCAATTTTCTCCACTCAAAAACCCACTCAAATTCCCATTAAATTTCCACCAAATTTAATGCAAACTCTCATTAAATAAAACTCTTTTATTTTATTCAGAATTTTGTCAATTACTTTAATGACAAACATTCACAAATAACCCCTTGCTAGAATTCTATTTCACATGCATAACCACTTTATGCAATTTCACCAGAAAACCTGTTTCGGTATCTAGTGAAATAAATTCCTGCGCTTGTTATTCTTTTCGGCATGAAACTTTTGCTCCAAATGGATGTCGGTGTCTCTTAAGTGTGTCACCCTACGGTTCGCGAATAATGCAGACATGATCGAGACCCCTCTCAGATCAATAATCAGAAGCGGGATCTGGAGACCCATACTGACTCCCACACATTCAACGATGACTTTCTTGTGATCGTCGGAACCTTGTACGCTAGTATCTTAATCCTTTTGTTTCGCGATATATTACATGTCCGAGATTCGATCATCGGTATCTCCATACCTAGTTTGATCTCGTTACCGACATGTACTCTTTTCTCATTCCCGTGATATAACATTCTAGTGATCAAATCACTTGCTTGCAAGCTAACCAATGTGATGTCACCGAGAGGGCCCAGAATATATCTATCCGTCATCGGGATGAACAAATTCCACTCTTGATCCATGGGCCTCAACATAACACTTTATTAGTTCTAAATCCATCTTTATAATCACCCTGTTATGGTGTGATGTTTGATGTTATCAAGAAACTCTTCCGGTGTTAGTGATTGACATGATCTCATGGTCTAAGGATTAGGATCACTCCGTAAGTTGTTATAGCAATATAAACTCAATGACTTTGATCGTAATGCTATACTTCGGATGAATGTTCATCACACCATTACACTAATGTTGTGACCTCGTTATTAACAACATCCAATGTCCATGATCAGGAAACCTATGATCATCTTGTTAATCAACGAGCTAGTTTATGAGAGAGGCATAACTAGGAACTTTCTGTTTGTTTATTAAACACACATGTATTAACGTTTCCATATTAATACAATTATAGCATGCAAAATAAACATTTATCATAAACAAGGAATACGATAATAACCACTTTATTATTGCCTCTCGGGCATATTCCCTTTAGTCTCCCACTTGCACTAGAGACAATAATCTAGTTTGAAAACTTTGCGTATTGAACACCTATGGCTTTCTGGTGTTCCATATACACAATTGCAAGTGGTTAACATAATCTACGGATCTGACGCTTCAGGTCTGTGTGTATTTGCATGTCTTTGCGTATTCACGCATCACTCATTCTCCAATGAGATGGCATTATATAAAATTTGGTCTTTTGGTGAGACCTTTAGTTCCTTGGGGTTAAATCACGTTGATACTATTGTCATACAATACATCTTTAGTGTTAGCCCGTTGCAACCACACCTTAGTTTGATAAAAAACTACTTGACACAAATTTCCTCCTTTGCTGCTACTATAGTAGTCATATACTTAGCCTTTTGTTGTAGTATTCGTCACAATGTCTTAACTTTGGAATTCATCCAAATCCATCATGGAATCTCCTTTCCATTACATTGTGCCACCCATAGTTTAAATTGAGATAAACTTAATTTGTATCTTGTGATAAAACTAGTATCAATGTAACGCTTTACAATGAACTATTTGTAATTGTTTGTCACCTCTACACAAATATATTCTTAGTTCTTCCAAAAGATCATAAGAATATTCTCACTATCGTCCAATGATCATTTTATGATTCATTCTGGTATATGCTCATAACACTTAGAGCATAGGACATATCTGGATGTGTACATATCATGGTATGATTGATCAAAACATTCTCGTGATTTCACTCATCAAGTTTCAAAGCACTTGAATCTTGTTTCACTTATCAAGTGTCGATACACTTGAATCTTGATTCAATTACTTTCCATGCGACAAGAACCGTTTCTTGTCGTTTCTATATTGAACTCCTTCAATATCTCATATATGTACGTTTGGCCCAACCATATTAGCGTTACCGTCTATCCACTATAGACATTCATGCTAAATATTCGGGTTTTGCCTAAGTCTTTCATCAAAATGAAATCCTTAACCTTTGTCAATAAAAGATACATCATTTCTAATCAACAAGATGTCCTTCACATAATGTATTAGAAATATGTCTCAGCGCTCCCACTTAATTTCTTGCAAATGCAAGCATCTTCATCGTCTTCAGATGAAAACTCCTTTTTCATCATGGTGAAGATTCCAACTCCACGATGCTTACTTCAACCGTTGAAGTTTGCATGCCCTTTTTTAGCATCCTTTGAATTAACAAAACCCTTTGGACCATGTCATGTACACGTCCTAGGTAACCATTCTATTATAAGAACTTTGTTTTGTTTATTCATCTACCATATACCAAATTATATGTAGTGGTTGCTACTTTAATCCATTCAGACTAAATATCGCTATGAAAGATCAAATCTTGTCATAGTCAACTTTTTGAACATTGTCATAAAATACTTTATGACATGTCGAATATTTCATAGATGTGAGACATCCATGTCTGTTTCTTTATAGATCCAAATACGATCAATAGGTTTTTACACCTTTTCGGAGGGTCTTCCAAGTTCAAAACTTGATTTCTCGTGTATGGAACTATCACAGATTTTATGGCTTCAAGCCATTTGACGGAGTCAGGGCCCATCATCGCTTCTTTGCATATAGTCGGTTCATCATTGTCAAACAATAATGATTTACTCTCAAATCTTAGTATTTGATTGTTTATCCGACCGACTTGGTTCAATAAGAACTTAGATCTCCGTGACCACAACCTTTGAGGCACATAAGCTATGAGCATTATGGCAGCCTCCGGAACCATTTCCGGCGCTGCGCAACTCAGCACATTTAGCTAAGGTCCGTTAACCTTATCAAAGTTCTATTGTCATCCTACTTAACTTTTATGAAAAATTTCTTCTTCAAGAAACTTCATGTTTCAAGCGACAAACCCTTTTGTCCTTGGTGTTATGGAGGAATAACCAATTGTTATTCGAAATAACCTACAAAGACATGCTCATTCGACTTTGGTTGTAAACATCTTACTTATGTTTAGCATACCAAAATTTAAGAAATGACAACTTGGGTTTTACCCCAAAGCATAACTTCCATGGTGTCATTTCAACGGATCTAGATGGAGCTCTTTTCAGTCAAAAAGCATTGGTCTGTAAAGCTTTTAATATTTTAAACATAATGGCAGTTTTATAACACCTTAGATCCAACCATGTTAAACAAGGTTTCATTACAAATCTCAAACACTCCATACTCCTATGGTGTTTTGGGAGATGTAAATCTAGGTGTTTTGCTAAACTTGCAACTCAAATAAATCCCTTTATGATAAAATCATAATTCATTTATTTTTCTTGTTACACTTGTAAGTCAAATAAATCCCTTATGATAAAATCATAAACCATTTATTTTCTTGTCACAATGATTTTCACTTCATCTTGAAAGCCTTTGAACATTTTCAAATATTTCACACTTCTTTCTCATTAAGTGAATATTCACTCAAATTTCTGGAGAAAGTATATGAAGTTGAAACCATCGCCATTTGACTACACATAATGGACTACATACATCGATATGTATAAATTCCAATATTTTAGTCGTTTGTTCTTCTTTGGCCTTTGAACGAAGTTTTAATTATCCCGAGGAAAGTCTCACAAGCGTCAGTTGATCAAATAAAAGACTCCAAAAATCCATGAAAATGGAGTTTCTTCATGTTTTATTTCTGATATAATTTAAACAGCGATGTCACTTCATAAGTGATCTTTCAATCATTTGTCTTGCGACATTTTAGCATTAGGCTTTATGGATGTGATTTCTCCAACTAGATTTGTAAATCATCCATCTTATATGGAATATGGTAATTATTTGAACAACCTTTGTTCTCATAATACCTGATTTAAATAACAATTATTAAAACAAATCTTGAAGTCAAGCTTTGATGTCAACGAGAAATACAAACAACGGTTTGTTTGTTTTTGATGAACATCATCACATATTCTCTTGCTAGTTACTTAGGCCATTGTGGTTCATAAATTGCATCGTTTCGTATGAAAATTCATACCAAACCAATTCGGTATCCAATACCCAAGAACCACATTGTTTAACAAGCAAAGAATACAACCATAACATGTATATCATCTATATACCTAAATTGGATATTTCCAATCTTTTCTTTTCTGCCAAATATATTTTATAGATTCTCTTTCAGCATTTCCTTTTCCCTTTTAAAATAATCTATCAACATCAAAAGTGGTGCCATATACATGACACATAGTCCAAAGCATGTATATTCAAATAATAATACCTTTGGACTTGCACTTCGAAGTAGATCACCATCATCAAAATGATCGGTATTCTTTCAAAATCCATTCTTTAGTAATCTTTTAGTGTAGTAAACATTTTACATACATATTCTATTCACCCTTATCATGACGACTTTCATGATCAAGCTACTTTAGCTTATAAAGGCGAATCGTGAGTATAACATTACTTTCCAAAACCCTTTTGGATGATTAGGATGTCTAGCATCTCCAACCTTCGTAAATTCTCATCCAATATGAGAACATATATTATACTCTATCATATTGCAACCAAGACATTTTTTCAGATATCGTTATATCTGCCACACATGATGGTTTCTGAAATAATTCTTTCAGCTCCTAGATAAACTTGATATTAAAACAATCAAGAATCATGGAGGCAAACATGATTCTTAAGATACTAACACTGGAATTGTTACTCTCGATTTAATACCAATTATTAAATTTCACGGAGTAAACAGAGTTTGCTGAAAGTTTGCAATAGGACTTTAAACTTTAGATTGACACTCAACACAATACGATACCAGTTCGTAAAGTATATATCCAGAATTCTATAGTTATATTATCTCAATTACAACTATGCATACGGTGGTGAACGAATGCCAATGACTACAAGAAATTATGCAAATTCACTTTGATTTAATTTATGATAAATTGAGTTCTACTAATCCAAATTAGAAATGAACTCCCACTCAAAAACGACATCCCTTGTGTCTTTTTGGTGATTACATGAACCAAATCCACTACACCAAGTCCGATCATCACGTGAGTCGGTGTAGCTTCAAAGGCGAGCATCCATATGGTCATCATATCAAAACATGTGACTCATGCTTAACCTTTCGGTCCGTGTTCCGAGGCCATGTCTGTACATACTAGGCTCGCCAAGTAAGAACCTTAGTATTCGCGTGTGTAACTGCCTTACACCCGAGATATGCTCGTGGATTCAAGTACACCCGATCATCACGTGATGTCTTGAAGCGACGAAACATTGTCGGTGCATACTTAAGGAAGAACACATTCTTATCTTGATATATAAATGAGGGATCATCTTATTATGCTAATAAAACGCCAAACAAGCAATATAAGATGCAATAAACATCACATGTTAATAAGTGAAATGATATGGTTCCCGCACTTGATCTTTATCATGTGCATCGTGGTATGATCTCTATCATACCTCTATGTGTAAGGCCAAGGTCTATGGAACCTACACATTATGTGTGTTTTAAGAGTATCATCTTATACTTCTACTTACAACATCACCATATCATAACACTAGCCCAGCAACAATCTAAACTAGACGCCTCTAATTTATACATTGCAAGTTTTACGTGGCTTAGGGCTTTCGAAGATAGAACCGTTCTTACCTACGAACATGAACCACAACGAGGATAACCAAATTGTTGACAACTCGCTGAAAATTTGATATTGACTATAGTAGGAGAGACAGACACCCGCTAGCCACTTATGCAAAACTAGTTGCATGTCAAGCGTGGAACAGGTCTCATGTGCGAGGACATGTAAAGTTTGTCCGGGTCGCTTCATCCCACTATGCCACCAATATCCAAAGTACAACTAAGAAGCAATAAAATGATCATCATCGCCCACATACTCATATGTGTACTACCCGTGCAAAGCATCTACGTATATATCCGGCTCTGATACCCTTTGAGGGTTATGACATAGAAAACAAAAAATTTCCTACGATGGGAACAACTATGTACCAAGATCTATCTACTAGATAGAAACAACAGGTGGATGTACATTCGTAGAGAACATACCCTTGAAGACCGACAAAGCTTAACGAGTCCAAACTCGTGGTTGGTGTAGACGATCTCTTGCCGATCTCAAGATTGAGAGGAAGTCCTAGCTCCGCAAAACAGCAGCGCATCCGTGCTCGCACACATGTTCGAGGCACCGAGCGATCTCCGCCTCCTCGCTCCAGTGATGCAGCGGAAGCACAATTCTTTCTTGCCGAAAAGCCACCGGGAACATGTATCTCGCTAGTCCAAGACCATGGGGGATAAATTCTAGAGGGGGAGAGAGATCCTTCACGAGGAGGTGTGAGTGAGAAGTGAGAGGAGGGGCTCCTTATATAGGGGAGAGGGGGCAGCCCAAGGGGGCATGGCCGCCATGGAGGTGCCCCACTCCCTCATTCATGTGGGTGGACACTCCACTCACAAAATGGCCCTTCAATTTTCTCCACTCAAAAACCCACTCAAATTCCCATTAAATTTCCACCAAATTTAATGCAAACTCTCATTAATTAAAACTCTTTTATTTTATTCAGAATTTTGTCAATTATTTTAATGACAAACATTCACAAATAACCCCTTGCTAGAATTCTATTTCACATGCATAACCACTTTATGCAATTTCACCCGAAAACCTGTTTCGGTATCTAGTGAAATAAATTCCTGCGCTTGTTATTCTTTTCGGCATGAAACTTTTGCTCCAAATGGATGTCGGTGTCTCTTAAGTGTGTCACCCTATGGTTCGTGAATAATGCGGACATGATCGAGACCCCTCTCAGATCAATAATCAGAAGCGGGATCTGGAGACCCATACTGACTCCCACACATTCAACGATGACTTTCTTGTGATCGTCGGAACCTTTTACGCTAGTATCTTAATCCTTTTGTTTCGCGATATATTACATGTCTGAGATTCGATCATCGGTATCTCCATACCTAGTTTGATCTCGTTACCGACATGTACTCTTTTCTCGTTCCCGTGATATAACATTCTAGTGATCAAATCACTTGCTTGCAAGCTAACCAATGTGATATCACCGAGAGGGCCCAGAGTATATCTATCCATCATCGGGATGAACAAATTCCACTCTCGATCCATGGGCCTCAACATAACACTTTATTAGTTCTGAATCCATCTTTATAATCACCCTGTTACGGTGTGACGTTTGATGTTATCAAGAAACTCTTCCGGTGTTAGTGATTGACATGATCTCATGGTCTAAGGATTAGGATCACTCTGTAAGTTGTTATAGCAATATAAACTCAATGACTTTGATCGTAATGCTATACTTCGGATGAATGTTCATCACACCATTACACTAATGTTGTGACCTCGTTATTAACAACATCCAATGTCCATGATCAGGAAACCTATGATCATCTTGTTAATCAACGAGCTAGTTTATGAGAGAGGCATAACTAGGAACTTTCTGTTTGTTTATTAAACACACATGTATTAACGTTTCCGTATTAATACAATTATAGCATGCAAAATAAACATTTATCATAAACAAGGAATACGATAATAACCACTTTATTATTGCCTCTCGGGCATATTTCCTTCACCTAGGTAGGGTCAAGTTAAGGTAAAAGGGCAAAGCCCTCAAAGATGTTGACCGGGTAAAGGAATGACCTGGCCGAGTTATATCAATGTCAGTCGAATAAGGACCGGGTTATCCCGAGTCAGGTAACTAAGTCCTGATCCGACATACGGGGTATGTCGGCATATCATCTACAATGCTTTATATCTGCAGGTTAGGGTTTGGCCGAGTCATACAAGGCGAGGCCGAGTCATGGGGAAGCTTGCTCGAGAAGGAGAGGGCGAACCCGGAAGTCAACACTGCGCACTGTCTCTCCCTCAGGAATCCGAATAGTGTCAAGCGCTACAGACAATGGACATAGGGATAGAGGGGCAGAAGAGCGTCACCGAGGTAATAGTCCTAGAGCCCGACGCTCACATGTTGTGGACTCTGGTTCATTGTCGTTGATAGAAGAGAGACACGGAAAGGCTCCCACTGAATGACTATTTTGGAACAAGCATATTCATGGAATATGATGTCCACGTCAGCCCTAGATGTAACCTGTCCACCCCTTTATAAGGTGATCCAGGGCCTCCTAGTAGAGGGATCAATTCATTTTTTACTTAGAGCTTACAAAGAGCTTCTTATTCCTCTCGCTTATACAGCTCGAGGAGCAAGTGTAGCTACAGTTGAGCTGAGTAAAGATCTAGTTCATGTATTATGTGTGTAGAAACCACTACATCATCCCTCCCTGGATCCCACTAGTGCACATTGGCCCCAACTTAAGCCTACCCATGGCATCTGTCATGTCACCACAACAACAGTGGGCACCCATCATGGGGCCAGCAGTGGTGCTAGATGGAGTCAAGATCTGGATGGGAAACTTCGTCGCCACCGGCTGTAAGATCCCTCCTTTATAAAGGAAAAGGATCCCTGTGATTGCAATGCTAGTCCCTGGATCAATGCTAGCATCCACAGTTTAAGATGAAGTACACAGATACAAAGGTCATTATTACAGCCATTCTAGAGATAAACATAGTCTTTACAACTCCAAGGCCACAGGCCTAGTACAAGAGTTTGAATAAGTAAATAAATAAAAGTCTTCATCTTCATGTCCCACAGGCAAACATGTTGAATGTAGACTCATGACACCTAATCCTCATCAGAGTAACCTGCAACATCACAAGTTACAGCCACAGTGAGTCAATACATTGGAATAGTATCGGCAAGTGATACCTTAGTATAATTTAGTTAGACTAGATACTATATGCAATTTTGGCTAAGTGTAGCTTGGCTTGCTTTGCTCAAAATAGGTTTTGCCTATTAGTTGAAATCACTAAGTTTTTCTTTGTCAAAACTTTTCCCAAGGAACCACCAATAGACATTGAGGTCCTTTACCCTTGTTCACCCACAAGTTTTTATTTAGAAATTGGGATGAGGAGATTCTTGATAGCTTCCATGTCTTGATGCTCAAGTTGTCCTTTTCCAGGGACATGGCTAAGTACTTAGATTTTTCCATCTGCAGAGGTTGTGCACTTTCCCCACCAGACATGATTTTCACCAAGACAGGACCTTTCAGAAGCCTTCCTTTAGACAAAATGGATGCGTTCCAACCTATCATCCCACTACCACCAACTGTCCAAATGGCTAAGTTCTAGCAACCTATGTGATCCAGGCAGAGCCCATATTGCCAAGTGGCTGCACTAGAAGCTTCTCAACACTTGGCCTCTAAAAATCTCTTTGTTCCTGGGTGGCTTTCCACAAGTGAGATACACAAGGTTCACCAGTCCCCTGGCCTTGTGTAACCACTCAACACAAACCATTCCTTCCATTCCACCCAGGTGTTTCATTTACTTAGTTGTTTTATTAGGTAAAACACAAGTCCAAAGACTTAGAAATATTTTCATCATAGCATGTATATTTCACCAATCCTTGGTTGCTACTAGCTAGGCTAAGCATGGCATAGATAAGCATCTTAACTTAGAAATTTCCTGGCAATTCTACAACTACTAGGATTTCCCAACATGGCATATAAGCAAAATTATAGCATGCAAGTCTAGCAAAATATTTCTAATGCTTAGTAGAAAACATAGGGATAAAAATATTCATGAAGTACCACTTGCCTTGGTAGTTTGGAGAGTAGATACACTCCTCACAATCACAATCACTAGCACCAAAATCTACACAAAGAAATATAGCAACATATCACAAACAAAACATATACAATAAAAAATATATGCATGCATGCAAAATGATATGTGATGATTTTTAAAACTCAACAAAGCAAGTATACAGTACTGGTTCATAAACAAGTTAAAAACTTTCCAAACAACATTTATTTAAACCCTAGAACATTTCCTAAACAATTCATATACTCAAATTAGCCCTACACAAGTTTCTGCAAATAAAACCATTTTAACAGAAACAAAACATTAAACACATTGCATATTTAGAAAGGGCTTGCTCTCCTGATTCCATTGATATAAAATTTGTCAAATTCTAACGTGGGAATCAAAAGTTATAGCCAAAACAAATTTGAACATCTAATAGATTCAAATCCAGTTTTTAAATCTAAACTACTTCCACGCATCTTAATCTAATTGGCCCGTACCGCTTCGCTCAGGATCGCGTCTGTGAGCCGTTAGATCAACATAATCTGCACGGCCCAGATCTAACTATACCGTTTCATTAAGTGATCTAATCTCGTGCGCTGGATCCAGATCCAACGGCCCTGGATCAAACGACCAAAGCTGGGCGGCGCTGGCGGTGGCTCTTTGGCGGCGAGCTACGCCTGCGGCGTGGCACTATAGATGGCTAGGGGGTCGTCGGAGACGCTTACCAGAAACGCGACGACGTGCTGATGCTCAACTGGCGGCAACGGCAAAGGCGCCGCAGACCTTGATCGCTGGAGCTCGTCGGAGTTGCGGGCGACGTCTGTTGCTTGATGTCGAGGTCGTTGCCGAGGCTCTGCGTCGACCTTGCACAAGCCAGAGGGTTTAGGAGACGCGCAAGGGTCTGGAGATCAGGACAGTACCAAAGGGAAGGCAAGGGGCGCTCGATTCTTACCGCTATTGCTCGTCGGAGTCGAGCGGCGGCTCTAGTGGTTGCGGGCGTGAACGAAGATGGCGTCCTGGGTCACGAGCAGGCAAACCAGGAGTGTTAGCAGATGCACAATGAAGTGGCGAGGCTGTCTACAAGAACCAGAGAGAGAGAGAGGGGCGCACGAGGCTCACCGGAATCGGTCACCGGAGTGCTCTCTGTCTGCGGCGGTGCGAGGATGAATCTTGAGCGACTGGGGCGCTTAGTGCTCGGAGGTTGGGGGAAATGGAGAGGCGAGGGGTTTAAGTAGGCTAGGCGGGCGTGAATTACTCCTGCAATCAACGTGAATTTGGCCGAATCAACAGGTAACTCACGGCGTGATTTGGGGAAGAACACGTCAGCGGTGAGGTGGAGACGACAACGGTGTGGGCCTTGGCCTGTAGAGAAAGCAGAGGGAGTGGGTCCTTCCTATCAGTCACTCAATGGTCTTTGGCGAGTGAAGGAAAAGCAGTTCAGAGGTGGGGAGTCTTTGCCATTGGGCAGTTAGCGGATTTGATCAAGGCTTATTTTTTTCTCTTTTAAGCTTTTTCTTTTTCTGTTTGCTTTTCTAAAATGGTTTTCAAACTTCAATTCAAATATGTTTGATTCCAAAACTTTTCAGGATTTTTGTACAATAAATCTTGTACTCAAATAAGTGTCAAACACATCTGTTCACTCAAACACACTTGGGTCCTTTGAAAATAAAATAAAACCATGCCTTTATGAGGTGTGATAATAGGCATAGAATTGGTTTTATTTCATATTTATATGAGACTTTGCTCAAGTTTTTGAAAGCACTTGAGTTTGGATTCTAAACAATACTGAATGGTTAACAGTACCTTTCTCAAAAACAAGTAGCACAAGGGCTTGAGTAAACTTACATAAAATATTGAGCAACAATGCTCCTGTTTTTGAAATGATTTTTGAAATGAAATCCTAAATGATCATGGATGCATGGATGATATGCATGAGTTTGAAACATGATTTTAGGGATGTTACAAATCTAACCCCCTTAAGGTGAATCTCGCCCTCGAGATTCGGATTGGCTAGCAAATAGGTGAGGGTGGTCTTTCCGAAGATCATCTTCTCTTTCCCATGTTGCTTCTTCTTCGGAATGATGGTTCCACTGCACTTTGCAAAACTTGATAGTTTTAGTCCGTGTGACTCTTTCTGCAGTCTCAAGAATCTTGATAGGCTTCTCTTCATAAGTGAGATCACTCTCCAACTGAACCTCTTCCAAAGGTATAGTATCCTTCAAAGAAGTTTCTTCCATTTCTTGATGACATTTCTTAAGCTGACTCACATGAAACACATTATGAACGGCTGACAAAGACTCTGGCAGTTCAATTTCATAAGCAACTTCTCCTTTACGACTCAGAATCTTGAATGGTCCAACATATCTTGGGGCCAACTTTCCTTTGACTCCGAACCTCTTCACTCCACGAAGTGGTGACACTCTAAGATAAGCTCTATCACCAACTTCGTAGGTGACTTCTCTATGCTTTGGATCTGCATAGCTTTTCTGTCGGGACTGTGCTATCTTCAATCTATCCTTAACCAACTTGACCTTCTCTTCGGCTTCTTTGATAAGTTCTGGTCCGAACAAACTTCTTTCTCCTACACCATTCCATAACAATGGGGTGGTACATTTTCTCCCGTAGAGAAACTCAAAGGGTGCCATCTCAATGCTGGCTTGATAGCTGTTGTTATAAGAAAATTCTGCGTAAGGCAGACTTTCATCCCAACTGGCTCCATAGTCTAGGGCACATGCCCTCAACATGTCTTCAAGAATCTGATTAGTTCTTTCTGTCTGTCCATCAGTTTGAGGATGAAAAGAAGTACTAAATTCCAACCTTGTTCCCAATGACTCATGTAGCTATCTCCAAAAATGGGAAGTGAATTGAGTTCCCCTATCAGACACAATACTCTTGGGCACTCCATGTAGACATACAATTCTACTCATGTAGATTTTGGCTAACTTAGCACTTGTATAGGTTGTCTTCAGGGTATGAAATGAGCCACATTAGTTAGGCGATCCACTACTACCCAAATAGAATCGTATCCTGACCGGGTCCTTGGTAATCCGGTAATGAAATCCATACAATCTTGTCCCACTTCCAATCAGGAATAGGTAGTGGTTGAAGCAAACCTGCTGGTTTCAGATGTTCCGCTTTCACTCTACTACACACATCACACAAAGCAATATGTTCGGCGATGTCCTTCTTGAGATTATTCCACCAAAATCTTTCCTTCATATCCATGTACATTTTGGTGTTACCAGGATGAATGGAATACGGTGAGTTGTGTGCTTCTTACAAAATCAGTTTCCGAAGCTCCGGATCTTGTGGAACACAGATACGTTTCCCATGCCATAAAGTACCATGTTCGTCTTCATGGAACCCTTTGGCATTTCCTTTGCCAATCTTTTCTTTAATCTCTTCAATTTCCTTATCAATCTTCTGGGCTTCTTTGATCTTGTCCAACAAAGTGGGTTGAACATCCAAAGACATGAGATGTCCTTCGGGCACAATCTCCAATCTGAGATCTCTAAATTGGACACACAAATCATCTGGCAATTCTCCTTTGGTAAGGCCATTCACAAAAACCTTATGGCTTAAAGCATCCGCTACAACATTTGCTTTACCGGGATGGTATTGCAAACTTAAGTCATAGTCCTTGATGAGTTCTAGCCATCTTCTTTGTCTCATATTAATTTCCTTCTGGGTGAAGATATACTTCAAACTCTTGTGATCTGTAAACACTTCACAACGCTTTCCCAAAAGATAGTGTCTCCATGTTTTGAGTGCATGGACAACAGAGGCTAACTCTAAATCATGAGTAGGATAGTTCACTTCATGAGTTTTGAGTTGTCTCGAGGCATAAGCCACAACCTTTCCTTCTTGCATAAGTACTGCACCCAAACCATGATGAGATGCATCATAATATACTTGAAAATCTTTTTCCAAATCTGGCAAACACAATACTAGTGCTGTCACCAGTCTCTTCTTCAACTCCTGAAAGCTAAGCTCACAACCTTCAGTCCAAGCAAATTTCATGTCCTTCTTTAGCAATTCAGTCATAGGCTTAGCTACTTTGGAGAAATTCTCAATGAACCTTCTGTAGTAACCTGCTAAGCCAAGGAAACTACGAACTTCTTTTACTAACTTGGGAGATCCCCATTCAGTTACCGCTGAAACTTTAGCAGGATCAACTGCTACACCATCTTTTGTCATAACATGTCCAAGAAATCCAACTTCATTCAACCAGAACTCACGCTTGCTGAATTTGGCATACAGTTTATGCTCTCTAAGTTTCTCAAGTATCAAACGTAAATGTCCTTCATGCTCTTCTTTGCTCTTGGAGTAGATTAAAATGTCATCGATGAAAACGACAACAAACTTATCAAGGAATTCCATGAACACCTTGTTCATCATATTCATAAAGTATGCTGGAGCATTGGTCAAACCAAATGGCATCACGGTATACTCATACAATCCATACCTTGTAGTGAAAGTTGTTTTAGGTATGTCTTGTTCTCTTATCTTGAGTTGAAAATAGCCTGACCGGAGATCAATCTTTGAGAACACACAAGCTCCTTCTAGCTGACCAAACAAGTCATTGATTCTAGGCAAAGGGTATTTGTTCTTAATAGTTACCTCATTGAGTGAACGGTAATCTATGCACAACCTTTGACTTCTATCTTTCTTCTCCACGAACAAAACTGGGGCTCCCCAAGATGAAGAACTTGGTTGAATAAATCCTTTTTGTAGCTGTTCTCCAAGTTGTTTCTTGAGTTCTTTCAGTTCATCAACTGACATCTTGTACGGCCTCTTTGCGATTGGTCCAGATCCTGGTAGCAAATCAATAAGGAATTCCACATCTCTATATGGTGTCATTCCCGGCAATTCTTCCAGAAACACATCCGGATACTCACTCACAATTGGCACACTGTCTATGCTAACCCCCTTAAGAGAATTTAGCATACTCCTTCTTGCTTCAAAGTTGGTCTTGAATCTGATCCTTTTATTTTCTGGAGTTGTGAGTGAGACAGTATGGTTGGCACAATCTATCACTCCCTTGTGCCGAGGTAACAGTGGGAATAGAAAACCATATCATGGCCATGATGGTCAGGGAAACCACGGGCGTGAAAACCCCGGTCAGACTCATCCGACGGGAGGGAGGCAATACCCTCCGCATAACCCAGCGCAATACAGATATAATGATGGTTATTTGGAAATGGAGAATGAAGGATTTGCCAGTCCTAACCATGATGGGATGGAAGAAAGAGCAGCAAAAAGAAACTTGCAACCGCATGATGCAAGATTGAAGCTTGATAGGATATACATGTCCGAGTTATTGGAAGAGCAAGGTCCTCCGGGTCCGGCGTGTTTTGGACCTCGGATCATGAGGGAACCACCCGTTCCGAATTTTCAGTTGCCAAGAGGCACAAGGACATACAACGGAAGCACAAAGCAAAAAGATTGGTTGATCGACTATGCAACTTATGTGAAAATAGTAGAAGATAACCTTAGATGGGAAGTGAGATATGTCCCGCAAATGTTGGAAGGACCAGCAAGAGTATGGTTGAACAACTTGCCAGCAGGCAGTATCAAGTGCTGGTTAGATTTCGAGGAGATGTTCGTAAGCAATTTCACGAGCACGTATGAGAGGCCAAATAGACCTCCACAGCTCGACATGTGCAAATAGAGACCGAATGAGACTGACCGAGAATTTCTGACTTGGTGGTGTAACTTGAGGAACTCATGTGAAGGAGTGATTGAATCACAATCAATTGCCTGGTTTACACAAGGGTGTAGGTATGGAAGTGTGTTGTGGCAGAGGCTGCAGAGACATATGCCAACCACGTTAGTAGAGACAATTCATATAGCTAACTCGTATGCATTGGGGGATCCGACTCAGCCAGACCTTATGCCGGCAGATCACAATGATCAACATGAGCATTACACTCGTGATGGTGTTGGGTCTTCTAATATGTAAAAAACGTATCTACTTTCCCGAACACTTTTTCTATTGTTTCTCCTCTTAACTTGTGTGATTTGGATACAACTAACATGGAATGACGTTGTTTTCAGCAGAATTACCTTAGTGTCTAGTTTTTGTACAGCAAATCAACTATCAGGAAACATCCTGGAAAATATGCCAAAAATCCTATTTCACCAGAAGATCCACGGAGCCAGAGTACAAGACGGAGGGGATCTCTATGTCGCCCACACTCCCCTGCCCTGCGGGTGGGCCCACCCCGCACCTGGGAGGGGTGTGGCCAGCGCAGGCACCCCCTCGGCCTCTCTCTTCGCCTATAAGTTTCCTCTGACCTAAAAACTCAGGGGGGTTCGATGTTTTTTCAGAAAGAGTTACGTTGCGCCACCACCATAAACCGTGATTCGGAGCCAGAAACTCCGTTCTGGCACCCTCCCGGGATGGGGAATTTGGGGAGGATCATCGCCATCGTCATCACCAACGCCTCTCCATCAACCATCAATGTTTCCCTCATCCATGAGTGAGTAATCCCCCGCTGTAGGCTATGGGGATGGTAGGGATTGGATGAGTTCTATCATGTAATCGAATAAGATTGTTAGGGCATGGTTCCTAGTATCTCTATTAGTGCTATTCGACTTTGTTGCAACTTGTTGTGCTTAATGCTTGTCACTAGGGCCCGAGTGCCATGATCTCAGATCTAAACTTATTATTGAATCATTATGATAGTATTGTTTGTGATCTTATATGCAAGTTGTGTACACATATCATTGTCCGGATCCAAAGGTCTCGAAGTGACAGAAATTGGGACAACCGGAGGGGATGGCTGTGGTGTGAGGATCACATGTGTTCACGGAGTGTTAATGCTTTGCTCCGATGCTCTATTAAAAGTAGCACCTTAATTGCCAGTAGTTCCCTTGAGGCCCCGCTGCCACGGGCTGGTAGGACAAAATATGTTGTGCAAGTTATCATTGCGAGCACCTATGACTATATATGGAGCACATGCCTATGATTGTTTAGTACTTGGATGCTTATTCTTATTTATCTACAATGCCCTAGATCTTGAAGTTACATGTTTAGACTCGTCCATGCAACGCTCGTCCATCCATCCCTATGCCTACCACGCTCATATCCTACTGTTTGCTACTACTGTTACTATTGCTCCTGTTTCACTACTATTGTTGCTACTACAAATTGTTGCTACTGATAAACTTCTGTGAGCAAGAACTATTTCTAGGTGCAGCTGAATTGACAACTCAGTTGTTAAGGCTTGCAAGTATTCTTTGGCTCCCCTTGTGTCGAATCAATAAATTGGGTAATACTACCCTCAAAGACTGTTGCGATCCCTTATACTTGGAGGTCATCAAGACTACTTTCTAGCGCCGTTGCCGAGGATCATATCTTTTATTGTAAGTTCACTTGGATCTACTATTGTTCACTGCTACTCCTTTCATCATGGGGAAGTTTCGTGATGGAAAGTTTCCTATTTTACCATTCACTACAAGAAGAGGTACAGTCCTAAACACCACTGTTGCTCTTGATTCACAGTGTGTTATAAGTAAGATTGTTACACCACCACCACATACTCGTGCTACACACACTGCTACTACTACTGAATATGAAACTGCTTTTGATACTCATGATGTTACTTCTACTGTGCTTGATGCGAGTGGTTCATTAGGTCCTTTCCTAGATGCTACTATGGCTAGTCTAGGAAATACTAAAACTCCTAGTGAAGATATTGTTACACCTGTTAGCTCACCTGAGTCTAGAGAGAGTTATGATATTAGTGATGGCTACATTGAGTTTACTGATGAATTTGTTGAAGAGTGTCGAAACACACATGGTGCTAGTGCTATTAAGAGTCTCCTTGCAAGACGTACCATTATTCCTAAACTGTCCTCTGATCCTAAGTTTGCCACATCTCCCATAGATATCAAAGATAAAGATTATGATTTCTCTCTTGATTTAGCCTATTTTGACATTGTTGAGAAAGAACCTTTTTGTGGGACTGAAAATGAGAGTACTCTAGCTCATATGAATGAGCTTTCTACTATGAGTGCTTTATTCTCTGATAATTTTAAAATGCGCAAGTACTTTGTTACAAAGATCTTCCCGTTTTCACTAAAAGGAGAAGCTAGGGCTTGGTTTAATAGATTACCTCATGGTTCCATTTATAGCCCTGATTGCTTGATTGCTTCTTTCTTCCAGAAATATTTTCCTCCCAGTGCTAGACATGCTGCTTTGCAGAGACTTTTTTATTTTAAACAGGGAGAAGAAGATAAATTGCTTGAGTCATGGACAAGGTTTTGTGCCTTGATTCATGCACATCCTGGATGTCCATTGCCTAAAAATGAGCTTCTTGATATTTATTATAATGTACTAACTAATGATTCTAGGACATACCTAGATAGCTTTGCTGATTGTGTTTTCAGGAAAAGAACTCCTACAGATGCTAAAGAATTAATGGCTAAAATAAGCAAGAATTATGATGATTGGACTTCAACTGAGCTAAATACACCTGAGCCTATTACTCCTGAACCAGTTGTGCCTGAACCAGATCCAATACCAGCACCAAAGAAGAGGGGAGTTATTGCATTGAATGATGGAGTGATGAAAGAAGCTAAGAAATGTCTTAAGGATAAAGGTATTAGAGTTGAAGATGTGAAGAATCTACCTCCTATAGATGAATTATGTAAGCCAATTCCCCACTCATCTACTATTCAGGTACACTCTCTCCAACACTTTGATGAAGGTGATATTCCTTATGGTAAGCCTCCTGATCAATGTTTAGAGGAACTTGACATTTTTTTTGTTAAAGAGGGTAATTTTAATAAACAAGTTCAAAATCATTTGTTGGAAAACTATAGAGCTATTAAAGAGTTGAAAGATATTGTGGAAATAACTTATAATGATATTAATATGCTTTGTAAACACTTTCAAATGGTTCAAACCTAACTTGATCAACTTTCTAAGGTACAAAAGGATATGCTAGTTAATGCCTCAAGAGATTAACATGCTTATGGAATTAGGACTAGTAGTGGTATAGCTACCCAAGATCCTTTATATCCTGATGGACACCCTAAAAGAATTGAGCAAGATTCTCAACAAGGTGAAAGTAGTGGTAGTCCTCGTAAGAGAAAGAAAAGGAAACACAAAATAGTTGAGGAACCACTTGAACCTGCTATAGATCCTAATAGTATATCTATCTCTAATGCTGAAACTGAGAGTGGTAATGATAAAAATGATTCTCCTGATAAGGAGGAAGTTGAGGAAGAACCTGAGAAGCACATGAAGAACACTAGGTACACTAAGGAAGATTTTATTGCTAAGAAACATGGTAGTGAGAGAGAACCTTGGGTGTAGAAACCTATGACTTTTCCAGGTAAGAAGCACAAGTCAAAGAAGGAAGAACACTACAACAAGTTATGTGAGTGGATGAAACCTTTATTTTTGCAAATTCCTTTGACTGATGCTATTAAGTTGCCTCCTTATTCAAAGTATATGAAGGATATTGTCTATAATAAAAGGAAGATTCCTAATGAAGAAATTTCTACTTTGCTTGCTAATTACTCCTTCAACGGTAAGGTTCCAAAGAAACTTGATGATCTAGGTTTACCAACTATTCCTTGCTCTATTAAGAATAATTATGTTAGAACTGCTTTATGTGATTTGGGAGCTGGAGTTAGTGTTATGCCTTTTTCTCTCTATAAGAGACTCCAGCTAGAAAAGTTGATACCAACTAATATATCTTTGAAAATGGCTGATAAGTCAACTACTATTCTTGTTGGTATATGTGAGGATGTTCCTGTTCAAGTGGCTCATAATTGCTTGGTTTTAACTGATTTTGTTGTGCTTGAGATGCCTGAAGATGATAATATGTCTATTATTCTTGGGAGACCTTTTCTTTATACTGCAGGTGTTGTCATCAATTGTAATCAAGGAAAAGTAACATTCAAAATTAATGACAAAGAGCATACTGTCCATTTCCCCAAGAAGGTTGCTAAAAGCTATTGCTTGAATTCCATTAAAAATATTGAGAGCATCAAGGTTGGAGGAATATATTGCCCCATTCCACAAGAAAAATTTGAAACTATTATGATTGGGACCATTGCTATCAAGTATGAGGTAACATAATCACCTTGTGGAATGCAAAGTTTTGTTTCATATAAGATTGTTTTGGTAACAAGACTTGATCAACCTTGTTAACAAAAGGATTTTAATGAACAAAATAATGTTTTCACTATGGTTATACTTGCTTTATTTTACTTTTCTCCTTCCTAGTCTTTGCCTTTTCTTTTGCTAGCTTTGGTTTTGTTAGTTGTTTGCTTGTTAGAATGTCTTAGAGCTTTTGTAGTTTGGTTTTTGGGTTTGCTTTTGCTTCTTCTAAAAAAATCGTATCTGCGAGAAAATCAATTTTCATACCCTGAAAATTGGCAAAAAATAAAGTTTCCCGAAAAATTCCAAAAAAGTCAAAATATTTTTTTCCTCGAAAAAGGGGCAGAGGGACACCTGGAGTGACCCAGGGGGCCACCCCAGGCCAGCACACCCCTGGTGGGCACGGCTAGCCCCTAGGTGGCGCCTGGCTGGGGTGTGGCCCACTTGGGCCCCTCCAAGGTGCCTCCTCCCAGCCATCTTCTTTCTCTCTCCCGAAAAACACTGGAAAACTTTCTCAAGCTCGAGTTCCTGTTGTTCTTGCTCGTGAATTGTGATCTCCTTGCTCAGCCCATCTTTGTTGCTAATTTTTGGAGGGTTTGCTCCTTGGTATGTGCCTCCTCTGCTTGTCCAATTTGATTTGTGATTGGTAGATTGTACCTTGAGTATTTTGCTACTATAGGTGACAGGTTGTGTGAGATTTCATGCTTGTTCTATGCTTAGAGATTTCATTTTGATGCATGTGTAGCCCTATAGCAAGTTCCTATAGTAGTTTCTCATCATTTATTAACTTGTAAATCACTTGGTTTGATGTTTGTCTAAAAATTTCAGAAAGGAAGATGAGTGCATACCCACTGAATCAATATGATTTGATAGTACCTGAGCCAATGAAATTTCATCGTGAGGAAGGATTCTTCCCTTCCATTTATCCATGCCCTGAATTTATGAGAGCCGCGGGAATCTTCCAGGATTTCTAAACTATGATTACCAATGCAGGGTTGGAACACTTTGTTGAAGGTGAACCTTTTCAATATGTTAAGCTAACCATGGTTGTGGTGTAGTACTTCCGGTTTACTTGGTCTTCATCTAATCCCATGGTCCATTATAAAATATACAATCTAGCTGTTGACTTGCCTTTTGCTGATTTCTTTGTAGCGATTAGAGTACCTCAGTGGGGATCTTGTGAGAAGATCAAGGAAAGGCCCAAGTCACTTATGGATTTATATGCTGAGATTTTCCAAGGTTTCGACTTCTCAAAGGAAAGTGGTAAAATTTGGAACATTCAGTTCCTAGCCATTAGATATTTTTCCTATTTCATTACCAAGTGTGTTCTTGCTAGAAAGTTATCTTCTTTCGATCTAGATTTTATTGCAGCTGCTTTGAATGGGGATAGATCTTATAACCTGGGTGCTTTGATAGCTTACCGTCTTAACACTAACCGCGAGAAGGGTGGAATTTGTGGAGGTCTCATCGCCTCTAGGTTGCTAGCTTTCCATGGTTTATAACCTCACCATTCAGATTATCGGTTCCCCATAGAAAGGCTTGATCTTGATTCCATGGTTCATCATAATTTTGTTTCTTTAGGGGCTACTATGAGAAGTTTATCGTATGAACTATCTTTTGCCAAGCGTGGTTGGAGAGAGGGTAGGACTGATAAAGTAGTTTATTTGCCTGCACCTGCTTTCTTTAATTTTGCTAACAGGCAAGGATGGTCGCTCACAGAGGAGGAGTTTGACACATACGTGGCGGATCTCTCTCAGCAAGAGGAGAATGTTGGAGAGCGTGCCAAAGATGATTCGGTTAATCCCTCCAACTTGGGAGAGTCTTCATACCAGTAGCCCTCCTTTGATTGGGGCGCATATTCTTCTTCATCGCAAGCGCCAGACTATGATCATTCCTATGATGACCCACCAGCTTGGGGTTATTACCCGCGCTATTGAGCCCCACTTAGGCCAAAAGACTAAGCTTGGGGGGAGGTATACCAACATCACACTCATCTATATATCATGTTTCGTCGGTTCTTTGTATATCCATTGTTTCGCTTTCTTTTTGGTTTTTGTTTCTGCTTTCTCAAAAAACAAAAATACCAAAAATATTTTTGTTGTTTCTCTTAGTTTGTTTCTTTGCTTTTTAGCTTTGGTTTTCTTTAAATAAAAATCCAAAAAGATTTTGCTTTGTTTGTTTTTGCTTTGCTTGGCTTGCTTTAAAAATCGAAAACACCAAAAATATTTGTTGGCCTTCTTTGATTTTGTGAGTTCTTTGCAGGGTTCGGCCGTCCTTAGTGGATTTTGGTTTCATGTTATTATTCAAGTCACACAAGTGAAGGGCAATAATGAAGATTAAGACAACTGGAGGTGTGGTAAGAGGCTGGTAACGAACTCTATTTGTTTTCATTTGTGTACATATACTCATCATTGTGAGCATGCTTAGTCTGTTCATGTAAGTTGTATGTAACTTATGGATGCTTAGTAGTTCTTGCTTGTTTGTGATTAGCTCCAGCTTGCTAATAGTTTGTAGCATGTCATATGAATGTTTGCTTGCATTGTTTTATTCATATTTTGGTATGATATTGTGGTATCCTCCTCTGAATGTTTCATGTGAATCGACTTGGCACATGCTCACGCATGCATATGACTAAACAATAGTCAGTAAGCATCGATGATTTATTTTTCCTTAGAGTTCTTGTATCACTTTCATGCCATAATTATTCCTATTTTGTTGCAAGCATTATTATGACAGTTATTGCTCTCTCGTTTGTCGCTCCCTCTCTATTGCTAGCCTTCACTTGCACTGAGTATGAGCTCCACCTGTGCATCCAACTCCCCAAAAAAAATATTGCCAACAGTGTCCACCATACCTACCTATTAGCATCATTTGCTATTTCAGTGCATATTCATTATGCCTTGTTTTCTTCCAAATAAAATGTTTGACTGCTTTTTGAAAGTTAGTTAGTAAAGCTCTCACAAACTTGATGGCACACTTTATTTCTTGCACTTAATAATCCTGAACCATTGTGACTTGTCCATGAAAGTTATATGCTTGCAAATTATAGGCTGGGAATTAGCAGAACCGTGTTGTCACGGGGAACGCTTTCAACACTTATGGATACTTATCCAGTTGATATCTTGCTCTTTTGTGTGCGGATGTCGTCGGTGTGAAATAAAAGGGAAGCTTGTGAGTTCATGGAGTATATATATGTATTAGAGAAACGCCTGGGCCACTAGCCTAAGCCATGCCTAATCATGGTGGAAACTTGCAGCATTACCATAGTGAGCATCTATGAAGCATCCTCAATAAAAATCTATGCAAATAGTAAATAAAAAGATTGCTGAGATGCTCATTGTCTGCTTGCCTTGTCATTTTGATCACGGGATAGCTCATGTATCATGTGCAAGGGGTACCCTATTGGCGGTTCTCTATGATATGCATGTATTTACAATGACAAGAACTTACGCGTGACTAAAGTTGAGTAGCATGCGGAGCGGCCCTCATAGTCAAGGTACATGGGATTTCCAGTGTATGGTTTGTCAAGCATATAACTCATATTGGACCTCACTTTCACCTTAACCACATAAGGATGCCTATAATAGGGGCAATGATAGCTCAAAGCTAATGAGTACCTTACTTTCAGTATTTGGAAGCCTTTCTGTCACATCCCAAAATTTTCCAAATTTTGAAATGTGAAAAATAAATAAGCAAAATAAATAATTGTTGAAATTTAGGGTGAAAAGAAACTTTCTGATTCCACATGGAAACATCAAAACCCATCTTGAACAAACTTTGAATAAAATGGAATCCGACAAATTTCAATCCAGTGAAATGCATTCATCAATAATGTGTCTTGAAATTTAAACTTGGAAAATAAACCAAGCCTAAAACCCTAATGGAAGAAAATCATTTCCAAGATTAATCTAAGACTATGGATTTGATCCATATAAAATTTATCAACAAACATTTGTAAATGATCAAGAATGATAAATAAAAATATTATAAAACCATAGAAATCGATTTCATTCAATTTCGAACCATGGATAAAAACTTATGAATATAATAAGATAAAGAAATCAATTTCCAAAGTTAGTAAAGCTCCCATCTAGAACCCATACCAAATTGTGAGTTAAATTATCCTAAAGAGATATAAAAGGGTAAACAAATGTTAATAAAATTATACAAATTGGAATCACCAAGTTTGGATCTATAAATAAAAAGATATGGATTTTATAAGATAAAGAAAGAAATAATTAAATAAGGAATCTTTAAAAGCCAAATTAAATCTTTGCCAAATCCATAAGCAAATTAAATAAAGATAATCCAAATAAAATAAAGGGATAAAGATTATTCCAATAAATTATATGGCATTAAACTTTATTCTAATTATATATGGATAAAGATAAAATTCCTAATAGAAATGATTAATTAAATCATGAGAAGTAAAAAAATGGAAATTTATCCAAGTGGATTAAAAATTTATAAAATTAACTAAAAAGAATTATTTGAATAAAATTTATATGGTATTAAAACCAAAATCAAATTTTATTTAATTAAAGACAAATACCCAAATTAAATGATTGATAAATCATAATAGAAATAATTCAAATAATTCAAAATGACTTATATAACACCTTATTAAATAAATAAAACCTAGTGAAAAAGGTTTAGTGAAAATTAGAATTCAAATAAAGAGTTTGAAAATATATTTATTCTCATTTGAATAAAGGCAAGTGCTTATTTTAATAAAGAATAAAACCATAAAAAGAATAAAGAAATTATCCTAAAAGTGGTCTTAAAAATACAGGTTTAAAAAGGATAGAAACTTACTGAAAAGTTTGAAAAGATTTGAAAAGAAAAAGGGTTTGAAATCATTTGAATAAAAT
This sequence comes from Avena insularis, assembly GCA_023614405.1. Classification (NCBI taxonomy): domain Eukaryota; kingdom Viridiplantae; phylum Streptophyta; class Magnoliopsida; order Poales; family Poaceae; genus Avena; species Avena insularis. The sequence continues at coordinate 130,406,484 of CM042697.1, read as the reverse complement.
CAAAATAGAAAATCTAAATAGAAAAAGAAAAGGTTTCAGAACAAAAAAAAGGAAACAACCCAGCCCATCTAACCTAGCCCATTCCAGCCCAACTAGCCCACTCCCTCTACCCCGAATCGTTTTCCGTCACTCACTCACGCACCCGCAAACTCACTGACCGCTGGACCCCTCCGCAAACCCCTCCTCATGCTGACAACACGGCCCCACTCGTTAGTCGTCGTCCTCACCCACGCGACCAGTTCCTCCCTCCTCTCTCTCCTGTTATTGCTTGATTTCCGCGGCTTAATTCGACATAATTCCGCGAGTAAATCGCCACTGTAACTATGCTCGTCAACGTGACTCGCTCCCCTCTATCTTTCCTCCCAGCCGCCCCACACTCACTGCCCATAGGCTGCCTTGATTTTTCGCTTGAGCATCCTCTGCTCCGACGAGCTTCGCAAGCGATTCCGGCCAGCACCCTCACTCCCACAAGCCCTGCTTCACAGAACGTGATCTTCATCGTCCTACGAACCTCCCAGTACCCCCCACTCACCCGCTCGAGCACCGTAGGCTCGGCAACGTCTTCGCCAGAGCAGCGCCACCGTCTGCCATTATTCCGACAACTTCTCCCTGTAAGTCCCGTCCCCCTCTCTCTCCAGATGACACACACGTGTTCGCCAAACTCTCCCGCATCTAATTCCCCTCTTCACTCGCCTTCTCTTGACCTGCAGCTTCGCCAGCGACGATGAACAGAGACGCCCGGCGTTAGACGCAACTCCGGCGAGCAATTACCATCGACCTCGAGCGCCCCTGCCTTCCGACGACCACGTTGAGCATCAGCAACGTGCTGCGATCTCGGTGAGCCACCCCACGTCCTCCCTCGCTACCTATATCGCGGGCGACGCCCTTGTCAGAGCGCTCCGTCGCCAGCCGTCGTCGCTCGCGCCGCCAGTTAGTGGCCAGTTGCTTAGGGCCGTTAGATCCAGATCGTAGAGTCGGGATAGAATCATTAATCGAAGAGGTATCATTCAATCAGATCCGTGCAATGCCCTTTAAATCCTGCGGTCCACATTGCTTGATCCGAACGAAACATTATGAACCAATCAGAACACACCACGTGGCCAGTGTGTTGATTTAAAAACAGATTTGTTTCTATTAGATATATGATGTTGTAAAATCCATAACTTTAAATCTACAAGTCCAAAGTTTACAAATTTTATATCAATGGAATCAGCAAAAGGAGTACTTTCCAACCATACACTTTTTTTAATGAATTTATTCTGGAAAATTAGATGTTTTTGCAGAAACTTGTGTAGGCATATTTTGTGTATAAATTCATTCTAAACATATTTTTAGTGTAAAATCTTTTGTAAATGGATTTTTTTGAACATACTCACCATAGAAACCAACTTATGGATTTAAAATTGTATTTTGTGAAGCTAAAGAATAAATCTTTGAATTAAAGCATTTCTAACTAAATAAAATGGTTGAATATGTTTTAAAAAATGCTTTTTGACTAAAACCTTTAGAAAATGATTTGATTTAAATACTCTAACCCTAAACACCAAGTTTTAGGATTTAAAAATATATTTGGTGAACCCTATAAAATTATTACATTGTTTATAGACATTTCCAACAAAAATAAAATATTGCTTTGGTATAAAAATGGTTTATAGGTAAAACCTTTTGCAAATGGTTTTAATATTAAACACTTGACGATAAAACACTCAGAATTTTGTTTAAAAATGTATTTGTCAAACACTAGAAAATAATACTTGATTTAAATCATTTCTAACAAAACAAAAATGATTTAAAGTGGCCATTTTCACTAACTTGTTATCAAATGGTTTTGACACTTTTGTAAATGACCAATAGATGTTTTATAATGTTTATAACCTATTGGAAACCACATTTCCAAAATAAAACAATCTTTGGCATGCTTGCATGCATTGCTTTGTTTTTATTATTCTATGTGATGAAATTTCTTGAATGGTAGATTGAATTTGTGCCTTGATTGAATTGCAGTGAAATTTGAAGAGTGTGACTATTGCAAGATCAAGGAGTGAACTTATATTCTCTACCAAAAAGTCAAGTGGTGCTTCATACTTTTGTCCCAATATTTTCATTATTCATCAGTGATATTTCTAAGTAGGACTTGCATGAATTTTCTAAGTGTTAACTATGCCTTGGTGTAGGGGTTCATAGCATGGAAAACAAAAAAATTCTACCGCATACAAACAAACAAGCCAAGATCTATATACTAGATTGTAGCAATGAGTCAATAGAAGAACTCACCCTCGAAGATTCCAAAGTGTTTAACGAGAGCAGATTCTCGTGGGTGATGTAGTCGTACTCTTGCCGATCTCAAGATCGTGTAGACGATCCTTCCGGAGCTGCGTTCCGGTAGCACTTTCACAGTCGGTCACATGTTCGGTACTCGATGAAGACCTTCCTCTCCCTTGTTCTAGCAGGCAGCGGAGGTTGTAGCACTCTCCTCGCGATTCCAGCAGCACGACGGCGTGGTACCGGAAGTAGAGGGGAGATCTCGCAGGGCTTCGCCTTAAGCCGGAGCGAGTATGGTGGACTATGAGAGAGGCCTTGGCGATCTAGGGTTTAGAGGCACCAAGGGGAGAGAGCTAGGCCGACGGCTAGGGCTTGGGGAGGGCCCCAACTTGGCGACTAGGGCAAACCCTAGGGCGGCGGCGGCGACTTGGTGGCCGGCGGCTAGGGTTAGGGTTTTGGTGGAGAGAGGTGTAGGTCTAGAGGGGCACCCCTGCCCCTCCTTTTATAGGTGGGAGGGCGCGGCCAAGGGGGAGGGAGTCCTCCCCCAAGTCGGCCTCCTTGGCCAGCGGTGGAGGGAGGAGTACTTCCTCCCCAAGTAGGTTTCCTACTCTCCCTCCACCAAGCAAACTTGTCGTTTGACTTTTCAAATTGGCGTTTGACTTTTCAAACTAGGATTTGATTTTTTTCCCTTTATTTTGCTTAGCCATGATACCTAGTACATGATGCAACCATTCCACATTCTCATGACACATTCATGTACCCTTCTCCTCCGGAGTGTCGGACCTTCTGGAACCTTCTAGAACATTCCCGATGAAATCATCGGAATCATTCCCCAACTCCGAAACAGGACTTTCCTTATATTAATATTATTCTCTGGACCATTCCGGATCTCCTCGTGATATCCCGGATCCCATCCGACACTCCGAACAACATTCGGTCTCTTACTCATCATTCCATAACTACTCAACAACATCGAATCCTTAAGTGTGTCTCCCTATGGTTCGTGAATTATGCGGACATGATCGAGACACTTCTCCGAACAATAACCAATAGAGGAATCTGGAAATGCATATGGCTCCCACATATTTCTACGATTACTTTGCGATCGAATGAACCACTTACATACGATACCAATTTCCCTTTGTCTCACGATAGTTTACTTATCCGAGGTTTTGATCGTCGGTATCTCTGCATACCTAGTTCAACCTCGTTATCGATAAGTACTCTTTTCTCATTCCCGTGATATGTGATCCCTTGTGATCCAGTCACATGCTAGCAAGCTAATTGGATGACATTCCACCGAGAGGGCCCAGAGTATATCTATCCGTCATATGGATGGACAAATCCCTTTCTTGATCCATGTGTCTCAGCCCATACTTTCCGAATACTCAATGCCACCTTTATAGCCACCCAGTTATGGTGTGGTGTTTGATGTCATCAAAGCATCCTTACGGTGATGGTGATAAGCATGATCTCATGGTCAAAGGAATTAGGTTACTATGTATCAGAAAGCTTATAGCAATTGAACAATTAAAATGACTTGATCTTTATGCTACGCTTATCTATAGGAGTATGTGCATCATACCATTCTCCTAATGATATGATCTTGTTGTTAATAACATCTCAATGTTCATGATAGGGAAACCATAATCATCTATTAACCAACAAGCTAGTATTATGAAGAGGCTTTTACTAGGGACTCTAATCTAGTTTACAAATCACACAAGTATTAATGTTTCCTGGTTAATACTATTATAGCATGAATGTAAACATTTATCATAAACAAAAAGATATAATAATAACTACATTTATTATTGCCTCTAGGGCATATCTCCAGCAGTCTCCCACTTGCACTAGAGTCAACTAATCTAGAGTACATGGTAATATACCGAACACCCATGGCAGTTTGGTGTTGGTCATGTTTTGCCCTCGGGAGAGGTTTAGTCAACGGATCCACCACATTCAGATATGTGTGTACTTCGCAAATCTTTATGTCACCATCTTTGACATGTTCTCGAATAGCATGAAAACGTAGCTTGATGTGCTTCAGCTTCTTGTGTGACCTTGGTTCTTGCGCATTGGCTATGGCGCCCATGTTATCACAGTAGATAGACATTGGGTCCAGCGCACTTGGAACCACACCGTGCTCTGTAATGAACTCCTTCATCCATATCGCTTATTGTGAAGCCTCCGAAGCAGCTATGTATTCTGATTCAGTTGAAGATCTCGCCACAACGCTTTGCTTTGCACTCCTCCAGCTAATTGCTGCACCATTCAAAGTAAATACATATCCAGATTGTGATTTAGAATCATCCGGATCGGTGTTCCAACTAGCATCGGTGTAACCATTAACAACGAGTTGTTCATCACCTCCATAAGAAAGAACCATATCCTTAGTTCTTCTCAAGTACTTAAGGATGTTTTGATCACGTCCAATGATCCACTCCTGGATCACTTTGATATCTGCTAGTCAAACTAACAAAGATATGCAATGTCGGGTCTAGTACATAGCATGGAATACATTAGAGATCCTATGGCTGAGGCATAGGAGTCTTACTCATCCTTTCTCTATCTTCGCCGTTCTTTGGACTTTGAGTTTTACTCAACGTCAGATTAGCAACATGGGCAAGAACCCTTTCTTGCTATCTTCCATTCCAAACCTCTTTTGAACTTTGTCCAAATATGTACTTTGTGACAATGATATTAGGCGTCTCGATCTATCTCTATAAATCTTTATGCCTAATATGTAAGCTGCTTCGCCAAGATCTTTCATTGAAAAACTATTATTCAAATATTCCTTGAAACTATTAAGAAGGTCTACATCATTCACAATCAACAATATGTCATCTACATATAGTATTAAGAATGCTACAGAGCTCCCACTCACTTTCTTGTAAATACAAGCTTCTCCATAAGTTTGTATAAAACCAAAACTTTTGATTACCTTATCGAAACATTGATTCCAACTTCGGGATGCTTGCTTCAACCCATATATGAACCGTTGAAGTTTGCATACCTTGTTAGCGTCTTTAGGATCGACAAAACCTTTGGGTTGCATCATATACAACTCTTCATCAATGTCTCCATTGAGGAACGCTGTTTTAACATCCATCTGCCATATTTCATAATCGTAATATGCAGCGATTGCTAACATAATCCTCACAGATTTTAGCTTCGCTACTGGTGAGAAAGTCTCATCGTAGTCAACTCCTTGAATTTGTCGAAACCCTTTTGCGACAAGTCGAGCTTTATAGATAGTAACATTACCATCAGCATCTGTTTTCTTCTTGAAAATCCATTTGTTCTCGACAGCCTTTCGGCCATCTGGTAAGTCCACCAAAGTCCATACTTGGTTTTTGTACATGGATCCAATCTCGGATTTCATGGCTTCTTGCCATTTATTGGAATCTGGGCTCATCATCGCTTCTTCATATGTCGCAGGGTCATCGGTGTTGTCCACCAACATGACACTCATAACAAGATCATACCAATCAGGAGTGGTACGAGTTCTCGTTGACCTGCGAGGCTCTGTAGCAACTTCAACCGAAGTTTCATGATCATCATCATTAGCTTCCTCTCTTATTGGTGCAGACACCACAGGAACTTCTTCCGCTGCTGCGCTACTCGCAAGTTCGAGAGAAGGTTCAATAACCTCGTCGAGTTCTACTTTCCTTCGAGTCACTTCTTTCGAGAAAAATTCCTTCTCTAGAAAGGATCCATTCTTGGCAACGAAGATTTTGCCCTCGGATCTATGATAGAAGGTATACCCAATAGTTTCCTTCGGGTATGTGTAAGATCCCTCCTTTATAAAGGAAAAGGATCCCTGTGATTGCAATGCTAGTCCCTGGATGAATGCTAGCATCCACAGTTTAAGATGAAGTACACAGAAACAAAGGTCATTATTACAGTCATTCCAGAGACAACATAGTCTTTACAACTCCATGGCCACAGGCCTAGTACAAGAGTTTAAATAGTAATAAGATAAATAAGTCTTCATCTTCATGTGCCACAGGGAAGCATGTTGAGTGTAGACTCATGACTCCTAATCATCATCAGAGTAACCTGCAACATCACAAGTTACAGCCACAGTGGGTCAATACATTGGAATAGTATTGGCAAGTGATACCTTAGTAGAATATTGGTGGACTAGATACTATATGCAATTTGGCTAGGTGTAGCTTAGGCTTGCTTTGCTCAAAATAGGTTTTGCCTATTAGTTTAAAACACTAAGTTTTTCTTTGTTAAAAACTTTTCCGAAGGAACCACCAATAGACATTGGGGTCCTTCACCCTTGTTCAACCACAAATTTTTACTTAGAAATTGGGATGAGGAGATTCTTGATAGCTTCCATGTCTTGATGCTCAAATTGTCCAATACCAGGGAAATGGCTAAGTACTTAGATTCTTCCATCTGCAGAGGTTGTGCACTTTCCCCACAAGACTTGATTTTCACCCAGACAAGACCTTTCAGAAGCCTTCCCTTAGACCAAATGGACGCTCTCCAACCTATCATCCCACTACCACCAACTGTCCAAATGGCTATGTTATTGCAACCTATATGATCCAAGCAGAGCCCATATTGCCAAGTGGCTGCACTAGAAGCTTCTTAACATTTGGCCTCTCAAATCCCTTTGTTCCTGGGTGGCTTTCCACAAGTGAGATACACAAGGTAAACCATAGAAATGGGCCTTGTGTAACCACTCAACATAAACCAAGCCTTCCACTCCACCCAGGTGTTTCATTCACTTAGTTGTTTTATTAAGCAAAACACAAGTCCAAAGACTTAGAAATATTTTATCATAGCATGAATATATTACCACCCTTGGTTGCTACTAGCTAGGATAAGCATGGCATAGATAAACATCTTAACTTAGAAATTTCTAGCAATTCTACAACTACTAGGATTTCCCAAGCATAGCATATAAGCAAAATATAACCACGCAAGACTAGCAAAATATTTCTAATGCATAGTTGAAAAACATAGGGATAAAATCATGAAGAACCACTTGCCTTGGTAGTTTGGAGAGTAGCTACAATCCTCACAATCACTATTTGCACCAAAATCTACACATAAAATCATAGCACCAAATCACATACAAAATAAATACAAGCAAAAAAAAATATGGATGCATGCAACATGATATGAGATGATTTTCCATACTCAACAAGACAAGTGCACAGTACTGGTTCATAAACAAGTTCTAAACTTGCCAAACAAACTTTATTTGAACATTAAACCATTTCTCAAATAATTACTACACACAAAATAGGCCTACACATGTTTATGTAAATAGAACCATTTTAACAGAAACAAAACATTAAACACATTGCATAAATGGAAAGGGCTTTCTCTCCTGATTCCATTGATATAAAATTTGTCAAATTTGGACGTGGGAGTTATGATTAAAACAAGTTTAAACATCTAATAGATTCAAATTCTAATTTTAAATCTAAACCCTAGCCACGCGGCGTGTTCCTATTGATTGGTACCGGTTCAGGCGGATCGATCAACGAGAGCCACACGATCTAAATGAAGATGCACGGCCAGATCTAACGCGTACCTCTTCGACACAGATCTAATCTTACTCGTTAGATCTAAATCCTACGGCCCTAATCTAATTGACCACAGACGGGCGGCGCTAGCGGCGGCCCAGCGGCGGCGTCTGTCGAGCTGCTAGCGTTCTGGTCAGGAGAGGGAGAAGGTGCTTACCAAGCTCGCCGTGTGCTGCTGATGCTCAAGGTGGGCTTTGTTGGCGAAGGGGCGCGCAGAGGTGGTCGCTAGAGCTCGTCGGAGTCATGCACGGCGTCGGATGCTCACTGATGGAGTCGAAGACGACGTTCTGGGGCACGAGGATCCAAACAAAAGGCATTAGCAGGTGCGCTAGATGCAGGCAAACACTTCCGTCTGCTTCAGAAATGGAGGGGGACACGAGGCTTACCGAATTTAGTCGCCGGAGTTGGAGAGGGCGTCAGGAACTTGCGGTGTTCGATGGAGTCGACGACCTGGGGCAGTACAGGACGAACCAAAGATGTTAGAAGGAGCGCAAGGAGGTTGCGAAGAAGTTCGCATGAACCAGAGAGGAAGGCGCGCACGGAGCTCACCAGGATTGGTCGCCGGAGTGGGTTCTGTCTGCGGCGAGGTAAGGCCAAATACTGGCAGCCTGGAGGCGCTTCGGGCTGGCTTTGTTGGGGGAAATGGCCGCGAGGGGGAGAGGTTTATGTAGCCGGAGCTGGGCGTGGAGTTACTCTCGGAATCAATGGGATTTAGCGAGGTTTTAAACGCGGCGTCTCTGGCGCGGTGGTAACGGCGGAGCTGTCAGCGTGCGGTGATTGAGGACGACGACGACGTGGCCGCGGGGTCCACTTCTGCGCGCCCCTTCGCCAACAAAGCCCACCTTGAGCATCAGCAGCACACGGCGAGCTTGGTAAGCCCCTTCTCCCTCTCCCGCGCGACCTAGAACGCCGGTAGCAGCTCTGACAGAGACGCCTCCGCTAGTCGCCGCCGCTAGCGCCGCCCGTCTATGGTCAATTAGATTAGGGTCGTAGGATTTAGATTTAACGAGTAAGATTAGATCTGTGTCGAAGAGGTACGTGTTAGATCTGGCCGTGCATCTTCATTTAGATCGTGTGGCTCTTGTTGATCGATCCGCCCGAACCGGTCCAACCAATAGGAACACACCGCGTGGCTAGGGTTTAGATTTAAAATCAGAATTTGAATCTATTAGATGTTTAAACTTGTTTTAGTCATAACTTTTGATTCCCACGTCCAAATTTGACAAATTTTATATCAATGGAATCAGAAAAGAAAGCCCTTTCCATTTATGCAATGTGTTTAATGTTTTGTTTCTGTTAAAATGGTTTTATTTACGGAAACATCTGTAGGCCTATTTTGTGTGTAGTAATTATTTGAGAAATGGTTTAATGTTCAAATAAAGTTTGTTTGGCAAGTTTAGAACTTGTTTATGAACTAGTACTGTGCACTCGTCTTGTTGAGTATGGAAAATCATCTCATATCATGTTGCATGCATCCATATGTTTTTTTGCTTGTATTTATTTTGTATGTGATTTGGTGCTATGATTTTATGTGTAGATTTTGGTGCAAATAGTGATTGTGATTGTGAGGATTGTAGCTACTCTCCAAACTACCAAGGCAAGTGGTGCTTCATGATTTTATCCCTATGTTTTTCAACTATGCATTAGAAATATTTTGCTAGTCTTGCATGGTTATATTTTGCTTATATGCTATGCTTGGGAAATCCTAGTAGTTGTAGAATTGCTAGAAATTTCTAAGTTAAGATGTTTATTTATGTCATGCTTAGCCTAGCTAGTAGCAACCAAGAGTGGTAATATATTCATGCTATGATAAAATATTTCTAAGTCTTTGGACTTGTGTTTTGCTTAAAAAAACAACTAAGTGAATGAAACACCTGGGTGGAATGGAAGGCTTGGTTTATGTTGAGTGGTTACAAAAGGCCCATTTCTATGGTTTACCTTGTGTATCTCACTTGTGGAAAGCCACCCAGGAACAAAGGGATTTGAGAGGCCAAATGTTAAGAAGCTTCTAGTGCAGCCACTTGGCAATATGGGCTCTGCCTGGATCATATAGGTTGCAATAACTTAGCCATTTGGACAGTTGGTGGTAGTGGGATGATAGGTTGGCCCATTTGGTCTAAGGGAAGGCTTCTGGTGAAAATCAAGTCTTGTGGGGAAAGTGCACAACCTCTGCAGATGGAAGAATCTAAGTACTTAGCCATGTCCCTAGTATTGGACAATTTGAGCATCAATACATGGAAGCTATCAAGAATCTCCTCATCCCAATTTCTAAGTAAAAATTTGTGGTTGAACAAGGGTGAAGGACCCCAATGTCTATTGGTGGTTCCTTGGGAAAAGTTTTTGATAAAGAAAAACTTAGTGTTTTCAACTAATAGGCAAAACCTATTTTGAGAAAAGCAAGCATAAGCTACACCTAGCCAAATTGCATATAGTATCTAGTCCACCAATATTCTACTAAGGTATCACTTGCCAATACTATTCCAATGTATTGACCCACTGTGGATGTAACTTGTGATGTTGCAGGTTACTCTGATGATGATTAGGAGTCATGAGTCTACACTCAACATGCTTGCCTGTGGCACATGAAGATGAAGACTTATTTATCTTATTACTATTTAAACTCTTGTACTAGTCCTGTGGCCATGGAGTTGTAAAGACTATGTTGTCTCTGGAATGACTGTAATAATGACCTTTGTTTCTGTGTACTTCATCTTAAACTGTGGATGCTAGCATTGATCCAGGGACTAGCATTACAATCACAGGGATCCTTTTCCTTTATAAAGGAGGGATCTTACAGATGGTATCAGAGCCAGGTTGTTGCCTGTAGGATTATGACCCTAGGATTGGAAACCACTAAGGAAAAAAATTCAACAACTTCCACACTTGTCTTTTCTTCTCGTAAACTTTTCTAATCTTCTTTCTCATCTCTATTTGTAGATGAACTCCATCAACGAAGCCATAAGGAAGGGACCACTCATGACAATGACTTTGGAATGTGAGACAGAATTCCCCAAGGCTCTCAAGGACCTCATGGTTGCAATGGGAATACATGGTGTAGCTGTGTACAAAGGTTTTCATGTGATGGATGAAGGAGTTGAGTATTGGCGGGTGCAACTTCACTTGTATAAAAACAAGGAAGACAACCACAAAGAATCAGGGTTCTGCATGGTCACCAATTCAGTGATGCACACCACATTCTTTGATTCAGCAAGGGATGCAGCTTGGAAGGCCATCAAAGAACTTGGTGATAGATTCAAGTGTAGAACGCTCAACACTCAAAATGACCTAAATGAAGAGAAGAAACATACCCAAGAGTTGGAGGCTACCAACCAAACCTTAAGAGGAGACATTATAGACTTAGTAATGGAGTCATGTGCTCAAGATAGACTGATTGCTTCTAAAAATATTACGTTAACCAACTTGGCAAGTGAGTTGGGGTTGTAACGTACTTCGTTAGTTGGACCACCACTTATCACTTTATTTTCCAAAATGTTGCTTAAAATAAGTTGAACCTTGGATGTTTGTAATGGTTTCGTGTATGCCATGACTTGTGTGATTTGATTTCCAAAATTATGCTTGTGTTACTCTGTTTTGTGATTCGTCTCTATGTATGTTGATTCTAACTTTTTCTATCTTGTAAATAGATGCCTAATGTTATTATCAGCATGGTTGATGAGTTCAAGGGAACTCGCTTTGGCACTCGTATTATTGAGCTCACTAGCCTTCTCAATCTCCCACTTCCTTCCATCATGATGCTTCCCCTCACCAAGTTTGAGAGGAAAGACCTTTGGGGTTTCAAGGTCAATTAGCCAGGACGTCAGACTGAGCTAGCCACGGAGGCCATCATTTTCAAGCTCATGCATGATGACAAGGAGAGAGGCCTTGAGGTAATCATGCAGGATTTGATAGGACGTCTACTAGGGAGACACTCTCGAGAGGTTAGAGGTACTCACTTCCACACTTTTGGTAGACGTGATGAGGATGGTGATGCCATTGACTTCGAGGACACTTCGAGGGAGACAGCAGAGCCGATTCGTCTATACCTCCAGGACTTAGAGGTTCTTCTTAGGCACGTGGACACTAATAGGACCAACGTCATGCTCAGCAATGACAAACTCCAGGTGCAGCTTCGTGAGAAGGACAAGCTCTTCGCGGAGCAATATGAGATAGTCAAGGAGATGGAGGCCAAGTTCGAGAGTCAGGACAGAAAGTTCAAGAGTCAAGAGAAGCGAGTCCAAGATAGGAACAAGAGGATTCGAGACATGACTGCAGAACTAGAGGCCAAGGACTTCGAGCTCGAGCATCAGCAGACCGTGATAGAGAGGCTTCGTTCTCAGAAGAGGGCTCTCAAGGCCAAAGTAGAGACCTTGACCACCAATGTCGAGGAATACAAGACCGCTATGGAGAATGCAGGTCTTACATTTGTTGAGGAGGAGGTTGATGCCGAGGAGTAGTGTTGACTACTCATTTATCATTTATTTTATCATGCTTTTTATTGAGTCGCAATGACCATCCAACATGTGGATGGCTTGCTATTGGTGTGTTTACCTTGCAAACTTGTTGTCCTTGTTGTTGAACTTTTATTATTGTGATGCATGTTTGGTGATTGTTTATGTGATGTATTGTGCATGTTAGCATCTATGGGTATCTCATTCTTATCTCTATTGACCAAACCACAGATGCCTCCCCGTCGTGCCAATCCCAACCCCAACAACAACAACATCACCCCTGAGATGCAGCAAATGATGAAAACTCAGACTCAGCTGATGCAAGTGATGACTATGTTCATCCAGAATCAGAACAACAACAACAACAACAACAACAACAACAACAACAACAACAACAACAACAACAACAACAACAACAACAACAACAACAACCCACCGGGTTTTGACATGCTTACCAGGTTCTTGAGATTGAGGCCAGCAAAGTTCTCAGGAACAACTGATCCTATGGTGGCCAATGATTGGCTACGCTCTGTGAACAAGGACTTAGTAACAGTTGGTTGTACTGATGAAGAGAAAGTCAGATTTGCAGCTCACCTGTTGGAAGGACCAGCAGTTACTTGGTGGGATAACTTCTAGATCACCACTCCCATTGCAGATGTGACATGGGCTATCTTTGAAGATGGTTTCCGTACTGCTCACATCTCATTCGGAGTGATGAGTTTGAAGAAGAAAGAGTTCCATAACCTGAAGCAGCGCCACCGCAGCGTGGCTGAATATATTGAGGAGTTCAACAATCTGGCGCGTTATGCACCGGATGAAGTTGACACTGATGCTAAGAGGAAGGAAAAGTTTGTTGAAGGGTTGAATGATGAACTGAACCTGCAGCTATCAGTGGCCTATGTTCCCACTTATCAGTCTCTTTGTGATAAGGCTGCTATTTTGGAGAACAAAATGAAGCAAGTTGAGAGTAGGAAGAGAAAGCACTCGGACAAGCACAGCTCGGGATCGTCTCACAAGCGTTCCCATTATGATGATAGTGGAAGCTCAGGATTCAACAAGCATGGGAAATTCAACAAGCACCACAACCACAACCGTCATCATGACAACAAGCATCACCGTAGTCATGACAATGACAAGTACAAGAATCACAAGAGTGGATATAAGAGCCACCATAGTGGTAGTGGAAGTGGCAAGGAAGCCACATCACAATAAGGATATTAGTCAGGTTGAGTGTTTCAAGTGCAAGAAGATGGGGCATTATGCAAATGAATGCCCGGAAAAGAAAGTTGAAGGGCCCAACAAGCCCAACCATTTTCAAAAGGGACAAGTGAACCACATCAATGTGGAGGAAATCTATGAAGAGCCAGATGCTGTTGCTGGTAAGTTCAAACTCAATTCTATTCCAGCACTTGTTCTTTTTGATACTGGAGCATCGCATTCATTCATATCAAAAGCATTTGTTGATAGAAATGGGTTTCCAACTGAAAACATTGGGTGTCCAATAAAAGTTAGTTCTCCAGGTGGAGATATGATAGTAAGTCTTGGATGTCGGGATCTAGTGATAGAGTTTGGAAAGCATAAGTTTCCAGTGAGTCTGATAATCCTAGATTCCCAAGGACTGGATGTAATTTTGGGAATGGATTGGATGACCAAGTATGAAGGAGTACTAGATTGTGCCAATCGTACGGTTGCACTCACAACCCCGGAGAAGAAACGGATTAGATTCAAGTCTAACTTTGAATCAAAAGGGAGTAAGCTAAATTCTCTTAAGGGGGTTAGCATAGTGTAGCATCCAATTGTCTAACAATTGTAATGCTACTTGGTCTAGTAATATAATGGCTACTTCAAACATATAATTGTTGCATCATAATTATATCATGCTCATGTCATCATGCCTCCTTGCATTTGAGCATCATATAAAACCCTTTTTGATTTGGTTCTTATCTCATATGCATTATTAATTGTATTTGCCTCTTGATATTGTATTTGTTTCTTGATATATTGTTTAATGCCCAAGTTGAGTTGGGGGCATATCTCTTATTAACTCCACCACCTTTCTTCTTTCACCACCTTATAATTCCACCATCCAACTAAATATGAGCTTGGCATTTATTGAGTTTACCTCTAGCTCATGTGGGTTGGGATGGATCCAATTCTTTGCCACATGCTCTCATCTTTAGCATCATGTTGTTTTCACAATATTGAAACATGAGAGCCACATGGCCACCTTTGCATGCCTTGTGAGTGGAACCTTTCCTAGCTTCCATATGTGTGGTTTTGGGGTTATCATCATGTTGGGGTATTTTTGAGGGCTCATTAAATACCTAGTGGCATATACACACTAGCAAGTCCCAAATATAATCCAATGTGATCATCTCCATATACTCCACTTGGAATTCTTTCTAAATTCCTTTGCTTGGGCCTTACTCCATAATTTGGGATGCATAATAATAATGCCATGAAATAAGATTGTCTCCACAAGTATCAACATGGCATTAAATATTATGCATGGCCCATGCAAGTACCATCTTTTGCTTGTCATTTGGGTTTTACTTGTTTTTGGTTGGATCATGCCTTATCTCTCTCTCTCTCTTTAGCTTGATCTTATTTGATCATGCCTAAACCACCTTCACCACATTCTTTTCTTTGGCTAGATCTTGTGTGGGCTTGGCTTGTGTTTGCTTGATCTTGTCCAAGATAGAACCCTACACCTAATCTACCCCGTCCTAGCTAAACCCTTTTTCACTCTCTAACCAAACCCTAAGCTACCATCTCACCCTCTCTCTCGGCCCTCCCTTCTCCCTACCTAGCTGGCTCCACCTGACCATCCCACCCCAACCCTAGCTACCCCCCAACCCTAAAACCAAGCCTAACCCGAGCCCTCCCCTCCTACCCTAGCTCCAACCCTAGCTAGCCGAGCCTCCCCTCTCCCTCTCTTGCTCTCCCTCTCTGCCCTAGGGGCCCCCACCCGAACCTGCCCCTGCCTCCCTTGGCCTTGGCCGTCCCCACCTGCCAGCCAGCCCTGCCTGCCTCCCACCGTAGAGCACGTGAGGAGAGGAGGACAAAAGGTGGCCGAGCCACCTTTAGCGTCTACCCCACCCCACGGCATCTCCCTCCTCTCGCTCTCCACCGCCACTCCACGGCCCCCCTCTGCCTATCCAGATCTGGCCGAGGCGCCTGGACATCCTCTCTTCCTCTCCACCGACACCGCCTCCCTCACGCCGGCCACTGCCCACCACCGACCGTCGACCAGGTCAGCGAGCACGACGGGAGTGGTCGAGGAGCACCAGAGGACCCCCCGCTTCGCCCTGCCATTGCCGAGGAGGAGGAGGACCGAGCCGCCAGAACCACCGCCGCCCGACGAAACCCTAGCTCGCCCGGTCTCTGCATCGTCGGCGATCGCCGGCCCTGCCCGAACCAGCGCCACCGACAACCTCTCGGTGAGCCCTGCATCCCTAGACACGGCCCGCCTCGCTGTTGCTGTTGCACGCTGGCCGGACCGTCGTCAACGCCCTCGTGCCGGCTGCGTTCGTTCACGCCTCGCTCGCGTAAGCCCTATCCAGCCGCCGCCAACCTCCTAGCAGCTACCCCAAAGCCACCGGTGGCGAGCCTCCGTCTGAGCCCGAGGTCACGGGATCGAGCCCCGTGTCGCCAAGCGCTGGTCGTTTCGACAGAGAGAGGAAGAGAAACAAGGCGCGTGGCCTTTTGCACTTTCCCCACACCTTTTTCTGCATCAACCCGACTCCTTGGCCCACATGTCATTCCCGTGGCATTTTGCAAAAGGATCCTGGGTTTGAACCTCAACCCACTCCCGGCTTCCCACGGCACGCCCATTGGCGCAGCGTGTCAGGCCCGAGGACGCCTTTTACACTGTCTCTCCGTGGCTAGTGCATGCAGTATAAAAAGCTACACGGCGTGTGTCAGTGATCAGCATGGCCCCACTGGTCATTGGCTGTGGCTAGGATCGAGCCGAGTAACAAAAGTATTTCTGCAAATCTGGTTTAAATTCAAATCTTTTTCTAATTATTTCAAATTCAAATTTAATTGCTTAAATAACTTTTCAAATATTAATCCAATTAATGCAAATAATATATGTTTTCAAATCAGAAAAATGTGAGGATTTCAAATATGGCCTTCAAAATATATTTTGAACAATCAAAATTCCAAGTTTATTTAAATTACAATAAAATGCCCTTTTGTCTTAAATAATTAATATCTTTTGATTTATAACTCCATATTTAACAAATGATATGTCTAAAATGATTAGCTCGACGAGACCTTTCTGTTTATGCATTCCATGGTTTGATTTGAAGCATGCATCATATAAATATAATGAGTACAGCAACTAATATGGAAATAAAATGGGCCCAAAACTCAATAAAATGCTTTGTTATTGTTTCCACACCTCACCCATGCCATGCTACCTTAATGCCATGCAAATTGTGCATCATTCATCATGGCATGATTGTTTGCTTGATGCATTTTATTCATATGCTTGCGCACTTTATTTATGTTGGCCCTTGTTTGTTTGGTTCTTCTTCGAATAGACGCTGAAAGGTGGGATATATCAAGAGAACCAGAGCACTACCAGATCCATTCCTTGCTTCAATCGAGCTGTGCAAGCACTACCACATGCTTGCATACATACAGTACCTATTGCCTCTATCTTATTCTTGCATCATTGAGTCGCGATTGCATTAAATTGAATCCCAAGTATTGCATAGCCTTTACTTTTAAACCCCACCGAAGCTTGTTCCTCCATCCCATGAGCCATTACTACAGGAGTTGTTTGAGCCATGCGAGAACAGCATGTGTAGGGTATGTGAGTGTCTGATGGATAACAAGGTACCTAAACAACTTAACCTGAGTAGTAATGGGATAACTAATGAAAGTGGCATCGGTGAGCCATATTCGCTATTTGGTTTTTCAGGCTCACTTGTGTCCTGAAGACCCCGAGTACTTGATTCTGTTCCAAGAATATTCGGCTATCCACATCCGGAGGCTTATGGACCCCCGAGCTAGAGCTTGATTCATTCTTATTTCTTGGGGCCACAAACTAGTTTGAGGTTTTATTTACGATCCTGATCCTATGCCATGCTTTCTGCTTTATTTAAGATTGTGCGAGGAGCACACTGCATCGTTAGGTCCGTGTGACCTGCTACTGTATCGACAAGCCCACACTTTCGGGTTCCCTCGTTTACATGCCGGCCACATAAACCTTGAGTCCGTCTCGGCCCGGCTTCGTCATGGGTAGCTTAATGGGGTGGCCCCTGAAATATTTCTGAATCTGTGATCGCTTTGTCGTGATCGCCTCGTTGGTTTTGATTTGGTTTTTCGAGGCATATCGAGTGTGTGTTGCTATTTGTGCACCGCAGGTAAAACTTTCTGAAAGCCGTGTCCGCGGTTATGGACGACTTGGAGCAGTTTCCGATCATAGACAAGCATAACTAAAGTACCGCTTTTAATTTGACTAGACTAGGTACCGACTAGTAAATAGTACAACACTCATGGAATGGATAATAAAACCGCCAACGGATGGGGGTTGTTCGCTTCCTCGCTTCGATGGCGAGGAGGATGGATCTGTGGATATTACCGTTATTACTGTTATAACTGTTGTCATTAATTCATGGACATCCGTATCTCGGTTAGGCGGATGGTTAGTAGTATCTATAGAATTGCTAGGGTTTATCTTTGCTGCAATTGCGTCACCCGAGGTTGTGTCCCTTTAGAGGCATAAAGACTTGCTGAGTACCCTAGGGTCTCACACGATAAATTATTGGTTCAGATGAACAGTACACTCGCAAGATGGATCTGGGTGGAAGAGATGGACGATGTGGGCAACGATCATTCGTGTAGAGATTCCGGAGCGGGATCCGTGAGATCTGTGGGCGGATGTGCTTATTTATGGGGCATCTTATGCCGATTTGCTTCTTATCCGTATCGGATTTTTGTCTTCCGCTTCCTTGATACTGTGATTGATGTATGAGGAGATATCATAAACTATTATATCTATCTAGGATATTTGGATCTTGCCGTATGGCTGCTATATTTCCTTTCTTTTAGATGGAATGGCTCTGATGTACTATTGTATGGTGGCTTGCATACATACTCATTTGTGTATGTAGTTGATCCCTTCGCCTGCCGATTACGCCGCCCGTTCTTGTCCCGATGTTTGGAAATGGTTGGGACGGCCGAAAGGTCTACCTGTGAGTGGCATTTGGGCCCCAACGTACTATTTCAACCATTTCTGATCATCCAGGCTTCTACTAGGAGCGTAATTCACCGAGGTAGTTACACATAGATAGTGTGCCAATTGTGAGTGATTATCCGGATGTGTTTCCGGAAGAGTTGCCGGGAATGCCACCAGATAGAGATGTGGAGTTTCTTATTGATTTGCTACCAGGATCTGGACCAATAGCAAAAAGATCGTACAAGATGTCAGTTGATGAGTTGAAAGAACTCAAGAAGCAGCTTGGAGAAACGATTCTTGAAAGGTTTTATCCAACCAAGTTCCTCATCTTGGGGAGCACCAGTTTTGTTTGTGGAAAAGAAAGATAGAAGTCAAAGGTTATGCATAGATTATCGTTCACTCAATGAGGTGACTATCAAGAACAAATATCCTTTGCCTAGAATCAATGACTTGTTTGATCGGTTAGAAGGAGCTTGTGTGTTCTCAAAGATTGATCTTCGGTCAGGTTATTTCCAGCTCAAGATAAGGGAACAAGACATACCTAAGACAGCTTTCACCACAAGGTATGGATTTTATGAGTATACCGTGATGCCATTTGGTTTAACTAATGCTCCAGCATATTTCATGAATATGATGAACAAGGTGTTCATGGAGTTCCTTGATAAGTTTGTTGTCGTTTTCATCGATGACATTTTGATCTACTCCAAGAGCAAAGAAGAGCATGAAGGACATCTACGTTTGATACTTGAGAAGCTTAGAGAGCATAAATTGTATGCCAAATTCAGCAAGTGGTGCTTCATGATTTTATCCCTATGTTTTTCAACTATGCATTAGAAATATTTTGCTAGTCTTGCATGGTTATATTTTGCTTATATGCTATGCTTGGGAAATCCTAGTAGTTGTAGAATTGCTAGAAATTTCTAAGTTAAGATGTTTATCTATGCCATGCTTAGCCTAGCTAGTAGCAACCAAGGGTGGTAATATATTCATGCTATGATAAAATATTTCTAAGTCTTTGGACTTGTGTTTTGCTTAATAAAACAACTAAGTGAATGAAACACCTGGGTGGAATGGAAGGCTTGGTTTATGTTGAGTGGTTACACCAGGCCCATTTCTTTGGTTTACCTTGTGTATCTCACTTGTGGAAAGCCACCCAGGAACAAAGGGATTTGAGAGGCCAAATGTTAAGAAGCTTCTAGTGCAGCCACTTGGCAATATGGTCTCTGCCTGGATCATATAGGTTGCAATAACTTAGCCATTTGGACAGTTGGTGGTAGTGGGATGATAGGTTGGAGCGCGTCCATTTGGTCTAAGGGAAGGCTTCTGAAAGGTCCTGTCTTGGTGAAAATCAAGTCTTGTGGGGAAAGTGCACAACCTCTGCAGATGGAAGAATCTAAGTACTTAGCCATGTCCCTGGTATTGGACAATTTGAGCATCAAGACATGGAAGCTATCAAGAATCTCCTCATCCCAATTTCTAAGTAAAAATTTGTGGTTGAACAAGGGTGAAGGACCCCAATGTCTATTGGTGGTTCCTTGGGAAAAGTTTTTGACAAAGAAAAACTTAGTGTTTTCAACTAATAGGCAAAACCTATTTTTAGCAAAGCAAGCCTAAGATACACCTAGCCAAATTGCATATAGTATCTAGTCCACCAATATTCTACTAAGGTATCACTTGCCAATACTATTCCAATGTATTGACCCACCGTGGCTGTAACTTGTGATGTTACAGGTTACTCTGATGATGATTAGGAGTCATGAGTCTACACTCAACATGCTTGCATGTGGAACATGAAGATGAAGACTTATTTATCTTATTACTATTTAAACTCTTATACTAGGCCTGTGGCCATGGAGTTTTAAAGACTATGTTGTCTCTAGAATGACTGTAATAATGACCTTTGTTTCTGTGTACTTCATCTTAAACTGTGGATGCTAGCATTGATCCAGGGACTAGCATTGCAATCACAGGGATCCTTTTCCTTTATAAAGGAGGGATCTTACAGTATCCTATGAAGATGCATTTTTCCGCTTTGGGTTCAAGCTTGTCCGACTGTAACTTCTTTACATAGGCTTCGCAACCCCAAACTTTAAGGAACGACAATTTAGGTTTCTTCCCAAACCATAATTCATACGGTGTCGTTTCAACGGACTTAGATGGTGCCCTATTTAAAGTGAATGCGGCTGTTTCTAATGCATAACCCCAAAATGATAGCGGTAAATCTGTAAGTGACATCATGGAACGAACCATATCTAAAAGAGCTCAATTACGACGTTCGGACACACCATTATGCTGTGGTGTTCCCGGCGGTGTCAATTGTGAAAGTATTCCGCATTTCTTTAAATGCTCGCCAAACTCATAACTTAGATATTCACCTCCACGATCAGAACATAGAAATTTAATCTTCTTGTTACGTTGATTCTCTACCTCACTTTGAAATTCCTTAAACTTCTCAAAAGTTTCGGACTTATGTTTCATGAAATAGATATACCCATATCTACTCAAGCCATCCGTGAAGGTAAGAACATAACGATAACCACCGCGCGATGCTACACTCATTGGACCACACACATCGGTATGTATGATTTCCAATAAGTCCGTAGCTCGCTCCATCATACCAGAAAATGGAGTCTTTAGTCATTTTACCCATCAGACATGCTTCGCATCTTTCAAGTGATTCAAAATCAAGTGATTCAAGAAGTCCATCGGAATGGAGTTTCTTCATACGCTTCACTCCAATGTGACCAAGACGACAGTGCCACATATAGGTCGAGTTATCGCTCAATTTCAAACGTTTAGCTTCAATGTTATTAATATGTGTATTTCCACTATCGAGATTCAATAAGAATAGACCATCTATCAAAGGTGCATGTGCATAAAACATATTACTCATATAAATCGAACAACCATTATTCTCGGACTTAAACAAGTAACCGTCTCGCAATAAACAAGATCCCGATATAATGTTCATGCTTAACGCAGGCACCAAATAACAATTATTTAAGTATAAAACTAATCCCGATGGTAGATGAAGAGGTAGCGTGCGATGCGATCACATCAACCTTTGATCCATTTCCTACGCGCATCGTCACCTCGTTCTTCGCTAGCTTCCGTTTATTCTGCAGCACCTGTTTCGAGTTACAAATATGAGCAACCGAACCAGTATCAAATACCCAGGCACTACTACAAGTACTAGTGAGATACACATCAATAACATGTATATCGGATATACCTTTCTTCTTAATGTTGCCGTTCTTCAAATCCGCCAAGTACTTTGGGCAATTCCTCTTCTAGTGACCCTCCTGCTTGCAGTAAAAACACTTAGTATCAGGCTTAGATCCAGCCTTGGTCTTCTTCGTCGGTGCGGCAACTTTCTTACCACCCTTCTTGAAGTTTCCCTTTTGCTTAGACTTGCCTTTCTTGAATTTGGTGGTCTTATTAACCATCAACACTTGGTTCTCTTTCTTGATCTCCACTTCTACAGATTTCAACATGGAGAAGAGTTCTGGCAACTGCGTGTTCATGCTTTGCATATTGTAGTTCATCACAAAGTTCTTGTAACTTGGTGGTAGTGATTGGAGGACACGGTAAATCCCCAAAGCATTAGGAATCACTATACCTAAGCTTTGGAGTTTGTTTATGCGTGACATCTTAAGCACATGCTCAGATTTGAGCTGCCCTCTTCCATCTTGCAGTTAAAGAACTTTTCAGAAGCCTCATAACTCTCAACTGCCGCGTGAGTCTCAAATATCAATTTGAGTTCACGGATAATATCATGTGGGTCATGGTTCTCAAACCTTTTCTGAAGCTCCGATTCCAAACCATACAAGATAGCACACTGAACTATGGAGTATTGATTCTTCCGAGCGAGGTAAACGTTCTTTACTTCATCGGTAGCATCAGCTGCAGACGGTCACCAATGTGCATCCGACATAGGTCAAATTACCAGCATTGAGGACAATCCTCAAATTGCGGAACCAATCCGCAAAGTTGCTTCCATTGTTTTTCAACTTTTCTTTCTCTAGTAACGCATTAAAATTGATGGTAGGGGCCGCCATTGATCTACAACATATTTGCAATAGTTTAGACTAAGTTTATGACAAATTGAGTTCTAATTAATAGTTAAATTAATCTAGGTGAACTCCCACTCAAAACAATATCCCTCACATTTTTTTTGTGATCACACGAACCAAATCCACCACATCAAAACCGATCATCACGAGAGTTGATGTAGCTTCAATGGCGAACAATCAACATGTTCATCATATCTACTATATGACTCATGCTTTACCTTTCGGTGATCCGTGTTCCGAGACCATGTCTGTACATGCTAGGCTCGTCAAGATCAAACCTTAGCTTCCGCATGAGCAAAACTGGATTGCTCACGTTGTATACACTTGCAGAATCTAACACACCCGATCATCACGTGGTGCTTCGAAACAACAAGCTTTAGCAACGGTGCTTACTAAGGATGAACACTTTAAAACTTGAAATTAATGTGCATGAGGTATCATCTTATAATGCTACCGTCGTTAACTAAGCAATACAAGATGCATAAAGGATTAACATCACATGCAATTCATAATATGTGATATGATATGGCCTTTCTTCTTGTGCTTCCGATCTCCATCTTCAAGCACGAACATGATCTCCATCATCACCGGCATTGCATCAAGGTCAATGACGCCGCTCCATGGTTGTCGTTCACCAGCTTCAACTATTACAACTACTTTGAATAGACACGCGGGTCTTAACAGAAATTAAAGACAACCATATGGCTCCTGCCGGTTGCCAACTTACAATAAGGATCATTGCATACATCAAATATAATCACAATCATGGCCATATCACATCACAGCACACCCCTGCAAAACAAAGTTATACGCCTCTAATTTTCTTTGCATATTTTACGTGGTTTGGGGCTTTCAATAAGTGTCGATCTAACTTACGAACAATAACCACAACGTTGATGTTTGAACTATCAAGTGCCCGTTGTAAATTGGATCTATACTATAATGGGAGAGACAGGCACCCGCAAAGCCACTTATGCAATACAAGTTGCATGTTGAGCGTGGAGCAAGTCTCATGAATGATGTCATGTAAGGTTAGCCCGGGCCGCTTCATCCCATCATACCGCAAGATGCAAAGTACACAAGAAGCAATTGATAATAAAAGCACCACCGTCCACAATGACCATTGTGTTCTACTCGTGCAACAGATCTACATATAGACACGGCTCTGATACCACTGTAGGGGTTCCTAGCATGGAAAACAAAAAATTTCTACCGCATACAAACAAACAAGCCAAGATCTATCTACTAGATTGTAGCAACGAGTCGATAGAAGAACTCACCCTCGAAGATTCCAAAGTGTTTAACGAGAGCAGATTCTCGTGGGTGATGTAGTCGTACTCTTGCCAATCTCAAGTTCGTGTAGACGATCCTTCCGTATTGTGTTGCAGCACTTCAATGGGTCACACGTTAATTTTCGATGAAGACCTTCCTCTCCCTTGTTCTAGCAGGCAGCGGAGGTTGCAGCGGAAATCCTAGTAGTTGATGCCTTAGTAGAATTTTCCCTAAGTTAAGATTCCTACTACTATCATGCTTAGCCTAGCTAGTAGAAAACAAGGGTGGATTAAATTCATGCTATGGAATATTTCTAAGTCAAGGACTTGTGTTTTGTTTAATAAAACAACTAAGTGAATGAATCACCTGGGTGGAATGGTATTGCTTGGAAGGATTTTTGTTGAGTGATTACACAAGGCCAGGGGACTGGTGAACCTTGTGTATCTCACTTGTGGAATGCCACCCAGGAACAAAGAGATTTGAGATGTCAAATGTTGAGAAGCTTCAAGTGCAGCCACTTGTCATTATGGGCTCTGCCTGGATCATATAGGTTGCAATAACTTAGCCAAATGGACAGTTGGTGGTAGGGGATGATAGGTTGGAATGCGTCCATTCTGGTCTAAGGGAAGGCTTCTAAAAGATCTTGTCTCGATGCATGTCGAGTCTTGTGGGGAAAGTGCACCACCTCTCGAGAGAGTAAAATCTAAGTACTTAGTCGTGTCCCCGGCACTGCACAATTTGAGCATCAAGACATGGAAGCTATCAAGAATCTCCTCATCCCAATTTCTAAGTTAAAAACTTGTGGTTGAACAAGGGTTTAAGGATCTTCAATCTTTGATTGGTACATGCCTTGGGTGATTTTGTCAAAGAAAAACTTAGAGTTTTCAAATGATAAGGAAAATCTATTTTGAGCAAAGAAAGCCTAAGCTCCACTTAACCAAATGCATATAGATGATAGACTCCACTATACTACCATAGTATCACTTGCCAATACAATTCAAATGTATTGACCCTTGTGGCTGTAACTTATTATGTTGCGGGTTTGTTTGATGTTAGTGAAGTGTGTTGATTCGGATTACAAGTCTACAACCAACATGATTGCCTGTGGCACTTTGAAGATGAAGGACTCCATGTTATAGTTATTTCTGCTGCATTATAATGAGATAGCCAAATGAGCTATGTAAGATGTAATGAATTATTTTATTCCTGGTTATAAAGTTGTAGTATGACCTTTGTTTCTTGATATTACATCTTAACTGTGGAGGCTAGCTATTGATCCAAGGACTAGCATTGTAAACACATGGATCTCTACCTTATTAAAGGTTGGGACCTCTTACAAATGGTATCAGAGCACTGTGTTGCCTGTAGGATTATAACCCTAGGATTGGACAAAACCCCTTAGAAAAATAGGAGTTGTATTTGTTCAAAACTTATTTACAAACAATCTTGTAAACTCTTTCCTCAACCTTTTTGGTTTTGATTCTACATCTCTTCTATTTCAACTTGATGGACAAACCTCAACCATGAGCAAGGACTTCACCAACTGAAATGACTTCAACTTCAACATCATCAATGACTTCAACTTTATTTTCACCAAGGACTTCAACTTGGATATCACTAAGGACTACAAGTGAGACAAGAATAATACTCAAGACTTGAAGACTAAGGAAACACAACTTAGAAGGAACCATCATCATCTTTGAAGCTTTGTGACCAAGATACAAGAATTTTCCCAAGGAAACCATGACCTTATTCAAGAAGAAACACCTAAGAAGAATGGAATGATTTCAAGAAAACCATATAGTTGGACCACCATACTAATGATTAGTTTAAACCCACCAACTAATGTGGTGTAGCAAAAATATTTTGTTGCCTAAAAATGTGCTTGAACCTTTGTTGTTTGAGTGGAATGTTTGATTTTGATTGCTTGCACATTGCTTGTGTGAATTTTTATGTGTGTGATTAGAATTCTTCCTATAGAAATCTTTGCCTATTCTAATCCCAGTCCAACCCAAACAAATGACTTCTCCAAGAAACTCCAACATCAAGAATGGTGACAACAACAACCAAGAAATGCACATGAGAGAACTCATAGTAACCCAAACCCAGTTGAACCAAGTGACAACTCAGTTTTTAGCCAACAACAATGAGTTAGACCCAATGATGCAAAGGTTTTTGGAAACCCAAACCCAATTGTTTCAAAGTATGACAAATCAAATGATCAACATGGGAGACAACCTTTCCCAAGGAGTTTGTGACAACAATGATGTCAAGGATGATATTATAGAAGGAACTCAATCTTGCAATATTTGTGGAGACATGGATCACACTTCCAAAGAGCATGAAGATCAATGCCCTAATTGTGAAGAGAAACATCCAACTAAATAATGCCCCACATCTCAAATGACTTGTTTCCTATGTGAAGGAAATAATCATGTGCCTATCCAATGCCCCATCTATCCTATTGTTCAACAAGTGAAACAAGGTGGAATGCATCAAGAGTATGGAAAACCCCATGAGGAAACAACTTCTATCAAGAAGGATGAAGACAAAGGAAAATCTCAGCTTGTATCTCCATGCATTATGACCCACCCTGATGGACAAAAGAGGAAACATAGGTATTATCCAAGGAAACGATTAAGGAACCGAGGAGACTTTCCCACCTTTGAGGTGAGATATGAAGAGCATGAACTAGAAGAACTCCTAGCTTTGGAGAAACCCAAGAAAAAGAAGAATAAGGATATTAGCCAAATGTGGTGCAACAACTGCAAAGATCTAGGCCATTATATATCAACTTGTCTAGAGAAGATACGTGAAGAACTCAACCTTGTCACATGTTACAATTATGGTGACCAAGGACATTATGCAAGCAACTGTCCAGAAAAGATGAAGTACAAGACAAGCAAGCCTATGAGGGACCTCAGCCTTGTCACATGTTTCAAGTGTGGAAACAAAGGACACTATGCAGATGTCTGTCCAGAGAAGTATCATCAAGATCCCAAGCAAGCCAAGATGTAATCTAGTGGAAAACTTTTTAAGGGTGGTAGTACCCTAGTTGTTTTAAAGACAACTTGTAACCTCTAGCTTTCCCAAATCTCGGGACGAGATTTATTTTAAGGGTGGTAGCCTGTCACATCCCAAAATTTTCCAAATTTTGAAATGTGAAAAATAAATAATTGTTGAAATTTAGGGTGAAAAGAAACTTTTTGATTCCAAATGGAAACATCAAAACCCATCTTGAACAAACTTTGAATAAAATGGAATCCAACAAATTTCAATCAAGTGAAATGCATTCATCAATAATGTGTCTTGAAATTTAAACTTGGAAAATAAACCAAAGCCTAAAACCCTAATGGAAGAAAATCATTTCCAAGATTACTCTAAGACTATGGATATGATCCATATAAAATTTATCAACAAACATTTGTAAATGATCAAGAATGATAAATAAAAATATTATAAAACCATAGAAATCGATTTCATTCAATTTGGAACCATGGATAAAAACTTATGAATATAATAAGATAAAGAAATTAATTTCCAAAGTTAATAAAGCACCCATCTAAAATCCATAACAAATTGTGAGTAAAATAATCCTAAAGAGATATAAAAGGGTAAACAAATGTTAAATAAAATTATACAAATTGGAATCACCAAGTTTGGATCTATAAATAAAAAGATATGGATTTTATAAGATAAATAAAGAAATAATTGAATAAGTAATATTTAAAAGCCAAATTAAATCTTGTCCAAATCCATAAGCAAATGAAATAAAGATAATCCAAATAAAATAAAGGGATAAACATTATTCCAATAAAATTATATGGCATTAAACCTTATTCTAATTATATATGGATAAAGATAAAATTCCTAATAGAAATGATTAATTAAATCATGAGAAAGTAAAAAATGGAAATTGATCCAAGTGGATTAAAAATTTATCAAATTAACTAAAAAGAATTATTTGAATAAAATTTATATGGTATTAAAACCAAAATCAAATTTTATTTAATTAAAGACAAATACCGAAATTAAATGATTGATAAATCATAATAGAAATAATTCAAATAATTCAAAATGAATTATTTAACACCCTATTAAATAAATAAATAAAACATATTGAAAAAGGTTTAGTGAAAATTAGAATTCAAATAAAGAGTTTGAATATATATTTATTCTCATTTGAATAAAGGCAAGTGCTTATTTTAATAAAGAATAAAACCATAAAAAGAATAAAGAAATTATTCTAAAAGTGGTCTTAAAAATACAGGTTTAAACAAGATAGAAACTTACTGAAAAGTTTGAAAAGATTTGAAAAGAAAAAGGGTTTGAAATCATTTGAATAAAATCAAAACAAAAAATCTAAATAGAAAAAGAAAAGGTTTCATAATAGAAAAAAGGAAACAACCCAGCCCATCTAACCTAGCCCATTTCGGCCCAGCTAGCCCACTCCCTCTACCCCGAATCGTTTTCAGTCACTCACTCACGCACCCGCAAACTCACTGACCGCTGGACCCCTCCGCAAACCCCTCTCTCACGCTGACAACACGGCCTCACTCGTCAGTCGTCGTCCTCACCCACGCGACCAATTCCTCCCTCTTCTCTCTCCCGTTACTGCTTGATTCGACATAATTTCGCGAGTAAATCGCCGATGTAACTATGCTCGTGTAGAGGAAGTGTCCCAACCTTTATTAACATAAGGTGGTGTCCCCTGTGTTTACAATGCTAGTCCCTGGATCAATAGCTAGCATCCACAGTTTAGATGTAATATCAAGAAACAAAGGTCATAATATAACTTTATAACCAGGAATAACATAGTTTTATTACATCATTACATAGCTCATTTGGCTATTACATTACATTGCAGCGGAATAACTATAAGCATGGGGTCCTTCATCTTCAAAGTGCCACAGGCAGTCATGTTGGTTGTAGACTTTGTAATCCTAATCAATCATTCTTCACTAAAATCAATCAAACCTGCAACATTACAAGTTATAGCCACAAGGGTCAATACATTTGAATTGTATTGGCAAGTTTCACTACTATGTATATTATAAGTGGATCCTATCTTTACATGCATTTTGGCTAGTAGGGTTTAAGGCTTATTTGCAGAAGCAAAGTTTATCCTATCTTTTCAAAATGGTTTTGGTCCTTTGTCAAATCTCCTTTTCAAAATCCCTTGAACTACTTGGTAAAATTCCCAAGTGTTCAAGTCCTTGTCAAAAATCCCTTGAGCTCCTTGGTAACCCCAATTGCTTCAAGTCTTATCAAAATCCCTTGAGCTACTTGGTACCCCCAAGTGCATCAAGTTTTATCAAAATCTCTTGAGCTACTTGGTACCCCCAAGTGCATCAAGTCTTAAAAGTTTTCTTTTAGAAATTAGAATGTCGAGATTTCCCATAGCTTCAAACTTTAGTTGCTCAGTATTGTCCATAACCGGGGACACGGCTAAGTACTTAGATTTTATTATCTTCTGCAGAAGTTGCACACTTTACCCACATGTCACAATCCCATCTTGTTGCCACCAGTGGCCACTGGATTAGTGCTCACCAAGATGGAGTACTGGCAGATTGAGAATGTGACGAAGTCTTTCCAAAGGGTCCTCCCATACACCATTGCTAGCTTGTCTTCAGCACCCATGTAGGATTCCAGGTCCCCATGTCCAGTAAACTGAATACAATGCATGGGTCTTCCCAATGTAGTTGACTAAGCCAGAGCCATAATAGCATGTGGTTGCACACGAAAGCCACAATTGGAGAAACATGTTCAATCTCTAAGTTTCCTGGGTGGTTTTCCTTTGGAGCACAACACAAAGAGATTGCCATAGACATGGTTCCTTTTGTTGCCACCTTCTCCAAAAACTTAAAGTATCCTTGGCCACCCAGGTGGTTCATTGAGTCCTTGTTTTATTATATAAAATCACAAGTCCTTTTCTCAACTTCATAAAATCTCAACATGTATCTCTTTTCAAAAAAATAGCATGGCTAAGCATGTAACAACTACATTGTTTTCACTAAGGAATGTATAGGGTATCCTATTAGGATTTAGCATAGCATAAGTATAGAAATTCTTTTCATGCATGTTTCAAAATCCACTAAGTATAATGAAAATAGTAGGACTTTAGATGATAGTGTAACTTGCCTTTTGGTAGGGAATGTTGGTTCACTCCTTGATCTTGCTAGTCTCACACTTTTCTAACTTCACTACAATCAATCAAGCAAACACAATATCAACAAGCATTCCAAACCAATAATCAAACAATTCACACACATAAAACAATGGGATCTAAGTCATGCATGTAAGCATGCAAGGGATGGTTCTATTTGCAAAGATGGTTTCCACTAGGCTTCTAAACTTTGTAAGGTTCAAAGTGGTCATTTTCCAAAGTGGCAAAGTCATTTGTAAAAGGGTTTTATCCATAAACCATTTTTAAATTCATTCATCATTTTATGTGGTGAAAAAAAATTTATTAAAGCAACAACTTTAAGTTGTCCACCAAATAAGTTGTTGTTTCTCAAAACTTGGTGTTTAGGGTCAGTAGGTTTGATCCAAAACATTTTTCCCAAAGTTTTTATTCCAAAACCATTTTCATAACAAAACCATTATTTTTATTTGGTTAGAAATGGGCTAAGTCAATTAGTCCATCCTAAACTTTACCAAATCCATTTTCAAAACCATGGGTTGGTTCCTAGGGTCAGTAAGTTCACAACAAACCAATTTGCCAAGGTTTCAAACTCAAAAACATTCTTGAATCATTTTTCTAATCTAAACAAGCTTACAAATGTTTCTGCAAAAACATACAATCTAACAGATACTATTTGCTAAACAAAAGGCATGGTTGGCTAGGGTTTGTTCCACTGATTCCAATGATATCAAATTTGTAAATTTTGGACGTGTGGATCAAAAGTTACAAGAGTTTCAATTTGCAATTCAAATCTGTTTTCAATCTATTTTTAAATCAAAAACCTGGCCACGCGTCGCAACGCTATTCGCTGGTACCGGTTCGGTCGGATCGGCTCTGCGGTGCGTTGGATCTAGATAGATCGCACGGCTCAGATGCATCCATACCTGTTCACTTAAGTCGTTCTGTCTACGCCATAGGATTGAGATCTAACGGCTCGCGCGTGTTTGACCAAAAGCTGGCGGCGTGTGGCGCAGCGACGGCGGCGACGGTCAGGTGGTGGCGGTGCCGGCGATACAGGAAGCTAGAAAGGAGGGTATTATGCTCACCGTGATCGCAGAGGCCTGGGGAAGCTCAACGTGAAGTCGTCTGGGCAAGGTGCGCTCAGGGACGGTGGCAATTGCTCGCCGAAGTGGAGAACGGCGTCGGGCGGTCCTATTCGTGGTTGGAGGCGACGCTGTCGATCACGCGGAGGCAAACAGAGGGCATAGTTAGGTGCAGGAGAGTGAGGCGAATGTGGGAGCGTGAACGAGAAAGTGCGGGGCGATTTGGACTTACCAGGAGACTTCGTCGGAGAGAGGCAGACGCGGCGGCAAGGTCAGAGCTTGTCGAAGGGGACGCTCTGGGGCGCCCGCAGTTGAACGACAGGCATGGACAGACGCGCCAGGAGGTGGGGAGTATGGGTGCGTGGTCAATGAGACAAGGGGCGGCGTTGAGAATTTGCACCGGAGCGTTGTTGGAATAGAGGGAGTGCCAAGCCAAATTGAGGCAGCCTCGGGGCAGAGAGAGAGGGGCGTGTGAGGGGAAAGGAGGAGGAGACGCAGGCGGTTAAATGGGCGAGGTCACGGCGAGTAACGGTCGCGGAATCAATGCGTATTCAACGCCGGCGTAATTGGCAGCAACGGCAGGGCGTCGTCAGCGCGAGGAGGAAGAAGATGTCTTGGTCAGGTGGGTCCTCGTCCGAGGAATGAGAGGGAGAATAGGGCCACCAGTCAGTGTCTGTTCGGGTTAGAAATCGAAAGTAATCGTTTTTCTTGAGGGGAGGGGGGCTGGTTACGGGCCTTGTTGGGCTGCTTGGGTTAATCGAGATCCCATTTTTTTCCTATTCTGAAACCTTTTCTTTTTCTGAACCTAATTTCTGTTTTGAAATTCAACAATCAAACAACATTCAAAACTATTCAAACAATCACCATACTTTGTAACTTTGAATTTGGTTCTGTTCAGTAACATAAGCCAAAATTCCTAAACCAAAATAATAATTTTATTTTAGGGTCCATTATTAATTAGATAAATAGACCAATGTTTAATAAACAAAATAGAATCTGATTTATTTAAAATCTCTATTTGAAACCATCTATTTTCAAAACCAAATCAGTAGGTTTTATTTGAAAATACAAAATACTTGGAAAACTTATTTGAATTAAATAAATAAGTTCTAATGGTTAATTAAAATAGTAAAACCTTTAAGAACTTGGATATTAAATCCTTATTATTTTATTTAATAAACCTTTACTATTTTTATTAAAACAAAGCATTTTATTTCATAAGCTTGGCCAAGGTTTAATTTGGCTTCTATAAAATAATCTTTATTTATAAATCCACCTTTTTCTTTTGTAAACCAAATCCTTTTATTTAAAACATCCAATTTATTTTCCTTTATAAATGTTTTATCTTTTTAATCCCTTTAGGATTTATTTGACCCAAATTGGTTTGAAGGTTTCCAATTGGATTCAAAAAGTTTCTTCTGGCCCTGAAAATCAACAAAGTTTTATTTTGTTCATTTATTTTTCACATTACAAGATTTGGAAAATCTTGGGATGTGACAGCTTGTCAACGCGCCTCGCTCCCCTTTATCTTTCCCCCAGTCGTCCCGCCCTTACTGCCCATAGGCTGCATTGATTTTTTGCTTGAGCATCCTCTGCTCTGACGATCTTCACAAGCGATTCCGGCCAGCACCCTCACCCCCACAAGCCCTGTGTCACACGAACGTGATCCCCATCGTCCTGCGAACCTCCCAGTACCCCCCAATCCTGTGATGCCCTTTAAATCCTGCGATCCACATTAATCAAAGAGGTATCATTCAATCAGATCCGTGTGATGCCCTTTAAATCCGGCGGTCCACGTTGCTTGATCCGAACGAAACGGTATGGACGAATCAGAACACACCACGTGGCCAGTGTGTTGATTTAAAAAGAGATTTGTTTCTATTAGATATATGATTTTGTAAAATCCATAAATTTAAATCTACACGTACAAATTTTACAAATTTTATATCAATGGAATAAGCAAAAGGAGTACATTCCAACCATACACTTTGTTTAATGAATTTCTTCGGGAAAATTAGATGTTTTTGCAGAAACTTGTGTAGGCATATTTTGTGTATAAAATTCATTCTAAAAATATTTTTAGTGTAAAATATTTTGTAAATGGATTATTTTGAACCTACTCACCATAGAAACCAACTTATGGATTTAAAATTGTATTTTGTGAAGCTAAAGAATAAATCTTTGAATTAAAGCATTTCTATCTAAATAAAATGGTTGAATATGTTTAAAAAAAATTGAGTAAAACCTTTGGAAAATGATTAGATTTAAACACTCTGACCCTAAACACCAAGTTTTAGGATTTAAAAATATATTTGGTGAACCCTATAAAATTATTACATTGTTTATAGACATTTCCAACATAATAAAATATTGCTTTGGTATAAAAATGGTTTATAGGTAAAACCTTTTGCAAATGGTTTTAATATTAAACACTTGACCATAAAACACTAACAATTGTGTTTAAAAATGTATTTGTCAAACACTAGAAAATAATACTTGACTAAATCATTTCTAACAAAACAAAAATGATTTAAAGTGGCCATTTTCACTAACATGTTATCAAATGGTTTTGCCACTTTTGTAAATGACCAATAGATGTTTTATAATGTTTATAACCTATTGGAAACCACTTTTCCAAAATAAAACAATCTTTGGCATGCTTGCATGCATTTCTTTGTTTTTATTATTCTATGTGATGAAATTGCTTGAATGGTAGATTGAATTTGTGCCTTGATTGAATTGTAGTGAAATTTGAAGAGTGTGACTATTGCAAGATCAAGGAGTGAACTTATATTCTCTACCAAAAAGGGAAGTGGTGCTTCATACTTTTGTCCCAATATTTTCACTATGCATTAGTGATATTTCTAAGTAGGACTTGCATGAATTTTCTAAGTGTTAACTATGCCATGGGAAATCCTAGTAGTTGATGCCTTAGTAGAATTTTCCCTAAGTTAAGATTCCTACTACTATCATGATTAGCCTAGCTAGTAGAAAACAAGGGTGGATTAAATTCATGCTATGGAATATTTCTAAGTCAGGGACTTGTGTTTTGTTTAATAAAACAACTAAGTGAATGAATCACCTGGGTGGAATGGTATTGCCTGGAAGGATTTTTGTTGAGTGGTTACACAAGGCCAGGGGACTAGTGAACCTTGTGTATCTCACTTGTGGAATGCCACCCAGGAACAAAGAGATTTGAGATGTCAAATGTTGAGAAGCTTCAAGTGCATCCACTTGGCATTATGGGCTCTGCCTGGATCATATAGGTTGCAATAACTTAGCCAAATGGACAGTTGGTGGTAGGGGATGATAGGTTGGAACGCATCCATTCTAGTCTAAGGGAAGGCTTCTAAAAGATCTTGTCTTGATGCATGTTGAGTCTTGTGGGGAAAGTGCACCACCTCTCGAGAGAGTAAAATCTAAGTACTTAGCCGTGTCCCTGGCAATGGACAATTTGAGCATCAAGACATGGAAGCTATCAAGAATCTCCTCATCCCAATTTCTAAGTTCAAAACTTGTGGTTGAACAAGGGTTTAAGGATCTTCAATCTTTGATTGGTAGATGCCTTGGGTGATTTTGTCAAACAAAAACTTAGAGTTTTCAAATGATAAGGAAAATATATTTTGAGCAAAGCAAGCCTAAGCTCCACTTAGCCAAATGCATATAGATGATAGACTCCACTATGCTACCATAGTATCACTTGCTAATACAATTCAAATGTATTGACCCTTGTGGCTGTAACTTATTATGTTGCAGGTTTGTTTGATGTTAGTGAAGTGTGTTGATTAGGATTACAAGTCTACAACCAACATGATTGCCTATGGAACTTTGAAGATGAAGGACTCCATGCTATAGTTATTTCTGTTGCATTGTAATGAGATAGCCAAATGAGCTATGTAAGATGTAATGAATTATTTTATTCCTGGTTATAAAGTTGTATTATGAACTTTGTTTCTTGATATTACATCTTAACTGTGGATGCTAGCTATTGATCCAGGGACTAGCATTGTAAACACAGGGATCTCTACCTTATTAAAGGTTGTGACCTCTTACACTTTCAAACTTTTCAAAACCTTTTCACTTCCTTGCTGAGTCACCACTGATTCTACGAGCACCTTCTTGAGAGCATAATTGTCATTCATGTGTTTGTTCCAAAACTTGGTTAATTATGTCATGACTTTGATGCTTGTATCTATGATATCTGTACTTCTAGTCTGTGAACTTCAGAGGTCCCTTGGCATTTATATTGTGCTCTACAAACAAAGGCAAGCGAGATACCACTCTATCATAGCTTTTTATGAGCATTGCAATGTTTCTTATGTTTATGTTCCATGCTACTTATTATTATTGAGTTTGTTTCTCTTCATAGCTTGCAATGATTATTGAGTAGACTTAGTTGCATACTTCTTATTATGAATGGTTTAAGTATCTACTCCTGTGCTAACAAAATATACATCATATAAAGCAAATGTGTTCGTGAAAGTTCTTTTATCGCACTCAGTTTTGAACTGAATTGCTTGAGGACAAGCAATAAGCTAAACTTGGGGGGAGTTGATACGTCCAAAACGTATCTACTTTCCTGAACACTTTTTCTATTGTTTATCCTCTTAACTTGTGTGATTTGGATACAACTAACATGGACTGACGATGTTTTCAGCAGAATTACCTTGGTGTCTAGTTTTTGTGCAGAAAATCAACTATCAGGAAAAATCCTAAAAAATATGCCAAAACTCCTATTTCACCAGAAGATCCACGAAGCCAGAGTACGAGACGGAGGGGAGCCCTGGGTGGCCCACACCCCCCTGCCTCGCGGGTGGGCCTACCCTACGCTTGGGGGGTGTGGCCAGCCCGGGACCCCCTCGGCCTCTCTCTTCACCTATAAGTTGCCTTCCGACCTAAAAATTCAGGGGGGTTTAACGTTTTTCCAGAAAGAGTTCTGCTGTGCCGCCACCACCAGAAACCGCGATTCGGAGCCAAACAATCTGTTCTGGCACCCTGCCGGGACAGGGAATTTGGGGAGTATCATCGCCATCGTCATCACCAACGCCTCTCCATCAACCATCAATGTTTCCCTCATCCATGAGTGAGTAATCCCCCGCTGTAGTCTATGGGGATGGTATGGATTGGATGATTTCTAGCATGTAATCGAATAAGATTGTTAGGGCATGGTGCCTAGTATCTCTATTAGTGTTATTTGAATTTGTTGCAACTTGTTATGCTTAATGCTTGTCACTAGGTCCCGAGTGCCATGATCTCATATCTGAACTTATTATTGAATCATTATGATAGTATTGTTTGTGATATTATCTGCAAGTTGTGTGCACATATCATTATCCGGATACAAAGGCCCCAAAGTGATAGAAATTGGGACAGCCGGAGGGGATGGCTATGGTGTGAGGATCACATGTGTTCACGGAGTGTTAATGCTTTGCTCCGGTGCTCTATTAAAAGGATCACCTTAATTGCCAGTAGTTCCCTAGAGGCCCCGCTGCCACGGGCTGGCAGGACAAAAGATGTTGTGCATGTTCTCATTGCGAGCACGCATGACTATATATGGAGCACATGCCTATGATTGTTTAGTACTTGGATGCTTATTCTTATTTATCTTCAATGCCCTAGATATTGAAGTTACATGTTTAGACTCGTCCATGCAACGCCCGTCCATCCATCCCTATGCCTACCGCGCTCATATCCTACTGTTACTATTGCTCATGTTTCACTGCTGCTGTTGCTACTATAAACTGTTGCTACTATAAACTTCTGTGAGCAATAACTATTTCCAAGTGCAGCTGAATTGACAACTCAGTTTTTAAGGCTTGCAAGTATTCTTTGGCTTCCCTTGTGTCGAATCAATAAATTGGGTAATACTACCCTCGAAGACTGTTGTGATCCCCTATACTTGTGGGTCATCATCGTCTCGGAGGAATGAATTCCGAGGTAGAAGAAGGGATAACAGGCCGGATTATTGGTACATTTCAAATCAGGTAGCAGCTGTGACCCAAGATCAGCCGAGTGCTAGGGGCAATCAGCGTCAAAAGAACAGTTCTCAATAGTGGACTCTGGGAAATGATGGCAAGAAACAGTGGACTCCAGAGCAAAAGAAGCAATGGCAAGAGAGGCCAAAGTATACATATGAATCCATGCTATATCAGCCTTGTAAGTTTCATACTCCTAACATGGCCAAGTCGGCGAATCATACAGCCTGGAAGTGCGCTTGGATGAAACATGAAATGGGGAACATGGGCCACCACAAACACCAAAGTAGCAACAACAGCCACAGCTCACAGGGGGAAATGTTCAGCAGCTGATGTTGCCACCACCCCCACCGAGGTTCGAGAACCATGAACAAAGGGATGCAGTTCACCATGTGGCGAATCAAGATCAGGGTAACAGACGAAACCACGACAACAATGGTCAAAATGAGTATCAGGAACACCATCAGTATTACTATGTATTCACCACAGAACAGCAGGATAAATAGAGTGTTCAACACCGACATATCGAGGTTAATGCGGTTATGCCGGCAGTGTCGAGATATATGCTGTAAGATCCCTCCTTTATAAAGGAAAAGGATCCCTGTGATTGCAATGCTAGTCCCTGGATCAATGCTAGCATCCACAGTTTAAGATGAAGTACACAGAAACAAAGGTCATTATTACAGTCATTCCAGAGACAAACATAGTCTTTACAACTCCATGGCCACAGCCTAGTACAAGAGTTTAAATAAGTAAATAGATAAAAGTCTTCATCTTGATGTGCCACATGCAAACATGTTGAGTGTAGACTCATGACTCCTAATCCTCATCAGAGTAACCTTCAACATCACAAGTTACAGCCATAGTGGGTCAATACATTGGAATAGTATTGGCAAGTTATACCTTAGTATATTATTGGTGGACTACATACTATATGCATTTTGGCTAAGTGTAGCTTAGGCTTGCTTTGCTCAAAAATAGGTTTTGCCTATTAGTTGAAATCACTAAGTTTTTCTTTGTCAAAACTTTTCCCAAGGAACCACCAATAGACATTGAGGTCCTTCACCCTTGTTCAACCACAAGTTTTACTTAGAAATTGGGATGAGGAGATTCTTGATAGCTTCCATGTCTTGATGCTCAAGTTGTCCTTTTCTAGGGACATGGCTAAGTACTTAGATTCTTCCATCTGCAGAGGTTGTGCACTTTCCCCACAAGACTTGATTTTCACCAAGACAGGACCTTTCAGAAGCCTTCCCTTAGACCAAATGGACGCGTTCCAACCTATCATCCCACTACCACCAACTATCCAAATGGCTAAGTTCTTGCAACCTATGTGATCCAGGCAGAGCCCATATTGCCAAGTGGCTGCACTAGAAGCTTCTTAACATTTGGCCTCTCAAATCCCTTTGTTCCTGGGTGTCTTTCCACAAGTGAGATACACAAGGTAAACCATAGAAATGGGCCTTGTGTAACCACTCAACATAAACCATTCCTTCCATTCCACCTAGGTGTTTCATTCACTTAGTTGTTTTATTAAGTAAAAACTCAAGTCCAAAGACTTAGAAATATTTTATCATAGCATGATTATATCACCACCCTTGGTTGCTACTAGCTAGGCTAAGCATGGCATGGATAACATCTTACTTAGAAATTTCTAGCAATTCTACAACTACTAGGATTTCCCAACATAGCATATAAGCAAAAATATAATCATGCAAGACTAGCAAAAATATTTCTAATGCATTGTAGAAAACATAGGTATAAATCATGAAGCACCACTTGCCTTGGTAGTTTGGAGAGTAGCTACACTCCTCACAAGCACAATCACTATTGGCACCAAAATCTACACATAAAATCATAGCCACAAATCACATACCAAATAAATACAAGCAAAAATATATGGATGCATGCAATATGATATGTGATGATTTTCTAAACTCGATAAGACAAGTGCACAATACTGGTTCATAAACAAGTTCAAAACTTGCCCAACAACATTTATTTAAACACTAAAACATTTCTCAAATAATTTATATATACAAAATAGGCCTACACATGTTTCTATAAATAAAACCATTTTAACAGAAACAAAACATTAAACACATTGCATATTTGGAAAGGGCTTGCTCTCCTGATTCCATTGATATAAAATTTGTCAAATTTGAACGTGGGAATTAAAAATTATGGCTAAAACAAAATCAAACAACTAATAGATTCAAATTCTGATTTTAAATCTAATCCCTAGCCACGCGTCATGTTCTGATTAGTGCGTACCAGTTCGCTCAGGATCACGCACACAAGCCGTTAGATCTAACTTAATCTGCACGGTCCAGATCTACTCGTACCCCTTCGCTTAAGTGTTCTATCTAGCCCATCAGATCTGGATCCAACGGTGCGCGATCAAACGACCACACTTTGGCGGCGCTAGCAGCGACGACTGGCGGCGGCGGCTCTGGATACGGCGGCGCGGTGGCTACAGGGGGTTCTAGGGTCGTCGGACACGCTTACCAGATTCGTGGCGATGCACTGATGCTCAACGTGGCGACGGCTTGGCAAGGGGCGCACGGACACGGCAGCACGAGCTCGTCGAAGTTGTTGACAGCGTCGGGTGTCCGGTGACGAAGACATTGGCGGCGCTCCTGGTCACCCTAGCACGAATCATTGGTATCAGGGGGTGCGCAAGGCTACGGCGAACATGATCGTGTAAGTCAGAAACGAAGGGGAACACGGGGCTCACCGAATTTAATCGCCGGAGTTGGTGACATCGTCGGGAGCATGCAGTGTTTGATGAAGATGATGACCTGGGGCAGTATAGGATGAACCAAAGCCATCAGAAGAAGCGCAAGGACGTTGCGAAATGGTCTGCATGAACTAGAGGGTAAGGGGCGCACGAAACTCACCGGGATTGGTCGCCGGAGAGGGTTCTGCCTCCGGCGGTGCAAGGGCGATTGCGGGCAGCCTGGGGGCGCTCTGTGCTTGGGGTCTGGGGGAAAATGGAGAGGGGGCAGAGGGGGTTTAAGTAGGCGAGATGGGGGCATGAATCACTCCTGCAATCAACGGGAATTGACGCCGCAAATCAATACAGAGAACGGCCAGCGTAATTTGGGGATTGAGTTGTTCGCGGGGTGGAGACGATGACGCCGTGTGGGCCGCGGCTGTCAGCGAGAGAAACAGAGAGGGGGTGGGGTCCTTGCGTCAGTCACTCGGTGGGTCCGTTTGCGAGTAAAGAAAAACGGTTCGCGGGGAGGGGTTGCTGGGCTAGTTGGGCTGGTTGGGCCAGATTTGACTGTTTGCTTATTTTTTTTCTCCTTATTCCCTTTTCTTTTTCTGTTTGATTTTCTAAAAATGATTTCAAACTCCATTTCAAATCTGTTTGATTTCAAAACTTCTCTGGACTTTTGTACAGTGAATCTTGTATTCAAATAAGTGTCAAACCTTTCTGTTTACAAAAACCAACTTGGGTCATTTGAAAAATGGAATAAAACCAAGCCATTAAGTGATATAATAATTGGCATAACCTTGGTTTTATTTCATACTTTGTTTGGAAACTTTATTCAAGCTTTTGAAATCACTTATATTTGAATACAAAACACTACTGAATGAATATTTGCACCTCACTCAATAGCAAGTAGCCCAAAGGCTAGAGTGTTCATACATAAAATAATGAGCAATATATGCTCTTGTTTTTTAAATGATTTTGAAATTAAACCCTAAATGATCATGGATGCATCGATGATATGAATGAGTTTGAAACATGATTTTAGGGATGTTACAAATCTAACCCCCTTAAGGTGAATCTCGCCCTCGAGATTCGGATTGGCTAGCAAATAGGTGAGGGTGGTCTTTCCGAAGATAATCTTCTCTTTCCCATGTGGCTTCCTCTTCGGAATGATGGTTCCATTGAACTTTGCAGAACTTGATAGTCTTAGTCCGTGTGACTCTTTCTGCAGTCTCAAGAATCTTGATAGGTTTCTCCTCATAAGTGAGGTCACTCTCCAACTGAACCTCTTCCAAAGGTATAGTATCCTTCTAAGAAGTTTCTTCCATTTCTGGATGGCATTTCTTAAGCTGACTCACATGAAACACATTATGAACAGCTGACAAGGACTCTGGCAATTCAATCTCATAAGCGACTTCTCCTCTATGACTTAGAATCTTGAATGGTCCAACATATCTTGGGGCCAATTTACCTTTGACACCAAATCTCTTCACTCCACGAAGTGCTGACACTCTAAGATAAGCTCTATCACCAACTTCATAGGTGACTTCTCTACGCTTAGGGTCTGCGTAGCTTTTCTGTCGGGACTGTGCTATCTTTAATCTGTCCTTAACCAGCTTGACTTTCTCTTCAGCTTCTTTGATAAGTTCTGGTCCGAACAAACTTCTTTCCCCCACACCATTTCATAGCAATGGGGTGGTACATTTTCTCCCATAGAGAAACTCAAATGGTGCCATCTCAATGCTGGCTTGATAGCTGTTGTTATAAGAAAATTCTGCGTAAGGTAGACTTTCATCCCAACTGGCTCCATAGTCTAGGGCACATGCCCTCAATATATCTTCAAGAATCTGATTAGTCCTTTCTGTTTGTCCATCAGTTTGAGGATGAAAAGCAGTGTTGAATTCCAACCTCGTTCCCAATGACTCATGTAATTGCCTCCAAAAATGAGAAGTGAATCGGGTTCCTCTATCAGACATAATACTCTTGGGTACTCCATGTAGACATACAATTCTACTCATATAGATCTTGGACAACTTAGCACTTGTATAGGTTGTCTTCACGGGTATGAAATGAGCCACTTTAGTTAAGCGATCCACTACTACCCAAATAGAATCATATCCTGACCGAGTCCTTGGAAATCTGGTAATGAAATCCATACCAATCTTGTCCCACTTCCAATCAGGAATAGGTAGTGGTTGAAGCAAACCTGCTGGTTTCTGATGTTCCGCTTTCACTCTACTACACACATCACACAAAGCAATATGTTCGGCGATGTCCTTCTTGAGATTATTCCACCAAAATCTTTCCCTCATATCCATGTACATTTTGGTGTTACCCGGATGAATGGAATACGGAGAGTTGTGTGCTTCTTGTAAAATCAGTTTCCGAAGCTCCGGATCTTGTGGAACACAGATACGTTTTCCATGCCATAAAGTACCATGTTCGTCTTCATGGAATCCTTTGGCTTTTCCTTTGCCAATCTTTTCCTTAATTTATTCAATTTCCTTATCAATCTTTTGGGCTTCTCTAATCTTGTCCAACAATGTAGGTTGAACTTCCAAGGTCATGAGATGTCCTTCAGGCACAATCTCCAATCTGAGGTCTCTAAATTGGGCACACAGATCATCTGGTAATTCTCCCTTAGTGAGGCCATTCACAAAAACCTTACGGCTTAGAGCATCTGCTACAACATTTGCTTTACCGGGGTGGTATTGCAAACTCAAGTCATAGTCCTTGATGAGTTCTAGCCAACTTCTTTGTCTCATATTAATTTCTTTATGGGTGAAGATATACTTCAAACTCTTGTGATCTCTGAACACTTCACAACGCTTTCCCAAAAGATAATGTCTCCATGTTTTGAGTGCATGGACAACAGAGGCTAACTCTAAATCATGAGTAGGATAGTTTACTTCATGAGTTTTGAGTTGTCTCGAGGCATAAGCCACAACTTTCCCTTCTTGCATAAGTACTGCACCTAATCCATGATGGGATGCATCACAATACACTTGGAAATCCTTCTCCAAATCTGGCAAACACAAGACTGGTGCTGTCACAAGTCTCTTCTTCAATTCTTGAAAGCTGAGTTCACAACCTTCAGACCAAGAAAATTTCTTGTCTTTCTTTAGCAATTCTGTCATAGGCTTTGCTACTTTGGAGAAATTCTCAATTAACCTTCTGTAGTAACCTGCTATGCCAAGGAAACTACGAACTTCTTTCACTGACTTGGGAGATTCCCATTCAGTTACAGCTGAAACTTTAGCAGGATCAACTGCAACGCCATCTCCTAACACAACGTGTCCAAGAAATCCAACTTCATTCAACCAGAATTCACACTTGCTGAATTTGGCATACAGTTTATGCTCCCTGAGCTTCTCAAGTATCAAACGGAAATGTCCTTCATGCTCTTCTTTGCTCTTGGAGTAGATTAAAATGTCATCGATAAAAACGACAACAAACTTATCAAGAAATTCCATGAACACCTTGTTCATCATATTCATGAAGTACGCTGGAGCATTGGTCAAACCAAATGGCATCACGGTATACTCATACAATCCATACCTTGTGGTGAAAGCTGTCTTAGGTATGTCTTGCTCTCTTATCTTGAGTTGGAAATAACCCGACCGAAGATCAATCTTTGAGAACACACAAGCTCCTTCTAGCTGATCAAACAAGTCATTGATTCTAGGCAAAGGGTATTTATTCTTGATAGTCACCTCATTGAGTGAACGGTAATCTATACATAACCTTTGACTTCTATCCTTCTTTTCCACAAACAACACTGGTGCTCCCCAATATGAAGAACTTGGTTGAATAAATCCTTTCTACAACTGTTCTCCAAGTTGTTTCTTGAGTTCTTTCAGTTCATCAACTGACATCTTATACGGTCTCTTTGCTATTGGTCCAGATCCTGGTAGCAAATCAATAAGAAACTCCACATCTCTATCTGGTGGCATTCCCGGAAATTCTTCCGGAAACACATCTGGATATTCACTCACAATTGGCACACTGTCTATGCTAACCCCCTTAAGAGAATTTAGCATACTCCTTTTTGTTTCAAAGTTTGTCTTGAACCTGATCCTTTTATTTTCTGGAGTTGTGAGTGAGACAGTATGGTTGGCACAATCTATCACTCCTTTGTGCTTAGTCATCCAGTCCATTCCCAAAATAACATCCAATCCTTGGGAGTTTAGGATTATCAAGTTAACGGGAAACGTATACTTCCCAAACTCTATGACTAGATCATGACAGCCTAAATTCACTATCATTTCTCCTCCAGGAGAACTTACTTTTATAGGACACCCAATAGTTTATACCGGTAGTTCATTTCTTTCAACAAATGCTCTTGATATGAATGAATGAGATGCACCCGTATCAAAGAGAACAAATGCTGGAACAGAATTGAGTTTGAACTTACCAGCAACAGCATGAGGCTCCTCATAGATTTCCTCCACATTGATGTGGTTTACTTTCCCCTTCTGAAAAGGGTTAGGCTTGTTGGGTCCTTCAACTTTCTTTTCTGGGCATTCATTTGCATAATGCCCCATCTTCTTGCACTTGAAACACTCAACCTGACTAATATCCTTCTTGACAGGCTGGCTTCCACTGCCACTTCCACTACCACTGTGGTGGCTCTTATATCCACCCTTGTGGTTCTTGTACTTGTCATTGTCATGACTACGGTGATGCTTATTGTCATGATGACGGTTGTGGTTGTGGTGCTTGTTGAATTTCCCATGCTTGTGGGATCCTGAGATTCCACTATCATCATAATGGGAACGCTTGTGAAACGATCCCGAGCTGTGCTTGTCCGAGTGCTTTCTCTTCCTACTCTCAACTTGCTTCATTTTGTTCTCCAAAATAGCAGCCTTATCACAAAGAGACTGATAAGTGGGAACATAGGCCACTGATAGCTGCAAGTTCAGTTCAACATTCAGCCCTTCAAGGAACTTTTCCTTCCTCTTGCCATCGGTGTCAACTTCGTCTGGTGCATAACGCGCCAGATTGTTGAACTCCTCAATATATTCAGCCATGCTGTGGTGGCGCTGCTTCAGATTATGGAACTCTTTCTTCTTCAAGCTCATCACTCTGGATGAGATGTGAGAAGTACGAAAGCCATCTTCAAAGATATCCCATGTCACATCTTCAATGGGAGTGGTGATCTGGAAGTTATCCCACCAAGTGGCGGCTGGTCCTTCCAACAAATG
The DNA here is from genome assembly GCA_023614405.1 of Avena insularis. Taxonomy (NCBI): domain Eukaryota; kingdom Viridiplantae; phylum Streptophyta; class Magnoliopsida; order Poales; family Poaceae; genus Avena; species Avena insularis. Next base: position 130,361,562 of record CM042697.1, on the reverse strand, counting down.
TGCTGCAAATCTGACTTTTTCGACATCAGTACAGCCCACAGTTACCAAGTCCTTGTTCACAGAGCATAGCCAATCATTGGCCACCATAGGATCAGTTGTTCCTGAGAACTTTGCTGGCCTCAATCTCAAGAACCTGGTAAGCATGTCAAAACCCGGTGGGTTGTTGTTGTTGTTATTGTTGTTATTGTTGTTGTTGTTCTGGTTCTGGATGAACGTAGTCATCATTTGCATCAGCTGAGTCTGAGCTGTCATCATTTGCTGCATCTCAGGGGTGATGTTGTTGTTGTTGGGGTTGGGATTGGCACGACAGGGAGGCATTTGTGGTTTGGTCAATAGAGATAATAATGAGATACCCATAGATGCTATTATGCACAATACATCACATAAACAATCACCAAACATGCATCACAATAATAAAGGTTCAACAACAAGATAACAAGTTTGCAAAGTAAACACACCAATAGCAAGCCATCCACATGTTGGATGGTCATTGCGACTCAAATAAAGCATGGTAAATAAATGATAAATGAGTAGTCAATACTACTCCTCGGCATCAACCTCCTCCTCAACAAAGGTAAGACCTGCATTCTCCATAGCGGTCTTGTATTCCTCAACATTGGTGGTCAAGGTCTCTACTTTGGCTTTGAGAGCCCTCTTCTGAGAACGAAGCCTCTCAATCACAGTCTGCTGATGCTCGAGCTCGAAGTCCTTGGCCTCCAGTTCTGCAGTCATGTCTCGAATCCTCTTGTTCCTATCTTGGACTCGATTCTCTTGACTCTTGAACTTTCTGTCCTGGCTCTCGAACTTTGCCTCCATCTCCTTGACTATCTCATCTTGCTCCGCGAAGAGCTTGTCCTTCTCACGAAGCTGCACCTGGAGTTCGTCATTGCTGAGCATGACGTTGGTCCTATCACTGTCCACATGCCTAAGAAGAACCTCTAAGTCCTGGAGGTATAGACGAATCGGCTCTGCTGTCTCCCTCGAAGTGTCCTCGAAGTCGATGGCCTCTCCATCCTCATCACGTCTACCGAAGGCATGGAAGTGAGTACCTCTAACCTGTCGAGAGTGTCGCCCTAACAGACGTCCAATCAAGTCCTGCATGACTACCTCTAGGCCTCTCTCCTTGTCATCATGCATGAGCTTGAAGATGATAGCCTCCGTGGTAGGCTCAGTCTGGCGTCCGGGCTGATTGACCTTGAAACCCCAAAGGTCTTTCCTCTCAAACTTGGTGAGGGGAATCACCATGATAGTAGGAAGAGGGAGATTGAGCAAACTAGTGAGCTCAATAATACGAGGGCCAAAGCGAGTTCCCTGTAACTCTTCAACAGTGCTGATGGTAACATTAGGCATCTATTTATAAGATAGAAAAAGTTAGAAACAACACAATTCAAGATAAAACACAAGACAAAGCATCACATGCATATCTTTGGAAATCAAAACATACAAGTCAAGGCATACATGGATCCATTACAACAACCAAGGTTCAACTTATTTTAAGCAACATTTGGAAAATAAGGTGATAAGTGGTGGTCCAACTAACGAGGTACGTTACAATCCCAACTCACTAGATATGTTGGCTAACACTATATTTCTAGAAGCAATCAGTCTATCTTGAGCACATGACTCCATTACTAAGTCTATAATGTCTCCTCTTAAGGTTTGGTTGGTAGCCTCCAACTCTTGGGTATGTTTCTTCTCTTCCTTTAGGTCATTTTGGATGTTGAGCATTCTGCACTTGACTCTATCACCAAGTTCTTTGATGGTCTTCCAAGCTACATCCCTTGCTGAATCAAAGAATGTAGTGTGCACTACTGAATTGGTGAACATGCAGAATCCTGATTCCTTGTGGTTGTCTTCCTTGTTTTTATACAAGTGAAGTTGCACCCATCAGTACTCAACTCCTTCATCCATCACAGGAAAACCTTTGTACACAGCTGCACCATGTATTTCCATTGCAACCATGAGGTCCTTGAGAGCCTTGGGAAATTCTGTCTCACACTCCAAAGTCATTGTCATGAGTGGTCCCTTCCTTACGGCTTTGTTGATGGAGTTCATCTACAAATAGAGATGACAAAGAAGATTAGAAAAGTTTACGAGAAGAATAGACAAGTGTGGAAGTTGTTGAAAAAATTTCCTTAGTGGTTTCCAATCCTAGGGTCATAATCCTACAGGAAACACAGTTCTCTGATACCATCTGTAAGATCCCTCCTTTATAAAGGAAAAGGATCCCTGTGCTTGCAATGCTAGTCCCTGGATCAATGCTAGCATCCACATCTTAAGATGAAGTACACAGAAACAAAGGTCATTATTACAGTCATTCCAGAGACAAACATAGTCTTTACAACTCCATGGCCACGGGCCTAGTACAAGAGTTTAAATAAGTAAATAGATAAAAGTCTTCATCTTCATGTGCCACAGGCAAACATGTTGAGTGTAGACTCATGACTCCTAATCCTCATCAGAGTAACCTGCAACATCATAAGTTACAGCCACAGTGGGTCAATACATTGGAATAGTATTGGCAAGTGATACCTTAGTATATTATTGGTGGACTACATACTATATGCAATTTGGCTAAGTGTAGCTTAGGCTTGCTTTGCTTAAAAATAGGTTTTGCCTATTAGTTGAAATCACTTGTTTTTCTTTGTTAAAACTTTTCCCAAGGAACCACCAATAGACATTGAGGTCCTTCACCCTTGTTCAACCACAAGTTTTACTTAGAAATTGGCATGAGGAGATTCTTGATAGCTTCCATGTCTTGATGCTCAAGTTGTCCTTTTCTAGGGACATGGCTAAGTACTTAGATTCTTCCATCTGCAGAGGTTGTGCACTTTCCCCACAAGACTTGATTTTCACCAAGACAGACCTTTCGTAAGCCTTCCCTTAGACCAAATGGACGCGTTCCAACCTATCATCCCACTACCACCAACTGTCCAAATGGCTAAGTTCTTGCAACCTATGTGATCCAGGCAGAGCCCATATTGCCAAGTGGCTGCACTAGAAGCTTCTTAACTTTTGGCCTCTCAAATCCCTTTGTTCCTGGGTGGCTTTCCACAAGTGAGATACACAAGGTAAACCATAGAAATGGGCCTTGTGTAACCACTCAACATAAACCATTCCTTCCATTCCACCCAGGTGTTTCATTCACTTAGTTGTTTTATTAAGTAAAAACTCAAGTCCAAAGACTTAGAAATATTTTATCATAGCATGATTATATCACCACCCTTGGTTGCTACTAGCTAGGCTAAGCATGGCATGGATAACATCTTACTTAGAAATTTCTAGCAATTCTACAACTACTAGGATTTCCCAACATAGCATATAAGCAAAAATATAATCATGCAAGACTAGCAAAAATATTTCTAATGCATTGTAGAAAACATAGGGATAAATCATGAAGCACCACTTGCCTTGGTAGTTTGGAGAGTAGCTACACTCCTCACAATCACAATCACTATTGGCACCAAAATCTACACATAAAATCATAGCCACAAATCACATACCAAATAAATACAAGCAAAAATATATGAATGCATGCAATATGATATGTGATGATTTTCTAAACTCAATAAGACAAGTGCACAGTACTGGTTCATAAACAAGTTCAAAACTTGCCAAACAACATTTATTTAAACACTAAAACATTTCTCAAATAATTTATATACACAAAATAGGCCTACACATGTTTCTGTAAATAAAACCATTTTAACAGAAACAAAAAATTAAACACATTGCATATTTGGAAAGGGCTTGCTCTCCTGATTCCATTGATATAAAATTTGTCAAATTTTAACGTGGGAATTAAAAGTTATGGCTAAAAAAAATCAAACAACTAATAGATTCAAATTCTGATTTTAAATCTAATCCCTAGCCACGCGTCATGTTCTGATTGGTGCGTACCGGTTCGCTCAGGATCACGCACACAAGCCGTTAGATCTAACTTAGTCTGCACGGTCCAGATCTACTCGTACCCCTTCGCTTAAGTGTTCTATCTAGCCCGTCAGATCTGGATCCAACGGTGCGCGATCAAACTCGGTGGGTTCGTTTGCGAGTAAAGAAAAACGGTTCGCGGGGAGGGGTTGCTGGGCTAGTTGGGCTGGTTGGGCCAGATTTGACTGTTTGCTTATTTTTTTCCTCCTTATTCCCTTTTCTTTTTCTGTTTGATTTTCTAAAAATGATTTCAAACTCCATTTCAAATCTGTTTGATTTCAAAACTTCTCTGGACTTTTGTATAGCGAATCTTGTATTCAAATAAGTGTCAAACCTTTCTGTTTACAAAAACCAACTTGGGTCATTTGAAAAATGGAATAAAACCAAGCCATTAAGTGATATAATAATTGGCATAACCTTGGTTTTATTTCATACTTTGTTTGGAAACTTTATTCAAGCTTTTGAAATCACTTATGTTTGAATACAAAACACTACTGAATGAATATTTGCACCTCACTCAATAGCAAGTAGCCCAAAGGCTAGAGTGTTCATACATAAAATAATGAGCAATATATGCTCTTGTTTTTGAAATTATTTTGAAATGAAACCCTAAATGATCATGGATGCATGGATGATATGAATGAGTTTGAAACATGATTTTAGGGATGTTACATATGCATAGGTCAGATCAATAAATCACTTGGAGTATCAGGGATCATCCCAAGATTATGCCAAACCCCGGATCATATGCCTTAATGCTTGTGTGGCACCCCGGATTTACAGTCCGAGAATACCCGTTATGCATGCAATTCACGTTCCCATGATCAGTGAGCCATGAGCATAACTGACTAGTATCATTACATCATCCAAACAATATCGAGTACAAACTTACAAGGTGGTCATTATGGCAATTACAATACAAGTAGTAGAAGTCTTCTGCGCAGAGCCCGTGCCTTAACCTACAGGCAACTGACTGGGAAGACGGCCTAGCTCGCATAGACATCAGCACCTTCTCCGCATCTTAACATCTGCAATCTGGCCAAGTAAATAGCCAGGGACAATGCCGGTGAGTACTTTGAATGTACTCGCAAACCACCGAGACAAGGGTAACAAAGATAATGCATATTTGGCTATGGTGAGATAGCTCTACACTATAGTTGTTTCTGAAATACCTAACATTGGTATCTCTATAGCTTTGTTGAAAAAGAGTTTTTAGAAAAAAAAAATGCCTCCTTTTAGAACATCTAGACACCTCCACATCCTTGTTAAAAAGATTTAAAATAGTTTTGTAGTAAAACCCTTTTTAAAACGTCTTCGACCATCTCTGGTCAAAACCAAACTTGTTCTTATCTTTCCTCGTGACCAAGTCACATCCTTTATTTCATCGCAACATAACCGAAGGGTCCTCCTAGCACTTGCCATTCCAACCGTCCTTGTCCATGGACACGGCTATTCGAATAGATTAGAATCTGCAGAGTTGTGCACTTTACCCATAAGAATCAATATATCCGCCGGGATTTAACCACAGCCTGCTACACACTGTAGACGGGGGTTCGGATAATCAAACTTAGCTTTTCATTTGTCCATCCCTAGCAAAGGCGACTTTTCCTTTTGGGTTTGTTCTCCCCGGTACGAGTATGCGACACTATGGCCTTAGTCCTCCCTGCAGCACTTCTGTATACCCAAACCCTTGGCTTGGCAATATACAATTGTTGACTCCACTTCCTTCCCTACGCCTAAAACATACCATCCGCGGGAGACCCAATTGTTGCACCGACACTTTCGCCGTAGCGGGCAATGGAGGCCCTAGATCCGCAGACCTGGAGTAGAGTCCACTCGGACTTCCAGGGATTGCTCCCGTTAAGCAAGTACAAATAGCCACGGCTAAGGATTACAACTACGAGCTAAGCCCTAGCGCCTGGGGTAATTTGGTTGCATGTATAAATTGTTCCGGACATCGGCTTAGAACATCCTTTATCTTTCTCTTATTTAACTTTCCTTTACTTAACTTTCTCTTCATTATCTCTCTCTTCATCCACCACATATCTTCTTTAGTAAAACTTCCACTCGGAAACGATGACTCTTTCCAAGGGTTTTATTTTGAAAACTTTGTAGTAGGGTAAGAACCCAAAATAGTTTTATCTTTGAAAATCCGTGGGTTCCAAGAGGGAAGATGTTAATCATCTTTGCCTCACTCTAAAGGGGGTAAAGTAGATGTCAACAGTGTAGGTGTCCTATTGGACACTCATCCATAACTTGGAGGAGCCAAGTTACTCACGCACTTTTATTTGAAACAACCCATGCTTGTGTTTATGCAATTTATAAACGAGATATAAAACAGTTGATAAAGAGAAGTAGGTTAATATAGGAGTTCAGGAATGGTGGCTTGCCTGTGACCAGCGAGAAGTCCCTTGACGGCGTTAGATAACCAATAATAATAAAATAAAATTCCCGATCCTTCCTTCTTCTCGGCGTCACACAATTGCAACTATCGCCATTTATCGAGCATACATTCAAGCAAACAATACACAATAAATACAAGGCATACAAGTAACAAACCATACAGCAAGTAAACTATAACTACAAGATATACATTAGTAGGATGTTGGAGGTTGGGATTGATTGGGTAGGGAGAAGATTAGGTAAAGGCTCCCTTTGGATTTGTAGTTTCGGAACTACCTAAGAGTGGGTTTTTGCTCAAGGACTTCATTTGTATGATACCATTGTATAAAAATGATACCATCAGATAGATATTGATAAAATGAAGCCAACAAAAGTGGTTTCACTATTTTATCAATTTTCCTTGATTTACAATGGATTTTGTAGTGGATAAAACCCTAGTTTTAGGAAATAATTCACCAAAACTTCTCTGTAGTTCCAAAAATTATTTCTGTGGGTGATTAGGTAGTATTTGATGGACTGAAACAAGAGGAGTTGGAATCTCCTCAAAACAATGACCAGAATGCCCTTGAGAAATTCCCAAAGGAAGAGCTGGCTGGGATTTGTCTTTTTCATACGATTTAATCTACAGAAGCTTTTTAGTTGTTTTCAAGGACATATGTTAGATACTGATAATACCTTTCTGTAGAAAGTGGAATCAACCATGTTGGAGTTACATAGCTACTGTAGTGATTTTATTAGTGATTAAACCATGCACAGAAGAGTTTAATTTACTAAAAATCAACAAAGATGTGGATGGGTGTGTCCAAAGGGAGTTGGAATTTGGTACAAATGGAGTTGGAATTTGGTCAAAACATTTTTGTAGGATATGGTTGGGTGTGTCCAAAGGGAGTTGTAATTTGGTCAAAACATTTTTGGTTTTGTCTAGGAAATTTTCTAAAGGCAGAAATGTCCTGTTTTTTGTTATTTTTAACAGGGGTAGAATAGGAATCAAAATAAGGTGGGGCCAGTGGGATATGAAAGGTATGGGTGATACCTTTCTATACAATTTTGATTTACTCTATTTGGAGTGGTAAATCCTTCTGGAGAAATTCTTTAGTGAAAAGGATAGATCTTAGGAAATGATTTATCATTTTTGTTCTAATCAATCATTTAGTTCAAAACTTGGTCCGAATGTTGGGGAAAAGGTGTAGGCATGTGGTAAAAATTAGATCTAGCCAAGATCTGGTGGTTTTCAAATTTGTTTGGATTTAAACCTTCTGCTGATTTCCAGATCTGATATTTAAAAGAAAAGAAAAAGGGGCTGGGAGTCATTGGGCCAGATCCAGAGAAGGAGTGGGTCGAGCATGGGCAGGAATGCGGCCAGTGCACGCACGAGGGCGTGTAGCCATTGCGTCAACAGCTGGCCTGCTCAGGCGAAGGGGTACCGAGCGCTCCGAGCCGTCGGATCTGGCTGGATCTGACGGTCGCGAGGCATCATCTTCGCGGGGCTAGCTCACTGGCAAGGATACCCTAACTAGAGACGGGGAGGGGCGGGGAGGCTCATCGGGGGCTCGAGGAAGGGCGTCGAGGCGACAGGGCGACGCGGTCGACGACGGCAGTCCGGATGAGGGGTGACATAGGCGGTCTTGTCGTCGGGGAGAAGCTCGCGCGACGACGGCCGAGAGGTAGCTCGCCGGAGTTCGTCGGGGCGGCTTCGTGAGCGGCTGCATGTCGAAGAAAAGGGCACGGCCAGATAGAGTAGGAGGAGAGGAGTGCTGCAAGATGACAAGCAGGGCCAGATGAGCACGGGAGGTGGAGCTATGCTCGATTTCGTGAAGGAGGCCGAAGCTTTTTTCTCTCCTTCTCTTGAGAAAGGCAGAGCAAGGGGAGGAGATGGGAGATCTGGGGAGTTAAGTGGAGGGGAGAGGGGGGAAATGTGGGCGAGGGTAGAGTGGTACTGGCCTTGGGGCTTATATACAAGAGAGGGTTGGACAAGGTCCATTAGGACATGGGCAAGATGTTGGCTGCTCATTGGGCAAGAGGGGGTGGTGCTGGGGTGGTGTGGGGCCTGCAGCTCGACTAGAGAGGGGATAGGGGAGTGGGGTAGCTGTTGTCCCCTTTATTACAAAGATATTCAAAGGGGGTCCTCTCTCTCTCCCAAGCACTAGGGACAAAAGGGGAGGGAAGCTACAGTAGCTTAGGTTAATGTGCATGACTAGGAGGGGGTGATGATGCTGTGGAGAAGTGCTGGGGAAGATTTGAGATGGTTTGGTTTTGGTTTGAATCAAGTTGGCATTGACTTAGCAACATTTATCAAATGAAGGCTTGTGAATGAAGTTGCTAAATTTGCATTGGGTAAAGTATGGAAATAGTACTGGTAGGTGGAGTAGGTCAAATAATCTCTTCATGATTTAAATGGAATTTTCTAAAGATTATAATCCCATTTAAATGCACTTCTTCAAAAAGTGCAGAAATAGATTATGGAAGCTAAGATGATATTTTTACATTGGACAAGCTAGGTTTTTGATGTCATATGGTCCTAAATACCATAACACACATTGGAGAATTTTATTAGGATTTATTGATGTGGGAAAGTATTTTTAAGGAAATATTTCTTGTTTCTGCCATTTCAGAAAAAGGGCAAAACGAAATAATAAAGAATTTAAAAAATATTTATTTTTGAGTTGGAAAGATGGGGTATGATGTAGAGGAATCAAATGTGCCTTGAGGTGGCAAGGTGATTTGGAGAAAAGCAAACTTGCCATTGAAGACAAGGTTGTTGAGAATTTGGTACTAAAGGAAATAAAATAGTTTAATAATCCAAATAATTGTGGGAATTATTTGGGGATGCTTATATCCGATATAGATGATGTGAACTTGATGTAGGCATCAAGGTAAACCTTGGTTTTGAAGAAAAATTGTGAAAAGGGTGAAAACTAGATTCTTGGAGGATCTAGGTTTTGGTTATTCTGATGCCACCTAAACAGGGTTGGATTAGTGAGCTCAGAGCTCACCTTGGTACAAGTGGTATATGGATGGTTATACCATGTCATGTATATGATCATGGAAGCAAGAGTTGGGCTTGGTTTCATTTTAGGTGGTTTTTGAGGGATGGCAAACTTTGTTGAAAATAAGGCTGCCATAACAGATACATCAGGTAGCCTTCTAAACCATGGGGGTTTAGGAAGCACAAGGCTCCAATGGAAACAAGTGAAGTGAGAGTTGATAGGATATTATTAGTAGGTCATAACCAAGCAAGAATTTTTTTTCAAGGGGAGATGCCATATAGATTGGAGCTTCTGCCAAAGTAGGCAAGATGATAAGATCTGCAGAAAAGATTATTATCTTGACTACAAAACCATCATGGATGAGTGGGAATTCAATTGGATTAGCCAAGGGCAAGAGTGGTCTTTGGTAGTACTAAATATGTAATACAAGAGGGTTCAAATACATTCTCAATAATGCACATGGGTTGGAAAAGGTAAAGCTCCAGAAAATGTTATCCAGATAAGAAATCCAGACTTAGCCATTTTTGCAGTTTTGGAGATTTTGACTAGAGTGCAAGTGTAGATGATTTTGAGAGGATGCTAGGTTCCAAACTCATGATCATATGGAGGATGTTGATGTGAGGGATAAGTAGATATTATCCCTTCTTACATTGGGTCTTCACTGAGTTGGAAACCATCCAGAAGTGTTATCCTTGGATTGAGGTAAGCAAGAGATGAGATGATCACTTGAGTGGCTTAGGATAGATCCAAACTTGGATGCTTGCTTTGAGATTGATGATCACAAGCCTAGATTTGGTCCTAAGGGATGAGTTACTAGATTATGTCACTCTAGTTCCTAAGCAAACGAGGCAATCAGCAGATCAAGGCAATTCATTAGACAGTAGATCAAGGCAATTCATCAACCAGCAGATCAAGGCAATTCATCAGACAGCAGATCAAGGAAATTCATCTAACTACTACTAGGGTTACCATACGCCTAGATTGAGGTAAGGATGGGTATGTTAAGAGGGGTTTTTTTGAAGTAAGATAAGTACCATCTTGGTATCCCTACCAAGATTGAGATGAAAAGGTTTTAATAAAGGTTTTTGGAAAACCTAGGTATAAGGGTAATTGAAGGTTCTGTCTTGAAAACATAAGGAGATATATATATATGTCTCCATAGTTTTGGCAATAGAAACTAGTAAAGTATTTGGTTGGGTCAAAGTCATCTTGGCTCAGGTTTTGAAATGCTAGAACATTTGAGAATATGAAAGATGAGCCAAGACATCTCTTTTGTAAAATAGTTTTTGTAAACTAGGGTTGAGATGAGGAGTACACAACTAATACACAAACAGTTGCTTGAGCACAAGCAAGCAAGTAAGCACACATTGCAAGAAAAAGTTTTTGTTCCCCCTGATTTTTGCCTTTTCGCCATTCCATCAGGGTTGCTGAAATTGGGATGTTACAGACCTTTCCCCCTTAAAATAATCTCGTCCCAAGATTAGGGAGGAGTAGGGTTGGGGTGATAACATCCGCTTAACAATTTCAGCGGTGGAAGTTATAAGGCTCTAATAAGTTTTGCCAAGACCCAACGTGGTTAGTCACGAGTTGGAGCTGAGGGGCTTTGGGTTGGGCGGTTTAGCTTGAAACAAATGGAAAAGACGCAGTCTTTTCCCCTTAGGACAAGTCTAGGTAAGTTTATTGTTGACGAGGTACTTCCTTCTTGATTCGGGACAGTGAGTTGAATCTTCTAATTCCTTCATCGCGTGGTCGATGTTAGGGGTATATAGGGTTTTTGGGCGGGAAAGACGTAGTCTTTCCTCCTTAGAGAAAAATTAGGGGCTCTTGGAGGAGTTGCTGACTTTCTTGATTGGAGTCGTAGGATGATGTCAGGGTAAGGCGCTACACCTTTCCTTCGAGATAGTTATCTTCCATTGACATCGTCGGAATGGCTTCAAGAGATGGAAGGTCTATCGGAGAGGGCGTCTACTAGCTTCCAGGTAGCTAGTTTTGAGCGGGTACGGGTCTGACGGGTTGGAGGATGTCGTTGGTGTTTTGGCGGTCTAGGTGCAGAGGTCCTTTAGAAATGGGTCGTTCTAGGTTTAGTCTGATGCAACGTCGTGGGTAAAACATGCAAAGAAGGATATCATACTTGCATATCATCCATAGATTCAGCTGGTTCAAGCCGGTCGGTGGAGGAGGTACTTAAGGGGTTACAAAACAGGTCTATGCCGTAGGGCGACAAGGCACTTATAGTTTTACAAAACGGGTTCTGGGTCGGTACATAACTCTGCCTATGTTGGAATAGGTGGGTTTCTGGGTGCCTAAGCATTGGCTGGCTTGATGTCCTTCCTCACTCAATGGCTGCATGCTTTCTTCGAGTCTCCTATCTTCATGGCGATACTCAGGGTTTTCTGGTGGAGACAAAGTTTCCGGCTGAAGGAGGATATAGTGCTACAGAGTTAGTCTTCTGGGTTCGAGGGTAGAGGAAAAAGTGAGGTGTAATATGGGTGGAGAGCTATGGTTGACGGTGACAGGTCAACAGGGGTTTATTGGAGTTGAGTGGAAAGACGCAGTCTTTCCACCTTACAACTTTACTTGGGGTTTTCGAGGCTTTCTTATGTGGCCATCCTGCTGAGGAGAGGTTTTCAGCTATGGGGTTGCGAGGGTTAGCATCAGGATCTACCAACTATGGGGGAGGTCAAGACTAAAGTATCGGATGATTCCCGGCAGACAATCAACACATTCCAAGCATCAATCACGCACATGACAAGCAAGCAAGGCATACCATAAGTACTATAAATATGACTACTCGCCATAGAAGGAATCCTATTTTAGGGATGCTAATCCTAAGGACGGACATTACGGAGGTCTTGACTTCTATCTTGTCGTCTTTTGTCGTTGGTGCCGTACTTGGTTAATTTGGGGGCAATGAAGGACTCTGTTGGTAGGGCGATATTGTAGTGCCCTTCGTTGTTGGTAGCTCCTTTGTTTTGCTTGTTTCGGCGTCTCTTTGTTCCGGGATCTTCGGCTTCATAGTCTCCAATTCGGACTTTGTTTTTGAAAACAGGACATTTGGAGTAGACAAGATGTAGAGTAATCCATTTTCAAATTGTTTAAGTCAGAGAAGATGAGATAAGAATTCTTTCGAAAAGCTTTTGCGAAAATAGTTTGTGAAAACCGGTGTTTTCATAAATAGGGGTTGTCCTGTCTAACGTCCATGCTAACTAAGGTCTCCTACAGTCAGGATGGCTCTGATACCATGTCTGTGGCACCCCGGATTTACGGTCCGAGAATACCCGTTATGCATGCAATTCACGTTCCCATGATCAGTGAGCCGTGAGCATAACCGACTAGTATCATTACATCATCCATACAATATCGAGTACAAACTTACAAGGTGGCCATTATGGCGATTACAATACAAGTAGCGAAAGTCTTATGCGCAGAGCCCGTGCCTTAACCTACAGGCAACTGACTGGGAAGACGGCCTAGCTCGCATAGACATCAGCACCTTCGTCGCTTCTTAACATCTGCAATCTGGCCAAGTAAATAACCAAGGACAATGCCGGTGAGTACTTTTAATCTACTCGCAAACCACCAAGACAAGGGTAACAAAGATAATGCATATTTGGTTGTGGCAAGATAGCTCTACACTATAGTTGTTTCTGAAAGACCTAACATTGGCATCTCTATATCTTTGTTGAAAAAGAATTTTTAGAAAAAAATATGCCTCCTTTTAGAAAATATGGACACCTCCACATCCTTGTTAAAAATATTTAAAATAGTTTTGTAGTATAACCCTTTTTAAAATGTCTTCGACCATCTCTGGTCAAAACCAAACTTGTTCTTATCTTTCCTCGTGACCAAGTCACATCCTTTATTTCATCACAACATAACCGAAGGGTCCTCCTAGCACTTTCCATTCCAACCGTCCTTATCCATGGACACGGCTATTCGAATAGATTAGACTCTGCAGTGTTTGTGCACTTTACCCACAAGAATCAATACATCCCCGGGATTTAACCACGTCCCGCTACACACTATAGACGGGGGTTCGGATAATCAAACTTATCTTTTCATTTGTTCATCCCTAGCAAAGGCGGCTTTTCCTTTTGGGTTTGTTCTCCCCAGTACGAGTATGCGGCACTATGGCCTTAATCCTCCCTGCAGCACTTCTGTATACCCAAACCCTCGGCTTGGCAATATACAATTGTTGATTCCACTTCCTTCCCTACGCCTAAAACATACCGTCCGCGGGAGACCCAACTGTTGCACCGACACTTCCAGGGATTGCTCCTGTTAAGCAAGTACAAACAACCCCGGCTAAGGATTACAACTACGAGCTAAGCTCCAGCGCCTGGGGTAATGTGGTTGCATGTATAAATTGTTCCGGACACCGGCTTAGAACATCCCTTCTCTTTCTCTTATTTAACTTTCCTTTACTTAACTTTATCTTCATTATCTCTCTCTTCATCCACATCATATCTTCTTTAGTAAAACTTCCACTCGGAAACGATGACTCTTTCCAAGGGTTTTATTTTGAAAACTTTGTAGTAGGGTAAGAACCCAAAATAGTTTTATCTTTGAAAATCCGTGGGTTCCAAGAGGGAAGATGTTAATCATCTTTGCCTCACTCTAAAGGGGGTAAAGTAGATGTCAACAGTGTAGGTGTCCTATTGGACACTCATCCATAACTTGGAGGAGCCAAGTTACTCACGCACTTTTATTTGAAACAACTCATGCTTGTGTTTATGCAATTTATAAACGAGATATAAAACAGTTGATAAAGAGAAGTAGGTTAATATAGGAGTTCAGGAATGGTGGCTTGCCTATGACTAGCGAGAAGTCCCTTGACGGCGTTAGATAACCAATAATAATAATAAAATAAAATTCCCGATCCTTCCTTCTTATCGGCGTCACACAATTGCAACTATCGCTGTTTATCGAGCATACATTCAAGCAAACAATACACAATAAATACAAGGCATACAAGTAACAAACCATACAGCAAGTAAAGGATAACTACAAGATATACATTAGTAGGATGTTGGAGGTTGGGATTGATTGGGTTGGGAGAAGATTAGGTAAAGGCTCCCTTTGGATTTGTAGTTTCGGAACTACCTAAGAGTGGGTTTTTGCTCAAGGACTTGATTTGTATGATACCATTGTATAAAATGATACCATATGATATATATTGATAAAATGGAGCCAACAAAAGTGGTTTCACTATTTTATTAATTTTCCTTGATTTACAATGGATTTTGTAGTGGATAAAACCCTAGTTTTAGGAAATAATTCACCAGAACTTCTCTAGAGCTCCAAAAAATATTTCCTTCAGTGATTACGTAGTATTTGATGGACTGAAACAATAGGAGTTGAAATATATTCAAAACAATTAACAGAGTACCCTTGAGAAATTCCCAAAGGTAGAGCTGGCTGGGATTTGTCTTTTTCATACGATTTAATCTACAGAAGTTTTTTCGTTGTTTTCAAGGACATATGTTAGGTACTGATAATACCTTTCTGTATAAAGTGGAATCAACCATTTTGGGGTTACATAGCTACTGTAGTGATTTTATTACTGATTAAACCATGCACAGAAGAGTTTAATTTACTAAAACTCAACAGAGACTCATAAAATTATGAGCTGATGGATTAAGTAGTATATGGTAGGTTATGTCCAAAGGGAGTTGGAATTTTGTCAAAACCATTTTTGGTTTTTCCTAGGTAATTTTCTAAAGGCAGAAATGTCATGTTTTTGTTATTTTTAACAGGGGCAGAATAGGAAGCAAAATAAGGTGGGCCTAGTGGAATATGAAAGGTAGGCATGATACCTTTCTGTACAAATTGGATTTACTCCATTGGGAGTGGTAAATCCTTCTGGAGAAATTCTTTAGTGAAAAGGATAGATCTTAGGAAATGATTTATCATTTTTATTCTACTCAACCATTTAGTGCAAAACTTGGTCTGCATATTGGCGAAAAGGTGTAGGCATGTGGGAAAAATTAGATCTGGCCAAGATCTGGTGGTTTTCAAATTTGTTTGGACTTAAACCTTCTACTGATTTCCTGATCTAATATTTAAAAGAAAAGAAAAAGGGGATAGGAGTCATTGGGCTAGATCCAGAGAAGGACTGGGTCGAGCATGGGCAGGCCAGCCCAGCGGCGACGGGCACGCACGAGGGCAGCACGTAGCCAGCTGCGGCCCAACAGCTGGCCCGCTCGTGACTCCGAGGCGAAGGGGTACCGAGCGCTCCCGGTCGTCGGATCTGGCTGGATCTGACGGTCGCGGGGCATCGTATTCGCGAGGCTAGCTTGCCGGCAAGGAATCCCTAGCTGGTGACGGGGAGGGACGGGGAGGCTCACCGGGGGCTCGTGGAAGGGTGTGGAGGAGACGGTCGACGACGGCGGTCCGCATAAGGGGCGGCATAGGCGGTCTTGGCGTCGGGGAGAAGCTCGCGCGACGACGGCCGAGAGGTAGCTCGCCGGAGTTCATCGGGGCGGCTTCGGGATCGGCTGCATGTCGAAGAAAAGGGCATGGTCAGATAGAGTAGGAGGATAGGAGTGCTGCAAGATGACATGCAGGGCCGGAAGAGCACGGGAGGTGGAGCTATTCTCGATTTTGTGAAGGAGGTCGAAGCTTCTTTCTCTCCTTCTCTCGAGCAAGGCAGAGCAAGGGGAGGAGAGGGGAGATCTAGGGAGGTAAGTGGAGGGTAGAGGGGGAAAATGAGGGTGAGGGGGAGAGTGGTACTGGCCTTGGGGCTTATAAACAAGAGAGGGGTGGACAAGGTCCATTAGGACATGGGCAAGATGTTGGCTGCTCATTGGGCAAGAGGGGGTGGTGCTGGGGTGGTGTGGGGCCTGCAGCTCGACCAGAGAGGGGAGAGGGGAGTGGGGTAGCTGCTGTCCCCTTTATTACAAAGATATTCAAAGGGGGGTCCTCTCTCTCCCAAGCATTAGGGACAAAAGGGAAGTGAAGCTACAGTAGCTTAGGTTAATGTGCATGACTAGGAGGGGGTGATGATGCTGTGGAGAAGTGCTGGGGAAGATTTGAGATGGTTTGGTTTTGGTTTGAATCAAGTTGGCATTGACTTAGCAACATTTATCAAATGAAGGCTTGTGAATGAAGTTGCTAAATTTGCATTGGGTAAAGTATGGAAATAGTACTGGTAGGTGGAGTAGGTCAAATAATCTCTTCATGATTTAAATGGAATTTTCTAAAGATTATAATCCCATTTAAATGCACTTCTTCAAAAAGTGCAGAAATAGATTATGGAAGCTAAGATGATATTTTTACATTGGACAAGCTAGGTTTTTGATGTCATATGGTCCTAAATACCATAACACACAGTGGAGAATTTTATTATAATTATTGAGGTGGGAAAGTATTTTTAAGGAATTATTCCTTGTTTCTGCCATTTAAGAAAAAGGGCAAAAAGAAATAATAAAGAATTTCAAAAATATTTATTTTTGAGTTCGAAAGATGGGGTATGATGTAGAGGCATTAAATGTTCCTTGAGGTGGCAAGGTGATTTGGAGAAAAGCAAACTTGCCATTGAAGACAAGGTTGTTGAGAATTTGGTACTAAAGGAAATGAAATAGTTTAATAATCCAAATAATTGTGGTAATTATTTGGGGATGCTTATATACAAGGTAGATGATGTAAACTTGATGTAGGCATCAAGGTCAACCTTGGTTTTGAAGAAAAATGGTGAAAAGGGTGAAAACTAGATTCTTGGAGGATCTAGGTTTTGGTTATTCTGATGCCACCTAAACAAGGTTGGATTAGTGATCTCAGAGCTCACCTTGGTACAAGGGGTATATGGATGGTTAGACCAATTTAATTTTAGGTGGTTTTGGAGGGATGGCAAACTTTGTTGAAAATAATGCTGCCATAACAGATACATCAGGTAGCCTTCTAAACCATGGGGGTTTAGGAAGCACAAGGCTCCAATGGAAACAAGTGAAGTGAGAGTTGATAGGATATGATTAGTAGGTCATAACCAATCAAGAAGTTGGCAAAGGGTATATGGCATATAGATTGGAGCTTCTGTCAAAGTAGGCAAGATGATAAGATCTGAAGAAAAGATTATTATCTTGACTACAAAACCATCATGGATGAGTGGGAATTCAATTAGCTTAGCCATGTGCAAGAGTGGGCTTTCGTAGTACTAAATATGTACTACAAGAGGGTTCAAATACATTCTCAAGAATGCACATGGGCTGGAAAAGGTAGATCTCCAAAAATGGTATCTAGATAAGAAATCCAGACTTAGCCATTTTTGCAGTTTTGGAGATTTTGACTAGAGTGCAAGTGTAGATGATTTTGAGAGGATGCTAGGTTCCAAACTCATGATCATATGGAGGATGTTGATGTGAGGGATAAGTATATATTATCCCTGCTTACATTGGGTCTTCACTGAGTTGGAAACTATCCTGAAGGGTTATCCTTGGATTGAGGTAAGCAGGAGATGAGATGATCACTTGAGTGGCTTAGGATAGATCCAGACTTGGATGCTTGCTTTGAGATTGATGATCACAAGCCTATATTGGGTCCTAAGGGATGAGCTACTATATTAGATCACTCTAGTTCCTAAGCAAACAAGGCAATCAGCAGATCAAGGCAATTCATCGGACAGCAGATCAAGGCAATTCATCAACCAGCAGATCAAGGCAATTCATCAAACAGCAGATCAAGGCAATTCATCTAACTACTACTAGGGTTACCATAAATCCTTGCTTGAGGTAAGGATGGGTATGTTGAGAGGGGTTTTGTTTTGAAGTAAGATAAGTACCATCTTGGTATCCCTACCAAGATTGAGATGAAAAGGTTTTAATAAAGGTTTTTGGAAAACCTAGGGATAAGGGTAATTGAAGGTTCTGTCTTGAAAACATAAGGAGATATATATGTGTCCATAGTTTTGGCAATAGAAACTAGTAAAGTATTTGGTTGGGTCAAAGTCATCTTGGCTCAGGTTTTGAAATGCCAGAACATTTGAGAATATGAAAGATGAGCCAAGACATCTCTTTTGTAAACTAGGGTTGAGATGAGGAGTACACAACTAATACAAAAACAGTTGCTTGAGCACAAGCAAGCAAGTAAGCACACATTGCAAGAAAAAGTTTTTGATCCCCCTGATTTTTGCCTTTTGGACATTCCATCAGGGTTGCTGAAATTGGGATGTTACAGCTTGATCCGTCGTTTGTGGGACCGAGCATAAATGTAAAGTTCTCAAAGGTGTTGATAGATAATGGCAGCAGCATCAACATCATGTACAAGGACACAGTGCATAAACTCGGCATCCCTCACAACATTCTTCAGTCGACCAGGACCACTTTCCATGGCATTGTGCCGGGATTGTCGTGTGAGCCAATCGGGAAAGTCCGAGTAGATGTGTTATTCGGCACAAGGGAGAATTGCAGAGCTGAGAATTTAGAATTCAAGGTTGTGGATCTGGAAAGTTTCTATCATGCATTACTCGGATGACCTGCTCCGTCAAAGTTCATGTCGAGATGTCACATTAGCTATTTGAAGATGAAGATGCCAGGGACATCTGGGATAACTACAGTTGTTGGGTACTACATGAGATCAATGGAGTGTGCTTTGGATGGATCAAATTTGGCCGAGTAATTAGTAATTGTAAGGGAAAATAAGAGAGTTCAGGAGGTCACAGCTTTAGCTCAGTCAGCACAGCTCAATATGCCGGCACTGTCTAACCCACATGGAAGTGTGTCCTTCCAGCCGACTAAAGACACAAAGAAGGTCTAGATTGATGATCAGTTTCCATAGCGCACCATCACCATTGGTGTCGTCCTGAGTGACAAATAGGAAAGCGAGCTCACCAGCTTCCTCTGTGATAATTTGGATATCTTTGCATGGTCTACTCAAGACCTGCAAGGTGTGCCGAGGGAGCTGGCTGAGCACTCTCTGCATGTGAGGCCAGGAGCAAGGCCGATGAAGCAACCTCTCCACCACTTCTCCGAGGACAGGAGAAAGATAATGGGGATGAGATAGCTCAGCTCCTTGCAGCCAGGTTCATCATGGAAATGCTTCATCCGGATTGGTTATCTAATCCGGTGTTGGTTGAAAAAAGAAGGATGATCCGAATGTGGCTGTGGTATGGCGCATGTGTATCGATTACACCAACCTGAACAAGGCGTGTCCCAACGATCCATTTCCTTTACCTATGATAGATCAGGTTATTGATTTAACCGCGGGATGTGAGCTCTTGTCATTTGTAGACGTGTATTCGGGTTTCCACCAGATACTGTTAAATCCGGTCGATCAAATAAAGACTTCATTTATCACCCCATATGGGGCTTATTGCTATCGTATAATGCCATTAGGTTTACGTAATGTAGGGGCAACGTATCAAAGATGCATGCAAAAATGCTTACATGATCAAATTGGCAAAAATGTCTACGTATATGTTGATAATGTGGTGATAAAAATCAAAGAGAGACACACACTCCTAGATGATATCCGACAGACATTCACGGATCTCATAAGATTCTGAATGAAGCTTAACTTGGAAAAATGTACCTTTGGTGTACCAGCCGGCAAATTACTCGGTTTCCTCATATCTAGCCGAGGTATTGAAGCAAATTCGACTAAGATTCGGGCTGTAGAACGAATGGAGTTGCCGAAGTGCCTCAACGATGTCCAGAAATTTACATGATGTCTAGCATCACTGAGTCGGTTCGTTAGTCGACTAGGAGAAAAGGCATTGCACTTATATCAATTGATGAGAAAGTCAGATAAGTTTATTTGGACACCACAGGCCGATAGTGCCTTTCATAAATTAAAGAGAATGCTAGCCTCTGCACCAATTTTAGCCTCACCGCTATCAAAAGAACCGATGTTGCTCTACATGGCAGCGAATAACCGAGTTATAAGTGACGTGATAGTGGTGGAGCGTGATGAAGATGGTAAGTCGGTGCAGAGGCCAGTTTATTACCTAAGTGAAGTATTGTCATCTTCGAAGCAAAACTACCCGCACTATCAAAAAATAGCATATGGTGTATATATGTCGGCTAAAAATCTGAAACATTAGTTTGAAGAACACACTATAAAGGTGATTTGGGAGGCACCAATAGCCTATATAATGGTAAATAAAGATGCTAGTGGTCGAATAGCCAAATGGGAAATTGAATTATCCCCTTATGCTCCACAGTTTGATAGGCGAGATGCAATGAAATCTCAAGCAATGGCCGACTTTTTTGTCGATTGGGCCGGAATGCAATACGATCCACCATTGCCTGATCCGAATTATTGGACAATGCATTTTGATGGATCCAAATTGAGAAATGGGCTAGGAGCCGGGATAGTGCTAACCTCACCCAAAAAGGACCAACTGAAATATGTACTGCAAATACATTTTGCTGCGTTAAACAACGTAGCGGAATATGAAGCACTTGTTCATGGTCTAAAAATGGAAAAAGATATTGGCATACGTCGGATTCTATGCTTCGGTGATTCAGACCTAGTGGTCCAACAAGTGTCGGGTCATTGGGATGCACCGGATGCAAACATGGCCTTATATAGATTCCATGTGCAAAATATTAGTGGTTATTTTGATGGGTGTGAATTTCATCATATACCCCAGGCAGAGAATGGTGTGGCAGATACCTTGTCGAAACTCGGTTCGACCAGGCAATCAATTCCGCACCTGGCATTGCCCTTGAGCATTTAAGAAAACCATCAATTACACCCTCACCAGAATCCAAGTCCATCCGTCTCTTAGCATATCTAGGATCCTAGGTAGTCCCAATGGACATAGATGAGAGGAATAAACCGAGTAACCTGGGGACTGGTCAGGATAATCCGGCAGAAGTCATGTCAGCAGAGGCAATGGAAATTGACGAAATAGTTACCCTGACACATCAAATACCAGAATGGGCACGTCCAATATATATATATATATAGAGAGAGAGAGATATATATATTCCTCAAAGATGAGATCTTGTCGAGTGACAAAGTCCTCGCTAGGAAAATTGTGAGAAGGGAAAAGCCTACACCATAATAAACAAAGAGTTGTACAGAAGAAGTGTCACAAGTGTGTTTCAAAGATGTGTTAACCCGACAGAAGGACAAGAGATACTTTTTGATATACATCAAGGTGAATGCGGGCATCATGCCTCATCCAGGGCCTTAGTAGCCAAAGCATTAGCATGGATTTTGTTGGCCCATTGCACTAAAAGATGCACTAGAATTGGTGAAGAAATGCAATGGTTGCTAGAGGTATGCCATCAAAATTCATATGCCTTCATCCGAGTTAAAAACAATACCATCACTTGGCTATTTTCTGTATGGTGCTTGGACATGGTCGGCCCATTTAAGCCGGCGCGTGGTGGCATGACCCATATCTTGGTCATGGTAGAAAAATTTATGAAGTGGATCGAGGTAAAGCCAATAAGAAAATGTGATGGGCCCATAGCTGTGAAATTTCTCAAAGATATTATCCTGAGATATGGATATCCACATAGTATAATCACTGATAACGGGAAAAAAATTCCCGAGGGAGCTTTTGCTCATTTCTTCCGAGAAAAGAAAATAAGACTTGATGTCGCATCAGTCGCTCATCCCGCATCAAACGGGCAAGTTGAAAGATCCAACGGACTTGTATTGTCCAGGATAAAACCCTCCCTCATTGAGCCACTGCAAAGATCAGCGGGCTGTTGGATTGAGGAGCTCCTGGCCGTCTTATGGAGCCAGGGGACAACTCCCAACAGATCAACAAGCTATACGCCATTTTTTCTGGTATATGGGGCAAATGCTGTATTACCAGCTAACATAGTGCATGACTCGCCTAGGGTCACCCAATACAGAGACGCCGAGGTAAACAAAATAACTCGGCAAGATGATGTTGACTTATTAGAAGAGGCAAGCGAATTGACATTGCCCAGATCAGCCATATATCAACAATACCTCAAATGCTATCATAGCAAAAAAGTAAACCCCTGAGTCTTTCGAGAGGGAGATCTAGTAATTCGGCTTATGTAGCACATAGCCGGCATGCATAAATTATCACCTCCATGGGAGAGCCCATTTATTGTGAGCAAAGCACTACACAATGATGCATACTATCTTATAGATACTCAAGCACAAGAAAAGAATAAGACGGACAGGTTAGGAGACGAGTCAAAGAGGGCATAGAATGTAGCGTTACTTCGTCCTTTTACACTTAGGAGAAGTGAATGTATCCCGAACTCTCGTATGTCATATTATATGTCGGTAATGAGTCAATCAATGAAATCTTGGCACCTCGAGTTGTAACTCGGGGACTGCCTTAATGAACTTGTTCTTTTCATATGCATTTTTATGTCGGCTGGCTTATATTTCTTATTCTTAAGCCGAGTTAGTAATGTGTCGGCATCGAAGGCCAACTCTTTGACTTACTGCTATCCAAAAAATAGGCTTCATGGTAAGCAAGAGAAAAGTCGGCGAATGTTGAACACATGAAAAACGACTAAGGAAAGAATAGTACGTGTGCTGACTTATTTTTTTGTTTCTTACTAACCCTTGAATTTTCTATACTTTATGTTTTTGTAAATTTATTGTGAGTTATGGTTCATAATTTCTAATTCGGTCTATTTATCTCGGACCCGTAAGTTGAACGCCAAAAAATGGTAGACGCGCACCAAATAATTGACTCGAAATAACACGAAACATGAAATTAAGGATGATGCCCAAAAGGATGCAATTCATACAAACCACGTGGTAGCAAAATGACTGAACTATTTCTTACACCATACACCCGGCATACCGGGGACATGATAAATTTAAAGTTTTTAACTTCAGGCGAGCGGTTGGTGTCGAATTGTCGGCAGATGGAGGAGCAGCAATTTCAGCAACAGGGGCCTCTAAGGTATTCACCTCGACTGCTGCCAAAGATACCTCAGCCTCGATAGGAGAAGCCTCGGCATCATGAACCTCGGCTCCCTTGCGAGAATCCTTCGCTTGAGATTGAGAAGCCTCGGTCCCCTTGGAGGAAGACCGGGCCTCAGCCTCCTGATCCGAGTCTTCTCCATGCTTATCCGAGCTACCAGACTCTTCTTCGATAGTGTCTTCATCCTAGGAGTCCTCCCTGGATTCATCGTTGTTTTCTGCCTCGGCGTCTTCGGCATTTTCCAGAAGAAAGCTCGGCCCTTCATTCCATTCATGCATGTTGGCATATTGGATGAGTTGGTAGGCTCGAGCTTGACGATGTGCAATATAATCCAGATCACTGATCCAAGGGGATCTAGTGCGCGGGTTCATCAAGGTATCAAGGCAAATATTCTCGTACCATGACAGTACGATAGTAAGCGCCATGTCAGCCCCGGATCGTGTCGCAGATTCCCTCTAGACGTTGAGCCGCGTCTCGCAGTCCATCAGTTTATCAGCAAGCACCGCACCCGAGTTATCTTGAGTTCTTTCGGCCAGAGCACATGGATGTGACACCCCCAGGATTAAGGCTAGACAAATCCTAGACCATCGTCTGAACATAAGCCTAACCTAATCTCTAAAGCGTACAGAGAGAAAATCGATAACACAATAGTGACCCTAAGACACAAAATTATTACAGCAAGATCATAACTGAGCGAAGAACCAAAATATTACAAGCAGAGGTCACTGACCACAAACTTCAAACAACGAAAGGAAAATTATGCTATTAAGTATAGCAAACTTAACAAATGTCCTAAGAGGCCTGAAGCATAATGATGACGTCCCATTCCATAGATTCCAGGCTGCCGACCGGGAATCCCAAGCTACTCGTCGATTTCGATGCCATAGAAAACTAATCTTCTATGGTAACACTTACTCTGCTGCAAAAGTATCAACAAACAAGGGTGAGTACATGGTCTACTCCGCAAGACTTATGACTGGTGTAGTTGTTTTGCATAAAGTCATCTTTGTTTATAAAATAGGAGGGAGAAGAAGCTCATCTAATCAGAGTGTTTTAAAACGGGATAAGAGAGCGACATCTCCAAAGTATTGATCTTCATATTTTGATATCCACCAAGTCATCATCATCGAACCTCATCTAGGATCACCCCTCGTACCCAAGAGGAGGCATCCTTAAGCACACTTTACTTTGCTAAGTTTTACGATTAGGTTATAGTTCTCTATGATCCCACATCCATTCCCATGTCATCCATAAACATGGACACGGCTTTTCTAAAAGATTTAACCCAACAGGGGTGTACAACTTTACCCACACGTGCCGACCGAATATTAGCGTCACTTGACACACTTCCTTGGTGTGCTGACAGAGGGTGGTCGACCGAAACCTTTCCCTTACTTTTGCATAATCCATGCGTCACCAGAAGGGCTCCCAGCTGCGGTAGTTGTCCATACTCCCAGGTGGTCCTCGACTCTGTGTAACGGGATCTAGTTCAATGTCGTGCATCCTTCACCCGGCCACGTCCTATATGCTTGCACCATTTTCCAAAACCTTTTTCCATGCGGGTGCCGAATAAATCCTCAAACTACGGACTCATGGATCAGACTAGGAAAGTTGGGGTCAAGGGGTTCCAAAAGCCCCATGTGGTTGTACGCTCATCTTGGTTGAAGAGGCAAGAACCTCGGGTCCTAAGGGTGGCAAGTATGGGACTGCCAAAACCACACCCCACGTGTCCTCCCATACAAGCCTTAACATGTTTGCCTCACATCACCTATCATACCATGTTCTTCTGTCAAACTAGATTCATTTGGAGCTCTGATCCATCAACCAGGTGAATCACAGATAAAGTAGCTCTAGCAGTGCTCACAAAGCCAAACCCTAGTTATGCTAGGAGAAGTGGATCGGGGATTATAGGTTCAAAGGGAACATGCATCAGATAGGATTACTCTATCTATCAATAAAAGACTTTGGAATCGTATGCACATGGCAAGAATTTAAAATGCTTGAAAGCCTAGGATCATATCATGTGTGGGGTTTCGCTTGACTTCGCTTGTTGATACCCAGAAAGAAGATCTTCTGACATCTGGTACTTGACTTGGTTATAGTTGGTCAAGTATTGGTCTTCGAGATTCGAAGGTGTTGATCTCCGTCCTGAATCTCGATCTTGCTCTCTGATATTTACAGAGTTTTGGTCATTTAAAACGTAGTCTGAGGGGTCCAAACCCTAATTTGGAGGAACCCCGGATGCTCTCTGATATTTACAGAGCCTGCTGAAGTCACGGTGATGTCAGCACGATGTCACGCTGATGGCTGCTCTCAGATCGACAACGGGTAAGGCGATAGGAGGCTTGCGGGGATGCGCGAAGGAGCGTTTTCGACCCACTAGAGCACGACGAGCCTAAGGGTGGCGGTGCCACCAATTTTTTTCCACTAAAGTTGCATCTACGGCGAGTGGCGGCAGCGAGGCTCACGGGTCTACGGCGCGTGGCAAGCATAGGGCAGAAGGGGAACATAGGAAGGGTCTAGGAGGACCAGAACCTCAGCAAGAGCACGAATATGACGATTGCGAACTCGAGGGTGCCCAGACGGAGGGAATTGGCGGTGGCCGGCATCGGGAGAGAAGAAGTCGATGGCGAGGATTCACTATGCTAGAGATTGATTCCTTCGGCGGGTCAAAGCAGGGGACCGAGAGGGAGCTCGAGGGACCTTCAGCTGGCCTTGGGGTGGCCAGAGACGGCGGAGCGACGCGGCATCTACACGGCTAAGGTTCGTTCACCTCATAGAGAAGGGTGAGAGAGAGGTCTGGGGAGAGAGGGGGAGTGGATGAGTACGAGAGAGAGGGTCACTACGGCTCTTATCCATCCCCTGGAGCTTGGCGATGGCATCAATCGCAGAGGAGTGATCGACGCCCGACGGTGCGATAGGAAGCTCCCTGCCTATCTGAAGGAAGACGACTGGGAGAAGGGCGAAGCGGTACGCGGGCCCTGGTGGGCTGCTACTAGGCCGAATGGGGTTGCGGCGCGCTACACTGAGCGACAGGGCGAGAAGGGGAGAGATGTGCCATGACCTGGCTTCTCTGGCTTTGTTTTTCTTTCCAGAATGTTTTTCTTTTTCTTTTGCCTTTTCTCTTTGTATTTTTCAAATACAAATCTGTTTTGTGTACTTCGAAAACACCAAAACTCTGTAAATATTTGAAACATTGTAGGGGCCCTGGTTACTGTTTGGGCTCCCTACTTTTGGTGGTTTTAAAATTTTAAAACCTTTTGAATGTATTTCAAATAGAGAGGGGAAGCTAGGGTTTAGGGTTTTGAGTTTTCCTTTGCATTATTTTTGTCTTAGCAAATAAAATGATGCGCATGAATGCACAAACATTTCCTAATTACTATTAGTATAACTAGGGGTGTTACAATTCTATCCCCCTTAAAAGAATCTCGACCCGATATTCCTAGGTAGGAAGATAGAAGGAACAGGTTCACACTAAACTTCGACGATCTTCTCGAAGAGATTGATCCATGCCATCATTATTTAATGAATGAAGCGCTTTATTTTCTTCGAGGTTGTTACTCACACTAAGGATGAGAGGGAATGACACTGAACCACAAACTGGGTATCTCATGGTAAACTCATGGATAGATGCTTCGCGAACATCTCTGGAGCCAACGACATGAAACACGCCAAGGTAACGGAGGAAACAAAAGGAGAAGGTTTCAAGATGTCAGATAGGTAGTCTTCATAAGGATTGAGACCATGGAGCTTGCAGAAGAGTTTTGACTTCTGAGGGAAGGAGACTTCCAACAGATGTGAAAGGAACACAGACTTCAAGAGGTAAACCTCTACTAGACAACTTAGATAGAGCTTTACAGGTGGAAGAGATAGATACCAACAAAACCAAGTTGTTGAACTACTTTTTAAACAGAAGAGTCACTCTTTCATTCAACAGAAGTCTAAGACAGAAAGGTGCTTTGGTGGAGAGGATGCATAAGAGTCAGAAGGAACATGTAACTAGAGAAACTATTGATTACCAAAATCATGGTCACTCTTCGAACATGTTTAAGAAAGCGGAAAGGAAACTCTTTATTCATCGAGGACAATCAAAATCTTTGACAATGATTTTGATATCACTTTACACCACCACATGAATATCTTAGAAGATTCCTGATGACACGAGAAGAAAGAAACTTCATTCTCAGACTCCAAGTACCTGGCATAACTTGATGCTTGCCAATGTAAAAAGGGTCTGGAGGATCGACCGAGAGACATTTAGCAACTCTACTTTAAATGTTCTCCTTGATGTTTATCACCGGTATGAAGCTTCTGACAAGCCTTTAGTCAGTCATCAAGTAAAGGTCAGACTTCGGATAAAAAGGAACCATAAGCACAACCCCTATAATAAATCATAGAAGATGCCTCATGAGGAGTGGTTGTCATTGATGATTCAAGGAATATGGCAATAGGTCTTCCGGCTAATTGTGTCAACCACTACATCAATCTTGCCAAATTTCCAAAGAAACCTATGTCAACCCTTGAAGAACCAACCATCATATCTACTTGATATTCAGATTTGGTTAGGTGGGATGATACTTCAGACTCGACATGTCCGAATAGAAAGTTTGTAACATTTACACAGAGGTAAAGTTACTAGATATATTCTCAAGACATGGAACACAGTGTCAAGCTCCAAAAGATGAGCTAGGTTGCAAAACCCATGTATTATCAAGTTATCAAATACAATTGCACCTACATAAATTGTTTGCAACTAAATACAACGGTATCCTTGTTGGGAAACATTTAGAAGGACATCGAAGTTTTGTTGGACTTCTTATCTTCCGTGAACAAATCAATCAGTGGCTTGGTGTGCTTGGAGGATCTTCTCGAGATATGAAGGTATCATCCTACCATATTAGGAGTTCTTCGCACATGATTGACTAACTTAAAATGATTCCCGAGGAATCAAAGATAACTCTACTCGAATCCACGGCAACAACTTGCAACAATTGCGCGTGAACTATAGAGGGTTACTTCTAACATCTGGAACACATATTTCGAGATGACACAGATATGGTTCTCAAAAGTTTCCAACATTAATGCCCAATGTTCCATATGAATCTCATATAATGTGGAGAACATAAGGATGTCATTGATGGGCTCAATAACAAACTTATCGAGACACTCCATTAAGATGGACTCATATGTTGTATAAACAAGGCATAGACATTGGTCAGACCAGTGGACAAGAAGATGCACTTAGGTGAGACATCACAAGTAAATACACCATCAAGATAGTCCTTGGAATTGAGTTTGATTTGACGATAACCCAAATCAAATCAAAGGCATGGAAAGATAACATATCCACGAAGGACATACTATATTACTTCAGCATGAATAGAACTAGAGACCCCTTTAAGAAGGAACTGAATTGGATGGAAATCTTGTCTTACAACTCTCCAAGTTGTTGTTTAAGCTCAACCAACTTGTTCAGCAGTATCCAGTATGGATCCTTGGAGAAAGATAAGTTCAGAGAACTTGCTTGCTCAAGAACTTGACAACGTGGTCATGTGGCAACATGGCGATACTTCTAGCAAGACATCCAGAATACCACGAACCACCGATATGTCACTTAGTTCGAGAGGAAAAAAATTCTTGGTAAGGCAAGAAGATATAGTCTCAGAGCTTCGGCATGAGCCTAACTCTTTGACTGAAGAGGGTGTACCAGAATATCGGACTTGGTAGCACAATCATCCTTTTTTAGTGATAGGGTTTACCATCACTCTAAGAATGATACAAATGTTCTTTGAGTTCAAAGCAATAATAATTGCTAAGAATCTCAGATGGCCACATTATTACACACACACGCATCACTCAGGAGCACGAAAGCTCGAGGAAGGATGGGTAAATATGTGTAAAAGCATCACTTCACTAAGGGGTCTTGAAACTCAGCACGACCTCTTAGTATAAAAGAGTGTGACACTTTAAGATAGAACAGACAAAAGCTAATCAATGCTTTTTGATCTGCGGATTACAACACTTTGACCTGCTCCTAGATATGATGAGGTACTGGAGTTTATTTCTCCTGACATCCCGAAATGGTTTGTCATGACGAATCACAAGAGTATCTTACATCGGAAGACACCGATGCACATTTACTACTTGGCTACCAACTGGTAGACAAAGGTCGGAAAACAACAAGGAAAAAAGGAACATGCTCTGGATAAAATCCCGAGATGTGGATGCATAAGTCAACAATCTTCCGAAAACGAATGCAGAGAAGGAAAAGTGTGGCAGAGTCACAAATATAGCTGCGAGACTCACGAGGAGCACTCTTGTCGTGATCTATTTGGTTCCATTAAAGAACATGTGCCATAGCATGTGGTAGGGGAAGTCCTTAGTTGTCACAATTCAATCGTGACAATAACCACAAGCTTGAAGACTAGAGTAAGAAATACTAGCCATCCTGAAGTAATGTTTGAGCATTAGCAACATGGATCAAAAGATGGATCTTGGGTTAAAGGTCAGCTTCAAGTACAAGATTCACAACCATAATCTAGTATAATTGGGGATCTTAGGTGCAATTCTGAGGGTTAAAACCCAAAGAAAGGAGTAACTACTATCTTAGTAGCACAGAGGGTACCACAAGGTAGTAATCACAAGGTAGCTTCCAAAAGAAGATACAACTTATGAAGTACCCGAACAAATGAAAAAAAGGAGGCTCATGAGGCGATGAGAAACCTCGATACCTGGAGCAGAACAATATGGATCCATAAAATGATCTTGTGGGCCCGTAATATAGAGAGATCACGATGGAAAGAAATCTCTCAGCTGAAACAGAACAAGGGGAAAGAGGAACATACACATCAGACTCTAGAGAACTTAACACCATGTCACTGGTTGAGAAGACATGCCTAGAGGGGCACCTAAGTTTTGAAGGACTGGACGAGATAGCAAAATTTTTCTCAATCAACACAAGATAAGACGACCCAGAGTTAGAGTGAAACTGGATAAGGAGAAAAAGAAGCATACTAGAATTTTCACAAATAATTTTCATCTTTGAAAATAGTTTTCACAAGTACTAGACTCAGCATGGACCAATAGAAAGGTTTCCTACGGTCGGTACTGCTCTGATACCAAAACCTGTGACACCCCCGGGATTAAGGCTAGACAAATACCAGACCATCGTCTGAACATAAGCCTAACCTAATCTCGAAAGCGTATAGAGAGAAAATCGGTAACACAACAATGACCCTAAGACAGAAAATTATTACAGCAAGCTCATAACTAAGCGAAGAACCAAAATATTACAAGCAGAGGTCACTGACCGCAAAATTCAAACAATGAAAGGCAAATTATGCTATTAAGTATAGCAACTTAACAAATGGCCTAAGAGGCCTGAAGCATAATGATGAAGTCCCATTCCATAGATTCCAGGCTGCCGACCGGGAACCCCAAGATACTCGTCGATGTCGATGTTGTAGAAAACTCATCTTCTATGGTAACACTTACTCCGCTGCAAAAGTGTCAATGAAGCAAGAGTGAGTACATGGTGTACTCCGCAACACTTATGGCTGGTGTAGCTGTTTTGCATAAAGCCATCTTTGTTTATAAAATAGGAGGGAGAAGAAGATCGTCTAATTAGAGTGTTTTAAAAGGGGATAAGAGAGCGACATCTCCAAAGTATTGATCTTCATCTTTTGATATCCACCAAGTCATCATCATTGAACCTCAACTAGGATCACCCCCTCGTACCCGAGAGGAAGCATCCTTAAGCACACTTTACTTTGCCAAGTTTTATGATTAGGTTATAGTTCTCTATGATCCCACGTCCATTCTCAAGTCGTCCATAACCGTGGACATGGCTTTTCAAAAATATTTAACCCTGCAGGGGTGTATATATTTACCCACACACGACGACCGACTCTTAGCGTCACTTGAGACACTTCCTTGGTGTGCTGACAGAGGGTGGTCAACCGAAACCTTTCCCTTAATTTTGCCTAATCCATGAGTCACCAGAAGGGCTCCCGGCTGTGGTAGTTGGCCATACTCCCAGGCGGTCCTCGACTCTGTGTACCGGGATTCAGTTTAATGTCGTGCATACTTCACCCGGCCACGTCCTATATGCTTGCAATACTTTCCAAAACCTTTTTCCATGCGGGTGACGAATAAATCCTCAAACTATGAACTCATGGATCAGACTAGGCAAGTTGGGGTCAAGGGGTTCCCAAAGCCCCATGTGGCTATATGCTCATCTTGGTTCAAGAGGCAAGAACCTCGGGTCCTAAGGGTGGCAAGGATGGGACTGCAAAAACCACACCCCACTTGGCCTCCAATACAAGCCTTAACATGTTTACCTCACATCACCTGTAATAACACGTTCTTCTGTCGAACTTGATTCATTTGGAGCTCTGATCCATCAACCAGGTGAATCGCAGAACAACTACGCATGGCTAAGCACAACAGATAAAGTAGCTCTTGTTGCGCTCACAAAGCCAAACCCTAGTTATGCTAGGAGAAGTGGATTAGGGATTACAGGTTCAAAGGGAACATGCATCAAATAGGATTACTCTATCTAATGATAAAATACATTGGAATCGTATGCACATGGCAGGAATTTAAAATGCTTGAAAGCATATGATCATATGATCTTCTAACATCTGGTACTTGACTTGGTTATAGTTGGTCAAGTATTGGTCTTCGAGATTTGACGGTGTTGATCTCGGTCCTCAATCTCGATCTTGATCCCGATATCGTATTCTACCGGAGAAAAACCAAATACCGGAAAGAAAGGAAACAATAAACACATGGCATTGATGCAATGCTTAATCGAGGATGATGATATGACAAGTTAAAGGTTATTGAAATTGAAACCCTAAACATGCTTGGTCATTTAAAACAGGGTCTGAGGAGTCCAAACCCTAATTCGGAGGAACCCTGGATGCATATGAGAGGGTTATTTAGTTCTTCTAACTAAATTGAAATACAAGTTGTTTTACAATGCATGATTATGTTTCTATTGTGTAGATCTTATTTTTCCGAACATTTTGATATATTATATATTTTTTAGTTAATATGAATAAGTTATTGATTTTACAATATTTAAACCTTTTCTAGAATTATTAAACAAAATTGTTAAACTTTTTACACCGCAGCAACAACTATTCACAGAGACAGACAGATGGACCCTAGGACAACTCATCCTCCACGTGGGCAGGGTGGGATCTAGGCCGGGTTTGACCGGGCTGACCGCGCCTGCTGTGTGACATCAGCACGACGTGACGCCAGTGGCTGCTCTCAATTTGATGATGGGGAAGGCGATAGGAGGCTTGCAGGGATGCGCGGAGCGGCGTGTTCGATGCTCTAGAGCACGGCGAGCCTAAGGGTGGCAGCGCCACCGGATTTTCGTCACCGAGCCGCATCTATGGCGAGCGGCGGTGGCGAGGCTCACGAGTCTACGGCGCACGGCGAGCACATGCCGGAAGGGGAACATAGGAGGGGTCCAGGAGGACCAGAACCTCACCAGGAGAACGAATATGACGATGGCAAATTCGGGGGAGGCCGGACAGAGGGATTTGGCGGTGGCCGGCATCAGGAGAGAAGAAGTCGATGGCGAGGATTCACTGTGCTATAGCTCGATTCCTTTGGCGGGTCGAAGCAGGGGACCAAGGCGGATCTCGAGGGACCTTCAGCTGCACTTGGGGTGGCCGCAGATGGCGGGACGACGCGGCATCTACGCGGCTAGGGTTCAGTCACTTCGCAGAGAAGGGTGAGAGAGATGTTTGGGGAGAGATGGGGAGTGGATGAGGACGAGAGAGAGGGTCTCTGCGGCTCTTATCCATCCCTTGGAGCTCTGGCGTCCAATCCTTAGCGAAGGGCCAATCGACAGATAAGGCGACGACCCTGCCTGTCTGAATGAAGACGAAGGGGAGAAGGGCAAAGCGGTACGCGGGCTCGGGTGGGCTACTATTGGGCCAAATTGGGTTGCGGCGCGCTGCACTGAGCAACAGGGAGAGAAATGGAGAGATGGGCCACGGCCTGGCTTCTCTGGCTTTGTTTTTCTTTCCAGAATGTTTTTCTTTTTCTGTTTTGCCTTTTCTCTTTGTATTTTCAAATACAAATCTGTTTTGTGTACTTTGAAAACACCAAAACTCTGTAAACATTTGAAACATTGTAGGGGCCCTGGTTACTGTTTGGGGTCCATACTTTTGGTGGTTATAAAATTTTAAAACCTTTTGAATGTATTTCAAATAGATACGGGAATCTAGGGTTTAGGGTTTTGAGTTTTCATTTGCATTATTTTTGTGCTAGCAAATAAAATGATGCTCATGAATGCACAAACATTTCCTAATTACTATTAGTAGAACTAGGGGTGTTACAATGGAGTACTCGGATGGCCGTGTCCACCAGATCCCTTCCGAAGGTCTTCATGGGCTTGGTAGCAGCACCAATACTGATCAGATAATCCTCTATGGAATACTTGCGGTCCGGATCATTGGTTTCATCTTGGTGCGCCCGAGGTTCCACCACTTTTATAGCACTTCAAGGTTTACACTCCAAAAATTTATCTGAAGAAGGAACAAGGCAAAAATCAGCAAAAGTTCATAGGAAAAAACTCGAGCAATGTTCCAGAGTATAGAAAAACTTACATTGGATGAACTGAATGATCTTGGCAAGGTCAGACTTCCAGCCGGCTTGTTTCCTTTCAAACCGAGCAAGCTCGTCCTTGGTGGAACTAGTGGTTGCTTCGGCGACACTGAGAAGCTCCTTGTCTTTCTTGAGCTGAAGAGTTAACCGAGTTTTCTCCTCAGAAAATTCTTGGTCTGTTTTTTCTAGTTCGGTTTTTTGGGTTTGCTTCAAAGAATCAATCTCGACACGAAGCCACTATTTTGTCGTCCTTCTCCTTCAGCTGTGCCGAGTGATCCCCTGCTTGTTCAACAAAATGCAGCATCATATCAGGCACATAAATGCACTCTTGATGCGATGCCGCAAGACCTTTTAGTTCGGGTAAGCCGAGGCAAAAGTCATGAGATACGTCAGGAAAGCAAAGATGTGGGAAGAAAACGTCAGAGTAAAAGCATCTAAGTTACCTTGAAGCTTGGTAACTTGCTCGGTAAGCTTTGTATTCCGCTTATCGAGTTTGACTGAGCAAAAGGCAGGAAAGGAGTTAGCTCGGATGTACAAATCATAAGGAGAGTCAAAAATGAGAAATGAGCGAACTCACCAGTTTTCTAAAGGGCAACATCTTCTGATACTTAGTCTGCAACTTCCTGTGAGAGAAAAGTGCCTCTAGAACTCGGCTATGCGCCGGTTATGGGCAACCTACAAATACAGACATCATGTTCAAAAGGATATTCGAAGATAAACCGCAAGATCCAAACCAAGTAAAGTTGATCCGGATCTAGGTGGCCGGATATTCAAAGCTAAACCGCAAGATCTGAACCAAGTAAACTTGATCTGAATCTAGGTGGCTAGATATTTGAAGCTAAACTATAAAGATCTGAACCAAGTAAAACTTGATCCGGATCTAGGAGGCTTGATATTCGAAGCTAAACTATAAAGATCTGAACCAAGTAAAACCTGATCCGGATCTAGGTGGCTGGATATTTAAAGTTAAACTATAAAGATCCAAACCAAGTAAAACTTGATTCGGGTCTAGGTGGCTAGATATTCTAAGCTAAACTATAAGATCTGAACCAAATAAACTTGATTTAGAGCTAGGTGGCTAGATATTCGAAATTAAACTATAAAGATACGAACCAAGTAAAACTTGATCCGAATTTAGGTGGCTGGATATTTGAAGCTAAACCTAAAGATCCAAGCCAACTAAAACTTGACTCGAATCTAGGTGGCTAGATATTTGAAGCTAAACCTAAAGACCCGAACCAAGTAGAACTTGACTCGGATCTAGGTGGCTAGATATTTGAAGCTAAACCTAAAGATCTGAACCAAGTAAAACTTGACTCGGATCTAGGTGGCTGGATACTTGAAGTCAAGACAAATTTGGACTAAGTCAATATGATTCATTGTATACACCCCAGCTACATTAGACAACGAGAGGATCCGACAGAATGATAAATCATTCGGTCGGAGGCTCAGGGACTAATGGGCATAAACTACATTATGTGAAAAGCTACAAGTGTAGACCGAAGTGTTTACCTCATTCATGGTATCAGTCTCAAGGATAACTTTGGCGGCAAGGTGCAAGAGGTTGCTAATGTCGGGGAGACGAAAAGACTTGGTCCCTGGATTAGTCGCCGAGCTAGTTTCAACCTGGTCGACAGCATTCCAATTTGTAGCATACTCCTCCAAGGAGTCTATACTAACACTACTGAGAGTGCATGTTAGCACCTTGCCTTTGGCCTCTCGTGCCTGTTGGGCAGCTGCCTCGACTGTTGGGCTTTTGTGAAGCACCATCCGAGTGCCAGCTGCGGAGGCAGAAGTA
Source organism: Avena insularis (assembly GCA_023614405.1). Taxonomy (NCBI): domain Eukaryota; kingdom Viridiplantae; phylum Streptophyta; class Magnoliopsida; order Poales; family Poaceae; genus Avena; species Avena insularis. The sequence goes on along the minus strand of CM042697.1, from coordinate 130,325,945 downwards.
GAAGCGGGGGTATTCTTCTGGAGCATCTCGGCAATGCTAGGATGAGAAGAAGTCGGCCTAGTCTTCTTTTGAACAGGCTTAGCAGCTCCACCTTTCTTAACTTTGAAAGATGCCACGGGAGTTGGCTGCAACTTAGTCTGCGGGTAATAGGTGGAGAAGTCGAAGGAGCTGCAGAAGGAGAATCAGATTGAGAGCATGCGCTGTGTTGAACTTGGCCCTCTTGCCAAGCCTTAGAGAGTTCAGTGGGCGTTGGCAAAGATGCGGGGGCCAAAGGAGCTGGATCTTGAACAAGAGCCAAAATAACAGGTGCTCCAGTTGGCGTTGGCTCCTGATCCCTGGCAATCTCAATAGGTGTGTCCGGATCAATTGGTTGATCCAGGATAACAATGTTGGCGTCACCACTAGCCTTAGCCTCAACCTCCTCCTGCCAAGGTGGACTGTTAGTCAGTGCAGGATGAGGATCATCTCGAGTGGGCTAGGAACCTGGACATCATCTTGAGGTGGTGGTGATGATAACCGAATAATGGGCGAGGACATACTCGGGACACTCTGGTTGGTGGCAAGTGGAGCACTGCTGATATAAAGAGCAAAGGAAAAAAGTCAGAAAAAGAAAGAAATAAACAAGAAATACAAATTTAGTTTGGGTTAGGCAACTTACTCAGAAACTCTGGGCATAACCTTGCACTTAGGATCCTTCTAGGCAGATCTCTTGATTAGCTTCTTGGGAGCCTCGACCGAGGGATCTTTTGAGGCGGCCTGTTTTGTCACCGGGATTGGGCCTCCTATGGCAAGGGGGTCGACAACGTGCACCTGACCAACCGGGTTAGCTGGGGAAAAATAAGCCGGATATGCATAAGAGACATGCACAGCATCAACTACTGATAAGTTGGAAACGTATCTATAATTTTTTATGTTCCATGCTTATTTAGTATCTACTTTGCTTTGCTTTGCTTTGTCTACACTTTGAGGTGTTTTTATATGTTTTCTGGTACTAACCTATTAACAATATGCCACAGTTCCAGTTGCCTATTTTCATCTGTTTTTGGTTCCAGAAAAGGCAGAAAATCAATATTCTCGGAATTGGACGGGACAAAAGCCAAAGTCAATATTTTACTGTGGGGAACATGGAGCCAGAGTACGAGATGGATGGGATCCACCAGGGGGCCACACCCCTGGCCGCGCGGCTTGGGTGGGCCCGTGCCTGGGGGGTGCGGCCTCCCTAGGTGCCCCTTGCCTCGCCTCTTCGCCTATAAAGACCCCCTGATACCAAAACCCTAAGTACCCGATCAATCTTCCATGAAACAATCTGTAGCCACCGCCACCATTGTACCTAGATCGGGAGGGATCTGAAGGTCTTCCCGGCACCCTGCCGAAGGGGAGATCATCCCGGAGGCCTTCTTCTTAATCATGCCAGCCTCCGATATGAAGCGTGAGTAGTTCCACCTTGGACTATGGGTCCATGTAGTAGCTATATGGTTGTATCTCCTCCTTTTTGCTACCATGTTTAGATCTTGTGAGCTCCGTTCATGATCTAGATCATCTATTTGTAATCATGCATGTTGTGTTTGTGGGGATCCAATGGATATTGAGATTACTATGTCAGATTGATTAATGGTTTTGTCTTATTGATACTATCATGTCTGTGTTGTTTGTGATCTTGCATGCTCTCAGTTTCTAGTAGCTATCTTCGCCAAGTAGATGATAGTGATTCCAAGAGGGGGTACTTATGCTCGATAGTGGGCTCATGCCTCTATTTAATCTAAGGGAAGTGACAGAAATCTCTAAGGTTGTAGATGTGATGTTGCTACTAGGGAGAAAACAATGGTGTCTTGTTCATGGAACAAGTGGATTGTTTACCTTACATACTTTGCTTGAAGCAGTTATCCGTTGCTTGCAACTTAATACTGTAGGGGGTTCGGATGATAACCTCAAGGTGGATTACTAGTCATAGATGCAGTTGGATGACGGTCTATGTATCTTGTTGTATTGCCCAATCGAATCTCATAGGATCATGAATGTCTAGTATTCCATTATTATGCCTTTCTCAGTCCTATCAATTGCCCTGCTGTAATTTGTTTACCCAGCATGCCATGTTTGTTTATCTTAAGGAGAACACCTCTAGTGAACTATGGACCCCGGTCCATTCTTTACCATTGATACATCTTCCATTATTGTTGTTTACCTTTCTGCAAACCACCATTACCTTCCACACCATACAGTTAATCCTTTGTTTTCAACAAACTGGTGAGATTGACAACCTCACTGTCCGTTGGGGCAAAGTCTTGAGTTTGTGCTGTGCAGGTTTCCAAGTTGCTAGTAACACCTTTCAGTCGTTTCCTTCATCCTACTGTTTCGATAACCTTGGTTTCTTACTGAGGGAAGACTTGCTGTTGTGCTCATCACACCTTCCTCTTGGGGACTCCCAACGAAGCTCTACATTGATCTGAGCCACCATCAAGATTTTCTGGCGCTATTGCCGGGGAGGCTAAGGACGGCTTCACAAGGGGAGTCCTTCACAACCTTTCTCTTTACTGTGTTTTTGTTTTTCTTAGTTTATTTTTCTTGGTTTTGTTTGCCTCTTTTTATCAAAAACTCCAAAAAAAAAAAATAGTTTAGTTTGGTTTGCTTTCTCTTATCAAAAACACACAAAAAATTAGTCCCTGCTCTAGTTGTTGCTGCTGTTGGGTTGCTCCACTTTTGCCAACATGAACTCTGCTGAGAACACCAAGTTGTGTGACCTCACTAGCATAAACAACAATGATTTCCTGAGTACACGCATTGCTCCACATACTCCTGATGCTACCTTTTATGAAATTAAGCCTGCTTCGTTGAATCTTGTGATGAGTGAGCAATTTTCTGGTGCTAGTTCTGATGATGCTGCTGCCCACCTCAATAACTTTGTTGAACTTTGTGAGATAAAAAAATATAAGGATGTAGATGGAGATATTATTAACCTGAATTTGTTCCCTTTCTCCTTGAGAGGGAAAGCTAAAGAATGGTTATTATCCTTGCCTATAAATAGTATTGATTCTTGGATTAAGTGAAAAGATGCTTTTATTGGAAAATACTATCCTCCTTCTAAGATTATATCTATGAGAAGTGAAATAATGAAATTTAAACAACTTGATAATGAACATGTTGCTCAAGCTTGGGAAATAATGAAATCTTTGGTTAAGAATTGTCCCACTCATGGACTTACTTCTTGAATGATTATCTAGACTTTTTATGCAGGCTTAAACTTCTCAAGAAACTTGTTGGATTCAGCTACTAGAGGTACCTTTATGACCATTACCTTGGGGGCTGCAACAAAGCTCCTTGATTATATGATGGTTAACTATTCTGAATGGCACACTGAGAGAGCTCCACATGGTAAGAAGGTAAATTTTGTTGAAGAAACCTCCTCTTTGAGTGATAAGATTGATGTTATCATGGCTATGCTTGTTAATGGAAAAGCTCCTATAGATCCTAATAATGTTCCCTTAGCCTCTTTGGTTGCTCAAGAAGAGCAAGTTGATGTGAACTTCATTAGAAACAACAATTTCAACAACAATGCCTATAGGAATAATTTTGGTAGTAACAACAATTATAGGCCTTATCCTCCTAATAATGGCAATACCTATGGAAACTCCTACAACAATACTAGGAGTGCTCCCTCTGAACTTGAAGTCATACTCAAGGACTTTATTAGTAAACAAACCATTTTCAATAAAACTATGGAGGAAAAGCTTTTGAATGTTGAGAAAAATATTTCCTCTTGTCTGAAGCACAATCCTCTTTGATTAATAAAATGGCTGCTAAACCTGAAACTTTGGAAAGTACCTTTGCTGCTACTCATGCTATACAAGTTACTATTGATGAAAATGTTAGACTTTTAGCCAACTACATGCTAAGTGGGAAATAGAAGCTGAAATTGCTAGAAACAATAGTGTGTGCACTATCACCACCACTAATATGGATGCCACTAAACCACAATAAGTACATATTTCTTCTACCATAATACCTAAACCCAAAGGTCTATTATCTTTTGAATGCACTAATGTTGCTAATGAAGATTGTGTGAAGTTTTGTATGAAGGAAAAATTTCAGGTGTAGAGAAAGAATGATGTAATGAGATGAAGAATGACAAAATCTCAAGCTTGGGGATGCCACCCCGTGTCACCCCAGGAAATATTCAAGAGGTATAGGCGTTAAATCTTGGGGTTGCCCAAGGAATCCCCTTCTTCATCAATAAAAATCTCAGGTCTTTCTAGACACTTCTTTTTTATTGTTTCATGCACTGTTGTGTTGTTCTTGGAGCGTCTTAGTTTTTGTTTTGGTTTTTGTTTGGTTAGTTTTCTTGAATAAAGTAGTTTGGACCCCCGTTCTCACTGTTTGTTTCAAATAAGTTGATTGGTGTTGGAGAGGAGTAGAAAGTTCTTGCTTGAATAGTACAAGAGGAGCTTGCTTTGACTGTGACTTAGACATTATCATGCCATGCTATATGTTGTTTTGACCTTATTCTTAGTGATTATTGTTGTAGAATGACTTGTTCCAAACAATTGGGATTGCTTAATGTTCCTTGAAGGAATCATGTGTTGTTTTAGCATACGAAAGCATAGTATTGTGGTATTCTCCTTTGATGCTTTGTTTGGGTTGACTTGGCACATGCTCACGCCATGTTATGACTATGAACAGGTCACCTTAGCCTCTATGATCATTTAGTCCTTGACTTGTAGTACCACTTTATGCTTTGATTAGTAATGTTTTGTCGCGCTGCATGATTATGGCCATTATTGCTCTCTTAGTTGGTCGCTCCTAGTTTTTTGAGAGCCTCCACTTGTATGAGTAAGCTCTACTCATGCATCCAACTCCCAAGAAACCAAGTTATTCCAACGTGTCCACTATAAATTCCTATGCATTGTGTATTACACGATTCCAAGTATATTCTTGTTTTCATCTACCTTCAAATTAAAAAGTTATTTTGTTATGTGAAAACTTAGTGATTAAAGCTCTCAAAAACTTGATGGCACACTTTGTTTTTCTTGCCCCTAATAAACTTGAACCATTGTGTCATCTATGTTGTATATGCTTGCACTTATATGTTGGAATTAGCAGAACCGTGTTGTCATGGGGAATGCTTTCAACATTGCACTTGTACATTGTACATAGTTGATATCATACTATTTTTTTTATGGATGTCGTCGGTGTGAAATAAAATGGGAGCTTGTAAGTCCATGGAGTTATGTATGTGTGTTAGAGAAACCCCTGGGCCGCTAGCCTAAGCCATGCCTAATCATGGTGGAAACTTGCAGCATCACCATAGTGAGCAATCTATGAAGCTTTCTTCTTATAAAAAAAGAGACATTTTGAAAAGAGGAAAGAGAGAAAAACACCATTTTCCCATGGTAAATAAGAAGATTGCTGAGATGCTCATTGTCTGCTTGCCTTGTCATTTTGAGTATGGGATAACTCCTATATCATGTGCAAGGGGTACCCCATTGGCTGTTCTTTATGATACACATGTACTTACTATGACAAGAACTTACAGGTAACTAAAGTTGAGTAGCATGAGGAGCGGCCCTCGTAATCAAGGGACATGAGATTGCCAATTTATACTTTGTCAAGCATATACTCCATAGTTTGTTCAATTTAACCTTAATCACTTCAAGATGCTTATGATAGGGGCAATGAGAGCTGAAAGCTAACAAGTACCATAATTTTTGGAAGCTCTTTTTATGACTTGAAATCCCTGCTTCCCTCTTTTATGAAGAGCCTTTCTTCCACTATTATATTGAGTCTCCACCTTCTATCCTTAGGCACCAATTAAGAGAGCATAGTTACCATTCTTAGTTCTATGTTCATTGTCCCAAAATTTATTGATTGATCCATATTGTTGATATTGCTTTTCCTTGAACTATTTGTATGTAGTCACTCTTATGAACTTTGAAGGTCTCCTATGCATCTATTTGCTACTCTATGAGGGACAAACTGAATGCCACTATGCTATGTTTTCTATATGTGAAACAAACATACGTATTTCAATACATTGTTATTCATGATCTTTGTTTGTAACCTTTCATGTTGCATGCATAGTTACTTTGTCTTACTATTAGAACTCCATCTTTCATGCTCATGTTTAGAGTTCTTTGATCCTAGCTTCCAATGCTTGCAAATGGTTTGATCTTGATTTTGATGGTGCATGTCACCTAAAAAATTATCACTTAACCTACTCAAGGACGAGTAGGATTTAAGCTTAGGGATGCTTGATACGTCGGAAACGTATCTATATTTTTTGATGTTCCATGCTTGTTTAGTATCTAATTTTCTTTGCTTTGTCTACACTTTGAGGTGTTTTTATATGTTTACTGGTACTAACCTATTAACAAGATGCCACGGTGCCAGTTGCATGTTTTCTTCTGTTTTTGGTTCTAGAAAAGACAGAAAATCAATATCCTCGGAATTGGACGGGACAAAAGCCAAAGTAAATATTTTATCGTGGGGAACACGGAGCTAGAGTACGAGACGGAGGGGAGCCACTAGGGGGCCATAGCCTCTGGCCGCATGGCCTGGGTGGGCCTGCGACTAGGGGGGGTGCGGCCTCCCTAGGTTCCCCCTGCCTCTCCTCTTCGCCTATAAAGACCCCCCGTTACCAAAACCCTAAGTACCCAATCAATCTTCCACGAAACAGTCCGTAGCCGCCGCCACCATCGTCCCTAGATCGAGAGGGATATGAAGGTCTTCCCGGCACCCTACCGGAGGGGAGATCATCCCGGAGGCCTTCTTCTTCATCATGCCAGCCTTCGGTATGAAGCGTGAGTAGTTCCACCTTGGACTACGAGTCCATGTAGTAGCTAGATGGTTGTATCTCCTCCTTTGTGCTACCATGTTTAGATCTTGTGAGCTCCGTTCATGATCAAGATCATCTATTTATAATCATGCATGTTTTGTTTAATGGTTTTGTCTTATTGATTCTATCATGTCTATGTTGTTTGTGATCTTGCATGCTCTCTGTTTCTAGTAGCTATCTTGGCCAAGTAGATGCTAGTGACTCCAAGAGGGGGTACTTATGCTCGATAGTGGGTTCATGCCTCTATTTAATCTAAGGGAAGTGACAAAAATATCTAAGGTTGTAGATGTGGTATTTCTACTAGGGAGAAAATAACTGTCTCTTGTTCATGGAACACGTTGATTGTTTACCTTACACACTTTGCTTAAAGAAGTTATCCGTTGCTTGCAACTTAATACTGTAGGGGGTTCGGATGATAACCTGAAGGTGGATTACAGTCATAGATGCAGTTGGATGACGGTCTATGTATATTGTTGTATTGCCCAATCGAATCTCATAGGATCATGAATGTCTAGTATTGCATTATTATGCCTTGCTCAGTTCTTTCAATTGCTCTGCTGTAATTTGTTTACCCAGCATGCCATATTTGTTTATCTTAAGGAGAACACCTCTAGTGAAATATGAACCCTGGTCCAATCTTTACCATTGATACATCTTTCACTGTTACTGTTTACCTTTCTGCTAACCACCATTACCTTCCACACCATACAGTTAATCCTTTATTTTCAGCAAACCGGTGAAATTGACAACCTCACTGTTCATTGGGGCAAAGTCTTGAGTTTGTGTTGTGCAGGTTTCCAAGTTGCTAGCAACACCTTTAAGTCGTTTCCTTACTCCTACTGGTTCGATAACCTTGGTTTCTTACTAGGAGAATACTTGCTGCTGTGCTCATCACACCTTTCTCTTGGGGACTCCCACATTGATCTGAGCCACCATCAACTACCTTTAGAACTTCAACCTTGTCCGAGTCATCATCCTCGATTTGTTTGGGGTCCTTACCCCAAGTTTGGATAGGGCCGAGTCAGGTTTTGGAATGAATTCATCTGAATCAGGTTCACCATTGTCTGGGGTACCGCGATCCTTGATCCATGGAAGAGCAAGAATATCGCTGTCTTCTACGGCCTGCTCATCAAATTTCTGAGGAGGAAATTTCAAAGGTAAATTGAGTATTCAATAAGGCCGAAATGGTGCATGATTCGGATGTAGTGATTCGGAATTGAATTACCTTGGGAGGGGGGTTGTCGCGAGTGAAGGGCTTCATGCCCCACGTCCAATCCTCGACCATATTCATCGTGAAGATAGCCCGGACGCGCTTCCAAATCTACTCATCGTTGAGCTCAACGGTTGAGACTCGGTTCGGGTCGAGAGGGCCGCTCATGTAGTAGAGCTTGTGGGATCGCTGTTGGAAGGGGCAGATTCGGCTGCTAACAAAAGCAGCCATCAAGTCTTTGCCATGCAGCCCAGCCCGGGTCAGCTCCTTGAGTCGGAGCTCAAATGCCTCAGCAAGAGCATCGGTCCTCCTTCGATTGTAATGCCAGTTCTTCCTGAAAGGCGTTCCGACGGAGAAGGCTGACAGCCGAATCTTGTCTTCCTTGCCGCTGTTCTTCACGTAGAAGAATGACCGGTGCCATTTCATGCACAATTTGAGGCTAGCGACGCTGGGAATCTCGGATTTCTTCCTAGGCGTGATGGAGGCGGCACCGCACTGGGTCAGCAATTTTTTGAAGGGGCTCAATACACCATGGACCAAATTTGGAGGCAAATAACAGTCGTCAAAAGTCTATTTTCAAAGGCGGATTAATAGCGGGGACAAATAAACGGCCGGCAAAAATATGGGAAGACACGTTAAAGGCCAGCAAAAATTTAGATATAACAACCGTCAACAGCCGGCGAAAGTATTTATAGATGTAGGCAGCTTAACTGCCGATACAAGAGTGTGTTTGGATTGTGGCCAAAATATACCCTACCAATATTTTGGTCATGACCAAAAGATTGGCTCTTGTTTGGATTGTTGCCAATTTTTTGGCATGCCAATGCTCCACTACCAACTCTAGTTCATTTTTTAGCCGTTAACGTAATGTTAGTAAAAGTTTCAACTAAAATTTTAGCTAACAAATATTCATGCAATCTTGGACATAAACCAAACGGACCCCAAGTCCCTCCACGGTGCACCCGGTACCGAAAATTTTGACGCGTGTTTGTGTATAACGCGTGTGAAAAAGGGAATATTCCAGGCTTTGCGCGCGCATAGTACATCCAATCCCTAGACCTACCAAATCGATCCCCAATCTTTCAATCCCCACCCCGTCTCCCTGAGCACCAGCGCCGCTGCACCGAATTTCCAATCCCCACCCCATCTCCCTGAGCACCAGCGCCGCTGCACCGAATTTCCAATCCCCACCCCATCTCCCTGAGCACCAGCGCCTCCGCACCGAATTTCCGCTGCCGCGCCACCTGCCTCCCGTCGTCGCGCTCCGCCTCCCGTCATCACGCTCCCTCCGTCGCGCTCCACCGCCAGAGCAAGGGTCGTCGAGACCACGGTCAGCCAATCTTCCTCTAGGCCAGAGCCCACACGTACCCGTCTGATCCTTCTCCATGTCGACCAACCCCCTTGGTAAGCATGGGCGCCACCGCATCCGCCCAACCTGAACTCCTTCTTCTTCTCGTTGGAGCCCCTCTATCTCCTTCTTCATGGACCTTTTCTTGTTGACCTGCTAGGAATCTCGCGGAAGCTACCTACGGTGAAGCCTGCATGGACCGGTGAGAGACCGAAAGCATCAACTCCATCTCCAAGTACAAGGAAGCATCGGCTCCATCAGCGATCGGAAGCGCGCGTACACGGACGTGGTGTGCACCTGGAGTAGGAAGTGAGCAGCTCCATCTACAAGTACAAGGAAGCATCAGCTCTCATCACGCTGCAAGGTGCGTATGTTGTTTCCTTGTCCCTCCACCCGCTCCATTATCTTTTTTGTTGATGGGAACTTTTCCTAGAACTTACAAATTGAATTTTCATCGGAGACATCAAGTTGATGGTTTCCTTTTCATTGACGCTGGGCTGCCGGCCAGGTGCGATGTGGTGGTAGATGTGCTTCTTTGCTTCAGAGTTTGAGTCCTATGTAGCATTTAGGTCCAGTTGAAGCATATCATTAGACACTAACTATGCCAACCAAGTTAACTTAAATAAAAGGATGGACGTCACAATTATTCTTAGCGATTAAACCTGTGCATAAGCAATACTTAAATTAGTAGCCTTCTCTAGCATTATCCTCTGCACTGATGGTAGATAAAATATGTGAAAGTTAACTAACTTGTGGCAAATATAGCTGCTGGTCTGACCTTTTAAAACAAAGAAAAGCATGAAATGATCATCAATTATATCTATGCTTCATTTTGTGGTAAGTAAGATTTTAAACTTAATTCTTATGTGTTGGTACGTGTTTTCTGAAGACTGGACAGAGTTGTATTTTGGTGACAGAGTTTTAGTTGCGTTGGCATGTGTTTTCAATTAGATCTTCAGAGACTGGACAGGGGTGTTGGTATGTGTTTTAGTCGTGTTGGTATCTTTTGTACTGATTTTTATTTTTTAGTTATAGTTATGCACTACATTGTTAGTACTGTGAGTTAATTTGTTCTACCCTGAAATAAAGTTACGGTAGTGTCTTCTAATTTGACTTGGATAGGTATAGTGTGATTAAACTTGCTGAGATCTTTAGTTGTTGGTTTGACTTCTGAAGTATAGGCTGGCCATTGAAGATTTACATTAGTTCTTATTGAAAACATTATGCACTTGAGTATTTCTGATTGTTGTTAAATTGTTTGGTTCACTTAATTTATATTTTTATTTGTCTTAGGGTTACTTTAACAATTGTTATAGAAATGGATAAGATCTGGATGGATGAGGATAGGCACAACGAAAAGTTCATTAATGGGGTTAAAGGATTTATTCAGTTTGCTTTTACCCATTTAGCAAAAGCAAATACTGTATTGTGTCCATGCAGAAAGTGTGTGAATTGTTCTTGGCTTGAAGCTACTGATGTCCAGGTGCACTTAATATATGATGGGTTTGTGACTAACTATAAAAGATGGTAATATCATGGGGAGGCATCATACTCATATCCACCAAGTAGCTATGTTAACATAGAACATGATGAGGTTGAGGAAGTGGATGAGTTAGAAGAGTTAGATGATATGGGTAAACTTATTAGAGATATGAGACATGAGTTTGGCGATTTGAATGATAGTGATGATGTAGATCCTAGTGACAATGACAATCCAAATAATCCTTTTAAGCAATTATTAGGTGCTGCAGCCGAAGAGCTATATCCAGGGTCCACCTCTTTCTTGAAGCTGTGATTTATTGTTAGGATGCTCCACAACAAAGCTCTTGGAGGTTGGACTGCTAAGAGTTTTGATATGCAACTAGAGTTGTTAAAAGAGGCCTTTCCTCAAGAAAAATTACCCCAAAAAATTATGAAGCAAAGAAGATGATAAAATGCCTTAGCCTTGATTATGTTTGCATCGATGCATGTTACAATGGCTGCTTTTTGTATTGGAAGCGGTATGAAAATGCTAATAGTTGTCCCAAATGCAAAAATTCTCGCTGGAAATCTGAAAAGAAGAAACCTGATGGGAGACATGAACACAAAGTCCCTAGAAAAGTTCTTTGTTATTTCCCAATAGCAAAGAGGCTGCAGCGGCTATTCGTATCAGCAAAGAGTGCAACAGACTGCAGGTGGCATGATGAAGGGTGTACAAAAGATGGCATTCCGAGGCATCCTGCAGATTCACCGGCTTGGTAGCATTTTGATAATGAACATGAAGATTTGTCTGCAGATTCTCGCAACATTAGGTTGATTATAGCAACGGATGGCTTCAACCCTTTTAGGTCAATGAATACTGCTTACAGCATTTGGCCTGTTATTGCGATTCCATTGAATCTGCCTCCTTGGTTGTGCATGAAGCAGTCACCAGGGAGAGATATAGATGTTTTCCTTGAGCCACTCATTGATGACCTTCATTCACTTTTTGAGGATGGAATTAAAACTTATGATGCCTCCAAATCTGACTACTTTGAATTGCGTGCTGCTGTTCATTCCGCTATTAGTGATCTCCCAGGTTTAGCTACTATAGCTGGCTGTGCCACCTCTGGTGAATATGGTTGTCCAAAGTGTCATTCTCTCACTTGCTCTCTTTGTTTGAAAAAAGGCAAGAAAACCTACTTCATGAGCCATCATAGGTTCTTAGATGAAAATCACCGATTTAGAACAGTTGATCAGGATTTCTTTGATGGAAAGGTGGAAACCAGGAGTGCCCCTGTACCACTTACTGGAAATGAAGTGGATGCCCTTACAGAAAATATGGTGATTGTATTTGGAAAGGACCCTTCTGGAAAACCCCCCACCAACAAGCAGAAGCATGGTGATCCACCAGAAATCTTCAAAAGGAGATCAGAGCTTGATCGATTGATGGCGACTCTCCCACCCACCCCACCTTAAACCCTAGCCACCTTTGCCGCCGGTGATCTTCCTCTGATTGCCGGCAATCAACCCTCCCATTCCACCCTTTCTCTCAGGCGTTCTTACCTCTTCAAGGTGATATCCTTTTCCCCACCTTCTTTCATCATGTCCTGTCTGGATCCGACTTGGCGATGGCGGGTCACTTATACCACTTCCAAGGATTTGGATCGGGGTCGTCAGAAGCACTATGATGGTGAGATTCATCTTTGTCCTAAGCACAATTGGTTGGCCTTGATCAATGCAAAAGGAGGTGGTCTCATTGGTAAGAAGATCTCCTTAAATGATTTACCAAGGATTGGATCCATTCTGCCTTTCACTGGGTTTAAGGTCACTGTTCTATCCTGCATTCTTTGCCCTGAGCTATGTGGCCTCAGTCCTGATTTTGATCTGATCGACCCGATCATAGATCCTATAATTCTGGCTTCTTCTCTGAATCTGGATCTTTCATCTGGGCTTGCCTTCAAAAATGAAGTTAAGAGGAAATTCAGATCAACTGTGCATCCGTTGGGCAAAGCACATCACTTTCTGATGGTAGTTTCTTTTGGCCGATCCAAATTTAAACCTGATGATAAATCTGTTGCTTTGGCATTGGAATCCTGCATTGGAGGTGTTGCACAGGATCTCTCGGTTCTCAAACTTGCTGACAGGGTTTTTAGGTTTTCAGTATCATCAAAATATGTTGGATTTTTGGTCTATGGTCTTCAACAATATTCATGCAGGGATTTTAAATGCTTCTTTCATCTTTGGAGTAATGGAGGTCCCCTCTGGAATAAAAAATTTAATGCTTGGCAGAAGGAGTGTAACGAAGAGTGGACACTTATTAGCCCCAATAAAAAAAGAACTGATTGTGCTTTGCGTGCTCTAAAAAAGAAGCCTGGAAGATCATGCTTTAGAAAGGTTTACTCTGGTTCAAAGAAGTTATCTTTTGCTGCTTTTGAAAAGTATGATGCTTGTGAAGGTTATGAATGCCCAATTTCAAAAGATCAGGCAGATGTTTACCTAGAAGCCGGATATGATTGTCCTCAACTTAGGAGAAGGGTTGGTGCAATTCTACCTCCATCTGTCTCTGTTGTTACACAAAATATTCAGTTTGGTACATTTTTTGAAGAAACTCAACCTTCTCATGGAAAGGATTCAAATAGCAAGGTGCAAAATGAGGAGGATCCAGATTTTGGGAAAATCATTGATGATATGGTCTACAGAGTTTTTAAGTGTCGTAAATGTTTAAGTATGGGCCATGTTACTAATCAATGCTCAAATCAAATTCGATGTCGGGCCTGCTTTCATTATGGCCATATAAAAAAAGAGTGCCTGAAGCTGAAGAGTCAAGCTAGGAAGCGATGGATTCCTAAGGGGAAAAGACAATTTGGACAAAACGTGTCATAATGACGGCACCGACCAGGTTTTGGACAAGAGCAAACAGTGCTTTGTCGATTTGCCTGAACACTCCCCTTCCTACACAACTCCAAACCCTACCCCAAAATCGCCGCCTACGCCTACCTCATCGACAATGGCTAACTTCCCTCTTGATCCAACGAGATGGATTCCTGAAGGCCATCAAGTCATCGATGGTGGCCCCACAAGATTGCCTAGAACCTTCTACATGCCGCCTGTGTTGCCGCGGCATCGCCATGACCACATTGTAACTACAGAGCTGATGCCGCCCCCTCCACCCCACCTTGAACCCTACTGGAGGCAACATGTCAGGAATTTTATTGTGCATCAGCTCCATCGTGATGTAGATGCTATTCATCCTTGTCTCTTTGGTATCGGATTTTTCTTCCTGCTTAGTGCTGCTTCCACAGCTGCTCTTGTGAATCATATTCCTTATCAGTTACAAAACGGTATCTTTGTACGTTTTGTGCCTCTTGCTGATAGAGAAAATCATAGAGCAGAGTTGGGATTTTCTACTGGATGGTTGATGTTCCTGGGATTGCCATTAGATTATAGGAATGACTATGATATAAACAATGCTATTGCTACTTTTGGTAAGTGTCTACACTGGCACCAAGATCACCAAGATCAGGATATGATTGAAAGGGCACTAGTTTATGTTTCATTCCCTTCTATAACAAGAGTCCCTAGAGATATTGTTTTTTGGCAATTATGCCACTATGGGTGGAGTAAGAGAGTCATGGACTGCAGTATGTTATATTCTTATTGCTGAATTTGCTGATCACTTGCCACATGATGAAGATCAGATGCCTCTCAATGGGAATCCTCATCCCATGCCTGGTAACCAGCAATTTGGAGACAATAATAATTTTGCTAACCCACCTTTTCCTAAAATTGGATGGAATCATCAAGAGGATCTGCAGCAGCACTTTGATCAGAACAATGCTAATAATTTTTTCCAACAGCAAGATAACAATGCAGGTGGTTTTCAACAACAAGATGATCTGAATATGGATCAAGCTGACAATTCTGCTGTGACAGAGGACACTGATGACTCAGGGGGTTCTCATCATAATGACAACATGGTGCATCATCAGAATATTATTATTAATCAGGTCAGAATTGTCCCAGTGGAAAGCATGTTTTTGCCTGTGAAATATGGACCTTGTCCCCCTCCAAGTTTGTTAATTGACCAGCTTTTAAACTCCATGTTGCCTAAGCACTGCATGGACTATATCCCTGTTAGTATTCCTAATCTAATTTTTAGCACACTTTTGGCAAAAAGGGATTGGTCTTGTGCTTTTGAAGGTTCTATGAATTTTACTGTCTCATGGAAGCAACCTGAAGCCACAGGCTCTTTGGTTGGGAAGTGCATGACAGTTGCCAGGATGCTCAATTATGATGAGCCACTTATATTGTAGAGTGGTCAATCACCAATTTTTACAGCTTCACCAATCTCTTGTCCAAAGATTAAAAGGAAGAAATCCTTGTGCAACACAGACCTACCTATCAGGTTCACACGTAGTCAATCCAAGCTTCTGATTGCAGATAAGAAAAGACAGAAAATATCTAATGGGGCCAGTAGCTCAATTTTTATTGGCAAAGGACAGAGGTCAAATGAGAAGACCCTTGTTAGAAGTAGCACAAGAATGACAAACAAGGATGCAGGATATAAAACTCCTCTGGTGTCTGACAAACCCAAACCCAGGAAAAAGGCTAAGTCAGCTAGGCCTTTGGAAAATGCAGAGGATGATATCTTGCCTGTCATCCCCATTCCTACTCTGCAAGAAACAGGTCAAGATCTAGAGATCCCACCTGAAGACATATCTGTGGAAAAGCTTATGGCTGCTCCACCCTCTCCAACCACAAAGGACTCCAATGATAAGTAAAGCTTTTGTTTTTGGGTGGTGCTGGAAAGGATGGGATCAGAACTTTGGACTTGTATTTTGCAGTCAGGCACTTATCAATTTGTCCCTCTCAAACATATTATCCACTATGTGTAGCACAGTTAGTTGTTGGTCATGTTATTTTGTTCAGTATGATGGAACTGTGGCAATGAATTGCAATTTGGCTCTAAAAATGTCATATATGTTGATGATTTCCTGGGGATTTTTGTATTCTGATATGAGGACTTGCTATGCTTGTCATTCTTTTGCTACCATTACTTTGGTTATCAATGAATAGTTACTCAACTCTAAACTTGGACTGGAAAGTTCTTTGCTGGAATGTTAGGGGAATTAATGACAAGGACAAACAATTGGCAGTGTTTAACAAAATTGATGAAAGCAATTGCGCAGTTATTTGTCTACAAGAAACTAAGTGTGAAAGTTTTGACCACTCATTCATAAGATCTTTTTGTGAAAGGATACGGATGTCGCCTAGAGGGGGGGGGTGAATAGGCGATTAAAACTTTTCCTAGAGTGGCTCAACAAAGGCGGAATAAAACTAGTGTTTACTTTGTAAAGCACAACCTAGAAACAACTAAGGTTTACCTATGTGCACCAACAACTTATGCTAAGCAATACAAGCAACAAAGTGATAGCAAGATATATATTACTTCAAGCATGAAGGCTATCACAATGTAAAGTGCATAAGTAAAGAGCTCGGGTATAGAGATAACTGAGGCACGCGAGGACACCGATATTTTACCGAGTTCCTCCCAACATGGAGTACGTCTCGTTTGGAGAGGGGGTGGTATCAAACCACCAACGCCACAAAAGGCCTCCCTTATTCTCCGGTGAATCTCACCCCAATGGGATCGATCCACGCTTCCACTATCGGTGCATTTGTCGGTGGCAACCGGAACCTCTCACAAGGTTGGGGCACAACTCCACAACTTAATTGGAGGCTCCCAACAAACGCCACAAAAGGCCTCAACAAATGCCACCAAGGCTACAATGCCACCAAGGCCACAAAACCGTCTAGGATTCCAAGAACCCAAGAGGGACAAGCTCCAATGAGCAATTCAAACCAAATCCTCCGAGGAGAACTCAAACCGATGCAACAAATGCAAATGGCAAGAACACCACAAAGATGCTCAAATCCCTCACTCTCAAGTTTCAACAAAGCTACTAAAGCTATTTGGGGAACAAGAGAGGAGGAATCAAAGAGACACAAAATCCCCCAAAATCTAGATCCCCAAAGATGCACTCACAAAGAGATGAATCGGTTAGGTCAAAACGTGGGTCTAGATCTCCTCCAACAACCCTTCAAATATTTGCAAGAATCAATGGAGAGGTATGTAGAAATCAAGCTTAAAGAGTAGAGCAAATGGGGGCAAAGCTTGGACAAGAAAAGGAGGAAGAAGTAACCCTAAAAGAAAATAGGGTAAAACTATTTAAAGGGCTAGCCAAAATATGACCGTTGGGGCAATTTTTCTGGACGGTCCGGTAGTACCGCGAAAACCCGGTACTACCGCACCGAACACAACACATACAGCGAGCGAGCCAGAGAGAGAGAAAAAGCAGCAGCGCAGCAGCGGCTGGGAGCAGCCGCAGCGTGGCAGAGCAGCAGCAGCAGCGGGCCTAGGGGAGCAGCTGCGCGCGCGGGACGCAGCATGCAGCAGCTGGCAGCAGGCAGCGCTGGGGCCGGGGCTGGCGCGCGCAGCAGCAGCATGCAGCGGGGCCGGGGCTGGCGCGCGCAGGTGGGGGCCGCATGCGGCAGCAGCGCAGCAGCAGCTGCAGGGCCAGGCGCGTGCGCAACAAGCTGTGCAGCGGCGACGGGCGTGCAGCAGCTCATGGGCGCTGCGAAGCGACAGAAGCAGGCCCAGCGGGCGGGGCGAAGCGCGAGGCGTGCAAGCGGTGGACAGGACGCGCGCAGTGCTAGGCACGAGGTCAACGGGCCAAGAAATCTAGATCTAGATCTGGGCGTATCTGAAAAGAAAAACTGGGCCGGCCGGTAGTATCGGCCCACCCGGGCGGTACTACCGGGCCGGCCGGTACTACCGCAAAAAGGTACCTAGCGAGGCAGAAAGAAATTGGGCCGTTTTAGGAGGCGGTAGTACTGCCCGTCCGGCAGTACTACCTGGCCCGTAAAACAGCCTAACAGGCAAATATTCAAACGGCAATAACTTTTGACTGGAAGCTCCGATTGACCCGATTCAAATTGCGTTGGATAGAGGGCGACAAGGGCTTCCCAATAAAAAGTGGAAATATTGATTATCACTAATTGAGAAAGTATCAAGTAGAATAATGTGATATACCTCACTTGGTGAGAAACCGAAAAGCCGCATGAATCAAAATCGCAACAAGATACAAATGGGAGATCCGATTTTGATGAACAAGAGCTTGTTATGGAGATTACCACAAGCTCTATATCCTCACATGGATAAGACCAAATAACAACCAAATATGATGATGCAAGTATGCAAAGGTTTGAGCTCTCTCCAAACGATGTGACCGAATTACTCATACGAGAGCCCCTCTTGATAGTACGGTTATCTATCCTAAACCCGGTCTCATACACACAACGTGAGACCGGAAAAAGGGAAAACCTATCTAGATTATACCTTTGCCTTGAGCATTCCACTTGAGCTCGATGTAGATGATCTTGACCTTCTCAAGATGGAACGCCTTTCTTAATTCCTCATCATCGACCTCGCATATTGAGCTTGCCCAACAAATCTTCTTTGCATTTCAACGACCTTGAAGCCAACACATGCTCCAAGCGATGCCAATGGACAAATCCTACAAGTATAACTTAATACACACATTAGTCCATAAAGATTGTCATTAATTACCAAAACCACACATGGGGGCCCAACATGTTCTTTCATTTTGTCCTAAACGTTTTGACCAATTTATATTTTCACCGTTGATTGGGGCATCTGGAGGAATTATTGTCTTATGGAACAGATCTATATTCAGAGGAGAACTACTAGAAATAAACAGAGCTGCAATCAAAGTAAAATTCACCTCTTCACATAACTCTGAAACTTGGACATTAGTGAATGTCTATGGGACTTGCAAAGGTCAGGAGAGAGACAATTTTGTACAATGGCTTATAATTTGCAAATACCTGTCCATGACCACTGGTTGTTGTTAGGGGATTTCAACTTCATTCGGTCAGTTGAAAATAGAAACAAAGATGGGGCTGACATAAATGATATTTTCCTATTTAACAGTATTATTAGTCACCTTGGCCTCATTGAGTTGCCTTTAAAAGGAAGAAATTTCACTTGGTCCAATATGCAGGACAACCCACTATTAGAACAGCTTGCCTGGTTCTTCACTTCTTGCAATTGGACACTCCAATATCCCAACACTATGGTCAATCCACTATCAAAAACAACTTCTGATCACATTCCATGTGTGTTAAACATTTCCACAAATATTCCAAAAGCAAAAAAATTCAGATTTGAAAATATGTGGCTTCAGCAACCTGGTTTTCTTGATGTGGTTAAGCAAGCTTGGGGACAGCCAGTTAAGCAGGGTCCTATTGCCAACATGATAACTGCAAAGTTCAAAAATACAACATATGCTCTTAAAAAGTGGGGGAAAAAGTTGTCTCATATCAAAACTTTGATATAAAAATGTAATAAGGTCATTCTAATGCTTGATGATATTGAAGATAAGAGAATTCTCAGCAGACTTGAATTTAATTTCAGAAATATTGTAAAGCTACACTTAAAAAGATTATTGAATATTCAGTCAACCTACTGGAAGAATAGATGCACCATAAGATGGGTTAAGTTTGGAGGAGAAAATTCCAAAAAAATTCATGCAAAGGCCATAGAAAGGTACAGGCACAATGTGATCAATGAGATAAAAGATGAACATGGTAATACATTAATCAATCACAATGACAAAGCTGATGCATTATGGAGATGCTATAAGCATCGTATGGGGGTTTCTACAAGTGTTGAGAATAGAGCAGATCTATCAGAATTGATTCAAGAAGTGGATAATCTGCATTGTCTATTGGCAGAATTCCGTAATTCAGAAATTGAGGATGTTGTTAAATTTATGAAAACTGACAAGGCACCTGGCCCTGATGGATTCAAAGGAGCTTTTGTTAAAAAATGTTGGCATATTATTAAAGAAGACTTTATCAAGCTGTGTCATGATTTCCATAAGGGCCTCACGCCCCTTGAAAGCATAAATGGTTCCTATATCACTCTGGTTCCAAAAAAGAACAGCCCTGAGACAGTTAATGATTTTCGACCCATTTCTCTCATAAATACCTGTTTGAAATTTCTTACTAAACTAGCTGCCAACAGACTTCAAAAGGAAATAATGAGATGTATTCACGACAACCAATATGGATTTATTAAATGCAGAACAATACAAGATTGCCTTGGTTGGACTTTTGAATATTTGCATCAATGCCATGTTTCCAAGAGAAGAACAGTAATTATCAAGCTGGATTTTGAAAAGGCTTTTGACACTATTGAACATGAAGCAATTATCAGGATTCTAAGGTGTAAAGGATTTGATGAAGTTTTTATTGGCTGGGTAAAAGAAATTCTCTCATATGGTCCATCCTCTATATTGCTGAATGGAGTTCCAGGTAGGAACTTTTATTGTAAGCATGGGGTAAGATAGGGTGATCCCCTATCTCCTTTACTGTATGCACTAGGAGGGGAATTATTACAAAGTTTCATAAATAAGGATTATAGAGATGGAAGACTGAGAACTCCAATCCCAAATAGAGGAACCTATGATTTTTCTATTATTCAATATGCTGATGACACCATCATTGTCATGCAAGCAGATCCAGATCAGTTACATATACTAAAAGAGATATTGGATGAATATTATTCCTTCACTGGGTTAAAAGTAAACTTTCATAAATCTGCTCTGATTCCAATCAATATGAATCCAGATGAAGCCAGTTTGCTTGCTTTGGAAATTGGATGTATTACTGCTACACTACCATTTCCATACCTTAGTTTGCCTATGGGGATTACAAAACCATCTATTAAAAATATGTCACCTTTAATTGATAGAGTGGAAAGAAGGCTTACTGCCATCGCCTCTTTCCTTTCTTATGAGATAGGCTGGTCATTGTAAATTCTGTGCTTTCTTCAATGCCTCTACACTACCTCTGTTCTCTTGAAATTCCAAAAGGAGTCATTGAAGTAATAAATAGAGCAAGGAGGCACTGTTTATGGAGGAAAAAGAAAGAAGATGGGAAGATAAACTCTCTTGCCTCATGGGACATGATTTGCAAACCAAAAGTAAAAGGTGGTTTAGGCATAATAAATTTGGAACTTCAAAACAAATGTCTTATGAAACATCAGCACAAACTATACAATAATGAAGATCTTCCATGGGTAAAGTTGGTTAGAGATGCTTACTATTACAATGAGGTGCCTCACAATGTTACTGTTTGTGGCTCTTTTTGGTGGAGAAGTATTATGAAATTTGAAGAAGACTTTCGATCAATGTTAGTATGTAAAATTGGTAAAGGTGATTCGGCTCTATTCTGGTTAGATACTTGGAATAATTTACCTTTAGCTCAGTCTTACCCAAGGCTCTTCTCTTTTGCTCTTGATAAGAACTGCTCAATTCAACAAGCTTTCCTTGGTTCAGCTGGAGGAGGCATTTCACCTGCCATTATCGAATGAAGCCAATGCAGAACTTTTAATGTTACAAATCCAACTACAACATGTTAGCATTGACCCTCATGCGCGGGATAAATGGGATAACAAGATAACAGAGTCTGGGGATTACTCTGCAAATATGGTGTACAAAGCCCACTTCAATATGATTCCAGATCATTTCCCTTCTAAGTGTCTATGGAAGAGTAAATGTATGTCAAAACACAAGGTCTTTGCTTGGTTCATCTTACATGATCGAATTAACACAAAGGAAATGCTAATAAGAAGACATTGGAATGTGACTTCTGATTCAGATTGTGTGTTATGTCCCTGTCAGACTCTAGAGGATTGGTCTCACCTATTCTTTGAATGTAACTACAGTGTCAGAGTTTGGACATATTTATAGATCAATTGGGGTACGGGTTCAGGTCCAGAAATGTTAAAAGATACAAATAAGAGATTCTCAGGTCCATGTTTTGTTGAGATAGTCATCTTAGCTTGCTGGAATATTTGGAGACAAAGAAACAATAAGATTTTTAAAGGGATGGGACCAACTTTCAAAGCATGGAAGGCTGGATTTGTCCAAGATGTTTCCTTGCTCAAACATAGAATTAAAAGCTCTAAAGTTGCAGTTCTGTCAAATTGGATTGACAATCTGTTGTAATTTTGTTTTACTTTTTAGCTTTCTTTTTTCTTTCATAGTTTGTATATATTTTTGAACCTCTAGTTACTTTACAATAAAGGGCTGTGGGGGTCTCCCCTGCAGTAGTTAAGCTTCAAAAAATATGGTTTAGGTTGAGATACCGGAAAGACTTGCTGCAACCTCATAATCTTGATGCAATGCACATCGAAAAGAACGTCTGTGATAACATCGTTCACACAGTTCTAGGCGTTGACCGAAAAACCAAAGACAATGCAAACTCTCGTCGAGATCTTGAGGAACTTAACATAAGAGGTGCTCTTCATCCTGTTCCAGTAGGAAACGGTACTATCCATTTGCCTTCTGCCCCATACTCATTAAGTCTTGAGCTGAAGAGACTATTTTGCCAAATTCTCAAAGCAATCAGGTTCCCAGATGGTCTTGCGTATGATATACGGAATAATGTCCATGTTAAAGTGAAAAGGATTGTTGGGCTAAAAAGCCATGACTGTCACATCCTCTTGCAGCAATTGCTTCCACTAGCATTTAGAAGAACCTTGCCGGAGGCATTCTATGCTGCATTGATCTCTGTGAGTGATTTTTTCAAGAAAATCTATTCTCCTGTCATTTGCATAAGTGATATGGAGAAGCTAGAGGAAGAAATAGCTGAGACACTGAGCATTCTTGAGGTCATATTTCTACCATCATTTTTGATATGATGGTTCATCTTCCACAACAAGTGAGGCTCGGGGGGCCGGTGAAGTACAGCAGCATGTACCCAGTAGAAAGGTCATTTCTAAACCTGAAACGTGTATATCATATAATGTTTCAACAACAAAAAAGCTGATATATGTTTAGTACATCTTTTATAGGTTTTTGTGCACCTTAAAGGGATATGTTCGCACCATGAGCCATCCCGAGGGGTCAATTGCAGAGGGCTACATTTTCGATGAGTGTCTTACTTTCTGCTCCTGGTATTTAGAAGGATGTGAAACCAAATTTAAAAGAAAAGGCAGAAATGATGTTATTGAGCGCGAGTGTAGTAGTATGCCTTTCTTCAACAACAAGGGTCGGTTTTTAGCTGGAAAGCGTGTTGTGACATTAGATCACAAGGTGTGGATTCAAGCCCATAGATATATATTGTTTAATTATGATGACATATCTCCATACTTGAGGGATGTTATTATTCCAAGCGTTTCATTGTTACAAGTCAAGCCATGAGTATGCATGCATTGTTGAATGATAAACTTGTTCTCTTATTTACTTCTACAGCAAGCATAAAGAGTATTTGTCCTCAAGCGGTAATCTAAATGCCATACAGATTGACAAACTTCATCATGACACTTTCCATGAGTGGTTTAAGTTGTTTGTGGCAGAACTTGTTGATAGCGGTGAAGAAGTTTCTGAAGAGATCCGAACTTTAGCCGAGGGACCCTTTAATAGTGGCAAGGTCGTATGGTAGTTATACTATTAATGTCTACAATTTCCATACCAAGTTTTATGATGTAGGTAGCCCTACCCAAAGCAGCAGGGTGGCTTTAGTTTCACAAGTACCAGGGAATGAAAAAAGAATATTCTACGGCGTGATAAATCAAATTTTGGAGCTAGATTATAATCACAAAGCAAACATGGTGCTATTTAAATGTGAATAGTTTGACAACCATGTGGAAGACGAGTGGGTAAAAGTTGATAAATTTGGCATCACAGATGTGAACCACAAGCATCTAATCCATAAAGGGGATAAGTCAAGTGATGAACCATTTATCATGGCATCCAAGCTTGGAGGGTGAATGAGCTTCTAAAAGAGCAAGTAGATGAAATAAAAATTGATACAAAATCCCAGATTGATGCTCTAATGGAAGAAGTAAGCCAACCGAGGATGATGGTGTCACAGTTCAATACTGGAAACAACAATAGCATGCTCAATCTTTGAGAAAAAGAGGAAGGAAGCAGAGCTGCAGAAGAGGGAGAAGGAAGCTGTGCAACTGCAAAGGAAGATGGAAGTTGAGCAACTGCAAAGGAAGAAGGAAGCTGAGCAACTGCGAAGGAAGAAGGAACATGTCCTGCAACAAAAGCAGAAGGAACAAGTCCAGCTGCAAAAGAGCCAGGGAGCAGCCGTTACACAAAAGAATAATCAGGTTTTATACTTCAGTTTCTGAATTTTTATAGAAGTGCAAAGTCCTACTGCTTAGTTCTTACTCTTCCCTTGTTTCATACTTTGTTTCAGCTGATTGGAAACGAGGTGATACTTTACAATATTATGAGGGATCATACCCCTATTGCAAAAGATACTATTTTGTCAACTGATCGGAAGAAGATAGTAGGGGGGTGGGAGCTTGGTACTGAGTGTTGTGAAGTTGTTGTCAACTATATAATGAAGAGAGACGTCATACTGCATCGTCCTGTCGGGAACGTTACCACCATTGGACAAGCTCAAAGAAGAACGATTGCCTGGCCACATAAGCATGTAGGCTTATTTTTCTTTAATTCTTCTTTTTGTTTCAATGGTTAAGTCAAATTTCTTACCAATGTTTACTCTACATGCAGCTGGAGGTGCAGAAATCCATGGCAAAGCAAGCCTCACCTCCACAAGAAGAATGAGAGGTATGGAATCTTCTATTTAGACGATGATCTGTAGACAATTGCATGGCTATACATTAGAACATAGGACTTTGCTATTCAGCGGTGTCGCGTATGTCTTTATCCCTGTGAGATATAGATGATGATCTAGATGCATGTTTCTATTCTATCTAGTTTAAAAAATGCTTAGCTCAAATCAGGGGCGGATCCCTGTATTATGTTTTTAATTATAAAAGCTATGTATTTATTAGGGTGTGTTTGGTTCAGCTGTAGATTTTTAAAAAGCTACTGTGAGCTGTGAAAAAGCTGCCGTGAGCTAAAAACTGTGAGAAAGTTAAAAGTTGTTTGGCTATGGTTGTTCAGCTGTAGATTCCTAGTACCCATGAGTCATTGAGACACTGTTTGTATATGGTGATTGACCGTAAAATATCGACATGTACACTTATTCCTCACATGACCACATTGCTATATTTTCACATGACCACATCGCTACATCTTCACATGACCACATCGAAATAAATGTGATAAAATATTAAAATCCAACGGTTTGTTCGTTGCAAATCACGAATATGGTAGTACGGATTAAATTCATCTTTATTTCATTTACACATTCGAGTATCTGTGTGCTAGGTAGCTGCTATGCCATCTATTCTTCATGCCTACGCCATGCCATCCAATCAACCCCCGTGATAGACACACGTATACCGGCAGCCACGCTCCAACTCTGCTATACGCAGTCATCGTCTCAGCGCTGAGTGTTCTGCCGGGCGACGGCAGGCTGGAGAAGCTCGTGTTCTCTCACTGTGAGGAGCAGCTTCCTAGGGCAGACGATTTCCCTAAGATCTTGTCTAGCGCAAGAACCACATATGATGGACAAGGATACATAAATCCTCTCCATAGAGAAGAACGTCAGGGAGGGGCGAGCAGCTCTGTCTGTACTTGATATGGGGAGAGGCAGAAGGCAGGACGCAAAAATGCAGAGAAGCGGAGAAAGGCGGCGCATGGAACTGCGCAGATGAGGGAGGATGCGGCATGCGTCTGGAATGGTTCCCGGCGACATGGAAAGCTTCAGTGCGGCGCCAGAACCATGAAGCTCTCGGTCTCCTCCCAAGTCCCATGAAGGAAGGGTGCGATGCATGGAGAAGAGGGCGTCGCGCGTGGGAACCAAAAAAAATAGAATAAATGAAGGAAAATGATTGGCCTCCCTCAGGGGATCGTTAACTTTCTATCCCCCGGGTCGGCTCGGTGTGTCGCTAAGTGGTGGGACCGGGTTCTATCTCTTGCTTCTCCTACCTTTTCTCCTACCTTCCTCTGTATAGAAAACCATCGCTCAAGATCTGCGTCGCCTTGCTGCCCTGTCTTGCAGCGCCGCCGCCCCGCAGCCCCGCTGCCCTGTAGCACCGTCGTGCCTCCTCCGCGACTCTCTCCTTCGCCGTGCCCTCCTCCGCCATGCCTCCTCCTCCGCGCTCGCATCATGGTCGTGGCCGGTGCCGCCGCACGCCTCCACCACCACCGCGCCCTCTTCCGTTCTGCTCGACTCCACGCCCTCGAGGTAGTGCTGCAACAACGGCGGGCGGCGCTGCTACGTACGGTGGCGAACGACGCTGCTCCGGACGGCGGGCGACGATGCTACGTAGGCGCGACGGCCTTGCTACATAGGACCGGCGGCGTGTCTTGCTACAAAAGTACGGCGTGTCTTGTGTTTACAGGAGTATTTGATGTGGTGGGGATTTGCTATATACATATATGTTTTTTGCTAAAACGGTTCTATGTGTTCGCTACAATATTGTAAATTTTTTGCTACAAGATGTCCTGTGAAGTAGGTTTTGCTATGGTAGCAAATTTTTTGCTACAAAGTCCCGGCGATGTCTCCGGCGAAATGGAATTTTTGCTACATTTTACAAAAAAAATGCTACAATATTTTTGTGATTTTGCTACACTAGCACAAAGTTTTTGCGAGGTCTCCGGTGAAAGTTTTGGCGAGTCTCCGGTGAGGTCCGATTTACTACATTAGCATATTTTTTTGCTACACAGTTGCCGGCGAGGTCTCCGGCGAGATCCATTCTATTTTTTGGTCCGAACCGTTTTCTGCTACACGTAGCAAAAGCGGGACTATTTGTAGCAAAAATAGATATGTTTGTAGCAAAAGCTAGATTTTGAGGCTTTTGAAGGACACGTGTCAGCAGGGGACCCGGGGGATTTTGGAGAATTATCCCCCGTGGGACGCGTAGAGGGTCGTACTATGCGTCCTTCGGCGATAATTCCCCAAAATTCCCCGGGTCCTCTGGCTGACACTCCGGCTGACACGTGTCCTCCCGTTTTTGCTATAAACATACCCGCTTTTGTTACAAATAGTCCTACACGTAGCAGAAAATGGTTTATTTTAGAAAAATAAATAAATAGACTGGATCTTGGGAGAGTTCGCTGGAGACCTCGCCGGCGACCTTGTAGCAAAAAATATTCTAATGTAGCAAAACTGATTTCGTCGGAGACTCTCGCCTGAAATATCATCGCCGGCCGGAGACCTTGTAGCTAAAAATTTACACTAATATAGCAAAACCACAAAACGGTTATAGCAAAATATTTTTTCTAATGTAGCAAAACCGACTTTGTCGGAGACATCATCGGAGACTCCCGCCGGAGACCTCGTAGCAAAACCATAGAAATTGGTTGTAGCAAACCAATTGTATGGAAGTAGCAAAAAATATATGTATACTTAGCAAAAATAATATGCTAAAGTAGCAAAACAGTTCGTTCAGGAGACAAAATAAACGACGGATCTAGCCGGAGACTTCACCGGAGTTTCACCGGACACTTTGTAGCAAAATATGTGTTCTAATGTAGCAAAACTTGACTTCGTCGGAAATTTTCGAGACCGCTTGTAGCAAAACGTGATGCCGCTTGTAGCACCGCCGCCGACCACATGTAGCACCGTCATCGACTGCATGTAGCAAATCTCGATGATTTACGTAGCAGCGTTGGTGGCCCTACCACTAGTAGCAAAACTCGACGCCGCTTGTAGCACCGTCGCCGATCACATGTAGCACCGTCGCCGATCACATGTAGCACCGTTGTCGATTGTATGTAGCAAATCTCGACGAGACCAGAAGATGAGAAGCCGGAGCTCATGTAGGCGCAGAGGAGGGTGATGGCCTGCTGGACAAATACATCGTCGTCCTCGACAACACGGCAGAGAGCCAATGGGGGATGTGGCGGCAAAAGCTGCGGGCATGGGCGGTGTGGGAAGGGCGGCGTGACCCGCTGGCAGCACGCGGCGTGGCAGCGTGACCCGCTGGCCAGTTATGCCAGCACGGCCTCGTCTCCCGTCGATGGCCATCCATGGCAGCACTACCGCCAATCCTTCAGGGCGCTGCCGCACATCGGCACATGGAGGTAGTTAGAACAATCGCCGGACATGCGCTCATAGCCACAGTGGCCGCCTAGCAGCAGCGCCGCCATCCTCGCCGTCCTGGTTGAGAGAGATGGGGAGACAGGGGATTTTGGAGCTGTATGGTGGCGGCGCGTGGCTGGTCGGCTCCACCGGCAGCAGCCGTGGAGGGTGTGGGTCGGAGACGGGAGATCCACGAGGACGGAGGCGCGCGGGAGGGCGGCGGCGAGGCGAGCTACGTGCGCGGCAGGGCGAGCGCGAGCTGCGGCATCGTGCAAGTCCGTATGTGAAGGAGAAAAGAGGAAGAGATAAGGTGGACCCATCGCGGGGCAGGTAGCGCGAAGAAACGATTGACCCGAGAGATCCTTTCGTTCGATCCCTCGGGGGAATCGCATCATTTTCCATAAATGAAACGGTATGAGTTATAGATGGCAAGGTGGGTAAATTTTGTGTAAAATTAGAATCCACCGCGCCCAAAGCAGGGGTCTAGCTGCTGTGGGAAATATACTACTCGTAGGAAAAGCCGGAGGTTTTTTGGAATCTGCTACGAAAATATAGCCCTTTGTTTAGCTTCTAGATTTTTGACAACAAAAGCAGGTTGAGGAAGTAGAACCAAACGCACTATATGTAGACCTCCACCCACACTTCACCGACATTAGTTGCATTCAAACGCCACCCTCCTCTCCCTCTACAGTAACTAAGAGTACCCCGTGCGAGTCTGGCCAAACCGAAGCCCCTCCCGCCGGCGGGAGGGGCGGAGGGGAGGCGTAGGAGTAGGTAGGTTAGCTGGTAGTCTCGGCGCTAGGCCGGTTGTGGGATTTTTGTGGAGTGGAGGGTCAGATCCATCCGCCTGGATCTTGGTCGCTGTAGGGCTTCTCCTCTCGATGTTTATTCTCCGATGGTCGGAGGGGAATATGGTGGGGAGGGTCGACGCTCCTAGCAATAGAAGTAAGGCGGTGTATCCCCTGAGGTTGCTCGAGGGTCGCAGGCTTGTGTTCTTCACGGCCGGCCATGGAGGCGAGGGGGAAGAACTGGGTTTGCGGGCCAGCGATGTCGTGGCGGCTCTCTCGACCGGCCATGAAGGCGAGGGAGAGTGCTGCTTCTTCAAAGCGAGATCGGCTTCTTCCAAGGAGTCATATCCACGCCCTCATCGAGGCTCTGCTGCTCCTCT
Organism: Avena insularis; assembly: GCA_023614405.1. Lineage (NCBI taxonomy): Eukaryota > Viridiplantae > Streptophyta > Magnoliopsida > Poales > Poaceae > Avena > Avena insularis. Next base: position 130,296,889 of record CM042697.1, on the reverse strand, counting down.
GCCTTCCTTCTTGGCCAACCTTGGTGGCGAGGGAGAGGAAGGCAAGGGCGTGGTGGTCGCTCTCGACTGGAGGCGCTTGGGATGTGCGAGATTGGTGCGCTCGGCATCCCATCTGCTGCCGCACCTCGGAGATCCCTGCTCGATGGCCTCGACTGCCGCCGGCAATCTCGGCCATGAAGGGCCTGTTACACGCCAGGAGGGCGTGTTTTCTTCAACCTCCAAGATGGAGGCCTTTGTCGAGCGTGGCGCCGGCGTTCTGCATCTTCTTCCTTCCAAGTGGTTCGTCCCCGGCGGGCTGGAGGTGGCCGGCGGCTGTGGATTTGTTGCGGTGGAGAGGGAAAAGGACCCGATTGCGTTTTTTTCTGGGAAATTTTAGGGTCTTTCTTGCTTATTCGCAGGTCCTTGTTTTATTTTCTTGGATGTAATGGACCTGCTTATAATTTGTACCCACCGTCTGAAACATAATGGCAGCACCGGGGTCTTTCTAGACCCCTCCCCCTTGTTCAAAAAAAAAATGTAAACCTCTGCCCACAAGGCCCACTTTCATGAATCTGGTAACAATTCTTGGTGAAGCCCTAGCTAGCCCGGGGGTGACGGCTATAATCGAGGTTGTAGTCGTCTGGCGGCTGGGACTGAGCAAAAATCGTAGTTAAATTGATCGGTCAATTGATTTGGACATTGATCGATTGCGTCAAGCCGTCAAAACAAATGAATACATGTAGAACTGAACACTGATCAAATTGTATAATGTGACATATTGGGCTATTAGCAGTCTTGGGCTTGGCGGTTCAACATATTCAATACGTGCAGGTAGGACTATGTGTTTGCTAATGGCCTTGTACTAATTACATAAGTTTAGCACTTGTTTGTCACATATTATTGAGGAGGCCTAATTATTGTGACTAATTAATCTGGTAAGTGCTATTGACATAATCTGATTTTTTTGCTATGGGGCTTCTGATAATCTCACTATCATTTTGCAGGAGTTGCTGCATATTAAGATTGATCAACGATACCCCTTGATCTGGTTCAGAAAGAGTACTTGGTGGATGATTTAGTTCACTTCGATGAAGTTACTATGTTAGGAACATATTTAAGATCTTGTGCATTTTTATTTTAAATTTAACCCTTGTGGAAGAATCCTGTTGTATCGTGGATATGAATGTGTACTAGATAAATGACTCCTTGCAATGTTCACTTGTGGAAGAATTGGATGAATCATGTCAATGATTACCTATGGAAAAATTGTATGAAGTCAATCAACTTGTGCTACAATCTATTTTATAATGCAGTAAAATGCTTCGATCTTGTGCCTCAGTGTGTTTGTAATGCTTCTTTGTCCTGCAATCTTCCTATGTACTAGCACTAGCAGTTGATCATCAGCAGAAAACAGCCCAAATAGCCGGTAACTAACAGTACAAAAGACCAGCCGGAACCTAATAGCAAGTGAGGGCCAGGTAATACCACAAACAGCCAGGAAAACAGTTAACAGCCGGCATATCTCTTTGCTGACAGTTCAGCCTATCTGCCGGGAAATAAATAGGACAGCCGGCAAAAGTAAAGATAGGCCGGTAAACTACCAGCAGGCAAAAAGAAAACAATTGACAAAAATCTTTGCCGACTGAGTTTTAGCGGGCAGGTGAAACAGCCAGGAAACAACCTTTGCCAGCAGTTTAGCTGCCCTCTAAAGTGACCTTTCCCGACAGAAAACGTGCCCCGTATTTTGTCCATGGTGTAGTGGCGCAGGCTCTTATCTGGCACGACATTAGCTCGGATTTGGAAGAACTTAGGCCAAATAACTACTGAGGGCCAGAGGCTGAAGTATCCTTCGGTGGCCTAGATAAATGCCGATAGAGGGGCAACGACATTAGCCGATAGGTGATGAGGTTGGAGACCAAAGAACTCAAAAAACTCCTTAGCAAAATCACTGAGGGGAAGACCAAATCCTCTAGAAAAATGAGACATGAAGACTACATATTCACCCGGCTCAGCAACAGGGGCGAGCGCTGGGCTGGGTAATCGGCATTTTACCTCGGCAGGGAGATGGCGACACTTGAGGAGCCATCGATCTCCTGTCGAGTCACCGAGGATCCTTGCCAGGAACCGCGCTCTGGGGCGGAGGCCGCATCTTCTTCTCCGGCGGCGGCGATGCTATGGGAGCTCGATATGAGGTCGTCCGAGGAGGAAAAGGAGGAAGAAAAGCTAATGGCGGGGATAGGCCTAGATTTCCACAGCCCCATAGATGCGGCCAAGAGCGTGGTCGCGACAGCGGAACTAGACCGGAGTAGGGTCTTGCCGTAAGCGTGCAGTACGGCGGGGCATCGCCAGGAACTAGTGGCACAGTCGCGAGCGGAGGGAGTGGGATAGTGACTAAGGGTTTCACCCCGCTCCCCCCATTTATAGCCCAAACCGCTAGAAGTAGTGGGATAGTGTGGGTGTGGCCGTAGCCGCATACACGCGTGTATCATGCGCGTGGCAACCTCCGAGTGGAGCCACACCGCAGGTTACACGGCAGAGGATATGATCCGGCCACAGTAACCATTGCGGTAATCGAAGGGGAACTACATGGACTTGACCGCTCTTAGTGATTACTGTTCCCATGTCAGCAATCACCGTAGTGGCCCAAAAAATGAGGAAAAGTGCAATGATTATGACACGTGGGATGAAACTTACGAGAGAAGCTAAGGGCATTACCTGGACGAATAGAGTTAACTCGACAAGGACGAGTCTAATCCCAGAGAATATCAGAATAAGTTGGAAGGACAATAACGTGTGAATCGAGGTATAACTCGAAAGAGGGCCGACTACGTAATAAGTCGGCAAGCTGAAGTACACTATCTGAATATCTTAAACCTGTTGTAGCCTTGCCGACTAAAGTCGCCAAGATCGCACCAGCTTTGGGGACTAATGTTGGGGGGATGACCCCACGTAGGATCAAGTAAAGGTAAAAGGGCAAAGCCCTCGCATATGTTGACTGGGTCAAAGAATGACCCGGCCGAGTAATATCAATGACAGCTGAATAAGGATTGGGTTATCCCGAGTCAGGCAACTAAGGCCTGACTCGGCCGACGTACGGGGTATGTCGGCATATCATCTACAATGCATTATATCTATAGGTTAGGGTTTGGTCGAGTCATACAAGGTGATGTCGAGTCATGGGGAAGCTTTCTCGAGAAGGAGAGGACGAACCCCAAAGTCAACACTATGCATCGTCTCTCCCTCACGAATCTGAACAGTGCCAAGCGCTATAGACAATGGACAGAGGGACACAGGGGCAGAAGAGTGTCACCGAGGTGATAGTCCTAGTGCCCGACGCTCACATGTTGTGGCCTCTGGGTCGTTGTCGTCGATAGAAGGGAGACATGGAAAGGCTCCCACCGAATGACTATTTTAGGACAAGCATATTTCACGAATATGCTGTCCACGTAAGCCCTAGATGTAACCTGGCCACCCCTTTATAAGGTGAGACAGGGCCTCCTAGTAGAGGGATCTATTCATTTTTTTACTTAGATCTTACAGAGAGCTTCTTCTTCCTCTCGCTTATTTAGCTCGAGGAGCAAGTGTAGCTATAGTTGAGCTGAGTAAAGATCTAGTTCGTATATTCTGTGCATAGAAACCACTACATCGTCCCTCCCTGGATCCCATTAGTGCACATCGGCCCCAACTTAAGCCTACCCATGGCATCTACCGTGCCACCAGCATTACACTGGGCCTCGTTCATCCACTCGATTTTTATGACTTTTTCATGAAGGCGTAGAAAGGGAGTACTTTTTATCCTAGTCGAGCAATGAATCTGTTCAGTGCTACTACGAGACCGGCCAGTTGTTGGACACCCTAGAGATTAGTTGGATTCTTCATCATCAGTATTGCCTGTATCTTCTTGGGGTTGGGCTCTATTCCCCTTGCTGATACCAGGTACCCGAGGAGTTGCCCTACTAGGACTCCAAAGGAACACTTTAGCAGGTTGAGTTTAATGCGGTACTTTTCGAGATTATCAAATATTTCTTGTAAGTCATTGATAAAAGTCAACTCTTCCTTGGTGGTGATGATTATGTCATCAATGTAGATTTGAACATTTTTGCCAATTTGGCATCCGACGTAATCCCCGCGTTTTAAGGCTAAAAGGCATCGTTGTGTAGAAGAATACGCCATATGGTGTTATAAATGCGGTTTTATCTAGATATTCTACTTTCATCTGAATCTGGTGGTGTCCAGAGTATGCATCCAGAAAGGAAAGACGTTCACATCCGGTGGTTGCATCAATAATTTGATCTAATCGCGGGAGTGGGAAGTGATCCTTTGGAAAATGTTTGTTGAGTGCGGTGAAGTCGATGCACATGCATAGCTCCTTAGTATTTTTCTTCGGGTCACATATGGGGTTGGCGATCCACCGTTCTTTCTTGATTTCCTTCATAAACTTGGCATCCATGAGGCAATGGATTTCTCGTCCAATGGCCTTTCTTTTTGGTTCCACGAAACAACGAAGTGATTGCTTCACATGTTTGGTGTCAGGATATAAGTTGAGTGCATGCTCAGCGAGTTCCCAGGGGATTCCTGGTATGTTTGATGGTACCCATGCAAAAATCTCCCAACGCTCACGGAGGAACTCGATGAGCGTGCTTTCCTATGCGGGACTGAAATTGGTGGATACCAAGGACATCTTCTTCGGGTCCATAGGGTGGACCTATATCTCCCTTGTATCTTTTGCAGTGTCGAAATATAGGTCAAGCATAACCCAAGATTATGGCATAAGCTATGTGTTTATCGATATACTCAACTGCTCAAACTATGTCTCCATCCTAAAAGATTCAAAGATTTTGTTGAATTCTCGGTCACAATTGTCGGATCAGGTGAAGCTTCCTATGACCGTGATGTTCCCATTGGGCGCTGGCATTTTCATCACCAAGTAAGTGTAATGTGGTACTAACATGAACCTTGCAAAGGCTGGCCGCCCCAGGATCATGTGGTACGTGATGGCCAATCCATAACTTTGAACTCGAGTTTCTCCCACCTGAAATTATCTCGCGATCCAAAAATAACATCAATATAGATTTTGCCTAAAGGAGTTTCGGGTTTACCTGGGACTATTCCGTGAAAAGACATCTTCGTTTGTGCTAGGTTTGTTAAGGAGATGTTCATGGCTCATAGAGTTTTGGCATAGGTGAGGTTGATGCTGCTATCGGCGTCCATGAAGACTTTGCTCATGTCAAACCAGCCAATTTGTGTGTCAACGATGAGAGATGAATGACCCGGTCGAGGTACTCTAAGCAGATGATTAGCTTTGCTGAAGGTGATTTCTTGTTCTGACCAGTGGAGAAATTCAGGAGTTGGGGTGGCGCTGTTACCGCCATATTGACTTGTCGATGATTAGTTTTTGAATCTTGTTAGACGGATGCCCCTTATGGATCATATACATTGCTCCTCTGCTTCTCAAGTACTCCTCTTCTTGGTTTCTATTTACCGCGGGTTATAGCTTCCCTACTAGCGATGGCCCTGGTGGTGGTGGCGGTGCCGCAAGAGCAAGTGTTCCTGGTGCTATGATGTACCCGCAGTTTGTTGCGTCGTTTACTTTTGCATTGCATACTTCCTACATCCCGAGGAAAGTGTTGCAATCCTTCATGAGGTGATTCGATCATCGCCTTCCAGCAGAGTCAACGTAAAAGTGCATATTGCATGGTCCCTCTAGCATTTTCATTGGGGACATCGGGGGTTCCCTTGGTCGGTATGGCAGACTTGGCCTACTTTTTCCTGCATCCTCTCGGCTGCCATGGTATCCACCACTGCAGTTTTTGCTCTTCCTTTTATACTCCCCAACAAAACCAGTGGCTACATAGTTTGGTATGCTATAACCATCAAAATTGCGCCTTCTCCTATTATCATTGTTTCGCCTATCGCGGTCTTCCTTAGGTGAGAGCCCACGTTTATTGTGTACGACATCTTCACCATCAGCCCAGCGGTATATCCATTGGTTGAGAGATTGTTTTTGGCTTCACTTGTCCCAAATCTTCAATGAAGTCCTTCCTTTGCAAACCATCATTAAAAGCATCTATTTCCCTCTCATCGGAGATATGTTCTACATAATTTTTTAGGATGTTCCACCGCTGAATGTATGCCCTAATATATTCTCCGGAGTTCTGCTTATAGGCCCGCAAGTCCTTGATAGATGCGGGTCGCTTGAATGTGGACTTGAAATTTCAAATGAACTTATCCTCCACATCGCTCCAGCTCCTGATGGATTCTGCGGGTATTTCCTAATCCACGAACGTGTTGCACCGCTTAAATGTAATTGGAGGTTGTGCAATGTGGTGGCCCTTGAAAAACCTTAAGTTTGACGGTTTGAAAATAATTGGCTAGTGACGCCTCGGGTTCCTAGAGTCCGTCGTATTTTTGGTGCTCGTGAGGGAGCTTGAAATCCTTGGTTACCGGAGTCTTGCGAACTCGACAAGTAAAGTAGCTAGCACCGCAAGGTTCACGCTCATCATCACTTTCTCCATCAGAATATCTTCGCCTGTTGTGTTCCTCCCTGGATCTATCGACCCTTCTCTATGTGATGTCGTTCCTAGAATCTTCCCTATGCGAAGAATATGTGAATTGCACGTGGTGAGGGAAGTTGGATCGTCGAGTGTTCCCCGTCTGCCGAGGGCTGCTACGACGATGTGGTGATTTGTCAGCTTGTTGCATGACTCATTTTTCTCCTTGCGCAAGAGTTTTGCCTACCATACCCAATCCCATGAGGGTGGAGCGATGAATGGATGCCCACGGATCATCGGTTGCTGGTTGGGTTGTCAAGAGGTAGGTTTGGGCGTCCACAACGGTGGTATGTGCTATTTTTGCCTTGATGTTACCCGCAGAATCAACTGACATGAATGACAAGTCCAAATCTCTGGCCATTTTACTCCTCTCGGCCTCTGGGATGCATTGCAGCAGCAAGGTGCTCCTCCTGGGTTATGGTCCTCGAGTGACGCTACCCAAATTCTTCTCTTGTGGCATCTGCTATCATGGGCACCACACCCGATACGGCGTCTCGGGCCTTCTGCCAGGCTGCTGGAGGCAGCTGAAGTGTTATGTGCTTGACGGCATGTTATCCTCCTCCTCTTTGCCCGACGCGACGGTCTCCTTCTGGCAGGTCCTGCCTTTCTTCGCGACGCCCTACCACATCATCCAAAAAAATATCATCAGGGTTAATGATCGGGTTACCGTGGGAGTCTACGAGCATTGAGGTTTCTCCTTCTTCCAAGATCACGCACACTTGGTAGTGCATCACGTTCGATTGATTATCATCGCTGTTGTACCCATAAGAGATGTTGATATGTGATCCAGCGAAGTCCTAGGGATCTTGCTCTAGGTATGATTCCCCCTTCTTGATTCCAGAGTCGATGATTTCTTCAGCTTCGCCGGGAACTGTGCTCGACGAGCTTAGGATGCGCTGCAGCGTTGACTAGGAGATCGAGCCGAAAGAGAGACCATCATATAGATCATCCAAATCTTCCAAATCTATGGAGTTTCTGCGAGTTTCTTTGAAGTTTGTCGGATCAGAGGCGGCATGTCTAGTTGAGCCAATGGATGATGCTAGTGTCACTATAGGCGATGCTGGTGCGGCTAACGGATCCAAGCTGGGCAGATCCGAAAGGCAGAGATTTTTGGGTGTTCCCACGCGAAAGTGGAAACTTCTGATCATGAGATCGGTCTCTTGGTCGAAGTCAACGAGAGCCGAAAAATGGGTGGGAGGTGGCGGATCAGCGAGATTGTAATGGACCTCACCAACTTTGATCATCAGGTTGCTTCTTGATGAAGGGGAAGCCTCCGAATCCATGGATCCAATGCTCAAAGTTCCCATAGACAACGCCAATAGATGAGGGGTAACCTCTGAAATGCCCATTCTGATGGACATAGGGTATCTTGGAAAACAGAACGTTGGGAATTTTGTAGGCTGATCAGACAAACAAGGAATTCGATGTAGTCTAATTATGGAGAAATCTCGGTTACAAAGTCGTCGATATGCTTTGATCTAGCTCACAGCGGATTGCTAGAAAACTAAGGTGCCCCTCTCTATTGGGTCCTCCCAGCCTTTATATGAGAGACTGGGTCCTGGATCCATAGCCAGAGAGGTTACAAGTTTATGATTACAATGCGAACTCTATGTCGGTTCATGACTATTCCTTTATTAGTAAGGCAAGTATTTATTCGTCGGGTGCCTCTTGGACTCTGTTGGACCTTTATGGGCCATAAGATTTTATGAGCCTAGGGTAACTAATCATAGGGACTCGATAGGTCATACCCATGTCACTCTCTAAACCAGGAACTTTGATATCCAATTGTCTTAACAACATGTTCTTCCTAGATAGAACATCAGCAACAATATTATCTTTACCTTCTTATGTTTGATAATGTACAGAAAAGACTCAATGAACTCAAACCACTTAGCAAGATGCCTATGCAAGTTAGATTGATCTTTCAGATATTTCAATGCCTCATGATCAGAATGTATGATAAATTCCTTTGGCCACAAATAATGTTGTCAAACCGCAAGAAATCTAACAATTGCATACAATTCTTTATCATAGACAGGATAGTTTAAGGTTTCACTAGAAAGTTTCTTAGAAAAATATGCAATGGTAGGACCCTCTTTCATCAACATACAACCAATTCCTATGCCACTAGCATCACATTCAATCTCGAATTGCTTAGAAAAATATGGTAGTGCAGGAAATGATGCATAACTTAATAATCGTTTCAATTCATCAAATTCATGATCTTGGGCTATGCCCCGCTCAAAAGGTACACCTTTCTTAGTTCGTTCATTTAATGGTGTAGCAATAGTATTACAGTCTTTCACAAAACGCCTATAGAAACCAGCTAGATCGTGAAATGTCCGTACTTGACTCACATTCATGGGAGTATGACAATTTTGAATAGCTTCAATTTTAGATGAATCTACCTCAACTCCATGTTTAGAGACAACATAACCCAGAAATATGACCTTATCGTTGCAAAATGTACACTTTTCAAGATTACCATATAACTTAGCATCTCGTAACACTTGCAAGACTTGTCAAGTATGATCACTATGCTCATTTTCATTGTGGTTGTAGATTAATATGTCATCGAAATACACAACCACAGATTTTCCAATAAAGTTCCTTAAGACATGGTTCATTAATCTCATGAAAGTACTAGTTGTATTAGTTAAACCAAAAGGTATTACTAACCACTCATATAAACCAAACTTAGTCTTAAAGGCAGTTTTCCATTCATCCCCTTCTTTCATCCTAATTTGATGATAGCTACTATGCAAATCAATTTTAGAGAAAACAATAGCACCACTCAATTCATCTAGCATATCTTCTAAACTAGGAATAGGATGACGATATTGTTGGGGATATACTTTCTGGGTATACCCACAGGACTTGCTGACCAGGGTGGCCTACCGACGGGTTAGAGCTTTGCTTCACGGGCGGCCCAGTCAGGGAAAGAGGAGGAGTCACTTATGGCTATGACAAGGCCCAGAAGAGTTACCGACTTAGGCCTATAGTATTACTTGTAGTCCAAGATGTATCTAGTTACCGACTCTATAACATAGCCAGATAGGTCTTTCCTATAACCTAGGGCCCAATGACTATATAAACCGGACCTATGGGAGCCTTTTGGGAACCAGATCATAGATCAACCACAACCTACTCGCACAGGCGAACCTCTCTTGTAATCCGCTGTAACATCCGGCTATCACACTACTAGGAAAAGGCATGTTGGTGGCGCACCTATAAACATCATCCGTGGAGCACTAGGTGTGCACCACTAGCCATGCGCTATGGCTAACACTTCCCCGTAGCGCACTTCTTGGTGCGTTACGGGTATCTGGAGACATTAGTAGCGCACCTGCCAGTGCACCACGGCTAGGAAGGCATGTGCGCTTCCACTATGTTGCCTATGGCGCATATGGCAGTGTTCCACTGAGGGAAGGCATGTGCACTTTAGTTATAGTGCGCCACTAAAGCCATGCCATGTGCGCTACCGGCAACTTTTTTTTAATTCTGAGCCAGATTATATACAATATTAAAGGCAGATATACACACACATATAAGATATACAATTATATATATATATGAATACACAATTTACAAAACAAGATTGAAAAAAATACATATAGATAAGTCCCATACATGAATACATAGTATAAGTTACATTGTTTCGATCAAGTTACAAAGTAGTTGGTGACATGCGAATACATGTGTCTCGAACAAGTTAGAGCTCATAAGCTCTCCTATACATCTAAACTAGAAACAAGCGCGGGATAAACAACCAAGGACGATAGGCATCACCGCAATGAAGGTGTAGGTCTTCATCTGGTTCCTCGTCCTAACTCCCACTAGATAGTGTGTGTATCTATCTTCCGCCTCTGCCATAGTGTTGTACCCTTTGTAGCTATTGCCACTGAAACGGTGCAGCTGTCTCCGGCAATCTTCCCAATCATCGTAGACTCTGGGAACCCGTCCCTTGTACATGATGTACCACGTCATCTACAAGTTGGCAATAATAATTAACTGGTGATTGGAAAAACATGTATAATTAAAATCGCATATGAAGATACACTTATAGAAAGTAGTCCCAACTAAAAAAACCAAAGTAACTCAAAAAGAATGCCTCATATATAACTAGGTCGTTGGACACATGAATATACTACGACGGAACCGTAAGCCAAGTAGGAAGCACAACATCTGGACTTGTGCATAGCGCAAGGCTTACAATCCCATCGCAGAACATTAACATAAGTGTGCCACGACATTTCAATCATCGGCATTCTCGAAAAAGACCAAAGTAGCTTAAAAAGAATGGCTCATATATAACTAGGTTGTTGGACACAGGAATATGCTATGATGGAACTGCAAGCTAAGTAGTATGCACAACATCTGGACTTGTGTGTAGCACAAGGCTTACAATCCTGTCGCAGCACATTCACATAGTGTGCCACGGCATTTCAATCATCGGCATTATTCTTGAAAAAGACCAAAGTACCTCAAAAAGAATGCCTCATATATAACTAGGTCGTTGGACACATGAATATGCTACGACAGAACAATAATCCAAGTAGGATGCACAACACCTGGACTTGTGCATATCACAAGGCTCACTATCCCGTCGTAGCACATTCACATATATATAGTGTGCCACGACATTTCAATCGTCGACATTCTCAAAAAAAGACCAAAGTAAGCAAAGGACAAAAGAGTAAGCAAAAAAACCAAGCATTGATTCATATATTATAATAATAAGCAAAAAAAGTAAGCGATGATTCATACACCTAATAAGCTAAGTAGTAGCATGTACTTGTCCACACACACAAGGTCATCTATCGTTTGGAACTACAAGTAGGCCAACATCAAGACTTCTGGCTCGGCTCAGGGAACAGGAGGACGCCTTGTCTCGTCATGAACTTCCTATAATCACCCTACATCTCTAGGCGATCTGGTATGTCACGGTTATTCAGGAGATTTCCTTCGTAGAAGACCCCCCAAGTCATGATATCACGAAAGATGATTGCCCCAAACTGCTGCTGGATGCAATACATCTCTTGTCTAATATCTAAATCAGTGATCTTGGCCTTGGCTTCGGCCCACTGTTTGAGATGATCTGGCAGCGTAGAATTCTGCTAGTCTAGTAGGAACGCCCTCATGTGATGAAGTGCGTAGTAGGCTTCCTTCTGACTGCCTCTCGGCTGCTTCATGTAGGGGAACTCCGTTACATAGTTGAAGACGTGCCTGCCGAACTTGTCCTTCTTACGCACGAAGGTGGTGCCTTCCGTCGAGGCATAGCCAATGAGAGCATCATCCAAAACTTCCTTGATCTTGTCATAGTTTTTCTTCTTTTCTAGACTCCCCGAGTCGAAATACGTGGCATGCAAATGCTTTGGCGATAAGGAGATGAGTTTGAAGTGTTCATCTCTGCGCAAAAAAATTCAAATGGAATTTGTTGGAAAAAGAATGATGATAATCTAATAAAGCCAATCGATGGTGGCGAGTGAATAACGACTTACTCGGGAAAGTAAGGCACGAGAATGTATTTCTTTGTCTTGTTCGCCACGAAGATTCCTTTTAGGTACGAGGCCATGAATCATCGTTCAACGGCACTTCTCAAGCAACCATCACACATGTAGTAGGGGTTCACTATCGCGATGCCCAGGGTGTTCTCTCTAATGATCTGCATGGCCAGGCTGAGAGAAAACAGGCGGACCATGGTATAGTGCAGCGGGTACAGGTGGAACCTACTAAAGATGTCGTCAAACCGCAATAAGAACAGATCTGCGGGGATATTATCAACGAAGCCCAAGCCTGGTCGCACCTTAACCACGAATACCGGGTGCGAGTGATCTTTCTCCGCCAGAAGGCGTCTCTCTACCATCAGCACACCGTCATGCACACTCTTCATTTACGAACTGGCGAGCCTCCACAAATTCTTAGTTAGCATCGGCTCACCTGCCACATGAATCCTCCACATAATACCCTCGGGACTTGGTGGCCCGTCCTGAAACCTGATCGTATTCGCAGTTGACGTCACCGACTAGCTCGAGCTGCTAGATTTTCTTTTCCTGGCCTTTTTTCCTTTTGGAGAGCGGGCAGGCACCGCAATCTGAGCACCTGCCGCCCTATGTAGTGTGTCAGGGCTTAGAATAAAGGGTCGATTGGTTGTATCAGCTAGCTCGGTGAAGGCACAAGCTAGAGGCGTCTCCTGAGAACCAAACAGACGCTTGGTGATAGTGGGTTTCTCTGTGGGGCCACCAGCTGGGTCTTCGGTTCAAAACTGAGTGTTGAAGAACCGATCGAATTCTTCGTCGTCCTTGTTCGGATCCTGTTCCATGTGCATATCATCAACATGATCATCCGACCCACCGCGTGGAGGTGACGGTGGGGGCAGTAAGGGGGCCTTTCCACCGCTTGTCGCTGGCATGACAGGCGGTGCTATTGTCTGTGGGGTGATGGCCCCCGCCGTACCCAAACGAATCATGCTCTTTGTCCATTACAAGAATAAGCCAAAGGAACTTCTGAGGACATCCGACTCTACTTCATCTGCTCCTGGGGGTTAAATGGGAGGTTCCAGGTCGTCGCAGCCCCTTAGCACCCGACTAATTTTAACCTTGTGCATGCTATCTTGCACCGGTCTTGAGTGGAATGTGCGCTGCAAGGGTTGAACGATGGTACCTTTGGAAACATCCATCAACTCACTATTCATGTAGCATAAGAGATTGCAAGGAACATCCGTCTGCGGAAAACATGTACGGTGTTAGAGAGATGCCATAAGAGTAATAGATGGCGTGAAAGGCAGTAAAGTAATTTGTTTACCGTGATGGCGTCGAGATCGGCTAATGTCGAGGCACCGCATACGAAGACAGGCGTGCAAGAGACGGAGGGGCTTCTTGATGGCGCGGTGCTGGCCGCCGGTGTATTCTCCCTACTGGGTGCATGGAGCTCCAGTGCCGCCGCAACAATGGCAGGGGAGTCACCAACATGTCCGGTGCCGCGGTGATGGCAGGGGGAGTCACCAACACTTCCGGTGCCGTGGTGCTAGCGGGCGGAGTCATGAATACATAATTTGCCTAATTCGTCGGCGCCGCGTTGTTCGAGTGGCTGCTAACCATGCTTGGAATCGGGCACGGCCCTTGTCGACCACCCGCACTCCAGTTCGCTATTGACTCCACCAAGGTAGGAAGGATGGAAGTGAGGTGATTGCCAGGTTGTCTTGGACGATCTGCGGGATCCGCCCACTTGTTCCTTAAGTTCTTGCACCTCGCGGTTTTCCTCCTTGCTCCTTCCCGCCACACGCGTCCTCGGCGGTGGACCAAAATGATCCACCCAATTCTTACCCCCGAAGCCGGCCAGACGTCCAGCCGACGATGGCTTCTTCGTAACCGGCGTGATTTTCTTGGCTCGGTTCATCGCCCGGTTAAAAGGGTTATCCCACCGGGTGGCCACCGTCGGCCCCTGGGATCCATGACTAGCAATTTCCTGCTCCTACAGAAGAAGTAATAGTGAACCATTTAGAAATTCGACTTCATCAATTAGAATGCAATCGAGTTGATCCACGGTAATTAAATTACTTACCACAATTTCCTCGAAGTCCTTCACCACAGGATCCGCGGTGAGTTGTTTGGTTTTTGGGTCCACATGGTAACGGGCCCCGATGAAGTTTCGAAGCTGCCTGTTTTCGAATTTCGCAAAGGGGTTAGCTATCCCCTTAGCTGTATACTCGTCGTACTCCTTATCCCATTTGGCCTCAATGGTTCTGTATCCACCAGATCCTAGATGGTGGTGACCTATATTCATCGCCTGCAGCACCTTTCCCCGATTACTCGAGGCCTGGGCTCTTTCTAATTCGCACCTCTCCTTGAACTCCCGATACTGGCCTTCGGTGATCTGCGGGTCAATCTTCTGGATCTCCTCGAGACTTTTTCCTTCTTTATAGATCTTCTTCTTTATCCGGGCTCTCCAGCTGGCCAGTATGGTTCTCATCTTTGTGAGGGCGTATTTGTTTACTTCATTCCCATGATAATTTGTGTTCCGATACTCAGTGGGGAACTTGTATCTTGCGTGCAGCTTCTCGAAGAGGAGTGTGCACAAATGTCCATTATCTTTATGCCGGAGATTCTCGGTGTTGATCGAGATGGTGGTCCGGGTGATAGCCTCCACTTTCCCACCTTACCCTATGACGACAAGGTCGGGCGCCAAAGGAACCCCTGTTGGGCTCACTTCGGTAATTTCCTCTCTGACCGTGCCGACCGTGTTCGGGCACTGTTCCTTCGGTTTCTTATTCTTAGGAGGATTGCTACCACTCGTTGTGCCCTCGCTACCATCAGTGGTTTCATCATCCGCCGTTCCTTTGGCTTCTTCCTCCACATCTTCCATCTCATCGTCCTCGCTCTCTGAAGGATGGTATTCTTCATCTTCTTCTAGCCGCTGGGCATCCTCCTAGAATGACAATTGTTTATTCGGAGGTCTAACTTCTCGTTCAGCGCTGATGCGCTTAGAACAGCCAGCCTCGTCGTTGTCACACATGTTTGCACTAATAAAAAGCAAATAATGGTTAGTAATAAAGTTCCCGGAAAAATCCGACATGACCTTCGCTAATTTGCTTAAACTAGGAGTGCCCGATTTCTGCCGAAACAGAAGTTAATCAACATTCCGGCGGGACTCATTTCATACAAGAACCTGCATACAGATCATACACCTCCATCATGGCCTTGACATTTCAAAACTGATATGTAGCGTAGGAGATTCATAGTAGTAAAAAAAGCAATGTATACACAGCTACAACAATAACTGCAATGTCACTGCATAGCAATAATAGCAGTATACACAACAATAACAACAATAACAACAGTATACGCAGCAATATCCATGCACATCAGTATATTGATCTTGAACTTGTACAAGTTAAGTTGGCCAGCAATAACATCAATAATAGCAGTATACATAGCAATCTCAGAACTAAATACAAACTATCTATGGTGATGTTTACAACTACGGATTAGTGCTTCTCGAAACTAAATACAAACTATCTTAGAACTAAATACAAACTGTCATGCTACAACTCTGAACCTGATGCATATTACATTAGTACAAATATATTATTATTTCATTAGTACAAGTATATGATTTAAGGTTGACCATTTGTAACAAAACTGTAGTGGCAACTTGACTAGGATATGATTAGTCACAAAGCCCCTAATCCCATCATATACAACATTAAGTGACTGTTTTGTCATGAGCAGTGTTCAAGTGTGTTGTCCCAGAACAGAGATGATCATGTATATATCAAGAATAGTAATTTGATTGGTGGTGCTCAAGTACACATGCTTTATCTGAACAAAAATGGTCAGGTCCATGCTTATTTTCGATCCTAAAATAACACGATTCCATTTGTTTATTATTTCTGTAGTTATTTACACAAGCAAGCAGTCAAGACAATTATTTACACAAGCAAGTACCCTACTATGAACCCTACTAGATATGCAGCCTTGATACCTAGGTAGCTTGTACATCTGTTCAGAAACATTTTAGCTGTAGCTATCTATCTGTAACCTACACTATCAACAACCTCTAGAATGCCTAGGAACACTGCAAGAGAGTTTATAATAGAGCTAAATTGACATCACAGAGCTAAATCTGAACCCTAATGTGTCAACAACCTCCTGCACTGTCAACAACCTCATGTGTCAACAATCTAAACCCTAATGTGTCAACCCTAACATCGCCGTCGAACCCTACTCTAAACCCTAAAATAGAGCTAATGTGTCAACAATCTGAACCCTTAAACAGAGCTAAATCTGTCACTACCCTACTCTGAACCCTAATGTGTCAACATTCTGAACCCTAAAACAGAGCTAAATCTGAACCCTAACATCGCCATTGAACCCTACTCTGAACCCTAATCGGAATGGATGCAGCGAGAGAGGGAGCGAGGGGAG
This sequence comes from Avena insularis, assembly GCA_023614405.1. Taxonomy (NCBI): domain Eukaryota; kingdom Viridiplantae; phylum Streptophyta; class Magnoliopsida; order Poales; family Poaceae; genus Avena; species Avena insularis. Next base: position 130,280,433 of record CM042697.1, on the reverse strand, counting down.
GGGCGACTCTCACCTCTGAGACAAGGAAGAAGACAGGGGGCAGACGATGGAGGGCTCCTCCATATCCTCCTCCTCCTCCTCGAGCGGCGGCAGACTCCTCCTCCTCGAGCGACGGCGACCTCCTCCTCCATGGATTGACAGTGACGTTGACCTCCTCCTCCACGGATCGGCAGCGGCAACCTCCTCCTCCAAGGATCGGCAGCGGCGCGGGACTCCTCCTCCACGGTCTCCTCCTCGAGCGGCGACTGGTGGGGCTGGCGAGGCGGCGGATCGACAACGGCGGCGGGGGCTCGGGCTCAAGATGGGTGGTGGGCGCGTCTGATGGGGATGAGGGACGTGCCCGTGCCCGTGGATAAGGCACAGATAGGTGTAGCGCACTCTGGCATAGTGCGCTACAGATATCTGTAGAGCACTCCGGTCTAGTGCGCTACGCCTATCTCCTCTAGCACTTGTATAAGAAAACATCCGCCCCACTCTATAACTCACTACCCTATCACACTGGTTTCGCCCACTGCTCTATCTCAACCTGTGAGCACCCAGGTTCGAATCCTGGTGCCCACATTTTTTGTTTTTATTTTAAACATACTTTTTAATGTTCCAAAAAATGCCCAAAAGTGGTAATATATGCCATAAAGGTTTTGTTTTTATTTTAGAAATACTTTTAAATGTTCCAAAAATGCCCAAAAGTGATAATATATGTCATAAAAGTGGTACAAATATGATTCAACGTATAACTAAATTAAATAATAATTTTTCCATGAATATTACAATCTTTTTTGACCAGGCGTTTTACAATATTTTTTGAGCTAGCGTTTTACAATCTTTTATCCCTTCTTTGTCCCAGTTGAATAATTTAGCCCCAGCACTTTAATGTTTCTTCTTTCGAACGGGTTACCTTTTTGGGTAGGGTTATCCTTTTTCTTCTTGTGATGTATGTTGTTGCATCGTAGTCGTCGTCATCTTCAATCTTGGATAGCCATAATGGTCGAAGTCTTGCTCGTTGGCGACTCCATCCATTCCGACGATGTTTCTTTTTCCTCTCTGATGGTGGCTCAGATCAATGTAGAGCTTCGTTGGGAGTCCCCAATAGGAAGGTGTGATGAGCATAGCAACAAGTCTTCCCTCAGTAAGAAACCAAGGTTATCAAACCAGTAGGAGGAAGGAAACGACTCAAAGGTGTTGCTAGCAACTTGGAAACCTGCACAACACAAACTCAAGACTTTGCCCCAATGAACAACGAGGTTGTCAATCTCACCGGTTTGCTGAAAACAAAGGATTAACTATATGGTTTGGAAGGTAATGGTGGTTTGTAGAAAGGTAAACAATAACAGTGGAAGATGTATCAATGGTAAAGATTGGACCGGGGTCCATAGTTCACTAGAGGTGTTCTCCTTAAGATAAACAAACATGGCATGCTGGGTAAAAAAATTACAGCAGGGCAATTGACAGGACTGAGCAAGGCATAACAATGCAATACTATACATTCATGATCCTATGAGATTTGATTGGGCAATACATCAAGATACATAGACCGCCATCCAACTTCATCTATGACTAGTAATCCACCTTCAGGTTATCATCCGAACCCCCTACAGTATTATGTTGCAAGCAACAGATAACTTCTTTAAGCAAAGTGTGTAAGGTAAACAATCCACTTGTTCCATGAACAAGAGACCATTGTTTTCTCCCTAGTAGCAACAACACATCTACAACCTTAGAGATTTCTGTCACTTCCTTAGATTAGATAGAGGCATGAACCCACTATCGAGCATAAGTACCCCCTTTGGAGTCACTAGCATCTACTTGGCCAAGATAGCTACTAGAAACGGAGAGCATGCAAGATGACAAACAACACAGACATGATAGAATCAATAATACAAAACCATTAATCAATTTGACATAGTAATCTCAATATCCATCGGATCCCCGCAAACACAACATGCATGATGACAAATAGATGATCTTGATCATGAACGGAGCTCACAAGAACTAAACATGGTAGCACAAAGGAGGAGATACAACCATCTAGCTACTACATGGACCCGTAGTCCAAGGTGGAACTACTCGCTTCATACCGGAGGATGGCATGATGAAGAAGAAGGACTTCATGATGATCTCCCCTCCGACAGGGTGTCAGGAAGAGCTTCAGATCCCCCCGATCTAGGGAAGATGGTGGCAGCGGCTACATAATATTTTGTGGAAGATTGATCGGGTGCTTAAGATTTTGGTATCGGGGGGTCTTTATAGGCGAAGAGGCGAGGCAGGGGGCACCCAGGGCGACCACACCCCCAGGCGCGGGCCCACCCAGGCCACGCGGCCAAGGGGTGTGGCCTCTGGTGGCTCTTCTCCGTCTCGTACTCTGGCTCCGTGTTCCCCACGGTAAAATATTGACTTTGGATTTTATCGCGTCCAATTCTGAGAATATTGATTTTCTGCCTTTTCTAGAACCAAAAACAGAAGAAAACAGGAAACTGGCATTGCGCCATATTGTTAATAGGTTAGTACCAGAAAATATATAGAAACACATCAAAGTGTAGACAAATCAAAGTAACTACTAAACAAGCATGGAACATAAAAAATTATAGATGCGTTTCCGACGTATCAAGCATCCCCAAGCTTAACTCCTACTCGTCCTCAAGTAGGTAAGTGATAAAAAGAATAATTTTTTAGGTGACAAGCATTGAAAGCTGGGATCAAAGAACTCTAAACATGAGCATGAAAGATGGAGTTCTAATAGTAAGACAAAGTAACTATGCATGCAACATGAAAGGTTACAAACAAAGATCATGAATAACAATGCATTGGAAGACGTTTGTTTGTTTCACATATAGAAAACATAGCATAGTGGCATTCAACTTGTCCCTCATGTAGTAGCAAATAGATGCATAGGATACCTTCAAAGATCATAAGAGTGACTAGATACAAATAGTTCAAGAACAAGTAATATCAACAATATGCATCAATCAATAAGTTTTGGGACAATGCACATAGAACTAAGAATGGCAACTATGCTCTCATAACTGGTGCCTAAGGATAGAAGGTGGAGACTCAATATAATAGTGGAAGAAAGGCCCTTCATAAAGGGAAGCAAGGATTTCAATTCTCAAAAAGAGCTTCCAAAAATTATGGTACTTGTTAGCTTCCAGGTCTCATTTCCCCGATCATAAGCATCTTGAAGTGATTAAGGTTAAAGTGAACAAACTATGGAGTATATGCTTTACAAAGTATAAGTTGGCAATCTCATGTCCCTTCAATACGAGGGCCGCTCCGCATGCTACTCAACTTTAGTCACCTATAAGTTCTTGTCATTGTAAGTACATGTGTATCATAAAGAACCGCCAACGGGGTATGCCTTGCACACGATACAGGAGTTATCCCATAATCAAAATGACAAGGCAAGTAGACAATGAGCATCTCAGCAATCTTCTTACTTACCATGGGAAAATGGTGCTTTTTTCTCTCTTTCCTCTTTTCAGTATGTCTCTCTTTTTTTATAAGAAGAAAGCTTCATAGATTGATCACTATGGTGATGCTGCAAGTTTCCACCATGATTAGGCATGGCTTAGGCTAGCGGCCTAGGCGTTTCTCTAACACACATACATAACTCCATGGACTTACAAGCTCCCCTTTTATTTCACACCAACGACATCCATAAACAAAAGAGCATGATATCAACTGTGTACAATATACAAGTGCAATGTTGAAAGTGTTCCCCATGACATCACGGTTCTACTAATTCCAACATATAAGTGCAAGCATATACAACATAGATGACACAATGGTTCAAGTTTATTTAGGGGCAAGAAAAATAAAGTGTTCCATCAAGTTCGTGAGAGCTTTAGTCACTAAGTTTTCACATAACAAAATAACTTTTTAATTGGAAGGTAGATGAAAACAAGAATATACTTGGAATGGTGTAACACACCATGCATAGGAATTTATAGTGGACACTTTGGAATAACTTGGTTTCTTGGGAGTTGGATGCATGATTAGAGCTTACTCATACAAGTGGAGGCTAGCAAAAGACTGGGAGCGACCAACTAAGAGAGTAATAATGGCCATAAGCATGCAGAGCGACAAAACATTACTAATCAAAGCATAAAGTGGTACTATAAGTCAAGGACTAAATGATCATAGAGGCTATGGTGACTTGTTCATAGTCATAACATGGTGTAAGCATGTGCCAAGTCAACCCAAACAAAGCATCAAATGAGAATACCACAATACTATGCTTTTGTATGCTAAAACAACGCATGATTCCTTCAAGGCACATTAAGCAATCCCAATTGTTTGGAACAAGTCATTCTACAACAATAATCACTAAGAATAAGGTCAAAACAACATCTAGCATGACATGCTAAAGTCTAAGTCACAGCCAAAGCAAGCTCCTCTTGTACTATTCAAGCAAGAACTTTCTAATCCTCTCCAACACTAATCAACTTATTTGCAACAACACAGCGAGAACTGGGGTCCAAACTACTTTATTCAAGCAAACTAAAAACAAAAACTAATACGCTCCAAGAACAACACAACAGTGCATGAAACAATAAAAACGAAGGGTCTAGAAAGACCTGAGATTTTTATTGATGAAGAAGGGGATGCCTTGGGCATCCCCAAGCTTTGACGCTTGTAACTATTGAATATTTCCTGGGGTGACACAGGGTGGCATACACAATCTTGAGCTTTTGTCCATTCTTCATCTCATTACATCATTCTTTCTCTACACCTATAAAGTTTCCTTCATACAAAACTTCACACAATCTTCATTAGCAACATTAGTGTATTCAAAAGATAATAGACCCTTGGGTTTTAGTTTTAGAACAGCAAAACTTTCACTAAAAACACAAGCCACTACAGAAATTCCCTCAAAAATCTCAAATTCCCAAAAATAACCCAAAAAGGAATCAATAAGAAGCAAATGCAAATAACGGCAGAAATCTGTCAAAACAGACCAGCAAGTAGAAACCGATTTTTTCGAAGACCTTATGTTTCTCAAATCAAAAAGTGTTGAACTAATGAATGTTTGCTAAGAAACTGGGGGATTTATTAATAAATTATCAGCTCAATCCGACTTACAGATATTTTAAAATAATTTTTACGGTGGAGCACAAAAATTTGTTTCGGGAGAACAACTCTCCAAATCTTACTTCCCTCTCATTAGAGGTTATTCTTGGCACAAAAAGCAAATAAAAAGGATAAGGAGAGGTAATTACAGAGGTAATAACTTCCAAGACTCAAGAATTTTTTTGGGTTAACTCCCAATAAGTACTTTTCTTTAACGCCTTTAAGTTAGGCACAAGAAGCAAGAATCAAGTATTTTCAAATGAAGAAGCATTAACATCAAACCTTGCTTTCAAAGGAGGAGAAAAAAGCAACTTCTCTCTCCTCATAGGGAAGTGTTCAATACCTTTCTTGAATGGAAATTGATATTTAATGGTGCCTTCTTTCATATCAATGATGGCACCAACAGTTCTAAGAAAAGGTCTTCCCAAAGTAATATGACAAGAAGCATTGTATTCAACATCCAAAACATAGAAATCAACAGGGACATAAGCATTGTTAACCATAATAAGAACATCATTAACACTCCCCATGAGTTTCTTTATAGCATTATCATTAAGTGGAACATCCAAATAGCAATCTTCCAAAAGTGGCAAATCAAGCATTTCATAAATCTTCCCAGGCATAATAGAGACACTAGAACCAAGGTCACATGAAGCTTTGAGATCAAAGTCATTCACTTGCATATTAATGATGGGTTCCCAACTATCTTCTACTTTCCTAGGAATAGAGGCTTTGTGTTTCAGCTTTTCTTCCTTAATTTTAATGAGAGCATCTGTAATGTGTTTGGTGAAAGCCACATTCATATCACTAGCATAAGGACTTCTAGCAAGCTTTTGTAGGAACATAATCACTTCAGAAATATTGCAACCATCAAGATCAAAATCAAACTTAGCATCACTAGTAGTAGACTCATTGGGTTTATGCATTATGGTAGGAGAAATAGGGACTTCTTGTGGTTTAGTGGCATCCATATTGGTGGTGGTGATAGTGCACACACTATTGTTTCTAGCAATTTCAGCTTCTCTTTCCCACCTAGCATGTAGTTGGGCTAAAAGTCTAACATTTTCATCAATAGTAACTTGTATAGCATGAGTAGCAGCAAAGGTACTTTCCAAAGTTTCAGGTTTAGCAGCCATTTTATTAATCAAAGAGGACTGTGCTTCAGACAAAGAGGAAATATTTTTCTCAACATTCAAAAGTTTTTCCTCCACATTTTTATTGAAAATGGTTTGTTTACTAATAAAGTCCTTGAGCATGACTTCAAGTTCAGAAGGAGAACTCCTAGTATTGTTGTAGGAGTTTCCATAGGTATTGCCATTATTAGGAGGGTAAGGCCTATAATTGTTGTTACTACCAACATTATTCCTATAGGCATTGTTGTTGAAATTGTTGTTTCTAATGAAGTTCACATCAACTTGCTCTTCTGGAGCAACCAAAGAGGCTAAGGTAACATTATTAGGATCTATAGGAGCTTTTCCATTAACAAGCATAGCCATGATAACATCAATCTTATCACTCAAAGAGGAGGTTTATTCAACAGAATTTACCTTCTTACCATGTGGAGCTCTCTCAGTGTGCCATTCAGAATAGTTGACCATCATATTATCAAGGAGCTTTGTTGCAGTACCCAAGGTAATGGTCATAAAGGTACCTCCAGGAGCTGAATCCAACAGGTTTCTTGAGGAGAAGTTTAAACCTACATAAAAAGTCTGGATAATCATCCAAGCAGTAAGTCCGTGAGTGGGACAATTCTTAACCAAATATTTCATTATTTCCCAATCTTGAGCAACATGTTCATTATCAAGTTGTTTAAATTTCATTATTTCACTTCTCATAGATATAATCTTAGCAGGAGGATAGTATTTTTCCAATAAAAGCATCTTTGCACTTAATCCAAGAATCAATACTATTTCTAGGTAAGGATAGCAACCATTATTTAGCTTTCCCTCTCAAGGATAAAGGGAACAACTTGAGCTTAATAATATATCCATCTACATCCTTATACATTTGGATCTCACAAAGTTCAACAAAGTTATTGAGGTGGGCAGCAGCAACATCAGAACTATCACTAGAAAATTGCTCTCTCATCACAAGATTCAACAAAGCATGCTTAATTTCATAAAAGGTAGCATCAGGACAGGTGGAGCAATAGGTGTACTTAGGAAATCATTGTTGTTTGTGCTAGTGAAGTCACACAACTTGGTGTTCTTAGCAGAGTTCATGTTGGTAAAAGTGGAGCAAGCCAACAGCAGCAACAACTAGAGCAGGGACTAATTTTTTTGTGTTTTTGATAAGAGAAAGCAAACCAAACTAAACTTTTTTGGAGTTTTTGATAAAAATAGGCAAACAAAACCAAGAAAAAAACTAAGCAAAATAAAAACAAAGTAAAGAGAAAGGTTGTGAAGGACTCCCCTTGTGAAGCCGTCCTTAGCCTCCCCGGCAACGGCGCCAAAAAATCTTGATGGTGGCTTAGATCAATGTAGAGCTTCGTTGGGAGTCCGAAAGAGGAAGGTGTGATGAGAACAGCAACAAGTCTTCCCTTAGTAAGAAACCAAGGTTATCGAACCAGTAGGAGGAAGGAAACGACTCAAAGGTGTTGCTAGCAACTTGGAAACCTGCACAACACAAACTCAAGACTTTGCCCCAACGAACATCGAGGTTGTCAATCTCACCGGTTTGCTGAAAACAAAGGATTAACTGTATGGTGTGGAAGGTAATGGTGGTTTGCAGAAAGGTAAACAGTAACAATGGAAGATGTATCAACGGTAAAGGTTGGACCGGGGTCCATAGTTCACTAGAGGTGTTCTCCTTAAGATAAACAAACATGGCATGCTGGGTGAACAAATTACAGCAGGGCAATTGACAAGACTGAGCAAGGCATAACAATGCAATACTATACATTCATGATCCTATGAGATTCGATTGGGCAATACAACAAGATACATAGACCGCCATCCAACTGCATCTATGACTAGTAATCCACCTTCAGGTTATCATCCGAACCCCCTATAGTATTAAGTTGCAAGCAATGGATAACTGCTTTAAGCAAAGTGTGTAAGGTAAACAATCCACTTGTTCCATGAACAAGAGACCGTTGTTTTCTCCCTAGTAGCAACATCACATCTACAACCTTAGAGATTTCTGTCACTTCCCTTAGATTAATTAGAGGCATGAACCCACTATCGAGCATAAGTACCCCCTCTTAGAGTCACTAGAATCTACTTGGCCAAGATAGCTACTAGAAACGGAGAGCATGCAAGATCACAAACAACACATACATGATAGAATCAATAAGACAAAACCATTAATCAATCTGACATAGTAATCTCAATATCCATCGGATCCCCATAAACACAACATGCAGATTACAAATAGATGATCTTGATCATGAACGGAGCTCACAAGATCTAAACATGGTAGCACAAAGGAGGATATACAACCATCTAGCTACTACATGGACCCGTAGTCCAAGGTGGAACTACTCATGCTTCATACCGAAGGCTGGCATGATGAAGAACAAGGCCTCCGGGATGATCTCCCCTCCGGCAGGGTGCCGGGAAGAGCTTCAGATCCCCCCGATCTAGGGACGATGGTGGCGGCGGCTACGGACTGTTTCGTGGAAGATTGATCGGGTGCTTAGGGTTTGGGTATCAAGGGGTCTTTATAGGCGAAGAGGCGAGGCAGGGGCACCCAGGGCGGCCACACCCCCAGGTGTGGGCCCACCCAGGTCACGTGTCCAGGGGTGTGCCCCCCTGGTGGCTCTTCTCTGTCTCGTACTCTGGCTCTGTGTTACCCACGGTAAAATATTTTCTTTGGCTTTTGTCCCGTCAAATTCCGAGAATATTGATTGTCTGCCTTTTCTGGAACCAAAAATAGAAGAGAATAGGCAACTGGCACTGTGGCATCTTGTTAATAGGTTAGTGCCAAAAAATATATAAAACACCTCAAAGTGTAGATAAAGCAAAGCAAAGTAGATACTAAACAAGCATGGAACATCAAAAATTATAGATACATTTCCGACGTATCACTCTCCTCATGACAACATGGCTAGGCTTTGTCGGGTCGGTAATAAAAAACATTGGTCCACTTTTCTAGCCAGTACCCACAGTTCATTTTTTGCGGCAACATTCGCACCGGCGGCCTTGTATTTGGTTGCTTTGGGTATAACCATGGTTGTGAAATACCGGTCTTCTCTTTCAACGCTCTTGGACCATCTGACACGAAACATCGGCACCTTTTCTCCACAGTAGTCGAGCTCCTAGATCTCCTCGATCCTTCCGTAGAATCTTTCCTTCATGTTGTCATCAGTGTAGAATTCCGACGTTATGCTAGAGTTCTGATAATCACACTTGTTGTCCTTTTCCTCCGTGTAGAATGTGTAGCAGTTGATATCATACACCTGATAGGTCACTAGGTTTTGCATGGGTCCCTGCGACAAGGTTAATATGATCTTTTCCGTGTCAGAAGAATACGACCGCGAGGGATTATCAAGGAGAGTCTGCCTAAACCAACACGTGAAATCTGAGTTGTGCTCTTCGGTTATTTCTCCCTGTGTCCTCTGTATGCCCCGGTCACTGTACTTCTTCTCGAGTAACCTTTTGTGCTTCTGTACCCAAGGATCGGCCAGTTCTAAATGCTGTAGCACGACGAGGTTTGCTCGATCAAAGACTGTGCATCGACAATCGAAGTCTGCATGCAGTACGCGACGACCCTCTCGGTGACCAGATCCATCGAGCTTGCCAAGGTGCTTGTTGACGGGAAGACCGACATGGTTATCGATGTCTAGATAATTCGTGCAGAAAGAGATGCACTCTTCGACCAGAAAGCCCTTGGCTATGCTTCCATCTGGATGGGACCTGTTGCGAACGTATCCTTTGATGTGTCTGTTCATCCTTTCAAACACCATCATGCTGCGGAGGAACATCGGCCCGAGTTGGATGATGACCTCCACGACATGGACCAGTAGATGCACCATAATGTCGAAGAATGCGGGTGGAAAGTAGACCTCAATATCACATAGTATCACCACGATCTCCTCCTGTAGCCTCCCGAGCTTATTCATGCCAATCGACATTCGAGAGATGACGTCAAAATCTTTGCAGACCCCAAACAACGTTTCACGGACATGCTCGTCCATTATCCCTCTTAGTGCAACCGAAAGTACCTACATCAATAGCACAACACAGTAGTGAGACTTCATGCCACTGAACCTCTGCTTCGCCTTGTCTAGGTATCTGCTTATCTTTCCCGCGTAGCCGTAAGGAAATTTGACTCCTAGAAGACACTTGAAAAACTATTTGATCTCATCTTGGCTTAGAGTGAAGCAAGAAGGAGGGCAGTAATATTCGTTCTTCTTGACCTTTTTACCATTCTGAAGACCTTGTGTCGCCTCCGACTCATGATCATCGTCATCTTCCTGATCATCAGGAGTAGTGCGCCCTCCGTGAAGCTCCTTCCGGATTCCCACGAATATCAGGTCGTATCTTACTTTCGGACCATCTTTCGTCCTATCTAGCATGTTGATTATGGTGGTGACCAGACTCTCGCACACGTTTTTCGTGATATGCATGATGTCTAGGCTATGAGGCGTGCAGAGAAACTTCCAATATGGCAACTCCCAGAAAACAGACCTTGTTTTCCATACCTTCAACAACGGCTTGTCTTGCTTCCTCTTTTTCTTCTTTCCAGGCTTATGACAACCTTTTCAGTTTTCAGCAATTCTTCCACTTCTTCGCTGCTCCTCCACTTTCGGATTCCTCGGGTCTCGAATTTTCCATCAAACAGATCTCCATGTTTTCTCCATGGATCATTCTTGCCGGGCCACCTCCGGTGCGCTATGAACATGGTTTTCGAAGACCCTAGATCTTTCTATAGTTGGAGATAACTTGTGTTATCCATGCACCTAACGCATGCGGAGAATCCTTGGATAATCTGCCCTGAGATATACCCGCAACCTGGATAGTCTTGCACCGTAGTGACCAACGTGGCTCTCATAGTGAAATAATCTTGTGCGACGGCGTCGTACGTATAGGCTCCAGATTCCCATAACGTGGCTAGCTCCTCTTTCAACAGCCCGAGATACAGATTGATGTTGGTACCAGGTTGTTTCAGCCCTTGAATTAGCATACTCATTTGTATGTACTTGTTCTTCATGCACAGCCATGGAGGGAGGTTGTACATCCATACAAACACGGTCCAAGTGATGTGCGTGATGCGCTGGCTACCGAACGGATTGAGTCCATCCGTTCTTGCACCAAGCCTGATGTTCCTCGAATCTCCACCGAATTCTGGGAATTCGAGGATCAATGCTTTCCACTAGATAGCATTTGAAGGGTGCATCAACAGCTCGTCCTTTTCGAGGCCATCGTCATCTCCTGGATTCTTTCTTTCTGCATGCCATTGCATGAGCTTCACTTTCTTAGGGTCCGCGAAATAGCGCTGCAGACGAGGAGTGATAGGAAAGAACCATACCACTTTTCGAGGTGCTTTCTTACCTTTCATATATCGACTCACGCTGCACACCGGACATGTGGTTTTCTGCGCATCCTCGCCTTGATAAATGATGCAATCGGTGATGCATATGTGCTATCTAACATGCGGTAGATCGAGAGGACAGATGATTTTCTTGGCGTCCTCAATACTATTTGGACACGTGTTCCCCTCCGGGAGAAGATCGTGCCAGAATGCCATCATATCGTCGAAGCTTGCGTCGGTCAATTTTTTGTTTTGCCTTTATCTCCATAGCCTTGAGCATTACATTAAACCGGGTATTGTAGAGGTCCCAACCTTTAATAAGGTAGAGATCCCTGTGTTTACAATGCTAGTCCCTGGATCAATAGCTAGCATCCACAGTTAAGATGTAATATCAAGAAACAAAGGTCATAATACAGCTTTATAACCAGGAATAAAATAATTCATTACATCTTACATAGCTCATTTGGCTATCACATTACATTGCAGCAGAATATCTATAAGCATGGGGTCCTTCATCTTCAAAGTGCCACAAGCAGTCATGTTGGTTGTAGACTTGTAATCCTAATCAATAAACTTCACTAACATCAAACAAACCTGCAACATAATAAGTTGCAGCCACAAGGGTCAATACATTTGAATTGTATTGGCAAGTTTCGCTACTATGTAGAAATAAATGGATCCTATCATTACATGCATATTTGGCTAAGTGGGGTTTAGGCTCATTTGCAGAAAGCAATAAAGTTTTATCCTATCTTTTCAAAATAGTTTTGGTCTTTTGAAAATCTTTTGTCAAATCTTTCTGAACTCCTTGGAAACCTCCAAGTGCTTCAAGTCTCTTGTTGTCACTTTCAAGTTTTACTTTTAGAAATTGGAATGTCGAGATTTCCCATAGCTTCAGGCCTTAGTTGCTCAGTATTGTCCATAACCGGGGACACGGCTAAGTACTTAGATTTTTATCTTCTGCAGAAGTTGTACACTTTACCCACATGACAAAATCTCATCTCGTTGCCACCAGTGGCCGCTGGATAAGTACTCACCAAGATGGAGTACTGGCAGATTGAGATTGTGACGAAGTCTTTCCATAGGGTCCTCCCAATACACAATGCTAGCTTGTCTTCAGGCACCAATGTAGGGTTCCTAGTTCCCTCATTCCAGTTAACCTGAAGAGGCCAATGCATGGGTCTTCCACCATGTAGTTGACTAAGCCAGTTCCCATTTAGCATGTGGCTGTACACGGAAGCCACTGTACGAGAAACATGTTCAATCTCTAAGTCCCTGGGTGGTTTTCTTCTAGTGCACAACAAAAACAGATTGCCATATAAACATGGTTCCTCTTGTTGCCACCTTGTCCAAAACTTGAGTATTCCTTGTCCACCCAGGTGGTTCATTGAGTACTTGTTTTATTATATAAAACATAAGTCTTTTCCCACCTTCATATAATCTCAACATGTATCTCATCTCAATATATATAGCAGGGCTAAGAATATTACAACTACATTTTTTTCACTAAGGAATATATAAGGGTATCCTATTAGGATTTGGCATAGCAAAATATAGTAGTCCTTATCATGCATGTTTCAAAATTCACTAAGTGTAATGAAAATAGTAGGACCTGGATGATAGTGTCACTTGCCTTTTTGGTAGGGGATGTTGGTTCACTTCTTGACCTTGCTAATATCACACTCTTCTAACTTCACTACAAATCAATCAAGCAAACATAGATTCAACTAGCATTCCAACCATTATTCAAACAATTCATCACACCTAAAATAATAGAAACTAAGTCATGCATGCAAGCATTCAAAAGATAGTTTTATTTGCAAAGGTGGTTTCTACTAGGCTCTACACATTGTAAGGTTCAAAGTGGTCATTTTCTAAAGTGGCAAAACCATTTGCAAAAGGGTTTTATCTATAAACCATTTCTTAAATCAAATCATTATTTCATGTGGTGGAAAATGTTTTTAGCAAAGCAACAATTTTATATTGTTCACCAAATAAGTTGTTAATTCACAAAAAATGGTGTTTAGGGTCAGTAGTTTTGAATAAAAACATTTTCCAAAGGTTTTTCTCAAAAATCATTTCCATATCAAAATCAATAGTTTTATTTGACTAGAAATGAGCTAATTCAATTATTCAATCCTAATCTTCACAAAATACATTTTAAAATCCATAAGTTGGTTCCTAGGGTCAGTAGGTTCACAACAAACCATTTTGCAAAGATTTCAACCCCAAAATCATTTTGGAGTAAATTTTATATCCTAAACAAGCATACACAAGTTTCTGCAAAAACAAACATTTTACCAGAAGCTTTTTACTAAACAAAGTGCATGGTTGGCTAGGGCTTGTTTTTCTGAATCCATTGATATAAAGTTTGCAAAATTTGGACGTGTAGATTTGAAGTTATGAATTTTACAAGTTTGCATAACAATCTGATTTCAAATTCTGTTTTAAATCAAAGGCTGGGCCACGTGGCTACTTGCTATTGGCTGATACCGGTTCGGTTGGATCAACCTCTCTGGTGCGTTAGATCTAAATGAAATCATGCGGCTCTGATTCAAACTTACCCCTTCGACCTAATCTAATCATAGCCACATGATTTGGATCCGATGGGCTCAGTGTGTTTGACCACGAACTGGCGGCGGCGCGCGGTCAGACGGCGGCGCGTGGTCAGACGGCGGCGTCGCGGCGTTTACAGGAAGCAAGGAGAGAAGTGGAGGTGCTCACCGTGCTCGCAGGGTTGCGGTGAAGCTCGAGGCGTGGTCGGTTCATCGAGGGGCGCACAGGAATGGAGTGGATTGCTCGCCGGAGACGATGGCGGCGTCAGGCGGTTCTGGAGGTAGTTGAGGGCGACGCTGCGGTTCACCCCGAGGAAAAACAAGGACACGGTTAGACGCGGGAGAGTGTGGGGTTCATGTGAGCATCATTGAGAGGTACTGGGGCGGTCTGATCTTACCAGGGGAGGTCGCCGGAAAAAGAAGCAGACGCGGCGGCGCTCAATTGATGACGAAGCCGAGCTTCCAGAGCGGGCGGGAGCTAGCTGAGCCTATGGGCAGATGCTCAAGGTGCTGGAGAGCATGCTCGCGTGCCGAGTGAGGCGATAGGCGGCGAGGTGTGGCCGGAATTTCTCTGGGACGCTCGTCGGAGCAGTGGCGGAACCGGAAGAAATCGTGGCAGCCTATGGGCAGAGGGGAGGAGCTGTCTGGGGGGAAAGATAGAGCGGAGAGGGGCGTTTTATGATCGCGTGGTCGCCGGGGGAGTTAAAGCAGGCAATAACGCGAATTGATCGCCGGCAGTAACGCGACAACAACGGCAGGGCGTGGTTTGGGGGTTGAAGACGACGGTGAGGTGGCAGTGGGACATGCACACGTGAGGAAGAGAGAGAGAGGGGCCACTCGACTCGTGCGGGTGCGTGTTTGGGTGAAAAACGTTTCGCGCGTGGGGGAAGTAGCTGGGCTGGAACTGGGCTTGCTGGGCCAGATGGTTGGCTGCTGTTTGTTTCTCTTTTTTTTGTTCTGATTGCTTTTTCTTTTTCTATTTGATTTTCTATTTTGAAATTCAATCAACCAATTCAAACAACAAATCAAATCAAACTTCCACCAAACTTTGAATTGAGTTTAGTTCTGTTTAACAACATAAACCCAAAGTCCAAATTAAAATAATATTTTTATTCTTTTTAGGATCTATTTAATAATTGAATAAAATAGTCCTTAGTTATTAATTCAAATAGGTTTTGATTTATTAAAATCTCCATTTGAAATCTAAATATTATCAAAACCAAATTAGTAGGTTTTATTTGAAAATATAAAATACTTGGAAAACTTGTTTAAAATAATTTAACAAGTTTTAATGTTTAAAAAATAGCAGAGCCTTTTCTTTCATGAATTTGGATATTAATAAATCCTCATTATTTTATTTAAATAACCCTTTACTCCTTTAATCAAAACAAAATAATTTATTTCAAAAACTTGGCCAAGGTTTAATTTGGCTCTATAAAAATAGTCCTTATTTATATTTCTACCCTTTTCATTTGAAAACCAAATCTTTTTATTAAAAGATCCAAAAGTAGTAATTTCACATATTTAATATTTTATTTATTAATTGTTTATCTTTTCAAATCCGTTTAGGATTTGTTTGATAAAATAGGTTTGAAGGTTTCCAATTGGAATCAAAAAGTTTCTTCTCACCCTGAAAATCAACAAAGTTTTATTTTATTCATTTATTTTTCACATAACAAGATTTGGAAAATCTTGGGATGTGACAGGTATCATCGGGCCTTCATCCTTCATACAATAGAGAAACCATGTATTACTCAAGTTGTGCAAGCTTGGCTTTCTCTCTAGCGGCAGCCCTCGCGTTACTCGTCTTCTTGAGAAGAAACTCTTTCACATAAGGGCCCCGCACCCAGCCTAATGTTGTCCATCATCGTCTGCTCCTCCGAAATCTAGATCATCATCATCCCGGTCTGCTTCCGCACCTTCACCATATCTAGGAGACTCTTCATCATCATGTTGCCCGCCTTCCAAATTTCCCGTCGCCCTATTTACGTCTAAATCATCTTCTTCATCGCTTATCCAACAGGTGTATCCATCCATGAAACCATGGCGGAGCAGGTGCGCCTGTAGATGCACGGACATCTTATCTCCGTCTTGTTATTTCGTATCATGTAGGCCGTCACGCATTTCAAAAATCTAGCCACAATGCCTTCGCTCATTATGCGAACCATGGTTGCCTTCGCGGTGTACATGGTAGAATTAGGTGTTTATTAGAACCACATAATCAATGCATGCATGGTCGATAGAAAATTTTGGCATGACCTATCCTAAAATAAGGACCTTTGCGAAATGCCAAAGTCTTGCCAAAATGGAAATGAATCAACATTTTGGCAAAACAAATGGCAACTCATTCACACACAAACACAAGAGAGAGCCCGATCCATACACATGAACACATCATCCTCTCCATACACACATGAGTACCAATCCTCTCCATATACACACACATGAGCATCAATCCTATCCATACACACATGAGCATCGATCCTCTCCATACATACATGAGCATCGATCCTCTACATACATATTAGCATATCATCCATATACACATGAACACATCCTTACATGGACAACTTACCGAGATGAGAGGCCGATCGAGAATATGGAAGGAGCGGTGCGAGACCAAGAGGATGGCGTGCCCGGAAGGAGAGTTTCCTCTATTATGTATGTAGCATCCAAGGTAAGTTCTACATGCTAAAAATGGTGAAAGAGTGGAGAAATTAAGGTGGGAAGGAGGAGGATCATGACTAGATCTAAGGAGGAAGAAGGAGGGGAAAGTGAAGTGTGGGTGTGGTAGTGGATAGTCACATGTGCAAAGTGGAGCTGCCAAAAAGTGGTCGGCACATCCGTGGCGCACATGACCTAGTGCACCACAGAACTTAACCACAACTGTGGCGCACTATGTCCACGTGCGCCACGGATGTATTTGCCCAGTTAGGAAGCAGACCTGTGGTGGGTTAGGCGTAGAGAAAGTGCTCCACGGTTACCCCTCACAACCGTAGCACATGTACCACATGTGCGCTACGGGTATGTGGCATGCGGCCGTCAGGCCCCTGGCCCACACGTATCTGTGGTGCACTACCCCCATGTGAGCCATGGTTGTTCTAGTTACCAGTAGGGCACTGCCCACATGTGCGCCATGCTTGTTTTACCCGTGGGGCACTTCAACCACGTGAGCCACGGATGTGAAGATTACCTATAGCCCTTTTCCTAGTAGTGTCACCGATATATTTCTGGGTTGCTAGCAGGAGTAGGATCCTATCACTATAGTCGGATCTGAACCTGGGTAAACTTGTGCTCCCCGCTCTTGGAACACCGTACGGCTCACACCACATCTTCTCAATGCTTTCAAGATCCCCTATGGCGTACTTGTCGACAATCCGACGATAGTTGGCGCCCACCGTGGGGCAGGTAACCTTCGGAGCTTCATTCCGGGTGGAATATGTGTGTGGAGGAATCAGCAAAAAATCGCCATGTGTTGCTGATGGCTGTGAAATATAGCCATCCACATCTGCATTTAAACTAGATATTATTCATATATTTGATGAAATATCTCTCTATTTCCTGCCACTAATGCCTAATGATCAAAGGGATATGCAATCCTTTCTTACTATTTTTGCCTGCACAGATAATGACGTATTATGTTGGGAATCACTACATAAATGCCAAAGATACGAGATTTCCAACACGCCAAAGTAACCAGGAGCCGTGAAGAGTTCACTAATAGTTTAACGACCAACTATACGGCCCGCTGTAGTATAGTTGTCGCCGTATAGTTTGCACCGACCTCCTTGGTCAAATAGAACAACTTTCGTGAAGGGACCCCTATATAAAGAGGCTTCAGGCGACGAGAAACAATCCCCCGACTCCACAACAGTGCTTATTTCACCCTAAACTCTCCCTGCCACCACACCGGAGGAATAGATCTAGATCTAAACCTCTAAACCCTTCTCCACCACCATAGCCATCTTCCACCAATTGTAATAGAGTTGGCCTGCAAACCTTTGTATTTCATGATGCACCAACCTATCGCCGATTAACCATTGAATTTCTTAGCTCTTTGAGTAGCACCATCAAAGCATGGCATGGGGAGGATAGAATTTCTTTCTGACTCATGAACAATAATTATTCTCTATCACTTGATGAATGGTGCAATTGTTTTGGTTTACCAAACAATGACCCTAATGCTCTGCGCGCAGCTTTTACGGACATGGAACCTTCCCCTGAATTCTGTTATAATAGTATGATCTTTACCTCTAGAGTCAGTAAGAGGAAGAATATTAAACATCCCGCTATTCGCTATTTGTTCTATGTTATTGCTAACACCTTGCAAATGTGCAATGAGTTCACAAGACCCAACGAGGAGGACATATTAGTCCTTGCAAAAGCTGCTTTCAACAATGACAACTTGTCACTTCACATGGGCGCAATTCTTGTGCACTACTTGGAATACCAATCCCACCAAAGCCATGGACCAACCACTTGTGGAGGCATCATCACCGTGCTTGCCAATGCATTGGGCATCGACCTAAGTGAGTTACAGCCGTTGATAGGTGAGCGACGTGTTGGTTTCTCTACTTTGATGGCTTGTGGAATGCTCACTATGAGAGGTGGTGTTTATTATCTGCATATTGCTGGAGCTGGGCGTCTCTACCCCGCTCCTTTGCCTAATTATATTTTTTCTATCGAGGAAGGATGTGTGTTTTATGACTTGAAGGTTGAGAAACACCAACCCGAGGAGGATATTCTAGAGGAGGATGAGGACCAAGAGGAGGAGCAAGAAGTTCCTCATCAGGATTAGCAGCCACAAAACCAATTTGCTACATATCAAGATTTCCAAGAACTTGGAGGAACTATGGAGGGAATGCACAATCTCGCCCTGAACCTCCGAGAAACAATAAGTAACCTTTCAACTCAATTTGCGGACTGGAGTTAAAACTTTTACCCCCACCACAGTGATTTGAAGGGCTTGCAAAATCCTAAGCTTAGGGAGGTTTTATCTATTTTATATTTTGGTTTTCATTTGCTTTATCTTGTTTTTGAGGTTATGCTTTTATTTGATTTTATAAGAACTCGTGTTGGTTTCCCCAACACTTTATCATAGTTACTTTATTTTGTTTGAGATTTTCAAGCCAAGCTTTGCCGCCAATTTTCTATTCTTTAATTCCCCTTCTCAAAAACCACAAAAAGATTTCTCTTTTTTATCTTTATTTTCCCTCTCTCCTTTTCTTTCTGCCTCGAAGTTCTGGTTGATTTGCAGGAGAGTGATTGACTTCGAGTTTCCAAGAAACAAATAAAAAGCGAAGAGAGAAGTAGAACCAAACATGATAGGTATGCCTTATGACTCCCCACTTTGGAAGTTTGAGAAACCCATGCTAGTTAGTAGTAATGTTGAGATGTTATATTGGTGGAGTGAGTCTCTATATTGTAGTAAAATTTTGTTTGCATGGGTATTTAATTGGGTACGTTTTGTTCCAGCTCTTGTAGTTAACCAAGGTCTTGCCTAAAAATTTGCTAAACAATTGAAATAAGAAAACATATTCAATTAAAGACTTGGGTGTTGTAGTGTTTATTCTTGAAAGTTTATTCCTAGAGACACTCAACACCACAGAAAATAATGATTGACTTGATAGCTCTCTTTGAAAAGATTTCTTCAATTGAATTAATGTTTAGCGATTTCTGTGAGCATGCCAAAGTTTGACTTGTAAATAATAAGAATGATATAGCTTTATGCGTGTCAAACTTCATGGGATGCAAACAACTCCTCTGGCCTACGAACGATCTTCATGGAGGAAACTCCTAGATTTCGGCAATGAGTTGATTAAACATTTGTAGCAGCAATGCTATAATGGGTAAGATTCTTGGAACTCCCGGGTAGCTGTAACATGATGGAATCACTCCTCTGGCTGATATGAGTAATCATTATGCAAAAGGAACACAAACCTTAGTGATGCGACGAGTGTCCATCTCAATCCGATAAACTAATGTAATTTTTTGGCACACTCTCAATTACTTATGAACTGAAATTCTTGAAGGACAATGAATAGAAAAGTAGCGCTTGAAAGGTCTTGATTTATTGATGTGGGAGAATTGAGATACCTTAGTATATATGATTTTCGTGACAAACTCTCACACTCTTAATTCTACATGATTATACTTTATTGTTCAAAGGCAAGCGTGTGCGTTAATTACATGACATGGAATAAAGTTTACTCTTTTGAATCATCCATGCTTACAATAATTTTGCTACGCTATAAGGATCCATGAAACGCATATGATATGCTTGCCAGTACTCTATATATGCTAAAGTTTTTCAAATAAATAAAGTGGAGGAAACATGAGACTACCAATCATGAGTAATATCATCATCTCGTTATTTCAGTTTAAATGCCGAGTCCCATTTTGATTTTGGTTTTCTTGCTTGAGGATGAAAGTTTAAGCTTGGGGAGGCTGATGGCTGTGAAATATAGCCATCCACGTCCACATTTAAACTAGATATTATTCATATATTTGATGAAATATCTCTCTATTTCCTGCCACTAATTCCTAATGATTAAGGGGGTATGCAATGCGTTCTTGCTATTTTTGCCTTCACAGATAATGATGTATTATGATGGGAATCACTACATAAATTTCAAAGGTACGAGATTTCCAACACGCCAAAGAAACCAGGAGCCGTGAAGAGATCACTTCAAGTTTAACAACCAACTATACGGCCCGCCGCCGTATAGTAGCCGCCATATAGTTGCACCGACCTCCTTAGGTCAAACAGAACAGCTTTCATGAAGGGACCCCTATATAAAGAGGCTTCAGGCGACGAGAAATAGTCACCTGACTCCACAACATCACTTCTTTCACCCTAAACTCTCCTTGCCGCCACGCCAGAGGAGTAGATCTAGATCTAAACCTCTAAACCCTTCTCCACCACCATAGCCATCTTCCACCACTTCTAATAGCAGATCTCATCTCCAATTGGCGACATTATAATATCAACTCTATTACAATGTTTATGATTGTCGATTTCATCTCTACGTGTGAGTAATTCTCCTTGGGCTAAGGGCTTCGGCCTATCCATGTAGCCTTTTGTGCAAGTTATTTATCATAGATGGGATCATGTATTAGTTTGTATGACATGATGATTGTAGTACCGTCTCTTGCCTCAATCTAAGGACTTGTCAGGTACCCAAGACCCCAAGGATTGATCTAGGTAAAGGGAGTGTGAGTAACAACTAAACTGCACGATAGGAACCCCCGTGACATAAAGGGTAGTACGACTGTATGTGAGGAACTTACTTGGGATTAATGGTGACATCACTATGCATACCATTGGTTCTCTTTCTTCCATGGATGAGACTAGTAGGTTATTGCCATAAGCGGTTGCGAAGTCGATAATATTTATGGATGCACTGCCCACATATAATTATCTTGCTCTAACAATTACATGAGTACTTTATTATTATCTATTATTCCCAACAGATGTTTTGCATAGCTACTGGTGAAAACCGAAGACCCTAGGCCCTCTCTCTCTCCATCGTCAACAACAACAACAACAAGATCACAAATTCTTGGTCCGGTGAAAATGCAATAGGAATTCCAAAACTCTCGAAGGTCCATTTAAGTAATCTCACTTTGCTTTCTGCTTCCCGAGGATTCGATAAACCTAGGTTTACTAGGGAAAAATAGCTATACTGCACCCGTAATCCGGATCGAAGGTATCAGTTGCGTTGTTTACGCCAGTGATGTCCCTCTCGTTCTTCTTGACAAGACCTTGATCCCGGCTAAGGAGCCCATGACTACCGACACAATCATGCCTATCGGCGAGATCGACATCTATATCGGTTTCGCTGATCCAGCCCAACCCATCCCTGAGGTGATGACCATGGCGGAATAAAAATAAGGATTTGCTCTGTCCGCATAGGTGAAAGAGTGCAAGATCCCGAAAAAAACTGAACCCACCCAGCCCGCTCCTATAGTGGAAGAAGTGGTGGAAGAAAAATCCGGATGTGATCTCCCTGTTGAGATTGGGTACACGGATGAGGAGTATATTCTCTTTGGATCCGTTTCTACAGATGATGGAGCAGAAAAAACTCTTGAGGCATAGGATAAATCAAATGATGAAGCGCCCCTACATCGATTACAAAGCAATCACCAAGATCAAGCAGAGCTTTGAGACAGCAAAGGCAGAAACCCAACTGCATTATTACTACCTTGAGTCTATGAAGAAAAAGAATCATTGCTTCATGTGCTACGTGGACTCTGGATCCGAATCTGTCGATGCTGGAGCCGGTAATGACTCAGTTCTCGATGCTATCAAAGAAAATACTGACTTGCCTGCTTCCCCTCAGGAATTACAGACGTCGCAGGAACTCCGAGACTACGAGAAGGAGATGGCAGCGTACAAAGAAGAGCACACCTCCAACCCTCCGAGTCCATATGATAGCATGGACGAAGACTACACCTCGCAAGATGACATGGACACTAGTGATTCGTCTGAGGTCCAGAAGCCAACCATGACGGAAAATACCGATGGAATTTTATCTCCTGGTACCGGACCGAAAGCCGTCTTTGCCACTGGTACGCTCATTAAGGCTACCGGGCGGTCAAATAAGAAGAAGGAAAACAAAAACCCGACACCGGCAGAGCCGGTAGAGGAAACCAACGAGGAATAAGTTGACGAAGAGATCGAGATGGAGAACCAGGACGAAGATCTGGTTAACCCCACACCGATCGATCCTCATGTGGATGGACACGTTGTCACTAAGGGTGCACGCAAAATATACGGAGATGCACTCACAATACCAATCCCAACTGCTTCGGATCTTACTCCGGGGGAGCTAGAGAAAAGGGCCGAGGACCTAGAAAAGCATCACTTGTTTTTGCTCGAGGAAGTTGCGCGCATCGTCGAGCTTAGACATCATATAGACATTAATCCTGCCCAGTACCAGTCAGAATTCAAGAGACTCCTAAACAAGACAAGGGGAGGTCCAGTTCTTGCTAATAGGAACCCGGATATCCACAGAGATCTATTTGACAGAAAAACCAGAGAGAAGATCTGAGTCTATAGTATGCTAGTGGAGAACACTTCAGCTGCTTGAGCCATCCTTGCCAATAATCCGTCTCCAGAACAAGTCCGGCAGTGCATAGCATTGATCGACAAAGGATTAAAATAGTAGAAGACAACCATATCATTCAGTGGCAAGCTGGCCTCAAGGTCAAAATTTTGCCACACTGACGCAGGCCAAAACGCTGATGAAAGATCCCATAGGGATACGGATCAACGTCATCGTCCCCGGGAGGAAGAAAACTCAAGGAATGGATCAAACGATCATCCTCGCAGGGCCGTGCAAGACTGGTCGAAAGTTATTCCGGCTGCGTCTCAAGATGCCATCAGGGCATTGGTACCTCACCAGACCCATGGTCGGCAGAATAATCGCCATAGGGGAGACCCAGAGGTGCTCCGCCAGCGAGAACAATATCGGCTAAGGATGCTACCCCTAGCCGTCTGGCTGGCAACGCCGGACAAATAAATGACCCGGATTGCCCTGAGTCAAGCAGGGATGGAGCCCGACAAAATAAACCTTAGAGTCAGCATAACAAGGCTCCGGGACCGTGTCGCTCAGCCGGAGATAACCTGCTAGAGCCACCATCACTGCCCAGCAGCGACCATGAAGGATCTCAGTGCAGCCATGGGATCCGTAGCGGCGGAGGCGGTGATGGTGGAAAAAGAAGCAGGAATACGACTCCGCCACGCAGAAGCCGTGAGTCCCCAAGGCATAGGTATCTCTCACCAAACGATGCTCGCCATAGCATTGAATCCAACATTGCATCTCGGCGGTATGAGGAGGAAGACATGTATGTGGGACCCAAATGCTTTAGCTCACTTATCTGTCAAACAAAGTTTTCGGTTGACTTTGGCATTGCTACATACATTCAACCCTACGACAGTGTAGCTCGGCCAGATACTTGGCTTCAGGATTTATTCTAGGCTTGTTGAATTGCCAAAGGAGGAAATAGCTTGGTCACAGTTCAATATCTCCTACTCATGTTGCAGAAGACGGCTCGATCATGGCTCAATGACTGCCCGAGAACTCGATTCACAACCGGTATGATATGCAAAGTGCGTTCTTTTCAAACTTTAAGGGAACATACATGAGACCCTACACAGTTGGAGACTTGCAACATTGCACTCAAAGACCCAGCGAAACTTGTCGGGATTACCTCAGACGCATGATTTACATGAAGAACTCCTACAAAGGAGTAAACGAGCAAACTCCGATTGAAGCTTTCATTGCAGGACTCCTAGTCGGACTTTTGCATCATAGACTAAAGTGTGACCATGTCATAGACCTGGGAGAGATGATAGAAATGGCGAGCAAATATGTTGGCACCGATGATGATTAAGATGGATTGCTGAATATTCTGGCCAATCCACATGCGGCAAAGAAGCTGAAACAACTCAGAAGCGCAAGAATACCTTGGAAGATAAACCGGCTCTAGAAAACGCAGCCGTCAATGCAACGTTCGGATCTGGAGGAAGAGGAGGGTGCGGAGGCGGCCAGGGATGAGGTCACAGAACTTCTCGAGTCCAAGGTAGAGGAGATCATCAGCCCAAAAAATCATATTCCTAGGCCGACATTGCCAACAACCCTCGTGTTCATCACCTGAACGTGAATGGAGGTTCTACCCATACCAATGTTGAGTGTCATTTCAATGACGACATCAATAAAGACGAATCCGTTGGCTACAGAGCCAAGCGATGAAAAGGAAAGAAAAATTACGAGAAAGGCACAGAGTCCAAGGAAGATTCCGACATGGAAAAAGCGGATGCCACACAACCCAAGTCAGATGGAAAGAAGGATTATCCCACAAAGAAAGACACATATGTTTGCTTCCTTGGAACTCAGCCAGTTAAGGTCAGAAAGGCGATTCTCCATGAGCTCAACGCCACAATGATCACCTTTAGGGTTTATCCGGCTATCCCCCAATTCTTGGATTGGTCGGATATAACCATCACCTTTGACCACAATGATCACCCGAGGAAAACACATCGTCGGGGAAAGTACCCTCTGGTCGTCAATCCTCTCATTGATGGCTACGAGTTCTCTAAGACTCTCATGGACGGTGGTAGCAGCATTAACATAATCTAAATTGAGACGCTTCACCGAATGAAGATCCACAAAAGCTAGTTAAATCAAAGCAACGTGACTTTTCATGGCATTGTACCAGGGAGACAGGCGGATTCTCTGGGTGAGATCACACTGGACGTAACATTCAGAACCTGAGACAATAATCGAACTAAGCCACTCTCCTTCAAGATGGCACTGTTCAAAAGTTCTTACCACGCCATCTTCGAGCGTTCGGCTTACTGGGAGTTCATGGCACGCCCCTGCTACATCTACAACATGATAAAGATTCTAGGTCCAAAGGGCGTCATCACCATCCAGGGAAACCCGAAGAAAGCACGAGACTGCAAGGAAGGACCTACCGCCTTTGCTGAAGCCGTGTTGCACGCCCAGGAGCACCGGGTGATCAAGAAGAGCATTGATCCGTCTGAGATGCCCGCTATGAAGAACGAGGTGCTGAAGCCAGGTTTGCAGTTCAAGGCATCAGAAGAGACGAAGAAGACATTGCTGAAGGAAGATGATCCCTCCAAGACGACAAATGTAGGGGTAGGCTTAGACCTCGCATAGGAAAGCGCGCTTGTTGAGTTCCTCAAAGCTAATAAATATATCTTCGCATGACAACCTTATGACATGACCAGAGCACCTAGGGAACTTTCTAAGCACTCTCTTAATGTGTACCATGATGCTAAACCCATCAAATAGTCCTTATGACGATTTGGTGATGAAAAGAGAAAAGCTATACCTAAAGAATTAGCCCGACTAGAATTAGCCGGATTTATCGAAGAGGTCATCCACATAGAGTGGATGGCAAATCCTGTACTCGTCCCTAAAAAGGATACTTTTGATTTAAGGATGTGCATTGATTATACTTCCTTGAACAAGTCTTGTCCTAAAGATCCATTCCCTTTGCCAAGAATCGATCAAGTTATCGACTCCACGGTAGGGTCGAAATTACTCTATTTCTTTGGAATCCTAGCCGGAAAATTGGTAGGTTTCATCATGTCTGAAAGAGGAATAGATGTGAACTGGGATACAATCAAGGCTATACTAAACATTCCCAGGCCGACTCGCCTGATGGACGTACATCGTCTCACTGGTTCAATTGCAACAGTGAGCTAGTTCGTCAGCCGACTCGGAGAAAGAGCCGCACCTTTATACAAGCTCTTGAAGAAAACCAACAAATTTGTCTAGACCAAAGAAGCCTACGCTGCTCTACAAAGTTTGAAAGATCTACTTTCGAATCCACCAATTCTCGCAGCACCATAGCCACAAGACCCTATGTTGCTTTACATTGTAGCGAATAACAAGGTCATAAGTGTGGTAACATCAGTGGAGCGCGAGGAAGAAGGCCATGAGCATAGGGTGCAATGTCCAACTTATTACCTAAGTGAGGTCCTGACAGAGTCGAAGCAAAGGTATCCACATCACCAAAAGCTAGACTATGGAGTATTTTTTGCTACCAGAAAGCTACGACATTACTTTCAAGAGCATAAGATCACAGTGGTGAGTGCTGCACCCCTGCGAGATATAATCAACAATCACGACTCCACAAGACGTGTTGCAAAGTGGGGAAAAGATCTTCCAGCTTTCAACATCGAGTACGAGCCACAAACAGAAATCAAATCCCAAATAGTCGCCGATTTTGTCGCTGATTGGATAGAGACGGCAGAAAATACAAGTCTTCCAGACTCGGAATTTTGGACTCTACATTTTGACGGGTCAAAAGCACGAGGAGGCTCAGGGGCTGGCATGGTGCTCAAGTCAGCCCAAGTAGATAAGTTGTTCTATGTGTTATAGATACAATTCACGCAACCAATAATATTGCCAAGTATGAAGCACTGTTACATGGAATACGCATGGCCAAAAATATTGGCGTAACTAGACTTATGTGTTATAGAGACTCCAATTTAGTTGCTCAGCAAGTATCCGATATTTGCAATGCAAATAAGCACATGGCATCTTACAAAGCCGTTGTGGATGAATTATCTAAATCGTTCGAGGGTTTTGAGGTTCAACACATCCCTCGAGAAGAAAATGAGGAAGCACATGCTCTATCAAGAATAGGCTCTATGCGGAAACAAGTTCCGGATGGTGCTTTTCTAGAGCACCTAAAAGTTCTCTCTATCGCAGGAGTTGATGAGGACTATCTGACGAAATCCGACTCACCTTTAGTAGTAGTTCTGGCTGTATTTCCCAGCTGAACAAAACCCTATCTGGATTTTCTGATAGACGGAAAATTACCCGAAGACGAAGTTCTGGGCCAGCAGATCGTCCGACGAGCAAAATACTAGACCATAATTAATGGTGAGATCTATAAGCGGAGGGTTTTGGGGTTTTCCAGCATTGTATTTCTCCGGAAGGAGTGGCAATCTTGCGAGAAATCTAAGAAGGTGAGTGTGGTCACCATGTTGCAGCCAAATCCTTAGTGGCAAAAGCTTTTCGACGCGGATTGTGTTGGCTCATAGCTAATACGGATGTTGAGAAACTGGTCAAAACATGCAGAGGCTGCCAAAAATACGCCCGCCAAGCACATGTTCCGGCTGATTAGCTGCAAACAATCCCTATTACATGCCCATTTGCGGTCTGGGGGCTTGATATGGTAGGGTCGTTTCAAACGGCAAAGTGTGGATTTAATCACATTTGTTATGGTGGATAAATTTACCAAATGGATTGAGGCTACACCCATAACAAATTGTGATGGAGCCAGAGCCAAAAAGTTCGTCGAGGACGTAATCATCAGATTCAGATATTCACACAGTATTATTACTAACAACAGGAGTAACTTTTCTATGGGATAATTAGCTAAATTCTGCGAAGAACAAGGGATCCGACTTGATATTGCATCAGTCGCACATCCACAAGTAATGGACAAGTCGAAAGAGCAAATGGTCTCATTTTACAAGGACTTCGACCTCATCTCGAGGAACCACCTCATCATGCCACGAGGGCTTGGGAGGAAGAATTACTGTCTGTGATATGGAGATTGTGTACAACTCATAATAGGTCAACCATATATACTCCTTTCTTCTTGGTCTATGGTGCAGAAGCAGTTCTTCTGATTGATTTAATTCATCAGTCTCCTAGAGTCAAAGCGTATATCAAAGAAGATGCAAAAGTGTCTCGACAAGATGATCTCGACATAGTCGAAGAAGTTCGCGTCATTGTTGAGCAGAGATCTACAACCTATCAGCATAAGTTACGCAAGTATCATAGTCAAACAATGCAAAATTGTTCTTTTAGGAAGGGTGATTTGGTTCTCTGACTCGTGCAAAAAAAGAAAGCACAAAATTTCCCCGATTTGGGAAGGACCTTTTATGATTAGCCAAGTTCTGCATAATGGGTCATATTATTTAACCGATATGAGACCAGTCAAGGAAAGACCTAATACTCGAAAGAGAAAGAGAGCTGGCGGTAGTATAGATCCGGATGAATTAGACCGTCCATGGAATATTGCACAGCTCCGTCCCTTCTATTATTAGTTATATTTCCTTGTAATCATATATGTACATGTCCAAATAGAAATAAAGTATTGGTTTCCTCATATATTATTTTTGAGAAGTTTTTTACCATCTTATTTCCAAAAGAGCATGTCATTTTCAAAAATCCCAGGATGCTTGAAATTACTTTATGCTCATGTTCATTCTGGTTATGATTTTTGAATATCTATAAAAATGTTACCTTAGGGTGTAAATCTCATTTTATGTTTATGCTTTGGTTTTTTATCTGATTGTTTAGACGCGGGCATATTCCGAGTAATGAATTGTTGGTACTGGAGGACGCTTCTATTTCCAAGTTTAAACTGGTTTAGCAATTGCGCATCGTTGACACGACAGAGTTTCCGTGCTAAAGGTTGGCCAACTCATGAAAGAAACGAGGCAGAGAGCCAGATAAAATGAAAAGTGTAAACACGAAGTGCTTAAGAAATTTTCGAGAACACACATCAAATATATACAAAAAGTGCTAAGTAGTAAAGAATTATTTATTACATACCAGCACATTTAAACACAAAATATTGTTCCTATCATTATAGACCAAATGAAAAGTTCAGGATAATGCATCAAATGTCTTATGTCGCAGATTCAGGCGGTGGTGGTGGAGACCTTGGAGCGCTAGATTCAACACCGTCACCACCTTGATCAGGAGACTCGGAAGTTTCTTCAGCTTCAACGAGGCTATCTTCTGGCTCCTGGGTAGAGGGTAGCACAACGATGGATTGGAAGAATGGCGTTGCATAGTTCGTCATCTCTGCCACGCAATAAGCATAACCAGCACAAGACTCCTGGATAGCCTTGATGTCTTGTGGCTGGCTTTCATCATCCTTGGTGGCGATGCCCTTGGTGACGCGACAGATCTGCATCTCACTGTGATGACTCATCACCTTAGTAAGGGCAGTTTGTGCAGCGGCTCGGGCATAGGGAAATCTTCCAATCCTCAATGAATTCAGAATCTCTTTCGCTCTGTCCCTCATCTCGAGCACTGACAAGTTGTTCAAGTCGTAAAGTCTAATCGACTCGCCAACCTCTTCAAGAGTTTGGCGAAAGTCGAAAAGAATATCTCTGACCGATTTGATGCGCTCGAGGCGAGGTTCGGAGGTAGAAGAATCGGAAAGATGTAGAGGATATGGGAAAGAAACAAAAATCAAAATCTGACCAAAGAAACGTCGGAAATCAAACAAAGAGTAAAGTCGGAAATGTTACCTAGCACATAGTGGTTCCACTGAGAATGATCCTCTCGGAGAATCTTTAGTTCTTCTTCCGTGGCCTAGGCTAGATCCTTCTAGATGTCGAAGTCCTTCCTCAAATCTTCAAGTTGTTTATCATGGAGGACCACCAGCTTCTTAAGCCTCTGAGTCTCCATATTGCTTGATTCCAGGATGGCGTTCACGGATTTATCCGACTTAACTTAAAGTTTCTTTAGCTCATCCCAGAGTTTAGCATTCTCCGTTTGGTAGACTTTGAAGTTCTCGGCCTCCTCCACCGTCATGCTAGACTGCTTCAGCAATTCTGCAAAGGGAAAAATATCAGTCAACAGAAATATTCGACTATGATAATAGCTATGGTTGATAGTCAGAAAAGTTTACCTTCCGCCTCATCCCTCTCAACCTGCAGCTTGGAATTATCAAGACGCAAAGCCTTAAACTCTTTGCGCTTATTGCAAATGTTCTTGAGAAAATCCTAGTTATAAGATGTAACTTTATGTAAGTTAAATACGGAATACCGTCAGACGGCTACTAAGACTCGGGCTGCAACTTTAACTAAGTCAAAATCCAGCACGAGCCTTGGGGGCTACACTATATTGTTCTTTTGAATTCTATAAGCCTTGTGTGGCGAAACTATTTTGTTGGGTGGCGTCAATATGTCAGGGGTGAGTATCGACACTATGTTGTGGCGCTTAATCTATAAATAGGCAAGATGCATGCTTGTGAAGTTATAAAATACAAGATGGTGCAAGAGGTACACCACTACGGTGGAGCTTCTTGAAGATGTCTTAGGATCATATCCTCAGAAATCTTTGAGGATCTTGCCATAGAGGCACTCCCATATATGTGATTTTTTTTTGCTCCCGAGTGTATTGATGTAGCTAGAGAAGTTATAAACTGCAAGATGGTGCGAGAGGGACACCACTACGGTGAAGCTTCTCGAAGATGTCCTAGGATCCCGTCCTCAAACATCTTCGAAGAGCTCTCCATAGAGGCACTCCAATATATTGATCTCAAGGTGCTTCTCGAAGATGTATTGAGCTAGTGTGTCTTCTTATGAAGTTTTTTCGAATTAACCCTATTTTTGTTATAATTTTGTGATTATTATTGTTTACTATGGTACATATATATGTCTATGCATAACGATGATGTTATTTTGTTTATATCCATCCTGAATTTCAAGATGTAGTGGTTACAAAACCCTTTACTTCTAGAGCATGAAATGAGCTAAACTAGCAATTATAGATGAAAGGATGGAGTTGCTAACCTTTTAGAACCCTTGGATAGATGGAGCTTCGCCAAATCTTGATAAATTGTGTGAAAAATGGGGATGAACTTGATCACAGGGATGAGTGGCCAAATCTTCTTTATATAAGTATATCAAAAACCATTACACAACATCTTCAATAGAGAAGTGACCAAATTAATAAATTTCATCACATTAAAACCAAAGTAAAGTAGTGACCAAATATCGCAAAAATTATCCCAAACTAAACCCACAAATCACTCTACTTCTATAGCATGAAATGAGCTAAACTAGCAATTAAAGATGAAAGGATGAAGTTGCTAAGATTTTAGAACCCTTGAATATATGGGGCGCCGCCAAATCTTGTGAAAAATGGGTTTGAACTCAAGCTCAGGGGGGAACAAAGAGGAGAAAGCATCTTGAAAATGGAGTATGGCTTGGGGCTAGGAGGAAGATGATATAGGCATAGTTTTAAAAACCATCACAGTTCGATGGTTTAACCAGAAAAAACCTGAACCGATGGACTCGCCGTTTTTTTAAGAGACACCGGTCAAACAGTAAAAAAAAAACAGAAATAAAATATGTTTGCGAGAGGAATCAAACTCGTGAACCTTATGCTAGGCATAAATAGTAACACGTAAAGCCGAATACCACTTGGAAACGCCATGTTTTTGTGATTACTTTTTGAAATATACATTATATATACCTTTTATGGTTATTTTGTTCCAAAATTTTCTTAAATTTTGATGAAAAATAATGGTTTTTTGTCGCCATCGAACCGATGGTCCAACTAGCAAACCAATAAACCAGTCGCCTCATCGGTTCACTGATCGGTCCGGTTTTCAAAACTATGGATATAGGAAGAACATTAGTCTTGGTTGGAGAAACCAACCAGGACTAAAGGTCCATATTTAGTCCTGGTTGGAGACACCAACCGTGATTAAAGGGTCTGGCACTGGCCTAAGCCTGTCAGAAACCCTTTAGTCCTGGTTGGTGTCCCCAACCGGGAATAGTGGTCGACATACCCTGCGGACGTTTCTAGCCATTGGAAACCGGAGCATTAGTCCCGAGCCCAAACATGACAAGGACTAATGTTATGGACGAAAGGCCTATTTTCTACTAGCGACTACTCCCTTCGTCTCAAATTAGTATTGAACAAGCAAACTTTTTATTTCTTAGGGACACCTCGTTTAAGCACCTTAATTAGATCTAACATGCTAGATTAACCTACTAACTGGATGCCTCATGTGCAATTAGCAATTAACTAGGTGGAACATGGGACCCATAGTCATGGCGCCGTCTCGGGGTGGCGTCAAGTTACATTTTGGTGTCGTGCAAGGTTGCCTTACACACATCAAAGCCTTCGCCGTGTTAGACGCACGACAAAGACTCTTTTGCCATGTAGTTGTCGTGTTTTTTTTTGGGCTTTGCCGTGTATCGACTGTTGCAAGGCAAAGAACAAAAATCCTGTAGTATCGGGACTAAATGGGCTTGCACCGGCCGTAGCCCGTTGCAACCCCTTTAGTTCCGGTTGGTATCTCCAATCGGAACTATAGGTCCCGTTTGACCCGGGACTAAAGTTGGACGTGCCCTTGCGGCATATCCCTGGCCGTTGGAATTGAGGATAATTCTCACATTAGTCCCGGGTCTAAACACAGCGGGGACTAAAGCTCGAAACGGAAGGCCCATTTTTTACTAGTGATCAGAATCCATTAATTCGGATTAGGAGTAATAAAATTTTGGATATCAGATTCATAACCACTTTGCAGATATGTTTACCAAGCCTCTTTAGATAAAGCAACTCGGAGCATTTTGTAACAATCTCAACTTAGGAAGCTTGTGATTGAGAGTATGCTGGAATACATCCTTGTACGCGTGTAACATTGTCACGTTGGCTAGAAGATAGACCTTTTCTTGTTTCTATACATCGGTGTGATGGAAGTTTGTTTGTATACATCGGTGATATAAACCGATATTTTCTTGTATCAGGTCCTAGCTGTTGTAACAACGGTGATGCAAATCTCTGGCCATATCCTAACTCCTTACAAGCCTATATAGCGACAATAAATACTGTAGTTTTTCATCGACGATACCAGATCTAGGACCTGATTGATCTAGCTGATGTCTGTGACCCTTGTGGGGGAGGCATGCATGTCCTGCTGCTGTGGTTTTACTGACAGATGCGTACGTGCGGGCGCGGCGATCTACAGGACGAAACATAATACGACTGACCGTATAACATGGTGGCCTCCGGCCTGTCCTGCTGCGCTATCTGTAGGCATGCATGGGATGGGACAGTACATATATCAAACGACGAACGGTGCACCAGTAGATCTAAAATAGCCGTGGTACTGGAGCTATAAATATAGCTGCGTGCGCTGCGTGCACAGGACTAATGGTACGATGCTGTTGGTTCATACCAGCCATGCATGTAATTTGGCGTCGTTTAACCTAAATACTTCCCGTTGAAACTCAATGAATGGCGCCATGATATACGAAGTTTATGACCATGCCTATGCTCATGAACCCTTCTGCAAATACGCTGTGCGCGTCATGCATGTAATGTGGGTTTTTTGTGTTAGCATGCATTGTCCATATTACTTCATCTGTGCTTATGAATGATGCTTTGAGACATGAAGAACTGAAGATTATTCGTGCTACATTGTTGCGTATTCTGCTGAGTTCCTGCTATCATGTTGTGTATCTTTTGTTGTTTTGTGACTTCATCTGGAGATACTTTACGTGTTTAGTTGAGACGTTTATCAAAACCATTTGGCACCACACTCCAAAAAAGCACCAAGACTACTAACTAGAGGTGACACCTGTTGGAGGAAGATAGCACAACCCCAATTGCTTGCGGTGAATCCCAAGGATAGTTTCAATCAATAGGTATACATTGGAAATAAAATAATGAGCACATGCACATGTGACACAAGAATTTACGTGGAAAAACCTTCTCAAGGTGAGAAAGAAAAAACCATGAGTGCGGACCAACCGGTCCACCAAGCTTCACTATGAGAAACCTGAATACAGAGTCTTCTCTAGAACATCTAAAAATATACAACACACTCAGCATGTTGCCCACCGGCAACGACAACAACCAATTGAGAGAAAGATTACATCAAAGAAGAGTATCTCAGTTTCTGTCTCTTTCGGTAATCAGCAAACTACTCTTAAACCGCAGATCTAAACAACACCAAACTTGGTAGACAAGATGACATACGAGTACCCAACATACATGCCAAATTTCAGGCCAGTCGGACACCATTTGCCTGTCCAAACTATTCGTCTACCAAAACTGCTCTGTGCTGAAACTGCAGCACTCCAAACTGACTAAACCACTTCCAAATCTGATGCTACACTGACTCAAATCTCAAACCAGCTAACCAGATCGAATTACTAAAAGCAAGGAACAAGCTCATCAAGTTTGGAGCCAATCCAAGCATATTTGAGCCTCCAAACACCAGCTTGAAGATAGTCCGGTCAGATATCAGAAATCTGGACAGAAATCACCTCTCCTTCTTCCTCTCTTCTCACTAGGTTGTGGTGTTTTTGTGTGTTCTCTCACCCTCTTTCTTGCTCAGCTCAGACACACTCTCACAGCGTGTCTCACACACAGCTACCAAGGGTGGCTAGGGTTTTCTTTTCTACTCCTCTCCCAAGGAGCACCTTAGCCGTTGGATACAAATATCAATCAACGGTTGAAAGGTGTTGGATTTTCACGGGCTGATGTTGGACTGCCAACACACCTCCATGTGGAGGGACATGTCCCAACAAACTCCCCCTCCCAACATCATGGAGGGTCTCACCGCCAACCGGCAGTCATGTCGGTGAGCCGATGGCATACCTCGAGCTTTCCTCTTGTCACCACCTTAGTGAACATATCAGCCCCATTGTCATCTGTGTGCACCTTCTCAATTTGCATTTGCTTGGAATTCATCACATCTCGAATCCAATGATAGCGAACATCAATATGCTTTGACCTCGAATGAAAACTTGCATTCTTACTCAGGTGAATGGCACTTTGGTTATCACAAAACATCACATACTTGTCTTGCTCAAAACCAAGCTCACAAGCCAATCGTTTCAGCCACAATAACTCCTTGCTCGCCTCAGTTACTGCGATGAACTCGGCCTCTGTTGTATTCAGTGCCACACACTTTTGCAACCTGCTTTGCCATGCCACTGCTCCCCCTGAATAGGTAATCAAATAACCTAAAGTAGGCTTCCTTCCATCAACATCTCCAGCCAAGTCTGAATCTAAATATGCAATCAACTTGGGCTCACTACCACCAAAGCAAAGCTTCATATTAGTGTTGCCCCAGAGATACCTGAAAATCCACTTCACGGCTTCCCAATGTGGTCTTCCTGGATTGGACATAAATCTTCTCACAGTACTAACTGCTTGAGCAATGCCAGACCATGTGTACACCATAGCATATATCAAACTCCCAATAGCTGAAGCATAAGGAACCTTTTGCATTTCCTTTTCCATCTCTTTAGTGGAGGAGCATTGCTTTTTACTCAACTTGAAATGAGCTGCGAGTGGATAGCTCACCTCCCTTTCCTTGTCCATCTTGAACTCGCGAAGTACCTTCTCAATATATTTCTCTTGAGACAAGTACAATTTGTTGGATTTTCTGTCTCTCAATTCTCATGCCGAGAATACACTTTGCTGGACCCAAGTGTTTCATGGCAAAACTTTTGCTGAACTCTTTCTTTAGCCTAGAAATCCTAGAGACAATCTTGCCAACAATCAACATATCATCAACATAGAGCAATAACATGATAAAATCATCACTTGAGAACCTCTGAATAAACACACAATGGTCTGAGCTACACCTCTTGTATCCTTGTTCCCCCATGACAGATTCAAACTTCATGTACCATTGTCTCGGTGCTTGTTTCAGGCCATAGAGACTTTTCTTCAATTTGCACACATAGTCTTCTTTGCCTTTAACAAGAAACCCCTCAGGCTGCTCCATATAGATTTCTTCCTCCAACTCTCCATGAAGGAAAGTTGTCTTCACATCCATTTGCTCAACCTCCAAGTTGAGACTTGCTGCCATGCCAAGGATCATTCGGATTGATGTCATCTTCAATACCGGAGAAAATATTTCATCAAAGTCAATACCTTTTCTCTGGCTGAATCCTTTTACAACTAGACTGGTCTTATACCTTGGATGTGATGTGTGCTCTTCTTGCCTGATTCTGTAGACCCACTTGTTCTTTAGAACTTTCTTGCCCTTGGGCAACTTCACCAGCTCATAAGTATGATTCTTATGCACGGAATCCATCTCTTCTTGCATAGCCTTATTCCACTCCTTGTTCTCATCTTTCATTGTCTCTTGAAAGAACTTAGGTTCTAAACCATCAGACAATAACACCACATATTGATCTGAATCGTACCTAGTGGAAGTAACATGGCCTCGGCTGGACCGTCTGAGTGGAGTAGATGGTGGACTATTTGGTTCAGGTGCTTGCTGATCATGATCATCTTCTTCAGCATCATACTATTGCTGCTTGGGAGCATCCTCACCTGTACCACTATGTACATCATCTTGCACATCTTCTACATCATCATTTTTAGCCTCTTGTTGAGCTGAATCTGCAGGAACTGGGCCAGAATCAGATCTGTCTTGCTACTGATTTCTAGTAGAAACATGTACCGGAACTTGCACCGGAACCTGCACCTTTGTCTTCACAATATCCTCAATTGTTTGGTCTTCAACAAACACAACATCACAGCTTCTCACAACCTTTCTTGTTATGTGATCATACAACTTATAGCCGAACTAATCACCTCCATAGCTAAGAAATATACACTATCGTGTCTTTGAATCAAGCTTTGAGCTTTCATCTTGAGGGATATGAACAAAGGCCTTTCACCCAAAAACCTTCAGGTGCTCATATGAGACGTCCTTGTCATACAAGACCCTGTTTGGAACATCTCCCTGCAATAGATAACTTGGTGAGAGATTAATAAGATAAACTGCAGTCGACAAAGTCTCACCCCAATAATGTTTAGGCAGCTTTACACTCGATAGCAAGCATCTAACTCTCTCAACAATTGTCTTTTTCATCCTCTTAGCAAGACCATTCAGTTGTGGTGTCTTCGGAGGAGTAAATTGGTGCCTGATTCCCTGCTCCTTGCAATAGGAATCAAATGGGCCAATATACTCTCCCCCATTATCAGTGTGAATGAACTTGATCTTCTTCTCAGTTTCTCTCTCAACTGAGACTTGGGATTGCTTGAATACACTTAGTACTTGATGTTTTTTCTTCAAAACATAGACCCAAACCTTCCTGGAATAGTCATCAATAAATGTGACAAAGTACTTTGCTCCACCCATAGACCTCACCGACATTTTGCAAACATTGAAATGTATCAAGTCCAGTACCTCGGGCTTCTTGTGAGGAGGTTGACTCTTGAACGCAACTCTGTGTTGCTTCCCCGCTAGACAATCTGAACATTTCTTGATGTGAACACCTTTCACACCCTTCAATAGATTTTTCTTCACTAGCGCTGTCATCCCCTTCTCACTCATGTGCCCAAGTCTCTTGTGCCATTAGGCACACACATCCTATTTTTGCAATGCATTGACACAAGCAGCAGAAAGCTTAGCATGAACATGATACAAAACTGAAACCATGTTACCTTTTGCAACAACCAGGTTCCCTTTGGTGAGCTTGTACTGTGAATTTTCAAATTTGCTCAAGTACCCATCTCCATCAAGCAATCCAACCGAGATAATGTTGAGCCAAAGGGCCTCAACATGCCTCACCGACTTGAGGACTAGTGTCGTACCATTTTTAGTCTCTAAGTGCACATCTACTCTTCCAATGATTTTTGCTCTGTCATTGTTTTCCATCTTCACAACACCAAAATCACCTGCTGTGTAGTTGGTGAAGAGCTCTCTGCAAGATGTAGCATGTATGGTAGCACCGCTGTCCGGAATCCAAGTCATCTCATCACCATCTGCAAGGCTGATGGTATCATCAAAAACTACAGTGATCCTCTCCTCCATGGTGGAAATACTGCTGCCATCATGTTCTTCATGCATGAGAAACATAATCTCCTCAACCGCAGCAATCCGGCCTCCATCACTATCACTATCACTGTCGGTCTGTTTCTGAACTTTCTTCTTTTTCTTTTTTTGTCTTTCTTCCATTGTTCACAATGCCACTTGATGTGGCCCTTCTCATGGCAGTGATGGCATATAATACCAGCATACTTGTCTTCGCCTCTTGATTTCCTTCTACTTCTTTATCCTCCCTTACTCGGACCTTTGATTTTGCTTCTTCCCCGTAACTCGGTCATTAATATTTTAGAATGTGAGGAAGAACCATCCTTATCAGCAATTTTTCTAGACTCTTCATTTAGTATCTTGGTCTTCACAAGGTTCCAAGTGACTACTCCATTAGGTGCTGAATTGCACACGGTGACCTTAAAGGTCTCCCAAGTGTCCGGTAATGAGCCAAGTAGCATCAAGGCTCTAACTTCATCTTCAAATGTGATTCCCATTGAAGATAGCTGATTTATAATGCCCTGAAATTCATTCACATGATCTGCAATTGGAGTGCCCCCTTGTACCTCAAACGCATCAATTTTTTGATCAAGAACATCTTGTTGGTACCTTCTTTGCAGGCATACAATTCCTCCAATTTCTGCCATAAGGTACGTGCATGTGACTCATCAATGATATGGTTCAAAACATTATCATCCATCTATTGTCGGATGAACCTATAAGGTTGGAGATGAAATACCTCACAATGATCTTCTTGCATATCACTAGGCATCTCAGTGGAGAACACCGACTTCCAGTAATCCTTCACATATAACAAGTCCTTCATCTTGCTCTTCCATGCTTGATAATTTGTACCATTCAAAGAGATCATTCTGTTGGTATTCACTTCCATCTTTCACCATAAGCAAATGCACTCAGCACAAAACAAACCTTGCTCTGAACTGACCAGGAACTGAACCTCAGCTCTGATACCACTTTGTTGGGGGAAGATAGCACAACCCCCACTGCTTGCGGTGAACCCCGAGGAAAGTTTCAATCAACAGATATGCAGCGAAAATAAAACAATAAGCACATGCACAGGTGACACAAGGATTTATGTGGAAAAACCTTCTCAAGGTGAGAAGGAAAAAACCACGGGTGCAGACCAACCGGTCCACCGAGCTTCACTATGAGCAATATGGGTACAGAGTCTTCTCTAGAACATCTAGAGATATACAACACACTCAGCATGTTGCCTACCGGCAACAATAACAACAACCACTCGAGAGAAAGATTAGAACAAAGTAGAGTATCTTAGTTTCTGTCTCCTTCAGTAATCAGCAAACTGCTCTTAAACCGCAGATTCAAACAACACCAAAATTGGTAGACAAGCTGGCATACGAGTACCCAACATACATGCCAAATTTCAGGCCAGTCGGATACCGTTTGCCTGCCCAAATTGTTCGTCTACCAAAACTGCTCTGTGCTGAAACTGCAGCAGTTCGAACTGACTAAACCGCTCAAATCTGATGCTACACTGACTCAAATCTCAAACCAGCTAACCAGATGGAAGTACTCAAAGTAAGGAACAAGCTCACTAAGTTTGGAGCAAATCCAAGCACGTTTGAGCCTTCAAACACCAGTTTGAAGATAGACCGGTTAGATCTCAAAAATCTGGACAGAAATCACCTCTCCTTCTTCTTCCTCTCTTCTCACTAGTTTGTGGTGTTTTTGTGTGTTCTCTCACCCTCTCTCTTGCTCATCTTACACACATTCTCACAGCGTGTCTCACACACAGCCACCATTGGTGGCTAGGGTTTTCTTTTCTACTTTTCTCCCAAGGAGCACCTCTGCCGTTGGATAAGAACATCGATCAACGGTTAAAACGTGTTAGATTTTCACGGGCTGATGTTGGACTGCCAACACACCTCCATGTGGAGGGACATGACATACTCAAGTTGTTGATCAATTAAAGAGTAGTTAGATTTTCTTTCATAAGCTTTTCCCATCCGTACACAGTGAAACATATATACTCATGTTACCATCAGAAACCTCCATCCTAGCGACTTACACTGATCACCTATTAAGCTTTACCTTACCATACGTACTCCGTCCATCGATCAACACTCTTCTGTCTTTAATTGTGGATCCAACAATCGCAAGTTGACAGACCCCAATGGCTCACTGATTCATGGATGCCAAAAACAAGGAGAAACACCCGCGCCCACACTAGCTAGGTAGCTGAGCGAGCGAGTGACAACCTGGTTTATTTATGGCATGTTGCGCCTAGTTGGTCGTCTGGCCAAAGCTCTCTGATCTGATGTGAGTGACACACCTGACAAGCTGTACCGTTTCTAATCGCGCCAACATTGCGAGCTTTGATGGCTCCGCTTTGGCACCGCATAGGCGCATGCATATGTACTCCCTCCGTTTTAAAATATAAGATGTTTTAGCTTTGTGAAGCAAATGTATCTAGACTACTTTTAGTATGTAGGTTCACTCAAATTGAGAGCGAATCTACACACTAAAACAAGTCTAGATACGTTTTTTCACAAATCTAAAACATCTTATATTTTGAAATGGAGGGAGTAGGTTTTTACATAAATTCATCTCCACCGGACCCTGGCCCGTATGTAATTAGACCTGCAGCAAGGCAGCAAATCAAATGTTTCTTGGCACTTTCTTCTTCCATTCATATATTACTACAACCAATACGTAAGGTGAGCAAAAAAAATTAAACTACAATTTAGCAAATGAACTAAGTGGCAGTTTGGTGAGATCTGACTTGACACCCTATACCAAAACACATTTTATTTCAGTTGGATGATTGTTTTGGTTTTCTGTCGTGTACAGTAGGAGTACTTGCATATATAGTGCGACTGCATGTGGAGGAGTAGCATTATTCGTTGCCGTGGCACTTTTGAATGTCTTCTCCACATCGAGTATACTACCACGTGTGGCAAACGAAAATCAATGGCTCCATGTTCTACCATGCATAGTACAAGCCCCAAGAAATAGACAAGCAGTACATGATTAGTGTTGCATTACTAAACGTTCCTATACTTAATTACTCCAGAAGACTAAACTTGCCCTGCTAATCATTGAAAATGGTCCCCGGAAGAAAGCCCTAGATGCATCAATCAAGCACAGGCCAGGGACACAGGGAGCTAAACACACACTAGTAGAAAGTGCCATGCGTCCCGGTTGGTAAGGGGCATTAGTCCCGGTTGCCCAACCGGGACGGGGTAATCGGGACTAAAGCCCTAACCTTTAGTTCCGGTTGCCCCACCAACCGGGACAAATGGGTGTACACGTGGCAGCGGCAGAGAGCGAGGGGGGTGGAGCAACCGTCCGGTTCGTAACACGAACCGAAATAAATAGCCTTCTGCCGCGGCAGAGATTTGGCACATTTCTCTGCCGCGGCAGAGAATTCATTTTGGCAACTTTTGTTGCCGCGGCAACATTTTGGCCATTTTTTGTGCCGCGGCAGAGAATTCATTTAGGTTGATTTATTGTTTATTTAGTGTTTTGCACTCATTAATGAAGGAACCATTATATTACATAAGATCATCATGACAATATTACATTCGATACACGGATCGAGTTCATGCACTACATACAAAAGTTGCTCTTTGTATAATCCCTATTGTCTATATACAGCCAAATAGTATTCCCCTTTTGGGTCTAGGACTTCTGCATTCAAGAATCCCGCCAATTCCTCCTGAATTGCTCGTACGCGATCCTTTGGCAGAAGACCGTCCCGTAGACGTTCGATCTGATTTAAAAAAGGAGTCAGCCTATATGAATGAAACTAAACACAATTTGATTGTAATTAAAAACTATAGAAATTATTTACGTACGTGGAGTTGCTCTAAATTTCTGCCCTTCTCATCGCACGTCTGCCGGATGAACTCGCAAACATAGTATCCACATAGATTGTTACCTGGTCCCTACGTCAGACACTTTACGAGAACATAGTTCAATCAAAATAATAATCAAGCATGATAATAACTGTATCAAAACTAGAATCAAAGAGATGCACGGATATAGCTAGTGGTGCTTACATCTAGTGCTTCAAATGTAAGCTCCTCTTTCCAAACACCCCTAGCCTTTTTGGTGAACCTTTTCCAAGCGCTGCCCGGCGAAGAAAACGATTTAAAATAAGTTATTAATTACTTGATATCATAAAATTCACGAACGTTGCCAATATAGCGCCGTAATGATTAGAATTACCGCTGGAGAAGTATCTGCATGTCCTTCCACGTCCCAAGGGGTTTATGTTTCGAGTCCATGACTAGTACACGCTCTTTGTCAAGTTGAATGATTAACAGAATATAGTGGTAGCTGCGAATGCATAACTAATAA
The DNA here is from genome assembly GCA_023614405.1 of Avena insularis. Taxonomy (NCBI): domain Eukaryota; kingdom Viridiplantae; phylum Streptophyta; class Magnoliopsida; order Poales; family Poaceae; genus Avena; species Avena insularis. The sequence goes on along the minus strand of CM042697.1, from coordinate 130,237,903 downwards.
ATTATATACTTAACATCGAGTAAGCGAAATAGAAAGTGTATACAAGACAATAACACTCACTCGAAGTTGTAAGAAAATAGTATTTCCCTTCTGGTTTCTTGAAACCTTAACGCGTGTACTATATTATCCTCAGTATCCTAGGGGTTTGTTTTGAGATTAGCTTGATGAACCCAATATGGGTCAATGAAGTCAATGTCATAGATTTGTCCTCTGCTGCATTCGAGAATCTTCATTCTGCATATTACAGTATGATTATATACATGCAATAAACAAGCTGAGATAGCTGGAGACTAAATTAATTACAGAATTAGTACTTACAGACAATAGGCACTGATGATCGATTTGTCCAAGGCGTCTTGATTGAATAATTGAAATAGTTAATCAAATTCAATGGATATCATGTCATCTATATCTTTCCCATAATGTTTTTTTGTAACCTTCAGCACTATCCAGTTAGCCCCGGCCTTTGTGGCATGCAAGTACTAGTTATGCAATCTTCGCATTTTTGTTGGAAGATTATTTACCTCCTCAGGTTTGACGAGAGGTTTGCCGTACTGGTATTTGTATGCTACTTCACTCACGGGGAAGTACTCTAACTGGGATAAGTACTGGGCAATACTCATACCTTGAGCAGCGGCTTTCTCCAGACAGTAACTACCTCTAGATCATACTGCTCTTTGGCCCCATATTTTCTCGACCCCACATTGGTTTGGGAAATCACCTTGAGAGGGGCGCAAGACTGTTTTGCTTGTTCTCCGAGCTGGGCAACAGATTTCTCGCTTGCATCAGTACTGCTCTTCGAGGCTTTTTGTGCCGCATGTGACTTAAGAATAGAATGCTCATAGTCTGATGACAGCTTTGGCTCGGGTTGATGAAGAGACTTTAGCATTTTCAACACTTTGCCTTTTTCTTCTTTGGTGCTGGGGAACTCTGGCTCTTTCGGCCGCCTCAACTTAGCGAAAAACACTCAAGCTTCCGATCAACGATCGCTACGCCTCCTCTTCAGTACAGTCATAAGCTCTCTTGGGAGGAACCTTTGGTACTTTTGGAAGAGGCTCTTGTTTACGTTTCGGCGATCGCTTACCAAGACGCAGAGTAGCGGTACGCTTACGCTTTTTATCCTAAGGCGCCGGCGATGGCTCCCGCGGCGATGGCTGTGCCGGAGATTGGTGAGGCGACGGAACCGGGTGAGGCGACGAAGACGGCTGCCGCGACGGCGACGACCTCGCTGGAGACGGGTGAGGCGGCGGTGAAGATGGCCTTGGCGTGTGATTTCGAAGCACGTACATTCCTTTGGCCATAGAATGGTGACGTTTTTTGCCCTCTGGAACCAGACGATAGTGGTAAGTCAAGCTTCAAAACTTCAAAGGTGCGCATGATTTCATCCACCCCGACAATAGCGTAGCCCTCTGGAACCAGACGATAGTGGTAAGTTGGTGTGGGTCCAATTGGTAAGGCATAGCCGACCGCCACCTTCATTGATATGTTCACAACTTTGACATGTAGCTCGCAGTGTGTCATCTCTGTGATATCATCCACTGGGTAGCCAACAGGAGCCATCGTCGGTGCACCATCGACATCGCCATTGTCATCACCCGGGACCTCGGTGGAAGCCACACTGCTTTTTCGATTATTCGATAGGCCGGTAGCATCGAATGCAGTGTGCTGCTAAGATGGGCCGGTAGTACTTTGCTCTTTAAGTGCGTTAATTTCATCTTGTTGTTCCTTTATTCGTTCTTTCTGAATATTTGCTTCAACTTCCGCCCTGTCCTTTCTCCTCTGACGGCTTCTATCAGGATATTTCTTCCTCTCTTCGGGAAACCCAGTCCTCCATGGTTTGGAGCCACTTGTGCCTCGTGTTCGTCCATCATGTTCCTTATTTCCAAGGGCGAGTGTGAGCTCATCATTCTCTCTATCAGGAATGAAGTCCCCATCTTTAACTTCCTTTACTGCTTTTCTCATCTTCTTGATTGGCAAGGGGTCTTCTTTATGTCGTATATTATATATACACTTCCCTTCCGAGTCCAACGTGCCCCCATGCCCGTAAAACCAATTCCTTGCACGTCCTACCCAATCGTCTGTCTTTGGGGTGATCTTTTTAGCACGCAGTTCATTCTCAAGTTTCTCCCACTTAGGAATGCCAGCCCTGTAGCCACCTTGCTCCATAGTATGGTGATACTTCTTGTTAGCAGCATTCAGCTTATTCGTTGCAGACATTTTCTTAGCTTTTTCTGATGTCTTGTATTCCACAAACTCAGCCCAGAATGGTTTTATCTTCTCAAACTGAATATTCTTGAAATCGGGAGTCTTCTTTTTCACGACATAGTCAAGGTGCAATCTTTTCTTCCAGTTGGTGAAACACTGGGCCATCTTCTTCAAAGCCCACTCCCTGACCTTAGCCTCCATGGCTCTCCCATGTTCTAAGGCGTCCTCAACTAGATCCTCCGCATTTGGGTCCAGCTCTATCTTTGGTAGTTTGAAATTAACCATGAGCCTCTTCCATAGTAAATCTTTGGCGTGGTTAGGGACAAATAAACATGTTCCCTCTTCTTTCGCATCAGCAGGCCTATTCCAATTTCGAATGGTGATCGGGATTAAGTCCCTAACGATTACTCCGCATTGTGCCACAAATTTGTTTGCGACAACTTCGGGAGCCGTCGGTTTGCCGTCTTCAGCGACATCTTCGATCCTGAACCTCTCATGGTCTTGCAACTTTTTGGTTGGGCCTCGTCTGCTCTTTTCAGTAGATTTGTTTGATCCGGAGGGATAAAATAAGAAAGATCGTTATTACTATTTCTATATAGATAGCAGATGATTAATTATATTACATGCACCTCGCCAGAGCGGTCGTCTTCTCGATTACACAAGGCATCGCCTTCTCCCTCGCGGAAGGCAACACCTTCAACCTCAAACAAGTCGTCTATTCCGGCAAAAAGAGGATCACCCTCACCGGAGTTGTTCAGAAACGTTGATACATCTAAATTTTCTTCCCCGCGGATCACACCTTGGATCAACTCTTCCTTTTCTTCGTCTATGACGTGTGGGTCCATATTTTCTGCATAGGTGGAAAAACGAATAAGTCGAAGTGGCTAAGGGAGAAAGTTAGATACGGTGTTGAGAGATATAAACCCTAATTCAGAGAAACCCTAATATATACATACACAATAATAAAAATGAAGAGAAACCCTAAACCGACATGCACCTAAGAGGGGAACATGAGTATAAGGCTACAAAAGGGAAACTATCCAGCAGATAGGTAACACTAGATACTAACAAAATACCATATTGGAATCGATTTAAGAGGGTTTGGAATGCCTTGGCGAAGGCACATCATCGAACCCACATGCACCTAAGGGGTATTAATGATTCCTTATCTAAGATAGGGTTTTTAAGTTGCTTGACAATGTGAATCGGGTCTGGGGCTACCCACAGTGACTGACCAGTGGGGCTGAAGACCAATAATACCAAACTAATTAATAAACCTAATAATACCTAACTAATAATAAACCTAATAATCCAAACACCGAAAAGAAAGGGAAACAATCAACACATGGCATCGATGCAATTATCAAGCAAGTATGATGATATGAAAAGTTAATTTGCATTGGAATGTAACCCTAACACATGCTCGACAATTTAATCGGGGTTCTGAGGGGTGAAAACCCTAACTCGGGGAAACTCCGGAACATATGAGAGGGGTGCATTTGTTCTTCTAATTATACTTCTCATTTAAGTTGTTGAAGAATGCATGATTATATTTTAAATAGATAGGTTTCATTTTTCTGAACAATTTGATATATTATTTGTATTTTTTTGACTTATAAATAAAAAGATATTGAATTTACAAGTTTATATCAATTTCTGGAATTATTAAATCATTTAAAATTGAATTACTGTGTCAATATGACATTAGCAAAGGGTTGGTTTTTTTTACCCAGACAGAACCTAGCCACTATGACTGACTGCTGGGCCCTAGGCCACATCAGCAAGCCACCGTGGTGGTCAAAGGTCAGCGGGCCCGTGGGCCGTCGGACGTCGGGGGTGACATCATCTCGCGGGCCACCGTCGGGGTGGTCACCGGGACTACCGTGAGGCGAGAGGCTGAGGCGCAGGCTAGGCTTGTTCGAAGGAGCGCGTCGAGGTAAGCAACAAAGTGGCGGCGCCGCTCGAAGAAGGTCACCGGAGCTGGGCGCATGGCGGGCAGCGGCGGCGGTGCTTGCAGGGACACGACGCGTGGCGGCTACAACAAGCAAGCAGGCAAACGGGGGGCACTGGGAGGTGCAGAGGCTCACCGCGCGTTAGAGAGAGGGCGATGCAGGGAGCAAGATAGTGGCGGTGCCGCTCCTTCTTGGTCACCGGAGCGTCGCCTCCATCGAGCTCGAGCGCTGCAGCGTCGAAGTAGTCGGGCGCATTTAACGGAGGCGGTGGTGGCGGGCGGAGCCTTGGCGGCGAAGCTGGGAGCCCGGCGTCGAGGGGTTCTGTCTGTGCGTCGGTGAGAAGCAGAGAAGTGAGATGGGGAAGAAGAGGAGGCGCGTCAGTTATAACCAAAGGACCTTTAGTCCCGGTTGGTGGCTCCAAGGGACTAAATCATCGTCATTGGAGCCACCAACCGGGACATATACTCCAATTTTTTCAGCAGACCAAGGGTTGGCGCGCGCAGGGGTCTTTAGTCCCAGTTGGTGGCCCCAACCGGGACATATGACCCTGTTTTCAAATTTTTTCAGGAATTTTCTCTCTGTTCCCGCCTTATTTTTTATTTTGGGGTTTAAATTTGTAATGTTTTTTAAATGATAATTACTTTGGATTTAGAAAAACTTTAAACATAAAAAGTGTTTGAATTTGAATAACTAATTCGAAACCATTTTCTGTTTTTAAAAATAATTAATGTAACCATTTAAACTATGAACCATTTAAAATTAAAAATGAATTAACTTATATTTTTTGAATATTAATTTGGAATTTAGAAAAACTTTAAAAATAAAAAGTGTTTGGATTTGAATAACTAATTCAAAACCATTTTCTATTTTTAAAAAATAATTAATGTAACCATTTAAAATATGAACCATTTAATATTGAAAATTAATTAACTTATATTTTTTGAATATTAATTTGGAATTTAGAAAAACTTTAAACATAAAAAGTGTTTGAATTTGAATAATAATTCAAAACCATTTTCTGTTTTTAAAAATAATTAATGTAACAATTTAAACTATGAACCATTTAAAATTAAAAATGAATTAACTTATATTTTTTGAATATTAATTTGGAATCTAGAAAAACTTTAAACATAAAAAGTGTTTGGATTTGAATAACTAATTCAAAACCATTTTCTATTTTTAAAAAATAATTAATGTAACCATTTAAAATATGAACCATTTAAAATTAAAAATGAATTAACTTATATTTTTTGAATATTAATTTGGAATTTAGAAAAACTTTAAACATAAAAAGTGTTTGAATTTGAATAATAATTCAAAACCATTTTCTGTTTTTAAAAATAATTAATGTAACCATTTAAACTATGAACCATTTAAAATTAAAAATGAATTAACTTATATTTTTTGAATATTAATTTGGAATTTAGAAAAACTTTAAACATAAAAAGTGTTTGGATTTGAATAAATAATTCAAAACCATTTTCTGTTTTAAAAAATAATTAATGTAACCATTTAAAATATAAACCATTTACAATTAAAAATGAATTAACTTATATTTTTTTAATAATAATTTGGAATTTAGAAAAACTTTAAACATAAAAAGTACGGAAAATAATGGGCGGAAAGAAAATTTGATCAGGATAGAACTGGAATTAAAGTACATAACGCAACTAACACAAAGTTACATAGAAGAACTGAAAATTAAGATACATGGCCAGATTAAGCCACAATCGGCCGAACTTGTTTTGCAATGTTGGAATGATTCAGTCATGCTCCTGCCTACACACGTAATACTCGCCCTTTGTAGTCGTACTTCGCCATGACCATCGTCATTATCATCGCGGGTCGCCGTAGTTGAACCTTGAAGGCTGAGTACGAGTGGGCTAGACTTGAGGGTAGCGCAGGCAGGGACTAGAGTCGACGGTCGTGACGTAGGCCATGACGCTCGGAGGAGGTGGGCCGTCCTCCTCGTGCCTGGCGAGCTCCCTCTCACGCCGATCCACGAAGAAGGCTTCCCAAGTCGGGAAATAGTCGAGATGCCATCTGGGATTCCTCCTTTGCCGCAAGGTGAGCTCAAGTAGTGGTTCGTGATGGCCATCCGACGCCACACCTAGAGGGACAGGAGAACTGCACGCCTCCGGCGCCGACATCCAGCGGGACACAGATGGCGGCGGGCAGGGGTAGTTCGAGTCGCAAAGCGCCTCCGCCTCCCTAGGAGTTAGTGCTACGGTGGAAGTCATGGGAAAGAGTGACGAGGTTGCAGATATGAGTCTAGAGATGTGCAATGACAATGGAGGCCAACCCTACATATATATAGTGAGAAATGGCAGGAAGATAACTGGAGAGAAGAACTGGCAGGAAGAACCGGAGGTAAAAACTGGCGGGAAAAAATGGCGGAAAAAACCGGACCTACTTCCTGTTGATTCGGCAAACATTTGTCCTTTTTACCCGGGATAGACGAAAAGGTTTGAGATATCTCGGTTGTGAGATAGTCCATGTAAGGTGGTCTAGTATTTTAAGAAAATGGGATGGTATCATTCTGAAATGGTATTTTGGTGGTTACTTCACAAAACGGCCCGTTTTTTGCGCTCGGAAAATGGAAAAAGGATTTTCCGTGCGACAAAAAGGAAAACTTCCTCCTGCAACATTGTTCTCTATAACAATGTCCACACACATGCATAATATGGGCACAACATCACAAACTATGCCATGATTTAGCACATAACATCGATCATTTGGACTGAAAGCCATGAAACCTCGAACATGATGGGTCATTTTGTGAAGGTTTTTTCGAAACATGATCAATATACCAAGTCTGGTATTTTTCCTTTCAACTATGTAACATAATATGACACCACGCGAAGGATTTTCGTTGTTCGGATTTTTTTTAATTTATTATGCCCGTTTTGAATTATCTGAATTTCTAACTATGGTCGAACCGGTGTGCATGAAGATAGGGGACGAGTATCGTTAGAAATTGCATTGGATCTCTGAAGAAACCACATATTGCGAGTCTAAAAATGATTTTTTCAAAAAATCACGGGCGATAGATCATGTACCTGTAGTACAAACCGGACCCACTTCCTACCGATTCGGCAGACATTTGTCCTTTTTACCCGGGATGGACGAAAAGGTTTGAGATATCCTGGTTGGGAGATAGTCCATGTAAGGTGGTCTAGTATTTTAGGAAAATGGGACTGTAGCATTCTGAAACGGCATTTTGGTGGTTACTTCACAAAACGACCCGTTTTTGCGGAGAAAATGGAAAAGGGATTTTCCGTGCGACAAAAAGGAAAACTTCCTCCTGCAACATTGTTCTCCATACCCATGTCCACACACATGCATAATATGGCCACAACATCACAAACTATGCCGTGATTCAGCACATAACATCGGTCATTTGGACTGAAAGCCATGAAACCTCGAACATGATAGGTCATTTTGTGAAGGTTTTTTTGAAACATGATCAATATACCAAGTCTGGTATTTTTCCTTTCAACTATGTAACATAATATGACACCACACGAAGGATTTTCATTGCTCGGATTTTTTTGAATTTATTATGCCCGTTTTGAATTTCTAACTATGGTCGAACCGGTGTGCATGAAGATAGGGGACGAGCATCGTTAGAACTTGCATTGGATATCTGAAGAAACCACATATTTCGAGTCTAAAAATGATTTTTTCAAAAAATCACGGGCGATAGATCATGTACCTGTAGTACAAACCGGACCCACTTCCTACCGATTCGGCAGACATTTGTCCTTTTTACCCGGGATGGACGAAAAGGTTTGAGATGTCCTGGTTGGGAGATAGTCCATGTAAGGTGGTCTAGTATTTTATGAAAATGGGACGGTAGCATTCTGAAACGGCATTTTGGTGGTTACTTCACAAAACGACCGCTTTTGCGCCGGAAAATGGAAAAGGGCTTTTCCGTGTGACAAAAAGGAAAACTTCCTCCTGCAACATTGTTCTCCATACCAATGTCCACACACATGCATAATATGGGCACAACATCACAAACTATGCCGTGATTCAGCACATAACATCGGTCATTTGGACCGAAAGCCATGAAACCTCGAACATGATAGGTCATTTTGTGAAGGTTTTTTCGAAACATGATCAATATACAAAGTATGGTATTTTTCCTTTCAACTATGTAACATAATATGACACCACGCGAAGGATTTTCATTGTTCGGATTGTTCTAAAAATGGGACGGTAGCATTCTGAAACAGGATTTTCATTGTCGACACCACGCGGAGGGATTTTGGCAGGCTGGGCCAGGCAACGCTAATGATAGGGGTGAGTGTCGACATTATGTCGTGCGGCGTGTACCTTGTCCCGGATGGTGTCACCAACCGGGACTAAAGATGAACCTGTAGTCCCGGTTGGAGACACCAACTGGGACAAAACACGAGTCAGCACTAATAATAGGGGTGAGTGTCGACATTATTTCGTAAGTGTCGACACTATGCCGAGCTGCTTGTACTATAAATAGGCATCCTTGCGAGTCCAGTTCTCCAGCCAGTTTGAGGCATCTCCAAGATGGTTTTCGAGAGCAGGGACACCACTACGGCCAGTTTCAGGGAGATGCCGACGGAGCCCAGTCCTCCGGCATCTTCGAGAAACTGGTCATAGAGGCACTCCCTAATATGTGAAATTAGTTAGCTCTGAGGCGTATTGATCTAGTTAGAGAAGTTACAAGCTGCAAGATGGTTTTCGAGAGCAGGGACACCACTACGGCCAGTTTCAGGGAGATGCCGACGGAGCCCATGAAGGGTTTCGCAGCATAGTAAATCAAAATTTTCTACGGAAGCAAACAGAGGGAAAGCCAAGATATAATCTAGGAGATGCAAACAACGAGAGAGATTGGATTAGATCTTCATACCCTTGAAGATTCGCACAGTAAACGCTGCGTTAAACGTGGGTGATGTAGTCGACTCGCTTCTCCTCCTCGCGATCCGATCCGATCTAGCACCACAAGTGGCGGTGCCTCCGTGAGATGCACACGCAGCAGACTGACGCCTCCTCCTTCCTTGGACCAGCAAGTATGGTGGAGAGATGGATTGGATCTACAACACGACGGCAGTGTATATGGTGGAGAATTTACGCAGGCTTCGCCTACAAACAATCGGGAGGGAGAGAGGAGGGCGAGGGCTACTAGGGTTTGGAGGAAGGTGTGTCGGGGGGGGGCGACCAGCCCTCTATATATAGAGGGGGGTGCGCCAGCCCTGCCCATCCTCCAAGCCTATCTCTAGTTTAAACGATTTAAACTTTCCCTTATCTAGAAACCCTATCTCTAGTTTAAACGAGTTTAAACTTATCTAGGATCGGCTGGGCCCTATGGGGCCTTGTGCCCTGGCCCAATGCGCCAAGACACTCCCTCATAGGCCCATGCCCCTCCCGGAAGGTGGGACCACGTTGGCCCCTTCCGAAGGTTCTAGAAGCTTGACAATACCGATTAACCGGAACAATTCGAACTCCAAAACTGACCGCCTTTATATGAATCTTATTCTCGGACCATTCCGAACCTCTCGTGATGTCCCGGATCCCATCCGAGACTCGAACAAAAATTCATAAACCAAGTATCCAATCTATCCTAGCGCCGAGACACGTTATGTGTGACCTCGGGTTCGAGAATATGCATATGATCTTCTATCAATAATCAACAGCTGGGTCTGCACCCATATTGACTCCCACACATTCATCGATGATCATATCGATGAACCACGATGCCAGGATTCAATCAATCCCATATATATATATTCCCTTCGTCTCGCGATATTTTACTTGTTCGAGATTCGATCGCTTGCATCGCCATACCTAGTTCAATCTCGCTCACAACAAGTACTTTACTCGTTCCGTAATCCGATATCACTTTGTGATTAACTCCTTAACCACATGCTTGCAAGCGTGTTGATATCGACACCGAAAGTGGGCCTGAAGTATATCTCTCCGACTTGGGAGGGACAAATTCCATCTCGATACATACAACCCAATACTTTCCAATCACCGAGAGACACCTTTATGATCACCCTCTCATAGGATGACGCTTGATGACCTCAAAGCTTTCTTCCGTACTGTGGAGTTGCATTATCTCATGGTCTAAGGAATACAATATTTGACATAGGAAAAGCTTCGCAAAGATGAACACGATGAAACGATCTAATTGCTTTGCTTAGTTTGGGTCTGTCCATCACATCATTCTCCCAATTATATGATCTCATTATCAATTGACAACTCATGTCTATGGTTAGGAAACCTTAACCATCATTGATCAATGAGCTAGTCCATAGAGGCGTACTAGGGACACGGTGTTGTTCACAAACCACACAAGTATTAATGTTTCCGCTTAATACAATTCTAGCATGGAATATAAACTTTATCATGAACAAGAATTATAATAATAACATCTTTATTATTGCCTCTAGGGCATAATTCCAACAGCCCAGTCCTCCGGCATCTCCGAGAAACTGGTCGTAGAGGCACTCCCTAATATGTGAAATTAGTTAGCTCCCAGGTGTATTGATCTAGTTAGAGAAGTTACAAGATGCAAGATGGTTTTCGAGAGCAGGGACACCACTACGACCAGTTTCAGGGAGATGCCACCGGATCCCAGTCCCCCGGCATCTCCAAGAAACTGGTCATAGAGGCACTCCCTAATATGTGACCGCGCGCGTTTGGAGATCAGATCTTAATGGTAAGTACGAATCGGGACAACTTCTTCATAGTACCGGTCTAGCCACAAAACGGGACTAACACTCAAGACATTTATTAATATTAAAAACTGAGACTACAAAACCGGGACTAAAGGCCCCCCTATATATAGTCTCAGTCAAGCCACAAACCGCGAAAGATATCCTTCGGTCAAGCCATAAAGCGCGAAAGACATGAACTAGAGTTACATAATATGAGCATGAACTTCTTGGCATATGTCCTTCCTTATGATCGCTTCAGACGTAACCATGGAGCATCTTCTTTACTTAACGGAATGCTTGGGCCGGCCACTGTGAAGGGCGGAATTTCATCAAACTTATTATAATCTTCTGACATGTCTGTCTTGTCCTCGATTCCCACGATGTTTCTTTTTCCTGAAAGAACTATGTGACGCTTTGGCTCATCATATGATGTATTCGTTTGCATATTTTTTTTCTTTCGTCCGAGGACATGTCCTTCACATAGAAAACCTGAGACACATCATTGGCTAGGACGAATGGTTCATCTCTATAACCAAGATTGTTGAGATCCACTTGTCATTCCGCATAACCGGTATATCTTTACCCTTCCCCATTCAGGTTGACCCATTTGCGGTAAATAAAGGGACCTTAAAAGAGACTCCATAGTCTAGTTCCCATATCTCCTCTATGTAACCATAATATGTGTCCTTTTGTCCATTCTCGTCTATTGCATCAAAGCGGACACCACTATTTTGGTTGGTGCTCTTTTTATCTTGGGCGATCGTAGAATGTATTCCCATTTATTTCGTACTTTGGAAATTCAATACAAGAGAAGATGGTGACGCGCCAACAAGTATAGCTGATCTCCAACAAGGTGTCATTCAAGAGATGTGTCCGCATCCAACCACCGAAGACTTCATGTGTTCATCTCAGAATCCATGATTCAGCTTCCCCGGTTTTTGAGCGCATAATATTCTTGTGTTCCTCGATATCTGGAGCTGCCAAGGTGGAATTATGTAGAACTGTGTAGTGTGCTTTAGTGAAAGAATCCCGCCCTACATATCATTGCTTTCTTTCCCAGCTGCCTTTTTCCACTTAGTCTTCCTCATGCCGCGAGTCGTAAACACAAATCGCTTAAGGTCGAATAAAGTCAACACAAAACTCAATGACCTCCTCTGCTCCATATCCCTTGAGATGCTTCCTCGGGTCTAGCACGGTTATGAACATATTTCTTGAATACTCCCATGAACCTCTCAAAGGGGAACATATTGTGCAGAAATACCGGACCGAGAATGGCAATCTCTTCCACTAGGTGAACCAGGAGATGCGTCATAATATTGAAGAAGGATGGTGGGAACACCAATTCAAAACTAACAAGACATTGTACCACATCCTTCAGAACCTTGGCGTAATATCCGATTGATTAACTTCGAGATATTGCATTGAGGAATGCACACAGATTCACAATGGGTACTTAACATTTTCCTAGAAGCCCCTCAATGCAATCGAAGCAATGCGTCATAATCACGTGATGACCATGAGACTTCAGGTTTTGGAACTTTTTCCGCCATATTTATTATCCCTTTATATTAGATGAGAAGCCCGACGGCACCTTGATACGTAAAGGACTTCAAAAAGATTTGCTTCTCGCTTTGGTAAGAGCATAGCTGCACGACTTAAGTGACGCCTTTATCCGTCTTGTTATGTGTATGCATGTTCTTTGGGTCTTTCATAATTTGTTGGTCCTCCCGTGCTTCTGGTGTATCTTTTGTCTTCCCATACACGCCTAGGAATCCTAGCAGGTTCATGCAAAGATTCTTCGTCACGTGCATCACGTCGATTGAAGAGCGGGCACGCAGGACTTTCCAATATGGCAGCTCCCAAAATATAGATTTCTTCTTCCACATGGGTGCGTGTCCTGTAGCGACGCTGCTCGAACTGATCGACCGCCGACCCTTTCCAAAGATTACTTCTATGTCCTTGACCATACCAAATACATCATCACCAAGGGAGTTCAGCTTCTTCCTGATCCGCCTCACCTTTGAAATGCTTGCCTTTCTTTCACGGATGATTGGTCGGAAGAAATCGATTCGCCAGTACACAACCTTCTTGCATTTATGCAAATATGTACCTTCAGTCTTATCTAAACAAAGTGTGCATGCCTTATATCCCTTGTTTTTCCGTCTCCGAAAGGTTACTAAGAGCAGGCCAATCATTGATGGTTACGAATAACAACCCTCAGAGATCAAATGGCTCGCTTTTTTCTCATCCCACACACGTACACCTGGTTTGCCCCACAACTATAAGAGTTCTTCAACTAATGGCCTAAGGTACACATCAATGTCGCGTCGGTTGCTTCGGGCCTTGGATGAGCACCGCATCATAATGAACTTACGCTTCATGTACAACCAAGGAGGCAGGTTGTAGATACATAGAGTCACGGGCCAGGTGTCAGGATCGTAGCTCGCTTCCCAAAAGGATTCATGCCATCCGCATTTAGACCAAACCATAAGTTCCTTGGCCACCGCAAAGTCCGGGAAGTCTCTCTCGATTTTTCTCCACCGTGACCCATCGCCAGGTGTCTCAACTTCCGCCTTTCTTACGGTCTTCTTTGTGCCATCGCAACAACCTGGCATGCTCTTTGTTTCTGAACATGCTTTCAACCTTGGTATTATAGGAGCATACCACATAACCTTAGCAGAACCCTTCCGAGGGGCTCTCCCTCAACATCACCAGGGTCATCTCGTCTGATCTTATACCGTGACGTATTGCATACCGGGAATTTATCTAAATTCTCATACTCCTTACCGCGGTAGAGGATGCAGTCATTAATGCATGCATGTATCTTTTGCACATATAATCCTAGAGGACAGAGAGTCTTCTTTGCTTCGTAGGTACTCTCGGGAAGTTCGTTATGTTTTGGAAACTTCGGCTTCATTATTTTCAGCATCTTTTCAAATGAGGAGTCAGTTAGACCACACTCTGCCTTCCATCGCAACAATTTCAATGTGGTACCGAGCTTTGTGCTGCCATCTTCACAATTTGGGTACAACAATTTCTTGTGATCTTCTAACATGCCCTCTAACTTCAACTTCTCATTTTCTGTTCACGCCTCGCTTGCATAAATGACCCTACCAAGTTCATCACCGCTCATCCGATGCCCGTTCTTCACCTCTTTACTCCATTGTCTTCCATTGCAAGATCACCGTATTCAGGAAATATATGATGATAGTTGTTATCATCATCTTCTTCTTCACCATCTTCCATCATAACCCCTCTTTCCCGTGCTTGGTCCAGCAATTATAGTTGGGCATGAAACCTTTCATAATCGTGTGCCATAATGATTTTCGAGGAAGAGTACTCCTTGTTGTTCCGACATTGAACACATGGACAACGTATAAAACCATTCTCTTTGTTTGCCGTAGCCACATCGATAAATTTATCCACGCCTTTCATATACCCGGCTACGCGTCGGTCACCGTACATCCATTCCCGACCGTTCATCTGCATCATATAAGTAACTTTATCAAAAAACAGGACATCATAAATAGTGAAATGACCAATTCACATCGACACATGCATTGTATCAATGACAGAGAAAAGATAAGATTGCTAACCTCGATCGAGGGAAATAAAGAGGAGAAAGCTCAAGTGCGTCTCGGACACCTTCTATATTTTTGTTCTATGAGAAATTGAACGGGATTATTCACTCAAACATTTCATCAAACACCTTGAATGCATGCATAGGAGAGAAAAAACTAGCACACCCCTCATACCTTCCACCAAGAGAAAAAACAGAGTGGAGACAGAGGGGGTTAGGGCGTTGCATTTATAGAGGGCGGGAGCATACGTCCCGGTTGGTGGCTCCAACCGGGACGCATGCCTCCTGGTTCCGCGGCGTCGAATCGACGCGTCAAGATTAGTCCCGGTTGGTTAAAGAACCGGACTAATGCTCTGAGGGGACGCGAACGGATGGCCTATTTTCTACTAGTGACAGTTTGAAATTGCGGTAGAATTCGATCCATGACTGCATGCACGCGGTGGAAAAACAGGAGCAATAACCAACACTGTCTGGAGGTCTCCGATGCCCCAACATTCAGTCTCGATGGCAGGCACTCGCACGCCACGGCGCGGCGGTCCGCGGATAAACTACTTCTCGCTGCTGCAGCCAGGAAAGGTCTAGCCGTGAAAAGGCTAGCTAGGCAGGGCCGAGTCCTCGAGATACGCGAAAGCGAATGCACGAGCAGGAGAAGAAGAAGAAGTGAGCATGCATCAGCAAGACTTTGGAACAATGACTGCCTCGATTGATTATTAACCTGAGTCCTGAGTCGAAGCCTGTCACGTTTCGGGCAGGGGGTCACACAAGCGCCCACTCAAGTACAGAAAGAACAGAAAAACAACAACTAGGTATGGTTGCGATCACACATCAACCTGTTTGCGTCAGGTCCTGTACACGCAAGCGCAACGCCACGGCACCGGTAGCCGTACGTACACAATTGACCACCCACCCGTACCTCGCGTGCGCGGCGCCTCTCACGGATCCTCCCCACCCCACGTACGTTACGCTTTCGGGAGAGCGACCTCCACGATGTGCTCGTCAACCCACCAGCGCCGGCCGCGCCGGAGCCGGAAGCAACGATGTCACGCAGTTAGCGCTAATCCAGCCGCGCACGGCGCACCCGTTCAAGCTAAGTCCATGATCCGGCCGGCGCGCTGGAACCGTGTGAGCATTGTAAAGAAGAAGGACACCCGTCCGCTTAGTCGAGAGCAAGGCGACTCGACTCTCTCGGCGTGATGGCAGCGCGCACGGATCGGCGTCGGATGGAGCACTGACGAAGCCTCAGTCTTCAGGCTAACTAGCTAGTATAGCTAGATGCCTTTTGAATCGGTCCCCGGAGTGTGCGATGAACCGACGAAATGACGGTGCAGTTCACTACGGCTTACGGGAATCAATCTAGAAGCCGACGGCCAGCCGCTAAGCCAGCAGTCATATGTTGGGCCCCGTCATCACTAGTGAGCAACACCGACATGACCAGAAGACACCGTCGGCGCGATAAAGCCGTCGGTGCAGGTCGAGCAAAGCCGACCGTTACGTTAAATGTGGCATTTCCGCCCCCTCCCACCCTCCCCCCACCCCAACCAAAAGACAACGCGTCGAAGGCGCCAGCACAACATCGACGATCCTAACGGACAACCGTCGGTATACACATATCAGGGAGCCGTCGGCATTTCCTTTTTTTGTTTTCTTTTACTCCCGTGCTTTTTTGGATCTATACCAATTTTGATATTTTTCATTTTGTTGTTTCATGCTTTATTTTATATTACTACTTATATTTGCATTTGCATTTTTACAATTTTACTTTAAATTGAAAACAATTTGAAGGTTTTTAATATTACTCTAATTTTCTAGTAACATGTCACATACACTAAAACAATTTGAAGCTGAAAGCACCCACAACGGGTCAACTGAAGGGAAAACTTGTAAAATTTTGGGCTCAACCTTATTCTCTCATGTTGCTATGACCTGGTCTAACAAAAGTAAAGATAAAATTCTATTGGTCAACATCTTTGGAGGCCGGTTAAGGAGGTAGGTCCGTGGGGCTCCCGGTCTCTGGTTTCGCTGGAAAACGAGCATCGGAGCTCCGAAATCCCTAAAAAAACTTGCATGTGGCCCTGACATTTGTTCTCCGGTGTCAAGTTATTGGTTTGGCATTTTTGGATGTGCGGTCGTCGCCCATGTTATGCGTGAAAGGGAATATGCCTTAGAATCAAATATTAGATGGCATATTTCATAAAGTTTATGATTAAATTTTATATCATGCTATAAATGTATTGATAGGGAAACATCAATATACGTGTGATATAAAAAACAGTAGTTTCTGGTGAAACTCTAGTCACTGGTTCGACTACAAGAAAAATATCTTTTTAGAACGGACGATTTTCGTGGTTAAAGGTCCATTTTTCGTGGTTGAAAAACCTTTCACGACGGATGCCCTTCGTGGTAGAAGTCTCATCACGAATGAATCTACCACGAGTTTTTTTGGCCGTAGCGGATCACACCCTTTAGCCATAAAAAGTCGTTCTGCCGTAGATCTGTTCGACTCGTTGACTGCTGACGTCATGCAAACTGCCACATAGCGAACACCGTTAACGGCCAGTTAGCATCGCTAACTGTCAATAAAACCATGGTAAAAGCCAGGCCCAGCCAAGGCCTGGTAATTATTAAATGGGCCGGCCCATTAAGAGAGCCCAATAGTATCATGATCCGCTATTGTTTCGTCATGCACTATTACAAATGGACCCACTAGTGCTGCCGGCGGCGGTCCATAAACTTTCGGGCCCGTTACTATTTCGATTTACACTGTTTGAAATCGGTCCATTTTGTAAGGTCCATAAAATTCCGGGCCCGTTATTGTTCCGCCCTGTACTAGTTGGATTGGGCCCGTTAGGCCAGCCCGCTTTGTCCCATGATCATTCTGGCTTGTTATTATATAGTTCTGCACTGTTTAAAATGGGCCCATTTATGTAACCTGTTGTGGCCCATAAACTTTTGGGCTCGTTACTGTTTAGGCCCATAAACGTCCTGATCGTACTTTGGTGTGTTATTGTTTTGGCCTGGTAAGTTTCTTGGCCCATTACTGTTCCGACCTGGTCCGAATTCGGCATGTTATTGTTCTAGCCTGCTGCGATCCTGGCCTTCTTCCTGGCTGAGCCTGCTACTGTTTTGGCCCGTTACTATTTTGTCCACTTAAGTTTTTGGCTCACATTTTTTCGGCCTTTGTTGTAGGGTCACATCACATTAAGCGCTACTGGGTCGGTCCCATTACTTTTATGGTCTTTTACAGTTTCTGCATTTCTAGAGCCCGTTATCATAAAAGGTGTACAACTTGTAAGCATTTTTACTGTTCATCGTCGGCCTAATACAAGACAAGCAAATGCAAAGCACGATACTGTATCCTAATCGACCTGGCTAGCGCAGAGGTATGGTACCGCCTACCGCTTTATGTGGTCGGCGTTAACTAAATGCCTACGGCCTACACGATAAATCTAGATATTACATCAAATGCAAACTGCTTAAATTTTTTACATATTTTCAACTCAAGGAAAAGAAAAAAATCGGCATTTCAGTTGACCATCGAGTTGATAGCAGTCCTCAATTTTCTTTCTCCATCTATCACCTACATCTCCCTTTTTAGTGTGCTATCTACATTCGAAAACAACCTTGAGACATGATCTTGCAGCCTCCTCTTTGGTGGCGATAGCAATAAAGTCAGTCTGGAACTAAGTAATAACAAGTTAATACATCAAATAAGGAAAACTACTCGTTTAACTGATACGATATGAGCTATGAACTGGAGTTTACTACTGGTGAATGGTTCAAATATATTCACCATCACATCAAACAAACAGGACAAGAAAGCATTAAATAAATGTGTCTACCGTGAAACAAGAAATATAACAATACGTGTGGCTTAGAATTTTAACAAATATAAACTAGCCAGGTCATTTCAATAAATATATATAGAAGAATAAACCAGACAATGGCATCCAGTTACTGTGGTAGCTAAGAATGAACAATGCAGAAATTATAATAGCATCATGCGAGAACTTGTAGAGCCGGAATGCAAACCACAAATTAACTATATAGATTGGCAAGTTGCCGCTATAAAAAAGATATTTATGTCATTGCTTAGGACAATCCAGAATAAGATACGGAATATAATGGTGTCGCTTGTGAACCTGTAGAATAGGACAAGCAAGCATTAGACAAGTGTGCCTACAATGAAATGAGAAATCAAACCAGACAATGGCATGCAATTACTATCGTACCTAATAATGAACCAGATAAACATTATAATGGCATCATACCAGAACTTGTAGAGCAGGAATGCAAATCAGGAATGAACTACACAGTTGAGGATAGTTATGTCATTGCTTAGGATGAACCAGCAGCAGATAAGGAAACAATGGCATTGCTTGTTGTTGGGGAGGTGACCTCGGATAGGGTCAAGACAGGGGAAGGACGAAAGGAGTCTCCCTTGTCATGAGCCGAGTTACTGTTTATATCGGCCGAGTCATGTAAGAGTCGGCCGAGATAAGCAAGGCCATGACAGCTACAGAAGGAGTAAACCTTATCCGGCCGACATACGAATTAAGTCGGCCGAGCGAGTCTGAATAACTTGTATGCAGGTGAAGGCCAAGCCGAGTTATGCGAGACAAGGCCGAGTAACACGAAGCTTGCAGGAGAAGGAGGTGCCTATAGTCAAACCCGAGTCACGGGCTAGGAGGAATCTGAACAGAGCCAAGCATAAAGGACAAGGAGCAAAGCAGCAGAAGGGCAGAAGAAGGTCACGGAGGTGACAGTCATAGAGCCCGAGGCGCGCATGCGAGGCTCTTTGGAACATTGCCGTCGATAGAAGGGGGACACGGAAAGGGGGTCGCCGAGTTACCATATTGGGACAAGCATATTCCTCGAATATGCTTGCCACGTCAGCCCTAGGAGGAACCAAGGCACCCCTTTATAAGGGGAGACGCGGGCTCCTAAGGGGGGATCGATTCATTCTACGCCGTAAGGCTCGTGTAGTAGATCTCTTCCTCCTGCAAACAGCTCAAGGAGCACTTGTAGTCCTTAAGAGGAGAAATAAAGATCTGCATGTTAGTCATTTGAGTGTAGAAATCACTACATCTTCCCTCCCCGGATCCCTCTAGCATCCATTGGCCCCAAACTTTAGCCTACGCATGGCATCTGCCGTGCCACCACCACGACAGTTGGCGCCCACCGCGGGGCCACCAGCGGTGCTAGCTGGAGTCAAGATCCGGACGGGAAACTTCATCCACACCGGCGAGCGCGTTGTCTCTGGCTTAGTCCAGAGATTTGATCTCTAGGACTATGTCAGCGATAACGCAGGCAGCTTCAGGAGGAAAGAGCCTCCGCGCAACGGCGTCTTCATCAACTTGGGCATGCACAAGATCTACGTCGGCGTCGACACCTCCTGCGTTTATCCTCACCAAGTTGTTGATGCAGGAGAGCCTCCCCTCAGTGCCGCTAACGGTCCGCGTGGAGCACGCCCCGTCGACAGCGTCGAGGTGATGGTCGCAGCCGCAGTACAGGCCGCAGGAGCAGGCGCCGGATCAAGCAAGGACCCGGCGGCAGGAGGACAGGTGACCACGAAGCAAGTAGCTCCACAGCCCACCAAGGTAGATCCGTCGGCAGCCAAGTCAACCAAGGTGCAGGAGACAACCCAAAAGGCAGCAAGGGTAAGATGGCCACCACTGGAAAGACCATAGAATATTCTCCAGGCAACTATAGATAACCTAACTACGCATGTGGCACTGATACTTGATCCGGCTAATGCTCAGGCAGAGTTAGAAGAGACTAGGCAGAAAGTACTGGTAGAGGCAAAAAAGGTGTCGGCCTTGCGGGAGTCCTTGAACAGGACCCTGCGAGAGTATGCTAAGGCAAATAAACTAGATGTTGCTCCCGAGCGGGTGGATGAACTAAGATTGAGAGGAAAAAACCTCATGAATGATATCAACGAAGAGCATAAGACTCATAAGGCAGATTCAGTTGATCTAGGCTTGCCGAGGTATAGCACCCTGGCAAAGAACCTAAGGGAGGAAAATGCCGCTGCATTGGAGTTAGAAGGATTAACCGGCGAAGCCCGGCAGAAACAGCAAGAAAGAGTGAATGAGCTGGTACGCATTGCGAACCAGCAGAATGAAGAAATGCTTAGGACTGACCCGGCAAGACCGGGAGCCTCACGTATGGTTCATTCGTCTGGAGCAGCACCCGCACTATCAGTGGCAGCAGCGTCCTCACCGGGAAACAACATGCGAAAAGATAGAGTAGTAACCTCAGGAAAAATAAATAAGCAAATTGTTCCGTATGATCCGGCAGTAGCCGGAAAGGTCAATGAAAATAGAGGCAATGGAAGCCGAGGTAACAGTGGCGAAAGAAACCCCGGCCGTGCCAACAAAGGCAACGGAAGCTGAGGTAATGGAGACCTCGGAAGAGGAAATCATGAGAACAATAACCTGGCAGAGGGAAGGAGAGACCCACCGCCCGATCCTCAGCCGAGGTATGAGCATCGGCAAGAGCGAGAAGTGAGCCAGCTCACCATAAGCAGGAAAACGAGAGATACAATGATGGTTACTCAGATATGGAGTATGCAGGGCATGGTGGAAATAACCATTATGGAATGCAGGAGAGAAACATTTACAGAAACTTGCCATCAAATGATGCAAGATTAAAACTAGACAGATTGTATCAGTCCGAGTTATTAGAGGAGCAGGGTCCGCCTAGTCCAGCGTGTTTCGGACCTCGGATCATGGGCGAGCCACCAGTGCCAAACTTTCAACTGGCAAGGCATACAATGGGAGCATAAAACCACAGGATTGGTTGATTGACTATGCCACTGTAGTAAAAATAGCTAGTGGAAACTTGCGATGGGCGGTAAGATATGTCCCGCAAATGCTGGAAGGACTAGCCAGAGTATGGCTGAACAATCTGCCAGCAGGAAACTGTTGGCTAGATTTTGAAGAGATGTTTGTCAGCAACTTCACGAGTACCTACAAAAGGCCAAACATGCCACAACAGCTCTCTATGTGCAAGCAGAGGCCGAATGAGACAGATAGAGAATTCTTGACTCGATGCTGTAACCTTAGAAACTCATGTGAAGGGGTTATAGAATCTCAAGAGATAGCTTGGTTTGCTCAAGGCTGCTGATACGGAAGTGTATTGTGGCAGAGGCTGCAAAGAGATATGCCGACCACTTTGGCAGAAACCATCAGGATAGCAGATTCGTATGCATTGGGGGATCCGACACAACCAGAACTAATGTCGGCAGAGCATCGGGAGCATCAAGATCAATATGCAAGAGATGCAGCTAGATCATCGAGGCGCAACGAGTTCAGAGATAGAAGAAGAGAGGAAAGACCGGATTACAGATACACTTCCAATCAGGTGGCAGCGGTAGTGCAAGATCAGCCGAGTCATGAAACAGTCAGCGGCAGAAAAATGGTCCTCAGCAGTGGACACCGAGGAACGAAGGGAAGAGACAGTGGACACCAGAACAGAAGAAGCAGTGGAAGGAAAGGCCGAAATACATGTTTGAGTCCATGTTGGATCAACCATGTAAGTTCCATACTCCAAATCCGGCCAAGCCGGCTAATCATACGACTCAGCAATGTGCTTGGATGAAAAATGCAATGGGGAACCCGGCGAGCATGCAAGCGCCTCCTCATCAAGCGCATCAGCAACAGCAACCACAGTTAACTGGAGCAAATGCGCAGCAGTTAATGTTACCCCCACCTCCTCTGAGGTATGATAATTCGGACCGGAGAGACGCAATGCATCAAGTGATAAATCAAGGTCAGGATGGAAGGGCAAACCCCGGAAATAATGGACGTAATGATTACAGGGAGCATCATCAATCATATTGTGTGGTCACAACAGAACAACAAGACAGGCAAAGTGTACAACGCCGGCATATGGAAGTAAATGCGGTTATGCCAGCGGTACCAAGATATGTGCCTTGGTCAGATCAGGAAATAACCTGGAGCATAAAGGATCACCCAAAAATAATGCCGAATCTAGGGTCGTACGCACTCGTACTAGATCCGACATTTGTCGGGCCCAACATTAATGTGAAATTTTCAAAAGTACTCATTGACAATGGGAGCAGTATCAATATCATGTACAAAGATACGATGCATAAACTCGGAATAGCGCAGAATATGCTACAATCCACAAGAACCACATTCCATGGAATAGTGCCGGGACTTTCGTGCGAACCCATTGGGAAAGTCCGAGTAGATGTATTATTCGGCACAAGGGAGAATTGCAGAACGGAAAATTTGGAGTTTGAAGTGGTGGACCTAGAAAGTTGCTATCATGCTTTACTTAGACGGCCAGCATTGGCCAAATTTATGAGCAGCTGCCACATTACTTACTTGAAAATAAAGTTACCCGTACCACAAGGGGTGATAACAGTAGCCGGAGATTACGGGAAGTCAATGGAATGTGCTTCGGCCGGATCAAACCAGGCCGAGTCATTGGTGATTGCAAGAGAAAAAAGAAGGATTCAAGAGGTAGCGGCTCTCGCTCAGTCGGCACAGCTGAATATGCCGGCATTAGCCAACCCACATGGAAGTGTTTCTTTCCAGCCGACTAAAGAGACAAAAAAGGTATAGATAGATGAGAAGTTCCCAGAGCGCACCATCACGATTGGTGCCGGCCTAGATGCCAAATAGGAAGGCGAGCTCACCAACTTCCTCCGTGAGAATAGGGATATCTTTGCATGGTCAACTCAAGATCTGCAAGGTGTGCCGAGGGCGTTGGCTGATCACTCTTTGCATGTAAGGCCAGGAGCAAGGCCGGTGAAGCAACCTCTCCGCCGCTTCGCCGAAGACAGGAGAAAAATAATAGGGGATGAGATAGCTCGGCTCCTTGCGGCTGGATTCATCATGGAAGTGCTTCATCCGGATTGGCTATCAAATCCGATGTTAGTATAAAATAAAAAGGATGACCCAAGTGTAGCCATCGTATGGCGAATGTGTATCGATTACACGAACCTAAACAAGGTGTGTCCCAAAGACCCTTTTCCTTTACCTAGGATAGACCAAGTCATTGATTCGACCGCTGGTTGTGAGCTGTTGTCATTTGTAGACGCGTATTCTGGTTTCCACCAGATACTGCTAAATCTGGCCAATCAAATAAAGACTGCGTTTATTACCCCGTACGGGGCTTATTGCTATCGCACCGTGCCATTCGTCCTGCGTAATGCAGGAGCAACATACCAGAGATGCATGCAAAAGTGTCTACATGACCAGATAGGAAAAAATGTACAAGTATATGTAGACGATGTGGTTATAAAAACCAAAGAGAGCAAAACGATCCTAGATGATATTCGGTAGACGTTCGCAACCCTGAGAAGGTTCTGAATGAAGCTTAACCCGGAAAAATGTACCTTCGGTGTGCCGGCTGGGAAATTACTCGGTTTTCTCGTATCCAGCCGAGGTATAGAGGCAAATCCAACTAAAATCCGAGCAGTTGAAAATATAGAATTGCCGAGGTGTCTAAATGATGTACAAAAATTCACGGGCTGCCTGGCCTCGCTGAGTCGATTTGTATGTCGGCTAGGGGAAAAGGCATTACCTCTATATCAACTGATGAAAAAGTCTGATAAGTTCATTTGGACACCGCAAGCAGATAATGCGTTTCATGAATTAAAAAAGATGTTGGTCACAGCACCAATCCTGACCTCTCCACTGTCAAAAGAACCTATGTTACTTTATGTAGCTGCCACTAACAGAGTGGTAAGTGCGGTGGTTGTCGTGGAACGGAATGAAGGTGATAAGTCAATACAAAGGCCGGTATATTACCTAAGCGAGGTACTATCGGCCTCAAAACTGAACTACCCGCACTACCAAAATATGGCCTATGGAGTATACATGTCGGTGAAAAAACTTAAACATTACTTCGAAGAACATTCGATAAAAGTGATTTGTGAAGTGCCCATAGCTGAGATATTGAGCGACAAAGATGCAAGTGGCCGGATAGAAAAATGGGTAATCGAGTTATCACCTTATGCTCCGCAATTCCATAGGCGAGATGCAATCAAATCTCAGGCAGTGGCCGACTTCTTTGTGGATTGGGCCGAGGTACAATATGAACCACCATTACCAGATCCGAATTATTGGATAATGCATTTCGACGGATCCAAGCTGAGAAATGGCTTGGGGGCAGGGATAGTGTTTACTTCACCAAAAAAGATTAGTTGAAATATGTGCTGCAAATACATTTCGCCGCATCAAACAATGTAGCCGAGTATGAATCACTCGTCCATGGGTTAAAGGTGGCAAAGGAAATTGGTATACGTCGGATCCTATGCTACGGGGATTCAGATCTAGTAGTACAGCAAGTATCAGACAATTGGGACGCACTAGATGCGAATATGGCCCTATATAGATTCCATGTGCAAAAAATCAGTGGATACTTCGATGCATGCGAGTTTCATCATATACCTCGGGCGGAAAATGATGCTGTGGACATATTGTCAAAACTCGGATCAACTAGGCAGCCAATTCCCCCAGGTATCGCCCTAGAGCACCTGAGGAAACCATCGATTATACCATCACCAGAGTCCGAGTCAATTCATATCTCGGCAGAATTGAAAGAAGGAAGTGTGCCAATGGAAATCGACAAAGAATGCAACCCAGGCTCTCTGAAAGTGAACCTGGCCATCGCACGAATAAATAGAGAAGAATTCGAAGCTGTTATGTCGGCAGAAAACATGGAAATCAATAGTGAAATTACTCCAGAGAAAGTCATGCCGGCATGGGCGCAACCCATATTCTCTTTCCTTAAGGATGCAATATTGCCGAGTAATGAGGTACTGGCTAGACAGACAATAAGAAGAGCAAAATCTTACACAATCATAAACAATGAGCTGTATAAGAGAAGCGTCACAAGCGTGCTGCAAAAATGCGTTGACTCGGAAGAAGGCCAGGAAATACTCCTGGATATACATCAGGGAGAATGCGGGCATCACGCCTCGTCCAGAGCTCTAGTAGCCAAAGCATTCAGACATGGATTTTATTGGCCGACGACGTTGAAGGACGCAAAAGAGTTAGTAGAAAAATGTAACGGTTGCCAGAGATACGCCAGCAAGATACATATGCCCTCGTCTGAATTAAAGACAATACCAATTACTTGGCCATTTTCTGTATGGTGCTTGGATATGGTAGGTCCGTTCAAGCCAGCCCGGGGCGGTATGACCCACATTCTAGTCATGGTGGATAAATTCACAAAGTGGATCGAAGTAAAACCAATAAGAAAATGTGATGGACCAACAACAGTAAAATTCCTCAAAGATATTATCTTAAGATACGGTTATCCACACAGTGTTATTACAGACAATGGCACAAATTTTGCTGAAGGAGCCTTTGCTAGATTCTACCAAGAGAAACACATAAGACTATATGTTGCCTCGGTGGCTCATCCAGCATCAAACGGGCAAGTAGAGAGATCAAATGGGCTGGTATCGTCCGGAATAAAACCCTGGCTTGTCGAACCTTTGCAAAGGTCGGCAGGATGCTGGATCGAGGAACTATCAGCAGTACTGTGGAGCCTCAGGACTACACCAAACAGGTCGACAGGATATACCCCATTTTTTCTAGTATATGGGACAAAGGCCGTGCTTCCAGCGGACATAATGCATGATTCGCCACGAGCGACCCAGTACACAACTGCTGAGGTAAATGAGGTAGCTCGGCAAGAAAATGTCGATTTGCTAGAAGAGGCCAGGGAATTGGCATTATCAAGATCAACTATCTATCAGCAAGACCTCCGACGATATCACAGCAAGAAAGTCAATCCAAGAGTTTTTAAGGAAGGAGATTTGGTTCTTCGGCTAGTGCAGCGCACAGCCGGCATGCACAAACTATCACCCCCATGGGAAGGACCATTCATCGTGACTAAGCATTTCACAATGATGCATATTATCTAATCGATGCTCAGTCACCAGAAAAGAACAAGGCAAACAAAGCTGGTGACGAATCAAAAAGACCGTGGAACATAGCTTTACTTCCCCCATTCTACACTTAGGAGCCATATGTTTTACGTCGTAATATGACGCATCAAGTTGGAGTATCAAGCGTGTATTGAACCTCGGCACCTCGAGCAGCGATTCGAGGACTGAACAATGTTGTTTCTATTTTTTAGGACTATGTAGTAAACCTCGGCACCTCGAGCAGTGACTCGGAGACTGTACCGTGTTATTTCTTATTCCTGAATTATGTGTTAAGTTTCAGCACCTCGAGCAGTGACTCGGGGACTGCACCGTATTATCCCTTATTTTGGATTATGCATTAAAACCTCAATACCTTGAGCGTTGACTCGGGGACTGCCCCGTGATTGTTACTTGTTCTAAAAATGCGTATTAAACTTCGGCACCTTGAGCGATGACTTGGGGACTACCCCGTAGTATTCTCTACATTAACCCATGAATTATATTTCGGCAACCCAGTTGGTAATTCGGGGACTACCGCATGATCCAAGATAATTCTTTGAGCACACGCAAGAACTCGATAACCCAAGTGATAACTCGGGGACTAAGTTGTATTGCCCACTGTTTGTCACCAGACACATAAAAGCTCCATAGCTCAGCTACAGACTCGGGGACTCCCCAAAATTGATGATCATAACTTGCAAGATATGATATAAACTTGTCTCAGTAATCAGAGGAATAGCAAAGCGAAAACAAACAAAGATTTCTAAGGATAATGCAAAAAAGAATAACAAACCCAGCAAATCGAAGTATGATAAGGGATGCAACTTATTGTATCACTTTACCAGATATGGGCTTCGGGCTTTGTACTTCAGATAGAAGTTGAAAACACAATAGCTACACTGTCGAGTTTATAAAGGGCATGCAAGATAAATGCCGAATTAAGGTCAGCCACATGGAAAAATACAATCCGAACCTATGAAATCAAAGTTTGCCAAAGCAAAGATACAAAGCAATGAGACTTGTTTAAACAAAGTAATAATAATTACCATCACCCATGCCTCAGTGGCGAAAGGCAAAAAGGTTCACACCACACCAAAAGCCGGACAATTGTTTCACAGACATCATACGCCTGGCATACCGGGGACTTAAAATAACTTAAAGAGTTCGTTTTGAACCTAAACAACAAAAAGGGCCAGAGCACCCTTAAGGGGCAGCATCATGATCAGGAGCATCGGGAATGGCTATCTCGGATGATGGCGGGGCGACTCCGGTCTCCTGCGCAGGGGTATTTTCAGGAACTAGGCGCTCCGAGGTAGACGGCGCCTCAGCCGAAGTTACTTCACCTTCAACAGAAGCAATGGTAGCCTCGGGGGAGGCCTCGGCTGTTGAGAAATATTAGCTTGAGCTCGAGAATGCTCAGTCCCTTTAGAAGACGATCGCGCGTCGCCATCCTCATCCGAGCTTGCATTGGAGTCACGGGAGTTGTCCGAGTCACCCTCTGCCTCATCCTGATCGGCCGAATCATCATCAGAGGCATATTCAACTTTGACATCATCCGTTGGATTGGGAAGAAAACTCGGCCCTTCAATCCAATTATGCACGTCAGCGTACTCAACAAGCTGGAAGGCACGAGCTTGGTGGCGAGCGACGAACTCCGGATCCTCAACCCAACGAGAGCCAGTGCGCAAATTCATCAAAGTGTCGAGCGAGATGTCCTCGTACCAAGACATAACGGCTGTAAGTGCCATATCAGCACCAGCCCTCCCAGCAGATTCCCTCCAGAGATTTAACTGGGTCTGAGATGCCATTAATCTCTCCACAAGTATTTTGACCTCGTCAATATCAGGAGTTCCAGAGGTATTCGGCCAAAGAACATGGTAGGCCTGAATGGCTGCTTGCACCAGATCTCTGCCCATAATCTTAATTGGTCCAATAGTAGCGCCGACGGCAATCAAGAAATCTTCCATTGAGTATTCTGGACTCAAATCTGCGGGGATACCTCGGCGCTGACGAGCAGAAATCACTGCCTTAGAGCTCATTGGTCTAGCTTCCGGAAAATGATCTACGCGAAAGGAAAACATATCAGTTAAAAATAAGAAAGAGAAGAAGATAACTCGGCCACAGTCGAAAACTTATGATGAATATAACTCAATATTTTCTGGAGATCCTGGGTCTAGTCGGCCTTATTCTTCTCAAAGCGAGTGATTTTCTCGCCCATCATACGGTTCTTCACTCAGCAACATCGAGGAGTTCCTTGTCTTTCTGCAATTGCAGGCTCAGTCGATTCTTTTCTTCAAAGAACTCCTGATCAACTTTTTCCAATTCGGATTTCTGCGAAAGCTAGAGAGACTCAACCTCGGCACGTAACCGGGTTATCTCATCATCCTTTTCTTTAAGCTGCGTCGAATGAGTGGCGGCTTGTTCTAAAAAATGCAGCATCATATCAGGCATGGATATGCATTCTTGATGCCACGCTGCAAGTGTTTGTAACTCGGCTATACCAAAGCCAGAAGGTTATAAGAAACCCAGGATTAGTCTCGAACGAAAATCAATAGACGAGAAGAATAACTAACCTTCCAGAGCTTTAACCTTCTTGGTGACGGGTATTAAGATTATTAATATTAGCTGCATACCAGCAAAGAATGAATTAGCACATCAAGCCGAAAATGTTAAGAACTTAAGGAACAATACAAAGATTTATTAAATTACCAGTTTTCTTCACCACGGGGAGAACTTTCTCATATTTCTCTTGCAATTTCTTGTGTGCAAAGAGCAACCTTTGAAATTCGGTCGTCCGCCGATCATGGGCAACCTAAGTACCAAAGTGAATTACACAACTGGATATTCAAAGCTAAAACAGATCCGAATCAAGCAAAACTTAACTCAGATCTAGGTGGCTGGATATTCAAAGCTAAAACAGATCCGAATCAAGCAAAACTTAACTCGGATCTAGGTGGCTGGATATTCAAAGCTAAGACAGATCTGAGTCAAGCAAAACTTAACTCGGATCTAGGTGGCTGGATATTCAAAGCTAAAAACAGATCCGAATCAAGAAAAACATAACTCGGATCTAGGTGGCTGGATATTCAAAACTAGAATAGAGCCGAATCAAGTAAAACTTAACTCGGATCTCAGTGGCTGGATAATCAAAGACAAGATAGATCTGAATTAAGCAAATCTTAATTCGGAATATGGATGAACCACGATCAATCCAAGTCATACAAGAAATTGACTTAGCACATAATGCATTTGAAGCCCAACAAAGCTTACAAACAAACAACAAGTTATTCGGTTGCAAGCTTCGGGGACTAGTGTATATATACTATCATTTGAATAACAGACAAAATATCAACATAAGCGCTTACCTCGTTCATCTTATCACTGTCAAGAACAATCTTAGCAGCCATATGCAAACGACTGCTGATGTCGGAAAGCTGAAATGGCTGGCTACTCGTATTGCCCTCAAGATGATCGGCGGCGTTCCAATTATTGGCGTATTACACCAAAGAGCCGAGGCTATTCCCACTCTTAGTACAGGTCAGCACTTTACCTCGGACCCGTTGGGTAACTATCGCCGCCGCAGGACTCTTGTGAAGAGTAAGCTGAGTATCAGCGGCCGGGGTGACAACATGCTTAGCAGAGGAAGCCCCCTTGCGGAGTGCATCAGCTATGTTGGGTTGAGAAGAGCTAGGCGGCCCCTTCTGAGATGCTCAAGGTTTGGTGACAACAACCTTCCTAGTCTTAGAAGAGGTTTCGGCAGGGGCAGCAACCTCGGCACTAGGAGTGGCATCCTTGGATGCAGGAGGAACTATGGTGTCCAAGGGGGCCGAGATGGTGATATCCTTGGCTGGAGTTGGAGTAGCAGCTGGAATTGTGGGGGTCGAAGGAATATCGGGGGAAACCTCAGTGGTCATAGCAGGGGCAACAGGTTCAACAGGATGATCTACTGGCGGAGTTATGTTTGTGTTAACGGTGGGAGCTGTGGGTACATCTCGCCGAGGCGATGTCTCAGTCGGCGCAGTAGGAGAGTCAACATGAGAGGGACTAGGAGCCCGAGTATCTTCAGGGTGCGGAGGAGAAGGCTACCGACCTGTATGGATTGTCATACTTGGACCACTTGGCTTGGTATAGAGAGGAGCTCTGCAAAGGACAAAAGGTCGAATCAAAAGATAGAAAGAGAGAAACAAGAAATACGAATGAAAATAAACTCACCCAGTAACCCCAGGCATGGTCTTATGCCTCGGAATATGCTGGGAAGACTTCTTCACTCGCTTCTTGGGAGCAGCGTCGGAGGGACCTGCCGGAGCGGTGCGCTTCTTCGAGGCAACAGGAGCTCGAGAAGCAAGAGGCTCGATGTCGTGCACCTGACCGGTTGGATTAGCTGGGAAAGTAGGAGCCGGAAATGCGTAAGAGATAGGCATCACGACAACTACCTCAAGAATTTGGACGTCGTCCAAGTCACCTTCATCCCCGTGGGCCAAGGTCTTGCCATGGGCGCGAGCCGGAGCAACATCCAACTTAGGGACAAACTCTTCCGAGTCAGGTTCCCCGCTGTCCGGGGTATTCCGATCTGCGGTCCATGGAAGAGCCAGAACCTCAGCATCCTCGATATTTTGCTCCGCAAACCTCCACGAGAAAAGAAACAAGGTGGAGTTAGCAAAAGAATAGTCACAAACCCGACTCGGAAACAAACACAAATGCATAAATTTACCTCAGGAGGGGGATTCCCGAGAGTGAACGGCTTCAGCCCCCATGTCCAGTCCTCCGGCATATCAGTCTTGAAGATAGCTCGGACACGCTTGTAAATAAGATAGTCGTCGAGCTCAACCGTTGAAACTCGGTTGGGATCAAGAGGACCACTCATGTAACAAAGCTTGTGAGAGCAAAGCTGGAAAGGGCAGATTCGGATGCTGACAAATGTGGTCATCAGATCCTCACCGCGGAGCCCGATGCGGATCAACTCCTTGAGCCGAATCTCAAATGCCTCGGCCAAAGCATGGCTCTTCCTGGGATTGTAGTTCCAATTCTTCTTGGAAGGGGTCCCAATAGAGAAGGCAGGGAGCCGAATCTTGTCTTCTTTTCCAGTGTTCTTGACATAGAAAAATGATCTATGCCATTTCTTGCAATACTCAAGGCCGGTGACACGAGGGAACTCGGAGTTTCTCCGAGGTGTAATGGACACGGCTCCACACTAGGTAAGGGATTTCTCGGAGGGGTGAAGAGATTTTTCCGGAACGACATTAGATCGGATCTGGAAGAATTTAGACCAGACGAACTCGGAGGGCCAGAGGCTAAAGTACCCCTCCGAGGCCGAGATGTAAGCAGACAAGGAGGCGATAGCATTAGCCGGAAGGTGATGCGGCTGGAGGCCGAAGTAATCAAGGAAATCCCTAGCAAAATCGCTAAGGGGAAGGCCAAACCCACGAGCAAAGTGGGACATGGAAACAACGTACTCGCCTTCATTGAGTACATGAGAGGATTCTTTGCCGGGCAAGCGACAGCTTACCTCGGCAGGAATCCGACGTGTCCTAATCAGCCACTCAATCTCACGATGAGTGACAGAGGAGCCCTGCCAAGAGCCCTGTTCTGGACCGGACGCAAGGTCATCGTCTTCGACGAGCAATCCACTGGCAGAACTAGACATGGGCTCGCCGGAGGAATCAACGGAGGAGAAGCTAGCTGCAGAGGGAGGCCTAGAAGCGCAGGGCCCCGTTGTGATTCTAACGAACGTGGCGACGCAACAAAGGAGAACCACCGCGAGGAATTTGGGAAACCGAAGGATAGCCTAGGGCGGAAATCTAGCAGCAACGTTGTAGAATAACTCACCCACGGAGGCGGCGAAGAAGCGCATGGTGGTGAGGTCGTCGGAGCAGAAGAATAGCAACATCGCCGTCGAGGAGATCGACAATGGCGCAACCACCAGCGCACGAGCAGAGGCACGGGCGCGAGAAGGAAGAAGGAGAACGGTGAGCGAAGGGGGAAAGTAAATCCCCTAGCCCCGCACCCCTCCTTATAACCGTACAGTCCTGGCGGTAGTGGGATCGTGGGTGCGCACGCTAACTGCAATCACGAAAAGGGCGGAACCGCCAAGAATCGAGTGGAGCCACACCAAAGACCACACGACGCAGGAGAGGATCGGACCTCCTGACCGATGCGGAACTCGAGGCGTCACTGCATCGACGCGACGGGTGCAGTAATCACTGTAGCTTGTTAGTGGGCACTTTAGAGGAACAAAAAACTAGAAGAATAATGATGAGTGGTACACGTAGGACGAGGCATGCTCAGGAAGCTGCGTGGATACCTCGAACAGAAAAAATTAACTCGGAGATAAGGAGAGACATAAG
This sequence comes from Avena insularis, assembly GCA_023614405.1. NCBI lineage: Eukaryota > Viridiplantae > Streptophyta > Magnoliopsida > Poales > Poaceae > Avena > Avena insularis. Next base: position 130,205,210 of record CM042697.1, on the reverse strand, counting down.
TTGGGAAACTGATGTGGCACGACTGAGGTTACAGGCAGGACCACACCAGCTTCAGGGCCTAATGTTGGGGAGGTGACCCCAGATAGGGTCAAGACAGGGGAAGGACGAAAGGAGTCTCCCTTGTCATGAGCCGAGTTACTGTTTATATCGGCCGAGTCATGTAAGAGTCGGCCGAGATAAGCAAGGCCATGACAGCTACAGAAGGAGTAAGACCTTATCCGGCCGACATACGAATTAAGTCGGCCGAGCGAGTCTGAATAACTTGTATGCAGGCGAAGGCCAAGCCGAGTTATGCGAGACAAGGCCGAGTAACACGAAGCTTGCAGGAGAAGGAGGTGCCTATAGTCAAACCCTAGTCACGGGCTAGGAGGAATCTGAACAGAGCCAAGCATAAAGGACAAGGAGCAGAGCAGCAGAAGGGCAGAAGAAGGTCACGGAGGTGACAGTCATGGAGCCCGAGGCGCGCATGCGGGGCTCTCTGGAACATTGCCGTCGATAGAAGGGGGACACGGAAAGGGGGTCGTCGAGTTACCATATTGGGACAAGCATATTCCTCGAATATGCTTGCCACATCAGCCCTAGAAGGAACCAAGGCACCCCTTTATAAGGGGAGACGCGGGCTCCTAAGGGGGGATCGATTCATTCTACGCCGTAAGGCTCGTGTAGTATCTCTCTTCCTCCTGCAAACAGCTCAAGGAGCACTTGTAGTCCTTAAGAGGAGAAATAAAGATCTGCATGTTAGTCATTTGAGTGTAGAAATCACTACATCTTCCCTCCCCGGATCCCTCTAGCATCCATTGGCCCCAAACTTTAGCCTACCCATGGCATCTGCCGTGCCACCACCACGACACTTGTGAACCTGTAGAACGGGACAAACAAGCATTAGACAAGTGTGCCTACAAATCAATTGACCAATCAAATGGAGTGTTTCTTAGAATTTCAGAAAATATAAACTACTAGGTCATTTCAACAAACTTATATGGAAGCTGTAGTATATCCTAGAATGCAAAATACGTTGGGTCACTCAGAATTTGCGGTGAGCTACACAATTGGCATGGAGTTACTTTTATAGCTAGGATTGAACCAAATAGAAATTATAATGGCATCAGAAGAGAGCTTGTTCAGCAGGAATGCAAACCACAAATGAACTACAAAGTAGAGGATAGTCATGTCATTGCTTAGAATGAACCAGCACCAGATAAGGAAACAATGGCATCGCTTGTAAACCTGTAGAACAGGACAAGAAAGCATTAGAAAAGTGTACCTACAATGAAATGAGCAATCAATCAAACTATTTCTTAGAATTTCAACAAATATATATGGAAGAAGGTGTTTATCATGTGATGCAAGAGACGTTGGGTGACTCAGAATTTTCGGTGTTATACACAATGGGCCTTGTTGTTACCGTCGTAGCTAGGAATCGTCCGAATAGAAATTATAATGGCATCATAAGAGAACTTGTAGAGTAGGAATGCAAACCACGAATGAACTATGTATACAGTAGAGGATAGCTATGTCGCTAATTAGGACGAACCACTAGATATGAAATATGTTGGCATTGCTTGTCAAACTGTAGAATAGGACAAGAAAGTATTACATAAGTGTGCCTACAATACATTGAGCAATCGAATAGAGTGTTTCTTAGAATTTTAGCAAATATAAAATAGCCAGGTCATTTCAACAAATTTATATGGAAGAAGTAGTATATCCTGGAATGCAAGAGACATTGGGTGACTCAGAATTTGCGGTGAGCTACACAATGGGCATGCAGTTACTTTCTTAGCTATGATTCAACCAGATAGAAATTATAATGGCATCATAAGAGAACTTGTAGAGCAGGAATGCAAACCACAAATGAACTACAGTGTAGAGGATATTTATATCGTTGCTTAGGATGAACCAGCACTAGATAAGGAAACAATGGCATCGCTTGTGAACCTATAGAAGAGGCTATGCAAACCAACATGTTCAGTTTTCCCTTTTTGAGCTCTATGAGAAGAAAAATAAAATAGTCAGTGTTGCATATTTTAAAGATCCAGATGGAAACAACAAAATTATAATCGAACTAGTATGATGAGTTTAAACTGGTACTAAAGGATAGCAGAATGATGCGAGTGAGGAAATAATAGCAGGAACTTAGCTCAGGACAAGCCAGATAGATTCAGTAACTATGGAGCAGGGAAACCATACTAATATTTTCCACTAAGTTTACATTTTGCAAGAACTACACAATAGTTTTAGGGAGTATCTAAGAACATGTGCATGACAAAATAACAAGCATGTGCATGACTTGAAATATGTAGAGCAGCGAATGGAAACAAACATATCCAGTGACCTTGTATGTAGCACAAAGAACATGCATGCCCAGTGACTTGTATGTACTAGCACGATTACAACAATGCAGTTCACTACGAAAGGCTTGAACCTTCTATACTGCTGAAAAATCAAAAAGTGGTTGGAGATTTGGTTACCTTGGTCGGAGAGGCATCTAAGCATCATCGGTACGGTGCGGGTGACGTCCAGGTCACCAAGGGTCTTGCGGTTGCGGGGAAGTAAATCTTGGACGATCGGGAAAGCAGATCTTGGGCGGTCGATGCTGGCTTGAGTGTGGTAGACGGGAGCATCGCTGGAAGATCTGATGCAGTGAACGGTGATGTCCGTGCAGCTGGTCTGGAGTAGTGGACATGGAACTTGTTGAACTAGATCCCATCCGGTGGACACCGGTGAGGCGGCTCCGGTATGGTTGGGTAGCATTCATCGGCGGGGAAGCAGATCTTGGGCGGTCGATGACGCCATCGGCATGGTAATAGAGAAGACAGCTCCTGTTCTATGGGAGAGAGCCCCCATGAACTAGATCTGGTGGGGTGGGTGTAGATGAAGCGGCTCCATGGCGGTGCACGAGACCGCAACTCAAGCGGCTCAGACCGCTGTCGAATTGCCGACAGCTGATGAGCGCTATGGTCGTGGAGGGGATAGAGGAGCTTGGGATTTTTGGGAGAGCTAGCGGGAAAAACTATGCGAATAGGGACCATAAAGGTGAACAGAAACATAACTACGATCGTGCCCCCAAGCAACCGACTTTAGCATGCCCATTTGTCATCTTAACAAAGGGTAGAATAGGAATTTTAATGTCAAAAGTTTTTAAAACGGAGGGGTGCGAAATGCTTCAAGGACGGTGTGTGATATTGCCGTTCGATTCATATTTAAATTTGGCTAGTGTCCGTATAATAATAGAAAAATGGCACTACGCGGTGTGAGATTTTGGCTCAAATTTTTTGAATCGGCGGGGCGGGAAATGCTTCAATATTGGCAGGTGATTTTGCCGCTCGTTTGAGATTTTGAATTTGACTAGCGTCCATCTACTAATAAAAAAGATAGTAGACTGTAAACTATTTATCTAGGAATTCAAGGCGGAGCGTCACATCAACTCATCCATAACCATCGAGTATTTTGCAAAGAAAATCATATGAATTTGATTCACACAGTTTAGGCAGTAAATTTTGCCGCTTGACTGAGATTTTAAATTTTTCTACCATCCAAGTAATAATAGAAAAATGGGTTATCCGTCAGTGGGATATTTTGGCCCAAAATGTTTAAAACGGAGGGGAGTGAAATTCTTTTGGGGCGGTGAGTGATTTTACTGGTCGATTAGGATTATGAATTTGGCTAGCCTCCGTCTATCTACTGATAGAAATATGGTACTCCTAGTGGGAGATTTTGCCTCAAAGTTTTTAAAACGGTAGGGCGGGAAGTGCTTTAAGGTCGGTGGGCGATTTTGCCGCTCGATTTGAGATTTTGAATTTGGCTACCGTACATCTACTAATATAGAAAAAAGGTAGTAGACCGTATGCTAACTTTCCAGGAATTCAAGGCCAATTGTCACATCAATGAGCATAATTACATAGAAATTGGGCACAATACCTCCAATAGAAACATAGTAGGCGCGCGGTAAATTCCGCAGCCCGAATGACATTTTGAAGAATATGAAACTCAAATATATCTCATTCAAGAACTGTTAATCTGGATGCCCAATTTTTTAGTCTATTATGTTGGCCAATCAGATATAAGTAACAAAAGGGAGTTAAAAGAACAATAACATGAGCTACAAAGAATTTAAATTATTACATAGCTCAAAAAATTACACGAAATAAAGTGCAGCATTACACATGGATCAGAGTTAACTCGAACCATAGAAGTTATGCTTCAGGAGCATCGTTCGCCAGAAGTATATCAAGTGAATGGCAGTCAAATATTGACAGGATATTTTCACGCAGTTGGCGTATTTTAGAGATGTTAGTATCTGATACCCGTGTTTAGTTTCTAAGCATGTCATTATATCTAGGAGTTTGCAAAGAACTAGATAAAACATTGACATGCTAAGGTCACTGCTTAGACCAGGAACAAGATTCTTAACTGTGCTTAGGGTAAGTATTGTAATTCCTTTGCGACCTCTGCCAAGTATTGCAGCTGATTCAGTTCCTTGCTTTCTAAGAATATCAATACAATCACAGAGTTTTTGGCTTTCTCACTTTCTGTCAATAATTGAGCAACAATATCCGAAATAGTGTCAACACAAGTATCGCTGCTCCTTTGACCTGAACAACTTTATTTGCAGTCTGCAACTAAGACAAAATAAGTTACAGCGGCACATAGTACATTGTTGAAGAATTTGAAAATTAGGTAGACTTTTATAACTTTATATAATAGCTAGACACTGCAAATGAATTCCATCAACTACACAGCCAAAAGAAGCACAATAGAATACTTTTCCAATAACTCTTCAAGACAAGAAGCATTTTCCGTATAATAAAAATAAGTAATCATGTACCACATATAAAGTAGCTAAATCATTTTGCAGATGGAGATAAAATTAACAGAAATAGTGCCACAATTAGAAAACTAGCTTCTCTATGCTACCTTGCTCTGACTATTTTATCTTTAACTAGGGTTGGCGGGCTTGTTTTAGTCATCGATAAACTCAAAAATTAAAATAAAAGAAGAAGCCAATTTTTTAGTCGTTATGAGGCTAATATACACTATTAGTACAATGAAATGAGATCTTTTTTGTGTATAATACAATGAAATTAGTAACCGGATATTGGCTGCATTTAGTCAACACATAGGTAATATTAACAGACAAACAAGTAATTTACAGATCGTGTGCCTACAGACTACATACATAACGAAATAAGCGATTAAAACTATGCTTGCCTCATGTATACAATCAGATCATTCTGCAGTTAGAGAAACAATAGTCAGAGGAATGGAGAACTAACACTCTATGCAACCAATAACTATTGGATCTCGCAACTGCATAGTTTGGAATTAATTTAATCATTGCCCAAAGAACATATCGCCTTGGACCAAATGCTAGTGAACCATTATGGAGTAATAATAATGTGCATTAGCTAGCCATGAATGAAGCAACTAAACATGTTGTGGCCCGTATAAACTATACAATCAATTCAATATGGGTATTCTAGAGAGATAGAGTAATGGGAAAGACTTTATTTTAGTAAAACTCAAATGAACAAACTAATGACCAAGCACATCAAATTAAAATGAGGGACTTAGCATAGAACTTTGCAGTGTAACGCAGAAGCTCATGTTGTTGTCGGTAGGCTCTTTGAAGCAGATCGATGCGTTTATAGTGCGGAGTCGGTGAACATTATCATGTGCAGTGCAAGGTGGCGTCGGTGAAGCAGATCCCCTGTGGTGTGGGTTAGGTTTGGTGCACGAGGAAGTTGACGCACGTCTCGTGCTGGTACGAGGGAGTTGGCCCACGTCAAGGCCGACGAAGAGCTTATGGTTTCTCATGGTTGCTCTAGTAAACCAGAGGATGCAAAGAATGTGGTTCCGATGTGTGGCTGCGGTGGCGGTGGGGTGAGGGGTGGGGGGAGGGGTGGGGGAGGGCATTAGAGAAAGTACAGCAGTTCCCTTTGGGGGAAGGAGGGATTAGTAGGTATTTAAAATTCTTAGAATATGGGAGATCTTTTGGGATAACTGCTGGAGTCTGGAAATTTTTAGGGGAGTCCAAGATTTTTAGATATAGGGAGAAATTTTAGGAGAACTCATGGACTCTATTGAAATACTAGTAGTATTCTATTACCATTGAATTCATGTTTTTTTGAACATTATTTCGTATCTATTGACAAGACGTCTCCGACAGGAACGGTGGGCGACAGTGAAGATCGTTGGTTTGCGTGTAATTTACTAGTACTATACGCGATGCGTGATAGTACGAACTGCACATCGGTAAATGCTAATCTGCAAGCGGATAAACACGAGATCACAGTACTACAGCTACTTCTTTTCAACTTCATTATCTTGCGAATACTGCAAATGATTTGATAATGGTTTGAACAACGTGATTACAATCGCTACTAGAATGACGACAGTTTTATAGCGAGACTACCTCATGCCTCTAATTAACTCTACTATCTCGTGCCTCTAATTAACCCTAACAATAATCCGAACATTGCAATTATGACCATGGTGAGGATAGCAATAATATTGAATGCATATTGTAGGCATATATCCTTCTCTGTAGAATATATTTTGATCTTCCTAAGCTTCAACCTATACTCATCCATCCGGATCTTGTGTACGTGGATGATATTTGCGATCTGTAGCTCCATTTGCATCTTCACTTCGTCGACTCTATGCTTATCTTCTCCATTCCCATTCTTTGCTAACTATATCTTTGTCATTGCTTGATCCATCTTCGTTACCTCATGGGATTTATTCTTCTTGTCTATTTTTAAGTTCGAGTCTTCGGTTACCAGCATTCTTCCTGAGATCAAATTACATCGGCACGATTTTGGAAAAACAAGATTACAAATGAGCAAACAGTATGTTGAGGATAGAAGCCATGTGAGGAGTGGAATCTTCCTAAAATCAAAAGTGTACCTCGTCAGAATCTTTAGGAGCCATATCAGCGTGAGCTTGATTGGATGAGGAAGCATGGCAGCAGGCCTAATGGAGATGGTGGCAGGTTTGGATAACAATCTCCCCTCCACTCGAATGATGAGTAGTGGCCATTAGAGGGCAGAAGAGAAGGAAGGAGGGAAATTTAGGAACGGTGGTGTTTTTGTCCGAACGGTTATAAAAAGAAGTCATTGAAGAAGAAAAGAAGGGGAGTAGATTTTGATCTAGTAACATAGTAGTAGCAGTAGTAGTATTAAATTAGACTAGTAAGTCGCCACGTGCCTTGCACCTGAGTATCAATGGGATCTTCTAGATGCTACAATGGATAAGATCCAATGGTTATCAATTTTTGGATTTTCCAATCTTCATCAAAGATTCAAAGTTCAAAGTTGTTCATACACTATATAGCAACGAATAGGTTGCATGTTCCTTGCACACGTGAGAATAAGATAATAGAAGTATGACATATCATTTTTATATATAACTATAATAGGTGATGCTCAAAAATAATTATAATTTTGAGCGTCGTCCATAAAGTATCGGGTGTATATTGGTTCTTATACTTTGTATCGTGTAAAAATCAACCTATTAGCTACCTAATACTCGACATATATATGCTCTGAATAAATGATGAAGAAGATTCTGGAAATATTGAGAAGTGTGTTGTGAGATTTGTGCATAGCGATCATTGTGCTAAATATTATCAATAGAGAATCTTCTAGAAGCTAGAATGGATAGAAGATCCAACGGTTTGCAAAGGTGGGATTTTCTGGTCGATATGATCCAATAGTCAAAGTTCAATCAAAGTTATTCGTACACTATATATAGTGCTAAGATTATATAATAGGTAAAGCTCCCAAAATTTAAAAACTGTATAAAGTATGGTTGTATATTTGGTTCTTGTAGTTTGTATCATCTAGAAGTCAACGTTTATTATTGGCTATACCTAATACTTGAAAATCTTGGTAACATTATCTAGAGAAATGATGGATAATATTAATTCTATAATGATGGAGAAGTGTGTTTTGAGGTTTATGCATATCATTCATTGTGCTAAAGACTATCAGTAGTATCTTCTAGCAGAAGCTATAATAAAATGGAAAAGAAGATTCGACGACTGACAATGTTGGGATTCACGAGTTTTAATCCAATGGTCAATATTAAAAGTTAATCGTACACTATGTAGTGGTAAGATAAGATAGGAGTTTAGGGTTTGGGTTTTAGGGGTTCGGGTTTAGGACTTATCAATAATGTTCAAGCTTTATTCCTATATTCATGGAATAGAATAGCGTTACCGCAATTTAATAAAAGTGTTTCAAATTTTGATCAATAGGTGCATGATACCTGCTTCGTTAGGGTGTATGTGGGTTTAGGGTTTAGGTTTTAGGAGTTGTTTAGGGTTTAGGGAATTTTCAAAACTGTTCAAGCTTTATACGTATATTCATCGAATAGAATGGCGTTACCCAGCCAATTTAATAGAAGTATCTTGAAATTTGATCTATAAGTGTGCATGACAGCTGCTTGGTGGTGAGGTTTAGGGGTTTAGTGTTTTGAGTTTTAGGGTTTAGGGTTTTAGGTTTTAGGGGTTTAGGGTTTTGGGAATTTTCAATAAAGTTCGATCCCGATGCTTAAATTTGTGGAACATAATGAATTAGGAACAATTTAATGAAAGTATCTCAAATTTTGATCTATAAGTGCATGGTACCTACTTGGTTAGGGTTTAGGGGTTGAGGATTTATGGTTTTTCGGGTTTAGGGGTACATGGCTTGGATTTTAGGTTTTGGTGGGTTAGGTTTAAGAGAATTTTCAATAATATTCGATATGTATTCCTATTTTAATGAAATAGAATGGCATTACCCAATTTAGTAAAAGTATCTCAACATTTCATATATAAGTGTAATGATAGCCGTTTGTTGGTCAGGGTTTAATGTTTCGGGTTTAATTTTAGGGTTCAGGGCTTAGGTTATAGGTGTTTAGGGTTTAGGTTTTATGGTATTTTCAATAATGTTCAAGCTATATTCTTTATAATCGTGGAATAGAATGGCGTTAGCGTAATTTAATGAAAGTATATCTCAAATGTTGATCTACGAGGAGATGAAACCTGCTTTGTCAGGGTCGTTTAGGGGTTTAGGGTTTAAGATTTAGGGGTTTTTGTGTTTAGGGTTTAGGGATTTTTCAATAATGTTCAAGCTTTATGCTTATATTCATGGAATTGAATGGTGTTACCACAATTTAATGAAGGTATCTCAAATTTGGATCTATAAGTGCATGATACCCTACTTGGTTAGGGTTTAATTATAGGTTGAGGGTTTAGGGTTTTAGTATTTAGGGGTTTAGGGTTTAGGTTTTAGGGGTTGTTTAGGGTTTTGGGTTTTGGGATTTTTCAATAATGTTCAAGATTTATGCTTATATTCGTCAAACAGAATGATGTTACCCAATTTATATTAATAAAAGTATCTCAAATTTGATCTATAATTGCATGACATCTACTTAGTCACATTATAGGGGGTAATGTTTAGGGTTTTAGGCTTTCAGGGTTTAGGGTTTTAGGCTTTAGGGGTTTAGGGTTTTAGGATTTCTCAATAATGTTCAAACTTTATGGTTATATCTGGAATAGAATGGCGTTACCGCAATTTACTTAAAGTATCTCAAATTTTGATCTATAATTGCATGATACCTACTTAGTTGGGGTTTAATTATGGGTTGAGGGGCTAAGGGTTTAGGGTTTTAGTATTTAGGGGTTTAGGGATTATTTTATTCAAAGGAATTTCAAAGGATTTGTGAAGTATTTTGTCCCTTAGGAAATATACCTATGTTGGTCGTTTGATTCAAAGGATTACGATCTATAGTGATTCCTTCAAAGGATTCCTTTTCTCTCTATTTTTTAGGAGAATTTACATTTGCACCCTAACCTCATGTTTGGATTCCTTTTCTTTTCCTATGATTCAAACACGTACTTGATCCAAATTCGTGTACTTTTATATTCTTATAGGATTCAAGAGGTCATGCCACTCCAATCCTATGGTTCTCCTATTCCTGTGTTCTAGGAATCCTACAAATCAAACGAGACATTAGGATTTATGTTTTAGGGGTTGTTTAGGGTTTAGGGAAATTTCAATAATTATCAAGCTTCATGCTTATATTCATCAAATAGAATGGCGTTGCCCAATTTAATTAAAGTATCTCAAATTTTATCTATAAGTGCATGATACTTGCATGGTTAGGGTTTAGTGTTTAGGGTTTTAAGGTTTAGGGGTTTAGGGTTTCGGGAATTTTCAAACTTTATGGTTATATTCATGGAATAGAATGGCGTTACTAATTTTATCATCGCACCAATTTTATGGTTCAAAGACTATATATGGTTCAAAGTCTCACCGCACCAATTTTATCACAAAGTATGAATTATTTGGCAAATAATGCCCAAGTTTCATATTTTTTTTAGTTTTCCTATCCAGTTTCACCGAGTTTAACAAGTTTATCTTAGTTTAGCAAAAAATGTTCGAATTTTGAACTACAAACAATGGGAATCTCTACTTCCCGTAATCCTGGGTCACTGACATGCAGGTCACTTGCATTGTGGGTCCACAAAGTCAGTGTAAGGCCGGATTTGGCGCGTAGGTAAATATACTTATTGAAGAAGGTCAGGGAACCACGTCGATGGGGTGATGCACGTGGGAGAATGCAAAATTACCACCTAGTATATCCCTATATTATTGCAATGCTCCTCGGTTTCTTGTTTCTAGAGCAGGGATAGAAGAGGAGTATGTTTGGGGCTGGATGTTTGAATGAATGGACGAGATATTTCGGCGCTCTCTCAAAATTTTGAAGCTGGAGCTTATAAGGTACGCTACTCCCATTCCCACTTGGGGATGTTGTCCCCATCAGATAGACCCAGACGCCTATACGCTTTAGAGCATTTAATGAGTTGCTAGACATCTGCCGTCTTTCAAACAAGATGACCAAGGTCACAGACGTAGTTGCTTTTTTACTTGCACAACCATAGTTGCTGGTACCGTGTCCATGTTTTGTACTCCGTACATTGGATGCATCTTGGCCAATCAAGCTTTTCTTTACAAAGGTAGAATGCAACAAAACATTTTTCCAAGTGACAACATTGTTTTTGGTTGTGAAGCAACTTCAAAGGTCATGGATCAATATGACATCGTGCCAATTGTCACACAAACTAACATGTTTAATGGATAAACCCATTCAATCTTACTGGCTAAATTCTTGCAATAAATTGATAATATGACAATTTACTAAAAACATGTCAATTTCTTTTGCTCCGATATATGCTCACCTCTGTCCACGCACTATACATGCAAAGAGAATAAAACGTAGGCATGCTAAGTGGGAAGCAGCGAACAGAGAAGAGGAGTTGAAGGCGGTTCGATGTGAGAGAAAGTTTATGATGGGTTCTTGACACGAGGTATTCCTGCCGCCTTACAGTGTAGTACACTCTACTAGTAGTAAATTTCAGGACCTATGCATGCAAAAATGTGTGTTTTTCTCTCTCCTTTGCTGCCTCTCATCTCTCCCCACCCCTCTCCCCTCGCGCACCGGCCTGGCTAATCTCTCCCTCGTCTACAGCGTCACGTTGTGCACGTGTGCCTTGGTATGTCGGCTTTGTTTCTTTCTTTTTTAGAGGGCACGGCTTTGTTTATCTGGTGTGTTTGGTATCCGCATTGTAGTGGAGTAGGTAGGGTGTCAGGTGGGTTCCCACCAAAATCCCACTTCTAGTTCATTTGCCAAAATCTAGTGTAAAATTTTGCTCAAAATTTGAACTATATTTTGACAAATGAATTAGAAGTAGGATTTTGGTGGGATCCCATTTGACACCCTAGGAGTAGTAAATAGGAAGGAAACCACTTTGGTCCTTAGCGGCAAAAAGATTCAAACTTTTTAGGTTTCAAAATTTTCACTTGCTTCCTAAACATCAGGAAGGGAAGGTTATTCAAAAGACCGGCCATGCACAATAGTACTTCCTATCTTATCTTTATCTTGTCTTATCTCTTACAATACCATACCACTACAAGTTGATGATACCCCTGCCTGGTCAGCGTCATTTAGGGGTTTATGGAATTTTCAATAATGTTTAAGCTTTATGATTATAACCATGTAATATAATGGCGTTACCGCAATTTAATGAAAGTATCTCAAATTTGGATCTATAAGTGCATGATACCCTGCTTGGTTAGGGTTTAGTATTTAGGGGTTTAGGGTTTATTTAGTAGGGTTTAGGTAATTTTCAACAATGTTTAAGCTTTATGCTTATATTCATCGAATATAATGGCATTGCCCAATTTAATGTAAGTATCTCAAATTTGATCTAAAAGTGCATGATACTTGTTTGGTCAGGTTTTAGGGTTTAGTGTTTAGGATTTTATGGTTTCGGTAATTTTCAATAATGTTCAAGCTGCTTTATGCTTTTAATCGTGGAATACAATTGCGTTAGCGTAATTTAATGAAAGTATCTCAAATTTGAATCTATAAGTGCATGATACCTCCTTGGTTAGGGTTTAATTATGGGTTTAGGATTTAGGGAATTTTCAATAATAATGTTGAAGCTTTATGCTTATATTCATGGATATAATAGCATTACCGCAATTTAATGAAAGCATCTCAAATTTTGATCTATATGTGCATGATACATGCTTGGTTAGGGTGTATGTGGGTTGAGGGTTTAAGGGTTTTAATATTTATGGGGGGTTTAGGGTTTAAGTTTTAGGGGTTTTTAGGGTCGAGGGTTTAGGGAATTTTTAATAATGTTCAAGCTTTATGCCTATATTCGTCGAATAGAATGGTGTTACCCTAAATAATAAAAGTATCTGAAAATTAATTTGATCTATAAGTGTGCATGAAAGCTTCTTGGTCAAGGTTTAGGGGTTTAGTGTTTTGAGTTTTAGTGTTTAGGGGTTTAGTGTTTCAGGTTTTAGGGTTGCAACAATTTTCAATAAAGTTCGAGCTTTATGCATATATTCGTTGAATGGAATGACTTAGCAACAATTTAATAATGAAAGTATCTCGAAATTTGATTAATAAGTGCATGATTCCTTCTTGGTTAGGGTGTTTATGGGTCGAGGGTTTAGGGTTTTATAGTATTGGGGGTTTAGGGTTTTGGTTTTTAGGGGTAGTTTAGGGTTTAGGGTTTAGGAATTTTTCAATAATATGTCTGAGCTTAGGGTTAGGGGTTGAGGGTTTAGGGTTTCTGGGGTATAGGGGGCTTAGGGTTTAGGATTTATTAGGGGATTAGGGTACTTTAGGGAATTTTCAATGATGTTCGAGATTTCGTGAATTAGAATGGCGTTAGCGCAATTTAATTAAAGCATCACAAATTTTGATCTATATGTGCATGATACCTGCTTGGTCAGGGTTTAGGGTTATAGGGTTAAAGGTTTAGGTTTTAGGGAATTTTTCAATAATGTTCAAGCTTTATGCTTAGATTCATGGAATGGGATGGCATTAACGTAATTTAATGAAATTATATCTCAAAAGTTGATCTATAAGTGGATGATATACCCGCTGCTTAGTCAGGGTCGTTTAGGGGTTTAGGGTTTAGGACTTTAGGGTTTAGGGAATTTTCAATAATGTTGAAGCTTTATGCTTATACGTGTGGAACATAATGGCGTTACCGCAATTTAATGAAAGTATTTCAAATTTGGATCTATAAGTGCATGATACCTACTTGGTTAGGGTTTAATTATGGGGTTTAGGGGTTTAGGGTTTTAGGGTTTAGGGACTTTTCAATAATGTTTAAACTTTATAGTTATATTCGTGGAAGAAAATGGCGTTACCGCAATGTAATGAAAGTATCTCAAATTTGGATATATATATAATTGTAGGATAAACATGCTTGGTTAGGGTTTAATTATGGGTTGAGGGGTTAAGGGTTTTAGTATATAGGGGTTTAGTGTTTAGGTTTTAGGTGTTTTTTAGGGTTTAGGGAATTTTCAACAATGATGAGGCTTCATGGTTATATTCGTCGAATAGAATATCGTTGCCCAATTTAATAAAAGTATCTCAAACTTTGATATATAAGTGTGCATGATAACTGCTTAATTTGTCATGGCTTAGGAGTTTATTGTTTAACGTTTTAGGGTTTAGGGTTTAGGTTTTATGGGTGTAGTGTTTCTTTTTTAGGGTTAGGGGTTTAAGGTTTTAGGAATTTTCAAATGAAGTTGGAGCTTTATGCTTATATTCATGGAATTGAATGACTTAGAAACAATTTAATGAAAGTATAACTCAAATTTTGATTTTTAAGTGCATGGTATATACCTACTTGGTTAGGGTATAGGGCTTAGGGTTTAGGGGTATAGGGCTTAGGGTTTAGGGGGTTAGGGTTTAGGGAATTTTCATTAATGTTCGAGTCGTATGCATATATTCGTGAAATAGAATGGCGTTAGCGCAATTTAATGAAAGTATCATCAATCTCAAATTTTGATCTAGAATTGCATGATACATGCTCGGTGAGGGTTTAGGGGTTTGAGGTTTAGGTTTTCGGGCAATTTCAATAATGTTCAAGCTTTATGCTTATATTCATGGAATGGAATGGCGTTAGCGTAATTTAATGAAAGTGACAACAATGTTTTTGTGTGAAGCAACTATAAGGTAGTATATGGCTGAAATGCCCCCACTCTAGCATATTTCATTGATATTACCAGGTTTCATAAATTTTTAAGATTTGTAGCTATATATATCCGTGCAATAATCTGGCTTTATGACAATTTGCTCAAAGTATCTCAAAATTGGAACTACAAGTGTGTTATAGCTAGGTCACGTGCCGTTTTAACCATTTTAAGCTTCCTGTTTTTCAAGATTCAACATCTCGATCTGAAAGCCTATTGTTGTCAAAATTTGGCCCCTTTACGAAAAATTTCGGGACAAAATTAGCTATTGTGGTGTACGATGTATGAACATTCATGGATTTCAGACGATACTAGAGAAGTTTGAATTCTACTTATATTTGCCTCTAGGGCCCAAAGTGGTTCATTCTTCTGTATAGTAACGCAGCTGACGAGCACGCCAGAGTCACAGTGCCGCCGTGCCAAGGCACATGTGCGCAGCGCAGAGCCTGGATATGGACGAGGGAGGGATCAGTCGATCGGTGCGCGCGGGGTCACCCATGAGTGATGGATGGTGAGAGAGGCAGCGAATGAGAGAGAAAAACAAATTTGTTTTGTGTGCGAAATTTATTACTCCTTCTAGTAGTAGAGTGTGTACGCTGTAAAAGCCATAGTACTACTAGTACCTCATGTCAAAAACCCATCATCATGGAGTGCTCTGATATCGCACCACCTTCAACTCCTCCTCGCTGCTTCCCGCTTGCTCTTTGGTTTCCCCCTCCACTCTGAGCCACATTCTTCATTGTAGTACTACTCCCTCTATATATTCAGAACTAGAACACACATAGTATTTTTTGTCAAAGTCAATAAATTCAAATTTTGATCAAATATATAGAGAAAATTACCAACATCTACAATATCTAATGCGCACCATATGAACATATATTTCATAATAGTTCTAACAATACTGATTAGGGATTATAAACGTCAACACATTTTTCTATGTAGTTGGCCAAATTTTAAAAAGTATGACGTTGAGCAAAAACTTTCTTCCCAAACAACGGGAGGGAAGGTTATTCAAAAGATCGGCCATTCACAGTAGTAAGGGCCTGTTTGATTCAAAGGATTTGCATAGAAAATTTGTAGGATTAAATCCTATGGGAATTTTTTCTACGATGGTTATTTGATTAGGATTGATTCCCTTAGGAATTTTTCCTAAGGATTACTGCTAGATTTCATAGGAAATCAAACATGCACTCCTACCTCTTTTTCAGAATCCTTTGTTTTCCTACGGCGGAGTCAAACGAACTTTGCTTCATAGGAATTCCTATAGGATTGGAGTGGTCATGACATTGCAATCCTACATTTTCCTAGTCCTACGTTTTTTATCCTACGAATCAAACATGCCCTAATTCTTATCTTATCTTTATATTGTCCACTACAACAAGTGGATGATACCCCTACCTGGTCTGGATCGTTTAGGGGTTTAGGGAATTTTCAATAATATTCAAGCTTTATGCTTATAATCGTGGAATATAATGGAGTTATCGCAATTTAATGAAAGTATCTCAAATTTGGATCTATAAGTGCATGATACCCTGCTTGGTTAGGGTTTAATTATGGGTTGAAGGGTTTAGGGTTTATTTATTAGGGTTTAGGGTTTAGGTAATTTTCAATAATGTTCAACCTTTATGCTTATATTCGTCGAATATAATGGTGTTGCCCAATTTAATGTAAGTATCTCAAATTTGATCTAAAAGTGCATGATACTTGTTTGTTCAGGGTTTAGGGGTTTATTGTTTAGGGTTTTATGGTTTTGGGAATTTTCAGTAATGTCCAGGATGCTTTATTCTTTTAATCATGGAATAGAATGGTGTTACCATAATTTAATGGAAGTATCTCAAATTTGAATCTATAAGTGCATGATATCTGCTTTGTTACAGTTTGATTATGGGTTGAGAGGTTTAGGGTTTAGGTAATTTTCCATAATGTTCAAGCTTTATGCTTATATTCATGGAATATAATAGTGTTACCGCAATTTAAGGAAAGCATCTCAAATTTTCATCTATAAGTGCATGATACATGCTTGGTTAGGGTGTCTGTGGGTTGAGGGTTTAGGGTTTATGTTTTAGGGGTTGTTTTGGGTCGAGGGTTTAGGGAATTTTCAATAATGTTCAAGGTTTATGCCTATATTCGTCGAATAGAATGGTGTTACCGTAATTAAAAAAGTGTCTAAAAATAAATTTGATCTATAAGTGTGCATGACAGCTGCTCTATCGAGGTTTACGGGTTTAGTGTTTCCGGTTTTAGGGTTTAGGGGTTTAGTGTTTAGGTTTTAGGGTTTAGGGTTTCGGCAATTTTCAATAAAGTTCAAGCTTTATGCATATATTCATAGAATATATTTACTTAGCAACAATTTAATAATGAAAATATCTCAAATTTTGATCAATAAGTGCATGATACGTTCTTGGTTAGGGTTGTTTGTGGGTTGAGGGTTTAGGGTTTTATTGTTGAGGGTTTAGGGTTTAGGATTTTTTTCAATAATATGTCTGAGCTTTAGGGGTTGAGGGTTTAGGGTTTTTAGGGGTATAGGGCTTAGGGTTTAGGATTCAGGGGATTAGGGTACTTTAGGAAATTTTCAATAATGTTCAAGATTTTGTGAATTAGAATAATGGCGTTTGCACAATTTAATGAAAGTATCTAAAATTTTGATCTATAAGTGCATGATACTTGCTTGGTCAGGTTTTAGGGTTATAGGTTTTAAGGTTTAGGTTTTAGGGCATTTTCAATAATGTTCAATCTTTATGCTTAGATTCATGGACGTTAGCGTAATTTAATAAAAGTATATCTCAAATGTTGATCTATAAGTGGATGACATACCTACTGCTTAGTCAGGGTTGTTAGGGATTTAGGGTCTAGGAAATTTTCAATAATGTTCAAGCTTTATGGTTATATTTGTGGAACAGAATGGTGTTACCGCAAATTAATGAAAGTATCTCAAATTTTGATCTATAAGTGTATGATACCTAGTTGGTAAGGTTTAATTATGGGTTGAGGGGTTAAGGGTTTTAGTATTTAGGGGTTGAGGTTTTGGTTTTTCGGGGTTGTTTAGTGTTTAGGGAATTTTCAATAATGTTTAAGCTTTATGCATATATTCGTCGAATAGAATGGCATTTCCCAATTTAATGAAAGTACCTTAAATTTCATCTAGAAGTGCATAATAAAAAACGGAGTACTACTAGTACTAGTAGCATGCGCGTGGATCTGGTGTTGTAATGCAATTCGATAGCGGAGATCATGCATGAGTCCAGACCCACGCGTCCACACCCCCACGTGTCTACTCGAGGGAAACCAACCGACTCCGCGTATATAAACCACCTCGACCTCCTTCCTATCTTCCAAGAGTGTCGACTTCTCCCCCAATCTGTCTAGTGAAAAAAAATCTGGCCGCACCTGCCGCAAGAGCTCCTTTCACAGCACCACCTTCTCCACTTCCTTTGCTGCACCATGAATGGAACCCATGGAGATGAACCGAAGCCGAAGCCAGCTGGAGCGCAGAACATGGCTCTGCGGTCGTCGCTACCATGGTGGGCCCAACTTCTCTAGGCACACACACGTCTCGTCATCGGGTGGTCACTGTTTCGGGCCCCGTCCATACGGTCGCCGTCGTCGTGGAGGAGCAGGTGAACGAGAACGTCATGGTGCCAGTGGCTGACCTCGATGAGGAGCATGCAAGAGGAGGCGATGGCATCTTAGTCCTAGAGGAAGACGAGAACTACGCCACGCCATCATCGACCCCTTCATCAAAGAATTCAAGGAGAGGGATGGATTCGAGGAGGAGGTTTCCGATGAGGAAACCGAGGTACTACTCTGCTTCACTATTCTCATATTTTACTGTTCATACATAGGTTTTTCTTGATATGTAGATTATTTTGATCTTTCGCCTTCTTGTTGTAGACATATCAGATTCTCCGGTTTGAAGGTTCGATTCTTTTGCAGATTTAATTAGATTTGCTGATTTTCCATATAGAAATTTTACATTTGTTTGTTGTTGCGGTGTGGCTTGGTGCAGTGCAGAGCAAGGGCGATCTCTATGCCACCGTGCCGCAGGTGGATGTGGTGATGGTGTTTGTGCATGGTGAAGTCCTCCCCGTGTGTGCGCCGCTGTGGTCGCGCGAGCCCTGCCTCGCCACACTGCGATGGTTGTGCCTCGGGCGCCAGGTACACGCCCAGATGTTTATCTTCCTCCCCCTCTTCCTTTCTCTCAAACCTCTCTGTCACATTCGCTGGTGCATATAGATGGTTATGGATGGATATCATGTTTTCTAGTGGCTTAGTAGTGTTGTAGATCAATCTTGTTTTGTGGATCTTGCTGTGGATCTTGCTATGGAATTTGTGGTGATGTAAACTGACTCTGAATAATATCCTAGTATTTAGCTAGTTGTAGATTGGTTTGAATTTGGTTGCTGGGTCCCTTATTCAATAATTACTGTTAGCCTCCAAATCATGTACATACATGATATTGGGGTGAATTACTGCTGATTTGTTATTGACCTAGCTAAATGTTTAAACTAACAATGATTTATTTACTTGTATGGATAAGCTTTTCAATTAAAGCTTGACTATGATTCTGTTGTTGTCATCATGGCAGGGTTTATGTGATAATGCAACAATCCTTTTAAAATGCTTTCTGTTAACTAGCAAATAAATCAAGTTATACAAGGTTGTGCTTGAGTTATCCCTATGGTGATAAGCTGTGTGGAAAATACAGAGTTGCCTGGTACTACTCTATTTATTGTCATTCCTATATGCATATATGCTTGATTCCTAATCTGGTTGTTAGGAAGATGATAAATTATCTTTGGAGGTTTTTAAATAAATGGTTATCTAGTTATCAAAGCATCTAGTGGTTGTTTCTATGTTGTGTGCCACTGTGGTGCTTTCTTCTAAATTGAGCATAGTGGTAAACAATATAGCAGTCATTTAGGAGGCTTGACTTCTTTGCAAAGAATCTAAATTTAGATTATATATAAGTGAGTGGCTATTTATTCTGGCAATATGACAATAAGAATTTATATGATTTCTAGTTGTTGTAAGCTAGGAAAATGATTATGTGGTGATTATTTCTTATACTGTGTAGATTCAATAGTAGAATGCCACTGTGATGCCTCCTTTAGGATGGAACACAGTGATTTTCCACTAATGGATCTGCTAGACTTGCCAAGTAGGTGTGGAAAAATGATATCCTCTAGTT
Organism: Avena insularis; assembly: GCA_023614405.1. Classification (NCBI taxonomy): domain Eukaryota; kingdom Viridiplantae; phylum Streptophyta; class Magnoliopsida; order Poales; family Poaceae; genus Avena; species Avena insularis. Next base: position 130,185,467 of record CM042697.1, on the reverse strand, counting down.
TGGATGATCTAGATGTAAAATTTTAATATGTGATCTTCGTCAATGATGTATAAAGCTGAGACTTAGATCTTTGAATGGATGAAATGATTCCCGGTGACCCTCACTTAGGAAAATGATTTAGATTGCTTAAGATTTTATAAAGTTGATGCTTTGATTTATTGGCTAATTCCTATATGCAAGATTTGTAGCCTTTATAGATGATCTAGTTGCTGTGGTACCTCTCTGGAGGATGCACAGTTGTCTAGATCAACTATATGATCTGCTAAAATATACTTGACTAAGATTTAGTCAAACCCTTGCCTATGATGTGCTTCTGAGGCCAGATGTAAAATAAGAACAAATACTGTTGGCTTTTAACAGATCTGGGATGAACTTAGTGTAGCACTTCTACACTATACTGAGAGCTTCCTCTTACCCAAAATCCATCTTGGGAAAAAATAGGAGAACAATTGATGTTAAATACTTTGGTTGTCTTAGAGATGAATAGCAACCTGATGTTGAGCAGTATATACCGATGCTTGGTGTGTCTTAAATTCATCTTGAGTAGATCTTCCTCATGCTGTGGTTTTGATCTTGTTGACCTTCTCCTCCCTGATCTGCTACTAGCCTCCTTCTTGATATTCTCCTCCTCCTCCTGATATTGTTTGATCCTGACCTACATCTGGATGGCTCATTGAAGCAACCAGATTGCTAGGAGTACTGGATTGAAACTAGGGTGGTTGATCTGTGTTGGTTGTATTGGTTGTTTCTTACTATGGTGAAGAAAGTTCAAAATGGCACTTCCCCTGCTACGGTTGTGTACTTATCTCTCTCTCATAGTGCCTCCTGTGTTGACAGCACATAGGTATGCATGTGTGTGTGAGCTGTGTGGTTGCTTGTTGTGATGTTATGGATCAGATCAAGTTAAAATATCTTGATATTTGCTGATGGTTTTACTATTTGACTTTTACCTTTTACTAAATTGGTGAAACTTGCCCCTTTGCCTGTGAGGTTATACTGAGGCAAATAATATACTGATAAGAACAAATATTGTTTTTGGTGAAATTTGCCCCTGCTTAACAAAGCTCTATGATGTAATGAACAGTGCAACTCACTGTTAGACTGAAAGCACTAAGCCTAATCCTAATCCTTTATTTATTTTTGTCTTTCTTTGCAGGTAACAAGAAGGAGTACAAGAACATTAATACTAGATAGAAATTTAGTTGTAGGTGTTTTTCTTTTATCCCTTTTTGTAATTTCCTTTTCTATCAAGAAATTATGTCAGGATATTATAGTGCATTAGTTTATCTTATTATAATTGTATTCATCTCTTATTATTCCTTTATTGTGAAAGGAGACTGTAATTTATGTATATATTCTTTTAATAAAGAATTCTTCTGTTTGTTTAATTATTGTAATTCATTTTCCATTTTCTTTATTCACTTATTTGTTTCATTTTAATATTCCTTTATTATTTTGTTGTAAAAGAACATTGTAATGTTGGATTTTAATAATCTTTATACTTTTATTTATAATATTTGTATTTGTATTATTGTGAATAATTATTTATAATGCAAAATTTCTCCCCTCATAACTCCAGAAAACAATAGAGGTCATGTCTAAATTCGTCTCACTCCCCTTTTGATGACACTAAACCTAATTCATCGGAGTGAGAATTCTGATTACTCTAGTATTTTAATTTGGCGAAAAATTTACCCGGATTTTCAGATGCATGCATGCAGATGCACAAAATCCTATATCTACCCTTCGTTTAGTCCTAAATGCTAGGATGTTACAGACTTCCCCCCTTCAATTAAACTTCATCCCGAAGTTTGTGGTTTCTTGCCCATGAAGGTTTCCAGTAGGCTCGTCTTGAGTTTTCTTCTTTCCTCCCAGTTTGTTGTCCTCCCAAAGTGATGTTTTTAATAAACTCGGCACTCCTTGAGTTTACTTTCAACCTTGATTCGGTTATGGTTAATGCCTAATGCTAATTTATACTTCCTTCCAAAGCTTCATGAGATTAACTTTAACCTTGAACAACATTATTGACGAAGAATTACTGATGCTAAACATACCTATCGTAGCCTCGTCGATGTGGTTCCATCCACAGTTTCCACCTCTTGATGGTGATTTTACTCCTCCTGTATCCATCTTGTTGGGACATTCAGATCTCCTATGTCCTTCCAGACCACACCTATAGCACACTTTTCCGGTCTTCCAACAATCCCTCCTTATATGACCTGATGCTCCACACTTTCCACATATGATTTGTTTCTTTCCGTTTGATGCTTCATACTTTGATGTACCACTCGTAGATATGAACCTTGGTATAAAACATAAGTTTGGTGTTGAATTAGTAAATTGAAACTTCTTCGGTTCCCTTTTAGCTCTTTTCTTGGATAATTTCTTCCTCTCTTCTAGTAGAATCTTGTAATCATCCTCGAAAGTAATTGCTACATCAACCAGCTCTTGGAAACGTCGTATTGCAGCCCCTCATATTTTCATCTTCATATAAGGGTTTAGTCCTTCCAAGAACCTTTTCTTGCGCTTCTCCTCCGTATTTACCTCATCAATTGCATAACGATATAATTTACTAAATTTGCTAATATATTTCATCACGGTTTCATCATTTTGCTGTAAGTCCATGAATTTTCTCCTCTTAAATTCCATAATTCTCTCTGGAACATGATACTCGTGAAACTTCTGCTTGAATTCTTCCCAAGTGAATATCTCTTCTGATGTGTGCATAGCTAATTGATTATTCCCACCAATTTGCGGTAGATCCTGATAGAAGAAATGTTGTATAACATAACTTCTCCTCATCATTGCATCCTACTGTTTTAAGTTTCCTTTCTGTATCCATCAGCCAATCCTCTGCATCCATAGGTTCTGATGCAGATGTAAAAGGAATTGGTTTGACATTTTGGAAATCAGAAAGACTTACCCTGATATCTTTGTTTTCCTCTCTGGGTCTAATTCGTTTGAGTATCTCCTGCATGAACTTGTTCTGGTACTCTTGCATCATTTGCATGTATTGCATGAAATTCTCCTCTGTCAACAGACGAGTTGATGGTCCAGTTGCAATCACATCCATATTACTTTCCCTCTGCTTAGCTTCTTGTTCCACACGTTGTCCTTCAAACACAACTTATACTCCAGTATCCATACCCTCTCTAGTCCTATTACATAAAGAGAATACTCATACTTACATCATGCATAAGTTTTCTGAGCTCAACTCTATGAACAGTGCTAGTCACACAAGAAAATAAAAAACCAAATCCAAATAACAACCAAACCTATACCATGTATTATACATGGTTTTTTATAAGCGGTCGTGGTGGTGTCACGGCAGATGCCATGGGTAGGCTTAAGTTGGGGGCCGAATGGGTGCTTGTGGTCACCGGGGAGGGAGTGCACGATCTAGCCATGCACGAAGAACAATATGAACTCTCCACACTTAGGAATTTTATTGATGCTAGAGGTTTACAAGTGCTCCTCGAGCTGTATGAACTAGTGTGTGTGCACTAGTTCCCTACTTGGTCCAACCTCCTCCAACTATAGCTATGCCCTTCCTTATATAGGCGTAGCTAGCTAGGTTACACCCCTTTGGGTTCTAGGGTTATTGTTTGGATCTTGGTCCCTACTATGCGGGCCGGGTCATGGGCTTGCCCTAAGCCCAGTGGTCCAGTCCATAAAGCTAGATAGCTAACGGTCTTCGGGTACATCGCCTCATGTTCCTTTTGGCGTCACGCAGTAACTTTGTACGTCATCCCTTCCTTTGGGTGTCACCCGACTCCTTTCGTGTCACCCGATGTCGCCCTTCTCTTTTGACCACGCTTTACTATGGTCCCTCCTGAACCTCACTCGGAAAGGTGTCACACGTTCTATCTGACTCGGCCCCTCCTTGGGAGACTCGGCTCGTTGGTTCCTGCAAGGTTAGCATCTTTGTCTTATACGGGCCGACATAGTTTCTATGTAGGCCGCATACGATCCTCTTACCCGGCCGTACTTACTCGGCCTAGTTCTTTCTTCACTCGGCGTAAGCCAAGATGGGCTGTGTTTTACCCCTTGTGACCCTACCGGGGGTTATCCCCCCGACATAAGCTATTACAAACAATCCTCACAACTACGGTTTGACTCTCACTTAGTACATTACTTGTATGTTTCAAGGACTTGCTTGCTCGTATGAGCATGCTCTCACTTCTTAGGTCATGCCTCTCAAACACTACGATGCACATTACTGGATATGTAACTTAGTTAAGCTCCTTACTTCAATGGATTGTCTCTTCTTACTTTTCTCTCTCTTTCTAGTGCTTCCTGGAATTCCGTCCATGGTGACGTGAAGTCTGACAACTACCTTCTGGAGTATATAAACAACCATAGGATGCGTACTCTTGATTAGAAGTACTTAGATTGAGGTTAGCCATTGAGAAATGACTAGAAAATGCGTGATCTTCTGTGGAATTCTCATATCCACCTTCAAACGCACTTTCAAGGTAAGATATATTCTCTGCTTTTTCCTTAACTCAGTTATACATATAGATGTAATAACCGTCAGTGCCTTCTTCCAGGTCAATAGGATTCATACTACCACCATATGGTTCATAGATTCCATGCTAATCTAACTTGTTTTTTCTCCTTTATTAGGATCACAGGGTATAGGATTATCCTTGGTTCCAGTGTAAGATTTTTCTCCCCATCCATCGTGATTCCAAACTCGAATACTTGGATTGGATGTTTCCTAAGTTTCCTGCATTACTCTATACTTGTCCAAGGCCTACATGTTTCTAAGGCCCATTTTAATAATAGGCACATGTTTCAGACTATGGTCCTTCAACCTCATTCTCTTCATACACCTCTTTTGAAAAAAACTGTTCTAAAATGCCTAGCTTCTCTATATGACTTCTTTTTTTATTCAATTGCTTTAGTAGGATCAACATACTCCTCAAGGTTGTATCCAACTCCTGGACTAGAACCTAATGTGTGTCAGGGTAGGAATTGAGTAATGTCGTATTATGACCTATGTATTCGGCAGTTCAAGTAGATTCAGTCTGCACAAATGCAACATGATCCAACTTAAGTTTCGAATTTATAGAATCTTGAGGTATAGTAGTAAGAGTACTACCTACCAATTTCCTTGGATTCTTGTTTTCGAAGCCTCACTATTGCTTCTAGAACTGCAATTTGATACGCCGCCGCCATACATCTCATCTTCCCAGATGACATTACTTCTCTTATCCCCAACTCTTTTGATAAAATATGCACTATACGGTACTTGACTAACACTTTCCCGTGATGGAAACTGTAAATCTTGACGAAAAGTCGAGATTTGCAATTCCAGATTCCATAAAAATTGTCTAAAAAGTTCTATCCAATCCTCTACATAGTCCTATATATCACTTGAACATCACTTGGACATTCCGGTTTGGGTACCGAGATGTCATTCCTCACTGTAGATAAGAGATTATAATTGTCCTACTAGATTATAACTTATTATTATTACCCAAATTGCATCATAATAAATAATTATCGCACTAGAAACATGACAATGTAATTCTCAAGTGAATACTCATCATATTTCTAGAGAAATCTTTACCGTTGCTAACGTACTTCCTACAAGTTCTACCCATTTAATAGGTTTCCAACCTAAGGTCAAAGCTTTTGCTCTGATACCAGTTGTGATGACCCAGTATACCACTGCATGTTGTAGTATACTATAGTCGTGGACATAACACTCACGGAGTACCATTCCGCAAATATTACATCCTCAGAGTGGTACAACAGAAACAAAGCGGGTCCACAACATACATTTCATTATTACAACCAGAAATTACATGACGACTTTCATATCCTCCTAGGTCCATAGAGGTATTCCGATGACTCAGGGCTAAACTATTATAACTCTGAGAACAAGATAAAGAAGCAAACTAAGCTTTAAGGTTTATACGAGATTTAATATAGATATAGGATAGAGATCTATGCTGCTGGACTAGATCACTATATATGATACATCTACATTTCAGATACATCGGTCTCCATTCCATAGATGTTTTCGTAATTGTTCCCTTCGACGCTTCCGGATACTTCTGGTTCTTCATAGTGGAATTCTTCTTGGTCGTCAATTGGATATAGTATTTCCTCTTGTTGATCTTTAATGTCGTCAGAATCTAGCAAGGGTTAAGAAGATACGTTGAGTACGAGCGTACTCAGCAAGTTCACTAAAAAAGGTGTGTTTGATGCACTATATCTATAGCCACAGACCATAGGTCGTAGGCAATGCAGGTTTTCGTAAACATTTCTTCAAAGGTTGCTTTTATTCTTAAAATCTATGTCCGTCAGCCTTCATAGGTTTACCAGAACTTTCAGGGAGTTCCTTTCCTGCAGCGTTCGCAACTCCTTAACGAAACAGGGAGTAACAAGTTATAGTTCTTACACTCTGCAGAGGTGCGTCACTGTAACATCCCTAAAATACCAAACTTAGATCATCAAACACTAATCATCAAGATTAGGGTTAACAATAACTTTTCTAAATAAACTCATGAATGCATGTATATGTGTATGCATGGATTTTGAATTTCTTTAAAAACCACCTTGTTTGTGTGATCCATTGCTTGTAAAATGTTTCTTAGGTGAAATAAACATCATCTAAAACATTTCCCACACTTTCCTTAAAGACAAGTAAATCAAAACAAATATATTAAGTGAATGGTCATTTTGGCCAATTTAACTCCCATGCCTACTTTGGCTGTCTCAAACTTTCAGAACCTAACAGAAACTTTTCTGGATCTTTGCACCCCTTGAATGTACTCATAACAGAGTATCAAGGCCCACTTTGTGATCATCCAGAAACTTTCAAATGCATAGTTTAAATGACAATTCAAAATTGAATCTTCTTCATATGGGAAGATCCCACTTTTTCAAAACCCACTCAAACAATCTCAACTTTCAAAACCCAAGCATCTGCAGACTCACCAGCACCAATCTAGCAAACCCACCAAAAATCATTTTAAAATTCAAAACTTGATTTCATGCGGCCATTTCATCAAACAGGTTGCAGACACAAATCAAACAAAACATCAAACACTATAGTGTGCAGTGATTCTTGCCTAACTTGTTCCCTAGTTAGCTCACACACAACTCAGTAGATCATCTAGAAAGATTAGCCCAACACTAGCACCCCTGTGAGCTTGCCATTGCCATTAATGGTGAACAGCCGAGCACCCCAATGTCACCCCATTGTGGACAGAGAGCTAGAGGAAGAACTAGCCGTGCCAACCTTGTCTAGGAGGCATCCCACCGTCCACCGCCACTCACTGTCCCAGCCGCAAGCGTTGCCAAGCCCTGGACCACGCGCACAAGCCGCGCCCAGACCATGCCGAGCGTGCGCCAGAGCGCCACCCTCGACCAGCATCCACAGACCGCGCGCCGCGTGCATACATGATTGCCATCAACCCAGGAGACCGCCAGACATCCCCATTTGCCGCCTCATGCCGCACAGCCACCGCCCGTCGTCGAAGACGCCGCCTTTGCCGCGCAGAGCATCGGCCGTTCCAGACCAAACCACACCGCCCCATGCCTCGCGACCATGTCGTTGAGCATCGCCAGGAGACACAGCACCGTCCCCTACCCTTGCCCATGCCATTAGCCGCCTGTAACGTCGCCCCCGATGAGCTCACCGTGCGCCCCGACGGTCCCCTCGCTCGACTATAAATAGAGGCCACCCCCGCACGAATTCTTCACACCATCTCACTCCCCTCTCCTCACTGATTGTGCCACAGCATTCTCAGAGCAAGGCGAGCACCACCTCGCCGGAATTTCACTGGAGCCTGCCGCTGTAGGAGAAGAAAGGAGCCAGCGATTGGAGCCTCCCCAGGAGCTGCCGTGACCACCCCTGAGTTCGCCGTTGTCGACTCGGCCTCGCCGACCTCGCCCGATACCCGGTGAGCCCCAGCAACCCTCATCGGGCCGCTTAGGTTTCATTCTCGCCGGAGTTATCTCGCGTCGACGATGACTCCCAGCCGTTAGATTAGAACTAGATCGAACGACCCACGTTGCCCCATACCGCTTCGCCCAGCCCCGTGTCACTGACGAGTGGGGACACCCACTTAAGCAGCCCGCGGGAGCACTGCTCTTAGCAGGCCGGCCCGTTAGAATTTCCCGCGCAGCCCAGTTATTCAAATTAAATCTTTTTCTATTTCAATTCAAACACACTTCTGTACTCAACTTCAAAAATCAACCCAGATCGATTCATTGCACCAATTTGAATGAAACCAACTTTGTTGGAAAGATCTGTGAATGCTAAATCCAAGCCCGTTGGATTCAAGTCATTTGGATCTCTAGATCGCCCCTGGTAAAAATAACAAGGCAGAAGCTTTTCTGCATTCAAACATTTTTCAAATTTAAACCCTAATAGCTTTTGAGTTGATTCCAACTCTCAAAAATCACATTTAACCATACCTTTCAGAATATATAAAAACATATAGGTTTACTTGCAGAAATATTGTTCAAGTAATAAAAGAATGCTACATAAGCATTTCTAGCCACTTTAATTAATTAAAATAAAAGGGTAAAACCTTATTAAATTGTGACACCACTTTAAATCACATTCCCATGGACTACAATATGTGGTGATGACATGTGTCAACATGATCCCATGTTTAGTTTGGAGAATATTAAATCTTAAGTAGTTTTTCAATGAGTAGAAATTACTTTTCTAAAAATAAAAAGATTTAAACCAAGCCTTAACCTTGTAATGTTAGAGATGATGCTAGATCATCTATAGGACCCTTGTGTGTGATGATTGCAAGTAGTTAAGTATTGTTTGGTGATTGTGTACCTCGTATTTATTCATAGACGCTAGTACCGACCAAGGATACGAGGAGGAAGGAGGATACTACGAAGAGGAAGCCGAGGAGCTTCAACCTTCGCTCTGCACAAGGCAAGCTAGTAACTATGCAAGCTTATACTGATATTGATGCAAGCTAACCCTTGCAAGATACCCTACTGATGCCACAAACCCATACTTGTGATATGACTACTATATGCCTTAAGCATATGTCATCATACCCCCTTGATAAACCAAATCCTAGTTTTATGTGCAAGCTTCTTACTTTATTTCTTTATCAAAGCTTACTTAGAGTCTACCTAAGAGTTTGGTAGACACTAGATAGTTGTGCTGAAGGTTGCATAAAGAGCATATAATTTGGCCTAAGATAGAAACCTTGATCTCAGCCTAAGACATGAGATTGAACTTAGTTAAAACCCCACTAGTTACCACCCCTCCTTAGTACCACCCCACCTGTAGATGCTAGTGCTAAGCATAAAACTTGATCAACTTTAGATGGGAATACTTGGTGGAAAAATGGTTATGAAAACCTTGGAATGATGGATCATTCTATTGAAATGTTTTGGACATGTGTTTCCAAACACTTGATGATTTTGGTGATGAAAATGTTGAGGCATGAGCCTTAGCCCCTTTATAAAACTGATGGTTGTCTGGATGCGATATCATTCCAATTTTATCATACAACCATAATACCCGAAGATTGGGTAGGGCTTGACTGGAAACTTATGTACCTTAGTATTAGTTCCCTCACGGCCAAGGTCTGAGCTGAGGCTACCTTGTGAAGATTGTCCACCTGTGCAGTACCCAAGATGACAGTTGGTCATGGTTGGGAGGCCATACTCACAGGAGAGGTGCTTATACTAGGGCGTGTAATCGAAAGTTTAGGATTGATTATCCGCATACTGAGTATGGTGAATTCAGGATTTGTTCCTGACGGATGTATCGAATGTTGTGGTGAAAGTGTACAATCTTTGCAGAGTGTCAAACTATTCGAATAGCCACGTCCATGTTATGGACAGTTGAGTGGCCATCTGTTCCCGCCGACTTTTCAAAATGACTTGTGAAACGAATTGAGACTTTGACTTGACCACAACAGAGTTGTGACCTGAATTACAAGATCCCACTTAGGAGTTATAAAATTGTGACTAGCTCTGGAACTTAGTAGAGATAAACCTGGCTTTTTGCAAAACAACCCTAGAGCCTAGTGTCCTATTATCCAAAAACCCCTTACCTGTTAGTATTAGTTTGCGAGTACTTAAAGAGTACTCATGGCTTTGTCCCTGGCTATTCCCATGGCCAGACTATGAAGAGGAGTACCTGGAAGATGGACCCCAGGAAGGTTACGACAACTAGGATCATCTCCCATCGTCAGCATTGCCTGTGACCCTGAAGATGGAGCTTCGCCTATGCTACCGGTAGTACTACGTATTCCGCTGCTTGAAATTGTATTTAGAACTAGATCATGAGATCCCTATTTGTGTAAGAACTTATGTATCGTTGTAACCGGATGATTTACTATGGTATCCAATTCTGTTATGTCTCGCAAAAATGGTAATCCTGGGATCGATGTATGGCATAACAGGCATCTAGGATTGAAAAATCCGGGTGTTGACAAGTTGGTATCAGAGCCATCCTGACCATAGGAGACCCTAGTTAGACTGGACGTTGAACCAAAAACTTAGTTTCAAAACCAAAGAAAAACAAATATTTACAAAAACCTATTCTCATTCTTATCTCTTTGATTCTTTCATAAAAATTCATGTTCCTCAAAAACTCTTGCAAAATACATAAAATTTTGACACACTTGATCACTCTGCTAATCTACTCATCCTCTATTTTTATAGATGGACGTGAAGTACAGCAAGTTTTATCAGTTGGGGAATGGAGGAGACCTTATCTTTGAGAGGAATCTGGATCAGCTTTCGGAACTTCTGGAGCATCCACACCCCGAGTTCTTCGGAGCTCAGCTCAATGATCAAGGAGGAGAAGATCTGCAGTGGTTAATTGTTGCAAGTCTCCGAGGAAATATTGAACCTCCCACTGCGGAGGGAATTCAGTTTACCTTAAGAGAGAACAACTGGCTCGATGGACTTGCTAGAGCAATGCAGAAATCTCTCTCCCGCCTGTGTGGGCAGAGCATCAATCAAATCAAGGGTACTCACTTTGAGTTTTTCCCAAGGCGTGATGCAAATGGACAACCACTGGAAGCCCCATACCACCCCGAGCTAAAGACTCAACTGGACGACCTTAGCTTCATGATGTATGATCGTCTGCAGGAGTTGGACAACTGCCGTGACTATTGCAACCACAAGTCTGCCATCATCAAGACGAAGGATCAGACCATAGCCATGCTAGCAAAGGATCGCAAGTCTCGTCGCCGTTAGCTCGACAAGAAGAAGCGCATTATTGCCCGTCTTCGCCACCGCATCTCATCTCTGGAGGAGACCATCCACGAGAGAGACATGCAGTTGGAGGAAAGGGAGAATGCCGGAGAGGATCTTCGTGGAGACCCTTACTCTTATCTCAGTGATGACGATGATTTTCTGGAGGATCAGGCCATGGACTTCTTCACCGATGAAGATGATTTCGCCTTCATCGATGATGATGAAGATGATGAAGCCACAGACTCCGAGGAGTAGTAGCACTTGATCACTAGCGTAGTGAGTAGTATTCGGTCCCCCTGTATCGTAGATTCCAGAATGGTTCTTAAAACCATCTATTTTCCTTGTTGTGGTGTGTGCTGTACTGTATGCTAGGAATGAATGAATCAAAAAGCAAGTTGCTAGAAAAATCTGAGTCAAACCTTTAAAACTTTTCAAAGACCCAAAACCTTAGAAATTTCCCTCTTTTCTCATGATCTATATCAATCTTCAGATGCCACGTGGAGGAAGTGGTTCAGCCCCGGATCCGATGTTGTAGATTCTGCAAATGTTGACCTCTGACCGCGAAGCTGAGAGAGCGGAACGTCAAGCCAACTTAGCCACTCTGCAATAGATAGCCCAGCTAGCCCACAACAACCAAGGCCATGGAAATCAGGACAACCATGGATCTAAGCTCAAGAATTTTCAGAATACCAACCCACCTGTTTTCACCAAGTCAGAAGAACCCTTAGACGCCGACGATTGGCTGCAAACCATGGAAAATAACTTAGAAGTAGCAGGAGTCGAAGCCAACGAGAAAGTCCTGTTTGCCACCCACTATCTAGCCGGAGATGCCAGTGCATGGTGGAACAGTGTTCGTGCCATGACCGGAGGCCAGATGATGACCTGGGAGGAATTCAAGGTCAAGTTTAGCAGAACCCATGTGCCACCAGGTTTGATCAAGAGAATGAGAGACGAGTTCAGAGAGCTGAAGCAAGGAAGGATGACTGTAGTGGAATACCGTGACAAAATTTTGTCATTAGCTAGGTATGCCCCGGACGAGATAGACACCGAAACCAAGAAGAAAGAAAGATTCCTGAATGGTCTGCATGACGAGATGCAGACGGTGTTAGTCAATATCCCCTTTGCTGATATTGAAGCCCTTATCGATTCAGCCATCCAGATGGAAGGAAAGATCAACCAAGCCAATGAGAACCGCAAGCGTCATATGATGCATCAACCAGGAAACCATCAGACCCCAAAGTATCGCCCCAACCCATCTCCAGGATTTGCCCCAAGAACCAACAGACCCCCAATGACCCGTCCAACCTATCCCAACCGTGGAAACCCTAGAACCGGAGGAAATCACAACAACCCCGGCAACTCTAGCAATTTCACCCGTGCCCCACCCAAGTTCAACACCAACAATGCTACCGCCAATCCCAACACTGCCCCGAGGACTGGAAGCAATGCTGTGCCTGTCGCAGCCAAGGACAAGTCACAAGTGACCTGTTATGACTGTGGGAATAAAGGCCACTATTCCAACGAGTGCCCCAACAAGAAGAATGCTACAGCCCCTAATACCAATCCCCCAGCTCAGCAACAGCATCGTGTTCAGCTAGGAAGGAGATTTGCCCTAGGAAATTCACTCAACCGCAATGGCCGTCTTTTTCTCATGCATGCTGAAGAAGCTCAGGAAGCGCCAGACGTCGTGCTGGGTATGTTTTCTGTTAATTCAGTACCTGAAAGAGTGTTGTTTGACTCTGGTGCATCGCATTCATTTGTCACCGAAGAATTTGCATGCACTAGTAAAATTCAACCAACCAAACTGAAGCATGTGATGATTGTGCAAATCCCCGGATCAACCACCAAGGCTAGGCAAATTTGCAAAGCCGTCCCTATCCGAATCCATGGCATAGATTTTTATGCTAATCTAATAGTACTCGGAACTAAAGGTTTGGAAGTAGTACTAGGAATGGATTGGATGTCCAAACATAAGGGATTGATTGACTGTGCTAAGAAAGCCATCACCATGACCAGTACCACTGGAATAACAGTCGAACATATATCTGAAACCTTACCTCGCCAATTCAAGTGTAACAAGAGTCTAGCCCAACCTACCATTGACCAAGTCCGGATAGTCCCGATGTATTTCCAGATGTTTTGCCCGGTATGCCCCCAGATCAGGATATCGAGTTTATCATTGAACTAATCCCCGGAACAGGACCCATAGCCCAGAGACCCTATAGTATGAACCCATCGGAGTTAGAAGAACTGAAGAAGCAACTGGATTCCATGCTAGAAATTGGACTAATTCAACCAAGTGCGTCACCATGGAGATCACCTGTCTTGTTTGTAGACAAGAAAGATGGAGGTAACCGTTTATGTATGGATTATCGAAAGTTGAATGATGTCACCATCAAGAACAAGTACCCCTTGCCCAAGATAGAAGATTTATTTGATCAGTTGACCGGTGCCCAGGTGTTTTCTAAGATGGATCTTAGAACTGGCTATCATCAACTCAAGGTTCGTGCAGAGGATATTCCAAAGACTGTCTTTACCACTAGATATGGATTGTACGAGTATACAGTCATGTCTTTTGGATTAACCAATGCCCCCGCTTATTTCATGAATCTCATGAATAAGATTTTTATGGACTTCCTGGATAAGTTTGTCGTTGTTTTCATCGATGACATTCTGATTTATTCCAAATCAGAAGAAGAACATGAGCTACACCTAAGGACCATTCTTGGAACCCTTAGAGAGCATCAGTTGTATGCAAAGTTTAGCAAATGTGAATTCTGGTTATAGGAGGTAGGCTTTCTCGGTCACATTGTATCAGCCGGAGGAATTGCCGTTGACCCTGCCAAAGTAAAAGATGTAGAAGATTGGCAAGCCCCAACCACTCAAACCCAAGTTTGTGCTTTTCTCGGATTGGCGGGATATTACCGCAAATTCGTAGAAGGATTCTCGAGTATCGCCCGACCCATGACCCAATTGCTGAACAAGGACAAGAAGTTTGAATGGACAGACAGGTGTGAAGCGAGTTTTCAAGAACTCAAGAGGAGATTGATATCAGCCCCAATCTTAATCATGCCAGATATCACGAAGCCCTTCGATGTGTATTGTGACGCATCCAAGATTGGTCTCGGATGTGTGCTAATGCAAGAAGGCAAAGTTATATCTTATCTCTCTAGACAATTGAAGCAACACGAGCAAAACTATCCAACCCATGACCTCGAACTCGCAGCCGTAGTTCTAGCCCTGAAGACATGGAGACATTACCTGATGGGATATCGTTGTGAGATTTACTCGGATCACAAGAGCCTAAAGTATATATTCACTCAGAAAGAGTTGAATATGAGGCAGAGAAGATGGATTGAGCTAATCAAGGATTACGACCTGGACATTCACTATCACCCTGGTAAAGCCAATGTGGTAGCCGATGCCCTTAGCAGATTGCCGTGCCGCTTGAACTCCATGATTTTGAAGGAGCAACCAAGTCTGCACAAGGATATGGAAGATTTTCAAATAGAATTAGTAAGTGAAGGATTTTTGGCTAGCATAGAACTTCAGCCCACTTTGATCAGTCAGATTAAAGAGGCGCAGAAGGGAAATGCTAGTATCGACGAATCAGCGTCGTCGGTCGGCAAAGTACCCGGATTCACTGAGGACGAAGAAGGAGTTCTGTGGTACAAAGGACGCCTTTGTGTACCAGCAGATTCGGAGTTGAAAGAAGTTATCTTGAAGGAGGCTCATGATACTCTTTATTCTATCCATCCCGGAGGAACGAAGATGTATCAAGATTTGAAAGAGCAATTTTGGTGGCATAAGATGAAGAGAGAAATCGGAAGCTATATCGCCAAGTGTGATATATGTCAGCGAGTCAAGGCAGGACATCAAATACCCGCTGGATTGTTGCAACCTTTGCGAATTCCGGAATGGAAATGGGATTCTGTAGGAATGGACTTTATCACTGGACTACCTACTTCTAGTAGGGGAAGTGACTCTATCTGGGTCATAGTGGACAGATTGTCCAAAGTCGCCCATTTCTTGCCCGTCAAAACCACCTATCAGAGTTCGAAGCTAGCGGAGTTGTACATCGCTAGAATAGTTAGTTTGCACGGAGTCCCCAAGAACATAGTGTCGGATCAAGGAACTTAGTTTACCTCGAGATTCTGGAAGAAAGTCCAAGAAGGTTTAGGAACCCGACTAGATTTCAGTACCGCGTATCACCCTCAGACCGATGGAGAAACAGAGCGAGTAAACCAAATACTCGAAGATATGCTTAGAGCATGTGTGCTAGAATATGGATCCAAGTGGGAAGACTGTCTGCCGTTTGCAGAATTTTCTTACAACAATAGTTACCAAGCCAGTTTGCAAATGGCCCCATTTGAATTCATGGACGGAAGAAAGTGTCGCACCCCTTTGAACTGGTCGGAAGTAGGAGAGAGTCAGATCTTCAGACCCGACATCCTACGAGAAGCAGAAGAGAAGGTTCACAAGATTCGTGAGCACCTCAAGACCGCCCAATCCCGACAGAAGAGTTATGCCGACAAGAGACGTTGAGACCTCGCCTTCAACATCGGAGATTTTTTTTATCTGAAAGTGTCGCCATTGAAGGGAATGCAGCGTTTACAACTCAAAGGAAAGTTAGCCCCCAGATATATTGGACCTTTCAAAATTTTGAACCGTCGAGGAGAAGTATCGTATCAACTGGAATTACCTGAAGAGATTTCAGCTGTGCATAATGTGTTCCATATCTCGTTACTTCGCAAGTGTCTCGAAGTCCCCGAGAATACCGAAG
Source organism: Avena insularis (assembly GCA_023614405.1). Lineage (NCBI taxonomy): Eukaryota > Viridiplantae > Streptophyta > Magnoliopsida > Poales > Poaceae > Avena > Avena insularis. The sequence goes on along the minus strand of CM042697.1, from coordinate 130,169,476 downwards.
TGTTCAAGAATATCGATCACCGGACCATAGAGATCAACGATGACCTGACCTATCCCGAAGTGCCCATCCGCATTTTGGAAGAAGCTTATCGAACTACCCGAACACGAAGCATCAAGTTTCTCAAGATTCAGTAGAGCAACCACACATAAGAGGAAGCTACCTGGGAACGCGAAGATCATATCAGGACGGAGTTTCCCGATCTCTTCAAATCCTAGGTAATCTTTTCGTCCTTTTTCAAATCTCGGGACGAGATTTTGTTTAAGGGGGGAAGGTTTGTAACATCCCAAAAATACCAAACTTAGATCATCAAACACTAATCATCAAGATTAGGGTTAACAAAAACTTTTCTAAATAAACTCATGAATGCATGTATATGTGTATGCATGGATTTTGAATTTCTTTAAAAACCACCTTGTTTGTGTGATCCATTGCTTGTAAAATGTTTCTTAGGTGAAATGAACATCATCTAAAACATTTCCCACACTTTCCTTAAAGACAAGTAAATCAAAACAAATATATTAAGTGAATGGTCATTTTGGCCAATTTAACTCCCATGCCTACTTTGGCTGTCTCAAACTTTTATAACCTAACAGAAACTTTTCTGGATCTTTGCACCCCTTGAATGTACTCATAACTGAGTATCAAGGCCCACTTTGTGATCATCCAGAAACTTTCAAATGCATAGTTTAAATGACAATTCAAAATTGAATCTTCTTCATATGGGAAGATCCCACTTTTTCAAAACCCACTCAAACAAGCTTAACTTTCAAAACCCAAGCATCTGCAGATTCACCAGCACCAATCTAGCAAACCCACCAAAAATCATTTCAAAATTCAAAACTTGATTTCATGCGGCCATTTCATCAAACAGGTTGCAGACACAAATCAAACAAAACATCAAACACTATAGTGTGCAGTGATTCTTGCCTAACTTGTTCCCTAGTTAGCTCACACACAACTCAGTAGATCATCTAGAAAGATTAGCCCAACACTAGCACCCCTGTGAGCTTGCCATTGCCATTAATGGTGAACAGCCGAGCACCCCAATGTCACCCCATTGTGGACAGAGAGCTAGAGGAAGAACTAGTCGTGCCAACCTTGTCTAGGAGGCAGCCCACCGTCCACCGCCACTCACTGTCCCAGCCGCAAGCGTTGCCAAGCCCTGGACCACGCACACAAGCCGCGCCCAGACCATGCCGAGCGTGCGCCAGAGCGCCACCCTCGACCAGCATCCACAGACCACGCGCCGCCCTCTCCGCGTGCATACATGATTGCCATCAACCCAGGAGACCGCCAGACATCCCCATTTGCCGCCCCGTGCCGCACAGCCACCGCCCGCCGTCGAAGACGCCGCCTCTGCCGCGCAGAGAACCGGCCGTTCCAGACCAAACCACACCGCCCCATGCCTCGCGACCATGTCGTTGAGCATCGCCAGGAGACACATCACCGTCCCCTACCCTTGCCCATGCCATTAGCCGCCTGTAACGTCGCCCCCGATGAGCTCACCGTGCGCCCCGACGGTCCCCTCGCTCGACTATAAATAGAGGCCACCCGTGCACGAATTCTTCACACCATCTCACTCCCCTCTCCTCACTGATCATGCCACACCATTCTCAGAGCAAGGCGAGCACCACCTCGCCGGAATTTCTCTGGAGCCTGCCGCTGCCGGAGAAGAAAGGAGCCAGCGATTGAGCCGCCAGAGCCGCGACCACCCCCGAGTTCGCCGTCGACTTGCCGTCTCGCCCGACCCTCGCCGACCCAGTGAGACCCCAGCGACCCTCACTGGCCGCGCTAGGTTTCGTTCTCGCCAGAGTTATCTCGCGTCGACGATGACTCCCAGTCGTTAGATTAGAACTAGATCGAACGACCCACGTTGCCCCATACCTCTTCACCCAGCCCCTTGTCACTGATGAGTGGGGACACCCACTTAAGCAGCCCGCGGGAGCACTACGCTTAGCAGTCCGGCCCGTTAGAATTTCCCGCGCAGCCCAGTTATTCAAATTAAATCTTTTTCTATTTCAATTCAAACACACTTCTGTACTCAACTTCAAAAATCAACCCAGATCGATTCAGTGCACCAATTTGAATGAAACCAATTTTTTTGGAAAGGTCTGTGAATGCTGAATCCAAGCCCGTTGGATTCAAGTCTTTTGGATCTCTAGATCACTCCTGGTAAAAATAACAAGGCAGAAGCTTTTCTGCATTCAAACATTTTTCAAATTTAAACCCTAATAGCTTTTGAGTTGATTCCAACTCTCAAAAATCACATTTAACCATACCTTTCAGAATATTTAAAACATATAGTTTTACTTGCAGAAATATTGTTCAGGTAATAAAAGAATGCTACATAAGCATTTCTAGCCACTTTAATTAATTAAAATAAAAGGGTAAAACCTTATTAAATTGTGACACCACTTTAATTCACATTCCCATGGACTACAATATGTGGTGATGACATGTGTCAACATGATCCCATGTTTAGTTTGGAGAATATTAAATCTTAAGTAGTTTTTCAATGAGTAGAAATTACTTTTCTAAAAATAAAAAGATTTAAACCAAGCCTTAACCTTGTAATGTTAGAGATGATGCTAGATCATCTATAGAAACCTTGTGTGTGATGATTGCAAGTAGTTAAGTATTGTTTGGTGATTGTGTACCTCGTATTTATTCATAGACGCTAGTACCGACCAAGGATACGAGGAGGAAGGAGGATACTACGAAGAGGAAGCCGAGGAGAACTTCAACCACTGCTCTGCACAAGGCAAGCTAGTAACTATGCAAGCTTATACTGATATTGATGCAAGCTAACCCTTGCAAGATACCCTACTGATGCCACAAACCCATACTTGTGATATGACTACTATATGCCTTAAGCATATGTGATCATACCCCCTTGATAAACCAAATCCTAGTTTTATGTGCAAGATTCTTACTTTATTTCTTTATCAAAGCTTACTTAGAGTCTACCTAAGAGTTTGGTAGATACTAGACAGTTGTTCTGAAGGTTGCATAAAGAGCATAAAATTTGGCCTAAGATAGAAACCTTGATCTCAGCCTAAGACATGAGATTGAACTTAGTTAAAACCCCACTAGTTATCACCCCTCCTTAGTACTACCCCACCTGTAGATGCTAGTGCTAAGCATAAAACTTGATCAACTTTAGATGGGAATACTTGGTGGAAAAATGGTTATGAAAACCTTGGAATGATGGATCATTCTATTGAAATGTTTTGGACATGTGTTTCCAAACACTTGATGATTTTGGTGATGAAAATGTTGAGGCATGAGCCTTAGCCCCTTTATAAAACTGATGGTTGTCTGGATGCGATATCATTCAAATTTTATCGTACAACCACAATACCCGAAGATTGGGTAGGGCTTGACTGGAAACTTATGTACCTTAGTATTAGTTCCCTCATGGCCAAGGTCTGAGCTGAGGCTACCTTGTGAAGATTGTCCACCTGTGCAGTACCCAAGATGACAGTTGGTCATGGTTGGGAGGCCATACTCACAGGAGAGGTGCTTATACTAGGGCGTAATCGAAAGGTTAGGATTGATTATCCACATCGAGTATGGTGAATTCAGGATTTGCTCTGACGGATGTATCGAATGTTGTGGTGAAAGTGTACAATCTCTGCAGAGTGTCAAACTATTGAATAGCAGCGTCCATGATTATGGACAGTTAGATGGCCATCTGTTCCCCGTCAGACTTTTCAAAATGACTTGTGAAACGAATTGAGACTTTGACTTGACCACAACAGAGTTGTGACCTGAATTACAAGATCCCACTTAGGAGTTATAAAATTGTGACTAGCTTTGGAACTTAGTAGAGATAAACCTGGCTTTTTGCAAAACAACCCTAGAGCCTAGTGTACTATTATCCAAAAACCCCTTACCTGTTAGTATTAGTTTGCGAGTACTTAAAGAGTACTCATGGCTTTGTCCCTGGCTATTCCCATGGCCAGACTATGAAGAGGAGTACCTGGAAGATGGACCCCAGGAAGGTTACGACAACTAGGATCATCTCCCATCGTCAGCATTGCCTGTGACCCTAAAGATGGAGCTTCGCCTACGCTACCGTTATTACTACGTATTCCGCTGCTTGAAATTGTATTTAGAACTGGATCATGAGATCCCTATTTGTGTAAGAACTTATGTATCGTTGTAACCGGATGATGTACTATGGTATCCAATTCTGTTATGTCTCGCAAAAATGGTAATCCTGGGTTTGCGATGTATGGCATAACAGGCATCTAGGATTGAAAAATCCGGGTGTTGACAGTCACTTTACCAATGAGAGATCAAATCCTTGATGCACAACCGGGCGAATATTTCCCGTCCACACTTCCTATGGTGTGGGGCCCAGTAGATGATCCAAGCCAATCACTGTCCTTATCCGCGACCTCGCATACACCGCAATTGTTGTATGCCCAAACTCAAGGTAGAACTTTCCTCGTATAAAACGGCTATACCTTAGTTGGATACACATAACAACCATTAACACTAGAAATCTGTATTTTGTAAGCCCAGATCCACGGTAGACCTTTCCCCGTATAAAACGACTATACCCACGATCTGCAACTCACAAATGCCCAGAATAGTGTCCAATGCATGTGAAAGGGAGACGATCCAGCTGACTTCTCCGTCCCATTCCAAATATCATGGTTAACGCGTAATATACGACACGAGAATCACTGGCGACATTGGTTGTTAAGTCCTAGATGATACATTCATGTGCAGTGGTATTCCAACTGCCAGATTTAATAGATTAGCTGATCACCCTGGATCACTAACCAATAGTTCCCTTTTGTAAGTTTCCCAACCTTTAATAAGGTAGAGATCCCTGTGTTTACAATGCTAGTCCCTGGATCAATAGCTAGCATCCACAGTTAAGATGAAATATCAAGAAACAAAGGTCATAATACAACTTTATATCCAGGAATAAAATAATTTATTACATCTTACATAGCTCATCTTACATTGGAGTAGAAATCTATAAAGCATGGGGTCCTTCATCTTCAAAGTGCCACAGGCAATCATGTTGGTTGTAGACTTGTAATCCTATTAAACAAACTTCACTAACATCAAACAAACCTGCAACATAATAAGTTGCAGCCACAAGGGTCAATACATTTGAATTGTATTGGCAAGTTTCATTACTATGTAGAAATATGGGGATCCTATCATTTACATGCATATTTAACTAAGTGGGGTTTAGGCTCATTTGCAGAAAGCAATATAGTTTTATCCTATCTTTTCAAAATAGTTTTGATCTTTTATCAAAATCTTTCTAATCTTCTTGGAAAACTCCAAGTGCTTCAAAATCCCTTGTTGTCACCATCAAGTTTTAACTTTGAGAAATTGGAATGTCGAGATCTTCCATAGCTTCAGGCCTTAGTTGCTCAGTAGTTGTCCATAACCGGGGACACGGCTAAGTACTTAGAATTTGATCTTCTGCAGAAGTTGTACACTTTACCCACATGACACAATCTCATCTTGATGCCACCAGTGGCCGCTGGATAAGTACTCACCAAGATGGAGTACTGGCAGATTGAGAATGTGACAAAGTCTTTCCATAGAAGTCCTCCCAATACACAATGCTAGCTTGTCATCCAGGCACCAATGTAGGGTTTCAAGTTCCCTTACACAATTCTAGTTAACCTGAAGATGCCAATGCATGGGTCTTCCACTATGTAGTTGACTAAGCCAGAGCTCATTTAGCATGTGGCTGTACACGGAAGCCACTGTACGAGAAACATGTTCAATCTATAAGTCCATGGGTGGTTTTCTTCTAGTGCACATACAAAAAGATATAGCCATATACACATGGTTCCTTTTGTTGCCACCTTGTCCAAGCTTGAGTATCCTTGTCCACCCAGGTGGATCATTGAGTACTTGTTTTATTATATAAAACATATGTCTTTTCAACACTTCATATAATCATATCATGTATCCCATCCCAAATATATGGCTGGGCTAAGCATACTACAACTACAATGTTTTCACTAAGGAATATATAAGGGTATCCTATTAGGATTTAGCATAGCATAAAATATAGTAACCTTTATCATGCATGTTTCAAAAATCCACTAAGTGCAATGAAAATAGTAGGACTTGGATGATAATGTCACTTGCCTTTTTAGTAGAGAATGTTGGTTCACTTCTTGATCTTGCTAATATCACACTCTTCTAATTGCACTACAATTCAATCAAACAAACACAATTTCAACTAGCATTCCAACCAATTTATCACACATAAAATAATAGAAACAAGGTCATGCATGCAAGCATGCAAAAGATAGTTTTATTTTCAAAAGTGGTTTCTACTAGGCTCTAAACATTGTAAAGTTGAAAAGTGGTCATTTACTAAAGTGGTAAAACCATTTGCAAAAGGTTTTATCTATAAACCATTTTAAATAAAATCAATATTTTATGTGGTTGAAAATGCTTTTAGCAAAGCAATATTCTTTAAAGAGTTCACCAAATATATTTTAATTCTCAAAACTTGGTGTTTAGGGTCATCAGGTTTGAATAAATTCATTTCCCAAAGATTTCACTCAAAAATCATTTCTAAATCATAATCCATATTTTTATTTGACTAGAAATGAGCTAATTCAATTATTTACTCCTTAAATTCACAAAATATATTTTTAATTCCATAAGTTGGTTCCTAGGGTCAGTAGGTTCACAACAAACCATTTTTCAAAGATTTCACATTAAAATTGTATCTAGAACAATTTTTATATTCAAAATAAGCTTACACATGTTTCTGTAATTTCAACCAATTTTCCTGAAGCAAATCATTAAAAAAAGTGCATGGTTGCAAAGTAATTGTTCTACTGATTCCATTGATATAAAATTTGCAAAATTTGGACGTGTAGAATTAAAGTTATGCATTTTACAAGTTTGCAATTCAAACAGATTCTAATTCTGTTTTTAAACAAAACCTTGTCCACGTGGCTGTTTCCTATTGGTCGGTACCGCTTCGGGTGGATCGAGCTCTCTGTACCGCTGGATTTCATTTAAATCATACGACGCTGATCAACTCGTACCCATTCGGTTTAAGATCTAATCACAGCCAGACGCTTTGCATCTAACGGTTCACAGCAGCTCGACCAAGATCTGGCGGCCTTGGCATGACGGCGAGCATGCTCTTCATGTGGCTGGCGTCTGAGAAGCGAGGGAGAGGGGGAAGTGGCTCACCGGGCTCGCAAGGAGATGCTGAAGCTCAAGGCTCTGTTGGTTTGGCGAGGGCGCGAGGCGGAAGTAATCGCACTTGAGTGGGTGGCGGCGTTAAGCGTTCTGTTGATTTGACGGGCGACGAGCTTCACCCCAAGGCAAAAAAATGCGTGGTTAGACGCGGATGAGTGTGGCGAGTGCAGGAGTATCATCGGGAAGGAGAGGGGAGGACGGTGCTTACAGGGATACTTCGCCGGAGCGTCAGCAGACGGCGGTGGTGCTCAGATGATGTCGAAGCCGAGGCTGTGGGGCACTCGCGGGCGAGTTCGAGACACTGGCAGGTTCGCCTGGAGGTGGAGAACAAGCTCGTGTCCAGTGGGAGGCGAGAGGCGGCGGGGTGTGGCCGGAATTGTTCGGAGACGCTATCAGAGACAGAGGTGGTCGTGCTCAAAATCGGAGAAGCCTAGGGGCAGAGGGGAGGCGCTGCTTGGGGGGGAAGGGTAGAGGAGAGAGGGGCGCTTATGTGTGCCTGATCACAGCGAGGTTTTACTCAGCCAATTACGCGTATTGACGCCGGCAATAACTCGGCAGCAACGGCAGGGTGACGTGGTCGCGAGATTGAAGACGACTGTGTGGCAGTGGGGTCCGTCTGGCAGTGAGGGAGAGAGGGAGGGAGATGGGGTCCACTTCTTAGCGTCTCTGTGGGTGAGTTGTTCAGTGAAAAACGGTTCAGCGCGAGGTGAGTAGGTGGGCTGGAGTGTTGGGCTTGCTGGGCCTGTTTGCTGGGCTGTTTTGTTTCACTTTTTTTATTCTGAAGCCTTTTCTTTTTCTAATTTGAATTTCTATTTTGATTTTATTCAAACAATTCAAACACCCAAATGAATTCAAACCTTTGCCAAACTTTGTGTAGATTTTAATTCTGTTTAACAACACAAATCAAAGTCCAAAAACAAAATAATTTTTTATTCTTTTTAGGATCCATTTAATAATTAAATAAATAGACCTTAGTTATTAATTCAAATAGGATTTTATTTATTTAAAAACTCCATTTGAAATCTAAATAATACCAAAATCAATTCAGTAGGTTTCATTTGAAAACACAAAACACTTGGAAATCTTATTTAAAATAAAATAACAAGTTTTAGTGTTTATTTAAAATGGAAAAGCCTTTACTTTAATAAAATTGGATATTAATAAATCCTCATTATTTTATTTAAATAAACCTTCACTCCTTTTATCAAATAGAAATATTTTATTTCAAAAGCTTGGCCAAGATTTAATTTGGCCCTATAAAATAATCTTTATTTATAATTCTACCTTTTCATTTGAAAACCAAATCTTTTTATTAAAAGATCCAAAAAAAAGTAATTCCAATTATTAAAACTTTCTTTATTAATTGTTTATCTTTTTAAATCCCTTTAGGATTTATTTGATCAAAATAGGTTTGGATGTTTCCAATTGGAATCAAAAAGTTTCTTCTCACCCTAAAAATCAACAATTGATTATTTTGTTTATTTATTTTTCACATTACAAAATTTGGAAAATTTTGGGATGTGACAGGCTACCACCCTTAAAATAAATCTCGTCCCGAGATTTGGGAAGGCTAGGGTTACAACTTGGCTTGAAGACAACTAGGGTACTACCACCCTTAAAATAAAGTCTCATAGGTTTACATTGATGGTTCACTTGACTATGGTTCAACACTTAATATCCAGACAAGGAATCCTTATTTGACTCTTCTGGGTTAACTAGTTCCTGACATCCACTTCTTCTATCTCTTCGAAGTTTCCATCCATGTCAATGTGGTTCACATGTCCTTTCTGGGTCACATTGGAGTCATTTCCATTGGCTCTTCTAGCATCCTTATTCTTTTCCTTCTCGGGACAGTCTGATGCATAGTGTCCAAGTTCCTTACAATTATAACACTGCAACTGGCTAATATCTTTCTTCCTGAAAGTGTCATGTTGGTTCTGACCAAGGTCATCTCCATTGTCAGTATCATTTCCATTATTATCACTTCCATTGTTGTGGTGGTGGTACTGATGTGGTTCAGAATCTTCATTGCTCTTTTTGAACGAATGCTTCTTTTTGATGATCCTGAGTGATTCTTGAGTTTGTGCTTCCTCTTTCTGTTCTCAACTTGATTCATCTTGTTTTCCAAAATGGTGGCTTTGTCACAGAGTGATTGATAAGTTGGGACATAGGCAACAGCTAGCCGCAGGTTCAACTCATCATTAAGTCCTTCAAGAAATTTCTCCTTTCTCTTAGCATTTGTATCAACTTCATCTGGTGCATATCGTGCCAGATTGTTGAATTCTTCAATATACTCAGCCACACTGAGGTGACGCTATTTCAGATTATGAAACTCCTTTTTCTTCAAGTACATCACTCCAGGTGAGATGTGAGTTGTTCTGAATCCATCTTCAAAAATAGCCCAAGTCATATCTTCAAGGGGAGTGGTGATTTGAAAGTTGTCCCACCATGTTGCTACTGGTCCTTCAAGCAGAAATGCTGCAAACCTAACTTTTTCTTCATCAGTGCAGCCAACAGTCTCTTTGTTCACTGAACGTAACCAGTCATTGGCTTCCATTGGATCAGTTGTTCCAGAGAACCTTGCCGGCCTAAGTTTCAGAAACTTGGTGAGCATGTCAAGTGCTGGAGGATTATTCTGATTGTTGTTGTTGTTGTTGTTGTTGTTCTGATTCTGTATGAATGTGGTCATTTCCTGCATCGGTTGGGTCTGAGCTGTCAACATCTGCTGCATCTCAGGAGTGATGTTGTTGTTTTGGTTGGGGTTGGCACGACGGGGAGGCATCTGTTGGTTTGATAGGGATAAGTATTGGTGGATAGGTTTTTAAGAAGTTTTAACACACAACTCAAAAACAACCAAGTTCAATCAAACAATCAACAAGCAACTATCCACTTAACAACTTATGAGCTTAACTTACGAGTTGAAGGAAACAACAAGTTTTCTTGAAAATAATAACTTAGTATAATCATACCTCATAGGTCAATATGATCCATACACTAACATGATATCAATGTTTTTGGTAGGCAATCTAGTGTCTCTTGGTTTTTCACTTGTAGTCCTTAGTGATGTCTAAGTTGGAGTCCTTGGTGAAACTAAAGTTAAAATCATTTGAAGATGTTGAAGTCATTAGAGTTGATGAAATCCTTTGCACATGGTGAAGTCTTTGGCCATGGGGTAGGCTTTGTCCATCAAGTTGAAAATAGAAGAGATGTAGAACCAAATCAAAATGGTTGAGGAAAGAGTTTACAAGATTGTTTGTAAATAAGTTTTGGAACAAATACAACTCCTATTTTTTTCTAAGGGGTTTTGTCCAATCCTAGGGTTACAATCCTACAGGCAACACAGTGCTCTGATACCATCTGTAAGGTTCCCAACCTTTAATAAGGTAGAGATCCCTGTGTTTACAATGCTAGTCCCTGGATCAATAGCTAGCATCCACAGTTAAGATGTAATATCAAGAAACAAAGGTCATAATATAACTTTATAACCAGGAATAAAATAATTTATTACATCTTACATAGCTCATCTGGCTATCACATTACATTGCAGCAGAAATCTATAAAGCATGGGGTCCTTCATCTTCAAAGTGCCACAGGCAATCATGTTGGTTGTAGACTTGTAATCCTATTCAACAAACTTCACTAACATCAAACAAACCTGCAACATAATAAGTTACAGCCACAAGGGTCAATACATTTGAATTATATTGGCAAGTTTCATTACTATGTAGAAATATGTGGATCCTATCATTTACATGCATATTTGGATAAGTGGGGTTTAGGCTCATTTGCAGAAAGCAATATAGTTTTATCCTATCTTTTCAAAATAGTTTTGATCTTTTATCAAAATCTTTCTAATCTTCTTGGAAAACTCCAAGTGCTTCAAAATCCCTTGTTATCACCATCAAGTTTTAACTTTGAGAAATTGGAATGTCGAGATCTTCCATAGCTTCAGGCCTTAGTTGCTCAGTAGTTGTCCATAACCGGGGACACGACTAAGTACTTAGAATTTGATCTTCTGCAGAAGTTGTACACTTTACCCACATGACACAATCTCATCTTGATGCCACCAGTGGCCGCTGGATAAGTACTCACCAAGATGGAGTACTGGCAGATTGAGAATGTGACAAAGTCTTTCCATAGAAGTCCTCCCAATACACAATTCTAGCTTGTCATCCAGGCACCAATGTAGGGTTTCAAGTTCCCTTACACAATTCTAGTTAACCTGAAGATGCCAATGCATGGGTCTTCCACTATGTAGTTGACTAAGCCAGAGCCCATTTAGCATGTGGCTGTACACGGAAGCCACTGTACGAGAAACATGTTCAATCCCGAAGTCCCTGGGTGGTTTTCTTCTAGTGCACATACAAAAAGAGATAGCCATATAAACATGGTTACTTTTGTTGCCACCTTGTCCAATCTTGAGTATCCTTGTCCACCCAGGTGGTTCATTGAGTACTTGTTTTATTATATAAAACATATGTCTTTTCAACACTTCATATAATCATATCATGTATCCCATCCCAAATATATAGCTGGGCTAAGCATACTACAACTACAATGTTTTCACTAAGGAATATATAAGGGTATCCTATTAGGATTTAGCATAGCATAAAATATAGTAACCTTTATCATGCATGTTTCAAAAATCCACTACGTGCAATGAAAATAGTAGGACTTGGATGATAATGTCACTTGTCTTTTTAGTAGAGAATGTTGGTTCACTGCTTGATCTTGCTAATATCACACTCTTCTAATTGCACTACAATTCAATCAAACAAACACAATTTCAAATAGCATTCCAACCAATTTATCACACATAAAATAGTAGAAACAAGGTCATGCATGCAAGCATGTAAAAGATAGTTTTATTTGCAAAAGTGGTTTCTACTAGGCTCTAAACATTGTAAAGTTCAAAAGTGGTCATTTACTAAAGTGGTAAAACCATTTGCAAAAGGTTTTATCTATAAACCATTTTTAAATCAAATCAATATTTTATGTGGTTGAAAATGCTTTTAGCAAAGCAATATTATTTAAAGAGTTCACCAAATATATTTTAATTCTCAAAACTTGGTTTTTAGGGTTAGAAGGTTTGAATAAATTCATTTCCCAAAGATTTCACTCAAAAATCATTTCTAAATCATAATCCATATTTTTATTTGACTAGAAATGAGCCTATTCAATTATTTACTCCTTAACTTCACAAAATATATTTTTAAATCCATAATTTGGTTCCTAGGGTCAGTAGGTTCACAACAAACCATTTTTCAAAGATTTCACATTAAAATTATATCTAGAACAATTTTTATATTCAAAATAAGCTTACACATGTTTCTATAATTTCAACCAATTTTCCAGAAGCAAATCATTAAAAAAAGTGCATGGTTGCAAAGTACTTGTTCTACTGATTCCATTGATATAAAATTTGCAAAATTTGGACGTATATAATTAAAGTTATGCATTTTACAAGTTTGCAATTCAAAGAGATTCTAATTCTGTTTTTAAACAAAACCTTGTCCACGTGGCTGTTTCCTATTGGTCGGTACCGCTTCGGGTGGATCGAGCTCTCTGGACCGCTGGATTTCATTTAAATCATACGGCGCTGATCAACTCGTACCCCTTCGATTTAAGATCTAATCACAGCCAGACGCTTTGCATCTAACGGTTCACAGCAGCTCGACCAAGATCTGGCGGCGCTGGCGGCGGCAGACGGCGGAGCTGGCGATACAGGAAGCGAGGGAGAGGGGGAAGTGGCTCACCGGGCTCGCAAGGATATGCTGAAGCTCAAGGCTCTGTTGGTTTGGCGAGGGGCGCACAGGGACGGAAGTAATCACTCGCCGGAGTCGGTGGCGGCGTCAGGCGGTTCTGTTTGACAACGGGGGTGATGCTACAGTTCACCCCAAGGCAAAACAAAGGTGTGGTTAGACGCGGGCTAGTGTGGCGAGTGCAGGAGTATCATCGGGAAGGATAGGGGAGGACGGTGCTTACGGGGATACTTTGCCGGAGCGTTAGCAGATGGCGGTGGCCCTCAGATGATGTCGAAGCCGAGGTTGTGGGGCACTCGCGAGCGAGTTCGAGGCACTGGCAGGTTTGCCTGGAGGTGGAGAACAAGCTCGTGTGCAGTGGGAGGCGAGAGGCGGCGGGGTGTGGCCGGAATTGTTCGGAGACGCTGTCGGAGACAGAGGTGGTCGTGCTCAAAATCGGAGCAGCCTAGGGGCAGAGGGGAGGCGCTGCTTGGGGGGAAGGGTAGAGGAGAGAGGGGCGCTTATGTGTGCGTGATCACAGCGAGGTTTTACTCAGCCAATTACGCGTATTGACACCGGCAATAACTCGGCAGCAACGGCAGGGCGACGTGGTCACGAGATTGAAGACGACTGCGTGGCAGTGGGGTCCGTCTGGCAGTGAGGGAGAGAGGGAGGGAGATGGGGTCCACTGCTCAGCGTCTCTGTGGGTGAGTTGTTCAGTGAAAAACGGTTCAACGCGAGGTGAGTAGGTGGGTTGGACTGCTAGGCTTGCTGGGCCTGTTTGCTGGGCTGTTTTGTTTCACTTTTTTTATTCTAAAGCCTTTTCTTTTTCTAATTTGAATTTCTGTTTTGATTTTATTCAAACAATTCAAACACCCAAATGAATTCAAACCTTTGCCAACTTTGTGTAGATTTTAATTCTGTTTAACAACACAAATCAAAGTCCAAAAACAAAATAATTTTTTATTCTTTTTAGGATCCATTTAATAATTAAATAAATAGACCTTAGTTATTAATTCAAATAGGATTTTATTTATTTAAAAACTCCATTTGAAATCTAAATAATACCAAAATCAATTCAGTAGGTTTCATTTGAAAACACAAAACACTTGGAAATCTTATTTAAAATAAAATAACAAGTTTTAGTGTTTTTTTAAAATGGAAAAGCCTTTACTTTAATAAAATTGGATATTAATAAATCCTCATTATTTTATTTAAATAAACCTTCACTCCTTTTATCAAATAGAAATATTTTATTTCAAAAGCTTGGCCAAGATTTAATTTGGCTCTATAATATAATCTTTATTTATAATTCTACCTTTTCTTTTGAAAACCAAATCTTTTTATTAAAAGGTCCAAAAAATTAATTCCAATTATTAAAACTTTCTTTATTAATTGTTTATCTTTTTAAATCCCTTTAGGATTTATTTGATCAAAATAGGTTTAAATGTTTCCAATTGGAATCAAAAAGTTTCTTATCACTCTAAAAATCAACAATTGTTTATTTTGTTTATTTATTTTTCACATTACAAAATTTGGAAAATTTTGGGATGTGACACCTTTAATTATGAAAATAGTGTTTTTGAACTTTTTGAAATGCAGGTGACGACAACACTGGATTTGCAAAATACTTTACAGAAAATAATCAAAGCACATGAGAAAGTGTGAACTTGCCTTGATATACCGAAGTATTGTAGTCGAATGTCTCAACTTGACCCTGGACCTCGGGTTCAACAAAAATATCATCATTGCCCGGTAAGGACAATTTTTAAAGAAGCAATATGCTGTTATGCATAAGTAATGAGATGCATAATGCAAAATCCCAAGTAATTCTTCAATTATTACCAGTGAGATATATTTAGATGATTTATTTAAGATTTGCTTTAGTTTAAGTTTACTTCATAAGAAGGATAAACACATAAAATATGAAGAGTAAAGTACAATCATAATATAATTCTAAGGTTCCATGATATTATGTAATTATTACAAAGTTCACATTTTAAGTTGTCATGGCTTTAAAGAAATGGTATAGTGTTACTTTTGAAGTGGCAAAAAGAATAACATTTGAAGAAAATATTATTTATGTTAAGTTACTCAACTTGGAAGATTAATAGGATTAAAGCTATGGTTGTGTAATAAGGTTTAAATGATTCTAAGTCATTATATATCTAGCTTAGGATATCTCAAATCATAGTAACTATAAAAATGTAATTGGACTTGAGATATAGCATTTGTAGCATTATCAATTATTAGGGTTTTTTAAAGCATAATCAAAGATGAAATCTTAGAATTATGGAACTTTGTTTTAAAGATGTAAATTTAGCATGTGTAATATTTATAGATCATACTATGAGATTTTTCTTTATAAATAAAAATAGATGGATTATATTATAATTTATTTAGTGAATTTCAAGTTTGTTAATTATGATTATTTATGAATTGTTAATGATTTGCAAAGAATAACTTTGTAAATCCTTGACTTATAGTTAGTTAAAGATTCTAAAAGAATATTATAAAGTTAATTGTTTACACCTAGAATTTATATTAAATTATAATCATGGTTTAGACTAGTTAAAGGATTGTGTTTATAATATGATTATTTCTTACTTAGGAAATAATATTAAATAATTAACAAAACAATTATCTTATTTTAATAACTTAGATAATTCAAGTTATATGATCTAAGAACTTTAAAATGTTCTTATAATAATATACTTAGTATTTTTCTAGTAAATATACTTACTTAAATCTTAAAAATGAATTTTATTTATTTTTAGGTATTATCTTTATTTTCATAAAATTTCTTAATTATTTAATGTATTTAAATACTTGTTTTAAATTTTATTTGTAAAACTTTAAGTTAGTATTTTTATGAGGTAAGAGATTTCTTTTTATTCATAAAAAATATTTTTTATTTATTTTTAGGAATTTTTATTAATTTATTAAATTTTCATTTAGATATTTAAGGGTGTTAATATTTGGTTGCACTTTGTTTCACTTAAATAAGTAGTATTATATTTTCTTAGGTAGATATTATTTTAATAAACATTTTGAGGTATTAAATATATTTTTAGGATTTTTCTATATTTTTCTAGAAATTGAAATGTTTAGAGCGTATTTTGGTGATTTTCTTTACTCTTTTATTCTTATTTATTTTTATTTGTTTTTAGCATTTCCTAAACAAACTAAATTTGGTCCATTGGCCCATCTAATCCAACCCGGCCCAATTGGGCTTGGGGTCAAACCCCAACCCTGGCCCCAACTCACACATACCTCTCATCCAAACACACACGCACGCGACCCCTCTTTGTCTCTCCCCTTCCTCTACCTCACACGCATGCGCCCCCGCCGCCGCTACTCTGGCTGTTGCTGGTGGCAACCGGCGATGCTGCTCGCCGACGCTGCCTCACCACCTCCTCCTATGCTCTATCCCCACCAGCGCCCCCTCTCTCTGTTCCCAACCGTGATGTCCTGGCTAACCCTAGGTTTATTCCCTAGCTTTGGCCGCTGCGGATTCGCCTCGACGCACATTCTGCCGACATGGCTCCGTTCCTTTCCCCTTCTCCACCAAATCCCTATACAGATCCTTTTGATATTCGGTGGGACGGCGGTACTCAACCGCAACCCCGATGCCCCCCTGGTTCACGGTGGCTTTGATATGATGTAGATGACGGTGTCGTTTGTGTTGGTTTGCAGGTTCCAGCGGTGTGGCTTGGCGCAGTGCAGAGAAAGGGCGATCTCTGTGCCGCCATGCCGCAGGTGGATGTGGTGATGGTGTTTGTGCATGGTGAAGTCCTCCCCGTGTGTGCGCTGTTGTGGTTGCTCGAGCCCTGCCTCGCCACACTACGGTGGTTGTGCCTCGGGCGCCAGGTACATGCCCAGATGTTTATCTTCCTCCCCCTCTTCCTTTCTCTCAAACCTCTCTATCACATTATTCTGCGCTGGTGCATATACATGGTGATGGATGGATATCAAGTTTTCTAGTGGCTTAGTAGTGTTGTAGATCAATCTTGTTTTGTGGATCTTGTTGTGGATCTTGCTGTGGAATTTGTGCTGATGTAAATCCTAACTGACTCTGAATAATCTCCTAGTATTTAGCTAGTTGCAGATTGGATTGAATTTGGTTGCTGGGTCCCTTATTCAATAATTATAGTTAGCCTCCAAATCATGTACATACATGATATTGGGGTGAATTACTGCTAATTTGTGATTGACCTAGCTACATGTTTACACTAACAGTGATTTATTTACTTGTATGGATAAGCTTTTCAATTAAAGCTTGACTATGATTCTGTTGTTGTCATCATGGTAGGGTTTATGTGATAATGCAACAATCCTTTTAAAATGCTTTCTGTTAACTAGCAAATAAATCAAGTTATACAAGGTTGTGTCTGAGTTATCCCTATGGTGATAAGCTGTGTGGAAAATACAGAGTTGCTTGGTACTACTCTATTTATTGTCGTTCCTATATGCATATATATTTGATTCCTAATTTGGTTGTTAGGAAGATGATAGATTATCTTTGGTTTTTTTTAACTAAATGGTTATCTAATTATCAAAGCATCTAGTGGTTGTTTCTATGTTGTGTGCCACTGTGGTGCTTTCTTCGAAATTGAGAATAGTGGTAAACAATATAGCAGTCATTTAGGAGGCTTGACTGCTTTGCAAAGAATCTAAATTTAGCTTATATATAAGTGAGTGGCTATTTATTATGTCAATATGACAGTAAGAATTTATATGATTTCTAGCTGTTGTAAGCTAGGAAAATGATTATGTGGTGATGATTTATTGTACTGTGTAGATACAATAGTGGAATGCCACTGTGATGCCTCCTTTAGGATGGAACACAGTGATTTTCCACTAATGGATCTGCTAGATTTGCCAAGTAGGTGTGGAAAAATGATATCCTCTAGTTTGGATGATCTAGATGTAAAATCTTAATATGTGATCTTGGTCAATGATGTATAAAGCTGAGACTTAGATCTTTGAATGGATGAAATGATTCCCAGTGACCCTCACTTAGGAAAATGATTTAGATTGCTTAAGATTTTATAAAGTTGATGCTTTGATTTATTGGCTAATTCCTATATGCAAGATTTGTAGCCTTTATAGATGATATAGCTGCTGTGGTACCTCTCTGGAGGATGCACAATTGTCTAGATCAACTATATGATCTGCTAAAATATACTTGACTAAGATTTAGTCAAACCCTTGCCTATGATGTGGTTCTGAGGCCAGATGTAAAATAAGAACAAATACTTGTTGGCTTTTAACAGCTCTGGGATGAACTTAGTGTAGCACTTCTACACTATACTAAGAGCTTCCTCTTACCCAAAATCCATCTTGGGAAAAAATAGGAGAACAATTGATGTTAAATACTTTGGTTGTCTTAGAGATGAATAGCAACCTGATGTTGAGCAGTATATGCTGATGCTTGGTGTGTCTTAAATTGATCTTGAGTAGCTCTTCCTGATGTTGTGGTTTTGATCTTGTTGACCTTCTCCTCCCTGATCTGCTACTAGCCTCCTTGATATTCTCCTCCTCGTCCTAATATTGTTTGATACTGACCTACATCTGGATGGCTCATTGAAGCAACCAGATTGCTAGGAGTACAAGATTGAAACTAGGGTGGTTGATCTGTGTTGGTTGTATTGGTTGTTTCTTACTATGGTGAAGAAAGTTCAGAATGGCACTTCCCCTGCTACGGCTGTTTACTTATCTCTCTCTCATAGTGCCTCCTGTGTTGACAACACATAGGTATGCATGTGTGTGTGTGAGCTGTGTGGTTGCTTGCTGTGATGTTATGGATCAGATCAAGTTAAAATATCTTGATATTTGCTGATGGTTTTACTATTTGACTTTTACCTTTTACTAAATTGGTGAAACTTGCCCCTCTGCCTGTGAGGTTGTACTGAGGCAAATAATATACTGATAAGAACAGATATTGTTTTTGGTGAAATTTGCCCCTCCTTAACAAATCTCTATGGTGTAATGAATAGTGCAACTCACTGTTAGACTGAAAGCACTAACCCTAATCCTAATCCTTTATTTATTTGTGTCTTTCTTTGCAGGTAACAAGAAGGAGTACAGGAACATCAATACTAGATAGAAATTTAGTTGTAGGTGTTTTTCTTTTTATCCCTTTTTGTAATTTCCTTTTCTATCAAGAAATTATGTAAGGATATTATAATGCATTAGTTTATCTTATTATAATTATATTCATCTCTTATTATTCATTTATTGTGAAAGGAGACTGTAATTTATGTATATATTCTTTTAATAAAGAATTCTTCTATTTGTTTAATTATTGTAATTCATTTTCCATTTTCTTTATTCACTTATTTGTTTCATTTTAATATTCCTTATTGTGGATGTGGTTATTTTCTTTATTCACTTCTATTAATTATTGTTTAATTTTGTTGTAAAAGAACATTGTAATGTTGGATTTTAATAATCTTTATACTTTTATTTATAATACTTGTATTTGTATTATTGTGAATAATTATTTATAAATCAAATTTCTCCCCTCATAACTCCAGAAAACAATAGAGGTCGTGTCTAAATTCAACTCACTCCCCTTTTGATGACACTAAACCTAATTCATCGGAGTGAGAATTCTGATTACTCTAGTATTTTAATTTGGCAAAAATTTACCCAGATTTTCAGATGCATGCATGCATGCAGATGCACAAAATCCTAAATCTACCCTTCGTCTAGTCCTAAATGCTGGGATGTTACAGACTTCCCCCTTAAATTAAACATCATCCCGAAGTTTGTGGTTTCTTGCCCATGAAGGTTTCCAGTAGGCTCGTCTTGAGTTTTCTTCTGTAGGGGTTCGTAGCATGGAAAAAAAATTCTACCGCATGCAAACAAACAAGCCAAGATCTATCTACTAGATTGTAGCAACGAGTCGATAGAGGAACTCACCCTCGAAGATTCCAAAGCGGTTAACGAGAGCAGATTCTCGTGGGTGATGTAGTCGTACTCTTGCCGATATCAAGATCGTGTAGACGATCCTTCCTGCCATGTTCCGCAGCGCTTTCACGATCGGTCACGCTCGTTACTTTTCGATGAAGACCTTCCTCTCCTTGTTCCAAAGGCAATGGAGGTTGTAGCACTCTCCTCGCGATTAGCGGCAAAGACAGTGGTACCAGAAGTAGAGGGGATATCTCGCAGGGCTTCGCCTTAAGCCAGAGCGAGTATGGTGGAGCAAGAGAGGTGGCTTGGCGATCTAGGATTTAGAAGCACCAAGGAGGGATCTTGGCCGGCGGCTAGGGCTTGGGGAAGCCCCAACTCGGCAAGTTGGAGAAACCCTAGGTGGCGGCGGCGACTTGGAGGAGGCCGGCGGCTAGGGTTAGGGTTTTGGGTGTGAGAGGTAGGGGGCGCCCTACCCCTCCTTATATAGGTGGAGGGTGTCCGGTTGGGAGGAGGGAGTCCTCCCCCAACTCGGCCTCCTTGGCCGGCGGGTGGAGGGAGGGGAACTCCTCCCCAAGTAGGTTTCCGACTCTCCCTCCACCAAGCAAACTTGCCGTTTGACTTTTCAAATTGGCGTTTGACTTTCAAACTAGGATTTGATTTCTCCCTTTATTTTTCCCAGCCAAGTGACCTAGTACATGATGCAACCATTCCATATTGTCATGACACATTCATGTACCCTTCCCCTCCGGAGTGTCGAACCTTCTGGACCCTTCTAGAACATTCCCGGTGAAAACACCGGAATCATTCCCCAACTCCGAAACAAGACTTTCCATATATGAATCTTATTCTCCGGACCATTACGGATCTCCTCGTGATATCCCGGATCCCATCCGAGACTCCGAACAACATTTGGTCTCTTACTAATCATTCCATAACTACTCAACAACATCGAATCCTTAAGTGTGTCTCCCTACGGTTCATGAATTATGCGGACATGATCGAGACACTTCTCTGATCAATAACCAATAGAGGAATCTGGAAATTCATATGGCTCCCACATATTTCTACGATTACTTTGCGATCGAATGAACCACTTACATACGATACCAATTTCCCTTTGTCTCACGATAGTTTACTTATCCGAGGTTTTGATCGTCGGTATCTCTTCATACCTAGTTCAACCTCGTTACCGATAAGTACTCTTTTCTCGTTCCCGTGGTATGTGATCCCTTGTGAGCCAGTCACATTCTTGCAAGCTAATTGGATGACATTCCACCGAGAGGGCCCAGAGTATATCTATCCGTCATATGGATGGACAAATCCCACTCTTGATCCATGTGTCTCAACCCATACTTTCCGAACACTCAATGCCACCTTTATAGCCACCCAGTTACGGTGTGGTGTTTGATGTCATCAAAGCATCCTTTTGGTGATGGTGATAAGCATGATCTCATGGTCGAAGGAATTAGGTTACTATGTATCAGAAAGCTTATAGCAATTGAACTATTAAAATGACTTGATCTTTATGCTATGCTTACCTATAGGAGTATGTCCATCATACCATTCTCCTAATGATATGATCTTGTTGTTAATAACATCTCAATGTTCATGATAGGGAAACCACAATCATCTATTAACCAACAAGCTAGTATTAAGAAGAGGCTTTACTAGGGACTCTAATTTAGTTTACAAATCACACAAGTATTAATGTTTCCTGGTTAATACTGTTATAGCATGAATGTAAACATTTATCATAAACACAAAGATATAATAATAACTACATTTATTATTGCCTCTAGGGCATATCTCCAACAATCTCCTACTTGCACTAGAGTCAACTAATCTAGATTACATGGTAATATACCGAACACCCATGGCCGTTTGGTGTTGGTCATGTTTTGCCCTCGGGAGATGTTTAGTCAACGGATCCGCCACATTCAGATCTGTGTGTACTTTGCAAATCTTTATGTCACCATCTTGGACATGTTCTCGAATAGCGTGAAAACGTAGCTTGATGTGCTTCAGCTTTTTGTGTGACCTTGGTTCTTGCTCATTGGCTATGGCGCCCATGTTTAGTTGTGATACCTGCACACTTAAACAACCCGCACAATTCATGGAGAAAAAACAAGTGATCACCGGGATGGACAGTTCCATCCCCAAAATAATAATTATCCATAACATGATTAACAATACTTTTAGGTATCTTAAAAGGATCTATCTCAACAGGAGGTGGTTCATCTACTACCCTAGCAGTGGTAGTAGTTTTCCCAAAGAGAAAACCAAGTGGGTTATCCATATTGGAAACAAAGTAACAAGCAATAACAAAAGTAATACTCACAGTAAAAGTTTCCTTTACCAGTTCCACTCTTCAATAGTGCTTCACTCCCCGGAAACGGCGCTAGAAAATAGTCTTGATGACCCACAAGTATAGGGGTGTATCATAGTACTTTCGATATGTAGGAGTGTCGATCCCAACGAGGAGCAGAAGGTGCTGAACAGTGGTATGGAGCAGGAAATCCCTGTGAATACTTAGCAAACAGATTTTTAGTGGTTTTCTGACAAGGCAACAAAACAAAGAGCAAGTAACAGAAGTAACGAACAAACGGAGCAAGTGGCCGAATCCTTTCTTAGCAAAGGACAAGCCGGTGGAAATATTATAAGGACCAAACATTCTCGAGGACACATGGGAATTCTGTCAAGTGCTTTCGCTTCAAATAGCTGAGTACTCTTCTCTGGTGTTTGTAAGTGTTGTGTGGGTGAACCTTTGCTAATGTAACGACCTTCCTTGGACTAATACATACTTGTGATTAAACCCCCTGCAAACATCCGTAAATATAGGAAAGTAATTAAGATATAAATCTAACCACAGCCTTAAACTCTGAGATCCTACGCTCCCTTGTGCAAAGGTGTCCTAACGGGGGTTCAGGTTTCTGTCACTCCGGCAACCCCACAATTAGTAGCCAAATACACAATGCATTCCCCTAGGCCCATAAATGGTGAAGTATCATGTAGTCGATGTTCACATGAAACCACTAGAAGAATAGCACCACAACTTAAATACTAAACCTTTGAATAATAACTCATCACAGATTCACTACTAACAACATGACTTATCCCATGTCCTCAAGAACTAAACGAACTACTCACAAGACATCATATGGATCAAGATCAAAGATGATATGGTAGTGGATAACAATCTGAACATAAACAATAATCCAATGGTTCCACTCACAAGCATCAACTACAATAGTAATTAACACCGAGAAAGTTTCCCGTAACATCCCAAAAATCATGATTTCAAAGTTTGCATATCATTCATGCATTCATAATCATTTTAGGATCATTTCTTCAAAAACAGAAACTTTGTGATCTATTATTTTATGTAAGCAAGGCAATGGCCATATTGCTACCTTCTAATAAGAAAATACTTACTTAATCATTAAGGATTTGAACATGAATTTGAGTGATGTTTCTAAAGGCTTGGTCAAATATTTCAAAACAAATTATGAATTCAAACCATTCTCATGTCTTATTTAAATGATTATTAAAGACAAGGTTTATTTTAAATACCAATGGACCTTTGTAAATTTGAGTGAACAACAATACTTTATACACAAAAATGTACCTGTTTCACTTTACAAAAATCCAGGAAGTGTTTGATTTCAAACTCTTTTAAAATCATTTGAAAAGGATTCCTAGAAAATCAAATAGAAAAAGAAAAAGAGAAAAGAAATCAGAAAGGGCCGGCGCCACTCATTCGGCCTAGTAGCAGATGCATCCCACCCGGGTTTTCCCCTCTCTCTCTGTTTCTCACCGCGCCCGCGCACACCCCCTCGCTGACCACTGGGACCCACCTGCCCCGTCAGCATCGTTCTCAATCACCGCGCGTTAACCCACTCCACCGTTACCTCGCCGCAGTGATGCCGTGAATAAACTCGGCTTAAATCCCATTGATTCACCGCGTGAATGCCTCCCCTGCTCCGGCTATTTAATCCCCACCCCTATGCGACCATTTCCCCTCACTCAGCACGCCCACTCCGCCAGCCACCGTCGCGCGCCACCCATCTTTCGCCAAACACATGTGCGCCGTTAGTCTAGATCTGATGCGTAGAATTAGATCACTTAAGCGAAGCGGTAAGTTTAGATCTGAGTCGTGCGATGCACTTTTAATCTAGCGATCTAGAAAGCCTGATCCGCGCGAAACGGTATCGACCAATCAGATAGCGCTGCGTGTCCTGTAGTTTGATTTAATATCTGGATTTAGATCTATTAGATGTTCAAACTTGCAAAATTCATAACTTTTGATCCACACGTCCAAATTTTGCAAATTTTATAGCATTGGAATCAGGAGAAAGAATTCTATCCAACCATGCACTTTATTTAATAAATTGCTTCTGTAAAATTGGTTATTTTTGCAGAGACATTTGTAGGCCTATTTTGAGTATAAAAATTATTTGAAAAATGTTTTAAAGATCAAATTAAGTTTAATTAGTGTATAAATGTTTAGTTTAGTGTTCAGTATTGTTTCACTTGTCTTGTTTAAATTGGAAAAAGCATCACATGGCATTTGCATGCATTCATATATTTTTTCTTGTTTATTTTGATATGTGAATGTGGTGCTATCATTTTATGTGTAGATTTTGGTGCTAGTGGTGATTGTGATTGTGAGGATTGTTGCTACTCCCCCAACTACCAAGGCAAGTGGTGCTTCATATTTTTGTCCCAATATTTTGACTATCATTAGAAATATTTTGTATAGGGCTTGCATGAATATTTTTGCTAAGTATCTATATGCTATGCTTGGGAAATCCTAGTAGTTGTAGAATTGTTAGAATTTTCTCTAAGTTAAGATACTTGCTATTGCCATGCTTAGACTATCTAGTAGCAACCAAGGGTGAAATATATACATGCTATGGACAAATATTGCTAAGTCTTTGACTTATGTTTTTGCTTAATAAAACAACTAAGTGAATGAAACACCTGGGTGGAATGGTAATTGCTTGGTGGTTTTTGGTTGAGTGGTTACACAAGGCCCATTTCTATGGTTTACCTTGTGTATCTCACTTGTGGATTGCCACCCAGGAACAAAGGGATTTGAGATGCCAAATGTTAAGAAGCTTCTAGTGCAACCACATGGCATTATGGGCTCTGCCTGGATCATATAGGTTGCAATAACTTAGTCATTTGGACAGTTGGTGGTAGTGGGGTGATAGGTTGGAACGCGTCCATTTGGTCTAAGGGAAGGATTCTAAAAGGTCCTGTCTTGGTGAAAATCAAGTCTTGTGGGGAAAGTGCACCACCTCTGCAGAAGGAAGAAACTAAGTACTTAGTCGTGTCACCGGCAATGGACAATTTGAGCATCAAGACATGGAAGCTATCAAGAATATCCTCATCCCAATTTTTCTAAGTTAAAAACTTGTGGTTGAACAAGGGTGAAGGTTCACCAATTTCTATTGGTGGTTCCTTGGGAGTTTTTGCCAAACAAAAACTTAGTGTTTTCAACTGATAGGTAAAACCTATTTTGAGAAAAGCAAGCCTAAGCTACACTTAGCCAAATTCATGTAGTAAGTAGATGTTAATATTCTACTAAGGTATCACTTGCCAATACTATTCCAATGTATTGACCCACTGTGGCTGTAACTTGTGATGTTGCAGGTTACTCTGATGATGATTAGGGGTTATGAGTCTACACTCAACATGCTTGACTGTGGCACATGAAGATGAAAAAGTCTTTTATTTTTATATGGTTAAGTTAAACTCTTGTACTAGCCTATGGCTACGGAGTTGTAAAAGACTGTGTTATCTCTGGAATGACGATGTAATAATGACCTTTGTTTCTTTGTACTTCATCTTAAACTGTGGATGCTAGCAGTTGATCCAGGGACTAGCATTGCAATCACAGGGATCTTTACCTTTATAAAGGTGGGATCTTATAGATGGTATCAGAGCACTGTGTTGCCTCTAAGATTATGACCCTAGGATTGGATTATAAACCACTAAGGAAAAACTTCCAACACTTTGAAAAATTTCCACACTTGTCTTTTCTTCTCGTAAACTTTTTTAATCTTCTTTCTCATCTCTATTTGTAGATGAACTCCATCAATGAAGCCATAAGGAAGGGACCACTCATGACCATGACTTTGGAGTGTGAGACTTAATTTCCCAAAGCTCTCAAGAACCTTATGGTTACCATGGGGATACATGGTGCAACTGTGTACAAAGGATTCCCTGTGATGGATGAAGGAGAATAATACTGGTGTGTGCAACTTCACTTGTACAAAAACAAGGAAGACAACCGCAAGGAGTCGGGATTCTGCATGGTCACCAACTCAGAAATGCACACAACATTCTTTGACTCTGCAAGAAATGCAGCTTGGAATGCTATCAAGGAGCTTGGTGATAGACTCAAGTGTAGAATGCTCAACACCGAAAATGACTGTAAGGTTCCCAACCTTTAAATAAGGTAGAGATCCCTGTGTTTACAATGCTAGTCCCTGGATCAATAGCAAGCATCCACAGTTAAGATGTAATATCAAGAAACAAAGGTCATAATACAACTTTATAACCAGGAATAAAATAATTTATTACATCTTGCATAGCTCATTTGGATATCTCATTACAATGCAGCAGAATATAACAATAGCATGGGGTCCTTCATCTTCAAAGTGACACAGGCAGTCATGTTGTTTGTAGACTTGTAATCCTAATCAATAAACTTCACTAACATCAAACAAACCTGCAACATAATAAGTTACAGCCACAAGGGTCAATACATTTGAATTGTATTGGCAAGTGATACTATGGTAGTATGGTGGAGTCTATCATCTATATGCATTTGGCTAAGTGGAGCTTAGGCTTGCTTTGATCAAAATAGATTTTCCTTATCTTTTGAAAACACTAAGTTTTTGCTTGACAAAATCACCCAAGGCATCTCCCAATAGAAATTGGTGATCCTTCAACCCTTGTTCAACCACAAGTTTTTAACTTAGAAATTTGGATGAGGAGATTCTTGATGCTCAAATTGTCCTTTACCAGGGACATGGCTAAGTACTTATATTTTACACTCTGCAGAGGTGGTGCACTTTCCCCACAAGACTTGGTTTCACCAAGACAAGATCTTTCAGAAGCCTTCCCTTAAACCAGAATGGACGCGTTCCAACCTATCAAACCCCTACCACCAACTGTCAATTTGGCTAAGTTATTGCAACCTATATGATCCAGGCAGAGCCCATATTGCCAAGTGGATGCACTTGAAGCTTCTCAACATTTGACATCTCAAATCTCTTTGTTCCTGGGTGGCCATCCACAAGTGAGATACCAAGTTTTCCCCAGTATACTGGACTTGGTGATGCCCAAGTTTTTCCCCAACATACTGGACATGCATAACCACTCAACACAAACCATTCTTTCCATTCCACCCAGGTGATTCATTCACTTAGTTGTTTTATTAAACAAAACACAAGTCCTTGACTTAGAAATATTCCATAGCATTAAATATAATCCACCCTTGTTTTCTACTAGCTAAGCTAAGCATGATAGTAGTAGGAATCTTAACTTAGGAAATTTCTACTAAGGTTTCATCTACTAGGTTTTCCCATGGCATAGCATACTTAGTAAAAATCCATGCAAGTCCTACTTAGAAATATCACTAATGCATAGTGAAAATAATGGGACAAAAGTATGAAGCATCACTTGCCTTTTTGGTAGAGAATATAAGTTCACTCCTTGTCCTTGCAATATTCACACTCTTCAAATCACTACAATTCAATCAAGCAAGCAATATTTCAATCTACCATTCAAGCAACATCACATAAAATAGAAGAAACAAAGCAATGCATGCAAGCATGCAAAAGATTGTTTTATTTGGAAAAGTGGTTTCTAATAGGTTATAAACATTCTAAAACACCTATTGGTCATTTTATAAACTGGCAAAACCATTTGCAAAAGATTTTACCTATAAACCAATTTTAAACCAAAGCATTATTTTATGTGGTTGAAAATGCTTTTAGCAAAGCAACAATCTTTATAGGGTTCACCAAATACATTTTTAAATCATAAAACTTGGTGTTTGGGGTCAGAGAGTTTAAATCAAAACATTTCCCAAAGGTTCTTCTCCAAAAGTATTTTCCACATATGAACAACATTTTTATTTGACTAGAAATGGTTTAAATAAAAGATTTATTCTTTTGCTTAACCAAATATGTTTTTGAAACCACAAATTTATTTCTATGGTCAGTAGGTTCAAAACAAACCATTTGCCAAAGATTTTATCACCAAAATAATTTTAGAAAGAATTTTATATTCAAAACATGCCTACACAAGTTTCTGCAAAAAACAACTATTTTTCTAGAAGCAATTTACTAAACAAAGGGAATGGTTGGGTAGGATTTGTCTTTCTGATTCCATTGATATAAAATTTGCAAAATTTGGACGTGTGGTTTGAAAGTTATGAATTTTACAAATTAGAACATCAAATAGATCAATTCTGTTTTTATTAAAACAGACTGTGCCACATGTTGTGTTCTGATAGGCTGGTACCGCTTTGGTTGGATCAGCCTCTCTGGTGCGTTGGATCTAATGACAATCGTGCGGCACAGATCACTACTTACCCCTTCGGTTAAGGTTCTATCGCAGCGCTTGGATCCAGATCTCTGACGGCCTGACACTAGCCACTAATCTGGCGTCTGGCAGTGGCGTAAGCGGCGTGTGCAGTGGCGGTGGTTCGGTGAATATAGGAAGCAAGAAGAGTAATGGAGGGGCTTACCAGGTTCGCGGGGTCGCGGTGATGCTCAAGGTGGCCGCAGGATGGACAGGGGCGCATGGAGCTGGCTCGAATCGCTCGCCGGAGTTCGTGTCCGCGTCGGGCTCCTCTGGCTATCGTCGTGGGCGACGTTTTAGACCGTGCTAAGACAAGAGGAGAGCTGTGTTAGCTGCGCACGATGCTGGGGATCATACACGTATCAAACAGAGGGAGAGGGGAAGCTGGGGCTTACGGGGGATGGTCGCCAGAGTTTGAGTAAACGGTGGCGGAGCTCAGTCGAAGATGTTGCCAAGGATACAGGACACGCGCGATCGAGAGGGAGGTACGGGAGATGCGCCTGTCGATGGGGAGTGTGCTCGTGTGGTCGAGGAGGCGAGGGGCGACGGGGTTTGGCCGGAATTGATGCAAGTGCTCGCCGGAGACAGTGGCGGTGTAGTGCAAAATTAAGCAGCCTGGGGGCGCACGGGGATGGAAGGTTGAGGGGGAAACGGAGAGGAGGAAGAGGCGGTTAAGAAGGCGTGGTCGCGGAGCTGTTTCATGGCGTATTTAACGCGAATTCACGCCGGTATTCAAACGGCAGTAATGGCCAGAGAGGGGGGCCGCGATCAGCGGCGGGTGAGGACGACGACGACGTGGCCGTGGGCCTGGTTAGTCAGCGAGTGAGAGAGTGTGTGGGTGGGGTCCAGCGGTCAGTGGGTTTGCGGGTTCCTTTTCTGGTATGAATCGTTTTCCTGCGGGGAAGAAGTAAATGGGCTAGCTGGGCCTGGAATAGGCTAGGTTAGGTTGGGCTGGCTTCTTTTATTTTTTTCTGTTCCTGTTTCTTTTTATTTTTCCCATTTGATTTTCTGTTTTGATTTTGTTTAATCATTTCAAGCATTCATTTGAATTCAAACTTCTCTCAAACTTTCTGTGTATTCAAATACTGTTTATTAATATATTCTGAAGTCTATTTTGGCATAAATCTTTTATTCTTTTTAGGGTCTTTTAATTATTTAAAATAGGCCTTTGCATTTATTCAAATAAGATTTAATAATGTTTTCAAACTCCATTTGAATTCTAAATCTTTCCAAATCTTTTTAGTAGGTTTTATTTGTTTATTTGGGTGTCAAATAATTCACCTTGAATTATTTGGAATCATTTTAATTTGGGTACTTGTCTTTATTCTAATGAAATCAACTATGGTTTTAAATCCATAATTTTTATTTAGAAGATTTCTTTGATTCCATTTAAGTTAATTAAACAATTTTTATTCCACTTGGGTAAATTCCAAATTCTATTTTCCCAAAATTTAAGTAATCCTTCTTATTAGGGATTTGTCTTTATTCAAATAGAACTAGAATTTGGTTAATGCCATTTTAATTAATTTGAAAACTCTTTATCCATTATTTTATTTGGATTTGGATTATATTCATTCCATTTACTTATGGATTAAGCCAAGTTTTAATTTGGTCTTTAAATATTTCTCATTAAATAATTCTTTCTTTATCTTCTAAAATCCATATCTTTTTATTTATAGATCCAAACTTGGTGATTTCAATTTTGATATTTATTTATCCCTTTAAATATATTTAGGATTATTTGCTCACCATTTGGTATGGATTTTAGATAAGTGCTTTATTAGCTTTGGAAATTCAATTTCCTTATCTTATTAAATTTATAAGATTTTATCTTTGGTTCCAAATTAAGTGAAACCAATTTCCATGGTTTTATAATGTTTCTATTTGTCATTCTTGATCATTTGTAAATGTTTGTTGACAAATTTTTATATGGATCAAATCCATAGTCTTCGAGATAAAATGTTTTTCTTCCATTAGGGTTTTAGGATTTTGGTTTATTTTCCAAGTGTTTAAATTTCCAGATGAATTTATGGAGAATGCATTTCACTTGATTTGAATTTAGTTGGATTCAAACATTGACCAAAGTTTGTTCAAGATGGGATTTTAAGTTTCCATTTAGAAACAAAAGTTTCTTTTCACCCTAATTTTCAACAATTATTTATTTTGTTTATTTATTTTTCACATTACAAGATTTAGAAAATCTTGGGATGTGACAGGCTACCACCCTTAAAATAAATCTCGTCCCAAGATTTGGGAAGGATAGAGGTTACAAGTTGGCTCAAAGCAACTAGAGTACTACCACCCTTAAAAAAAATTCCAACTAGATTACATCTTGGCTTGCTTGGGGTTTTGATGATACTTCTCTGGGCAAACATCTGCATAGTGTCCTTTGTTTCCACACTTGAAACAGGTGACAAGGTTGAGATCCCTCATAGGCTTGTTTATATTGTGCTTCATCTTTTCTGGACAATTTCTTGCATAATGTCCTTGGTCACCACAATTGTAACATGTGACAAGATTGAGTTCTTCACGTATCTTCTGTGGACAAGTTGACACATAATGGCCTAGCTCTTTGTAGTTGTTGCACCACACTTGGCTAATTTCCTTATACTTCTTCTTCTTATCTGGACATTCATTTGCATAGTGTCCCATCTATTTGCAATGGCAACACTGCACTTGACTTTTGTCCTTCTTCTTGGGTTTCTCCAAAGCTAGGAGTGCTTCTAGTTCATGTTCTTCATATCTTATCTCAAAGGTAGGAAAGTTTCCTGGTCTCCTTGATATTTTCCTTGGATAATGCATATGTCTCCTCTTTGGTACATCAAATTGAGTCATATTGCATGGAGGTGCAAGCTGAGATTTTCCTTTGTCTTCACCCTTCTTGGTAGAAGTTGTTCTCTCATGGAAGTCTGCAATCAGTTGTTGCACTCCACCTTGTTTCCTTTGTTGAACTATGGAATAAATGGGGCATTGGATAGGGACATGATTATTGCCTTCACATAGGAAACAAGTAGCTTGAGATGTGGGGCATTGGTCAGCTGGATGTTTCTCTTCACAATTGGGGCATTGATCTTCATGCTCTGTGGAAGTGTGATCCTTGTCTCCACAAACATTGCAAGCTTGAGTTCCTTCTAAAATATCATTCTTGACATCCTTGTTGTCATAAACTCCTTGGGAAGAGTTGTCTCCCATGTTGATCATTTGATCTGTCACCTTGTGCAACAATTGGGTTTGGATTTCCAAAAACCTTTGCATGGTTGGATCTAACTCACTGGTGTTGGCTAAAAACTGAGTTGTCACTTGGTTCAACTGGGTTTGGGTTACTATGAGTTCTCTCATGTTGATCTCTTGGTTGTTGTTGTCACCATCCTTGATGTTGGAGTTTCTTGGAGTAGTCACCTGTTTGGGTTGGATTGGGATTAGAATAGGCAAAAGATTTCTAAGGAAATAGTTATAATCACATACCTCACAATTCACACAAGCAATGTGCAAGCAATCACAAACAAACATTCCACTCAAACAACAAGTTCAAGCACATCCTTAGGCAACAAAATATTTTTGCTACACCACATAAGTTGGTGGGTTTGATCTAAACTAAATATGGTGGTCCAACTATATGTTTAACTTGAGATCATTCCATCATTCTTTTTTTGTTTCTTCTTGAATGAGATCTTGGTTTCCTTGGAAAAATTCTTGTGTCTTGGTCACAAAACTTCAAAGGTGATGATGGTTCCTTCTAAGTTGTGTTTCCTTAGTCTTCCAGTCTTGAGTAATATTTCTTGTCTCACTTGTAGTCCTTAGTGATATCCAAGTTGAATTCCTTGTTGAGAATAAGGTTGAAATCACTTGAGTTGGTGAAGTCCTTTGCTCATGTTGAAGTCTTTGTTCATGGTTGCGGTTTTTATCCATCAAGTTCAAATAGAAGAGATGTAGAATCAAAACCAAAAATGGTTGAGGAAAGAGTATACAAGATTTTTGTAAATAAGTTTTGGAACAAATACAACTCCTATTTTTCTAAGGGTTTTTGTCCAATCCTAGGGTTACAATCCTACAGGCAACACAGTGCTCTGATACCATCTGTAAGGTTCCCAACCTTTAAATAAGGTAGAGATCCCTGTGTTTACAATGCTAGTCCCTGGATCAATAGCTAGCATCCACAGTTAAGATGTAATATCAAGAAACAAAGGTCATAATACAACTTTATAACCAGGAATAAAATAATTTATTACATCTTACATAGCTCATTTGGCTATCTCATTATAATGCAGCAGAATAAAACAATAGCATGGGGTCCTTCATCTTCAAAGTGCCACAGGCAGTCATGTTGGTTGTAGACTTGTAATCCTAATCAATAAACTTCACTAACATCAAACAAACCTACAACATAATAAGTTACATCCACAAGGGTCAATACATTTGAATTGTATTGGCAAGTGATACTATGGTAGTATGGTGGAGTCTATCATCTATATGCATTTGGCTAAGTGGAGCTTAGGCTTGCTTTGCTCAAAATAGATTTTCCTTATCTTTTGAAAACACTAAGTTTTTGCTTGACAAAATCACCCAAGGCATCTCCCAATAGAAATTGGTGATCCTTCAACCCTTGTTCAACCACAAGTTTTTAACTTAGAAATTTGGATGAGGAGATTCTTGATAGCTTCCATGTCTTGATGCTCAAATTGTCCTTTACCAGGGACATGGCTAAGTACTTAGATTTTACACTCTGCGGAGGTGGTGCACTTTCCCCCCAAGACTTGGTTTCACCAAGACAAGATCTTTCAGAAGCCTTCCCTTAGACCAGAATGGACGCGTTCCAACCTATCAAACCCCTACCACCAACTGTCCATTTGGCTAAGTTATTGCAACCTATATGATCCAGGCAGATCTCATATTGCCAAGTGGCTGCACTTGAAGCTTCTCAACATTTGACATCTCAAATCTGTTTGTTCCTGGGTGGCCATCCACAAGTGAGATACCAAGTTTTCCCAAGTATACTGGACATGGTGATGCCCAAGTTTTTCCCCAGCATACTGGACTTGCATAAGCACTCAGCACAAACCATTCTTTCCATTCCACCCAGGTGATTCATTCACTTAGTTGTTTTATTAAACAAAACACAAGTCCTTGACTTAGAAATATTCCATAGCATGAAATATAATCCACCCTTGTTTTCTACTAGCTAAGCTAAGCATGATAGTAGTAGGAATCTTAACTTAGGAAATTTATACTAAGGTTTCATCTACTAGGTTTTCCCATGGCATAGCATACTTAGTAAAAATCCATGCAAGTCCTACTTAGAAATATCACTAATGCATAGTGAAAATAATGGGACAAAAGTATGAAGCATCACTTGCCTTTTTGGTAGAGAATATAAGTTCACTCCTTGTCCTTGCAATATTCACACTCTTCAAATCACTACAATTCAATCAAGCAAGCAATATTTCAATCTACCATTCAAGCAACATCACATAAAATAGAAGAAACAAAGCAATGCATGCAAGCATGCAAAAGATTGTTTTATTTGGAAAAGTGGTTTCTAATAGGTTATAAACATTCTAAAACACCTATTGGTCATTTTATAAACTGGCAAAACCATTTGCAAAAGATTTTACCTATAAACCAATTTTAAACCAAAGCATTATTTTATGTGGTTGAAAATGCTTTTAGCAAAGCAACAATCTTTATAGGGTTCACCAAATACATTTTTAAATCATAAAACTTGGTGTTTGGGGTCAGAGAGTTTAAATCAAAACATTTCCCAAAGGTTCTTCTCCAAAAGTATTTTCCACATATGAACAACATTTTTATTTGACTAGAAATGGTTTAAATCAAAGATTTATTCTTTTGCTTAACCAAATATGTTTTTGAAACCACAAATTGATTTCTATGGTCAGTAGGTTCAAAAAAAACCATTTGCCAAAGATTTTATCACCAAAATAATTTTAGAAAGAATTTTATATTCAAAACATGCCTACACAAGTTTCTGCAAAAACAACTATTTTTCCAGAAGCAATTTACTAAACAAAGGGCATGGTTGGGTAGGATTTGTCTTGCTGATTCCATTGATATAAAATTTGAAAAATTTGGATGTGTGGTTTGAAAGTTATGAATTTTACAAACTGGAACATCAAATAGATCAATTCTGTTTTTATTAAAACAGACCGTGCCACGTGTTGTGTTCTGATAGGCTGGTACCGCTTTGGTTGGATCAGCCTCTCTGGTGCGTGGATCTAATGAAAATCGTGCGGCACAGATCACTACTTACCCCTTCGGTTAAGGTTCTATCGCAGCGCTTGGATCCAGATCCTACGGTGCTCAGCAGACTAGCCACTAACTGGCGGCGAGTGGCGGCAGCGTGTCTGGTGGCGGTGGTTCGGTGAATCTAGGAAGCGAGAAGAGTAATGGAGGGGCTTACCAGGTTCGCGGGGTCGCGGTGATGCTCAAGGTGGCCGCAGGATGGACAAGGGCTCACGGAGCTGGCTCAAATCGCTCGCCGGAGTTCGTGTCCGTGTCGGGCTCCTCTAGCTGTCGTCGTGGGCGACGTTTTAGACCGCGCTAAGACAAGAGGAGAGCTGTGTTAGCTGCGCATGATGCTGGGGATCATACACGTATCAAACAGAGGGAGAGAGGAAGCTGGGGCTTACGTGGGATGGTCGCCGGAGTTCGAGCAGACGGTGGCGGAGCTCAGTCGAAGATGTTGCCGAGGATACAGGACACGCGCGAGCGAGAGGGAGGTACCGAGAGATGCGCCTGTCGATGGGGAGTGTGCTTGTGTAGTCGAGGAGGCGAGGGGCGACGGGGTTTGGCCGGAATTGACGGAAGTGCTGGCCGGAGATAGTGGTGGTGTAGTGCAAAATTAAGCAGCCTAGGGGCGCACGGGGATGGAAGGTTGAGGGGGAAACAGAGAGGAGGAAGAGGCGGTTAAGAAGGCGCGGTCGTGGGGCTGTTTCATGGCGTAGTTAACACGAATTCACGCCGGCATTCAAACGGCAGTAATGGCCAGAGAGGGGGTGCGCGGTCAGCGGCGGGTGAGGACGATGACGACGTGGCCGTGGGCCTGGTTAGTCAGCGAGTGAGAGAGTGTGGAGGTGGGGTCCAACGGTCAGTGGGTTTGCGGGTTCCTTTTTTGGTACGAATCGTTTTCCTGCAGGGAAGAAGTAAATGGGCTAGCTGGGCCTGGACTGGGCTAGGTTAGGTTGGGCTGGCTTCTTTTATTTTTTTCTGTTCCTGTTTCTTTTTCTTTTTCCCATTTGATTTTCTGTTTTGATTTTGTTTAATCATTTCAAACATTCATTTGAATTCAAACTTCTCTCAAACTTTGTGTGTATTCAAATACTGTTTATTAATATATTCTGAAGTCAATTTTGGAATAAATCTTTTATTCTTTTTAGGGTCTTTTAATTATTTAAAATAGGCCTTTGCATTTATTCAAATAAGATTTAATAATGTTTTCAAACTCCATTTGAATTCTAAATCTTTCCAAATCTTTTCAGTAGGTTTTATTTGTTTATATGGGTGTCAAATAATTCACCTTGAATTATTTGGAATAATTTTAATATGATTTATTAATCATTTTAATTTGGGTACTTGTCTTTATTCTAATGAAATCAAATATGGTTTTAAATCCATAATTTTTATTTAGAAGATTTCTTTGATTCCATTTAAGTTAATTAAACAATTTTTATTCCACTTGGGTAAATTCCAAATTCTATTTTCCCAAAATTTAAGTAATCCTTCTTATTAGGGATTTGTCTTTATTCAAATAGAACTAGAATTTGGTTAATGCCATTTTAACTAATTTGAAAACTCTTTATCCATTATTTTATTTGGATTTGGATTATATTCATTCCATTTACTTATGGATTAAGCCAAGGTTTAATTTGGTCTTTAAATATTTCTCATTAAATAATTCTTTCTTTATCTTATAAAATCCATATCTTTTTATTTATAGATCCAAACTTGGTGATTTCAATTTTGATATTTATTTATCCCTTTAAATATGTTTAGGATTATTTGCTCACCATTTGGTATGGATTTTAGATAAGTGCTTTATTAGCTTTGGAAATTCAATTTCCTTATCTTATTAATTTTATAAGATTTTATCTTTGGTTCCAAATTAAGTGAAACCAATTTCCATGGTTTTATAATGTTTCTATTTGTCATTCTTGATCATTTGTAAATGTTTGTTGACAAATTTTTATATGGATCAAATCCATAGTCTTAGAGATAAAATGTTTTTCTTCCATTAGGGTTTTAGGATTTTGGTTTATTTTCCAAGTATTTAAATTTCCAGATGCATTTATGGAGAATGCATTTCACTTGATTTGAATTTAGTTGGATTCAAACATTGACCAAAGTTTGTTCAAGATGGGATTTTAAGTTTCCATTTAGAAAGAAAAGTTTCTTTTCACCCTAATTTTCAACAATTATTTATTTTGTTTATTTATTTTTCACACTACAAGATTTAGAAAATCTTGGGATGTGACAATGACCTTAGGGAAGAAAAGAAGCATGCCCAAGAGTTGGAGACTACCAACCAACAACTAAGGGGAGACATCATAGACTTAATTTGGGAGTCTTGTGAGCAAGATAGACAAATGGATACTAAGGATACCCTGATAGCTATTTTGTCTAGTGAGTGAGAGTTGTAACATACTTCGTTAGTTGGAACACCACATTTATCTTCTTTACTTCCAAAAATTTGTCTAAGTTATGTTGAACCTTTGATGCTTGTAATTGATTTTTGTATGCCATGACTTGTGTGATTGTTGCAAAAGATATGCTTGTGATATTTTGTCTTGTGATTTTTTTCTCTATTGATGTTGATTCTAACTTTTCTCTATCTTATAAAATAGATGCCTAATGTTACTATCAACACGGCCGAGGAGTTCAAGGGAACTCGTTTTGGTACTCGTCTCATTGAGCTCACTAGTGTGCTCAACCTTCCATTTCCTAGCATCATGACACTCTCACTCACCAAGTTTGAGAGGAAGGACCTTTGGGGATTTAGAGTCACTCAGCCCGGACGCCAGACAGAGCCAACCACGGAGACTATCACCTTCAAGGTAATGCATGACGACAAGGAGAAAGACTTATATGTAGTCATGCAGGAGTTACTCGGGCGCCTGGTAGGGAGACACTCCACCGAGCTTAGAGGCCTTTACTTTCACCCCTTCGGGAGACTCAACAAGGAGGGTGAAGCTATAGAGTACGAAGATGCTGCTAGAGAGTAGATGGAGCCGATCCATCTATACCTTCAGGACCTAGAGGGTCTTATTAGGCACCTGGATACTGATAGGACCAACATCATGCTTAGCAATGATGAGCTCCAAGTTCGGCTTCGTGAGAAGGACAAACTCTTCGCGGAGCAAGACGAGATGGTCAAGGAAATGGAGGCCAAGTTTGAAAGCCAGGACAAGAAGTTCAAGAGCCAGGAGAAAAGAGTCCAAGACAGGAACAAGAAGATCCGGTAGATGAAGGAAGAGCTTGAGGCCAAGGACTTCGAGCTTGAGCATCAGCAGGGAGTGATCGAGAGGCTTCGTTCACAGAAGAGGGCTCTTAGGGCTAAGATAGAGGCCTTGACTACTAATGTTGAGGAGTACAAGACCTCTATGGAGAATGCAAGTCTTACCCTTGTTGATGTGGAGATTGATGCGGAGGAGTAGTGTTGACTACTCATTTATCTTTCATATACCGTACTTTTGATTATTGAGTAGCAATGACCATCCAACATGTAGGTGGCTTGCTATGGTGTGTTTGCATTTCCAAACTTGTTGTTTATGTCGTTCAAACTCTATGTTATTTTGATGCTTGGTTATTGTGATTGAGTATTGATGTATTGTGCATGTTAAGCATCTATGGGTATCTCATTCTTATCCTTATGAAAACCACAGATGCCTCCTCGACGTGCCAACCCCAACCCAAACAACAATAATGTCACTCCCGAGATGCAGCATTTGATGACAACACAGACACAACTGATGCAGATGATGACCACTTTCATGCAGAACCAGAATCAGAATAACAACAACAATAACAATAACAACAACAACCAGAATAATACACCAGGATTTGACATGCTCACCAGATTCCTAAGACTGAGGCCTGCAAAGTTCTCAGGAACCACTGATCCAATGGTGGCCAATGATTGGCTACGTTCTATGAACAAGGATTTAGTGACTGTCGGCTGCACCGACGAAGAGAAGGTCAGGTTTGCAGCACATCTACTAGAAGGGCCAGCAGCAACCTGGTGGGATAACTTTCAGATCACCACTCCCATTGAGGATGTGACTTGGGATATCTTTGAGGATGGATTCCGTACAGCTCACATCTCATCCGGGGTGATGAATCTGAAGAAGAAGGAATTCCATAATCTGAAATAGCGTCACCGCAGCGTGGCTGAATATATTGAGGAGTTCAACAATCTGGCGCGTTATGCACCAGATGAGGTTGATATAGATGCCAAGAGGAAGGAGAAATTCCTCGAAGGACTGAATGATGAACTGAATCTGCAGTTGTCTGTTGCCTACGTCCCAACCTACCAATCACTTTGTGACAAGGCTACCATCTTGGA
This sequence comes from Avena insularis, assembly GCA_023614405.1. Taxonomy (NCBI): domain Eukaryota; kingdom Viridiplantae; phylum Streptophyta; class Magnoliopsida; order Poales; family Poaceae; genus Avena; species Avena insularis. The sequence goes on along the minus strand of CM042697.1, from coordinate 130,130,434 downwards.
AAACAAGATGAAACAGGTTGAGAGTAGGAAGAGGAAGCACAGCTTTGATAAGCATAGCTCGGGATCGTCTCACAACCGTTCCCATCATGATGATAGTGGGAGTTCTGTATCCCACAAGAATGGAAAGTACAACAACCACCACGGCCACAACCGCCATCATGACAACAAGCATCACCACAGTCATGATAATGACAAGTACAAGAACCACAAGAGTGGACACAAGAGTCACCACAGTGGAGGTGGAGGTGGAAGTGGTAGTCAGCCCGCAAAGAGAGATATCAGTCAGGTTGAATGTTTCAAGTGTAAGAAGATGGGACACTATGCAAATGAGTGCCCAGAAAAGAAGGTTGAAGGAACCACCAAACCCAACCCTTTCTAGAAGGGACAAGTAAACCACATCAATGTGGAAGAGTTATATGAGGAACCTGATGCTATGGCTGGTAAGTTCAAACTCAATTCTGTTCCAGCACTTGTTCTTTTTGATACTGGCGCATCGCATTCATTCATATCAAGAGAATTTGTTGATAGAAATGAACTTCCAGTTGAAACTATTGGTTGTCCTATAAAAGTAAGTTCTCCTGGTGGAGAAATGATAGTGAACTCACGATGTCATGACCTAGTCATACAATTTGGGAAGTATAAGTTTCCCGTTAATTTGATAATCCTAAATTCCCAAGGATTGGATGTCATTTTGGGAATGGACTGGATGACTAAGTACAAGGGAGTGCTAGATTGTGCCAATCATACTGTCACACTCACAACCCCGGATAATAAAAGGATTAGATTCAGGACTAACTTTGAATCAAAAGGGAGTAAGCTAAATTATCTTAAGGGGGTTAGCATAGACAGTGTGCTAATTGTGAGAGAATATCCAGATGTGTTTTCAGAAGAATTACCGGGAATGCCACCAGATAGAGATGTGGAGTTTCTGATTGACTTGCTGCCAGGATCTGGACCAATAGCAAAAAGACCTTACAAGATGTCAGTTGATGAGTTGAAAGAACTCAAGAAACAACTTGGAGAATAGTTGCAGAAAGGATTTATTCAACCAAGTTCTTTATCTTGGGGAGCACCAGTCTTGTTTGTAGAAAAGAAAGATAGAAGTCAAAGGTTATGCATAGATTATCGTTCACTCAATGAGGTGACTATCAAGAACAAATACCCTTTGCCCAGAATCAATGATTTGTTTGATCAGCTAGAAGGAGCCCGTGTGTTCCCAAAGATTGATCTCCGTTCAAGCTATTTTTAGCTTAAGATAAGGGAACAAGACATACCTAAGATAGCTTTCACCACTAGGTATGTATTATATGAGTACACCGTGATGCCATTTGGTTTGACCAATGCACCAGCTTACTTCATGAATATGATGAACAAGGTGTTCATGGAGTTTCTTGACAAGTTTGTTGTCGTCTTCATCGATGACATTTTGATCTACTCCAAGAGCAATGAAGAGCATGAAGGACATTTGCGTTTGATTCTTGAGAAGCTTAGAGAACTTAAACTGTATGGCATATTCAGCAAGTGTGAATTCTGGCTAAATGAGGTTGGATTTCTTGGACACACTGTATCAGGAGATAGTGTTGCAGTTGATCCCGCAAAAGTGTAAGCTGTAACGAATGGGAATCTCCTAAGTCAGTGAAAGAAGTTCGCAGTTTCCTTGGCTTGGCAGGATACTATAGAAGGATTATTGAGAATTTCTCCAAGGTAGCTAAGCCTATGACAGAGTTACTAAAGAAAGACAAGAAGTTTGATTGGACTGAAGGATGTGAACTCAGTTTCCAAGAGTTGAAGAAGAGACTAGTGACAGCACCAGTCTTATGTCTGCCAGATTTGGAATAGGATTTCCAAGTGTATTGTGATGCATCTCACCAAGGATTGGGTGCAGTTCTGATGCAAGAGGGAAAAGTTGTGGCTTACGCCTCGAGACAACTCAAAACTCATGAGGTGAATTATCCTACTCATGATTTAGAGTTAGCCTCTGTTGTCCATGCACTCAAAACATGGAGACATTATCTTTTGGGGAAGCGATGTGAAGTGTTCACAGATCACAAAAGTTTGAAGTATATCTTCACTCAGAAATAAATCAACATGAGACAAAGAAGATGGCTATAACTCATCAAGGACTATGACTTGAGTTTGCAGTACCACCCCGGTAAAGCAAATGTTGTAGCGGATGCACTAAGCCATAAATTTTATGTGAATGGCCTTACTAAGGGAGAATTGCCAGATGATCTGTGTGCCCAATTCAAAGATCTCAGATTGGAGATTGTGCCTGAAGGACATCTCATGTCATTAGATGTTCAACCCATATTGTTGGACAAAATCAAGGAAGCCCAAAAGACGGACAAGGAAATTGAGGAGATTAAGGAAAAGATTGGTAAAGGAAAAGCCAAAGGATTCCATGAAGACGAACAGGGTACTTTATGGTATGGAAAACGTATCTGCATTCCGCAAGATCCGGAGCTTCGGAGACTGATTTTACAAGAAGCACACAACTCACCATATTCCATTCATCTGGTAACACCAAAATGTACATGGATGTAAAGGAAAGATTTTGGCGGAATAATCTCAAGAAGGACATCGCCGAACATATTGCTTTGTGTGATGTATGTAGTAGAGTGAACGCGGAACATCAAAAACCAGCAGGATTGTTACAACCATTACCTATTCTAGATTGGAAGTGGGACAAGATTGGCATGGATTTCATCACCGGACTGCCAAGGGCCAGGTCAGGATATGATTCCATTTGGGTTGTATTGGATCGCCTAACTAAAGTGGCTCATTTCATACCCGTGAAGACAACCTATACAAGTGCTAAGTTGGCCAAGATCTATATGAATAGGATCATGTGTCTGATGGAGTACACAAGAGTATTGTGTCTGATAGGGGAACTCAATTCACTTCCCATTTTTGGAAACAACTGCATGAGTCATTGGGAACGAGATTGGAATTCAGTATTTTTTTCATCCCCAGACTAACGGACAGACAGAAAGGACCAACCAGATCTTAGAGGATATGTTGAGGGCATGTGTCCTAGTTTATGGAGCTAGTTGGGGTGAAAGTCTGCCTTACGCAGAATTCTCTTATAACAACAGCTATCAAGCCAGTATTGAGATGGCACCGTTGAATTTCTCTACGGGAGAAAGTGTACTACACCATTGCTATGGAATGGTGTTGGAGAAAGGAACTTGTTCGGGCCAAAACTAATCAAGGAAGCTAAAGAGAAAGTCAAGTTAGTAAAGGACAGATTGAAGATAGCATAATCCCGACAAAAGAGCTACACAGATCCAAAACATAGAGAAGTCACCTATGAGGTGGGTGATAGAGCATATCTTAGAGTATCACCACTTCGTGGAGTGAAGAGGTTTGGAGTCAAAGGAAAATTGGCCCCAAGATATGTTGGACCATTCAAGATTCTGAGTCGTAAAGGAGAAGTAGCTTATGAGATCGAATTTCCTGAATCATTCTGTGCCGTTCACAATGTGTTTCATGTGAGTCAGCTAAAGAAGTGTCATCTGGAGATGGAAGAGACCTCTTTAAAGGACACCATACCTTTGGAGGAGGTCCAGTTGGAAAGTGATCTCACTTATGAGGAAAAACCTATCAAGATTCTTGAGACTGCAGAAAGAGTTACACGGATAAAGACCATCAAATTTTGCAAAGTCCAGTGGAACCATCATTCCGAAGAAGAAGCAACATGGGAAAGAGAGGATGACCTTCGGAAAGACCACCCTCACCTATTTGCTAGCCAATCCAAATCTCGAGGGCGAGATTCACCTTAAGGGGGTTAGATTTGTAACATCCCAAAAATCATGATTTCAAAGTTTGCATATCATTCATGCATTCATAATCATTTTAGTATCATTTCTTCAAAAATAGAAACTTTGTGATCTATTATTTTATGTAAGCAAGGCAATGGCCATCTTGCTACCTTCTAATAAGAAAATACTTACTTAATCAGTAAGGATTTGAACATGAATTTGAGTGATGTTTCTAAAGGCTTGGTCAAAGATTTCAAAACAAATTATGAATTCAAACCATTCTCATGTCTTATTTAAATGATTATTAAAGACAAGGTTTATTTTAAATACCAATGGTCCTTTGTAAATTTGAGTGAACAGCAATACTTTATACACAAAAATGTACCTGTTTCACTTTACAAAAATCCAGGAAGTGTTTGATTTCAAACTCTTTTAAAATCATTTGAAAAGGATTCCTAGAAAATCAAACAGAAAAAGAAAAAGAGAAAAGAAACCAGAAAGGGCCGGCGCCACTCATTCGGCCCAGTAGAAGATGCAGCCCACCCGTGTTTTCCCCTCTCTCTCTGTTTCTCACCGCGCCCGCGCACACCCCCTCGCTGACCACTGGGACCCACCTGCCTCGTCAGCATCGTCCTCAATCACCCTGCGCTGACCCGCGCCGCCGTTACCTCGCCACAGTGACGCCGCGAATAAACTCGTCTTAAATCCCATTGATTCACCGCGTGAATGCTGCCCCTGCTCCGGCTACTTAATCCCCACCCCTCTGCGACCATTTCCCCTCACTCAGCACCCCCACTCCGCCACCAGGCTTCCTGTATTTCGCAGAACCCTTCCGCAGTACCGATGACCTCCGGCGGTGAATTCCGGTGAGAACTCCCTGCCCCTTGCCTTCTAATCTTGCCAGTATGATCACTGCAACCTTGCGCATCTTCTAACACCACTGTTGCATTCTAGGACCATCCAGAGCCTCGCCAACGTCGACGACTGCACGTGCCCGACAAAACCGCAACTCCGACGAGCTTCCCTGGTTAGTGCGGACCGCGCCTTTCCCTCTCGTTGACACTCGCATGGCCAACATCGTCTCGCGCATCTGACGCACTTCTTCCCTTGCCTTGGCATGACCTGTACCCTCGCCAGCAACGACGAACAGAAGCGACCGTCGCCAGAAGGAACTACGGCGAGCAATCCCCGTGGACCTCAAGCGCCCCTTCGCCAACCAAGCACACCTTGAGCATCAGCAGCACACGACGAACTCGGTGAGCTATTTATCCCCCTCCTGCGCTTCATGTATCATCGGCACCGTCCTCATCTGACTGCGCCGCCGCCAGCCACCGTCGCGTGCCGCCCATCTTTGGCCAAACACTTGTGCGTCGTTAGATCTAGATCTGATGCGTAAAATTAGATCACTTAAGCGAAGCGGTAAGTTTAGATCTGAGCTGTGCGATGCACTTTTAATCTAACGATCCAGAAAGCCTGATCCGCGTGAAACGGTATCGACCAATCAGATAGCGCCACGTGGCCTGTAGTTTGATTTAAAATCTGGATTTAGATCTATTAGATGTTCAAACTTGCAAAATTCATAACTTTTGATCCACACGTCCAAATTTTGCAAATTCTATATCATTGGAATCAGGAGAAAGAATTCTATCCAACCATGTGCTCTTTTTAATAAATTGCTTCTGTAAAATTGGTTATTTTTGCAGAGACATTTATAGGCCTATTTTGAGTATAAAAATTATTTGAAAAATGTTTTAAAGATCAAATTAAGTTTAATTAGTGTATAAAATGTTTAGTTTAGTGTTCACTATTGTTTCACTTGTCTTGTTTAAATTGGAAAAATCATCACATGGAATTTGCATGCATTCATATATTTTTGCTTGTTTATTTTGATATGTGAATGTGGTGCTATCATTTTATGTGTAGATTTTGGTGCTAGTGGTGATTGTGATTGTGAGGATTGTTGCTACTCCCCCAACTACCAAGGCAAGTGGTGCTTCATATTTTTGTCCCAATATTTTGACTATGCATTAGAAATATTTTGTATAGGGCTTGCATGAATATTTTTGGTAAGTATCTATATGCTATGCTTGGGAAATCCTAGTAGTTGTAGAATTGTTAGAATTTTCTCTAAGTTAAGATACTTGCTATTTCCATTCTTAGCCTAGATAGTAGCAACCAAGGGTGAAATATATACATGCTATGGAAAAAATATTGCTAAGTCTTTGACTTATGTTTTTGCTTAATAAAACAACTAAGTGAATGAAACACCTGGGTGGAATGGTAATTGCTTGGTGGTTTTTTGTTGAGTGGTTACACAAGGACCATTTCTATGGTTTACCTTGTGTATCTCACTTGTGGATTGCCACCTAGGAACAAATGGATTTGAGATACCAAACGTTAAGAAGCTTCTAGTGCAACCACATGGAATTATGGGATCTACCTGGATCATATAGGTTGCAATAACTTAGCCATTTGGAAAGTTGGTGGTAGTGGGGTGATAGGTTGGAACGCGTCCATTTGATCTAAGGGAAGGCTTCTGAAAGGTCCTGTCTTGGTGAAAATCAAGTCTTGTGAGGAAAGTGCACCACCTCTGCAGAAGGAAGAAACTAAGTACTTAGCCGTGTCACCGGTAATGGAAAATTTGAGCATCAAGACATGGAAGCTATCAAGAATATCCTCATCCCAATTTTTCTAAGTTAAAAACTTGTGGTTGAACAAGGGTGAAGGTTCACAAATTTCTATTGGTGGTTCCTTGGGAGTTTTTGCCAAACAAAAACTTAGTGTTTTCAACTGATAGGTAAAACCTATTTTGAGCAAAGCAAGCCTAAGCTACACTTAGCCAAATTCATGTAGTAACTAGATGCTAATATTCTACTAAGGTATCCCTTGCCAATACTATTCCAATGTATTGACCCACTGTGGTTGTAACTTATGATGTTACAAGTTACTCTGATGATTATTAGGGGTTATGAGTCTACACTCAACATGCTTGACTGTGGCACATGAAGATGAAGACTTTTATTTTTATATGGTTAAGTTAAACTCTTGTACTAGACTATGGCTATGGAGTTGTAAAAGACTGTGTTATCTCTGGAATGACGATGTAATAACCTTTGTTTCTGTGTACTTCATCTTAAACTGTGGATGCTAGCAATTGATCTAGGGACTAGCATTGCAATCACAGGGATCTTTACCTTTATAAAGGTGGGATCTTACATTTCCCCTAAGAACTAAAGCAATATCCAACACAATTGTTACAGCGAGACAGAGTGGTGATGATGGTGCTGGTGGAGATGATGGTGTGGATGATGATGATGATCTCGATGAAGCCTAGCTTGACGATGGTGTTGATGGCGACGGTCTCCCCTCTCCGGGAAGGAATTCCCCTGGTAGAAATCTGTCTGCTGGAGAGATCTTTCTCTCTTGATGTTTTCTGCCCCCCAGAGGCGGCGAAAATCTATATGTGGTCGCTCTCCGATCCTTATGGTTTCGTAGGGAAGATATAGGCGAAGGGGCGGAGTCGGAGGCCGGGCAGGTGGGCCACACCTTCCCTAGGCGCGGGGTTAGGTGGGCCCACGCCTAGGGGGTTGTGGGCCCCCTAAGGCCCCTCTTCGTCCCTCCTTCTGGCTTACTTTGTCTTCTGGTAAAATAATATGTTTCCTTATTTTTATGGTATTTTCTGATCTTTACGAAATTGCACCGAAGCGCCTTCTTTTCCATCAGAATCCAGACTCCGGCCGTCCATCCTCCAAGAATCATCCAACATGCATCAACAAATGAAAAGCGGTAAGTAATACCTTATAATAAGACAAATATCAATGAATAGAGGTAAATTATGATATAGAAAGGTGATGCAAATTGGGCGTATCACACGCTCAACGTGCAACTTGCATTGCAGAAGTGGCTTTGCGGGTGTCTGTCTCTCCCATCATAGTAAATATTCAATTTACAACGGGCACTTGACAATACTTGTGTCAATGTTGTGGTTCTTGTTCGTAGGTAAGAACGGTTCTTATTTGAAAGCCCCAAGCCATGTAAAACATGCAAAGAAAATTAGAGGCGTCTAACTTGTTTTTGCAGGGCATGTGATGTGATGTGATATGGCTGTGATGTGATTGTGATTATATTTGATGTATGCATGATCCTTATTGTAAGTCGGCAACCGGCAGGAGCCATATGGTTGTCTTTAAATTTATTAAGACTTGCGTGTCTATTCATCATATAATTGCCTTATTCCAAGTAGTTGTAATAGTTGTTGTTGGTGATAGACAACCATGAAGCGGTGCCATTGACCTTGACGCCACGCTGGTGATGATGGAGATCATGTTCGTTCCTTGGAGATGGATATCAAAGGCACAAGAATAAAGGCCATATAATATCACATATTATGAATTACATGTGATTTTAATCCTTTTTATGCATCTTGTATTGCTTAGATCGTGACGGTAGCATTATAAGATGATCCCTCTCACTAAATATCAAGTAATAAAAGTGTTCGTCCTTAGTAGGCACCATTGCTAAGACTCGTCGTTTCGAAGCATCACGTGATGATTGGGTGTGATAGATTCTACGTGTGCATACAACGGGTGCAAGCCAGATTTGCACATGCGGATACTAAGGTTAACCTTGACGAGCCTAACATGTACAGACATAGCCTCGGAACACGGAATATCGAAAGGTAAAGCATGAGTCACATGGATGATATGATGAACATGTTGATTGTTCGCCTTTGATGCTACATCATCTCTCATGATGATCGGACTTGTTGTAGTGGATTTGGTTCGTGTAATCACTAAGGCAACATGAGGGATGTTGTTTTGAGTGGGAGTTCAAATAATAATATGATTAAAGTTGAACTCAATTTATCATAAATTAAATAAAAGTGTATTTGCATAATTTTTGTAGTCATTGGCATCCGTTCACCACCTTATTCTTAGTTATAATTGAGATAACAGAACTATAGAATTCTGGATAGTTACTTTATGAACTGGTATCGTATTGTTTTAAGTGTCAATCTAAAGTTTAAAAGTTCTACTACAAACTTTCATCAAACTCCGTTTACTCCGTGAAGTTTAATAATTGGTATTAAATCAAGAGTAATAATTCCACTGCTAGTATCTAAAGTATCATGTTTGCCTCCATGATTCTTGATATTCAAAATATTGTTTTAATATCAAGGTTATCTAGGAGCTGAAAGAATTATTTCAGAAACATCATGTGTGTAATATATTGCGATGTCTGAAATGATGTTTTGGTTGCAACATGATAGAGTATAATTTAGCAAAATATATGTTCTCATATTTGATGAGAATTTGTGAAGGTTGGAGATACTAGATGTCCTAATCCTCCAAAAGGTTTTTATAAAGCCACATTATACTCGCGATTCGCCGTCATAAGCTATAGTATCTTGATCATGAAAATTGTCATGATGAGGATGAATAAAAGATGTAGGTAAAATGTTTACTACACTTAAAGATTACTAAATAATGGAATTTGAAAGGACGCCAAACATTTTATGATGGTGATCTACTTCAAAGTGCAAGTCCAAAGATATTAGTATTTGACTATACACTCTTTGGACTATGTGTCATGTGTATGGCGCCACTATTGATATTGATAGATTATTTTAAAAAGAAAAGGAAATGCTGAAAGAGAATCTCGGAAATATTTGGCAGAAAATAAAAAGACTAGAATTGTCCAACATAAGTATATAGATGATATTTATGGTTGTATTCTTTTCTTGTTAAACAATGTGGTTTTGGGTATTGGATACTTAATTGGCTGGTGTGAAGTGTCATACATGTTAACACAATTCATGAACTACAATGGCCTAAGTAACCAGCAAGACAATATGTGATGATGTTCATCAAAAACAAACAAACTGTTGTTGTGTTGATGGTTAACAGCAAAGCTTACCTTCAAGATTTGTTTCAATAATTCTTATTTTGATCAGGTATTATGAGAAAAAAATGGTGGTTCAAATAATTGCTGTAATCCATAAAATATGGATGATTTACAAATCTAGTTGGAGAAATCACATCCATAAAACTAAAATGCTAAAAAAATTGTAAGACAAATGATTGAAAGATCACTTAAGAATTGTCATCGTCGTTTAAATTATATTGGAAAGAAAACATGAAGAAACTCCATGTTGATGGAATTTTGGAGTCTTTTGATTTTGATCAAATGACACTTGTGAGACTTTCTTGGAGATAATTGAAACTTCGTTCAAAGGCCAAAGAAGAATGAACGACTAACTTATTTGAATTTGTACATATTGATGTATGTAGTCCATTATGTGTAGTTGTGAGCGATGGATTTCAACTTCATATGCTTTCTCCGGAAATTTGAGTGAATATATGTGCATATATACTTAATGAGGAATAAGTGTGAAATATTTGAAAAGTGTTCAAAGACTTTCAAGATGCAGTGGAATATCATTGTAACAACAAAATAAAGAATTTATGATTGGATCATGAAGGAAGATATTTGAGTTACAAGTTTAGCATAACACCTAACATTTGAGGAATCGTTCCACATATTTGCATTTCCCGAAACACCATAGGAGTATGGAGTGTTCGAGATATGTAATGAAACCTTGTTTAACATGGTAGGATCAAAGGTATCATTTATAAAACTGCCATTACATTTTAAAAGATTAAAGCTTTAGAGACTATCTCTTTTACACTGAAAAAGAGCTCCATCATGATCCGTTGAAATAACACCATACAAAGTTATGGTTTGGGATAAAACCCAAGTTGTCCTTTCTTAAATTTTGGTATGCTAGGCATAAGTAAAATGTTTACAACCAAAGTTGGATGAGCATGTCTTTGTATGTTATTTCGAATACCCGTTAGGTATTCCTCCATAACACCGAAGACAAAAGTGTTCGTCGCTTAGAACGTCAAGTTTATTTAGAAGGAATTTTTAGTGAAAAGTTAAAGTGGGAGGAATATAGAACTTTGATAAGGTTATTGAACCTTAGCTATATGTGCAGAGTTACGCAGCGCCGGAAAGTGTCCCAGAGGAAGCAACAATTCTCATGGCTCACATGCCTCAAAAGTTGTGGTTACGAAGATCTAAGTTTCTATTGAACCAAGTAGGTCAAGTAAAACAATCAAATACTAGTATTTGAGAGTAACTTATTATTGTTTGATAGTAATGAACCGACTACATGCAAAGAAGCGATGATGGGCCCTAACTCCGTTAAATGGCTTGAAGGCATGAGATCTGTGATATTTCCATACATGAAAAATCAAGTTTTTGAACTTGGAAGATCCTCCGGAAAGGTTTAAGACCTATTGGTAGTATTTGGATCTATAAAGAAATAGACATGGATGTTTCACATCTATTAAATAGTCGACATGTCAGAAAAGAGTTTACGACAATGTTCAAGGAGTTAACTATGACAAGATTTGATCTTTCATAGTGATATTTAGTCTCGACAGATTAATGCAGCAACCACTACATATAATTTGGTATATGGTAGTTGAACAAACAAAACAAGTTCTTCTAATAGAATGGTTACCTAGGACGTGTACATGACATGATCCAAAGGGTTTTGTTAATTCAAAGGATGCTAACAGGGCATGCAAACTTCAATGGTTGAAGTAAGAATCACGGAGTTGGAATCTTCACCCTGATGAAACTGTTAAAAGGTTTAACTTCATCGGAGACGATGAAGATGCTTGCATTTGGAAGAAATTAAGTAGGAACGCTAAGACATATTTCTAATGCATTATGTGAAAGACGTATTGTTGATTGGAAACGATGTATCTTTTATTGACACATATTAACAATTTCATCTCGATGAAAGACTTAGGAAAAACCCGAATATTTGGCATCAATGTCTATATGGATAGATTGAGATGCTAATATGGTTGTGCCGAGAGTACATAGATGAGATATTGAAATAGTTCGATATAGAAATTAAAAGAAAGGTTCTTGTCGCACAGGAAGGATTGAATCAAGATTCAAGTGTATTGACACTTGGTAAGTGAGATAAGATCCAAGTGTTTTTTTGACACTTGGTGAGTGAAATCACATGAATATTTTGATTAATCATACCATGATATGTACACATCCATATATGTCATATGCTCTAAATGTTATGAGAATATACCAGAATGACTCATAAGATGATCATTGGACGATAGTAAGGATATTCTTATGATCTTTAGAAGAACTAAGAATATGTTATTTATGCAGAAGCAACAAATAGATAGATAGTTCATGTAAAGTGTTACATTGATACTAGTTCTGTCACAAGATACAAATTAAGTTTATCTCAATTTGAACTATGGGTGGCACAATGTAATGGAAAGGAAGTTCCATAACAGATTTGGATGAGTTCCAAAGTTAAGACAGTGTGACAGATACTACAATAAAAAGCTAAGTATATGACTGCTATTGTAGCAACAAAAGAGGGCATTTGTGTCAAGTAGTTTTTTATCAAACTAGGTATAGTTCATAGCGGGCTAGTACTATGAAGATATATTGTATGACGATTGTATCGACGTGGTCTAACCCCAAGGAACTAAAGGTCTCACCAAAGGACCAATTTTATACAATGACATATCATTGGAGAATGAGTGATGCATAGAGACACAAAGACATGCAAATACACACGGGCCTGGAAGTATCATATCCGGAGATTATGTTTACCACTAGCAATCGTGTATATACAACACCAGAAAGCCATAGGTGTTGAATGCACAAATTTTTCCAAACTAGATTATTAACTCTAGTGCAAGTGGGAGACTATTGGAGATATGCCCAACAGGCAATAATAAAAATGGTTATTATTATATCTTTGTGTTTATGATGAATATTTGCATAACATGCTATAATTGTATTAATCGGAATCATTAATAGTTGTGTGTTTTCTAAACATAAAAGAGTCCCTAGTAAGCCTCTTGTTAAACTAGCTTGTTGATTAATAGATGATCATGGTTTCCTAATCATGGACATTGGATGTTATTAATAACAAGATCATGTCATTAGGAGAATGATGTGATGGACACACTCCTATAGTTAGCATAGCATAAGATCAAGTCATTTAGAGTTTGTTTGCTAAAAGATTTCAAACACATAGTAACCTAATCCATCGACCATGAGATCATGCTAATCACCATCACCGGATGGATGCTTTGATGACATCAAACACCACTTCCGTAACTGGGTGGTTATAAAGGTGGCATTAGGCATTCTAAAAGTATGTGTTGCAGCACATGGATCAAGAGTGGGATTTGTACATCCATATGACGAATAGATATACTTTGGGCCCTCTCGGTGGAATGTCATCCAATTGGCTTGCAAACATGTTACTAGGTCACAAGAGATGCCATATCACAGAACGAGTAAAGAGTACTTATCGGTAATGTGGTTGAACTAGGTATAGAGATACCGACGATCAAACCTCGGATAAGTAAAGTATCACGCGACAAAGGGTATCGGTATCGTATGTAAATGGTTCATTCGATCACAAAGTCATCGTAGAAATATGTGGGAGCCATATGGATTTCCAGATCCCTCTATTGGTTATTGATCGGAGAAGTGTCTCGATTATGTCTGCATAGTTCACGAACCATCGGGAGACACACTTAAGGATTCGATGTTGTTTAAGTAGATATGGAATGTGAGTTGGAGACTGAATGTTGTTCGGAGTCTCGGATTGGATACAGGACATCACGAGGAGATCTAGAATGTTCCGGAGAATAAGATTCATATAAGGAAAGTCAATTTCCGGGGTTCGGAAATGTTTTTGGTGTTTTGACCGGAATCTTCTAGGATATTCTGGAAGGTCCACCACCCCGGAAGGGGCATTTGGGATGCGGCATGCTCTAAGCGGCTGGTTGCACCAAGCCCAAGGGAAACTCGGCCAAGGACTGGGAGGAAAGGGTCAAACCCTAGTTTGAAAAGTCAAATCCTAGTTTGGGAAGAAAAGGGAAAACTTGAAAGGCAAGTTTATAACTCTCCCCGTCCTAGCTGAGTTGGGGGGAAACTCGGCTAGGGAAGGGAGGCCCTTGCAGATGGCCCCTCTCCCATATAAGGAGGGGTAGGGCACCACCCCTTGGACCCTTCTCCTTGGCTCCACCTTGCACCTAAGCCCTAGGCGCCTTCCTCCTCCCTCCTCCCTTCTCCATTGCCCTGCTCCGGCTTAGGCGAAGACCTGTAGGGATTTCTCCCCCACCACCACCACCACACCGTCGTGTTGTTGGGATTACAAGGGGATCTACTACCTCTGCTCCCTTCTGGAACAAGGGAGAGGAATGTATTCATCGACTAGCGTGCGTGTGACCGACTGCGGAAGCGCTGCCAGAACGCGGCGGCAGAAGGATCGTCTACACGATCTTGAGATCAGCAAGTGATCGACAACATCAACCAAGAGAATCTGATCTCGTTAAATGCTTTTGATCTACGAGGGTTAGTTCTCTACAATCTTGTTGCAACGATCTCGTAGATTAGATCTTGGCTTTGCCATAGATTAGATCTTGGTTTTGTATGTTCATGCGATAAAAAAATTGTTTTCCATGCTACGAACCCTACACCCTAGCTAGCATCACCCGCACGTGTGCACGCCCGCCGTACCAGCTGAGGAGGAGGAGGCCAGTGGAGGAGGAGCCACCGGAGCCCATGGAGGATGAGCCGTCGTGCACCCGTGGAGGAGGAGTCATCGGAGCCCGTCCTATGTGCCCTAGGAGGAGCAGGCATGTCCTGCAGCAGGAGCACCACCACCGTTCTACCTCGTCGACGACCACCTCCCCATCCGTAGGTACTGGAACATCACTGCCCCCTCTCTCTTTTGCCTCAGGCTGCTGCTACTCTAGCTAGTATCATGTCAGAAATTGGTGCCCTATTAAAAATGGAGGGAGTAGATTGCAAGTAGAAATGGGTTCTAGAAATTTCTGCTCAAGTGATACATCCATAACGTATCTATAATTTTTGATGGTTTTATGCTATTATTATGCTTTTGACACTTCTTTTATATAAAGTTCATGAGTTATTTGGACTAACCTACTAATAGTTGCAAAAGTGCACAATGTTCTTGTTTTGCACTTTGATGTGTTGGACTTATCAAGAATACAAGTGGAACCCTTGTTGGAGTCAAATTGGGATTTTTCTGAAATCTGTCTCGGAACCCTTTTTGAAGATGGTCACATTTTAGGTCGAAGACAGCGTCAAACGGAAAACTCTTCAACTACAAAGTTGTAGGAAATTTGGCGACAATTGTTCTGGACATAAAATTTAGCTGATTCGGAGTCTGGACGACCCGCTAGGACCGATTTACTGCAGCCCAAGATAGGGTGACGAGAATCCGAGAAGCTATATAAAGGGAGGAAACCTAATTCGTGGAAGACACCTCCAACCACGAATTTGCAGCCACCAAAGCTATGTTTTTGCCTCCCCCATGGATCTCATCTCCATGGGGGAGGGCACCCAAGAAGCCATGAAGGAAGGGGCTAAGGGGCGGTGCTCCCCCACGATACTGGCGGCAGGGAAGGAGACCCCCCCGCACCACCGCCGCCGCCCTCTTCACCATATTCACCGCCATCTCCATCACCTAATCCTCCTAGTATGCAGTGTTTCATCCTCCCACACAACTCTGTACCATCCTATGTAAACATGGTATTTGATGCTATAAGTTATAATCATATGATATATGTCATGTTTGTGTAGTTTCTTTGTTCTTAGATTGAATGGTTGAATGTCTTTGGTTCATTAGAGTTGTATGTTGATATGGTACAATCCTTTGGTGTCCATTATATTTGTGTGCGCATGGATTAAACATCATAGGGTTTGTAGTATGTGTAAGAGGAAGGGGAAGTTCTGCCGGAGTGACAGAAACCTAAGGACGCGAACCATAACGTTGCATGTATCGGAGTAAGAGGACCATTAACTTAAGGCTATGGTTGAGGTAACCTTAATGAATTGTTAGTAGTTACGGATGTTTGCTAACAATCCAATCATATAGTACATGTAATTCCAAGTAATGAAGCGCATGTATATTTAGCCTCTCCCACATAGAAAACTGCACCGAAGATAATGAATCCGATTTATTCGCCAATTAAACTTGGACAAAGCCACCACAATTACCACCACTATTCCACACTCATGGTTCTGTTAGTTTAGTGTATTTTATTGATGCATCAACTAGCTTTAATTTCTTGTTATTTATTATCTTGCAAAGCTTTCTCTAGTACTTGTTTTGTTGCTCTAGTTTTATTTCCTAGATAATACAAACGTTTAGTGTGCATAGAGTTGTATCAGTGGTTGATAGAACTTGAAAGAATATTTATCCTAATTTTAGCTCCTCGTTGGGTTTGACACTCTTACTTATCGAAAAGGCTACACATGATCCCCTATACTTGTGGGATATCAAGACCTTTTCTGGCCCCGTTGCCGGGGAGCAATAGCGTGTGGGTGAATATTCTTGTGTGCACTTGTTTGCTTTATCTCTAAGTAGTTTTTACTTTCAGTTTTAAGTTGGTCTCTATCTTAGTATGGATAGGGATTGTGAATTACAAAAAAATTAGTTGTACTTGTTACCTAAAAACATTTTCAAAAAGGAAAGTTATTGGAAAGATGAGTAATGGTTAAGTGGGGGTCGACCTTGAACACTTGTGTTCATGCCTATGAAACCAAAACAAATCTTCCCATGGAAGCTTTTCAACTGAAGGAAGGCACCATTAAATATCAATTCTCATCCAATAAAGGTATAGAATACATTTTTCCTATCCTATTAAAACAAAAGTTGCTCTTAATGCTTCTTGTGCCTAACTTAAAGGCGTTAAAGAAAAGTATTTCTTGGGAGATAACCCAATAGTTTTCTTGAGTCTTGGAAGTTATTACTTCTGTAATAACCTCTCCTTATCCTTTTTATTTGATTTTTGTGCAAAGAATAACCTCTAATGAGAGGGAAGTAAGATTTGGTGAGTTGCTATCCCGAAATAGATTTTTGCGCTCCACTGTATAAATTCTTGAAAAAACTGTGTAGGTCGGATTGAGCTGTCATTGTCTTAATAAATCGCCCAGGTTGTTAGATAACTTTCGTTAGTTCAACACTTTTTTATTTGAGCAACAGAAGGTCTTCGAAAAAATCGGTTTCTACCTGCTGGTCTGTTTTGACAGATTTCTGCCATTATTTGCAGTTGCTTCTTATTGATTCCTTTTTGGGTTCTTTTGGGGAAATTGAGATTTTTGAGGGAATTTCTACAGTAGCTTGTGTATTTAGTGAAAGTTTTGTTGTTTTGAAACTAAACCCAAAGGTCTATTATCTTTTGAATGCACTAATGTTTCTAATGAAGATTGTGTGAAGTTTTGTATGAAAGAAAATTTTCAGGTGTAAGGAAAGAATGATGTAATAAGATGAAGAATGGAAAAAATCTCAAGCTTGGGGATGCCACCCCGTGTCACCCAAGAAATATTCAAGAGGTACAAGCGTCAAATCTTGGGGATGCCCAAGGCATCCCCTTCTTCATCAGTAAAAATCTCAGGTCTTTCTAGACACTTCGTTTTTATTGTTTCATGAACTATTGTGTTGTTCTTGGAGCGTCTTAGTTTTTGTTTTTGGTTTTTGTTTTCTTAGTTTCCTTGAATAAAGTGTTTGGACCCAGTTTTTACTGTGTTGTTTCAAATAAGTTGATTGGTGTTCGAGAAGGAGTAGGAAGCTTCATGTTTATAAGTGGTACAAAAGGAGTTTGTTTTGACTGTGGCCTAGACCTTATCATGTCATGTTCGGTGTTGTTTTGACCCTATGCTTAGTGGTTATTGCTGTAGCATGACTTGTTCCAAACAATTGGGATTGCTTAATGTGCCTTGAAAGAATCATGCGTTGGTTTAGAATACAAAAGCATAATATTGTGGTATTATCCTTTGATGCTTTGTTTGGGTTGACTTGGCACATGCTCATACCATGTTATGACTATGAACCAGTCACCATAGCCTCTATGATCATTTAGTTTTGACTTGTGGTACCACTTTATACTTTGATTAGTAATGTTTTGTCGCTCTGCGTGATTATGGCCATTATTGCTCTCTTAGTTGGTCGCTCCCAGTCTTTTGCTAGCCTCCACTTGTATTGAGTAAGCTCTACTCATGCATCCAACTCCCAAGAAACCAAGTTATTCCAAAGTGTCCACTATAAATTGCTATGCATGGTGTGTTACACCATTCCAAGTATATTCTTGTTTTATCTATCTTCCAAATTAAACTTGTTATGTGAAAGTTAGTGATTAAAGCTCTCACAAACTTGATGGCACACTTTATTTTTCTTTCCCCTAATAAACTTGAACCATTGTGTCATCTATGTTGTATATGCTTGCACTTATAAGTTGGGATTAACAGAACCGTGTTGTCACGGGGAACGCTTTCAACACTTGTAAATATCTACCCAGTTGATATCATGATGTTTTGTTTATGGATGTCGTCGGTGTAAAATGAAAGGGAAGCTTGTAAATCCATGGAGTTATGTATGTGTGTTAGAGAAACGCCTAGGCCACTAGCCTAAACCATGCCTAATCATGGTGGAAACTTGAAGCATCACCATAGTGAGCAATCTATGAAGCTTTCTACTTATAAAAAAAGAGAGACATTGAAAAGAGGAAAGAGAGAAAAAAGCACTATTTTCCCATGGTAAATAAGAAGATTGCTCAGATGCTCATTGTCTGCTTGCCTTGTCATTTTGATATGGGATAGCTCCTATATCATGTGCAAGGGGTACCCCATTGGTGGTTCTCTATGATACACATATACTTACTATGACAAGAACTTACCGGTGACTAAAGTTGAGTAGCATGAGGAGCAGCCCTCGTACTCAAGGGACATGAGATTGCCAACTTATACTTTGTCAAGCATATACTCCATAGTTTGTTCAATTTAACCTTAATCACTTCAAGATTCTTACGATAGGGACAATGAGAGATGAAAGCTAACAAGTACCATAATTTTTGGAAGCTCTTTATGAGACTTGAAATCCTTGCTTCCCTTTATGAAGGGCCTTTTCTTCCAATATTATATTAAGACTCCACATTCTATCCTTAGGCACCAATTAAGAGAGCATAGTTGCCATTCTTAGTTCTATGTGCATTGTCCCAAAACTTATTGATTGATTCATATTGTTGATATTGCTTGTTCTTGAACTTTGTGTATCTAGTCACCCTTATGAATTTGAAGGTGTCCTATGCATTTATGCTACTCCATGAGGGACAAGCTGAATGCCACTATGCTATATTTTCTTTATGTGAAACAAACAAATGTTTTTCAATGCACTGTTATTTCATGATCTTTGTGTGTAACGTTTTCATGTTGCAACTTGGTTGCTATGTCTTATTGTTAGAACTACATCTTTCATGCTCATGTTTAGAGTACTTTGATCCTAGCTATCCATTCTTTGCAAATGGTTTGATCAAGATTATGATGGTGCATGTCACCTCAAAAAATATATTGTTTTTATCGTTTACCTACTCGAGGACGAGCAGGAACTAAGCTTGGGGATGTTGATACGTCCATAACGTATCTATAATTTTTGATGGTTTTATGCTATTATTATGCTTTTGACACTTCATTTTATATAAAGTTCATGAGTTATTTGTACTAACCTACTAATAGTTGCAGAAGTGCACAATGTTCTTGTTTTACACTTTGATGTGTAGGAATTATCAAGAATACAAGTGTAACCCTTGTTGGAGTCAAATTTGGATTTTCCAAAAATCTGTCTCGAAACTCTTTTTGAAGATGGTCACATTTCGGGTCGAAGACGGCGTCAAACGGAAAACTCTTCAACTACAAAGTTATAGAAAATTTCGCGACAATCGTTTTGGACATAAAATTTAGCTGATTCTGAGTCTGGACGGACCGCTAGGCCCGATTTATTGCAGCCCAAGATGGGGTGACGGGAATCTGGAAATCTATATGAAGGGAGGAAACCTAATTCGTGGAAGACACCTCCCCCCCCCACAAATTTTCAGCCACCAAAGCCACGTTTTCACCTCCCCCATGGATCCCATCTCCATGGGGGAGGGCTCCCAAAAATCCATGAAGGAAGAGGGCTAAGGGGCGGTGCTCCCCCATGATACCGGCGGCGGGGAAGGAGTCCCCCACGCCATAGCCGGTGCCGCCGCCGCCCTCTTCACCATCTTCACTGCCATCTCCATCACCTAATCCTCCTAGTATGCAGTGGTCCATCCTCCCACACACCTTTGTACCATCCTATGTAAACATGGTGTTTGATGCTATAAGGTATAATCATATGATCTATGTCATGTTTGTGTAGTGTCTTTGTTCTTAGATTGAATGGTTGAACATCTTTGGTTCATTAGAGTTGTATGTTGATATGGTACAGTCCTTTGGTGTCTATTATATTTGTGTGCGCATGGATTAAACATCATAGGGTTTGTAGTATGTGTAAGAGCAAGGGGAAGTTCTGCTGGAGTGACAGAAACCTAAGGACGCGAACCGTAACGTTGCATGTATAGGAGTAAGAGGACCATTAACTTAAGGCTATGGTTAGGTAAACCTTAATGCATTGTTAGTAGTTATGGATGTTTGCTAACAATCCAATCCTCTCCCACATAGAAAACTACATAGAAGACAATGAACCCGATTTATTCGCCAATTAAACTTGGACAAAGCCACCACAATTACCACCACTATTTCACACTCATGGTTCTGTTAGGTTAGTGTATTTTATTGATGCAGCAACTAGCTTTACTTTCTTGTTATTTATTATCTTGCAAAGCTTTATCTAGTACTCGTTTTGTTGCTCTAGTTTTATTTCCTAGATAATGCAAACTTTTAGTCTGCGTAGAGTTGTATCACTGGTTGATAGAACTTGAGAGAATATTTATCCTACCTTTAGCTCCTCGTTGGGTTTGACACTCTTACTTATCGAAAAGTCTACACACGATCCCCTCTACTTGTGGGATATCATCTAGCTAGTCTCATTTCAGAGATTGCTGTCAGAAATTGGTTCTAGAAATTGCTCTAGCTAGTCTCATGTCAGAAATTGGTTCTAGAAATTAATGTCAGAAATTGCTGCTCTAGCTAGTCTCATGTCATATGCACCACATGGATTGATTTTCTGTGTATATGTGTTGGTATCTATGGAATGTGGGTATATGTGTTGGCATTTGTCCCATCTACTGATGCTTGCTTGCTACTGATGCTTGCTTGCTACTGATATAATATACATGCTACTGATGCTTGCTTGCTACTGATATAATTGGTTCTACTGATGCTTGCTTGCTGATATAATATAAATTCTTCATACAATATATATTCTTTCTAGTGCATGCTACGGATGCTTGCTTGTTGCTAATATATATATACATGCTACTAATATATATTCTTTTGAATATATAAAAATTTCTTCATACAATATATACATGCTACTGATGCTTGCTTGTTGTGTTGTTCTTATAGAGTGTATCAGTAATACTCTTTTGGAGGCAGAGCTAGCTCATAGAATAAGAATAAAAACAGGACACCTTGTGCTATTTTTAGAGTAGTGATTTAGAGAGTAGTGCTTGATTTTAGAGTAGTGCATGGCTTTATTTAGAGAAGGGTAGTGCACAATTACACAATTACAGAGTAGTTCTTCAAAAAATGATCTGGTTTATTAAAGAGTAGCACATTGGTTCCTAGATCTTGTAGTTAAAAATAATTAGGTTTCCATCATCCATATATATATATCAGGCAAGGTGTATGTGAAGTGTACAAGTGTATTAAAGTGCTCAGTGTTTTAAGTGTATATTGTTGTAACTTTTTTAAGTTCGTATACATATATCTGTTGGTGCTTGTTGGTACTTGTTGTGCTGCTACTACTTGTTGTGCTAGTGCTTGCTGTATTGCTACTGCTTGCTGTGCTAGTGCTTCTAGTGCTTGTTGTGCTGCTATTGCTTGCTATGCTGGTGCTTGCTGATGCTTGCTGGTGCTGCCGGTGTTGCTTATTGGTGCTGCTGGTGCTTGCTTTACTTCTAATGCTTGATATGATGGTGTTGCTGGTGCTGCTTGCTGGTGCTGCTGTGGTGCTTGCTGGTGCGTGTGCATAAAATGTTTGCAGTGGTTTAAATTGAGTTGCCCGTTTCTTCCGAAGTGTTGATGCACTTCCATTTGGTTGAGAAATGGGCACTCATAGGTCAAAAAATAGCAAAGGTCATGCAGAATTTTTTGGTCGATATTTTTGCTAAATGTTTGCCTCTTTTTTTATAAAGTGCAAACATGTTATCCAACAACGAGGCCAGCCCTTCTAAGCACATGAGCGTCGAAGATCAAGCCTGAGAGGCCAACAAGTCATTCTGGGGGGCATCCCAAGAGCATGAGGAAGCGGAAGAGGAGATGAGAATGACACCACCACATGCGACCGCCGTCGGAGGTGCTAGGGGCAACAAGGGAGATCTAGATTACGAGGGGGACGGCGACTACAACATAACTAGTGAAGGAGGCGAGTATGGTGACACCACCACAGATGGCAGCGAGCGCACGTATGGCGGTAGCGGAAACCCGGCCGCTATGTAGAAGAAGAAGAAGAAGAAGAAGAAGAAGGAAAAGGAAAAGAAGGATCGGAAGCCGCAAGTGCTCGCCAACGTCTGTGATAATTTCACTGAGGTCACACAAAGTGGCCTACCCATGGCGCCTGTGTCGATTGACATAGAGTACGGCATGCAACTCGGGTGCATCATCCGGGAAAGCATGTCGATCAGCACGAATAACATCAGAAGTGCTGCCAATAAGGCTTTGGTCGAGAACCTCCTTAAGAATCTTCACAAATGATACACATTCCCAGAGTGGTTCATAAACCTGGAGAGAAAGAACCCGGTGAACAAACTAGCATTGAAAAATATGAGCAACACCTTAAGAAGCTGGAAAATCTGGGTAAACACCAGAATTGACAAAGGTGAAAGCTGGGAGCTTATAAGTAGGAAAAATCCGATGCTCGACGAATAAAAGTTCAAGATATTCAAGGCGGAGTTAACTACCGCTGACTCTAAAGCATGGACTGCATGGGGAAAGAGTATGCGAGATCAGAACATAGGTAACCACCAGCTTGGAAGCGGCGGTTACAGAGGGAAACAACCCATTTTGTACAAGGAGGAAGCTGAGCTTGAACGCATGGGTAAAGACAACCCGTGGCATAAAATCACGGACTTGCAGCTAAGGAACTTTTTCCGGGCCTGCTACTACATGGACCCGAATATAGGGGAGTTCTTCACCGACGATCCGGAGGTGAAGGCCTTCGAGGATGAGCTGGTAAGGAATTTACCGTGGATCTCTCAAGTCTATTGCGTTCTAATTAAAATGATGAATCCAAGAATCTAAATGCATGGGTTCACCTCTCCTTGTCTCTACAGGAGAGGGAATTGAACGCTACTGGTGGGTCATCGTCCTAGGATTCGACGGCCGAGCCATGGGACACGGTTTTCAACAAGGTGACAAATGCTTACAAGAATAGGGACAAGTGCTTGCCACCATTATCAGATGGTCATGTGTCCGGCTTCGGTACGAGCATGAAGTTTGTCGAGTACTACAAAGAGAACGCCAAGAAATGAAGGGAGAGCAAGAACTAGTGAGCGGCTAAGGATAAAGCTGAGGTTCAAGAGCTGAAGTTGAAGGTGCAGACACTAGAGCAAAGAGAGGACGAGAAAACAGTGGACAAGTTAGTGGAAGAGAAGCTCCGTGCGATCATCCCCCCTAGGTTGTTCGAGGGGCTAGCTGCTTGGAATGCGGTAGGTCAACAGGGGCTGATACAGCTGCCCAACTTCAGTGGCAACAACTCAAGAATCGATGTTAACGCATCGCTGGACTTAGTGAACCCGCCGGACGCCATCACCGCGGCACAGCCACAAGAGTTGGTCGCACTGATGCCCCTGCAGCTCACGCTAAAAATACCAAGCCACAGCCGGCAGCGGTGGTGCTTCATAATGCACCACTGTGGGAGAATGCTGATGATAGGCCTGCCGCCGGCACCGGCCATTTCTCGATATTAGTCGAGCTCAACGCCCTCACCAAGGTAACTAATTAGTTAGTCTGCTTCATATCCTTTATGCCTTTGATGACTGCAACCTCAGAATGCTGATGTTTTGACTCAGGACACTTCTTGTGTACTACTCCATAAAGTTGCCGGCGGCGAGTTGAAGGATGTTTCCAAGGGCACTCTCATACAACCGGTGAGCCACACGATGCACAAAAATCCAATGGATGATGCAGTGATGAGGGTCCAGATTTCTTGGGTGTTGCCAGGGGTGCGACAACATGGGCCCCCTTTGAACCTCAGGGAGCCGACGAACACAAGACCCTTGCCAAATGCCATGGCTGGCCCTTGACATGGCCGAAGACCCGGATTCATCTTGCGGGGCGCACTTGTGCCACCTCGATCGTTCGGCCACCACCTCGGAAGCCAGCCGTCATCGTCGCCACCACCATTCGCCACCAACAACTGTTGGGAGCGTGTGGGCCGACCCAAAGCAAAGTCGCCGCACTAAAATCAACATCTCCCCCGCCACCACCACCACATGGTGTCAAAAACAAAGATGATGATGAATTTGTCAACATTGACGACTTCATCAACACCGGCGTCGACAAAGGATTGTACATGCCTTGTGTGGATGAAGAACCCTTCGTCGCTCACGATAGTCAAGGTGGTCGTCCCATTCCATGCACACAATGCCTGGTCTTCCATGGTTTTTCTCAAGACATTCCTCCGGCCGCCGATCTACAGGAGAAACCTGGATTTGTCTTCATCCCTAGAACACTCAAAAAGGCGGCCCGTGAGCACCTAGAATCCCTAGTGGAGGAGCCTGCTCAGAATACGAAGAAGCACATGAAGCGAGGTAAGAAAGCCGAGATCCAACCTTGTCCGAAGAGGATCTGAGCTAAGGACGACATCGTACTAGCCCGCGAGGATGGCTTGCCCTGAATGCATGTAGCCGGTGAAGCGATACTGACTCTAGAGTTGCTTCTCCTCGCTCGTGGAGCCATGCAAACTTTGAATGATGGTATCAAGACAATAGAGGGAATCCTTCTTAAAGACAAAGATCCAAATTACCCGGTTTTCACTGTCAAGGTGCCATCGGACGTGGACTTCTTCCATGAAGCCCCTGCGGACGTGTTCTTCATAGCGTACGAGGACATCTTCAAGTTGTTTCTCTCGAAACGGCTGGATTATAACCTGGTCCGCCTATTCGCGCTCAATATGGCGATAAAGATCAAGATAGAGCAAACCCTGTACATCACGATAGTGGATCCCTACTACATGCCTGATAGCTAGTTAGTAGAAGGATCAAAGACACTGACTATAGCAACGGCGTACCTCCAAAAGTTCATGGTGGACAACAAGAGGATGGACACGCTTATTTGCATTTGTTTCCTAAGTAAGTACACACACCCGCTATCCATCATAACTTAGTCTTTCTTATATATTTTTTCCTTTGACCTTTTCCAAAATCCTGTTTCAATCGTGCTGTGTAGAAACAAATATTGCACACTCATAGGCATTTCCACGAAGTACTCCCTAACAATGTATTTCGAATCAGCGAGTAAGAAGAAGAAGAATAAGAATAAAAAGAAAGACTACACTATAATAAGGGGTGTTTTGAATGAGGCTCTCGAGGGCTACACCAGAAAGGGATGCCCCTTCACCAACAAGGGGGAATGTTTCGACGATGGCAAACACCTGTTCAAGAACGTGCTTGAGTTCCCTTGCGTCAAGGATCCGACTACTAGTGGAAGCGCCAAGGAGGCCTTCTATGTCATGCATCACCTTAAAGGGTTTGTCCGGGATTGCCAGAACCTAACGATGCCATCTAGTCTTCGGGCATGGGCCAAAAATTTGGCGCAATCCAACGATGATGATCTTAGATAAGACTACCATTGCATCCAGGTTAAGTTGTCTAAAATCATAGTGGAAGATGTCAACACAAGGGGAGGGGTCCTAAAACACAATAGAGGGTTGACTAAGAGGGAGATCAAAGATATTCTCCGTAAGCAGGGTGACATCAGGACATGGATGATGAAGGATGGCTATCTACCATTCCCAAAGCCAAGCAGGAACAGTTCTCAATGATCGATGTGTGCGCCTAGCATTATCGACTGTGTGCATAGATGGATGCGTGTAGTGTTGTGTCATAAACTTTACTACTATGGTCATTGTCATCGAACTTCTATGATTGTGATCAATATGCTATCTTTTATGTTTACGAATCTTTTGCTTTAATTTCTGTGAACATATATGCATGTGAACCCATTTAGTTCTTCCGTTGCATGATTTACTAATATGCCTTGTCTATAGATATGACTAAGTTGTACGTGGTGTACAAGGGTTGGGTTCCAGGAGTCTACGCCGAGTGGGAGGACTGTCAGAAATAGGTGAATAAGTTCAGAGACACCAGCTACAAACGATATACGACTCGAGAGGAGGCGATAGCCAAGTGGAGGAACCACCTGTGGAAGGAGAACCAGATGAAGATATTGCTCGCGCTCTTGCTCTTGCTCACCATCATTATAATTGTATTATATTTGATTCTAGTGTAGGCGGTGACCACTTCATTTTTAATGTGAGATGATGAACTTTGTACCAACACTTATGTAATAATTTGCCACTTTTCACTTGTAATGTGAGATGATGAACACTTGTGTATCTCGATCGGGATCTAAGTAGTGTGATGACACTATTCGTGTTTCTATTATGTTTGTATTCTTATACTAAGTGAAATGTATTGTTTCTACTTCTTTGTGTATAATACATGTATAAATCTGTATAATACCTGATTCTAGAGCAATACTAATTTTTTAATACTTGAGTAATACACATGTGGTGCATGGGAATATTTTCCTGTGGCGCATATGCAGAAATGTGCCACTTAAAATTAGCCCTGTGGACCATGGCCCAGGATGCACCACATAAGTGGGAGACTTCTGTGGCGCACATAGCTATGCGCCACAGAAGTTAACCTTAGTGGCGACATATCAGTGACGCATCTGATATGCGCCACAGAAGGTCCAAACCCATGCGCCATAGATGAAGGTTTTCCTAGTAGTGTCTTCAAGACATCATCCTAATGGAGTTATAAGAAATGAAGTGCAATCTCAAGATGCTCCGTCTCTAGGAGATCACATGCTTGAAGCTTTCCATCCTTGGTGATCATGGATTGATGAAGACAAGTTCAAAGAAGTGGTTTCCCCATGGTGTATGGGGGAGCAATTCGCAAATCTTCATCAAGCAAGCGCGAGCAAGAGAAATCAAGAAAGAAGTTCCATCTTAAGGAAGACCAGATCATCTACATCAAGCTCAAGTGGAATGCTAAAGGCAAAGGTATGGTCTTGATAGGTTTTACCTTTTGTCGGTCTCATGTTATTAGATGGGAGACCGGTTTATAGGATAGATAACCGTACTATCAAGAGGGGCTCTCAAGTGAGTAACTTGATCATATATTTCAGAGAGAGCTCAAACCTTTGCATACTTGGCATCATATTTCTTGGTTCTTATCCATGAGAGGATTTAGATCTTGTGTTAATCTCCATGTCAAGCTCAAGTTCATTGAAAATGGATTTCATATGCATTCTCTATTGCATTTTTGATTTGGAGGTTTTTCCGACTTGTATTTTTTGATAGGTTAGCCCATTCATCATTTTATTCTACCCTACCTTGTTGTACTATGATGGTTCCCTATATGATCTTGTAGATCTCATTATTATATTCAAAACGAGCCTAATATCATCAAAATCGGAGTCCGGATGCAAACATTGTGGTCGTTTTCGTATTGGAGTTTTTGCTAGTTTTTAGAGGGCCGGAGACTCTGGGATTCACACCCCGGAGACTTGGGGGCGGAGACTTCAGGAAATACTCCAGGGTTTCGCCTGGAGCTTCTATTAATGTCTCCCCTTGTCCTGGATGTTACAGATGGTCGGAGACTCTGGGGTAAGTGCCCAGTAACGGCTATATTTCGTGACGGAACCTATAAAAGGCCCCCTTCTTCCTCCTTGGGCTGGTTGCTTGTTCTCCCTCTCTCCTCCATTGTTTCTACCTTCAAGATCTTGCAAATACTCTCGATCTCTCCTATATTTTTTGAATCTTTTTTGGGGATTTGAAAGGGGGGTTCTAGATCTACAACTCCACCAATCCATCTCGCGTCTATGTGAGGGGACCATCTTGGGATCTAGATCTTGGGGCTTCTTTTGTGGATTTCCTGTTGTGTTCTTCCTCTCTTATTCCCCCAATAGCTTTTGTAGAATTGGTGGAATTTGGGAGTGAAGGAATTGCCATTGTATTAGGTGCATCGATTTGAGTTCTTCTTGGAGGATTTGGTTGGTGAAATCAAGAAGCTTGTTTCTCTTGGGTTCTTGGAACCCTAGACAGTGTAGTGGCCTTTGTGGTGAGTTCTTGGGGCCTCCAATTAAGTTGTGGAGCTCTCCCCAAATTAGTGGCCTTGGTTGTATTATTGGGAGCCTCCAATTAGGTTGTGATTATTGGGAGCCTCCAATTATGTTGTGGAGTTTTCGACAATCTTGTACGGGTTTGGTGACCGGCCTCAAGTGTCCCATAGTGGATCGGGTGCTTGCTGTATGGTGGGTGCTCAGGAGAATAGGGTGAGGCCCCTTGTGGTGTTGGTGGTCTTGTACCGCCCACCCCTCCAACAAGACGTACTCCCTTGTAGAGAGTAACTCGGTAAAACATCGTCGTCTCCGTGTGCCTAGGTTATCTCTATATCCGAGACCTTTACTTATGCACTTTACATTGTGATAGCCTTCATACTTCAAGTAATCTATCTTGCTCTCACTTTGTTGCTTGTCTTGCTTAGCATAAGTTGTTGGTGCACATAGGTGAACCATAGTATATATAGGCTTTGTGCTTGACAAAATAAAACACTAGTTTTATTCTGCCTTTGTTAATCCCATCTCATAAAAGTTTTAAAACCTCCTATTCACCCCCCCCTTCTAGGTGGAATCTGTGCACTCTCAGCTTGTATGCAACAAACAACAAAAGATTTTACAATTTTCATCAACAAATCACTACTCAAACAAAGACATAGAGACACAATATATCATGGGAAAATAATAAATTGCATCATACATCATGTTTGCCAAGAGATTATAGTAGGGATATTGATGGAGAGGTGTTATAGATGGTGATGGAGGAGTGCCATCCCAAGGAAAAGAGGCGCCCACGCGAGGAGAGGAGGTAGCGTCAATGTCCTCCTATGGGCGACTACCCTTGGGAGCAGTGGCCCTTGGCCCCCTTCTTCGTTGGACCTTCAATGTTTTGTAGAGGAGCTCTCCCCCTTGTAGATTGGATCCAAGAGGGAGGCAAATTCGTGACTTGTGGTGGCTGGCTCTAAAAATAGGGTTTTCTCTCAATATATAGAAGTACAGATGCAATCTAGGACATGGGATGGATGTCCCTTTGATTCAAGGGTACTTGGGCACCTCTAGGACCTTCCTAGGACTTCCCTATGTCCTTTATGAGCCCTCGTGGCTTGGCTAAATCCATTAAGTATGGAAAGAGTTTTAGTTAATTATGTCACAAATTTTGGAATCACGAAACTGCTTTTGTATCCCGCAGTAATCGGGGTCTTGAGGCCGCGTTTGGAAACCATTTAGGGCAAATTTTATATAAGTTGACACTAGCATAAAATTTCCAATAACTTTTATATTTTGACTTTTTTTTGTTTGACGCCATCTTCAGTATTTGTCTAGAAAATCTTTGAAAATTCTTCTATAGAGACAAGAAATTTCGAATTTTACCATAATGAACAATCTCCTTCCATATTTGCACAATTACTACGCAACAAAATGTAAACTATAAATTTATGGTCTTTTGCAATCATTAGTAGGTTATTTCTAATAAATATAATAAAGTTACAAAATAATATGTATTTTAACAGAATAAAAGATGAATAGCTTTAAGGGGAGAAACCCAAACCACTTTTGATATAGTAGAAATATGCGCACGACCCCAGATGCAAGTATGGAGACTTGAACCTGGACAGGAAGGGATGCATCAACCCAGCCCAACCACTAGGCTATGCCTCGGTCCACTGAATTTTAACATAATAAACTATAAAGTTAATGGATGCATTTTACATGCATCACCACATAGTAGAACTTGCTGAGTATGCTCGCTAATGAGCATGTCCTCAATTGACATAGAATATTTGTCCTTGGGTGTGTTGCTTTGTTTAGGTCTTTGAAATTATTGTACATCATGATCTTTCTAGATCCTTTATTTCTGACCAATACAATATTGGAGATATAATCAATATATTTCATTGCCTTATAAAGTTGGATTTGAGGAGCCATTTGATTTCCTATTTTATCTGGTCATAGATCTTTGGACTAAACTTTCTAGATGACTGCTTATGATGTCATAAGCCAGACTTTATTGGCAAACGATGCTCAACTAGCTCTTGGTTTTAGCCTTGGCCACTCGTGGTAATCCCACGTGAAGCAGTCAATGAACTCCTAGATTAACTCAATTAGTGCAGCTTTATAGTTGTCCTTCAGGTTTTGGTTGACATATGTTATCCTTGGTGAATACCTTTTCTAAGGGGCCAAGTGACGTAAAATCTTGTCCTAACTTGTCCATATCCTCTAACTCTTGACTCATACATACTGTTGCCATGGGACCTTGAGGGAGAAAAAAAGGCAACCATGAACTTGTATAGATCATAGGTTTTGACTCGTATGTTTAGATAATGCCTACTCGGAAGGAGGGACTCCACCACCTAACCCCGATCATGTTCCTCAGATCCACCAATCCCAAACCTTCAAGCCAACAGAAGCTAGCATTGCACCTAGGTTCCTCTTCATAGGTCCATTGTCGGTTCATTTTTGTAAACCACTATTATAATGTCATATGTTCTCGATATAAATACAACGAAAGAACGAGTAACACTACATGAAAACGGTTATACGCCGAAGGCCCCAAGCCCTCGGCATAGATAGAAAAACCTTCGGCGTAGTACTACACCCATGGTGGTTGTCGGCATATCCCCGTTGGCACACGTCTTATAAGTGTACCAAACACAGTCTTTAGTGTATCTCGAGCCGTCGGTGTAGAACCTACCCCGACGGTATACGGACGACTGTCAGCATAATACGGCCGTTGGTGCGAGAAACCTGATGGATGGCGGATGACTATGTTGATGGCTTGTCCCTCGGCGTACCTTGCTAAGTATTCTCCGGTTCTCGGTTTCCACCGAAACCCTAGACCAGGCCCCATAGATCCACCCCCTAGATATCTCTGCACGACGGTTGACCAATGGAATTTTATCCTTATTTAGGTTAGGTTAGTTCATAGGAACATGGTAGAACAAGTTTGAGGCATTTTTTGGCTACCAATGGCGCATATGGAATGCGCCACTAGTGTTGTGCCATTGATAATATGCGCCATTGATAGTTGGACCACCAGTGGCACATCTTTGATATGCGCCATTGATGTTTTACCGGTGGAGCATATATCTAAATGCGCCACTGATGTTTGATGTGCCACTGGATGAATAGTAGATGCACCACAGATGTTTCATACATGTATACAAAATACATGGCTCTTAGGTATTTATACAGGTACATATACAGTTATTTATACAGTACATAGCAGTATAGATGTTCATCATCATTGCAGCATGTTCATAGAAACAGAGGTATTTATACAGTTGATCATCATCATTGCAACATGTTCGACTTCGATCATTGAATAGTAGCATATATATACATCAGCACCAAAAGCAACATGGAACTAAGTTAACCACCTAGACCACTTCTCCACTTGAACTAAGTTAAGTACCTAGACATCAAAATCAACTAGACACGGCTAGAATTTTACTACATCATTACAACAAGTTCAACTAGAAGGAAGAGAATATAGCTACTCAACCCTTTTAAGGATCAGCTTGAGACCGTTCTCCGTGCAACCACGGAACCATAATAGGAAGACTTTACCGCCTTTCATCTTGGTCTTCCTCACCACCTTATTCCAGCTGGTGGTGATCTGGACACCTACATTGCTTCCTATGCCAAAAATGACTCATTGTAGCAATGCTTCTCCCCTTCCAAAAAAACCTTGATGTTTGTTGGCAATTTCAGGTATTTCTTCATGAAGGAATAGTTGTACTTCCTTCCAAAGTACTGCATAAAAGCAACAAAAGGAACATCAATTCACAGAAATGGATCGAGGCATGAAAGCAACAAACATATATAGATGTATCTCGTGTGCACAGAAATGGAGGTGATTGACAGAAAATCAACAACATACCTTTTTGCGCACCACTTCTCTATGTCTGCATCCTGAATAGTGCAAACATAGATCTATCTTGTAGGCCTCTCACGAGCTACCTCCTTAAAAAAGTCAACTTGTGAAGCATCCAAGGTCACACGGTTCGCAAACACACAACATTTATCAAAGGTGAATCTGTTTCCCTTTACTCTCATGCCTACATGTAAGAGACACATACTTAGCATGTAAGATACATATACATAGAAGATACATATATATTTAGCATGTAAGATACATATACATAGAAGACATATTTAGCATGTAGCAACATATACATAGAAGATTACCTCGAATGGCAATCGCTCTGGCTTCACGAGAAGCAACGCGCCTCTTAACAGCAGCACGCTTGCGAGCAGCAGCGGCTACACGAGAAGCACGCTTCCTAGAAGCCACAGCTTCGCAGAGAACATGCCGCATAGCAGCCGCAGCTTCACGGGCAGCCGCTTCATCATCAGAACTAATGTCGATGACTTTGACATTTTCCTCATTCTGGTCAAGGACAATCTCGACATTCGTGTCTGTAGAGGGTTTCATCACAATAGAGTAATGCAACATCATGTACAGTAGATTAGGATGGTATAATTCTTAAATTCCAAAAAAAATAGAATTAGATCACTACTTAAAGGCCAACAAAAACAAAATTAAGCATAATTCTTGAATCCCTAACAGCAGTTTGCCAAAAAAGCCTTAACAGATGCATAGTATGGTGTATCATGGTAACCCAACGAACATATGCATAGTATTGTGTAACAGCAGCCGAGCAAGAATGGATGTGCTTTGGTTGTTTGATATTAATGACATCCTGCAAGGATCAATGGCAGAACACTATGGTGGAAGACACAAGTGATTTTTACTGTGCACTGCAACTATAGCTTTTCTGGTTTCTATTTCACTCTTTATATTTAAAGTACAACTTATTTCCTGGAAACTAGGATCAAGGCGCGAGCTTACTGGGTGGTTCCATCCCACCATCGATCTTGCCCCATATCCCCTACAAACTTGCTGCTTGAGACTGAGTTCGTGTCCATCCCCACGAGCATCCCAGGCAGCAGCTAGACTAAGTCAACAATGGTAAAAAAACAAAATCTAGAACTAACTACTGTCAGTTAAGCATGTAGACACACACCTACCGAAAATTATTCAGAATGAAACCTCAACACTAAGTAAACTGATGTTATTTATCCAACAATTAATCCATCGGGATCCTAACAATGCCTACTAGTGAGCAAACAATCTACATGAACAAAGGGATCCAACACTGACTGACATATATATTGTCCGTGGCAATCGAATTCCAAAAAATAAAGGGCATGCTAACTGCAAAATGTGGATGTCAAGGATGAACAAGGAGAGGCACCTCAACAGGGAGGGGGGCGGCGCCTAGTGCTCGACGGGGAGGGGGCAGCGCCTAGTGCTCGACGGGGAGGGGGCGGCTCTCCTCCTCCTAGTTGCGCCACGGGTCGGGGTGGTGCTCCTGGTGCTCCTCCTCCTGGTTTCTCATCGTCCTCCTGGTTGCTCCACGGAGACGGCGGGATGGCGCTCCTAGTGGAGGGGACACAGGGAGGTCCAGATCAGGGAAAGGGAGGGGAGGGGAGGGGAAGGGAGGGGAGGGGGAGGGGTTAGGGAGGCTCACCGACGGCAGGGCGACTCCTCCAATGGCGAGCGGTGGCTAGGGGCTCGATCGCGCGTGCTAGCTAGGGTTTTCTGTTTGAGAGTGAGAAGGGAGAGAGCGAGACCGGTAGGTTTTTTTGGCTAAGTGTCAAATATCCGTGGCACATATTGCCCGATATGCCATTGGTATTTGGCCCCTAGACAAATACCACGATACCCTGATCTATGTCATCTACACAAGCCTATTGCAGTGGTCGACGTTGTGCTGCATCTGCTGTTGTTGGAGTAGCCAGGTTTGATTCCTGGCTCTCTCGCAATTGTTTTGATTTTTTATAAATCATTTGTCCAGCTATCTAGTATTTTTATAAATAGTAATTAAGTTCAAAATTCACAAATCTAGATTCTGAGCTAGTGTCTCTTTGCAATCTTCTTGCCCTTCTTCCTCGTAGTTGAATACTTTAGCCCGGGAAGGTTAAGGTTTCTTCTCGTTAACGGACAACCTTTAGTAGGTAGGGTGGTCTTCCTTTTTCATGCATCAGTCGGCATGTCGAAGTACTTGTCAAATTCCTCTTTGATCTTCGGATCACCGTTATTTTCTAAGTCTTGATCGTTGGCGGGTTTGTACATTCCGATGATGCTCCTCTTGCCCCTCCTCATGACAACATGGCTTGGCTTTGACCGGTCGGTGATGAAAAAGCATTGGTCAACTTGGCTCGCGAGTACCCACGACTCGTTTTTTACGGAGGCATTCCTCGTGGAGGCATTGGGTATAACCATTGTGGTGCAATACTCTAACATCCCAGCATTAGAGCTTAGAAATAAGCTGAACACAGATGTGTGCATTGCATTCATGCATAGAAAATCTGAATAATTTTCACGCTCTTGAAAAAAACTTGTCAAAGTGATTAAAGCTTCTCTCAACTTGATGGAATTGAAGTAGATCATTAAGTTGACTGCGATAAGTTTCAATATGACCTTTGCTAAAATCTTATTTAGGGTAAACATGATTTGATCTAAGGGTAGATCAAATGTATTAAAACTAAGTCTTGACTTATATCATTCTTATCCATTCATACCATGAGAATCATGATATTTCTTAAACACTAATTCTTTATCACTTGTTGAGTAGGAAGGAAATCAAGTCAAGATCATTCACCATGTATCTTTCTACCCATATCAATCTTTACCATTTCTATTGAATCATATTCTAATATCTGTTGTTCATCAATGTTGAGTAATCAACTATTGATTCACCAATTCTTAATCTATCAACTCTTGACCATATCATAGCATTCACTTAAGGTCTATAAAGAAAGAAGTAAGAAGAGGTAAATAGTAATGCTAGATTTAAATATCATCTATAAGAGGGGAGTGTTGGAAGAGAACTAAATCAATATGATAATTTATGGGTTGACTCATTTCTGAAATGATGATAAAGTTATTTGGAATATATAATTATATGGTGATAAAGAAGATTACAAGGATGAATCCTGAAGAAAGTTACTAGGAGTAATCCTATTGGAACAAGTAGGTATAGTCAATGAATAATATCTCCTAGTCCAATAGAAATAAATAGAAGATAATTATAATACAATTGTAATGTTGTATGGATGAAAGCCTTGATTAGCCACCTGGAAACCTAAACCATAAAGGATCAAAGGATTATAATGATCATTCTTTAGTCACCAAGATTGAATGCTTATATCATGTATAAGTGACATTGGTGGATAAAAAATGATTGAACCCTAGTATAGATATGTTACCCTAGGTTAGCTATGACAAGTCACCATGATATGATGTAAAGTTTGTATATAAGATACTGGAGTTAAGTAGATATAAGACAATATAATTAAGCTGAAGCTAGAGTAGCATGGAGTTATTGAAGTAGTGTTATTCCTCTTAAAGAATAGTAAGCTTTTGAGGAAAGTAGTTTGATATATACATCTACTAGAGTAATATTAGTGGTGGATGATTAAGGAAGAGTATGAATGGAGTTAAAAGTAACTACTTGTTGGATTGGAGGTTATCAGCAGTAGAGTAGTTGATATAACCAAGTATGGTTATGAGAAGTTTATGAAATCTTAGTGTCAATCTCATTGGATTTATAAATGGATTTAGAAGAATAAAAGGTGGATAAGAATATTCTTGTGAAGTAAAGCTCATCATGTTTGCACATGATGATGGATAGGAAGAAGTAGTATATCTAGGAAAGGAATTCCTTAATTAGAAGTCTAGGATTGTGAATTATGGAAGATAGGAATTCTTGGTAAACACTAAACCCTAAATCTTTAACCAAACATAATATTCATTTCATCTGATTGATCTATCATCTTATTTCCACAAAACTTTATAGGAATATTTTCCTATAGCAAATCACTTAACCACATCTTTGTCATTCTCAAATTACCATCATCATATGTGCTTAGGAGTTATTTTTATCAATTCATCTCCATAAGATATTCTAGAAAATAACTTCCTATTTTAAAGGGTGATATCATTAAAGATCACAAACATAAAGACAATATATTTAGCCATTAATCTTCATTCACACCAACAAAAGAATATAAGTATATTAAGTATCCTAAACCCTAGGGTAAGCATTTATAATTTCAAACCCTAATTTCTATATTAGTTATAATAAAACATATACCCTGGTATTTCCTAGATTCATGGGAATAATATTAATCATATTAATTCCTTAGAATATCATGCATCAAATAAAAAAATAGGATCATTACATAAAAGTTTCCCTCCAAGCTATAAGACAAATAGAACTAAGTTTTATAAATAAATAAGGAAATATCATATGATAAATCCATGGTTTATTATGGAAAGAAAATTAATAAAAAAGTCCCTTACCAAATATTTGAAGGATCTATATAAACAAAATAAAGAAATATAACATTATATAATAAAAGTTCACAAATTGATTCTAAATAATCTTATCATTGCTGCAAGTATTAGCAAAGAAATTCCATAAAGATAAGTCAAAACAATTGCTTAAATAAAAAGGTTAGAAAAGAAAATAAAAATCGAAAAGTAAAAACAAACAGAGAGAAAAAAATAGAGGAATCAGCTCCTGGCCCATGGCCATTCCCACTCTCTCGTACTCGTTGCTCACAAATAGCCCAAGAGCAGCCCAACTCCGGCCCAGTACCCCTTCATTCTTTTCTTGCTTTATTCTTCCTCGTGACAGTAAGCAACGCCGGGGAAGCAGCTCGGTGGAGCTCCGGCGACCGCCTAATCGACCGCCTCGACGCCACAATACGCGCCACCGCTTCTCGTTGCCTATAAATACCCTTGCGCCGCCGGTAGAACCTCATCGTGCACCATTTCTCCTCTCTCTCTCTCTTTGTTCCCCTCTAACCCGAAACCCTAGCTTCTGGATGAGCTCGTGCCATCGAATTAAAGATCCTCTCAGACAACTAAGACCACCCCCATGATCTTCTTGCTCTTCCAGTCCGATTGTCCCCTCTCACGAAGGCTAAAGGAGGCCAGGAAGCCTCAATCGTAACCTTGTTCCCGAAGTCTGGTCGTCGAGCTCTCCGTCGATTTCGACCTCCTCACATCTCAACAACAACTTCGCTGCAATCCCGATGAGCTTGTGATGCTCGGGCACTATTTATTTTGCTTGTTCTCATCAGTTTTCTTCCCCAATGAGCATCTTCCACTGCCGCCGTTAGCCACCATCGCAACCACTGTTCCGGCGACCAAAACCCAGCGGTGCCATCACTAGCCTGCTCTCCTCGTTATTCTGGTTTGAACAAGCCCCAGCACGCACACTTGCTCGCCCTCTACTGCCATCCTCGCCGTCGTCTGCCTTGCCAAGGTGACGTCAGGGTGTGGTCACCCTTGGCCATGTCATCGTGTTTGACCGGGTCAGTGTGTTGACTGGTCCACGCCTAGGTGGCATGCCAACATGGCCACTGGCCCACATGTATGTGACCTTAGGGCTAAGTCTGGTCCAGTACCAGAAGTTTTATCCACACATTTATGTCATGCTAATGTCACTCTCATGCAATAAGTCCTTTAATGATTAGTTTATTAATTCTAGAAATTGATTAAATTTAATATCTTTTGTTTTATAATTCAGGAAAATATGTTTAATATATCAAAAAAATTAGAAAAATAAAATCTATAACATTAAAGTTTTATCAAACATTATTATGCCAACAATTTGAATAATTATTATTTAATAAATATTTTATAAGTTTTAATATTTTAAAAAATTCATATTTTAATATTGGTAAATGTTAAAAATATAAATAAAATACCAAAAATCTTAGAAAAATAAGAACTATAATTTAGAACTATAATCATGCATTATTATTTCACTTAGTTAAATATTTATTATTTATTAAATATTTATAAAGTAATAAATCTTATAAAAATTGTATCTTATTATTTATAAATCACAAAAATAAATATACCAAAATGATCACAAAAATAATACCTACATGTTAAAAATATAATATTCTATTTTTGAGGTAAATAAAAATTTAAAACACTTTAACAACTTGAATTTAAACCTATTTCCTTAGTTGATAATTCATATAAGGGTAAATAAAATTTGTTAATATTTCTAAAATTAGCCAATTGAGTCTAATAAATAGTATTAGTCTTAAATATTGATAATATGAATTCAAAATGGTTCAACACATTTTAAATACAATTTTATTGAATTATCCTTCAACCATAAGTGTAGATTATTTTCTAAAAGGATCCTTATCCATTATAAAATCTTCAAGAATAATTTGTGACTAAATTAAATCTTTTCCATTACTTCAACCACAAGTTTACAAACATATCAAAACACTATAGTGAATCCATAAGTAGTTAAGTAATATTACTTCCTTGTTTACAAACTATAACCACTCATCTGTAAAAAGGTTAATGATTCTATTCCATTATAATGTTAGGAAACCACTACTCAAATAGAAGTAATGCCATTATTAAATAACTTTAAGGAAATAGTATAAGATAAGCAAGCACAATATCATAAGCATTACACCTTAAATCCATCCATGTTCTTAAAGTTAACTTTAGTCTACAAGACTTTAAGTATAATGCTAAAGACCTTATTATGTGTTTTATAGTTAACTTTGGTCTATTATAATTAAGTCGTAAAGAATCTCAAGTCCAGACTATTCAAGCAAGCACAAACAACATCGACCACATTTGATTAACCACAAAGATTGTTTAGACCTTAGAAAAGAAATCTTTTCTTCAAATGTTATTCTTTTTGCCACTTCAATCACTAGATGACAACTAATCACAATCACATTACTTTATACTTTTCTTGAATATTAAGATTGTTAATACTTAAGTTCCTTATAAATGCCATTACTTGCAAAGTAAAACTTGAAGATAAGATAATTCTCATATAAGTAATCTTTGAATAGCATTGCACAATTTTGTATCTTATTGTTGTATGATATTATAATTACATATTATTTCACACACATTCACAAGCCCTAATAAGAAGCATAAGTGTGAAACTTATCTAAAAGGACAACACATTCCAAAGAAACCATTTCCAGAATACAAACCCTAGAACAACGCTTATCTCGGGATTCGAGTTTACGAAATTTCATTACATTACTTATGCATAATAGCATCTTGCTTATTTAAACATTAGTCCTTACCAGACCAATGATGCTGATTTCAGATATTGGATCTTATATTGTCTTGAAGACCGTGAGTGCATAATCTTGCAATCACAAAAGGCAAGTTCACACTTGCTCATGGCGTTTGATTATTTTCTATAAAGTATTTTGTAAATCTACTATTGTCTTCACCTGCATTTTAAAAAGATCAAAAAACACTATTTTCATAATAATATGATTATAGATTATTTACCATGAGGTAATAACCTACTATGATAGATCCGGTGGAAAAGGAACGTATTATCTAGGACTTAACAACCAATGTCGCGAGTGATTCTTGCGTCGTATATCACGCGTTAACCATGAGATTTGGAATGGGACGAAGAAGTCAGTTGTATCTTATTCCTATCGCATGTAGCCGGATGTGCAGGTCATGGCTGTTATCACTCGTAGTGTGCATATTAATTGGTAATTCATAGAGGATATGCAGCATATGGGTGGGAACCCTCATTGTCCCATGATAGTTCTGGCATCTAACGGTATTTACAAACCATTGCCGTAATTCAATGGGTGGGCATGGTGTACACCAAGGAGGCATGCGAGGTCGTGAATGGGGCAGTGATTGGCTTGGATCATCTTCTGGGCCCCACATCATGGAATTATGGACGGGAATATGCTGCCCGGTTGTGCAACAAAGAGTTGATATCTCATGGGTAAAGTAACGCACCTCTACAGAGTGTAAGAGCTATGAACGCGGCGGGAAAGGAACTCCATGAAAGTTCTGGTAAACCCGTGAAGGCTGACGGACATAGCTTTTCAGAATAAAAGCAACCTTTTAAGAAATGTTTATGAAAACCTGTATTGCCTACGACCTATGGTCTGTGGCTGTAGATATAGTGCATCAAACACTCCTTTTCTAGTGAAATTGCTGAGTACGCTCGTACTCAACGTATCTTCTTAATCCTTGCTAGATTCTGAAGCCATTAACACGACGTCTACATCAAGTTATGCTCCAGGATCACCAGAAGCTAAAGTTCTTCAATGAAGTCAAGAAAGTCAACATATACATCAACTCAAGTGAAGACGAAGTTACTGATTAGATAGGAATATAATCTCTAGCCATAGAACCTATTTCTTTAGTGTATTGCAATAGCAGAAATGCCAGATCAATAGTTCAGATACTAGTCTTATTAGTATGATAGTTTTTGAGTTGTTTATTCCTGATTCTTCTTTGTAAGAAGTTTCTTTCTCTCTATTTAACCTAGACTGTTCTCTGGATCTTGTGTAAAGAGTTGAGTTGTAACCTATAGTCATGTCTTGGACCTGCTGTGTTTTTGTTGTACCACTCTAAGGTATGTAATACTAGTGAACGGTGTTTCATTGGTGTTATGTCAACGACTATAGTGTACTACATCATGCAGTGGTATGCTGGGTCACCGCAAATACCGGCCCTCTTTTTGGGCGCTCTTGGCCCATTTGACACGAAACATCGGCACCTTCTTTCCGGCGTAGTCGAGCTCCTAGATCTCCTCGATCCTTCCGAAGAATCATTCCTTGATGGTGGCTTCTTCATCGGCATAGGATAGCATGGTGGGTAATAGATGTTATTTGGTTTTAATTACCGTTTAATAACTAATATTGAAAGTAGGTAAATAATGCAGAGGCACAGGTGGGCAATAGATGTTATTTGGTTTTTAACCGTCCACTTGTGTCCCGTAGGACCTCGAGTACTTGATACCTGTTCCTTGACTATTCGCAATATCCGCATGTGGGACCATGAATCCCCTTAGCATGAGCTTGAGTCATATCTTATTTCTTGGGGCCACAAAGTAATTTGGGGCTTTATTACTATCCTGCACTTATGCCATGCTTTACTGCTTTCTTTAGTATTGTGTGTAGAGAGCCTGTACTGTTTAGGAACAAACGTGGAATGTTTTCGCGGTATTGACAAGCCCAGTCACACTTTCGGGTTCCCAGTCGTTTACAGCCATTGGCACAAACCTCTGGGTCTGTTTCGGAGCTGGCCAACTTCGTCGCGGGTAGCTTGGTGGGGTGGCCCCCTGAAATATTATATGAATCTTGTGATTTCTTTATCGTGATGCCTCGTTGGGTTTTCATTCGGTTTTTCCGAGGTTGATCGTGCATGTGTTGCTATTTGTGTCCCCCTACAGGGTAAAACTTTCTGAAAGCCGTGTCCGCGGTTATGGACGACTTGGAGCACAATATCTCGATCATAGATAACTATAACAAAAGTAGTGCTATAAATTTGACTTTATAATGACTAGTAATCAGCTTCACTACAACGGAATGGCTAAATAAAAGTATCAACAACTGCTGGATTTGGGATATGTCATGCTATTTGTATCTGACTAGTAAGTGTCGCAACTACAACGCAATGGTTAACAAAAAAATTGCCACTGCTTATTATATCAGGATGACTCATGCTATCTATATCTGACTAGTAATTATTGCAACTATAATGGAATGAATAAAATTGCCAACTGTGTGAGTTTCCTCGGTATAACTTCCTCGATTGGTATCGAGGGGGAATATTAGGATGGGTATGTTTGGTGGTAGTATCAGGTTGGATCCAAATAGGTATTTCTTATCTCTCTCTCTCATAGCCGCTAGTTGTATCGAGTCTCTATAGGTTGTTTAGTGCATGATGCGCTGCCTCTTCAGTCCACCATACCTATGTAGGCGAGGACCGCCGAATTCTAAGACTCGCCGTGTACTGGCCTCAGTACTGACTGCTCTCTTTTTCCTTTACCCT
Organism: Avena insularis; assembly: GCA_023614405.1. Classification (NCBI taxonomy): domain Eukaryota; kingdom Viridiplantae; phylum Streptophyta; class Magnoliopsida; order Poales; family Poaceae; genus Avena; species Avena insularis. Next base: position 130,088,416 of record CM042697.1, on the reverse strand, counting down.
TTGTTGGCACCCCTTTTGTTGAAGAAGGTTTTGAGATCAACATCGTTAGCAGGGTTACCCTTCCGACTTGGCCTGGGCAGGGTTATGGACGCCATTGGTTATTATTTAGGGCTCTTAGCCCATTTGCATTTTGTCCGTAGTCGGATGTTGTATCGTTTTCAAGGTGATTTGGATCTTTGTATTCTAGATCTGTATTCTTGACTCATTGAGTCGTTGTTGTATATATCTGTTCTGTGGGTTTTATTGTGGACTAATGTGTAATGGTATTACTTCGTTTTACACCCGCACGAAAGTGCCTGGTGGGCACCTTTGAATCGTTTCTATGCAGGTTTGGCGGGAATCGCTAAAACTTGCATAGGGCCGATCCGAGGGCGTTACACAATGCTTGCATCTATACGGGATCTGTTGCATACGAATTCTTTGATAACACCGTTCAACCTTTCAAACAACATCATGTTGTGCAGGAATGTCGGTCCGAGATGAATGATGTCATCCATGACATGGACGAGCAGATGCACCATGATGTCGAAGAATGCGGGTGTAAGGTTCCCAACCTTTAATAAGGTAGAGTTCCCTGTGTTTACAATGCTAGTCCCTCGATCAATAGCTAACATCCACAGTTAAGATGTAATATCAAGAAACAAAGGTCATAATACAACTTTATAACCAGGAATAACATAATATTTTACATCTTACATAGCTCATTTGGCTATCTCATTACAATGCAGCAGAATATAACAAAAGCATGGGGTCCTTCATCTTCAAAGTGCCACAGGCAAACATGTTGGTTGTAGACTTGTAAGCCTAATTCAACAAACTTCACTAATATCAAACAAACCTGCAACATAACAAGTTACAGCCACAAGGGTCAATACATTTGAATTGTATTGGCAACTGATACTATGGTAGTATAGTGGAGTCTATCATCTATATGCATTTGGCTCAGTGGAGCTTAGGCTTGCTTTGCTCAAAATAGATTTTCCTTATCATTTGAAAACACTAAGTTTTTGTTTGTCAAAAATCACCCAAGGCATCTCCCAATAGAAATTGGTGATCCTTCAACCCTTGTTCAACCACAAAATTTTAACTTAGAAATTGGGATGAGGACATTCTTGATAGCTTCCATGTCTTGATGCTCAAATTGTCCTTTACCAGGGACATGGCTAAGTACTTAGATTTTACACTCTGCAGAGGTGGTGCACTTTCCCCACAAGACTTGGTTTCACCAAGACAAGATCTTTCAGAAGCCTTCCCTTAGACCAGAATGGACGCGTTCCAACCTATCAATCCCCTACCACCAACTGTCCATTTGGCTAAGTTATTGCAACCTATATGATCCAGGCAGAGCCCATAATGCCAAGTGGCTGCACTTGAAGCTTCTCAACATTTGACATCTCAAATCTCTTTGTTCCTGGGTGGCCATCCACAAGTGAGATACACAAGGTAAACCATAGAAATGGGCCTTGTGAACCACTCAACACAAACCATTCCTTCCATTCCACCCAGGTGATTCATTAACTTAGTTGTTTTATTAAACAAAACACAAGTCCTTGACTTAGAAATATACCATAGTATGAATATATATTCCACCCTTGTTTTCTACTAGCTAAGTTAAGCATGATAGTAGTAGGAATCTTAACTTAGGAAATTTCTACTAAGGTTTCATCTACTAGGATTTCCCATGGCATAGTTTATACTTAGCAAAAATTCCATGCAAGTCCTACTTAGAAATATCACTAATGCATAGTGAAAATAATGGGACAAAAGTATGAAGCATCACTTGCCTTTTTGGTAGAGAATATAAGTTCACTCCTTGTCTTCGCAATGATCACACTCTTCAAATCACTACAATTCAATCAAGCAAGGCACAATTTCAATCTACCATTCAAGCAAACATCACATAAAATGATAGAAACAAAACAATGCATGCAAGCATGCCAAACTTTGTTTTATTTACAAAAGTTGTTTATAATAGGTTATAAAAATTATAAAACACTTATTGGTCATTTTATAAAGTGGCAAAACTATTTGCAAAAGATTTTACCTATAAACCATTTTTGAACAAAATCAATATTTTATGTGGTTGAAAATGCCTTTAGCAAAAGCAACAATTTTTATATGGTTCACCAAATACATTTTTAAATCATAAAACTTGGTGCTTGGGGTCAGAGAGTTAATTCAAAAACATTTCCCAAAGATTTTCTCCCAAAGGCATTTTTAATAAATAAACATTATTTTTATTTGACTAGAAATGGTTTAAATCAAAAGTTTATTCTTTTGCTTTACCAAATATATTTTTGAAACCACCAATTGATTTATATATTCAGTAGGTTCAAAACAAACCATTTGCCAAAGGTTTTATCTCAAAAATCATTTTAGAGCAAATTTTATATTCTTAATATGCCCACAAAAGTTTCTGCAAAAACAAACACTTTAACAGAAGCAATTTACTAAACAAAGGGCATGGTCAGAAAGTACTTGTCTTGATGAACCAATTGATATAAAATTTGCAAAATTTGGACGTGTGGTTTTAAAGTTATGAATTTTTCAAATTGGAACATCAAATAGACAAGTTTCTGGTTTTTAAAACAATCACAGGCCACGCGTCGAGTTGCTATTGGTCAGTACCGCTTCATGCGGATCGTGCAACGAGAGGTGTTGGATCTAACTAAATCGCACGGATCAGATCGCATACCCCTTCGTTTTAAGTGAACCTATCGCGTACCTCAGATCTGGATCGGACGGCTGCTGCGCGTTTGACCAAATGTTGGCGGCGGCGGTGGTGGCGCTGACGGCGGAAGCAAGGGAGGAAAGGGAATGGCTCACCAGGTTCGTGTGGTCGTGGTGATGCTCAAGGTGGCCGCAGGATGGACAGGGGCGCACGGTGTTAGCTCGAATCAATCGCCAGAGTTTGTGTCCGCATCGGGCTCATCCTGTTGAAGACGATGGCGAAGGTACGATGCACGCCAGAGAGAAAAAGAGGTGTCGTTATATGCGCGGGTCACGGCGAGCATGTGCGTGTGAAGGAGAGGGGTTAGGGCGGTCAGATTTTTTTACCAGAGGCTTCGTCGGAGAGGTGGTTGACGGCGGTGGTGCTCTGTTCAAGATGAAGGCGAGGGTCCAGGGCGTGTGCAGGTGGACTGGAGCTGCTGGGATGTGCGTCTGGATCCTGTGAGCATGCTCGAGTGGTCGAGGAAACGAGGGGAGGCGAGGAGCTGCTGGAATTGCTCGGTGAGCTCGCCGGAGACAGTGCGGTATAGTGTGAAATTGAGTAGCCTGGGGGCGCACTGGGGTGGGGGACTGAGGGGGAAACAGAGAGGAGGGAGAGGCGGTTAAGTAGGCGAGGTCGCGGGTCTGAGTTATTGCGCCATTACCGTGCAATCAAATGAAGAAACCGTCGGCAGAACGGCCGGGGAGGTGAGCATGGTCTACGCGCGGGTGGAAACAACGATGAGGTGGCAGTGGGGTCGCCTGGCAGCGAGAGAGAGAAAAGGAAAGTGGGGTCCATCGGTCAGTGTCTTTGCGGGTGGCTTTTTCGGTTCGAAACGTTTTCCGAGGAAAAGAGAGAGTGGGTCTTTGGGCCAAGTGGGCTTATTGAAATTGCTCCTTTTCTCTTTTTTTTTGATCTGTTTGTTTTTTCCTTTTTCCATTTCTATTAATCTGTTTTGGTTTTGTTTAATTAATTCAAACATCAATTTGATTTCAAACCTTAACCAAAATTTGTGTAGATTCATATACTGATTAATAGCACATTCCAAAGTCAAATTTAGAATAATATATTTATCATTTTTAGTGTCTTTTAATTATTTAAAATAGGCTCTAAGATTTAATAATATTTTTCAATCTCCATTTGAATTCAAATCACCACAAAACTTTTGTTGAATTTAAATTCTGTTTATCAACATATTTCAAAGTCCAAAATAAAATAATTCTTTTATTCTTTTAGGATCTATTAATAATTAAATAAAAGTCCATAGTCTTTAATTCAAATAGGTTTTAATTTATTTTAAAACTCTTTTTGAAATCTAAATAATATCAAAATCTTTTCGGTAGGTTTCATTTGAAAACTAAAACACTTGGAAATCTTAATTAAAGTAAATTAACAAGTTTTAGTGTTTATTTAAAATGGTAAAACCTTTACTTTAATAAAAATGGATATTAATAAATCCTCATTATTTTATTTAAATAAACCTTTACTCTTTTTATCAAATAAAAACATTTTATTTCAAAAGCTTGGCCAAGATTTAATTTGGCTCTATAAAATAATCCTTATTTATATTTCTACCTTTGCTTTATAAAAACCATATCTTTTTATTAAAAGATTCAAAAATAGTGATTCCAACTATTATAACTTTATTTATTATTTGTTTATCTCTCTAAATCTCTTTAGGATTTTATTTGCTTGCCATTTGGTATGGATTTTAGATAAGTTCTTTATTAGCTTTGGAAATTACTTTTCCTTATCTTATTAAATTCATAAGATTTTATCTATGGCTCCAAATTAGGTGAAACCATTTATATGGTCTTATAATATTTCTATTTGTCATTCTTGATCATTTGAAATGTTTGTTTGACCAATTTTTATATGGATCAAATCCATAGGCTTGGAGATAACTTGGAAATGATTTTCTTCCATTAGGGTTTTAGGGTTTTGGTTTATTCTCCAAGTGTTTAAATTTCAAAATGCATCTTATGAGGAATGCATTCCACTTGATTTGAATTTAGTTAGATTCAAACATTAACCAAAGTTTATTCCAGATGGGATTTTTAGTTTCCAATTAGAAACAAAAGTTTCTTTTCACCCAAATTTTCAACAATTATTTATTTTGTTTATTTATTTTTCACATTAAAAGATTTGGAAAATCTTGGGATGTGACAGGCTACCACCCTTAAAATAAATCTCGTCCCGAGATTTGGGGAGGCTAGGGGTTACAAGTTGGCTCAAAGCATCTAGGGTACTACCACCCTTAAAAAATTTCCAACTAGATTACATCTTGGATTGCTTGGAATCTTGTTGAAACTTCTCTAGACACTTGTCTGCATAATGGCCTAGCTCTTTGCATTTGAAACGCATCACTTGGCTGATATCTTTCTTTTCCTTTGGCATCATTGCCTCTTCTTTGTTTCCTTGGTTCTTATTCTTTTCTGGGCAATCACTGGCATAGTGTCCCATTTCTTTGCAATTATAACATTGCAACTGGCTTATCACCTTCTTCTTCTTTTTGGGTCTCTCCAAAGCTAGGAGTTCTTCTAGTTCATGCTCTTCATACTTCACCACAAAGGTGGGAAATCTTTCTCACTTCTTGGGGCATTTACTAGAGATATGACCTTCTTCTCCACAAGAGTAGCAACACTTTGTGGTCACTTTAGATTTGGCCTTATGATGCATAGTTTTGACTTTGCCTTCATCCTTCTTGGTAGAAGTTGTTCCTTCATGAGGGTTTACACACTGTGGTTGCACTCCACCTTGTTTCCTTTGTTGAACTATGGTATAGATGGGGCATTGGATAGGGACATGATTATTTCCTTCACATAGGAAACAAGTAGCTTGAGATGTGGGGCATTGATTAGTTGGATGTTGCTCTTCACAATTGGGGCATTGATCTTCATGCTCTTTGGAAGTGTGATCCTTATCTCCACAAACATTGCAAGCTTGAGTTCCTTCTAGAATATCATCCTTGACATCCTTGTTGTCACAAACTCCTTGGGAAAGGTTGTCTCCCATGTTGATCATTTGAGTGGCCATCCTTTGCAACAATTGGGATTGAATTTCCAAAAACTTTTGTATGGTTGGGTCTAATCCATTGTTGTTGTCTAAAAACTGAGTTGTCACTTGGTTCAACTGGGTTTGGTTTGCTAGTAGTTATTCTCTCATGTACATCTCTTGGTTGTTGTTGTCATTCTTGATGTTGAAGTTCTTTGGAGTAGTCATCTGTTTAGGTTGGATTGGGATTAGAAGAGGCAAAAGATTTTCTAAGGAATCAATTCTAATCACACACATCACAATTCACTCAAGAAATGTGCAAGCAATCACAAACAATCATTCCACTCAAACAACAAGTTTCAAGCACATTTTTAGGCAATAAAATATTTTTGTTACACCACATAAGTTGGTGAATTTGGTTTGATCTAAATATGGTGGTCCAACTATATGGTTCACTTGAGATCTTTCCCTCCATCTTGGTTGATACTTCTTGCATGAGATCATGGTTTCTTTGGAAAAATTCTTGTGTCTTGGTCACAAAACCCAAAGGTGATGATGATTCCTTCTAAGTTGTGTTTCCTTACTCTTCAAGTCTTGAGTAACAATTCTTGTCTCACTTGTAGTCCTTAGTGATATTCAAGGTTGAAGTCTTTGTTGAGAATAAGGTTGAAATCACTTGAAGATGTTGAAGTCATTAGAGTTGATGAAGTCCTTTGCACATGGTGAAGTCTTTGGCCATGGGGTAGGCTTTGTCCATCAAGTTTGAAATAGAAGAGATGTAGAATCAAAACCAAAAATGGTTGAGGAAAGAGTTTATAAGATTGTTTGTAAATAAGTTTTGGAACAAAATACAACTCCTATTTTCTAAGGGGTTTTGTCCAACCCTAGGTTTACAAATCCTACAGGCAACACAATGCTCTGATACCATCTGTAAGGTTCCCAACCTTTAATAAGGTAGAGTTCCCTGTGTTTACAATGCTAGTCCCTGGATCAATAGCTAGCATCCATAGTTAAGATGTAATATCAAGAAACAAAGGTCATAATACAACTTTATAACCAGGAATAACATAATTTTTTACATCTTACATAGCTCATTTGGCTATCTCATTACAATGCAGCAAAATATAACAAAAGCATGGGGTCCTTCATCTTCAAAGTGCCACAGGCAAACATGTTGGTTGTAGACTTGTAATCCTAATTCAACAAACTTCACTAACATCAAACAAACCTGCAACATAACAAGTTACAGCCACAAGGGTCAATACATTTGAATTGTATTGGCAAGTGATACTATGGTAGTATAGTGGAGTCTATCATCTATATGCATTTTTAGGCTTGCTTTGCTCAAAATAGATTTTCCTTATCATTTGAAAACACTAAGATTTTGTTTGTCAAAAATCACCCAAGGCATCTCCCAATAAAAATTGGTGATCCTTCAACCCTTGTTCAACCACAAAATTTTAACTTAGAAATTGGGATGAGGAGATTCTTGATAGCTTCCATGTCTTGATGCTCAAATTGTCCTTTACCAGGGACATGGCTAAGTACTTAGATTTTACACTCTGCAGAGGTGGTGCACTTTCCCCACAAGACTTGGTTTCACTAAGACAAGATCCTTCAGAAGCCTTCCTTAGACCAGAATGGACGCGTTCCAACCTATCAATTTCCTACCACCAACTGTCCATTTGGCTAAGTTATTTCAACCTATATGATCTAGGCAGAGCCCATAATGCCAAGTGACTGCACTTGAAGCTTCTCAACATTTGACATCTCAAATCTCTTTGTTCCTGGGTGGCCATCCACAAGTGAGATACACAAGGTAAACCATAGAAATGGGCTTTGTGAACCACTCAACACAAACCATTCCTTCCATTCCACCCAGGTGATTCATTTACTTAGTTGTTTTATTAAACAAAACACAAGTCCTTGACTTAGAAATATACCATAGTATGAATATATATTCCACCCTTGTTTTCTACTAGCTAAGTTAAGCATGATAGTAGTAGGAATATTAACTTAGGAAATTTCTACTAAGGTTTCATCTACTAGGATTTCCCATGGCATAGTTTATACTTAGCAAAAATTCCATGCAAGTCCTACTTAGAAATATCACTAATGCATAGTGAAAATAATGGGACAAAAGTATGAAGCATCACTTGCCTTTTTGGTAGAGAATATAAGTTCACTCCTTGTCTTTGCAATGATCACACTCTTCAAATCACTACAATTCAATCAAGCAAGGCACAATTTCAATCTACCATTCAAGCAAACATCACATAAAATGATAGAAACAAAACAATGCATGCAAGCATGCCAAACTTAGTTTTATTTACAAAAGTGGTTTATAATAGGTTATAAACATTATAAAACACTTATTGGTCATTTTATAAAGTGGCAAAACTATTTGCAAAAGATTTTACCTATAAACCATTTTTGAACAAAATCAATATTTTATCTGGTTTTTAAAACAATCACAGGCCACGCGTCGAGTTGCTATTGGTCGGTACCGCTTCGTGCGGATCGTGAAACGAGAGGTGTTGGATCTAACTAAATCGCACGGATCAGATCGCATACCCCTTCGTTTTAAGTGAACCTATCGTGTGCCTCGGATCTGGATCGGACGGCTGCTGCGCGTTTGACCAAATGTTGGCGGCGCTGGCGGCGGCGACTGGCGGCGCTGGCTCTGCTATGGCGTCGCGGCGACTACAGGAAGCAAGGGAGGAAAGGGAATGGCTCACCAGGTTCGTGTGGTCGTGGTGATGCTCAAGGTGGCCGTAGGATGGACACGAGCGCATGGTGTTAGCTCGAATCGCTCGCCGGAGTTCGTGTCCGCGTCGGGCTCGTCCTGTTGAAGACGATGTCGAAGGTACATTGCATGCCAGAGAGAAAAAGAGGTGTCGTTAGATGCGCGGGGTCACAACGAGCATGTGCATGTGAAGGAGAGGGGTTAGGGCGGTCAGATTTTTTTACCAGAGGCTTCGTCGGAGAGGTGGTTGATGGCGGTGGTGCTCTGTTCAAGACGAAGGCGAGGGTCCAGGGCGTGCGCAGGCGAACTGGAGCTGCTGGGATGTGCGTCTGGATCCTGTGAGCATGCTCGAGTGGTCGAGGAAACGAGGGGAGGCGAGGAGCTGCTAGAATTGCTCGGTGAGCTCGCCGGAGACAGTGGCGGTATAGTGTGAAATTGAGTAGCCTGGGGGCGCACTGGGGTGGGGGACTGAGGGGGAAATAGAGAGGAGGGAGAGGCGGTTAAGTAGGCGAGGTCGCGGGGCTGAGTTATTGCGCCATTACCGTGCAATCAAACGAAGAAACCATCGGCAGAACGGCCGGGGAGGTGAGCGTGGTCTACGCGCGGGTGGAAACGACGATGAGGTGGCAGTGGGGTCGCCTGGCAGCGAGAGAGAGAAAAAGAAAGTGGGGTCCAGTCTACGGTGTCTTTATGGTGGCTTTTCCGTTCAAACGCTTTTCTGGGGAAAAGAGAGAGGAGTGGGTCGAGGTGGGCTTAGTTGGGCTGGGCTGCTCCTTTTCTCTTTTTTTTGATCTGTTTGTTTTTTCCTTTTTCCATTTCTATTAATCTGTCTTGGTTTTGTTTAATTAATTCAAACATCAATTTGATTTCAAACCTTAACCAAAATTTGTGTAGATTCATATACTGATTAATAGCACATTCCAAAGTCAAATTTAGAATAATATATTTATCCTTTTTAGTGTCTTTTAGGTATTTAAAATAGGCTCTAAGATTTAATAATATTTTTCAATCTCCATTTGAATTCAAATCACCACCAAACTTTTGGTGAATTTAAATTCTGTTTATCAACATATTTCAAAGTCCAAAATAAAATAATTCTTTTAGGATCTATTAATAATTAAATAAAAAGTCCATAGTCTTTAATTCAAATAGGTTTTAATTTATTTTAAAACTCTTTTTGAAATCTAAATAATATCAAAATCTTTTCAGTAGGTTTCATTTGAAAACTAAAACACTTGGAAATCTTAAAATAAATTAACAAATTTTAGTGTTTATTTAAAATGGAAAAATCTTTACTTTAGTAAAAATGGATATTAATAAATCCTCATTATTTTATTTAAATAAAACTTTACTCTTTTATCAAATAAAAACATTTTATTTCAAAAGCTTGGCCAAGATTTAATTTGGCTCTATAAAATAATCCTTATTTATATTTCTACCTTTGCTTTATAAAAACCATATCTTTTTATTAAAAGATTCAAAAATAGTGATTCCAACTATTATAACTTTATTTATTATTTGTTTATCTCTCTAAATCTCTTTAGGATTTTATTTGCTTGCCATTTGGTATGGATTTTAGATAAGTGCTTTATTAGCTTTGGAAATTACTTTTCCTTATCTTATTAAATTCATAAGATTTTATCTATGGCTCCAAATTAGGTGAAACCATTTATATGGTCTAATAATATTTCTATTTGTCATTCTTGATCATTTGAAATGTTTGTTTGACCAATTTTTATATGGATCAAATCCATAGGCTTGGAGATAACTTGGAAATGATTTTCTTCCATTAGGGTTTTAGGGTTTTGGTTTATTCTCCAGGTGTTTAAATTTCAAAATGCATCTTATGAGGAATGCATTCCACTTGATTTGAATTTAGTTAGATTGAAACATTAACCAAAGTTTGTTCCAGATGGGATTTTTAGTTTCCAATTAGAAACAAAAGTTTCTTTTCACCCTAATTTTCAACAATTATTTATTTTGTTTATTTATTTTTCACATTACAAGATTTGGAAAATCTTGGGATGTGACAGCGGGCGAGAAGTAAATCTCGAGCTTGCATAGTATCATGACGATCTCATCTTGCAGCGCGCCGAGCTGCTTCAAGTCGATCGACTTCCTCGAGATGACGTCGAAGAAGTTGGAGAGGCCAAACAGCATCTCACGGACATGCTCGTCCTTTATCCCTCTAATCACAATGGGAAGTATCTATGTCATCAGCACGTGACAGTCTTGATACTTCATCCCGCTGAACCTCTTCTTTGCTTTGTCCAGGTATATGCTTATGTTCCTCGAGTAACCATAAGAAACTTTGACTCCTAGGAGGCGGTTAAAAACTGCTCGAGCTCCTACGCATTTAGAGTGAAGCAGGCAGCGGGAAACACCGCAACTCCTCTCTTAACCCTTTTACGGTGACCTTGAGTATCTTAAGCCGTCTCATCATCATCATCGGGCGGCGTCTCATGAAGTTCTTCCTTGATGCCAAGTTCCATCAAGTCGTTCCTTGCTTTCGGCCTGTCTTTGGTCCTATCCGGCATGTTGAGGATAGTGGAAAGAAAACTCCTTCGTGATGATGATCATCATGTCCGTCGCCGCCATCATCTCCTTCGTGGTGATGATCATCATGTCTGCAGCCGGCATCTCCTTCGTGATGATGATCATCATGCCCGCCCTCTTCAGAATCATAGCCGCGCATGAAACCATGTGTGAGCAGGTGATTCTCTAGGTCTTTGGAATCAGTCGACCAAGCTCCCGATATTGCATGTTTGACACATAAATCTTATGTAGGTCCTCTTGTTCAGAATCATGTCGGCCACCACGTGTTTCTTTTATCTAGCTGCTCGACCTTCGCTCATGTGTCTAACCATGGTTGCATGTGTGGTATAGAGCAAAAAGAGAGAGTATCTTAGAACCACTACACCATCATGCACACACACACATATGCATGCATGGTCGCCGGAAAAATTCGGCATGACCTCTCCTAAAAATGGACATATGGGTAGTGCAAAAATTTGCCGAAATGGAAATTAATCGACATTTTGGCAAAAATCCATGCACCTCGCTGGAGCAAGCAACATGCTTGCTTCTTGGTCACCTGCAAACATTCATGCACCACACAAGCTAGCTTCACGTAGATCGTCATGCAAACATGCATCATCCCTCTCGCAATAAGAAGGATTCACATACATAATCATGCACACACATACACACCACGCCGACGTCCGCCGGCCACACAAAACATCCACATGCGTGTCCTTGAACAACTCACCTAGTAGAATTGTTACCGAGCCAAGTCCGCGACAAGAGAGTGTGGTTATTGGAGAACAAGATGGAAGTTGGAGGAGGAAAACTAGTTGGTTTAGTAGATATACAACTTGGAGAGGCTTCCCCTCCCAAAACTATGAAGCAAGGTAGGTTCAACAACCAAGAATGGAGGAAAGAATGGAGAAATTGAGGTGGTGGGGAGGAGGAGGACAATCTAGATCTAGTTTCGGATGGTGGGTGGAGAAGAATGGAATGGTGGTGGTAGGTGGGGCTGGCTGCCAACTTGTAGATCTGGTCGAATTTATCAGTGGCGCATAACCACAAAATGCGCCACTGATAAGTCTGCCACCTTTTCAGGTGGTGGGCCCCAAGATCTAGTGGTGGCACATTATAGGAAATATGCGCCATTGGAAAGCAAATATCAGTGGCGCATATGCGGTATGCACCACTAATAATCCTACCAACTTTTCTGAGTGGTGGGGTCCAGGTGGGGGCCACAAAATATCAATGTCGCGTTTTTTCTTAGATGCGCCATTGGTGAGATTATGTCAATGGCACATTTAGACATATGCCATTGATATTTGGTCCACGGCCCTCCGGGGTGTCGGGCTCACATTATCAGTGGCGCATGTTTATCGATGTGCGCTATTGATTAAACAAAATATCAGTGGAGCATATTTTTAAATGCGCCACTAATACTTATCAGTATATCATATTCAAAAAAATGCTCCACTGATAATAAATCTATCCATAAGCCTTTCTCTAGTAGTGACGGTGGGAGTTCTCGGCTACATGGTGTGTAGGGGTTCGTAGCATGGAAAACAAAAAATTCTACCGCATGCACACAAAACAAGCCAAGGTCTATCTACTAGATTGCAGCAACAAGTCGATAGAAGAACTCACCCTCGAATATTCCAAAATGGTTAACGAGAGCAGATTCTCGTGGGTGATGTAGTCGTACTCTTGCCGATCTCAAGATCGCGTAGACGATCCTTCCGGCGCTGCATTCTGGCAGCGCTTCCACAGTCAGTCACACGTTTGGTACTCGCTGAAGACCTTCCTCTCCCTTATTCTAGCAGGCAGCAGAGGTTGTAGCACTCTCCTCGTGATTTCGGCAGCACGACGGCGTGGTGTCGGAAGTAGAGGGAAGATCTCGCAGGGCTTCGCCTAAGCCGGAGCGAGTATGGTGGAGTAAGAGAGGGCCTTGGGGATATACGGTTTAGAGGCACCAAGGGGGTGGCTTGGCCGGCGGATAGGGTTTGGGGAAACCCTAGTCGGCGACTTGGAGGAGCCCTAGGCGGCATCAGCACTTGGGGTGGTGGCACCTGGAGCTAGGGTTTTTTGTGTGAGGGGTAGGGGCGCCCTACCCCTCCTTATATAGGTGGGAGGGAGGCGGTTGGGAGGAGGGAGTCCTCCTCCAACTCCTCCTCCTTGGCCGGCGGGTGGAGGGAGTGGGACTCCTACCCTAGGTAGGTTTTCTACTCTCCCTCCACCAAGCAAAATTCATATTTGACTTTTCAAATTGGCGTTTGACTTTCAAACTTGGATTTGATTTATCTCTTCATATTGCCCAGCCAAGTGACCTAGTACATGATGCAACCATTCCACATTGTCATGACACATCCATGTACCCTTCCCCCTCCGGAGTGCCGGACCTTCTAGAACATTCCCGGTGAAAACACCGGAATCATTTCCGAACTCCGAAACAGGACTTTCCTTATATGAATCTTATTCTCTGGACCATTCCGGATATCCTCGTGATATCCCGGATCCCATCCGAGACTCTGAACAACATTCGGTCTCTTACTCATCATTCCATAACTACACAACAACATCGAATCCTTAAGTGTGTCTCCCTATGGTTCATGAATTATGCGGACATGACCGAGACACTTCTCCGATCAATAACCAATAGAGGAATCTGGAAATTCATATGGCTCCCACATATTTCTATGATTACTTTGCCATCGAATGAACCACTTACATACGATACCAATTTCCCTTTGTCTCACGATAGTTTACTTATCCGAGGTTTTGATCGTCGGTATCTCTGCATACCTAGTTCAACCTCATTACCGATAAGTACTCTTTTCTTGTTCCCGTGATATGTGATCCCTTGTGAGCCATTCACATGCTTGCAAGCTAATTGGATGACATTCCACCGAGAGGGCCCAGAGTATATTTATCCGTCATATGGATGGACAAATCCCACTCTTGATCCATGTGTCTCAACCCATACTTTCCAAACACTTAATGCCACCTTTATAGCCACCCAGTTACGGTGTGGTGTTCGATGTCATCAAAGCATCCTTCTGGTGATGGTGATTAGCATGATTTCATGGTCGAAGGAATTAGGTTACTATGTATCAGAAAGCTTATAGCAATTGAACTATTAAAATGACTTGATCTTTATGCTACTCTTATCTATAGGAGTATGTCCATCATACCATTCTCCTAATGATATGATCTTGTTGTTAACAACATCTCAATGTTCATTATCGAGAAACCACGATCATCTATTAACCAACAAGCTAGTATTATTAAAGAGGCTTTACTAGGGACTCTAATTTAGTTTACAAATCACACAAGTATTAATGTTTCCGGTTAATACTGTTATAGCATGAATGTAAACATTTATCATAAACACAAAGATATAATAATAACCACTTTTATTATTGCCTCTAGGCCATATCTCCAACAGTCTCCCACTTGCACTAGAGTCAACTAATCTAGATTACATGGTAATATACCAAACACCCATGGCGGTTTGGTGCTGGTCATGTTTTGCCCTCGGGAGAGGTTTAGTCAACGGATCCGCCACATTCAGATCTGTGTGTACTTTGCAAATCTTTATGTCACCATTTTGGACATGTTCTCGAATAGCGTGAAAACATAGCTTGATGTGCTTCAGCTTCTTGTGTGACCTTGGTTCTTGCGCATTGGCTATGGAGCCCATGTTATCACAGTAGATAGACATTGGGTCCAGTGCACTTGGAACCACACCGAGCTCTGTAATGAACTCTTTCATCCATATCGCCTCTTTTGAAGCCTCCGAAGCAGCTATGTATTCCGATTCAGTTGAAGATCTCGCCATAATGCTTTGCTTTGCTTTGCACTCCTCCAGCTAACTGCTGCACCATTCAAAGTAAATACGTATCCAGATTGAGATTTAGAATCATCTGGATCGGTGTTCCAACTAGCATCGGTGTAACCATTAACAACGAGCTGTTCATCACCTCCATAAGAAAGAACCATATCCTTAGTTCTTCTCAAGTACTTAAGGATGTTTTTGACCGCTGTCCAATGATCCACTCCTGGATCACTTTGATATCTGCAAGTTAAACTAACAACATATGCAATGTCGGGTCTAGTACATAGTATGGAATACATTAGAGATCCTATGGCTGAGGCATAGGGAGTCTTACTCATCCTTTCTCTATCTTCTGCCGTTGCTGGACTTTGAGTTTTACTCAAGGTCGTATTGGGCAACATGGGCAAGAATCCTTTCTTGCTATCTTCCACTCCAAACCTCTTTAGAACTTTTTCCAAATATGTACTTTGTGACAATGATATTAGGCGTCTAGATCTATCTCTATAAATCTTTATGCCTAATATGTAAGCTACTTCGCCAAGATCTTTCATTGAAAAACTATTATTCAAATAATCCTTGACACTATTAAGAAGGTCTACATCATTCCCAATCAACAATATGTCATCTACATATAGTATTAGGAATGCTACAGAGCTCCCACTCACTTTCTTGTAAATACAAGCTTCTCCATAAGTTTGTATAAAACCAAAACTTTTGATTACCTTATCAAAACGTTGATTCCAACTTTGGGATGCTTGCTTCAATCCATATATGGACCGTTGAAGTTTACATACCTTGTTAGCATCTTTAGGATCGACAAAACCTTTGGGTTGCATCATATACAGCTCTTCATCAATGTCTCCATTGAGGAACGCCGTTTTGACATCCATCTGCCATATCTCATAATCATAATATGCAGCGATTGCTAACATAATCCTCACAGACTTAAGCTTCGCTACTGGTGAGAAAGTCTCATCGTAGTCAACTCCTTGAATTTGTCGAAACCCTTTTGCGACAAGTCGAGCTTTATAGACAGTAACATTACCATCAGCATCTGTTTTCTTCTTGAAAATCCATTTATTCTCGATAGCCTTCCGGCCATCCGGTAAGTCCACCAAAGTCCATACTTGGTTTTCGTACTTGGATCCAATCTCGGATTTCATGGCTTCTTGCCATTTATTGGAATCTGGGCTCATCATCGCTTCCTCATATGTCGCAGGGTCATCGGTGTTATCCACCAACATGACACTCATAACGGGATCATACCAATCAGGAGTGGTACGAGTTCTCTTTGACCTGCGAGGTTTCGTAGTAACTTCAATCGAAGTTTCATGATCAACATCATTAGCTTCCTCTCTTATTGGTGTAGGCACCACAGGAACTACTTACGGTGCTACACTACTTGCAAGTTCGAGAGAAGGTTCAACAACCTCGTCAAGTTCTACTTTCCTTCCAGTCACTTCTTTCGAGAGAAATTCTCTCTAGAAAGGATCCATTCTCGGCAATGAAGATTTTGCCTTCGGATCTATGATAGAAGGTATACCCAATAGTTTCCTTAGGGTATCCTATGAAGACTCATTTTTCCGCTTTGGGTTCAAGCTTGTCCGGTTGTAACTTCTTTACATAAGCTTCGCAACCCCAAACTTTAAGGAACGACAATTTAGGT
This sequence comes from Avena insularis, assembly GCA_023614405.1. Lineage (NCBI taxonomy): Eukaryota > Viridiplantae > Streptophyta > Magnoliopsida > Poales > Poaceae > Avena > Avena insularis. The sequence continues at coordinate 130,071,945 of CM042697.1, read as the reverse complement.
TTCTTCCCAAACCATAATTCATAGGGTGTCATTTCAAAGGATTTATATGGTGCCCTATTTAAAGTGAATGCGGCTGTTTCTAATGCATAACCCCAAAACGATAGCGGTAAATCTGTAAGTGACATCATAGAACGAACCATATCTAAGAGAGTTCGATTACGACGTTCGAACACACCATTACGTTGTGGTGTTCCCGGTGGTGTCAATTGTGAAAGTATTCCGCATTTCTTCAAATGCTTGCCAAACTCGTAACTTAGATATTCACCTCCACGATCATATCGTAGAAATTTAATCTTCTTGTTGTGTTGATTCTCTACCTCACTTTGAAATTCCTTAAACTTCTCGAAAGTTTCGTACTTATGTTTCATGAAATAGATATACCCATATCTACTCAAGTCACCTGTGAAGGTAAGAACATAACGATAACCACCACGCGATGCTACACTCATTGGGCCACACACATCGGTATGTATGATTTCCAATAAGTCCGTAGCTCGCTCCATCATACCAGAAAATAGAGTCTTAGTCATTTTACCCATCAGACATGCTTCGCATATTTCAAGTGATTCGAAATCAAGTGATTCAAGAAGTCCATCGGAATGGAGTTTCTTCATACGCCTCACTCCAATATGACCAAGACGACAGTGCCACATATAGGTCGAGTTATCGCTCAATTTCAAACGTTTAGCTTCAATATTATTAATGTGTGTATTACCATAATCAAGATTCAATAAGAATAGACCATCTATCAAAGGTGCATGTGCATAAAACATATTACTCATATAAATCGAACAACCATTATTCTCGGACTTAAACAAGTAACTGTCTTGCAATAAACATGATCCAGATATAATGTTCATGCTCAACGCATGCACCAATAACAATTATTTAAGTATAAAACTAATCCCGATGGTAGATGAAGAGGTAGCGTGCCGACCGCGATCACATCAACCTTTGATCCATTTCCAACACGCATCGTCACCTTGTTCTTCGCTAGCTTCCGTTTATTCGCAAAGACTGCTTCGAGTTACAAATATGAGCAAACCAAAGATCAAATACCCAGGCACTACTACGAGTACTAGTGAGATACACATCAATAACATGTATATCGGATATACCTTTATTCTTGATGTTGTCGTTCTTCAAATCCGCCAAGTACTTTGGACAATTCCGCTTCCAGTGACCTTCTCCCTTGCAGTAAAAGCACTCAGTATCAGGCTTAGGCCCAGCCTTGGTCTTCTTCGCCGACGCGGCAACTTTCTTACCGCCCTTCTTGAAGTTTCCCTTTTGCTTAGACTTTCCTTGCTTATTGAATTTGGTGGTCTTATTGACCAACAACACTTGGTGCTCTTTCTTGATCTCCACTTCTGCAGATTTTAACATGGAGAAGAGTTCTGGCAATGTCTTGTCCATGTTTTGCATATTGTAGTTCATCACAAAGTTCTTGTAACTTGGTGGTAGTGATTGGAGGACACGGTGAATCCCCAAAGAATTAGGAATCACTATACCCAAGCTTTGGAGTTTGTTTGCATGCCCAGACATCTTAAGCACATGCTCACTAACGAAGCTGCCCTCTTCCATCTTGCAGTTAAAGAACTTTTCAGAAGCCTCATAACTCTCAACTGCCGCGTGAGCCTCAAATATCATTTTTAATTCACGGACAATATCATGTGGGTCATGGTTCTCAAACCTTTTCTGAAGCTCCGATTCCAAACCATACAAGATAGCACACTGAACTGTGGAGTATTGATTCTTCCGAGTGAGGTAAACATTCTTTACTTCATCGGTAGCAGTAGCTACAGGCGGGTCACCCAGCGGTGTATCCAACACATAGGTCAAATTAGCAGCATTGAGGACAATCCTCAAATTGCGGAACCAATCCGCGAAGTTGCTTCCATTGTTTTTCAACTTTTCTTTCTCTAGGAACGCATTAAAATTGATGGTAGGGGCCGCCATTGATCTACAACATATTTGCAATAGTTTAGACTAAGTTTATGACAAATTGAGTTCTAATTAATAGTTAAATTAATCTAGGTTAACTCCCACTCAAAACAATATCCCTCACATTGTTTTAGTGATCACACGAACCAAATCCACCACATCAAAACCGATCATCACGAGAGTTGATGTAGCTTCAATGGCGAACAATCAACATGTTCATCATATCTACTATATGATTCATGCTTTACCTTTTGGTGATCTGTGTTCCGAGACCATGTTTGTACATGCTAGGCTCGTCAAGTTTAAACCTTAGCTTCCGCATGAGCAAATCTGGCTTGTTGATGTTGTATATACTCGTAGAATCTAACACACCCGATCATCACGTGGTGCTTCAAAACAACGAGCTTTAGCAACGGTGCTTACTAAGGATGAACACTTTAAAACTTGAAATTTGTGTGCTTGAGGGATCATCTTATAATGCTACTGTCGCAAACTAAGCAATACAAGATGTATAAAGGATTAACATCACATGCAATTCATAATATGTGATATGATATGGCCTTTCTTCTTGCGCTTCCGATCTCCATCTTCAAGCATAATCATGATCTCTATCATCATCGGTATGGCGTCAAGGTCAATGACGCCGTTTCATGGTTGTCATCCACCAGCTTCAACTATTACAACTACTTTGAATAGACACGCAGGTCTTAACGGAATTAAAATACAACCATATGGCTCCTGCCGGTTGCCAACTTACAATAAGGAACATTGCATACATCATATATAATCACAATCATGGCCATATCACATCACAACATACCCCTGCAAAACAAAGTTAGACGCCTCTAATTTTCTTTGCATATTTTACGTGGTTTGGGGCTTTCAATAAGTGTCGTTCTAACTTACGAACAAGAACCACAACATTGATACTTGAACTATCAAGTGCCCGTTGTAAATTGAATATATACTATGATGGGAGAGACAGACACCCGCAAAGCCACTTATACAATACAAGTTGCATGTTGAGCGTGGAGCAAGTCTCATGAATGATGTCATGTAAGGTTAGCCCGGGCCGCTTTATCCCATCATACCGCAAGATGCAAAGTACACAAAAATCAATTGATAATAAAAGCACCACCGCCCACAATGACCATTGTGTTCTACTCGTGCAACAGATCTACATATAGACACGGCTCTGATACCACTATAGGGGTTCATAGCATGGAAAACAAAAAAATTCTACCGCATGCACACAAACAAGCCAAGATCTATCTAATATATTGTAGCAACAAGTCGATAGAAGAACTCACCCTCGAAGATTCCAAAGCGGTTAACGAGAGAAGATTCTCGTGGGTGATGTAGTCGTACTCTTGCCGATCTCAAGATCGCGTAGATGATCCTTCCCGCAGCGCTCCTGCATGATCGGTCACGTTCGATTCAAGACTCGATGAAGGCCTTCCTCTCCCTTGTTCTAGCAGGCAGCAGAGGTTGTAGCACTCTCCTCGTGATTCCGGCAGCACGACGGCGTGGTGTCGGAAGTAGAGGGAAGATCTCGCACGGCTTCGCCTAAGCCGGAGCGAGTATGGTGGAGTAAGAGAGGGCCTTGGGGATCTAAGGTTTAGAGGCACCAAGGGGGTGGCTTGGCCGGCGGCTAGGGTTTGGGGAAACCCTAGTCGGCAACTTGGAGGATCCCTAGGCGGCGGCAGCACTTGGGGTGGTGGCGCCTGGAGCTAGGATTTTTTGTGTGAGGGGTAGGGGCGCCCTACCCCTCCTTATATAGGTGGGAGGGAGGCGGTTGGGAGGAAGGAGTCCTCCTCCAACTCCTCCTCCTTGGCCGGCGGGTGGAGGGAGTGGGACTCCTACCCAAGGTAGGTTTCCTACTCCCCCTCCACCAAGCAAACTTCGGATTTGACTTTTCAAATTGGCGTTTGACTTTCAAACTTGGATTTGATTTCTCTCTTCATATTGCCCAGCCAAGTGACCTAGTACATGATGCAACCATTCCACATTGTCATGACACATCCATGTACCCTTCCCCCTCTCGAGTGTCAGACCTTCCAGACCCTTCTAGAACATTCCCGGTGAAAACACCGGAATCATTTCCGAACTCCGAAACAGGACTTTCCTTATACGAATCTTATTCTCCGGACCATTTCGGATCTCCTCGTGATATCCCGGATCCCATCCGAGACTCTGAACAACATTCGGTCTCTTACTCATCATTCCATAACTAACAACAACATTGAATCCTTATGTGTATCTCCCTACGGTTCGTGAATTATGCGGACATGACCGAGACACTTCTCCGATCAATAACCAATAGTGGAATCTGGAAATTCATATGGCTCCCACATATTTCTACGATTACTTTGCGATCGAATGAACCACTTACATACGATACCAATTTCCCTTTGTATCACGATAGTTTACTTATCCGAGGTTTTGATCGTCGGTATCTCTACATACCTAGTTCAACCTCGTTACCGATAAGTACTCTTTTCTCGTTCCCGTGATATGTGATCCCTTGTGAGCCAGTCACATGCTTGCAAGCTAATTGGATGACATTCCACCAAGAGAGGTCCCAGAGTATATCTATCTGTCATATGGATGGACAAATCCCACTCTTGATCCATGTGTCTCAACCCATACTTTCCGAACACTCAATGCCACCTTTATAGCCACCCAATTACGGTGTGGTGTTTGATGTCATCAAAGCATCCTTCCGGTGATGGTGATTAGCATGATCTCATGGTCGAAGGAATTAGGTTACTATGTATCAGAAAGCTTATAGCAATTGAACTATTAAAATGACTTGATCTTTATGCTACGCTTATCTATAGGAGTATGTCCATCATACCATTCTCCTAATGATATGATCTTGTTGTTAACAACATCTCAATGTTCATGATCGAGAAACCACGATCATCTATTAACCAACAAGCTAGTATTATTAAAGAGGCTTTACTAGGGACTCTAATTTAGTTTACAAATCACACAAGTATTAATGTTTCTGGAATACTGTTATAGCATGAATGTAAACATTTATCATAAACACAAAGATATAATAATAACCACTTTTATTATTGCCTCTAGGGCATATCTCCAACATGGTGCACCACCTTTCCAACGGTCATCACATGCTTTCGAACAGGCTTGCCCCCGGGGACTAAGTATTGCATGTCTCAACATCCTACCACACTTGTACACATATGCTAGAGACACATGCAAATTCTCATGGGATTCCGGCACTCCGGGGCTCAGTTCCCATTAAAACCCTAGACCGGGGGCCCCGTAGATCTACCCTACTAGATATATCCGCACGACTGGAGGAATAGTTTAATTCATGCGTTTATGATATACTCACAAAAATGTGTTTATGATGCCATTAAGGATGAGAGCCTATCTCACTTAGGTGAAAAGTTAGACGAGCATCCTTTCATTTGAATACAACTTCTGTTGAAACAAATTTAGGTTTCTATCTAAAATAAAATGTGGTTCCTCTTTGCATGTGTATGTTCTGACCCGATGTGTTTGATTTGAGTCAAGGCATTAAGAAATTGGTACTCCCTGCGTCCTAAAAAATATATTGTGTGAATTTGGATGTATCTACACGACAGAAGGAGTAGTAAAATTGTCTAACATTACTCTGTTCAAAGTTTATATTCCCGATGATTTGATCAATGCTTTCAAATATTGGTTGCAGGGATACGGCATCAGTATGGGAGAAACTAAACACGTGGGCTTGCTATACGCCGACGGCTTGACCGTCGGCTTAGCTTGTTACGTGGCGGAGTGAAATAAAAAAATGAAGTTAATAAATCTATGCCGAGGGCCATAGTCATCGGCATAGGTCAACCTGGAGCTAAGCCGATGGCCAACCGTTAGAACCTTCGGCGTATCTCCGACGTCGTCCGCAGTCATCCGCGGGTGCGGCAGGGACACGTGGTGGGTAGGTATGCCGAAGGCTGAGCTATGCCGAAGGTGATCGTCATCTTACATCCACGTATGCCAAAGGCCGATGTATGCTGAGAGTGTCTGTCGACATATCTCGAGGTATGCCGAGGGTTTCATACCCCAACGATTTTATTTTGGCTGTTGGCGTAGCTTCCTTTATGCCGAGGGTAGCTGTCGGCATAGATTCTAGCTTTCGTCGTATAACCATTTTTCTGTAGTATAGGGATAGGGCGAACTAGGGTGAAAGTCTCCCCCACATCAACACACACACACAATATTATAACATGCATATTGTAAGTATCATGTCAGCAGCTTGTCAATATAGGTTTATAATGATTTAGCTGTAAAATGTACTCCTTTCATTCAAAAATAACTGACTTGAATTTGTCTAGATTCGAATATATCAAATGTATTTTAATGTGTAGATACATTCGAATTTAGACAAATCCATGTAAGTTATTCTTGGACGGGGATAGTAGGTTAGACTGGTCCTAGTGCTAGTATCATAAGGTGTATTATGTATGCCAACTTGGCAAAAATTTGATGTGGCTACCATAATTAATGAAGAAAGAGGTGGTTAGTGTATCATAGCACGTAAAGCTAGAAATCATAATGACAAGTAAATCTTGTACACATATTTTACATAGAGATTCTACAAATCAATAAATATAACACTATTATAATACTATTATATGATACAATGCACTAGAGACATACTCCCTCCGTCCTAGAGTGTAAGTCACAATCTTATTTTCAAATTGTCCCGCATATGAAGCAAATAAGGCACAATTTTGCATTAATTGGAGTTAATTAGGACATGCACCCCGTACCTTTCTCTCCTCCACATGCATCGGTTTGGCACATCCATCATGCACGCAATAATTATGGGCTGTTTTTATTGGCTGTACTAGATACGAAGCATCACAGTCCGGCCTAATTAGTCATAATTTCAGCCCCAATCACGTTAAGCCTTGGGCCAAGATATTAAAGGATTGTGACTTACACTCTAGGACGGAGGAAGTAGTATCATGCACTAGTATCATATGCATGATACTAATAGTATAATACTACCACTAGTACCAGACTTAGATCGAGGCAGCAACGCGCCTCGTTAGTTGTAGACGCGCATTAATCCTGCTCCGACGATGACGTGTGTTACTAGTACTAGTTTCATATGACCAACGCCGAGACCGACGCCGGATGTAGTGTCATCTTCTGGTGTCAACCCTGCATCCCAAAACAGCTGGTCCCAACTCCCAAGTCCCAATTAGACCATCTCAAAACAAAAGAAAACTCTAAATTAGACGTCCCTAGCGGTAGGTCCCCAAGCCCACAACCAAAGTGAAACCCCCCTCCGAGCATTAGCCACATTCCCCGTTCCCATGAACAAAAATCTCCTAATACACGCGAGCAGCACCGCGTCGCGGCTCCTCGCCTCCCGAATCAAACCCTAACCCTACGCCTGCTTTAGATCTCCACAAAACGTACATCGATGAGCACTGGGAGAGATGTGCACGGCAAGCCGGACGGCGCCGCCCGGAGCATCGACTCGTTCTCGCAGCTGCCGTTCATCTGCCAGGCACGCGAGAAGCAGCCGCGGCCGTCAAGCTCCAGCCCTGTTCCCATCCGGCTGTTTGGATTCGACGTCCCACCGGAAGCTGCCGCGGCAGCCCCCACCGTCGTGCAAGAAATTAATTATAAAGATAGAGCCGCCGCCGGCGGGACCGCTGCTGCCGATGACGATGCGACTTCGCCAACGGCGGGTGCAGGCGCAATCGGAAGCGGGACTCGGAAGTTCGAGTGCCAATACTGCTGCCGGAACTTCCCAACGTCACAGGCTCTCGGCGGCCACCAGAACGCGCACAAACGGGAGCGGCAGCACGCGAAGCGCGCGCAGTTCCAGACGGCCATGGCCATGCACCACCACCACCACGGCCACTACTACGCGCTCTCGGACCCCGCCGCCCATGTCTACCCCACCTACTCCGCGTACCCCCATCACCACCGCTTCTCCCCCGTGCCGCCGCGGCCGCCTCCGCACTACCCCTCGTGGGCAGGCTCCACCAGCTACTACAGCGGCCCCGGGTCCATCTCGCAGCCCATCAACGGCAGTCCGGTGGCTCCAGGGCTGTGGCGTGTACCCGTGACCGGCGTCGGCGTGGGGATGCCGCTTGCCGCCCTACGTCAGGAACCGCGGGCTCATCATATGCCGTTGGCCGGAGGCAAGGAGACGGCGGTGGTGGGAGGACGACCTGGATCCACGTCCTTCTCACCGTCGACCTCCTCTTCGTCGTCTTCGGCTTCGCCCCATGAGCGCCACCTCCCGCCGGAGCGTAAAGAGAATGTGAGTTTGGATCTGAGCTTGTAGCTGCTGAGAAATTATGGTCAGTGTGTCAGCCTCTTCTCATCATGGTTGTTTCTTACAAAACAAAAGCAAATGTTTTTTTCTTTGGGACCTGTCATTGTTCGGATTTTTTACACTCTGAGGGTAATACCACTCATACCGAATTATATCAACCATGTTGCTCAATCAGGTTCTGCTATATCAAGATTTCTAGCTCTTGGATATTTCTTGTTAATTATGTGTGTGTTTTGCCGATAGTACTTAATCTTTACATTCCTTTCACTTCCAAATTTCAACTGCTACCTTTCTCAAGCCGTCAATTGTGCCAATGATTAGTACGAGATTTCTATTCCTGAAAGGAATTTTTATGTGCTGGTCTTATTTCTCCAAATACTTATCCTTTAATTTGCTATTTTTCGTATTGGCAGTTATGCTTCTAGCTGAATGTTTTGGAATTGAGGTTTCTCTAGCCGGAACTTTGCCAAAAGAAAAATGAGAATCATGCAACCAGTAATGTTTGTCTATTTACCAAAAAGGAGTATAAATGTTTGCTCTTTGATAGAATGCATAAATCTTTCCGCTTGAAACTTTCCGACTTTTCAAGCACAACATTTCCTTTCTTTTAGACAAAAGGCATTTGATAGAATGTATGATCTAAAAAAGAGCACAACATTAGCTATTTTGAGCACCACATGCTCGCCTACTATCCGTATCTTGATCAGAATCTTGGGTCAAATACATAGGTATTTGTTTGCAAATTCCGATAGTATTATTTAAAACTTGAATGAGGGATGCGTTTCTGATCATTTGTAGCCTAAATAATTTTCACTGAGAAGGCAGGATGGTTTCTGTGGAGCCGGATTATATGCACTACTCTACATTTAGCATTCAAATTCTGTTGGACCATTCCTTGCGGTAATCCTAGCTACTCCATACAACCCACAATATAAGACGTTTTGGCAAATTGTTTTAGCTTATCAAAATGTCTTATATTGTGGGATGGAGGGATCACGTCATAGCAGAAGCTGGTACTTTACCTTTAGTAAGATGAGTATCCATGATCATACAGTTACTCCTTTTAAGTTCTCACCATGATATTTCAACTATACATATGGATCCAAGGGGGCAAAAGATACCTTAATAAGTTGCTCTTCGCTGGAACACACAAATACTATGGATCCACACATGGATCGGTCGAATTGTTTCATGACATTTCTCCATTCCAAACACACTGTAACCTTTGATAGCGTTATATATGCTAACAAATTAATCTAGATCCCTTAGGAAGAACTATACATTTACACAACACTATCTAGAAATAGAGCACTTACTTCACTATTTAGCATTAAACCTTCCGTTTTGTTCTAAGGGGGCAAAAGGTACCTTAAAAATAAGTTGCTCTTGTCGTAGAAAGATGGGACCGCTGACGAGATGCCCGGCCGTACCATCGATCAATGTGCTTATATTTGAACTTTGTTAGCTACACTTCTTAACTATCTCTGTGCACACTCTACTTCATTCTCAATGCCTTTTCAGGTGTTAGTTATTTTGTTCCCATATCCAATTCTATGTCCCTGATGTGGAAAAAGCAACTCTGGTATCAATCAGTAAATCATCCAACCCAATATTAACACGAAACTAAGCATCTTTCTGTACTGACTGTACGGGAAATTCTACAAAGTTACTTATATATGCATCCCAACAAAAACTGCAATCTGACACAGTCCCAGGAAAAGCTAGGCTGGAAAGCTGTTTTTCAATAATTGCATATTTCTCCAAAAGAGGTAGTAAGCAGCTAGCAGTAGAATAATCATAACATCCATCATTATGAAATGGTCTGTAAAACCTACTTTAAAGTGTGAAATCATAAAGTGTTTGTGCACAACACTATATACTAGTACGATGTATCTGATCTTTAGAATAAATCAGTTTAGTAAATCCATGATTACGATAGTGTGGTTAGGTTCCATCATGCTTAATTAGCTAGCCAGCTAGCAAGGTATATGGATTACACATCAACACGTTTATTAGTTCATGCATATTGTGCTTTTGCTGATACAAGGAGCTGACTGAGTTGGTCTTCGTTAGTATACAGTCTGGCCATTCAGATTTTCGGAGCAGTTTCTGTTCGTCGTATCACTTCATCATGAGTTTGGAGATCTATATGGAAATGCACATGCTATGTAAGAAATAGGAAATTCTGATTTATGCTTTAAGACACCGTGCCAAATTTTGCATTGTAAATATGAATGTAGCAGTAGTGCGAAATTATGCACTATGCAAATCAGACAAAATTTAGAAGTATGTGCTGCTTATATGTCAACACCCGGATTTTTAATCCTAGATGCCTGTTATGCCATACATCGCAATCCCAGGATTACCATTTTTGCGAGACATAACAGAATTGGATACCATAGTACATCATCCATTACAAACGATTCATAAGTTCTTACACGAATAGGGATCTCATGATCCAGTTCTTAATACAACATCAAGCAGCGGAATACGTAATAATAACGGTAGCGTAGGCGAAGCTCCATCTTCGGGGTCACAGACAATGCTGACGATGGGAGATGATCCTAGCTGTCATAACCTTCCTGGGGTCCATCCTCCAGGTACTCCTCTTCATAGTTTGGCCATGGGAATAGCCACAGACAAAGCCATAAGTACTCTTTAAGTACTCGCAAACTAATACTAACAGGTAAAGGGGTTTTTGGATAATAGGACACTAGGCTCTAGGGTTGTTTTGCAAAAGCCAGATTTATCTCTACTAAGTTCCGAAGCTAGTCACAATTTTATAACTCCTAAGTGGGATCTTATAACTCATGTTATAACTCTGTTGTGGTCAAGTCAAAGTCTCAATTCATTTCACAAGTCATTTTTGAAAAGTCTGACGAGGGAACAGTATGGCCACTCCAACTGTTCATCACTGCGGACGCGGCTATTCGAAAGTTTGACACTCTGCAGAGATTGTACACTTTCACCACAACATTCGATACATCCGTCAGGAACAAATCCTGAATTCACCATACTTAGTATGCGGATAATCAATCCTAACCTTTCAGTTACACGCCCTAGTATAAGCACCTCTCCTGTGAGTTTGGCCTCCCAACCATGACCAACTGTCATCTTGGGTACTGCATAGGTGGACAATCTTCACAAGGTAGCCTCGGCTCAGACCTTGGCCGTGAGGGAACTAATACTAAGGTATATAAGTTTCCAGTCAAGCCCTACCCAATCTTCGGGTATTGTGGTTGTACGATAAAATTGGAATGGTATCGCATCCAGACAACCATCAGTTTTATAAAGGGCTAAGGCTCACGCCTCAACATTTTCATCACCAAAATCATCAAGTGTTCGGAAACACATGTCCAAAACATTTCAATAGAATGATCCATCATTCCAAGGTTTTTATAACCATTTTTCCACCAAGTATTCCCATCTAAAGTTGATCAAGTTTTATGCTTAGAACTAGCATCTACAGGTGGGGGTAAGCAATAATGAGGGGTGGTAAACTAGTGGAGTTCTAACTAAGTTCAATCTCATGCCTTAAGATGACATCAAGATTATCTAGCTTAGGCCAAATTTTATGCTCTTTATGCAACCTTCAAATATCTTTCTAGTATCTACCAATCTCTTAAGTAAATTCTAAGCAAGCTTTGATAAAGAAATAAAGTAAGAAGCTTGCAAGTAAAGCTAGGATTGGTTTATCAAGTGGGTATGATCACATATGCTTAAGGCATATAGTAGGCATAGTAACAAGTATTGGCTTGCATAGGTAAAGTATCTTGCAAGTGTTAGCTTGCATCAATATCAGTATAAGCTTGCAAGTATTGGCTTGCATAGGTATAGTCTCAGCTTGCCTTGTGCAGAGCAGTGGTTAAGTTCTCCTCGGCTTCTTCTTCGTAGTATCCTCCTTCCTCCTCGTATCCTTGGTCGGTACTAGCGTCTATGAATAAATACGAGGTACACAATCACCAAACAATACTTAACTACTTGCAATCATCACACACAAGGGTCCTATAGATGATCTAGCATCATCTCTAACATTACAAGGTTAAGGCTTGGTTTAATTCCTTTTATTTTTAGAAAAGTAATTTCTACTTATTGAAAAACTACTTAAGATTTAATATTCTCCAAACCAAACATGGGATCATGTTGACACATGTCATCACCACATAATTTAGTTCATGGTAATGTGATTTAAAGTGGTGTCACAATTTAATAAGGTTTTACCCTTTTATTCTAATTAATTAAAGTGGCTAGAAATGCCTATGTAGCATTCTTTTATTACTTGAACATTATTTCTGCAAGTAAACCTATATATTTTTATTACTTGAACATTATTACGACGAAGTTGACGACGGCGAACTCAAGGGTGGTCGCGACAGCTCCTGGGGTGGACGAAATCGATGGCTCCCTTCTTCTCCAGAGGCGGCGGGCTCCGGTGAAATTCCGGTGAGGTGGTGCTCTCCTTGCTCCGGGAACGGTGTGGCACGATCAGTGAGGAGAGGGGAGTGAGATGGTGTGAAGAAATCGACTGGGGGTGGCCTCTATTTATAGTCGAGCGAGGGGACCGACGGGGCGCATGGTGAGCTCGTCGGGGGTGGTGTTACAGGCGGCTATTGGCATGGGCGATGGTAGGGAACGGTGCGGTGTCTCCTGGCGATGCTCAACGACATGGTTTAGAGGCGTGGGGCGGTGCGGCTTGGTCTGGAACGGGCGATGCTCTGCGCGGCAGAGGCGGCGTCTTCGACGGTGAGCGATGGTTGTGCGTCACGGGGCGGCGAACGAGGATGTCTGGCGGTCTCCTGGGTCGGTGGGGATTGTGTATGCACGCGGCGAGGGCGGCGCGCGGTCTGTGGGCTTCGGTCGAGGGTGGCGCTCTGGCGCACGCTCGGCATGGTCGCTGGCGGTCTGGGCGCGGTCCGTGCGTGTGGTCCAGGGCTTGGCAACGCTCGCGGCTGGGACAGTGAGTGGCGGTGGACGGTGGGCTGCCTCCCAGACATGCTGGCTAGGCTTGTGTCTCCTCCTAGCTTGCTATCGACATGGGGGTGACATGGGTGTGCTCGGCTGTTCACCATTGATGGCAATTGCAAGCTCACAGTGGTGCTAGTGCTTGGTTAATCTTGCTAGATGATCTACTGAGCTGGTTGTGAGCTAGATAGGGAACCAGTTAGGCAAGAATCGCTGCTCACAATAGTGTTTAGGATTTGGATGATTTGTGTCTGCAACCTGTTTGATGAAATGGCCGCATGAAATCAAGTTTTTAATTTTGAAATGATTTTTGGTGGGTTTGCTAGATTGGTGCTGGTGAGTCTGCAGATGCTTGGGTTTTGAAAGTTGAGCTTGTTTGAGTGGTTTTTGAAAAAAGTGGGATCTTCCCATACGATAAAGATTCAATTTTGAATTGCCATTTAAACTATGCATTTGAAAGTTTCTGGATGATCAACAAGGTGGGCCTTGATACTTTGTTATGAGTACATTCAAGGGGTGCAAAGATCCAGAAAAGTTTCTGTTAGGTTTTGAAAGTTTGAGACAGCCAAAGTAGGCATGGGAGTTAAATTGGTCAAAATGACCATTTCCTTAATATATTTGTTTTCATTTACTTTTCTTTAGGAAAAGTGTGAGAAATGTTTTAGATGATGTTTATTTCACCTAAGAAACAATTTACAAGCAATGAAACAATCAAACAAGGTGGTTCCAAAGAATTTCAAAATCCATGCATACACATATGCATGCATTCCTAATTTTATTTAGAAAAGTTTTTGTTAACCCAATTTTGATGATTAGAGTTTGATGATCCAAGCTTAGTATTTTTGGGATGTTACAAACCTTCCCCCCTTAAACAAAATCTCGTCCCGAGATTTGAAAAAGGACGAAAAGATTACCTAGGACTTGAAGAGATCGGGAAACTCCGTCCTGGTGTGATCTTCGCGCTCCCAGGTAGCTTCCTCTTCTGTGAGGTTGCTCCACTAAATCTTGAGAAACTTGATGCTTCGGGTTCGGATAGTTCGAAAAGCTTCTTCCAAAATACGGATGGGTACTTCGGGATAGGTCAGGTCATCGTTGATCTCTATGGTCTGATGGTCGATATTCTTTAACACTTCAGTCTTCTCGGCGACTTCGAGACACGTGCGAAGTAACGAGATATGGAACACATTGTGCACGGCTGACATATCTTCAGGTAGCTCCAATTGATACGACACTTCTCCTCGACGGTTCAGAATCTTGAAAGGTCTGATATATCTGGGGGCTAACTTTCCTTTGAGTTGGAAACGCTGCATTCCCTTCAATGGCGACACTTTTAGATAAACAAAATCTCCTATGTTGAAGGCGAGGTCTCGACGTCTCTTGTCGGCGTAACTCTTCTATTGGGATTGGGCGGTCTTGAGGTGCTCACGAATCTTGTGAACCTTCTCTTCTGCTTCTCGTAGGATGTCGGGTCCAAAAATCTGACTCTCTCCTACTTCCGACCAGTTCAAAGGGGTGCGACACTTCCTTCCGTACATGAACTCAAATGGGGCCATTTGCAAACTGGCTTGATAACTGTTATTATAGGAAAATTCTGCACTGCAGACAGTCTTCCCACTTGGATCCATATTCTAACACACATGCTCTCAGCATATCTTTGAGTATTTGATTTACTCGCTCCGTTTGTCCATCGGTCTGAGGGTGATACGCGGTACTGAAATCTAGGCGGGTTCCTAAACCTTCTTGAACTTTCTTCCAGAATCTCGAGGTAAACTGAGTTCCTCGATCCGATACGATGTTCTTGGGGACTCCGTGCGAACTAACGATTCTAGCGATGTATAACTCCGCTAGCTTCAAACTCTGATAGGTGGTTTTGACGGGCAAGAAATGGGCGACTTTGGACAAGCTGTCCACTATGACCTAGATAGAGTCATTTCCCCTACTAGAAGTAGGCAGTCCAGTGATAAAGTCCATCCCTACAGAATCCCATTTCCATTCCGGAATCTGCAAGGGTTGCAACAATCCAGCGGGTCTTTGATGTCCTACCTTGACTCGCTGACATATATCACACTTGACGATATAGCTTCCGATTTCTCGCTTCATCTTATGCCACCAAAATTGCTCTTTCAAATCTTGATACATCTTAGTTCCTCCGGGATGGATAGAATAAAGAGTATCATAAGCCTCCTTCAAAATAACTTCTTTCAACTCAGAATCTGCTAGTACACAAAGGCGTCCTTTGTACCACAGAACTCATTCTTCGTCTTCGGTGAATTCAGGTACTTTGCCTGTACCGATACGACGCTTGATTCCGTCTATACTAGCATTTCCTTTCTGCGCCTCTTTAATCTGACTGATCAAAGTGGGCTGGAGTTCTATGCTAGCCAAAAATCCTTCACTTACTAATTCCATCCGAAAATCTTCCATCTCCTTGTGCAAGCTTGGTTGCTCCTTCAAAATCATGGAGTTCAAGCGGCACGGCAATCTGCTAAGGGCATCGGCTACCACGTTGGCTTTACCAGGGTGATAGTGAATGTCCAGATAATAATCCTTGATTAGCTCAATCCATCTTCTCTGCCTCATATTCAGCTCCTTCTGAGTGAATATATACTTTAGGCTCTTGTGATCCGAATAAATCCCACAACGGTTTCCCATCAGGTAATGTCTCCATGTCTTCAGGGCTAGAACTACGGCTGCAAGTTCGAGGTCATGGGTTGGGTAGTTTTGCTCATGTTGCTTCAATTGTCGGGATAGATAAGATATAACTTTGCCTTCTTGCATTAGCACACATCCGGGACCAATCTTGGATGCGTCACAATACACATCGAAGGGCTTCGTGATATCCGGCATGATCAAGATTGGGGTTGAAATCAATCTCCTTTTGAGTTCTTGAAAACTCGCTTCACATTTGTCGGTCCAGTCAAACTTCTTGTCCTTCTTCAGCAATTGGGTCATGGGTCTGGCGATACTCGAGAATCCTTCTACAAATTTGCGGGGATATCCCGCCAATCTGAGAAAAGCACGGACTTGGGTTTGAGTGGTTGGGGCTTGCCAATCTTCTACATCTTTCACTTTGGCAGGGTCAACGGCAATTCCTCCGGCTGATACAATGTGACCGAGGAATCCTACCTCCTGTAACCAGAATTCACATTTGCTAAACTTTGCATACAATTGATGCTCTCTAAGGGTTCCAAGAATGGTCCTTAGGTGTAGCTCATGTTCTTCTTCTGATTTGGAATAAATCAGAATGTCATCGATGAAAACAATGACAAACTTATCCAGGAAGTCCATAAAAATCTTATTCATGAGATTCATGAAATAAGCGGGGGCATTGGTTAATCCAAAAGACATGACTGCATACTCGTACAATCTATATCTGGTGGTAAAGGCAGTCTTTGGAATATCCTCTGCACGAATCTTGAGTTGATGATAACCAGTCCTAAGATCAATCTTAGAAAACACTTTGGCACCGGTCAACTGATCAAACAAATCTTCTATCTTGGGCAAGGGGTACTTGTTCTTGATGGTGACATCATTCAACTTCTGATAATCCGTACACAAACTGTTACCTCCATCTTTCTTGTCCACAAATAAGACAGGTGATCTCCAAGGTGACGCACTTGGTTGAATCAATCCAATTTCCAGCATGGAATCCAGTTTCTTCTTGATTCATGAGCTCGACGGGTTCATACTATAGGGTCTCTAGGCTATGGGTCCGGTTCCGGGGATTAGTTCAATGATAAACTCGATATCCCGATCTGGGGGCATACCGGGCAAAACATATGGAAATACATCGGGGTATTCACAGACTATCTGGACTTGGTCAATGGTAGGTTGGGTTATACTCTTGTTGCACTTGAATTGGTGAGGTAAGGTTTCAGATATATGCTCGACTGATATTCCGGTGGTACTGGTCATAGTTATGGCTTTCTTGGCACAGTCAATCAATCATTTATGTTTGGACATCCAACCCATTCCTAGTACTACTTCCAAACCTTTAGTTCCGAGTACTATCATATTTGCATAAAAATCTATGCCATGGATTCGGATAGGGACGGCTTTGCATATTTGCCTAGCCTTGGTGGTTGATCCGGGAATTTGAACAATCATAACATGCTTCAGTTTGGTTGGTTGAATTTTACTAGTGCATGCAAATTCTTTGGTGACAAATGAATGCGATGCACCAGAGTCAAACAACACTCGTGCAAGTACTGAATTAACAGAAAACATACCAGCACGACGTCTGGCGCTTCCTGATCTTCTTCAGCATGCATGAGAAAAAGACGGCCATTGCGGTTGAGCGAATTCCCTGGGGCAAACCTTCTTCCGGGCTGAACACGACGCTGCTGCTGAGCTGGGACATTGGCATTGGGTGTTGTAGCATTCTTCTTGTTTGGGCACTCGTTGGAATAGTGGCCTTTATTTCCACAGTCATAACAGGTCACTTGCGACTTGTCCTTGGCTGCAGCATGATTGCTTCCATCCTCAAAGGGTGTTGGTGTTGAACTTGCGTGGGGCACAATTGAAATGTCTAGAGTTGTCGGGGTTGTTGTGATTTCCTCCGGGTCTAGGGTTTCCATGGTTGGGATAGGTGGGACGGGTCATCGAGGGTCTGTTGGTTCTTGGGGCAAATCCTGGAGATGGGTTGGGGCGATACTTTGGGGTCTGATGGGTTCCTGGCTGGTGCATCATATGACGCTTGCGGTTCTCATTGGCTTGGTTGATCTTGCCTTCCATCTGGATAGCAGAGTCGACAAGGGCTTCAATATCCGCAAAGGGGATATTGACTAACAATGTCTGCATCTCGTCATGTAGACCATTCAGGAATCTTTCTTTCTTCTTGGCTTCGGTGTCGATCTCATCCGGGGCATACCTAGCTAATGACAAAAATTTGTCACGGTATTCCACTACAGTCATCCTTCCTTGCTTCAGCGCTCTAAACTCGTCTCTCATTCTCTTGATCAAACCCGGTGGCACATGGGTTCTGCTGAACTTGACCTTGAATTCCTCCCAGGTCATCATCTGGCCTCCGGTCATTGCGTGAACACTGTTCCACCATGCCCTAGTGTAACACCCTCAGAATCGGCCCTATGCAAGTTTCAGCGCTTCCCGCCAAACCCGCATAGAAACGATTCAAAGGTGCCCACCAGGCACTTGCGTGTAGGTGGAAAACGAAGTAATATCATTACACAATAGTCCTCGATGGAACCCACAAAAACATATATATACAACAATGACTCAAAGAGTCAAGAATACAAATATACAATTCAAAGATCCAATCACCTTGAAAGCAATACAGCGTCCAAGTACGGACAAGATGCAAATTGAGCTACGAGCCCTGAAGAATAACCAATGGCGTCCATAACCCTGCCCAGGCCAAGCCGGAAGGGTAACCCTGCTAACGACGTCGATCTCAAAACCTGCTTAAACAAAAGGGGTGCCGACAAAGGGCAAAGGAAAAAGAGAGAGCGGTCAGTACTGAGGCCAATACACGGCGAGGCTAGAATTCGGCGGTCCTCGCCTACATAGGTATGGTGGTCTGAAGCAGCAGCGCAGCATGCACTAACAACCTATAGAGACTCGATATAACGGGCGGCTATCAGAGAGGGATAATAAAGACCTATTCAGAACCATCCTGATACTACCACCAAACATACCCATCCTGGTATTTCCCCCTCGAGACCAAACGAGGAAGTCAACCGAGGAACTCACACAGTTGGTAGTTTTATTCATTTCGTTATAGTTGCGGCAATTACTAGTCAAATCTAGATAGCATGAGTCCTCCTGATATAATAAGCAGTGGGCAGTTTTAGTTAACCATTCCGTTGTAGTTGCAACACTTACTAGTCAGATACAATTAGCATGAGATATCCCACACCCAGCAGTTGTTGGTACTTTTATTTAGCCATTCCGTTGTAGTGAAGCTGATTACTAGCCATCTCGGATACAAGTCAATTTATAACAGTAAACTTTAGTTATAGTTGTCTATGATCGAGAACTGTGCTCCAAGTCGTCCATAACATGGACACGGCTTTTCAAAAGATTTAACCGCAGGGTGCACCAAAGTATCCACACGCACGACCCTTTTGCCGAGATCGATTAACATACACCCATCAGTATGTCGGCGGGACCTCAGACACGACGCTTTACCAGACCCAAAGCAAGTACATGGGGGCCACCCCACTAAGCTACCGCAAGAACGAAGTCGGCCGTCTCCGAGACGGACTCAGGTTTGTGTAGATGGTCAGAACGATCGGGAACCCGAAGTGTGACTGGGCTTGTCGATACAAATAAAACGTGTCACGGTCCTAAACAAGATAGGTGCAAGATTGCACAATTTAAATTAAGCAAGAAAGCATGGCATAAGTATGAATAGTAATAAAGCCCCAAACTACTTTGTGGCCCCAAGACAAGACTTTGAAATCAGGTACTAATCGATGGGGTGCCCACACACCCCACCTGTGGTTAGCGCCGATCTAACAGTGTCAAGAACTCGGGTCCCACGGGACACCAAAGGAGCTGTTAAAACCAAATATTGTCTATTACCCACTGGTGCCTCTGCATTTACCTACTTTCAATTTTAGTTATTAAACAGTAATTAAAGCCAAGATCATCTCCAACATTAAACATGCGGCACACTCCAACAACTGTGGTACTTGACGACACGCAACAACACTTGAGCAAGCGACTACGACGCGCAAGTCCAACTATCTACCAAACAACAGGTAATAGGATGTGTCCAAGGCAATATAAGGCTGCAAGGGATATCATGGGCACGAAAACTAGAGCATCGCAACACCGATAGCAATAGATCAACAGGAGGGAATAAATACTATAAAAGTAAGATAGGTAGAAAGGGGGAGATGCTCGCCTGGAAAACATTGCCAAAGGTTCATCCGAAGATCGGGGCGAAGCTCACATCAACTCAACGGCCTTATCCGCGAAGAAGCGAAACACTAGAATAAACACCGGATGCACTATTTAATACTACGGCAAAAGATCGGGCATGATGCATGTATGATGCATGACATGGCAAAGATGCGATGCGATTAGGCATTATTAAACGGAACCGGGGTCCCGACAATTAATTAATAGGTTCATGTTATTTATCTACCTCGCAAATTAAATGTTGGATTAGCAAGACAAAACATGGCTTCGGTTCGCTATGCCAATTTAAATGGAGTCCGGAATAAGACAAAGATATCCCGCATATAGACTCCATATTTAATTATGAGGTGAATCGGCATAATGCCCCCAAACCACAGGCAAGTATGCATGCAAGAACAATTCAATATGCATCAGTTGATAATGTCAGATTATAAAAATAATGGGGTCTCGGTTAGGGAATCACATTAGGGTTCGGCGAACTTGGGCTCCGAGGGGTTCGGGGTCGGTCTCAGGGTTCGACGGGAGAACGGCTCGACAAGAACGGTCTCGGACAAAGGAAGTCGATCTTGTCGCATCCGAGAAGAAGAACTTGCTTGGCGTCGGGGGCACATCGGATCCGCCCTGGTCGGTTCCGATCTTGTTGTCACGAAGATCTTGCCGGGTCCTCGTATCGGGTCGGTCTTGGCGTTCGGGAAGAAGAACTTGGCGTGCGATGTCGTCGGCATCGGTGCGGGAAGGAGGTCTTGTCGTTCCGCGTCGGTGACCTTGGCATCCGGGAAGGAGTACTTGTCGCACCAGGGTCTCGGTGTCCTCGGATCCGAGAGGAAGAACTTGGCGTGTCGGGTTCGGTCTTCTGATCCGAGAAGGAGAACTTGGCGATTCCGAGGGTCTTGGTGTTCGACGGGGTTCGGGCGCACCGGGATCGGTCTTCGAATCCATGTAGTAGACCTTGTCAGTTCCATGTCGACGACTTTGGGGGGTTTTCCCTTGAAGAAGAGACTCGGTGTCCACGACAAGGCATTGGCGTCCCGGGAGGAAGTTCTCGGGTGTCGGTGTCGGACTCGGTTCAACCTGCGACGATCTTGCATCAACACGAGTAGCTCAAGGATCTTCAACAGCACTCACACACACATGCCTCCACACGAGTGTTCTTCGCAGCTTGAGCAAAGACAAAGGAAAACCAACTCATGCACTCCTGGTTCGTGGTTGCCGAGAGGCAGAGGACGGAAGGGCCGGAGACGACGCAGGCGGCCGGAGGGAGACGACCGCGGCACGCTCGAGAGGAGGGCTGCGCTCGGGCCTGGCGAGCTGGAGGACGTGCAGGGGCGCGACGACCTGGTGACGCAGACGGGCAGAGAGGCGAGGTGGGGAGGACGCTGCGGGCAGGGGACCAGGCGGAACGGGGCGTCAGACACGGCCGAGACGGAGGCAGGACCTCAGAGCGCAGAGCCTGGACGACGGCCTGCGGCGGTGCAGGGGAGCTTCGGAAGGGCGCAGGGTCGCACGGCCGAGGCGGGCTCCGGCGAGCACCGACGCGGACGGGAGGGTGCAGGGAAGCTGGGGTCCGGTGGAGAGGGGGCCACGAGCGTCCGGCGAGGAGGAGCCAGGCGGGGACGGCTCCAGGGAGGCGGCGCGGCGCTCTGCCGCGGACGGAGGGGCGGTCGCGATGGGGAGGCAGAGGAGGACGTGCCATCTAGGCCGGCGATGGCGGCCGGGCTGGCGGGTCGAGCCGGGAAGGAGGAGCTGGGTCGAAGGGGAGCGGCGCTCGCGGTCGCGCCGAGAAGGGAGGCCGGCGAGGACGGGCGGCCTCGGGGATAGGTGGCGTGAGAGGCGGCGGCCGGGCAGGCAGGCGCTGCCGGCGACGCACAGGGAGGATAGGGGGTGGTCGAGGCGAGGTCAGCCATGGCGGAGGAGGACGCGGCCGACGGCGCAGAGAGGAGGGCGAGAGGAGAGGGGAGACGGGGGTCGGGCGCGTCGGTGGGGGTGGGCCCGCGGGGAGGGAATCCCGGTGGGATTTGTCGAGGAGGCGGAGAGCAGGTGGTCGGGGTGGGACGACGCTGGTCAGGGCCAGGCCGGTTGGCGTGGTGGAATTGGGTGGAGGGTGACCAGGTGGTTAGGCGGGAGTTGGTGGTGGGCGGCCTGTGGGGTTTGGTCGGCATGTGGCCACAGGCGGCGTGAGTGCGCCAGTGGCAGGAGTTGGGGCAGGTGGCGGGCTATGAGTGGATGGGGTGGAGGAAGAGGTGAGGTGGCACGAGGTGATAGGGTGGGGTGAGGTGGCTGGGGATGGGTAGGATAGGGTGGGTAAGAAAAGGTTTGGTAGCTCTGGGTTTTGTACTGGGGTGGCCGACTGGGTCGGAACGGCCCGGTATGGCTGCCCCCTAAAAATAATTAAATATTTTATTTATTTAAAACAGGGATTTTGCAAACCGTTGGTAGACGAAACAAAATATTCTGGAGACCAGGGTTTGGATTTGAAATAAAGACGGGAATATTGGAAAACAAAACTAGGCGTTTTGAAAATAGTTTTAGACAAACAAATGCACAATGACATGATGATGCTCAAATGCAAGGTGGCATGATGACATGAGCATGTGGTCAGGACGATGCAATGCACAAAAACAACGCGATTTTCTAGTAGTGGTTTTACCCGGGGTGCCACAATTCGACACCACTAACAATGGATCTCGCCCTCGAGATCCGCCTCATGGTACCGGGAAGAAAGGCGGCGATCTGAATCTTCTCGCATCGTGTAGATCCTCGCGACACCACTAACAAGAGGCCGTTGTCCGTGATCGTCGAGAGAACACTCCGGTAACAAAGGGCGAAGGTAGAGGTATCCACAAATAAAGCCACCTCTAACTTCGATAGAAAGAGGGAACCGATGCATTCTCATCCACTTTAATGTACAAAAGCGAATAGAAGGGGTAGTCAGCATGGGGGCCAATCCATCACGCACCCAAACTATTACTCAGCACAATCAGTAGAAAAGCGTGCAACCATTCTCGGAATCAGACTGAAGATCTCGACAATCGAGGTTCAGAAACAAAGGAGTGATGCAGACTCTGCATCGGATCTGGCATAGATGATGTCGTCGCGTTGGAAAACATCGGAAGGCACGAGAAGGAACAAAGAGAAGTCCACCAGACGAAGGATTCCTCGGATAGCATGAAGAACAGATGTAGCAACACCGTTACCAAAGGAGGAAGCGAAAACCCTGAAGGTACGATGGAACCCAACCACGAGAAATCCTGGACTCGAAGAGAGAGAAGAGAGCGGGTTCAAAACACGCAGAGGTGAGAGGAGCGCAGCAGAGGGGTAAGGAGTAAAATCAGACCTAATCAGAACTATCCAACCGATTTTTCCAAAATAGTTTTTGACACTCTACTTCGGCCGTTAGCGAGGTTATCCTACATGCTGGACTTGTGGGATATCGCAACTGCTGGGCTCTGATACCACTCTGTAACACCCCCAGAATCGGCCCTATGCAAGTTTCAGCGCTTCCCGCCAAACCCGCGTAGAAACGATTCAAAGGTGCCCACCAGGCACTTGCGTGCGGGTGGAAAACGAAGTAATATCATTACACAATAGTCCTCGATGGAACCCACAAAAACATATATATACAACAATGACTCAAAGAGTCAAGAATACAAATATACAATTCAAAGATCCAATCACCTTGAAAGCAATACAGCGTCCGAGTACGGACAAGATGCAAATTGAGCTACGAGCCCTGAAGAATAACCAATGGCGTCCATAACCCTGCCCAGGCCAAGCCGGAAGGGTAACCCTGCTAACGACGTCGATCTCAAAACCCGCTTAACAAAAAAGGTGCCGACAAAGGGCAAAGGAAAAGAGAGATGGTCAAGATCGAGGCCAATACACGGCGAGGCTAGAATTGCGGTCCTCGCCACATAGGTATGGTGGTTCAAGAAGGCGCAGCATGCACTAACAACCTATAGAGACATTCGATAACGCAGGCGGCTATCGAGAGGTATAAGAAAGACATATTCAGAACCATCCTGATAATACCACCAAACATACCCATCCTGGTATTTACCCCTCGAGACAAAACGAGGAATTCAAACGAGGAACTCACAGCTTGGTAGTTTTATTCATTTCGTTATAGTTGCGGCAATTACTAGTCAAATCTAGATAGCATGAGTCCTCCTGATATAATAAGCAGTGGGCAGTTTTAGTTAACCATTCCGTTGTAGTTGCAACACTTACTAGTCAGATACAATTAGCATGAGATATCCCACACCCAGCAGTTGTTGGTACTTTTATTTAGCCATTCCGTTGTAGTGAAGCTGATTACTAGCCATCTCGGATACAAGTCAATTTATAACAGTAAACTTTAGTTATAGTTGTCTATGATCAAGAACTGTGCTCCAAGTCGTCCATAACCATGACACGGCTCGAAAAGATTTAACCTAGGGTGCACCAAAGTATCCACACGCACTTCGACCCTTTTTGCCAGATCAGTTAACATACACCCATCGGTATGTCGGCGGGGCCTAAGTCATGACGTTTCCCAGATCCAAAGCAAGTACATGGGGGCCACCCCACTAAGCTACCCGCAACGAAGTCGGCCGGTCTCCGAGACGGACTCAGGGTTTGTGTAGACGGCTGTAAACGACTGGGAACCCGAAAGTGTGACTGGGCTTGTCGATACAGCAAAAACGTGTCACGGTCCTAAACAGTATAGGTGCAGTACTTCGCACAATTTAAATTAAGCAGTAAAGCATGGCATAAGTACAGAATAGTAATAAAGCCCCAAACTACTTTGTGGCCCCCAGTACAGTACTTTGAAATCAGGTACTAATCGATGGGGGTGCCCACACACCCCACCTGTGGTTAGCGCGCTCGATCTCTAACAGTGTGTCAAGAACTCGGGTCCCACGGACACCAAAGGAGCGGTTAAAAACCAAATATTGTCTATTACCCACCGGTGCCTCTCCTTTTACCTACTTTCAATTTTAGTTATTAAACAGTAATTAAAGCCAAGATCATCTCCAACATTAAACATGCGGCACACTCCAACAACTGTGGTACTTGATGACACACAACAGCACTTGAGCAAGCGACTACGACGCGCAAGTCCAACTATCTACCAAACAACAGGTAATAGGATGTGTCCAAGGCAATATAAGGCTGCAAGGGATATCACAGGCACGAAAACTAGAGCATCGCAACACCGATAGCAATAGATCAACAGGAGGGAATAAATACTATAAAAGTAAGATAGGTAGAAAGGGGGAGATGCTCGCCTGGAAAACATTGCCGAAGGTTCATCCGAAGATTGGGGCGAAGCTCACATCAACTCAATGGCCTTATCCGCGAAGAAGCGAAACACTAGAATAAACACCGGATGCACTATTTAATACTACGGCAAAAGATCGGGCATGATGCATGACATGGCAAATATGCGATGCGATTAGGCAATATTAAACGGAACCGGGGTCCCGACAATTAATTAATAGGTTCATGTTATTTATCTACCTCACAAATTAAATGTTGGATTAGCAAGACAAAACATGGCTTCGGTTCGCTATGCCAATTTAAATGGAGTCCGGAATAAGACAAAGATATCCCGCATATAGACTCCATATTTAATTATGAGGTGAATCGGCATAATGCCCCCAAACCACAGACAAGTATGCATGCAAGAACAATTCAATATGCATTAGTTGATAATGTCAGATTATAAAAATAATGGGGTCTCGGTTAGGGAATCACATTAGGGTTCGGCGAACTTGGGCTCCGAGGGGTTCGGGGTCGGTCTCAGGGTTCGACGGGAGAACGGCTCGACGAGAACGGTCTCGGACAACGGAAGTCGATCTTGTCGCATCCGAGAAGAAGAACTTGGTTGGCGTCGGGGGCACATCGGATCCGCCCTGGTCGGTGCCGATCTTGTTGTCACGAAGATCTTGCCGGGTCCTCGTATCGGGTCGGTCTTGGCGTTCGGGAAGAAGAACTTGGCGTGCGACGTCGTCGGCATCGGTGCGGGAAGGAGGTCTTGTCGTTCCGCGTCGGTGACCTTGGCATCCAGGAAGGAGTACTTGTCGCACCAGGGTCTTGGTGTCCTCGGATCCGAGAGGAAGAACTTGGCGTGTCGGGTTCGGTCTTCTGATCCGAGAAGGAGAACTTGGCGATTCCGAGGGTCTTGGTGTTCGACGGGGTTCGGGCGCGCCGGGATCGGTCTTCGAATCCATGTAGTATACCTTGTCAGTTCCATGTCGACGACCTTGGGGGGTTTTCCCTTAAAGAAGAGACTCGGTGTCCACGACAAGGCATTGGCGTCCCGGGAGGAAGTTCTCGGGTGTCGGTGTCGGACTCGGTTCAACCTGCGACGATCTTGCATCAACACGAGTAGCTCAAGGATCTTCAACAAAGACTCACACACATGCCTCCACACAGTGTTCGTCAGCTTGAGCAAAGACCAGGGAAACCAACTCATGCACTCCTGGTTCGTGGTTGCCGAGAGGCAGAGGACAGAAGGGCCGGAGACGACGCAGGCGGCCGGAGGGAGACGACCGCGGCACGCTCGAGAGGAGGGCTGCGCTCGGGCCTGGCGAGCTGGAGGACGTGCAGGGGCGCGACGACCTGGTGACGCAGACGGGCAGAGAGGCGAGGTGGGGAGGACGCTGCGGGCAGGGGACCAGGCGGAACGGGGCGTCAGACACGGCCGAGACGGAGGCAGGACCTCCGGTAGCGGCGCGCAGAGCCTGGGGACGACGGGGCCTGCGGCGGTGCAGGGGAGCTTCGGAAGGGCGCAGGGTCGCACGGCCGAGGCGGGCTCCGGCGAGCACCGACGCGGACGGGAGGGTGCAGGGAAGCTGGGGTCCGGTGGAGAGGGGGCCACGAGCGTCCGGCGAGGAGGAGCCAAAGGGACGGCTCTGGGAGGGCCGCTGGACGGAGGGGCGGTCGCGATGGGGAGGCAGAGGAGGACGTGCCATCTAGGCCGGCGACGCGACGGCGGCAGCCGGGGAAGGAGGAGCCGGGAAGGAGGAGCGGGTCGAAGCGGGAGCTACGCGCGCCGAGAAGGGAGGCCGGCGAGGACGGGCGGCCTCGGGGATAGGTGGCGCGTAGAGGCGGCCGAGCGACGGGGCCGAGGCGCTCGGGCTCGGGCGACGCACAGGGAGGATAGGGGGTGGTCGAGGCGAGGTCAGCCATGGCGGAGGAGGACGCGGCCGACGGCGCAGAGAGGAGGGCGAGAGGAGAGGGGAGACGGGCCCAAGGCGTCAGGGGGTGGGCCATGGGAGGGAATCCGTGGGATTTGTGAGCGGCGGGAGACGCGGTGGTCGGGGTGGGGACGCTGGTCAGGTGGGGGCCAGCCGGTTGCTGGCAGTGGGAATTGGGTGGAGGGTGACCAGGTGGTTAGGCGGGAGTTGGTGGTGGGGGCCGCGCCCAGGGGGTTTGGTCGGCGGCAGGTGGCCCTGGGCGACGCGTGAGTGCGCGCCCAGGTGGCAGGGAGTTGGGGCAGGTGGCGGGCTATGAGTGGATGGGGTGGAGGAAGAGGTGAGGTGGCACGAGGTGATAGGGTGGGGTGAGGTGGCTGGGGATGGGTAGGATAGGGTGGGTAAGAAAAGGTTTGGTAGCTCTGGGTTTTGTACTGGGGTGGCCGACTGGGCCGGAACGGCCCGGTATGGCTGCCCCCTAAAAATAATTAAATATTTTATTTATTTAAAACAGGGCTTTTGCAAACCGTTGGTAGACGAAACAAAATATTCTGGAGACCGGGGTTTGGATTTGAAATAAAGACGGGAATATTGGAAAACAAAACTAGGCGTTTTGAAAATAGTTTTAGACAAACAAATGCACAATGACATGATGATGCTCAAATGCAAGGTGGCATGATGACATGAGCATGTGGTCAGGACGATGCAATGCACAAAAACAACGCGATTTTCTAGTAGTGGTTTTACCCGGGGTGCCACACCTAGCATCTCCGGCTAGATAGTGGGTGGCGAACAGAACTTTCTCGTTGGCTTCCACTCCGGCGACTTCTAAGTTATTCTCCATGGTTTGTAGCCAATCATCGGCGTCTAGGGGTTTTTCTGACTTAGTGAAAACAGGTGGGTTGGTATTCTGGAAATTCTTGAGCTTAGATCCATGGTTGTCCTGATTTCCGTGGCCTTGGTTGTTGTGGGCTAGCTGGGCTATCTGCTGAAGGGTGGCTAGGTTGGCTTGACGTTCGGCTCTTTCAGCTTTGCGGTCAGAAGTCAACATTTGCAGGATCTGCAACATCGGGTCCTGGGATGAACCACTTCCTCCACGTGGCATCTGAAGATTTAGATAGATCATGAGAAAAGAGGGAAATTTCTAAAGTTTTGGGTCTTTGAAAAGTTTTTAAAGTTTGATTTAGATTTTCTAGCAACTTGCTTTTTCATTCATTCCTTCATTCATTCATAGCACACAGTACAACACACACCACAACAAAGAAAAGCAGATGGTTTTAAGAACCATTCTGGAATCTACGATACAGTGGGACCGAATACTACTCACTATGTTTGGGCACTAGCGTAGTTGTGAGTTTTACTAAAAGTGATCTAGGGTGCAAAATTTGATGTAAGCTTCGAAATACTTTTGGAGTAGCGTGAATTTTTATGAAAGAGTCCAAGAGGTAAGAATGAGAATAAGTTTTTGTAAATATTTGTTTTCTTTGGTTTTGAAACTAAGTTTTTGGTTCAAACGTCCAGTCTAACTAGGGTCTCCTATGGTCAGGATGGCTCTGATACCAACTTGTCAACACCCGGATTTTTAATCCCAGATGCATGTTATGCCATACATCGCAATCCTGTGATTACCATTTTGTAGACATAACAGAATTGGATACCATAGTACATCATCCATTACAAACGATTCATAAGTTCTTACACAAATAGGGATCTCATGATCCAGTTCTTAATACAACATCAAGCAACGGAATACGTAATAATAACGGTAGCGTAGGCGAAGCTCCATCTTCGGGGTCACAGGCAATGCTGACGATGGGAGATGATCCTAGTTGTCGAACCTTCCGGGTCCATCCTCCGTACTCCTCTTCATAGTCCGCCATGGAATAGCCACGACAAAGCCATGAGTACTCTTTAAGTACTCGCAAACTAATACTAACAGTAAAGGGTTTTGGATAATAGGACACTAGGCTCTAGGGTTGTTTTGCAAAAGCCGATTTATCTCTACTAAGTTCAAGCTAGTCACAATTTTATAACTCCTAAGTGGCATCTTGTAACTTATGTCACAACTCTAGGTCAAGTCAAAGTCTCAATTCATTTCACAAGTCATTTTGAAAAGTCCGATGGGGAACAAGATGGCCACTCTAATCGTCCATAATCATGACGCTGCTATTCAATAGTTTGACACTCAGAGATTGTACACTTTCACCACAACATTCGATACATCCGTCAGAACAAATCCTGAATTCACCATACTCAAGATGCGGATAATCAATCCTAACCTTTCATTACACGCCTAGTATAAGCACCTCTCCCGTGAGTTTGGCCTCCCAAGAAGACCAACTGTCATCTTGGGTACCGCATGTGGACAATCTTCACAAGGTAGCCTCAGCGAGACCTTGGCCGTGAGGGAACTAATACTAAGGTATATAAGTTTCCAAGCCCTACCCAATCTTCGGGTATTGTGGTTGTAATGATAAAATTGGAATGGTATCGCATCCGCATAACCATCAGTTTTATAAAGGGCTAAGGCTCATGCCTCAACATTTTCATCACCAAAATCATCAAGTGTTCTAAACACATGTCCAAAACATTTCAATAGAATGATCCATCATTCCAAGGTTTTTATAACCATTTTTCCACCAAGTATTCCCATCTAAAGTTGATCAAGTTTTATGCTTAGCACTAGCATCTACAGGTGGGGGAAAGCAATAATGAGGGGTGGTAAACTAGTGGAGTTCTAACTAAGTTCAATCTCATGCCTTAAGATGACATCAAGATTATCTAGCTTAGGCCAAATTTTATGCTCTTTATGCAACCTTCAAATATCTTTCTAGTATCTACCAATCTCTTAAGTAAACTCTAAGCAAGCTTTGATAAAGAAATAAAGTAAGAAGCTTGCAAGTAAATCTAGGATTGGTTTATCAAGTGGGTATGATCACATATGCTTAAGGCATATAGTAGGCATAGTAACAAGTATTGGCTTGCATAGGTAAAGTATCTTGCAAGTGTTAGCTTGCATCAATATCAGTATAATCTTGCAAGTATTGGCTTGCATAGGTATAGTCTCAGCTTGCCTTGTGCAGAGCAGTGGTTGAAGTTCTCCTCGGCTTCTTCTTCGTAGTATCCTCCTTCCTCCTCGTATCCTTGGTCGGTACTAGCGTCTATGAATAAATACGAGGTACACAATCACCAAACAATACTTAACTACTTGCAATCATCACACACAAGGGTCCTATAGATGATCTAGCATCATCTCTAAGATTACAAGGTTAAGGCTTGGTTTAATTCCTTTTATTTTTAGAAAAGTAATTTCTACTTATTGAAAACTACTTAAGATTTAATATTCTCCAAACCAAACATGGGATCATGTTGATACATGTCATCACCACATATTTTAGTTCATGGTAATGTGATTTAAAGTGATGTCACAATTTAATAAGGTTTTACCCTTTTATTCTAATTATTTAAAGTGGCTAGAAATGCCTATGTAGCATTCTTTTATTACTTGAACATTATTTCTGCAAGTAAACCTATATATTTTTATATATTCTGAAAGGTATGGTTAAATGTGATTTTTCAGAGTTGGAATCAACTCAAAAGCTATTATGGTTTAAATTTGAAAAATGTTTGAATGCAGAAAAGCTTCCGCCTTGTTATTTTTACCATGGGTGATATATAGATCCAAATGACTTGAATCCAACGGGCTTGGATTCAGCATTCCCAGACCTTTCTAACAAAATTAGTTTCATTCAATTTGGTGCACCGAATCGATCTGGATGGATTTTTGAAGTTGGGTTCAGAAGTGAGTTTGAAATAAAATAGAAAAGATTTAATTCAAATCACTGGGCTGCGCGGGAAACGATACTGGGCCGGCCTGCTAAGCGCAGTGTTCCCGCGGGCTGCTTAAGTGGGTGTCCCCACTTGCCAGTGAGACAGGGAGGGGCAAAGCGGTACGGGGCAACGTGGGTCGTTCGATCTGATTCTAATCCAACGGCTGGAAGTCATCGTCGACGCGAGACAACGCCGGCGAGAAAGAAACCTAGCGCGGCCAGTGAGGGGTGCTGGCGAGGGTCGGCGAGGCAGGCGAACGACGAAGTTGATGACGGCGAACTCAGGGATGGTCACGACAGCTCCTGGGGTGGACGAAATCGATGACTCCCTTCTTCTCTAGAGGCGGCGGGCTTCGGTGAAATTCCGGCGAGGTGGTGCTCGCCTTGCTCCGGGAACGGTGTGGCACGATCAGTGAGGAGAGGGGAGTGAGATGGTGTGAAGAAATCGACTGGGGGTGGCCTCTATTTATAGTCGAGCGAGGGGACCGACGGGGCGCATGGTGAGCTCGTCGGGGGCGATGTTACAGGCGGCTATTGGCATGGGCGACGGTAGGGGATGGTGCGGTGTCTCCTGGCGATGCTCAACGACATGGTTTAGAGGCGTTGGGCGGTGCGGCTTGGTCTGGAACGGGCGATGCTCTGCGCGGCAAAGGCGGCGTCTTCGACGGCGAGCGGTGGTTGTGCGTCACGGGGCGGCGAACGAGGATGTCTGGCGGTCTCCTGGGTCGGTGGGGATTGTGTATGCACGCGGCGAGGGCGGCGCGCGGTCTGTGGGCTTCGGTCGAGGGTGGCGCTCCGGCGCACGCTCGGCATGGTCGCTGGCGGTCTGGGCGTGGTCCGTGCGTGTGGTCCAGGGCTTGGCAACGCTCGCGGTTGGGATAGTGAGTGGCGGTGGACGGTGGGCTGCCTCCCAGACATGCTGGCTAGGCTTGTGTCTCCTCCTAGCTTGCTGTCGACATGGGGGTGACATGGGTGTGCTCGGCTATTCACCATTGATGGCAATGGCAAGCTCACAGTGGTGCTAGCGCTTGGTTAATCTTGCTAGATGATCTACTGAGCTGGTTGTGAGCTAGATAGGGAACCAGTTAGGCAAGAATCACTGCTCACAATAGTGTTTAGGATTTGGATGATTTGTGTCTGCAACCTGTTTGATGAAATGGCCGCATGAAATCAAGTTTTTAATTTTGAAATGATTTTTGGTGGGTTTGCTAGATTGGTGCTGGTGAGTCTGCAGATGCTTGGGTTTTGAAAGTTGAGCTTGTTTGAGTGGTTTTTGAAAAAGTGGGATCTTTCCATATGATAAAGATTCAATTTTGAAGTGCCATTTAAACTATGCATTTGAAAGTTTCTGGATGATCACAAGGTGGGCCTTGATACTTTGTTATGAGTACATTCAAGGGGTGCAAAGATCCAGAAAAGTTTCTGTTAGGTTTTGAAAGTTTGAGACAGCGAAAGTAGGCATGGGAGTTAAATTGGTCAAAATGACCATTCCCTTAATATATTTGTTCTGATTTACTTGTCTTTAGGAAAAGTGTGGGAAATGTTTTAGATAATGTTTATTTCACCTAAGAAACAATTTACAAGCAATGAAACAATCAAACAAGGTGGTTCCAAAGAATTTCAAAATCCATGCATACACATATGCATGCATTCCTAATTTTATTTAGAAAAGTTTTTGTTAACCCTAATTTTGATGATTAGAGTCTGATAATCCAAGCTTAGTATTTTTGGGATGTTACATTATATTTACAAACATTCATCATCATATTTAGAATTAACCATTTAGACCTGCTTACATTATGCATGCACGTTGATGCCAAAATATCCTATTTTACATAGGTCTAATGCATGTGGGCACCCATATATCTTGTCATTGTAGGGCCATCTACTTCTCTGTTTATGGCCAGAAAAAATCCAAATGACTTGTAGCAGTTTTAGGAAAAATGTTGCCTAAAATCTATCTAGGTTCAATGAAATGCGACAAGTAATTTGGATTTATATATCGGGAACTGGCCAACCCTCTGATTATCCTCTCCTCCTCTCGTCCGGTCCCTTTAAAGTCCACCTTCACTGGCAGGGTCGAACCACCGTCCTCTTCACTGGAATAGCCGGAGGGAGATGGACTTTGGGAGGCGCTGGAGTTAGGGCTAGTTGTAGATTATGTAGTCTTAGGAAGTTTGCTTGTGGTTGGCGTCATGTCGGGGCTCGAATCAATCTCTGGTGGCTAGAATCTTGAGTTGTCTAGTGGTTGTGTTGCTCGTCATGGTGTTCCGGCGGTCGGAGCTGAAGCTGATGGGCGGCGTGGCTATAGGTGGCCCTTTGAATAAAAGGCCTTTTTTGGAGCCATCTTCTGCTGCAGGGATTCAAGCTGATGTGCAACTCCTGGTCAGCCGTGGAGGAGGGCTGATGCAGGTGGTGCTGTTGAGCCCCTCTCGGTCGGCCGTGGCGGCGAGAGAGAGATGAAGATGTTGTTGTTTTGGTGGATCGGAGGTTGGAATTCTGGAGTGGAGTTCTCTGCTCGGTGTTTGCCATGGTGGCAAGAACGCGAGGAAGGTTCCCCCTCTTCGATTGCCATTCCCTTGATCCGAGTCTTAGGATTGCTGAGGGTGTAGCATAGTTGTGCCCAGTGGCGGAGCTAGGATTGGAACAAGCCCTGGGCCAAGAACTAAGCGTAAAAAACTACTAAAAAAACTTTGTAATAGCATAGAAAATTTGGTATGATTTGCAAACATGAACATATATTTTTTGAATCCATAGTTGGCTAAATACTAGAAATAGTAATAGGGGAATACAAAAGATTGTACCAACCCACCGGTACCATATGCATTTGCTAATTCAATCGATTGAAAATATCTTTTCATGTTCTGTTCCTAAAAGATGAAATCAATTACGAACAAGTGTTAAACCATACAACATTCACTGAATTTGAAGCACGCAAGAGTTCTGTTCCTAAAATAAGAACACTCCTAATTTCTAGACAAGAAATTACCTAATGAGAGAAACTGCAGATGGAGTTGAGGGAAGATCGACAGAGGAGGTCGAGGCAGTGTTGCGAAAATAGACCGATGGGGGCAGGACAGCGGGTCGCAGGAGGCGGCGGCCACCAATGCAAGGCATGGCAGTGCGCAGTTCCCTGGAGGTATGTTCCGTCCGTGAGAGAGACCGAACGGGGCAGTCATGCGAGCAACAACGTAGGAACTCTGCCAAGTTGGGCATGACCTGTAGTGCACCCCAGGCCAAATTATTTTTTTCGGAATAGTAGGCCGAAAATTTTCCTACACCCAGGGCCATGGCCCTTGTTGCCTTGGGCGTGTATCCGCCTCTGGTTGTGCCCGGGCTGCGTTCGATGGAGTTCCCAAGCAAAGGTGTAGTTTCTTATGCTATCTATGGCTTGCGTCGCCACTCCACTCTCGGTTGGTGTTTGGCTTCTTGTTCCCCCAGTTCGGAGGATCTTTGATCTCGGCGCGGGAGTGTTTGTCAGCGCCACCCCAAGTGGTTTCATCCCCGGTGGTGGCGCTGGTGCCCGTGCCTCGAGGTCGCCGTCATGCAGCGGAGGACACAAAGGACCTAATTGTGTTTCTTCCTTTTGTCCTATGTTCTTTTTTTGTAATTTTAGAGGCCTTTTCTTCAAAATCCTGGTTAGTTGTGTTGTGGATGTTATTGGGGCCTCTTTGTAATTTGTATCCTCCTTTTAAATTGCAGCTTCTAGGCCTTTGGAGGCCGTTTCCGTGTAAAAAAATTGGATTCATATATGCACAACTCAAATAGGTGAAAGGCTCATCATAGGTGTGCAACTACTATCATGTGCAATGGCAAAGTGTATTTGTAGCTTGCTTAGCTGCAATAATAAAATGGATATTCCTTTAGTCCTCAAACATACTACCTCCGTTTTAAAATATAAAATATTTTAGCTTTGTTAAATAAATGTATCT
The DNA here is from genome assembly GCA_023614405.1 of Avena insularis. Taxonomy (NCBI): domain Eukaryota; kingdom Viridiplantae; phylum Streptophyta; class Magnoliopsida; order Poales; family Poaceae; genus Avena; species Avena insularis. The sequence continues at coordinate 130,036,904 of CM042697.1, read as the reverse complement.
AGACTTTTTTAGTATGTAGGTTCACTCGAATTTGGAGTAAATCTACCCACTAAAATAAGTCCAGATACATTTTCTTCAAAACATCTTATATTTTGAAATAGAGGGAATAGAGATTATACATAACGTACGGTACAGTCAGCCCCCTGCTACATGGACCGTGCTGCGTGCATAACTGCATATGCACGATGGCAGGGACTGTCCATGCAAACCACCAAAGTCGATGAAATGTATGCACTCTGGAGCATACTCCTACCTGCCTACATGCATGGCTGCTAGCAGTGCTGTACAAAGTATTGTATACCCCAAGAGGGAGACGGAAGCCAGCACACCGTTCAATGCTAGTACTATATGTACTCCGATCCGCCGCTGCTAATTGCTAAGCTGAGCATATGCATGTGCACTGTCATCGATCTATGCATGGCCGTCTGGGGTGGTGATGCCATCGCGCCCGCCCTGCCGCGCGGCAGCTGGTGTCACTCTGCACTGTCGCCTGCCTGCATGCGTGCGCAGCGGGCACAGGTCAGCAGGTCGATGAGATCCGGCCGGCTCTGCGTGCACATGACTTGAATTTACGTCAGATTGCAGCGTCAGTCTGTGACTCTGTTGTCATATGGAGTTTCTTTTTTGTGGCATTGCATTTTTTTCTGAGTTTCACCGTCAGGCTTTTATTGAATGACGACAAAATGTCTGATTCAACAGGCTCAACCAGATATTCGAAAATGGACTGTATTCCAAAACAACACCCTTTGGCCAAAGTTTAACGAAGTTTAACCCTTGGCCGAAAATATTTAAAAACTAACCTCTTGGCATAGAGTCTACGATAAGGGAGATACCCTCTACGGAGTAGTGCCCCGCACAAAGGAGCTACCCTCATGCCAGCATGGCAACGCTGCAATGCAGGCCCCGCAAGTGGGTTGTGTAGTAGGGCTTTACACCATGGAGGATAGTGTTGTGCTCAAGGGAGCTACCCTCCTGGAAATGGTTAAGTTCTAGAGGCCACAGGTGGGCCGCCAACCCGTGACCCTAGCCATCTTTTTCCTCCTCTCGACCCTCCAAGTTGTCTCTCCCTCCTTTTTTCTCCGCCAGCTCAAACCCTCTCAAATCCCTTTGTTTGGGTCCGATTACTTCGTGGATTTTGACCCTCCCCAAGTGCATAGAGGTACCCTCCCCTATCCCATTTTGTTTTTTCCGGTAGAAATCTTGTATTTTGGTTGCATTTGTGCAAATCTTGGAAACCCTTGAAATTTTGTTTCACCAAAGATGGATGGTTTATTCATGTTATGGTAGCAAATGGTGACTTCTATGATGGCTATGAAGCATTATGCTTACGATTTGTATGTTAGGGTTAGGTTTTTTGTTAGATGTAGTTAGGCCTAGATCTAGCTAGTTAGGGTTTGGGTTTGGGTTAGGCCTACATTTTGTATGAAGTTTGGCCAAAAGTGACTATGTAGATCTTGTTATTGTATTTTTTAAATGCATAGTTTATTTATATTTGATCTATTTGGGTTGTTGTAATCACTTGGTAGATGCTATGACAAGAATTGTGAGTATCCATCATGTGGACAAGGGCGTCTTTTTAAAAGGCAATGCCGAGTTTGATCTAAAGGAGGTTGTGATGGTGTTTGATACTTGTCCTAGCTACGATGAGGTGTTGGAATAATTGAGGATTTACTTTAATTGGTTGGACCCAAGTGATATTGTTGAATTGGAGGGTCGGCATAATGTCGGGTTTGGAATGCATATTCGTTGGAAGATCTACTTTGCGCAACGTTGGAGTGCATATAAGAAAGCGGTGGAAGAATTGCACGACAAGGCTCTTAAGTTATTTGCCACAAAGAAGGTGGACTCTCGGCTGCACTTGGACTCCAACCGGCGTGCCTCCCCATTTGATGCTAGGAGCTCGGTTCAAAGTGAGCCCCTTGTTGACGCCAACGCAGAAAACACCACAATGAGTCCACCTCCCCAAGATGAATTAACCAATTAGAAGAATTGGTTTTGTCACGCCAAAAATGGCTAAGTCCCAAAGGGTAGCTCCGTTGACTAGGGAGCTACCCTCCTAGGAGCAAAGCCGTCGGCTAGGGAGCTGTGGTAGGGTAGCGCCGCAACCAAAGGAGCTATTCGACAATGAAGCTAACAGAGAAAATTCTAAATTTTCACGCCAAAAAAGGGCCAAGTCCTAAAAGGTAGCTCCATTGTCTAGGGAGCTAGCCTCTTAGGAGCAAAGCCCTTTCCAGAGGTGCTAAGGTACTCACCTACGAGGCCCGTGTTGCCAAACTAGCAGGAGGGTAGCTCCTTTCGGTGGGGCGCTATCCCACCGAGGGTAGCCCCCTTCCCGCAGGTGTGCTATGCTAAGGGGTTAAATTTTGAAAAGGAAAATCGATAGTGTTAGAGTTCGTTAAACTTTGGCCAAAGGGCTATTTTTGTCTAGATCAAGTAACATAGCTTTTTTTGTGCGGGATTGCACATGACTTGAAAATATGTTTTCAAATTGAGTTTCTTCTAGCCTCATTGATAGGAACATTTTCTACATTGATGCCAATTTCTCTTAGCAAGGCTATCTTTGGTTGGCGTCATGCATGCATAGTGGTTGTCGTATGGAATTGTATGCACGGTTTTCTTTGAAGGCATCGGGCATAGTGTCCATGCTTGATTATTGGGCGCGATTCAAAAATTTATCTGCGTTCTGAAGTCTTCATTGTATCATGACTCGATTCGTTAACTCTCCCAGTAAAGCGAATTTGGCATCCATAATTCACCATTACCAGGATCTTTCAGCTAGCGCCGCAGATAGATGAGCAAAGCTCCAGGATCTCCAACATACTCCCTCCGCGAATTAGTTGTCAGAATTTTGTGCAGATTCATATATATCTAAAGGTGTTTCAGCGTATAGGTAAATGTGAATCTAGACAAATCTCTAACATCTAATTGGAGACAGAGGAGTACATGTAAGTTGCTCCAGGACCCACCGACATTCTTGGGAAATTGATTGGGATAATCACAACGTTTGGATGTGCGGAAATACAGGAATGTTGCCATTTCTGGCCGATGTCACAACAAATACCGATCACAACGGCAGATATCCCAGTGGAAACAAAAAAGTGCTGAAGAATCAGCTAGAGATGTTAGGCTGCAGATTTGCTTCAGTTAATTAGGCCTGAGCATTTTCTTAGTAACATAAAGCAAGCAATAAGAGTAGGGAATCTCCACTTTTTCTAAAAAATCAAACTGTTATGGAACCGGTACAACTATGATGTGTATCCAGCAACTGCAATTCGAAACGCTTGGTCTCTTATCCTAAAACTCCATGAGATTAAAATCTAGTCCCTCTGTCCACAATTTTTAAGAAGCTAAGGCAAGCTGGCTTCTATTATTGAACAGAGGAGTAGAAGACACTCCCCTCCAGAAACAAGACTACAAAATGCTAGGATTGTGGAAGAAACAAAGCAAATATTAGCCCCAGTCTTCCAATGAGGGCCCTCTGTTCTCCACGACAAAAACATCTGCCAAGAAGAGCCAACTCTCGCAGGATAAAATCACAGAAAACCTTATCTCAGCGACTTTGTGAAAATTACCTGTGCCATGGGATCTGATAAAAATAACAGAAGGAAATCATTCTATTTGAAAAGCCAGCAAGACATGAATAACATCACTATTACTCATTTAAGATACATGTAAGATAATTAGTATAACAAAAGCAGCTCTCTTTCAAGTATGGCGCGGCAAATGAGAAGAAAACCATACAGGCTTTTTACAGTTGAAAATCCAAACACAATCATTATCAGACACATATGTACACAGATTATGCTAATCAACTTATTTCCACTTCCAAAGATACTTAGCATGTGTGTAACAAGAGATGAAGAGAACAGCCCTGGTATATGATTTCATTCGATCAAAAAACTTAGAAACATGTTATCAAAGGGAAACTTGAATCTAACAAAAGTAACAAGATTTCTTGTTTAAAATATATATGATCTAGTCAGTTTGAGAATCAGGTTTATGCGAGAAGACAAGCTCCATATTCTCACCTCCTGACCCCCACAAATACTCGAAATAAACTTGTTTACAGCATCCGGTAGTGATCGGAGTCATTTAATTGTAACCCTGACAGTTCTATGTGAACAATGCCCATTTTAAAGGAGGAAGAGCAACTCTCACAGACTCTAAAACTTGAGCCTCTAAAATGTGTTTTACAGTGCACCCTAAAAAAATTTGGAGGCTCCAGAGCAAGTGTGCAATGTCAGATACCGCCCTCCACTGTTGTGGGCCGAAGCGGCTGCTGGTGCTCCACTGCTCTCCCTTGGCCTGAAGGAGAGAGATGGCAGGGAAGTGAGGCAAGGGCTTGTTCACGGCCAAGACGACAGCAGACAAGTCGCTGAAGGAGAAGAGGAAGAAGGCCCCAGTCTCCAACTTGTCCCGTGCCGGACTGCATTTTTTTTTGAAACTCTGTGCCGGACTGCAGGTGTGCGAACTCGCTTTGCCTGCTTGTGGAGCAGCTCGGCTGGGCGTGTACATTCTCCGCATGGGGCTCAGTAGCGGCTCCTTTTGCCGTCGCATGCTCATCATGCGGTGCCAAATCGGCAGCGGCGCTAGGAAAATCTGCACTTCGACGACTGGGACGGGAGCTCAGCGGTGAGGAAAGCCCAGAATAGGTCCCCTGGACCCCATGCTCCAATTGGCGGCAGCGAGGAAAAGAGATGGCCAGAGTTGCTGGAGCAGTGTGGGAGGAGTCCCGGGAAGGGGGAATTCCTCCGTGCGGGAAAAAAGTCGATACAAGGACTGAAAAAAGGTCGATACAGTGGGTGGCAGGAGTTAGGAGGCTAGACGGGTGTTTTTACAGGGTCCTCTAAAACAAATTAGAGGGTGGTATAGGGAGTTTGCTAAAGTGGGTTTTAGAGCAAGTCCAGTAGTTCCCCTATGTTTTCATGTAGGGTACTCCCCAATAAGATTCCTCCCCTATATATTTTTCATCCCATTGATCTATATTTTTAACAATATTTTTCATATCATTCATCTAGGGACTCATTGATCTATATTTTAACAATATTTCATAACTAAATTCGTAACAGCAGTTAACAACAGACTGGGGACGCCTCCGGAGCCCCAATACATAGGCGAGAAGGAGCCCTGGGTTGGGGACACCAATAATCAGGGAGGGGGTAGGGGAACTCTGAACTTGCTCTTAGTACTTGAGTCTCTATACTGGCATATTCTTTTTGCCAATCTCCAGTCACTAGAAAGGAATTCTTTGGCAAGTCATCTGCCAGCAACATTTATTATCAGCAGTATAAACAAGGGAAAAGTTCCGAAATCCTATCACGGTGGTTACAAATACTTTTGTTGTTGGTCCAACCTACTGCAAATATTCTGGCGTAAAGTCTCTGTCAAACTTGAACAACCAACTGAATCAAAGCTAAGCAGGTCAAGCGAATAATTACTTCCATCAACTTAATATCAGGACACAACTGCAGTCTGTTTTAAATCACAAAGCAGAAACACCCCAGGCTATTAGTCGAAATGCCTGACCTACAAACTGGATAACACAACACGGTGGACCAACTTTGCACTTGAAGAGTAGTAACTGACTACATACAGCACCTGTGAAACATCATAATGCATGGCATACATCAACCATGCCTGATCACCTACACAATGTATGATGCAGAAGACTATGGACTCATGTCTCCACTGTAAGCAGTGGCAAGACATAATATTATGCTTTGGTTCCTAGCATTCTGATTCATGTCTCATCTGTCATAACGCATTAGCACCATTCTAAGTTCCCAGTATGCAGGGTAAAGAATGCGCAAAGCTACACGATGCTGGTAACCGAACTATAGTGGGGCGGAGCGAGTAGCGTACCATCAAGAGGCGGGTCGGCGTCAGGGGAAGGGCGGCAGCCGCAGCACGGCCTGTTCGGTTTCCACGGGGTCCGACCGCGATATCTGCGAATCAAAGCAGACAAGCCCAAACACTGAATAAGATGGACATCCCAAATCAAGCAAAAACCATGGGGCCACCTCGAGGAGGGGATAGGGGTGGACGAACCGGGTCGCGGAGCACGGGCTTGGTGTCGTCTGGCGCAGGCCGGAAGGGCGGCTTCCTCTTCTTCTCCGTGCCTTCCGCCGGGCTCTTGCCGCTACTGGCGGCGCTACTAGAGGCGGACGCGGTAGATCCGCGCGAGAGGTCCCCGAAGACTGTAGCCGGTGTCGCGTAAGCGGAGCCGAAGCCGCGCTTGCTCCTAGCCGACATGGCTGACCACCAGCGCCGCCGCCGAGTGCTGCGAGCTCGCCCCTCCGGTTCGGCCGCGAGACGCAGAGGCTGGGTGCGACCGTGCGAGCCGAACTCGAACAGTCGAACGACAAGGTCCGAACCGACCGAGCCGGACCAGATATTTACCTTCCCCAATCTCCAAGCGCGGTTCCGCTGCTCCACCCTCTTCTGGTCCTCATAACGCCACAGGTGAAGCGAAGCGAGAGAAGTTGCTGCGGGGACGTCTGTGCGAGAGAGAGACGACAATGGCCGGTGTCAGCTGCCACTTCCTCCTCCCGCTGGCGCCGGCGCCGGCGCTGCCGCTGTCCCTCTACTCCCGCCCCCGTCCCGCTGCCGTTAGAGGCGGCCTCCACCGGCCGGGCGAAGGTAAAGTTCTCCGTTTGGGGCAGCGAATTCGCAGGCTTCGGCGCTGTTATCGTGTCGTGTTTTTCTTAGCATGATGCAGGATTGTGCCTAATTTGTTAGCGGTTAGAGGAGGATTGTGTTCACTTGGAGAAGTCTATAGCTGCTGAATTGGGTGCAGGAAACTAACTTTTGCTTTTGACGTAGTTTCAGTGCGGCACCGAATCAGCTGTTGCTCGAAACCAAATGATTCGGAGGAATGCGCGACAAGCAAGTCGGCCACCGGTGGCAAGGTTGTCCGACGCGTTGCCTCCTCTTTCCAACTCCAGTTACTCTCCGGTCTTCACCAAACTTGCATGGCGTTAGTCTAGCATTACTACTGTTCAAATTGCTTAGTTCTAACTTGTAGCTACATAATTTCAGTAGCAAAGAAGGTGGACCAGGCAATAGACCGTGATAGGATAGTATGCTGATAGTTAAGTCAAAAGACCATCTTATATGGTTAATGGCTATCCGTCACATATTTTAGAATCAAGGTTCCTTTTAATTGATGGAAGAGGTGATACTTGTATGATATAGGACTGCAGATTGTACAAGCAAACCTCAAGGATTATTAATCAATGGAAACCATAGAACAGGATTGTCCAGAACCTAGGTGTCGAATGTCGATTATCAATGTAGACTAGCTCTCTTTTGAGCAATGACTCGTCGCAAATGACAACCATAACCATGATGTTGGAGGATGAGGTTTGAGTGAAATGTCTATTTCCTCAGAGTAGTTTTATACTAACCCAATACTGTGGAACACTATCTACAAAGACAAACAGGTGTATGGGTAACTAGCGATTTCGTTTTACTGGATTTGCTACACCTTACACTTACCAGTTACCAGTAAGCTTATACGGGTATCATTTGCTTTGAAGTCTGATGTCCCTTGTTTTCTCTTATAGGATGAAGAGACCACTCCGTCCAGAAGAAAATGTCTTGCTTGCCTATGTGCTGTAACATTGATCAGTGCGTCAGGCCCAACACTTTATACACCAAATGGACTTGCTGCAGATATGCAAAAGGCAGTATGCCGCAACTGTGGTGGTGGTGGCGCTATAATATGTAAGATTTTTTGGTCACTTTGATCTCTTTATGTGCCATTATTATGTCTTGTTCATGTTACATGCTTTAATCAGTCGTAATAATAGAGGTCCACCTTGACAGAGGTTCTAAAGAATAATTTCGTTCATTGATTGACTTAGAGTTGCAGCATGTATTTCAGAAGTGCTACATTAAGCATTAATCGTAGACAAGCTTCGTTGGAAGCCAGTTTAGTGTTTAAATATTCAGCAATTTATATGCCCATCAGCATCACAAGACTTTAGAAGTATTTTTCCTGCATCTCTTGTTGTTTTCCTTTCTATACCCACCTTTAACAGCATTAACTGTTTGCACGTAATCAAAGATACTAGCTGTATTGGCTTGTCCAGTTTTCATGGCCTGAATGCTGGTAAACTGTTATCCTTTGATAATTCATTTTCAGCTGGATTCAGGTGATATGTGTGGTGGCACAGGGAAATGGAAGGCCCTCAACCGAAAGAGAGCCAAAGATATTTATGAGTTCACCGAATGCCCGAATTGCTATGGTATGCACTGCTTTGTGTGTACAGTATGTAACTTTCTTCATACTACTACAGCAGGCAGAGTAAACCAGTATAGTAAGAATAACTCTTAGAGCTTCTGCTTTTTATTGTCATGTAGGGCGGGGTAAGCTGGTCTGCCCAATTTGTCTTGGAACCGGCGTGCCGAACAACAAGGGGCTTCTCCGTCGACCAGATGCAAAGAAGTTGCTCGACAAGATGTATAATGGCAAGTTATTGCCCAATTCATAGATATGCAGTATCAGCAAAAAACCGGATCACCAGGCTACAGTATCAGACTACAGGTCTATATACATCCAGCTTTTAGCTAAGACTTCGGTTTTGACTTTTGAGTAGATGTCACGCTGCATCACCAGCCCTTGAAAGAATCGTTTTTTCATGCCGAGATAAGTTGCCAGTATCTTCGCAGTACATAGAGAGAATCATCGGGTTAAATGTAATTCTGAGGTACATCATCACATAGTATTTTTGTGGCTCGGATCAAACCTTCTTTTCTGAAGTGTGAAGTATATCTTTAGATCAACTGAGCATGAACACCGCCGTCTGAAAAACAGAAGAAATATGTACAAATCACGCCCCCTGGTTCCATAAAATTTCAATCATCGAGTGTGAGAGGTTTTTGGCCAAAGCTCATCAGTTTAAGTACCAGAAAGGAACAGGCATACCAAAAGATCGTCTAAGAGAAACTCTATTGCAGACATATCTCAAGGCCGCATGCAAGCTTATGTCCTCGGTAGCTGGCCACGCCGGCGGTCCAGAAGGAGTAGGTTATGGTATTGGGTGCCTGTCCATGTAGACTGTTGCTCCAATTCTTCCAGGATTTCTTTGACACCTGGCCAGTTTATTCCCTAGGAACACATATCATTACGCAATAACCAAAACGTGCAGATGAGAACAATTTTTTTTTTTGAGGGAAAGCCACCATGGCAACTTTATTGATTGATAAATAAGGTGACGTCGTCTGCAAGCAAACCAGGAATGACATTTGGCAGATCCTCGTGCCAAACAATGAGGTCCTTCGCTTTACTAGCTGCGCTACAAAGTTGTTTTCCCTATGACTATGACTGAAAATTACATGAGCAGAACCACGAGAAAGAAAACAACACTCCTCATATATCGTTGCAGCAGGTTCAACTGAATTGCCTGCATTTTGGATAACCTCGATTATCTCCAACCTCGTACATCCGATCTGCCCCGCAAGAATTAGCCCATCTCACATTGCCCTTGCTTCCGCCGAAGCGGCATCACCAATATGCACGATCCTGCAGTTGCTTGCCACAACAAAAGAGCCAAATTCATCATGAATCACCAAACTTGTCGCTTTCGAAAAAAGAATCAACAGAAAACATAGCATCTACGTCCAGTTTAACATACCCTTCTCTTGGCTTAACACATCCATGCCTTCGAATCCTAAAATTCAGAGCCAAGGCCAAGATTGGTTGTGTTGTCCTTGTTTGTTTTTGGACCAACTTCTCACAATCTATTTTACGTCTTTCCCACCACATATACCAGCAAGCCATCGCTATGAGATCCTTCACGCCGAGATCATTTAAATCAGGGACCGTATTACTTTGCTGGCACATGAGAGTTACAAGCTCGAGGAGAAGGCAGGCTAGAAGAAGGCAATCATCATCAACATGAGAAAATTTAGGAATCTACAAAGATTATAGCTAACGCACTAGAATTAACACAATAGTAATAGTAGAAGTATCTAGCGAGAGTGGTACCTTAGCGTTTAATACCAGTAGATCATGCCTAAGCATGCACGACAACACGATCGACCGAACATGATGGAAACCTACTAACGGTTTTGCGATACATAAGAGATCACGATAGCACGTGACAGTTTTGCAAGTTCGCATCACGGATCTGCCTCCAACCCGTCGAGCCCCAAAAAATATGATGGTGGCCTCTAAACGTCGATTTTTTGTCGATGGCATACCCATCTACGGTTCTGCGCTGGACAAACTGCATGCTCTCGAGGGGATCCGGCACAAGATCCACGCTACGGTCTAGTTGACACACATGACCCACCTATTGTGCCTATTCACGTACTTTTCTATCTTTTGGCGCGACTTCTCTGAGAAGTTGTCCTCTACAGCTTCATGGGGAAGCTGGTTTCGAAACTTCATGAGGCTCTAGCTTCACCGGAAAGCTAGGAAGTAGATTAATGAAGAAGCCAACAAAATAAATGGGCCGTAATCCATAGAAGTATAGTTTTCAACCTCGCAGCTAACAACCTCAAAATTACTTTGTAGATGGGGTTACATAGATGATGCATGTAAAACGAATACATGAACTTTGTAGTTTATTGATACATATTCCTACATATCTACAACATTTATAATGCAATAACCATGTTGTATATTGATTTCTGGGGATTTACCAATGATCCCTTTATTTTGGTTATAACTCTGCATGACAGGAAAACCATGTTTGTGTATTTTGATCTTTCAGGAACCTAAACGAAGTCCAATGGAGCTGAAACTTTGGGAAAGCCAATATTTTGCGAAACACAAGGATCTGGAGTACTTGGACCTCAGGAGGGAGGCCTGGAGGCCCAAAAGAGTGGTAGTGGCATAGCCAGGCCTGGTGCACGCGCCACCCATCCTCTTTTGATCCTCGGTCGTTCGATTTGCTTCAATATTGTGCCTATCGACTTGGTGTGACCTAAAAAATTCTACAAGAAGGGTCCCCCAGGCATCCTCGAGGAGAACGCCGCAGAAACACAGAAACATCAAAAAGGAGTCATAAGTAGTGAAGATTGGAGGGAGAAACTCTGTCGAAGCCACCCCCGGAGGGATCTCTAAATTCTCCAACATCTCCAACTTCGTCACCATGATGAAGAGGGAGTATTCCACCTCTGGACTATGGGTTTGTGGTAGTAGCTTGATATCTCTCTCTCTCTCTCTCTCTCTCTCTCTCTCTCTCTCTCTCTTATTCTACATAGATCTAGTACCATATGAGCTTCCCTACATGATTGTGGTCATATATGTAATTCCTATGTGGTGGATCTCTATTCTATGATTTGATATTTGAGATTGGAATTTATCTATGTGTAAGATGTATTGACAGATCGTGGTGACCCCGAATACCAATGCATGATATAGTACACTATAGTCGTTGACATAACACCAATGAAACACCGTTCCACTAGTATTCCATCCATAATAGTGGTACAACAGAAACATAGCAAGTCCAAGACATGACTATAGATTACAACTCGACTCTTTACAGAAGATCTAGAAAACACTCTAGATTATAGAGAGAAAGCAACTGATTACAAAGAAGAACAAAAATAACAATTCAGAACTATCATCCTAATAAAACTAGTATCTAAACTATTTGGCTTGCAATTGTTGCTATTGCAATGCTTTACAGAAGTAGGTTCTAGGGCTAGAGATTATACTCCTATCTAATCAGGAACTTCGTCTTCACTTCAGTTGATATATGTATACTTCATTGTATTTATTGGAGAACTTTAGACTTCTGGCATATCCTCTTTAGCATCACTTGATGTTGATGACATCTTTCATGGCTTTAGAATCTAGAAAGGGTTAAGAAGGTACGGTTGAATACGAGTGTACTCAGCAAGTTCACTAAAAAGGAGTGTATGATGCACTATCTATAGCCACATACCGTAGGTTGTAGGCCATGCAGGTTTTCGTAAACATTTTTTTAAAGATTGCTTTTATTCTGAAAAGCTATATCCGTCAGCCTTCACAGGTTTACCGGAACTTTCGTGGAGTTCCTTTCCTGCCGTGTTTGTAGATCCTTCCTAGAACAGGGAGTAACATGTCACAATTTTTTACACTTTGCAGAGGTGCGTTGCTTTATTCATAAGAGATCAAATCCTTGTTGCACAACCGAACAACTTACCCGTCCACACTTCCTATGGTGTGGGACCCAGTAGATGATCCAAGCCAATCACTGCCCTTCTCCGCGACCCCACATGGAACACGACCCCCAAGCAGAAATACCTACATTAACCCCCTTATAGGCAGATATTACCTTGGTATCCCCTTGGAGACTCTAGTGAGCAGATTCATGTCCCTAGCAACCCCCACCGAAGTGGCAGAAATACCTTCGACAGCCCCTCATAGATAATCTAGACACCAATATCGCGGGGATATGAGCGTCCCCACCCATGCCGAGTCCTCGCAGGGAATCTACAGCCTCACGATAAGGTCATCCATTCATGTGAAAGGAAGAAGATCCAGCTGACTTCTCCGTCCCATTCCAAATATCATGGTTAACGCATATTATATGGTGCAAGAATCACTGATGACATTGGTTGTTAAGTCCTACTCCCTCCGTTTTAAAATATAAGATGTTTTAGGTTTGTGAAGACAATGAATCTAGACTTGTTTTAATATATAGGCTCACTCAACTTTGGGATGAATCTACACACTAAAGGAAGTCTAGATTCATTTTCTTCACAAACCTAAAACATCTTATATTTTGAAACGGAGGGAGTAGATAATATGTTCCTTTACCACCGAAACTTTCATAGTAGGTTATTACCTCTTAGTAAATAACCCATAATCATATTATTATGAAAATAGCATTTTCTGACCTTTTAGAATGCAGGTGATGACAACACTAGATTTGCAAATACTTGATAGAAAATAACCAAAGGACATGAGAAAGTGTGAACTTGCCTTTGTGGTTGCAAGATTATGCACTCACGGTCTTCGAGACAATAGAAGATTCAATATCTGAAAACAACATCATTGGTCCGGTAAGGACTAATGTTTAAAGAGGCAATATACTATTATGCATAAATAATTCTATGCATTTTATAAAACTCCCAAAGTGCATCCCCAAGGTTATAAGTGAATTGAACTTAGGTGATTTCTTTAAGAGTTGGTTTATTTTCAATTTTATTTCACAAGCAAATATATTTATAAGGAACTTAAGTTTTAACACACAAAATATAAAAGTATAGTATAAAGCAATCTAAGATTGAGGTTAATTGTCATCTGGTAACTAGGATGAAAGTCCATGTGTTGGGTTGTTAGAAGTTGCAGGAACAATTATAGAGTTGTTGTTTGAAGTGGCAAAAAGAATAACCTTCAAAGAAAAGGTTTCTTTGATAGGCTTTAAACAACATTTATGGTTAATAGAATGTGATCTATGTCATTTGTGTTTGCTCGAATAGTTTGAAATTGATATGCTTTATGCCTTAATTGCAACAGACCAAAGTTAACTATAAAAAAATGAATAGACTTAAGATACAATGTGTATGAGATTATGGACCAATGTTAGTTATAAAAATATATAACTAGTCTTTAAACATGATGTTTATAAGCTTTGAGACTGAAGTTAACTTTAAAATCATAAGTAAACTTAAGGTATAATATGTTTTAATTATTACCAAGTTTTAGGGTTGTGATAGGTATGATTAAGGTGGAAGATCATTCACTTTATATTTAAGTGAATTTTTAGTTTAAATTTGTTTTGATATTATGAAAAAATATGCAACTTATTAATGGAAGCATTGGATGATCTTATTAATGTTTTATGGTTTAAAGTCATGTTAATTATGGTTAAGAGATAAAGATTATTCACCCTCAATATAAGTGAATAAGGTATAAGATTAGTTTAAAGATTGTTTGTTTAAATTTGATTTAGGTTTCAAAGGAGTATTATAAATTTAATAGTTTACACTTAAGTTTATTATGAATTATAATTATGGATTTATACTTAGTAATTAAACTTAAAGGATTTAGTGTTTTAGTGTTTTAAATGGATTAATTATGGATATATAAAAAACTAATTTTAAGAATTAACAAAACGATATTATGATAAAAAACTATTTTTTGGAAAAATATACTTGATATTTTTCTAGTAAAACATACTTGTTTAAGATCTGAAAAATGAATTTTATTTACTTTTAAGTATTATCTTTATTTTTATAAAATTCCTTAAAGTATTAAAGTTCCTTAAATATTTACTTCAAGTTTTATTTGAACACTTTTAAGTTATTATTTTTATAAAATAGTGGATTTATTTTTATATAAAAAAATGATTTTATTAATGTTTAGGAATTTTTCCTTATTTTATTAAATTTCATTTAGGATTTTAGTAGCTTTAATATTTCGTTTTTATTTTCTTTAACTCAAACAAGTAGGTTTATATTTTTCTTAGGTGAGTATTATTTGTATGAACCTTTTGATATATCATATGGATTTTTAGAATTTTTGTACATTATTTAGAGATATTAGAATTTGTAGGATTATTTTGGTAATTTTTATAATTTTATTTTCCCTTTCTTTTGATTTTAACCCATGTGGGCCTGTTTGACTGAATGTCTGGTTTGACCTGGCCCAACTGAGCCAGGCTCGGGGTGCTCTGCCCCAGCCCACCTACTCACCCACTCACTCTCACACGACACATGCACATGCTTCCCTCAACATCCTTCTCTTCCTCTCGTGATTCTAGTCATCATCGCTCTCTTGCTCGCCTCCGGATTTGATTCCGGTAAGCACAGGTGGTTACAACCGCCATCGCCCATGGCTAAGGATGCGCCACCCACTTCCCTTCCATCCTATCCAGCTCGATCTAAAGATCGAGCCTTCCTATGGTTGCCTCTTCCTTATAATGGCGTTAGGGTTTCAGACGCTACGGCTTCGCCGTGCTCCGGTGACTCTACAAAGTTGATCGGTGTGTTGATGGTGTGATGTTGCGGTGATGGTCATTGGTTGCCGCCTACTCCCTTTGGTGCTATTTTCATGGATTGTCGCGGGTTGAGCGCCCCGGTGCTCCTTGTGTCGCCTCGCCGTAGTTTCCTTCTTCGGCCGCCACCGTCTATGTCAACTCCATGGTTTGCTTCCTCTCCGGCGAGCCTGGACACGCCACAGGTAGGTATCATTTCCTCTTTTTTGTCTCTCTTCCTCTCTTCTTCTCCACTTCTCTCTATGTTCCTCTCCATCAATCAAATTGCTAAACATTAGTATATGCCTTATCTCTTTGAGGTACAAAGCTTTGTACCTTGGGTAAGTTCTAGATGGGTTGATATAGCTGAGATTGTGGATATACTAAATTGTTTGAATTTATATTCAGTCTGATTGATTTATGATTGTTGTATGTGGTCTTTGTGTTGGTGTGGATCTCTATGATTTATAGCATGGGTTTAGTGGTTTTGTCACTGGATTTAGATAATATATTGCTCCATGGTCATTTAGATTGCAATATCCTAGACAGAGTGATGATTATGTCTTGCAATCAAAATTGGGTTACCATCAAGTATATAATGTTAACATGATAGCATTTCCTTTAAATGATTCCTAGATTTTATTATCTAGGAAATTGATTTGGAAATCCAACTTGTTTGTGATGATGTTGGCTATGTTGTGTAGTTTTCTGAGCTAGAATTGTTTTAAGAGAAATTCGATTAAAATTACTGTGGGCTTTTCTTTACTTGTGGAAAGTGATCTAAACAATCTGTTTAACCATATGGCATCTATGTTGACGATTTACTGTCGTGGTGCCTCATAAGAGGGTGCACAACAGTGATTCATCACCATAAAATTGGCTGTGTAGGTAACTAACTTTGTTCTTGTAATCACTATTACATCTTGATGATCCGCACCATAAAAATGATGCCAGGACCCTACTATGCCAATGATGCGCACATGCTGAGGCCAGTTTGATTTATTTTAATGATAAGAACTTGTAGTATGCTTGATTTCTTAGCTAGGACTATGATGCAAAGACTGAGGCATACTTTGGATAAGGATATATATTTCTGTTGACTTTAAATCTCTGTGATGAACCTTGCATGGCACTTCCATGCAAGTCTTAGAGAATCGCTCCATCCAATCATCCTAGATAAAAATCTAGTTGAAGGGTAGATGGAACTAGTTGATGTGTATTATTTCCCTTGTATTCCCAAATCTATATGCAAGATATAAGAATAGATGCTGCATGTTCTTAGTTTATATTCTTCATGGATTCTCACCTGTTGTTGGTGGCATGTTGTTGTACTGATGTTGATATTGACCAGTTACTTCTTATGCTATTGATAGCATGCTTCTCCTCAACATGATGTTGATCTTCTACTGGTAAGCTTCTGGAAACTATCTCCTCCTTGTTAACTAGCCTCCCCTCCTAATGGTGCTAGTTATTCTTGGTCGATAGATCTTGTATGTAGGCAGTTGCTGGTGGAAGGTTCTGGCTGATCCTCTAATGGTTGTTGATGTATAACCACTTATGTTTTCTTGAGGTGTTCTTGGTCTGCTTGGTTTAAATGGATATGTGGGAAAATTTCCTAGGATTACCCCACTGCTACTCTTATACTACTGCACTGGTTGTTGTGGTGGTGACAAACATGCCATGCATGTGTTGTGTAAGCTGCTTTCCCGCTTCATCCAGTATGTAGATCAGATCAAGTAAAATTAGATCTTTTGCTAGGTATTACTAATTTTCCTTTTACCTTTTACTAGATTGGTGAAATTTCCCCTCTTAAGCCCATGATGCGGAACCGACATTTCCTAGATAAGAATAAATCTTGTACTTGGCCCCACATTATCAGGTCAATGATGAATTTAAGCATATCATTTGTATGCTAAATCTGGGAGTAAAACTAACACTCTAACCTTTTATTTTATCCTTTTATCTTTGTTTGTCTTTTATTTTGTAGGAATCAAGATCAAGAAGTAGCTCAAGACTTTAGATAGAAAAGTAGTATAGGATTGTATATTCCCTTTACTGTTGTAATTTTCTTTTATTGTTTTATTGTAAAGAACAATGTAACTTTGTATTATCTAATAAAGATATTCCTTATTCCTTATTAAATTCTTTCCATTTTTTTGCTCCACTTGTAAATTGTAATATTCAGTAATTGTTATAAATTATTCTTTAAGAACACAATTATTTGTATTATTCAATATAATTATATTATAATATATTTCATTATAAATACTTGTAAGGACTTGTATTATCTTTATTCGAATGATTGTAATATTCCTTCTATTCTTTTATTCTTTGTTGTAATCCTTCATTTTTTATTTATACATTTATAAAAATAGTGTAATATTGTATAATATTAATAAAGTTAAAATTTATTTCCTTTTGTAATTTCGATCTTGTAATTTTTCTATCTTATTTATAAATATGAATTCAATTCTTATATATTATTGTAATTTATTTTCCATTTATAATTCAATTTTCATTTTTTTAATATCCTATTTTATTCTTATTATAATATTCAAATTTGAACTGCCTTCCCCTCAAACACAAAAATATAATAGAGGTCATGTCGAAATCCATAGCACTTGCGCTGACGTTTCTATCAGAACAACAGAGATCTCGATCTCTCTATAGGTCTTTTAGTTTTGCATGAAAATTCCCCGGATTTTCTTATGCATGGATGAAATGTACACATAAGTTTCCTCTCTATTTTCTAGGTGCTAATCCTAGGATGTTACATAGATGCATATGATGTACCCCATTCTTAATTGCTTGTTTTGATCCAACTTTTATGCAAGAACATGTGGGGGGAAGTGTGTATTAGATGGAGTAACATGGTGATGGTGATTGAATAGTGATAGCAAAGTCAAGATCTACTATGGTTTTGTTCACAAAAAAAAAGATCTATTATGGTTTTTACCTTATTTTGTTACCTCACTAGGGATTAAGTAAATTCATGTACCATAATTATCTAGTGATATCTTGATAATTTTTTTTGTTCAAGGTATCATATTTTTGATTCAAACATCATGTCAACACCCGGATTTTTAATCCCAGATGCCTGTTATGCCATACATCGCAATCCCAGGATTACCATTTTTGCGAGGCATAACAGATTTGGATACCACAATACATCATCCATTACAAACCATACATAAGGTCTTACACAAATAAGGATCTCATGATCCAGTTCTTAATAGAACTCAAGCAACGGAATAACGTAATAATAACGGTAGCGTAGGCGAAGCTCCATCTTCGGGGTCAACAGGCAATGCTGACGATGGGAGATGTTCCTAGTTGTCGTAACCTTCCTGGGGTCCATCCTCCTGGTACTCTTCTTCATAGTCTGGCCACGGGAATAGCCAGGGACAAAGCCACGAGTACTCTTTAAGTAATCACAAACTAATACTAACAAGTGAAGAGGGTTTTTGTAGTAGGACACTAAGCTCTAGGGTTGTTTTGCAAAAAGCCATATTTACCTCTACTAAGTTCAGAAGCAAGAAAGCTGGTTGAAGTTTTATATCACCTAAGTGGGAACTTGAATTTCATATCACAACTCTGTTGTGGTCAAGTCAAATTCTCAATTCATTTCATAAGTCATTTTGAAAACATCCGACGGGGGAACAGTATGGCCACTCCAACTGTCCATAACCGCAGACGCGGCTATTCGAATAGTTTGACACTCTGCAGAGATTGTACACTTTCACCACAACATTCGATACATCCGTTGGGAATAAATCCTGAATTCACCATACTCAGTATGCGGATAATCAATCCTAACCTTTCAATTACACGCCCTAGTATAGGCACCTCTCCTGTGAGTTTGGCCTCCCAACCATGACCAACTGTCATCTTGGGTACTGCACAGGTGGACAATCTTCACAAGGTAGCCTCTGCTCATACCTTGGCCATGAGGGAACCCATACTAAGGTATATAAGTTTCTAGTCAAGCCCTACCCAATTTTCGGGTATTGTGGTTGTACGGTAAAATTGGAATGGTATCGCATCCAGACAACCATCAGTTTTATAAAGGGCTAAGGCTCATGCCTCAACATTTTCATCATCAAAATCATATGGTGTTCGGAAACACATGTCAAAACATCTCAGTAGAATGACTCATTATTCTAAGGTTTTCATAACCAATTTCCACCAAGTATTCCCATCTAAAGTTGATCAAGTTTTATGCTTAGCACTAGCATCTACAAGTGGGGGTAAGTACTAATAAGGGGTAGTGAACAAGTGGAGTTTAACTAAGTGCACTCTCATGCCTTAGGATGACATCAAGATTATCTAGCTTAGGCCAAATTTAATGCTCTTTATGCAACCTTCAATTATCTTCCTAGAATCTACAAGTCACTTAAGTAAACTCTAACAAGTAGCTTTGATAAAGAAATAAAGTATAAAGCTTGCAAGTAAAACTAGGATTGGGTTATCAAGTGGGTATGATCACATATGCTTAAGGCATATAGTTGGTATGTTAACAAGCACGTATTAGCTTGCATAGGTCAACTTGATTAGTAAGGCTTGCTAAAGTAGAGTATCTTGCAAGTGTTAGCTTGCACATTCAACTAGTAGTATTAGGCTTGCCTTGTGCAGAGCAGTGGTTAAAGTTCTCCTCGGCTTCTTCGTAGTATCCTCCTCGTATCCTTGGTCGGTACTAGCGTCTATGAATAAATACGAGGTGCACAATCACCAAACTATACTTAACTATTTTCAATCATCACACAAAGGTGTTCTATAGATGATCTAGCATCATCACTAACATTACAAGATTAAAGCATTTGCATTATTTATTTATTTTTAGAAAAGTAATTTCTACTCATTGAAAAACTACTTAAGATTTAATATTCTCCAAACCAAACATGGGATCATGTTGACACATGTCATCACCACATATTTCAGTCTATGGGAATGTGATTTAAAGTGGTGTCACAATTTAATAAGGTTTAACTTTTTATTTTAAATAAAATAAAGTGACTAGAAATGCCTATGTGGCATTCTTTTATTACTTGAACATTATTTCTGTAAGTAAACCCATATATTTTTATATATTCTGAAAGGTATGATCAAATTTGATTTTTGAGAGTTGGAATCAACTCAAAATCTATTATGGTTGAAATTTGAAAAATGTTTAAATGCATAAAAGCTTCTGACTTGTTAATTTTACCAAGGTTGATCTACAGATCCAAATGATTTGAATCCAACGGTCTTGGGTTAAGCATTTCAGTACCTTTCTAACAAAATTGGTTTCACGCAATTTGGTTCACTGAATCGAGCTGGGTTGATTTTTGAAACTAGGTACAGAACTGAGTTTGAATTAAAATAGAAAAAGCTAAATTCAAACGAGTGGGCTGCGCGGGAGATGCTAATGGGCCGACCTAGTGTCACTCCGCAGCGCGAGGCTCAGCTGACAGGGGGGTCTACCGGTCAGTGGCTCATAAAACGTGAAGCGGTATGGGGCGATGTGGTGCGTTGGATTAGAAGTGAGATCAACGGCTGAGGGTCGTCGTCGATGATGAACATGTCACCGGCGAGCTGGAACCCTAGTGGCTCGGTGGGGGTGCATAGGTGGCATACCGGGGCTCCAGTAACGATGGCGAGGCGGGCAAACGATGAAGTCGACGATGGCAAACTCAGGGGGTGGTCACGGCAGCTCCGGGGGTGGTCAAAATCAACGGCTCCCTTCTTCTCCAGAGGCGGCCTGCTCCGGCGCAATTCCGGCGAGCTACTGCTCCTCGTGCTCCGGCTAAGGGGTGGAAGGATCAGTGAGGTGAGGGGAGTGAGATGGTGTGAAGAAATCAAGCGGGGGTCATGTCCTTTTACAGGCTCGATGGCGAGACCGAGAGGGATGGGTAGGCGACGGTGGTGACACAGCTACGGGCGGCTAGAGGCATGGCTGTGGTTGGCGATCGACGAGCAGTCTCCTGGCGATGCTCTAGAGCTTAAATGCGTGTGTAGGGGCGGTGGCAAATGGTCAGGAACGCGCGATGCTCTGCAAGGAAGAGGCGGCGAACTCCACGGTGAGCGGTGGCTATGGGGTACGGGCGGTGAAACGAACATGTCTGGTGGTCTCCTGGGACGTTGGGGTGCATGCTGGCGGGCGGCGAGGGCTCGAGGTGGTCGGATTGCGTGGGAACGACACGTGCTTTCAAGGGTGTCGATGGTCGGCGCGGTGAGGCATGAGCTGCATGCTAGACAAGGTTGGCACAGCTAGTTCTTCTCCTAGCTTGCTGTCCACACTGGGGTGACATGGTGAGGCTCGGCCTGTTCACCATTGATGGCATTGGCAAGCTCACAGTGGTGCTAGAGCTTAGTTAAGGGTGCTAGATTATCTACTAAGGCTAGTTGTAACCAGAGAGGGAACAAGGTTGGCCCAAAACACTGCTCAACATAGTGTTTTTGATTTTGTTGATTTGAATCTGCAACCTGTTTGATGAAATGGCCGCATGAACTTGAGTTTTGAATTTTGAAAAGAATTTTGGTGGGCGTGCTAGGCATGTGTTGAGGATTCTGTGGATGCTTGGTTTTGGAAAATTGAGCTTGTTTGAGTGGTTTTTGAAATAGTGGGATCTTCCCATATAAAATAGATTCAATTCAATTTTAAACTGTAATTTAAACTAAGCATTTAAATGTTTTTGGATGATCACAAAGTGGGACTTGGTACCTTATTATGAGTACTATCAAGGGGTGCAAAGATCCATACATGTTTTTGTTAAGTTCTGAAAGTTAGGGATAGCCAAATTAGGCATGGGAGTTAATTTGGCCAAAGTGACCATTCACTTAATTTATTTGTTTTGACTTGTTTGTCTTTGGGAAAAGTTTGGGGATTGTTTAGATGATGTTTATTTCACCTAAGAATCATTTTACAAGCAAATAAACACAGAACCAAGGCAATTCAAAAGAATCCAAATTTTAATACACACATAGGAATGCTTTCATACTTTTAATTGGAAAAGTTTTTGTTAACCCTAATTTTGATGATTAGAGTTTGATGATCCAAGTTTAGTATTTTTGGGATGTTACAAACCTTCCCCCCCTTAAACAAAATCTCGTCCCGAGATTTGAAAAAGGACGAAAAAGATTACCTAGGATTTGAAGAGATCGGGAAACTCCGTCTTGATGTGATCTTCGCGCTCCCAGGTAGCTTCTTATTCCGTGTGGTTGCTCCACTGAATCTTGAGAAACTTGATGCTTCGGGTTCTGGTAGTTCTGAAGGCTTCTTCCAAAATACGGATGGGTACTTCAGGATAGGTCAGGTCATCGTTGATCTCTATGGTTTGGTGATCAATATTCTTGAACACTTCAGTCTTCTCTAGAACTTCGAGGAACTTGCGAAGTAATGAGATATGGAACACATTATGCATCGCTGACATCTCTTCGCGCAGTTCCAATTGATACGACACTTCTCCTCGACGGTTCAGAATCTTGAAGGGTCCGATATATCTAGGGGCTAACTTTCCCTTGAGTTGGAAACGCTGCATTCCTTTCAATGGCGACACTTTCAGATACACAAAATCTCCGATGTTAAAGGCGAGGTCTCGACGTCTCTTGTCGGTGTAACTCTTCTGTCTGGACTGGTCTGTCTTGAGGTTCTCACGAATCTTGTGAACCTTCTCTTCTGCTTCTCGTAGGATGTCGGGTCCGAAAATCTGATTCTCTCCTACTTCCGACCAGTTCAAAGGGGTGCGACACTTCCTTCCATACATGAATTCAAATGGGTCCATTTGCAAACTAGCTTGATAACTGTTGTTGTATAAAAATTCTGCGAACGGCAGACAATCTTCCCATTTAGATCCATACTCTTACACACATGCTCTCAGCATATCTTCGAGTATTTGATTTACTCGCTCCGTTTGTCCGTCGGTCTAAGGGTGATAAGCTATGCTGAAATCTAGTCGGGTTCCTAAACCTTCTTGGACTTTCTTCCAGAATCTCGAGGTAAACTGAGTTCCTCGATCCGATACGATGTTCTTGGGGACTCCGTGGAAACTGACGATCCTAGAGATGTATAACTCTCCTAGCTTCGAACTCTGATATGTGGTCTTGACTGGTAAGAAATGGGCGACTTTGGACAATCTGTCCACTATGACCCAGATAGAGTCATTTCCCCTACTAGAAGTAGGCAATCCGGTGATAAAGTCCATTCCAACGGAATCCCATTTCCATTCCGGAATCTGCAATGGTTGCAACAATCCAGCGGGACTTTGATGTCCCGCCTTGACTCTCTGACATATATCACACTTGGCGATATATCTTCCGATTTCTCTCTTCATCTTATGCCACCAAAATTGCTCCTTCAAATCTTGATACATCTTCGTTCCTCCGGGGTGTATAGAATAAATATTATCATGAGCTTCCTTCAGAATAACTTCTTTCAACTCAGAATCTGCTGGTACACAAAGGCGTACTTTGTACCACAGAACTCCTTCTCCGTCTTCGGTGAATCCGGGTACATTTCCTATACCGATACGACACTTGATTCCATCGATACTAGCATTTCCTTTCTATGCCTCTTTGATCTGGCTGATCAAAGTGGGTTGAAGTTCTATGCTAGCCAAAAATCCTTCACTCACTAATTCCATTCGGAAATCTTCCATCTCTTTGTGCAAACTTGGTTGCTCCTTCAAAATCATGGAGTTCAAGCGGCACGGCAATCTGCTAAGGGCATCTGCTACCACGTTGGCTTTTCCAGGGTGATAGTGAATGTCCAGATCGTAATCCTCGATTAACTCAATCCATCTTCTCTGTCTCATATTCAGCTCCTTCTGAGTGAATATATACTTCAGGATCTTCTGATCCGAATAACTCTCACAACGGTTTCCCATCAGGTAATGCCTCCATGTCTTCAGGCCTAGAACTACGGCCGCGAGCTCGAGGTCATGGGTTGGGTAATTCTGCTCATGTTGTTTCAGTTGTCGAGATAGATAAGATATAACTTTGCCTTCTTGCATTAGCACACATCCGAGACCGATCTTGGATGCGTCACAATACACGTCAAAGGGCTTCGTGATATCCAACATGATTAAGATTGGGGCTGAAATAAATCTTCTCTGGAGTTCTTGAAAACTCGCTTCACATTTGTCCGTCCATTCAAACTTCTTGTCTTTCTTCAGCAATTGGGTCATGGGTCTGGCGATACTCGAGAATCCTTCTACGAACTTGCGGTAGTATCCCGCCAATCCAAGAAATGCACGAACTTGGGTTTGAGTGGTTGGGTCTTGCCAATCTTTGACATCTTTCACCTTCGCAGGATCAACGGCAATTCCTCCGGCTGATACAATGTGGCCGAGGAATCCTACCTCCTGTAACCAGAATTCACATTTGCTAAACTTGGCATACAACCTATGCTCTCAAAGGGTTCGAAGAATGGTCCTTAGGTGTAGCTCATGTTCTTCTTCTGATTTGGAATAAATCAAAATGTCATCGATGAAGACAACGACAAACTAATCCAGGAAGTCCATAAAAATCTTATTCATGAGATTCATGAAATAAGCGGGGGCATTGGTTAATCCAAAAGACATGACAGTATACTCGTATACTCCATATCTGGTGGTAAAGGCAGTCTTTGGAATATCCTCTGCACGAATCTTGAGTTGATGATAGCCAGTTCTAAGATCAATCTTAGAAAACACTTTGGCACCGGTCAACTAATCAAACAAATCTTCTATCTTGGGCAATGGGTACTTGTTCTTGATAGTGACATCATTCAACTTCCGATAATCCGTACACAAACGGTTACCTCCATCCTTCTTGTCCACAAATGAGACAGGTGATCTCCATGGTGACGCACTTGGTTGGATCAATCCAATTTCCAGCATGGCATCTAGTTGCTTCTTCAGTTCTGCTAGTTCAGACTGGTTCATACTATATGGTATCTAGGCTATGGGTTTCCACGGTTGGGATAGGTCGGACGGTTCATCGGGAGTCTGTTGGTTCTTGGGGCAAATCCTGGAGATGGGTTAGGGAGATACTTTGGGGTATGATGGGTTCCTGGCTGATGTATCATGCGACTCTTGCGGTTCTCATTGTCTTGGTTGATCTTTCCTTCCATCTAAATGGCAGAGTCGACAAGAGCTTCAATATCAGCAAAGGGGATATTGACCAACATCGTCTGCATCTCATCGTGCAGACCATTCAGGAATCTTTCTTTCTTCTTGGCTTCAGTGTCGATCTCATTCGGGGCATACCTAGCTAATGACAAGAATTTGTCACGGTATTCCACTACGGTCATCCTTCCTTGCTTCAGTTCTGTGAACTCATCTCTCATTCTCTTGATCAAACCCGGTGGCACATGGGTTCTACTGAACTTGACCTTGAATTCCTCCCAGGTCATCATCTGTCCTCCGGTCATTGCACGAACACTGTTCCACCATACTCTGGCATCTCCGGCTAGATAGTGGGTGGCGAACAGAAATTTCTCGTTAGCTTCCACTCTGGCGACTTCCAGGTTATTCTCCATGGTTTGCAGCCAATCGTCTTCGTCTAAGGGCTCTTCCGACTTAGTGAAAACAGGTGGGTTGGTGTTCTGGAAATTCTCTAGCTTAGATCCATGGTTGTCCTGATTTCCTTGGCCTTGATTGTTGTGGGCTAGCTGGGCTATCTGCTGAAGGGTGGCTAAGTTGGCTTGACGTTCGACTCTTTCGTCTTCGCGGTCAGAAACCAACATTTGCAGGATCTGCAACATCGGGTCCGGGGATGAACCACTTCCTCCGCGTGGCATCTGAAGATTGAGATAGATCATGAGAAAAGAGGGAAATTTCTAAGGTTCAGGGACATTGAAAAGTTTCTAAAGTTTGACTCAGATTTTCTAGCAACTTGCTTTTCATTCATTCATTCATAGCACACGATACAACACACACCACAATAAAGGTAAACAGATGGTTTTAAGAACCATTCTGGAAACTACTATATAGTGGGACCGAATACAGCTCACTAACGCTAGTGCTCAAGTGCTACTACTCCTTGGAGTCGGTGTAGTTGTCATCCTCATCATCCTCATCGTCATCGATGAAGGAAAAATCATCCTCATCGGTGAAGAAGTCCATAGCCTGATCCTCCAGAAAATCATCGTCATCGCTGAGAAAGGAGTAGGGGTCTCCACGAAGATCTTCTCCGACATTCTCCCTTTCCTCCAACTGCATGTCTCTCTCATGGATGGTCTCCTCCAAATCCGAGATACGGTGGCGAAGACAGGCAATGATGCGCTCCTTCTTGTCAAGCTGACGGCAGCGAGACTTGCGTTCCTTTGCTAGCATGGCGATGGTCTGATCCTTCGTCTTGATGATGGTGGACTTGTGGTTGGAGTAGTCACGACAACTGTCCAATTCCTGCTGACGATCGTACATCATGAAGCTAAGGTGGTCCAACTGAGTCTTTAGCTCGTGGTGGTATGGGGCTTCCAGTGGCTGTCCCATAGCATCACGCCTTGGACAAAACTCAAAGCGGGTACCCTTGATCTGGTTGATACTCTGCCCACACAGACGGGCAAGAGCTTCCTGCATGGCCCTGGAAAGTCCATCTAGCCAGTTGTTCTCTCTTAAGGTGAACTGAATTCCCTCGACAGTGGGAGGTTCAATCTTTCCTCAGAGACTTGCAACAATTAGCCACTGCAGATCTTCTCCTCCTTGATCATTGAGCTGAGCTCCGAAGAACTCGGGGTGTGGACGCTCTAGAAGTTCCGAAATCTGGTCCAAATCCCGCTCAAAGATGAGGTCTCCTCCATTCCCCAACTGATAAAATTTGCTGTACTTCACATCCATCTATAGGATTATAGGATGAGTAAGTTATTAGAGTGATCAAGTATGTCAAATTTTATGTATTTTGTAAGAGTTTTTGAGGAACATGAATTTTTATGAAAGAAACAAAGTGGTAAGAATGGGAATAAGTTTTTGTAAATATTTGCTTCCTTTGGTTTTGAAACTAAGTTTTTGGTTCAAACGTCCAGTCTAACTAGGGTCTCCTATGGTCAGGATGGCTCTGATAACAACTTGTCAATACTCGGATTTTTAATCCCAGATGCCTGTTATGCCATACATCGCAATCCCAGGATTACCATTTTTGCGAGGCATAACATATTTGGATACCACAGTACATCATCCATTACAAACCATACATAAGGTCTTACACAAATAAGGATCTCATGATCCAGTTCTTAATAGAACTCAAGCAGCGGAATAACGTAATAATAACGGTAGAGTAGGCGAAGCTCCATCTTCGAGGTCACAGGCAATGCTGACGATGGGAGATGATCCTAGTTGTCGTAACCTTCCTAGGGTCCATCCTCCTGGTACTCTTCTTCATAGTCTGGCCATGGGAATAGCCAGGGACAAAGCCACGAGTACTCTTTAAGTACTCGCAAACTAATACTAACAAGTGAAGGGGGTTTTTGTAGTAGGACACTAAGCTCTAGGGTTGTTTTGCAAAAAGCCATATTTACCTCTACTAAGTTCAGAAGCAAGAAAGCTGGTTGAAGTTTTATATCACCTAAGTGGGAACTTGAATTTCATATCACAACTCTATTGTGGTCAAGTCAAATTCTCAATTCATTTCATAAGTCATTTTGAAAACATCTGACGGGGGAACAGTATGGCCACTCCAACTGTCCATAACCGCGGACGCGACTATTCGAATAGTTTGACACTCTGTAGAGATTGTACACTTTCACCACAACATTCGATACATCCGTTAGGAACAAATCATGAATTCACCATACTCAGTATGCGGATAATCAATCCTAACCTTTCAATTACACGCCCTAGTATAGGCACCTCTCCTGTGAGTTTGGCCTCCCAACCATGACCAACTATCATCTTGGGTACTACACAGGTGGACAATCTTCACAAGGTAGCCTCAGCTCAGACCTTGGCCGTGAGGGAACCCATACTAAGGTATATAAGTTTCCAATCAAGCCCTACCCAATTTTCGGGTATTGTGGTTGTACGGTAAAATTGGAATGGTATCGCATCCAGACAACCATCAGTTTTATAAAGGGCTAAGGCTCATGCCTCAACATTTTCATCATCAAAATCATCTGGTGTTCGGAAACACATGTCAAAACATCTCAGTAGAATGACTCATCATTCTAAGGTTTTCATAACCATTTTCCACCAAGTATTCCCATCTAAAGTTGATCAAGTTTTATGCTTAGCACTAGCATCTACAAGTGGGGGTAAGTACTAATGAGGGGTGGTGAACAAGTGGAGTTTAACTAAGTGCACTCTCATGCTTTAGGATGACATCAAGATTATCTAGCTTAGGCCAAATTTAATGCTCTTTATGCAACCTTCAATTATCTTCGTAGAATCTACAAGTCACTTAAGTAAACTCTAACAAGTAGCTTTGATAAAGAAATAAGGTATAAAGCTTGCAAGTAAAACTAGGATTGGGTTATCAAGTGGGTATGATCACATATGCTTAAGGCATATAGTTGGTATGTTAACAAGTAAGTATTAGCTTGCTTAGGTCAACTTGATTAGTAAGGCTTGCTAAAGTAGAGTATCTTGCAAGTGTTAGCTTGCACATTCAACTAGCAGTATTAGGCTTGCCTTGTGCAGAGCAGTGGTTGAAGTTCTCCTCGGCTTCTTCTTCGTAGTATCCTCCTTCCTCCTCGTATCCTTGGTCAGTACTAGCGTCTATGAATAAATACGAGGTACACAATCACCAAACTATACTTAACTATTTTCAATCACACAAAGGTGTTCTATAGATGATCTAGCATCATCACTAACATTACAAGATTAAAGCATTTGCATTATTTATTTATTTTTAGAAAAGTAATTTCTACTCACTGAAAAACTACTTAAGATTTAATATTCTCTAAACCAAACATGGGATCATGTTGACACATGTCATCACCACATATTTCAGTCTATGGGAATGTGATTTAAAGTGGTGTCACAATTTAATAAGGTTTAACCTTTTATTTTAAATAAAATAAAGTGACTAGAAATGCCTTTGTGGCATTCTTTTATTACTTGAACATTATTTCTGTATGTAAACCCATATATTTTTATATATTCTGAATGGTATGATCAAATGTGATTTTTGAGAGTTGGAATCAACTCAAAAGCTATTATGGTTGAAATTTGAAAAATGTTTAAATGCAGAAAAGCTTCTGACTTGTTAATTTTACCATGGTTGATCTACGGATCCAAATGATTTGAATCCAACAGGCTTGGGTTAAGCATTTCAGTACCTGACATGGTTATACCCTACGGGTACATGACCTCAGCATACCTAGTCTAGCCCAAGGAAGGCCCACGACAAATATACGTCGGCCCATGAAGACTTTTGGGTGGCCAGGGCCCATGACGCCTTCGGATCCTTGGAGAGCAAGACTAGAGTATATAGGAAATTCAAAGGGGTAAACCCTAAAACATGTAACCAACTCGATCTGTGCCTGGGACCTGCCTAACTCTATATAAAGGCTAGGATGGCACGGCGAGGAGGGCACCCTCATACCACCGCATACACACGTCCACGCCAGATTGCATCTGCGCACCCTTGTAACCTTCGGTTCCGCCGTAATCAAGAGCAGACAAGCAGGAGTAGGGTTTTACCTCCGGGGGCTTGAACCTGGGTAAACCTCATGTCCCCGTGTTGCTTGTTTGCTAACCGTTCCGTGATCTCCAGCATCCCCATCTTCTCCAAAACCCAAGTCCATAACAATGGGCATTGACGAGATTAAACCTCGTCAATTGGCGCCGTTTGTGGGAACTGGGGATGCTGATTGTGCGATCGTGACGGTTCCAACCCGAACGATCTACAACTCCGCGGCGACGGAGAGTCATCTCCTCTTCGGCGCCTTCGACTTCACCGCCCACTCACTAGCCACCATGAAGGACTTCGAGCCCGTTGGTGACGGACTGGAGATCCTGTTCGGGAGCTTCTGCTTCCAGGTGGGGCAGACTGGCACTCTCTGCCTTCCAGAGCGGGTGCCCCTGCCATCGATTAGGCCCGCTTCGTGGGATCCACACCCCGTGCTATGCACATCACCATCGACAGACGAGTCCTATGACATCAGCAGCTGCAACTCCGATCTGTGCGATCCACCATCGGACGAAGGGACCTACGGTTCCGGATCCGAAAGCTGCGGCAATAGCAAACCGATCTACGAGCGTTACCAGTGCGCCCCGGTCATCCAGGATTAGGAACACAATCCACCACCCAACCCGCAGGGTAGAAACGGTGGAAACAGAAGAAGCCAACCCCCCCACCCAACAGGGACAACAATGATCGAGTCATCCACCTCAGCAAGGAGGGATGGGCCCAAGCAGGCGAGGCCGTAGCAGGCAACAAGATCCTGCCCGCTGATGCCTCACGGGACCTGCTGATGGCATACCACACGCTCCTCATCGAGGAGCACAAGAAGCAGATCAAGATGCAGGAAGTGCTTGACAAGCGCAAGCAAGCAACCTCGGAGTCTAGTGCGTGACGAGCTGCGCTCTCCGCCATGGGCATTGGCTCCATCTCGCACGGCAACAACGTCAACAAGCACCATTTTCGGATGGAGAACATGGACCCCAAGGAGCGTCGCGAGGTGACTCGAGCCCTCAACACGTCCTTCATGGAGATGGACGATGACGGCAACGTCATCCCGAAGACGCCGCAAGCTGCGATCATGGCAGCCACCGCGTACCTCGCGTCCCACCCACCTCCGGAGGGGGACCCGAAAAGGGCTATGCACTAGCCGCACTTACCGGACTCGGACTCGTTGGAGCTGCGCTCCACGGAGAAGCTCCTGTGGAGCCAAAGAAGAAGAGTACGGTCAGGTTCAACCGTAGTCCCACACCTTCATTCGAAGATGAAGAGCACAACCTTCCTCGAAGGCACAAGAGCTCGCGTCATCGCAACCGCGATTACGATGCCCGAAGCGAGCTCACCCAGCGCAAAATCGACAAGGCGCGCGCCAAGCGCGCATGCTCGTCTGAATCCGAGATGGATGAAGATGAATGAGAACTCTACGGAGCCCGATGCTTTAGCAGATCTGTTTGAAGGACAAGGATGCCACGCAACTTCAAGCTTCCTTCGGACACTCCGAAGTTTGATGGCACACAGGACCCCAAGGCGTGGCTCAGCGACCACTTGTCGTCCGTCAAGCTGCACGACGGAAGTAGGGAAACCGCCATGCAATGCCTTCAGCTGCAGCTGCCAGGGGCAGCTCGGATCTGGCTTAGCAGCCTATCCTCAGGATCCATCCGAAGCTGGGAGGAGCTGGCGTACAGTTTCATCCGAAACTTTAAGGGCACTAGCAAGAGGCCTGCCTCGATCGAGGAGCTACGGGCCTGCACTCAACGAACGAGCGAATCCATTCGCTCGTACATACTGCGCCTGTACAACACCAAGAACTCCGTGGCGCACATCTCCGAAGAGAGGGCTATCGACGCCTTCAAGGACGGCGTCAAGTGCCAGGACTTCAAAGAAGAACTTGGGCACGTCAAGCCCAAGACACTTGACCACCTCATGGACATCGCCAACAGGTGGGTCGATGGCGAGGACTCCGTCCACCGAGCACACTCGGAGGAAGAAGACGACTACGGCCGACGATGTGAACGCCATAGCAAGAGAAGATCGCGCGTCTACGACGATCGCGATGGACCCGACATGGTCACGGCTGGCTACGCCGACCGCCGCAGCGATGGCAACCGCAATAGGGGCGGATACCACGGAAACAACTTCCGTGACAGAGGACGCCCAGGGCAGTTGTGGCAGCGCCGCAGCCGCGACGACGGACCCTCAGCATAGGAAAAACGGTTGGGTCCATGCACCATCCACTTCTACATCGACAAGCAGGATGGTAAGAAGAAGGCGAGCCACATGCTCAAGGACTGCCGCGAGTTCCAGAAACTCAGCGAGAGCATGGCTCAGATGAGGCAGCAAGCCCCAAACCCTGGATACGGGAACGCACCCGCACCTGGCGAGATCACACATGGAGCCCCTCCACCATCACCCGCGGAAGGCCCGAACCACCCAGTCGCACCTGCACAGAATAACGGTGGGCACGGGTATCCCCCGCCGAAAGGAGCGCTGATGATCCAAAAAGGGCGCCCAACGAACAGGGTGCAGAAGAAAATCACCTGTCAGATCAACCTGGCCGTGACAGCACCAGCCGCCATCCCTGAGTACCTCAGCGGATCGGAATCTTGCATCATGTTCAGCCGTTCGGATCACCCTTGCCAGGTCCCTCGCCCAGGTCATGCTGCCCTGGTGCTTGAGGCGAAGATCGGAGGGTTCGAGATGAGCCGCGTCTTCATGGATGGCGGCAACGGCATCAACCTGATGTTCGCTAGCACCCTAGCGGCAATGCGGATCCCGCTGTGCAGCCTAGAACAGTCAGACACTGTGTTCCATGGCATCGTCCCAGGGAAGGGTGTATTTGAAGGGTTTCGCAACATAGTAAATCAAAATTTTCTATGGATGTGAACGGGGAAAGCCAAGATCTAATCTAGGAGATGTAAACAATGAGGGGGAATAGATGAGATCTTCATACCCTTGAAGATTCGCACAGCGGAACGTTCGACGGAACGTGGGTGATGTAGTCGTACTTGCTTCTCCTCCTCGCGATCCGATCCGATCTAACACCGCAAGTGGCGATGCCTCCGAGAGATGCACACGTGCGGCACCTTGACGTCTCCTCCTTCCTCGGTGCAGCAAGTATGGTGGAGAGATGGATTGGATCTACATGACGGCAGTGGTGCGGTGGTGGAGAGTTTCTGTGGCCACACGCCTTGATCGGGAGGGAGAGAGAGGAGGGCAGCAGGGCGGCTAGGGCTTGAGGAGGAGGTGTGGGAGGGGTGCGCCCCTAGCCCTCTTTATATAGAGGGGTGGGCAGCCAGCCCTTGACCCTCCCCCAAGCCCTAGGGCCGGCGGCCAAGGAGGGAGGAGTGGGGGGCAAGTTCCCCCCCTTCTAGAAGCTCCCCTAGGGTTTTTCCCTAGGTTGGCCGGCTGGGCCCTAAGGGGACTTGTGCCCCTGGCCCAATGCGGCCAGGGAACTCCTTCATAGGCCCATGCCCCCTACCGGCAGGTGGGGCCACGTTGGTCCCCCTACGGAAGGTTCTAGAAGCTTCCGGTACAATACCGATTAACCCGAAACAATTCCGAACTCCAAAAACTGCATTGCCTTATATGAATCTTATTCTCCAGACCATTCCGGAACCTCTCGTGATGTCCCGGATCCCATCTGAGAATCCGAACAAAAACTCATAAACCAATTATCCAATCTATCCTAGCGTCGAGACACGTTAAGTGTGTGACCCTTCGGGTTCGAGAATATGCAGACATGATCTTCTATCAATAATCAACAGCGGGTCAGAAACCCATATTGACTCCCACACATTCATCGATGATCATATCGGATGAACCACGATGCCAGGATTCAATCAATCCCATATATATATTCCCTTCATCTCGCGATATTTTACTTGCCCGAGATTTGATCGTCGGTACCGTCATACCTAGTTCAATCTCGTTCACAGCAAGTACTTTACTCGTTCCGTAATCCGATATCACTTTGTGATTAACTCCTTAACCACATGCTTTCAAGCGGTGTTGATATCGATTACCGAGTGGGCCCGAAGTATATCTCCCCGACTTGGGAGGGACAAATCCCATCTCGATACATACAACCCAACAGGTACTTTCCGATCACACGAGACACCTTTATGATCACCCTCTCATAGGATGACGTTTGATGACCTCAAAGCTTTCTTCGATACCAGGGAGTTGTATTATCTCATGGTCTAAGGAATACAATATTTGACATAAGAAAAGCTTCAAAGATGAACACGATGACACGATCTAATTGCTTCGCTTAGTTTGGTCATCCATCATATCATTCTCCCAATGATATGATCTCATTATTAATCGAAAACTCATGTATATGGTTAGGAAACCTTAACCATCATTAATCAATGAGCTAGTCCATAGAGGCATACTAGGGACACGGTGTTGTTCACAAACCACACAAGTATTAAAGTTTCCGCTTAATACAATTCTAGCATGGAATATAAACTTTATCATGAACAAGAATTATAATAATAACATCTTTATTATTGCCTCTAGGGCATAATTCCAACAGTCTCCCACTTTCACTAGAGTCAATAATCTAGTTTACATTTGGCAACAATCTCACACCCATGGCACTAAGGTGCTGATCATGTTTTGCACGTGGAAGAGGTTTAGTCAATGGATCCGCGACATTCAGATCTATATGTACTTTGCTAATATTCAGATCTCCATCTGCTATATAATCTCGGATTATATGAAACTTGCGGTTGATATGCTTGGTCTTTGGATGATATCTTGGTTCCTTAGCGAGTGCTATGGCGCCAGTGTTGTCACACAATACCTCCAGTGGGTCCAATGCACTTGGAACCACGCCAAGCTCAGTGATGAAGTTCCTAATCCAAACTCCTTCACTTGGCAACCTGCGGCAGCCATGTATTCGCTTCATGTAGATCCCGCGATCACGCTTTGCTTGCAGCTTCTCCAGCTCACAGCTCCTCCATTCAAAATATAAATGTATCACATCGAGATTTAGAATCATCCTTGTTGGTGTCGAAACTAGCATCGACGTAACCTTTTCTGACGATTTGTTCATCACCTCCATAGACTAAGAACATTTCTTTAGTCCTATTTAGGTACTTTAGGATGTTCTTCACGGCTGTCCGATGTTCCTCTGGATCACTTTGGTATCTTTCGTCAAACTAAGAGCATTGGACACATCCGGTCTAGTACCGACATGTCATACATGATAGAACCTATGGCGAGGCATAAGGAACTTTGCTCATAGCCTCTCTATCATTTCATCAGTAGGTGGACCGAGCCTTGCTCAATATCTTACCTGACAACATAGGCACTAAACCTTTCTTTGCCTTATCCATTCTGAACCTTTTCAGAACTTTGTCTAGGTATGTACTCTGGCTTAAAGCTATCAGGCGTCTTTGTCTATCTCTATAGATTTTGATGCCCAATATATAAGCAGCTTCACCTAGGTCTTTCATTGAAAAACATTTGTTCAAATAACTCTTCACATCGTTAAGCATGTTAATGTCATTTCCAATAATCAATATGTCATCCACATACAGTACCAGAAATGTCACTGAGCTCCCACTCACTTTCTTGTAGATACAAGCTTCGTAGCAATTTGGAACAAATCCAAAGCTCTTGATCACTTGATCAAAACGAAGGTTCCAACTCCGAGATGCTTGCTCCAGTCCATAAATGGAACGCTGAAGTTTGCACACTTTATCAGCATCCTTAGGATCGACAAAACCTTCGGGTTGCATCATATACAACTCTTCATCAATGTTGCTATTGAGGAACGCAGTCTTGACATCCATCTGCCATATTTCATAATCATGAAATGCAGCAATTGCTAATAAAATCCGAATGGACTTAAACATCACTATGGGAGAGAAAGTCTCATCATAGTCAACACCTTGAACTTGTCGAAAACCTTTCGCGACAAGTCGTGCTTTATAGACAGTAACATTACCATCCGCGTCTGTTTTCCTCTTGAAGATCCATTTGCACTCAACGGCCTTTCGGTCGCTAGGAGGGTCCACCAAAGTCCATACTTGGTTTTTGCTCATGGATCCCAATTCGGATTTCATGGCCTCTAGCCATTTATCAGAGTCTGGGCTCATCATCGCTTCCTCATAGTTCGCAGGTTCACTGTTGTCTACTAACAAGACAGTTAAGACAGGGTTGCTGTACCACTCAGGAGGGGCACGCGACCTTGTCGACCTGCGACGTTCAGTAGTAGCATCGTCCGAAGCTTCATGATCCTTGTCATTAGCTTCCTCTATTGTTGGTGCAGGCAGCACTAGAACAATTTCAGGTGCTGTGCTACTCTCCAATTCAAGAGAAGGTTCAACAACCTCGTCTATCTCTACTTTCCTCCCACTCACTTCTTTCGAGAGAAACTCCTTCTCAAGAAAGGATCCGTTCTTTGCGACAAACACTTTTCCTTTGGTTCTGTGATAGAAGGTATACCCAATAGTTTCCTTAGGGTATCCTATGAAGACGCATTTCTCCTCTTTGGGTTCGAGCTTGTCCGGCATCAACTTCTTGACGTAAGCTTCGCATCCCCAAACTTTAAGAAACGACAACTTAGGTTTAGCACCAAACCACAGTTCATACGGTGTCGTCTCAACGGATTTAGATGGTGCCCTATTTAAAGTGAATGCAGCGGTTTCTAATGCATAACCCCAAAATGATAACGACAAATCAGTAAGAGACATCATTGATCGGACCATATCTAATAGAGTTCGATTCCGGCATTCAGACACACCATTGCGCTGTGGTGTTTCAGGTGGCGTGATTTGCGAAACGATTCCACTTGCTTTAAGATGCGTGAGAAAATCATAACTCAAATATTCACCTCCACGATCGGATTGTAGAAACTTAATTTTTCTGTTACGATGGTTCTCCACTTCATTCTGAAATTCTTTGAACTTTTCAAACGTTTCAGATTTATGTTTCATTAAATAGATATACCCATATCTACTTAAGTCATCGGTAAAAGTGAGAAAATAGCGATATCCACATGGCGTGAAACACTCATCGGTCCGCATACATCGGTATGTATGATTTCCAACAAGTCCGTTGCTCGCTCCATCATACCGGAGAACGGGGTTTTGATCATCTTGCCCATGAGGCATGGTTCGCATGTGTCAAATGATTCAAAATCAAGAGACTCCAAAAGTCCATCAGAATGGAGTTTCTTCATGCGCTTTACACCAATATGACCTAGACGATAGTGCCACAAATAAGTAGTATTATCACTATCTACTTTGCATCTCTTAGCCTCAATGTTATGGATGTGTGTTTCATCCCTTTCGACATTCAGAAGAAATAAACCATTCACAGCAGGTGCATGACCATAAAAGATGTTACTCATATAAATAGAACAACCATTATTCTCTGATTTAAATGAATAACTGTCTTGCAATAAACACGATCCAGAAATAATGTTCATGCTCAACGCAGGCACATAAT
Source organism: Avena insularis (assembly GCA_023614405.1). NCBI lineage: Eukaryota > Viridiplantae > Streptophyta > Magnoliopsida > Poales > Poaceae > Avena > Avena insularis. Next base: position 129,999,948 of record CM042697.1, on the reverse strand, counting down.
AACATTTATTAAGGTTTAAAACTAATCCCTAAGGTAAAACTAAGGAGAGCGTGCCGACGGCCATCACATCAACTCTTGATCCGTTGCCAACGCGCATCGTCACCTCATCCCTCGCAAGCCGCCGTCTATTCCGTAGCTCCTGTTTCGAGTTACAAATATTAGCAACTGAACCAGAATCAAATACCCAGGCACTACAACGAGGGCTAGTAAGGAAAACATCAATAACATGTATATCAAATATACCTTTGATGGTGCCAGCCTTCTTGTCCGCTAAGTACTTCGGACAGTTGCGCTTCCAGTGACCCTTGTCCTTGCAATAGAAGCACTCAGTGTTTGTCTTAGGTCTAGACTTGAGCTTCTTCTCAGCAGGAGCAACGTGCTTGCCGCCGCCTTTCTTGAAGGGCTTCTTTGCACCCTTACCTTTCTTAAAGGTGGGGGCCTTGTTGACCATCAACACATGATTATCCTTTTTGATGTCCACCTCCGCAGCCTTTAGCTTAGCGAAGAGCTTGGTGATCGTATCAGTGGAACCAATCTGATTATGAGTCACTACAAAACTTTTGTAGCTGGGAGGGAGTGATTGTAGAACCCTGTCAATCTTGAGCTCCTCTGGAATCTTGCAGTCCAATTGCTCAAGGCGTTGAGTGTAGCCCGACATCTTTATGGCGTGCTCACTAACGAAACTCCCTTCCTCCATCTTGCAGTTAAAGAATTTCTCAGAGATCTAATATCTCTCAGAACGGGCCTGAGTCTGAAACATAGTTTTTAGCTCCTCAAGAATCTCAAAGGGCCCGGGATAATCTTCAAAACAATTTTGAAGGTCCGATTCCATAGCAAACAACATGGTGCTCTTAATCACACCATAATCATCTTTGCGCGACTGATAAACAACTTTCTCATCGATCAGTAGGGCGTCACCTAGCGCATTTCTCAAGGACATAGTCCTTTTGTCCGCCAGAGAGAATGATTCTCAAATTGCGGAACCAGTTGGTGAAGTTAGACCCATTGTTCTTAAGCTTTTCTTTCTCAGCAAAAACGTTGAAGTTGAAGTTGGACTTAGCCATTTGATCTACAATATTTGCAAGTACAAATTAGACTATGTTCATGATAACTAGTTCAACTTAATCAAATTACTAGATGAACTCCCACTAAATTCAACATCCCTCAAGTTGTTTAGTGAACATGATCCAAATTCACCACACCTAATCCGATCTTCACTAGAAGAGATGTGGTTTCAATGGTGGACAACGAAGTGTCGATCATATTATTCATATGACTCATGCTTAACCTTTCGGTTCATGTGTTCCGAGGCCATGTCTGTACATGCTAGGCTCGCCAAGTCAAACCCAAGTATTTCCGCGTGTGCAAAACTGGCTTGCACCCGTTGTATGCGAACGTAGAGTCTATAGCACCCGATCATCACGTGATGCTTGGACACGACGAACTTTCGCAATGGTGCATACATGGGGAGAACGCAGTTTTATCTTGATTTTTAAGTGAGGAATCATCTTATAATGCTACCATCGCGATCTAAGCATAATAAGATACATAAAAGGATAAACATCACATGCATATAACTTTATGTGACATGGTATAGCCAATCTTCGCGCAATGATCTCCATCTTATGTGTGCCGGCATGATCTCCATCACTCCACCATGATTGCCTCCACCACGCATAGCAACTACAACTATTGCTAACTACTTAGCGATAAAGTAAAGCTATTACATGGCGTATAAGAAGTTGACACACAGGTCATACACAATTATAAATACAACCATATGGCTCCTGCCGGTTGTGTACTCATCGACATGCAAGTCGTGAAACATTACAAAACATGATCATTGCATACAACATACGCATCACATCTTGGGCCATACCATATCACAGAAAACACTCCCTACATAAACAAGTTAGACGCCTCTACTTTGTTGTTGCATGTTTTACGTGGCTTATGGGAGTAGCAAGCTAAGAAATATTCTTACCTACGGAAAGCCACAACGGTGATATTATGGTTGCCAAACTCCGGTGTAAATCCCATGACAACTATAGTGAGAGAAACAGGCATCCACCAGCCGCATGTGTGGAACAAGCCACACGTCAAGTGCGGAGCCGGTCTCGCGAACGACGTCTCGTAAAGTTGGCCTGGACCGCTTCGATCTCACTATCCCGCGTCATAAGAAGAACACAAACAAGAGGCTTGCAACAGAAAACATCAACGCCCACAACAACCATGTTGCGTTCTACTCGTGAAACACATCTACGCATAGATCTAGCTCTGATACCACTGAAGGGTTTCGCAGCATAGTAAATCAAAATTTTCTACGGATGCGAATGGGGAAAGCCAAGATCTAATCTAGGAGATGCAAACAACGAGGGGGAATAGATGAGATCTTCATACCCTTGAAGATTCACACAACGGAACGTTCGACAGAACGTGGGTGATGTAGTCATACTTGCTTCTCCTCCTTGCGATCCGATCCGATCTAACACCGCAAGTGGCGATGCCTCCAAGAGATGCACACGTGCGGCACCTCGACGTCTCCTCCTTCCTCGGTCCAGCAAGTATGGTGGAGAGATGGATTGGATCTACAACGCGACAGCGCGGTGCAAGTGGTGGAGAGTTTCTGCAGCAGGGCTTCGCCTACACGCAGTCGGGAGGGAGAGAGAGAGAGGAGGGCAGCAGGGCGGCTAGGGCTTGAGGAGGAGGTGTGGGAGGGGTGCGCCCCCAGCCCTCTTTATATAGAGGGGTGGGAGGCCAGCCCTTGCCCCTCCCCCAAGCCCTAGGGCGGGCGGCCAAGGAGGGAGGAGTGGGGGGCAAGTTTTCCCCCTTCTAGAAGCTCCCCTAGGGTTTTGCCCTAGGTTGGCCGGCTGGGCCCTATGGGGCCTTGTTCCCCTGGACCAATGCGGACAGGGCACTCCCTCATAGGCCCATGCCCCTCCCGGCAGGTGGGGCCATGTTGGTCCCCCTCTGGAAGGTTCTAGAAGCTTCCGGTACAATACCGATTAACCCGAAACAATTCCGAACTCCAAAAACTGCATTGCCTTATATGAATCTTATTCTCCGGACCATTCCGGAACCTCCCGTGATGTCCCGGATCCCATCCTAGACTCCAAAAAAAACTCATAAACCAATTATCCAATCTATCCTAGCGTCGAGACATGTTAAGTGTGTGACCCTTCGGGTTCGAGAATATGCAGACATGATCTTCTATCAATAATCAACAGCGGGGTCTGGAAACCCATATTGACTCCCAAACATTCATCGATGATCATATCGGATGAACCACGATGCCAGGATTCAATCAATCCCATATATATATTCCCTTCGTCTCGCGATATTTTACTTGCCCGAGATTTGATCGTCGGTACCGTCATACCTAGTTCAATCTCGTTCACAGCAAGTACTTTACTCGTTCCGTAATCCGATATCACTTTGTGATTAACTCCTTAACCACATGCTTGCAAGCGGTGTTGATATCGATTACCGAGTGGGCCCGAAGTATATCTCTCCGACTTGGGAGGGAAAAATCCCATCTCGATACATACAACCCAACAGGTACTTTCCGATCACCTGAGAGACACCTTTATGATCACCCTCTCATAGGATGATGTTTGATGACCTCAAAGCTTTCTTCCGATACCAGGGAGTTGTGTTATCTCATGGTCTAAGGAATACAATATTTGACATAAGAAAAGCTTCACAAAGATGAACACGATGACACGATCTAATTGCTCCGCTTAGTTTGGGTCTGTCCATCATATCATTCTCCCAATGATATGATCTCATTATTAATCGACAACTCATGTCTATGGTTAGGAAACCTTAACCATCATTAATCAATGAGCTAGTCCATAGAGGCATACTAGGGACACGGTGTTGTTCACAAACCACACAAGTATTAAAGTTTCCGCTTAATACAATTCTAGCATGGAATATAAACTTTATCATGAACAAGAATTATAATAATAACATCTTTATTATTGCCTCTAGGTTATAATTCCAACAGTATTCCCCTTGTGAAAGATATGGCTCGATGTCATCTTCGGCAAGCTGGATAACTTCCGATGCAAGCGACTCGAGTTCGAAGTGGTGGACTGGCCATCACAATACCATGCCATCCTTGGGTGCGTGGCATTCGCACGATTCCTAGTAGTACCGCACTACGCGTACCTTCTACTCAAGATGCTAAGACCCAGGGGCGTCATCACGGTCCACGGAAGCTTCACCCGACCGGACCACTGTGATAGGGACTTCAACAGAATCTCCCAGTCATTCGGCATGCAGGAGGAGCTCGTAAGGCTCCGCGAGGTGACGGACAACGGGGCACCCCCAGTCGCAAGACAGAACGCACCAGTCATGTCCTTCGACTCCATCGTCAACACAAAGAAGGTGCAAGTCCACCCGACGGACGCCTCCAAGACGACGCTGATCGCCAATGATCTCATCCCCGCATAGGAAAGCACGCTCGTCGAATTCCTCCGTGAGCGCTGGGAAATCTTCGCCTAGTGTCCTGCGGACATGCCAGGAGTTCCTTGGGAATTCGCCGAGCATGCACTCAACGTCTTTCCAGATGCCAAGCCCATCAAGAAGTCTATCCGACGACTGTCCGAACCTCGTGCCGAAGCCATAGGAGTTGAAGTCAACAGACTACTCGCTGCAAACTTCATCAGGGAGATCAAGGAGAGCGAGTGGCTCGCCAATACCGTGATGGTCCCCAAAAAGGACACAGACATCCTGTGGATGTGCGTGGATTTCACATCGTTGAACAAGCACTGCCCGAAGGATCACTTCCCTCTCCCTCAGATCGATCAGATCATCGATTCGACTACAGGATGTGAAAAACTCTCCTTCCTTGACGTCTACTCAGGATACAACCAGATCCGACTAAAGGTCGAAGATCAGGAGAAAACGGCGTTCATCACGCCGTTCGGAGTATTCTGCTACAACACAATGCCCTTCGGGCTGAAGAACGCGGGCGCCACGTACCAACGGTGCATGCAGGCATGCCTGAAGGAGCAGATCGGCTGCAATATCCAAGTCTATGTCGACGACATAGTCATCAAACTAGGGAGGCGAGAACGCTCATCGACGATCTCTACGAGACGTTCGATAATATCGACCGCTACAAGATCAAGCTCAACCCTGAAAAGTGCGCCTTCGACATCCCATCTGGCCAACTGCTCGGCTACTTCATCTCCCAGCGAGGGATCGAGGCGAACCCGAAGAAAATCCGGGCCATAATGAACATGGAAAAACCGAAGAACCTCAAGGGCGTCCAGCAGCTTGCCAGGCGAATCGCGGCATTGAGCAGGTTCATCATCCGCATGGGTGAAAAGGCTCTGCCATTCTACCAGCTGCTACACAAAGCAGACAAATTCGAGTGGACGCCTGAGGCAGACGACACATTCGAAGATCTAAAGCGGTTGCTCTCTGTTGGGCCACGCGGAGATAAAATAAAATTTTCCTCTAACGTGGTGATCCCAAGATCTAGCTGAGGTAGAAGGCCACGAGGTTTACCACTAGACGCGCAGTTGCGGATTACTGATGAAGCGCGTCAGTTGATGCAGTGCAGTCCTAACGATCCGATTGTCCTAGTGCTGATCGCACAGCACCTCTGCTGGTATCCACACGTACAAGGAGGAGCGCCGGCGGCGAACTGCTAGGTTCGTTACGGCGGCTGGACTGCTGTGGAGCTAGGGTTTCCAACACATGGAATGACCTAACCGAACAACGATTAACATTTCTGGGTTACGGTGCTCCACTATATATAGGGAGTGAACGTGGGCTCTGCTCGCGCGACCCATTCACTAAAGCCCATATAACACTAGTCACCGTGAGTCCAACTCACTAACTCAGTCCTAATCTGGTTTAGGTCCAACCCAACCAGATTACAGATTAGGATCCAATCCGAACTTGCTCCTGCTCTTAAGTGTGTGACCCCGCAGGCTCATGGCTACTTGGACACGATTGGAGTCTTACTCTCAATCGATCAGTCGGTAGCGGCTCCTAGCAGAACATACCGACTCCCAAGTACCAAAGAGTCATGACGACTTGCCTTTCCAATGCGACTTACGTCCGAGTCCCTTTTGCCTCACGATATACCTTGTCAGACTATAGGCGAATATATGTCATCCCTTAAATAGTCCGACTCTCTTCTCGATCCGAGATAAGTGATTCACCCGACTAACTCTTAGTCGATCGCCTCGGTTAACACTTAACCAAGTCGTGCATGGCCATGCTTTCCGAATCATATCTCACGAGAGGGCCCAGAGAATATCTCTCCGAGTGGAGGGGAAAATCCCATCTTGGTTATTCACATCACGCAGCTTGATTCTCAGTCGACCCGAACCCTGCCTTTATAACTGCCCAGTTACGGATCAGCGTTTGACAGAAACTAAGTCGGTGATACTCAACTCGGACTATGCAACAACCTCAGGTCTAAGGATTACATTGATTGAGATATACAAATGACAGCTAGTTCGTTGCACCTCAATATGGGTCAATCCGACTCGCTAAACTCTTTAGCCGAATCTGTGTAAGTTGGAATAGCATCTCCATGCCCATGACAAGTGGAACCGAGTCATCAAGCCAACTTTCACATTGGTCTAAGTTGTGTGTCCAGCACAACCTCAATGACCAAGGATATTTAGTACAAACAACATGAATGCATAGTTCCACAACCGAATCACATATTCAATGATACACATCAGATGTTCATACAAGGACTACTTAATAACTTTATGAATACAATGGGAAATATCATCATACATGATTGCCTCTAGGGCATATTACCAACACTCTCTACCTCGCCGGTCCTGGTCACGCCAAAGGAACGCGAACCCTTACTGCTATACATAGCAGCCACACACCAGGAGCACCGTCCTGGTGGTCAAGCGACCCGAAGAGGGCAAAACCCATGGGGTCCAACACCCAATCTACTACCTCAGCGAGGTATTGACGCCGACAAAGCAGAGGTACCCTCACTACCAGAAACTCGCCTACGGCGTGTTCATGACGGCTCGTCGGCTGAGCCACTACTTCCAGGAGCACCAGGTGATGGTCATCAACGAGGCACCCCTGAACAACATCCTGAACAATCCAGAGGCCACAGGACGCGTGGCCTTGTGGGGCATCGAGCTGTCACCTCTAGACATCGTCTACGAGAAGCGCCACACGATCAAGTCTCAAGTTGTCAACACCCGGATTTTTAATCCCAGATGCCTGTTATGCCATACATCGCAATCCCAGGATTACCATTTTTGCGAGACATAACAGAATTGGATACCATAGTACATCATCCATTACAAAGCATACATAAGTTCTTACACAAATAAGGATCTCATGATCCAGTTCTTACTACAACTCAAGCAGCGGAATAACGTAATAATAACGCTAGCATAGGCGAAGCTCCATCTTCGGGGTCACAGGCAATGCTGACGATGGGAGATGATCCTAGTTGTCGTAACCTTCATGGGGTCTATCCTCCTGGTACTCCTCTTCATAGTCTGGCCACAGGAATAGCTAGGGACAAAGCCATGAGTACTCTTTAAGTACTCGCAAACTAATACTAACAAGTGAAGGGCGTTTTTGTAGTAGGACACTAAGCTCTAGGGTTATTTTGCAAAAATCCAGATTTACCTATACTAAGTTCAGAAGCAAGAAAAGCTAGTAGAAATTTTATAACACCTAAGTGGGAACTTGAATTTCATATCACAACTCTCTTGTGCTCAAGTCAAAATCTCAATCCATTTCACAAATCATTTTGAAAACATCTGACGGGGGAACAGTATGTCCACTCCAACTGTCCATAACCGCGGACGCGGCTATTCGAATAGTTTGACACTCTGTAGAGATTGTACACTTTCACCACAACATTCGATATATCCGTTAGGAACAAATCCTGAATTCACCATACTCAGTATGCGGATAATCAATCCTAACGTTTTGATTACACGCCCTAGTATAAGCACCTCTCCTATGAGTTTGGCCTCCCAACCATGACCAACTGTCATCTTGGGTACTGCACAGGTGGACAATTTTCACAAGGTAGCCTCAGCTCAGACCTTGGCCGTGAGTAAACCAATACTAAGGTATATAAGTTTCCAGTCAAGCCCTACCCAATTCTCGGGTATTGTGGTTGTACGGTAACATTGGAATGGTATCGCATCCAGACAACCATCAGTTTTATAAAGGGCTAAGGCTCATGCCTCAACATTTTCATCACCAAAATCATCTGGTGTTCGGAAACACATGTCAAAACATCTCAATGGAATGATCCATCATTCCAAGGTTTTCATAACCATTTTCACCAAGTATTCCCATCTAAAGTTGATCAATTTTTATGCTTAACACTAGCATCTACAAATGGGAGTGAGTACTAATGAGGGGTGGTAAACTAGTGTAGTTTAACTAAGTTCAATCTCATGCCTTAGGATGACATCAAGAATATCTAGCTTAGGCCAAATTTAGTGCTCTTTATGCAACCTTCAATTATCTTTCTAGTATCTACAATTTACTCAAGTAAACTCTAAGTAAGAGCTTTGATAAAAAAATAAAGTAGAAGATTGTAAGTAAAACTAGGATTGGGTATCATCATTAGTGTCTAACCAAACATGCTTAGTGCATTTCATAGGTTATATAACTTTCATAATTGCAAGCGTTAGCTTGCACATTCAACTAGTAGTATTAGGCTTGCAAGTATTGGCTTGCATAGGTATCAGTATAAGCTTGCTAAGTTAATAGCTTGCAAGTATTGGGTTGCTAAAGTAGAGTATCTTGCAAGTGTTAGCTTGCACATTCAACTAGTAGTATTAGGCTTGCCTTGTGCAGAGCAGTGGTTGAAGTTCTCCTCGGCTTCTTCTTCGTAGCATCCTTCTTCCTCCTCGTATCCTTGGTCGGTACTAGCGTCTATGAATAATTACGAGGTACACAATCACCAAACAATACTTAACTACTTTCAATCATCACACACAAAGGTTCTATAGATGATCTAGCATCATCACTAACATTCAAGATTAAAGCACTTGCATTATTTATTTATTTTTAGAAAAGTAATTTCTACTCATTGAAAAACTACTTAAGATTTAATATTCTCCAAACCAAACATGGGATCATGTTGACACATGTTATCACCACATATTTCAGTACATGGGAATGTGATTTAAAGTGGTGTCACAATTTAATAAGGTTTAACCTTTTATTTCAATTAAATAAAGTGACTAGAAATGTCTATGTGGCATTCTTTTATTACTTGAACATTATTTATTTAATTAAACCCATATATTTTTATATATTCTGAAAGGTATGATCAAATGTGATTTTTGAGAGTTGGAATCAGCTCAAAAGCTATTATAGTTTAAATTTGAAAAATATTTGAATGCAGAAAAGCTTCTGCCTTGTTATTCTTACCAAGGTTGATCTACAGATCCAAATGATTTGAATCCAACGGGCTTGGATTAAGCATTTCAATATCTTTCTAACAAAATTGGTTTCATTCAGTTTGGTTCACTGAATCGAGCTGGGTTGATTTTTGAAACTAGGTATAGAACTGAGTTTGAATCTAAATAGAAAAATCTAAATTAAAGCAGTGGGTCACAGGAAAGGTTAACGGGCGCCAGTGTCACTCCGTGGCTGGGTGCAACTAATGAGGCGGGTCTACTGGCCGACTCTTAACATGCGGCTGATGCAGGCGATGTGGTGCGTTGGATTAGAATGAAGATCGACGGCTGAGGGTCGTCGTCAACGATGAACTAGTCACCGACGAGCTCGAACCCTAGCGGCTCAGTGGGGGTCGTCGGGGGCTCACCGGGGCTCAGGAGAAGGTCGGCGATGCGGGCGAACGACGAAGTCGACGATGACGAACTCAGGGTGGTCGCGGCAGCTCCTGGGGTGGACGAAATCGACGTCGCCCTTCTTCTCTAGAGGCAGCCTGCTCCGGCACAATTCCGGCGATGCGCTGCTCGCCTTGCTCCGGCTACGGGGTGGAACGATCAGTGAGGTGAGGGTGAGATGGTGTGCTTCAATCGGCTAGGGGTGGCCTCCTTTTATAGGCTCGACGGCGAGACCGAGAGGGATGGGCAGGCAACGGTGGCGACACGGCTACGGGCTGCTAGAGGCATGGCCGAGGGTGGCGATCGATCGGTGGTCTCCTGGCGATGCTCTAAGGTTTGAATGCGCTTGTAGGGGCGGTGGCAAACGGTCGGGAACGCACGATGCTCTGCGAGGCAGAGGCGGCGAACTCTGCGGAAAGTGGTGGCTACGAGGTACGGGCGGTGAAATGGGCATGTCTGGCGGTCTTCTGGGATGGTGGGGTGCATGCTGGCGGGCGGAGAGGGCTCGAGGTGGTCAGGTGGCGTGGGAACAGCGCGTGCTCTGCGGTGCGCTTCGACATGGTCGACAATGGCCTTGGGCGTGGCGTTCAGTGATTCTGGTTCTTTGTCTGCAGGCTGGTCGAGAGGGGGCGGTGGAGCATGGGCTACCTCCCAGACAAGGTTGGCACGGCTAGTTCTTCTCCTAGCTTGCTGTCCACACTGGGATGACATGGGTGCTCTCGGGCTATTCACCATTGATGACATTGCCGAGTTTACAGTGAGGCTAGAGCTTAGTTAAGTTTGCTAGATGATCTACTGAGGTTGCTGTGAGTTAGAGAGGGAACAAGTTAGGCCCAAAACACTGCTCAACATAGTGTTTTGATTTTGTTTGATTTGTATCTGCAAGCTGTTTGATGAAATGGCCGCATGAATTCAAGTTTTGAATTTTTAAATTATTTTTGGTGGGTGTGCTAGGCATGTGCTGGTGATACCGTGGATGCTTGCAAATTGAGCTTGTTTGAGTGGTTTTTGAAAAAGTGGGATCTTCCCATATGAAATAGATTCAATTTTAAACTGTCATTTAAACTATGCATTTAAATGTTTTTGGATGATCACAAAGTGGGCCTTGGTACCTTGTTATGAGTACTATTAAGGGGTGCAAAGATCCATACATGTTTCTGTTAAGTTATGAAAGTTAGAGATAGCCAAAGTAGGCATGGGAGTTAAATTGGCCAAAGTGACCATTCACTTAATTTGTTTGTTTTGATTTGTTTGTCTTTGGGAAAAGTTTGGGGATTGTTTAGATGATGTTTATTTCACCTAAGAATCATTTTACAAGCAAAGAAACACATAATCATTTCAATTCAAAAGAATCCAAATTTTAATGCACACCCATATGAATGCTTTCATATTTTAATTGGAAAAGTTTTTGTTAACCCTAAATTTGGTGATTAGAGTTTGATGATTCTAGTTCAATATTTTTGGGATGTTACAAACCTGCCCCCTTAAACAAAATCTCGTCCCGAGATTTGAAAAAGGACGAAAAAGATTACCTAGGATTTGAAGAGATCGGGAAACTCCGTCCTGATGTGATCTTCACGCTCCCAGGTAGCTTCCTCTTCTATGTGGTTGCTCCACTGAATTTTGAGAAACTTGATGCTTCGGGTTCTGGTAGTTCTGAAAGCTTCTTCCAAAATATGGATGGGTACTTCGGGATAGTTCAGGTCATCGTTGATCTCTATGGTCCGGTGATCAATATTCTTGAACACTTCAGTCTTCTCTGGAACTTCGAGGCAGTTGCGTAGTAATGAGATATGAAACACATTGTGCACGGCTGACATCTCCTCGGGTAGTTCCAATTGGTACGACACTTCTCCTCGACGGTTCAGAATTTTGAAAGGTTCGATATATCTGGGGGCTAACTTTCCTTTGAGTTTGAAACGCTGCATTCCTTTCAATGGCGACACTTTCAGATACACAAAATCTCCTATGTTGAAGGCGAGGTCCCGACGTCTCTTATCGGCATAACTCTTCTGCCTTGACTGGCTGTCTTGAGGTGCTCACGAATCTTGTGAACCTTCTCTTCTGCTTCTCGTAGGATATCGGGTCCGAAAATCTGACTCTCTCCTACTTCTGACTAGTTCAAAGGGGTGTGACACTTTATTCCATACATGAATTCAAATGGGGCCATTTGCAAACTAGCTTGATAACTGTTGTTGTATGAAAATTCTGCGAACGGCAGACAGTCTTCCCACTTTGATCCATATTCTAACACACATGCTCTTAGCATATCTTCGAGTATTTGATTTACTCGCTCCGTTTGGCCATCGGTCTGAGGGTGATAAGCGGTGCTGAAATCTAGTCGGGTTCCTAAACCTTCTTGGACTTTCTTCTAGAATCTTGAGGTAAACTGAGTTCCTCGATCCGATACGATGTTCTTAGGGACTCCATGCAAACTGACGATCCTAGCGATGTATAACTCCGCTAGCTTCGAACTCTGATATGTGGTCTTGACGGGTAAGAAATGGGAGACTTTGGACAACCTGTCAACTATGACCCAGATAGAGTCATTTCCCCTACTAGAAGTAGGCAATCCGGTGATAAAGTTCATTCCAACGGAATCCCATCTCCATTCCGGAATCTGCAATGACAATCCAGCGGGTCTTTGATGTCCTGCCTTGACTCGCTGACATATATCACACTTGGCGATATAGCTTCCGATTTCTCTCTTCATCTTATGCCACCAAAATTGCTCTTTCAAATCTTGATACATCTTCGTTCCTCCGGGGTGGATAGAATAAAGAGTATCATGAGCTTCCTTCAAAATAACTTCTTTCAACTCAGAATCTGCTGGTACACAAAGGCATCCTTTGTACCACAGAACTCCTTCTTCGTCTTGGGTGAATCCGGGTACTTTGCCTATACCGATGCGACGCTTGATTCCGTTGATACTAGCATTTCTTTTCTGCGCCTCTTTGATCTGGCTGATCAAAGTGGGTTGAAGTTCTATGCGAGCCAAAAATCCTTCACTCACTAATTCCATTCGAAAATCTTCCATATCCTTGTGCAAGCTCGGTTGCTCCTTCAAAATCATGGAGTTCAAACGACACAACAATCTGCTAAGGGCATCTGCTACCACGTTGGCTTTACCAGGGTGATAGTGAATGTCCAGATCGTAATCCTTGATTAGCTCAATCCATCTTCTCTGCCTCATATTCAGCTCCTTCTGAGTGAATATATACTTTAGGCTCTTGTGATCCGTATAGATCTCACAACGGTTTCCCATCAGGTAATGTCTCCACGTTTTCAGGGCTAGAACTACGGCTGCGAGTTTGAGGTCATGGGTTGGGTAGTTTTGCTCATGTTGCTTCAGTTGTCGAGATAGATAAGATATAAATTTTCCTTCTTGCATTAGCACACATCCGAGACCGATCTTGGATGCGTCACAATACACATCGAAGGGCTTCGCGATATCCGGCATGATCAAGATTGGGGCTGAAATCAATCTCCTCTTGAGTTCTTGAAAACTTGCTTCACATTTGTCGGTCCATTCAAACTTCTTGTCCTTCTTCAACAATTGGGTCATGGGTCTGGCGATACTAGAGAATCCTTCTACGAATTTGCGGTAATATCCCGCCAATCCGAGAAATGCACGAACTTGGGTTTGAGTGGTTGGGGCTTGCCAATCTTCTACATCTTTCACTTTGGCAGGGTCAACGGCAATTCCTCGGTGATACAATGTGGTAGGAATCCTACCTCCTGTAACCAGAATTCACATTTTCTAAACTTTGCATACAGCTGATGCTCTCTAAGGGTTCCAAGAATGGTCCTTAGGTGTAGCTCATGTTCTTCTTCTGATTTGGAATAAATCAGTATGTCATCGATGAAAACAACGATAAACTTATCCAGGAATTCCATAAAAATCTTATTCATGAGATTCATGAAATAAGCGGGGGCATTGGTTAATCCAAAAGACATGATAGTATACTCATATAATCCATATATGGTGGTAAAGGCAGTCTTGGGGATATCCTCTGCGCAAATCTTGAGTTGATGATAGCCTATTCTAAGATCAATCTTAGAGAACACTTTGGCACCGGTCAACTGATCAAACAAATCTTCTATTTTGGGCAATGGGTACTTGTTCTTGATAGTGACATTATTCAACTTCCGATAATCCGTACAAAAATGTTTACCTCCATCTTTCTTGTCCACAAACAAGATAGGTGATCTCCATGGTGACGGACTTGGTTGAATCAATCCAATTTCCAACTTGGAATCTAGTTGCTTCTTCAGTTCTGCTAGTTCCGACGGGTTCATACTATATGGTCTCTAGGCTATGGGTCCTATTCCAGGGATTAGTTCAATGATAAACTCGATATCCCGATCTGGGGGCATACCGGGCAAAACATCTGGAAATACATCAGGGTATTCACAGACTACCCGGACTTGGTCAATGGTAGGTTGGGCTATACTATTGTTGCACTTGAATCGACGAGGTAAGGTTTCAAATATATGCTCGACTGATATTCCAGCTGTACTGGTCATGGTTATGGCTTTCTTGGCACAGTCAATCAATCCTTTATGTTTGGACATCCAATCCATTCCTAGTACTACTTCCAAACCTTTAGTTCTGAGTACTATCAGATTAGCATAAAAATCTATGCCATGGATTCGGATAGGGACGACTTTGCAAATTTTCCTAGCTTTGGTGGTTGAACCGGGGATTTGAACAATCATAACATGCTTCAGTTTTGTTGGTTGAATCTTACTAGTGCAGGCAAATTCTTTGGTGACAAATGAATGCGATGCACCCGAATCAAACAACACTCTTGAAAGTACTGAATTAACAGAAAACATACCCAGCACGACGTCTGGCGCTTCCTGAGCTTCTTCAGCATGCATGATAAAAAGACGGCCGTTGCGGTTGAGTGAATTCCCTGGGGCAAATCTTCTTCCGGGCTGAACACGACGCTGCTGCTGAGCTGGGGCATTTGCATTGGGGGATGCGGCATTCTTCTTGTTGGGGCACTCATTGGAGTAGTGACCCTTATTTCCACAGTCACAACAAGTCACTTGCGACTTGTCCTTTGCTGCAACAGGCACATCATCGCTTCCAGTCCTCGGGGCAGTGTTGGTGTTGGCGGTAGAATTGTTGTTGTTATACTTGGGTGGGGCACGGTTGAAATTGTTAGAGTTGCCGGGGTTGCTGTGATTTCCTCCGGGCCTCAGGTTTCCACAGTTGGGATAGGTCGAACGGTTCATCGGGGGTCTGTTGGTTCTCGGGGCAAATCCTAGAGATGGGTTAGGGCGATACTTTGGGGTCTGATGGGTTCCTGGTTGATGCATCATGCGACGCTTGCGGTTCTCATTGGCTTGGTTGATCTTCCCTTCCATCTGGATGGCAGAGTCGACAAGGGCTTCAATATTAGCAAACGGGATATTGACTAACACCGTGTGCATCTCATCGTGCAGACCATTCAAGAATCTTTCCTTCTTCTTGGCTTCAGCGTCGATCTCATCCGGGGCATACCTAGCTAATGACAAGAATTTGTCACGATATTCCACTACGGTCATCCTTCCTTGCTTCAGTTCTCTGAACTCATCTCTCATTCTCTTGATCAAACCCGGTGGCACATGGGTTCTGCTGAACTTGACCTTGAATTCCTCCCAGGTCATCATCTGTCCTCCGGTCATTGCACGAACGCAGTTCCACCATGCTCTTGCATCTCCGGCTAGATAGTGGGTGGCAAACAGAACTTTCTCGTTGGCTTCCACTCCGGTGACTTCTAGGTTATTTTCCATGGTTTGCAGCCAATCATCGGCATCTAGGGGCTCTTCTGACTTAGTGAAAACATGTGGGTTGGTGTTCTGGAAATTTTAGAGTTTAGATCCATGGTTGTCTTGGTTTCCGTGGCCTTGATTGTTGTGGGCCAGCTGAGCTATCTGTTGAAGGGTGGCTAGGTTGGCTTGACGTTCGGCTCTTTCGGTTTCGCGGCCAGAAACCAACATTTGCAGGATCTGCAACATCGGGTTTGGGGATGAACCACTTCCTCCGCGTGGCATCTGAAGATTGAGATAGATCATGATAAAAGAGGGAAATTTCTAAGGTTCTAGGACTTTGAAAAGTTTTTAAATTTTGACTCAGATTTTCTAGCAACTTGCTTTTCATTCATTCATTCATTCATAGCACACGATACAAACACACACCACAACAAAGGTAAACAGATGGTTTTAAGAACCATTCTGGAAACTACGATACAGTGGGACCGAATACAACTCACTACGCTAGTGCTCAAGTGCTACTACTCCTCGGAGTCGGTGTAGTCGTCATCCTCATCATCCTCATCGTCATCGATGAAGGCGTAATCATCCTCATCAGTGAAGAAATCCATAGCCTGATCCTCTAGAAAATCATCATCATCACTGATATAGGAGTAGGGGTCTCCACGAAGATCTTCTCCGGCATTCTCCCTTTCTTCCAACCGCATGTCTCTCTCGTGGACGGTCTCCTCCAAATCCGAGATACGGTGGCGAAGACGGGCAATGATGCGCTCCTTCTTATCGAGCTGACGACGGCGAGACTTGTGATCCTTTGCTAGCATGGCGATGGTCTGATCCTTCGTTTTGATGATGGCGAACTTGTGATTGGAGTAGTCACGGCAATTGTCCAATTCCTGCTGACGATCATACATCATGAAGCTGAGGTGGTCCAATTGGGTCTTCAGCTCGTGGTGATATGGGGCTTCCAGTGGTTGTCCCATAGCATCACGCCTTGGACAAAACTCAAAGAGGGTACCCTTGATCTGGTTGATACTCTGCCCACACAGACGAGCAAGAGCTTCCTGCTTGGCCCTGGCAAGTCCATCGAGCCAGTTGTTCTCTTTTAAGGTGAATTGAATTCCCTCGGTAGTGGGAGGTTCAATCTTTCCTCGGAGACTTGCAACAATTAGCCACTGCAGATCTTATCCTCCTTGATCATTGAGCTGAGCTCTGAAGAACTCAAGTAACGCTCAGAAGTTCCGAAAGCTGGTCCAAATCCCGCTCAAAGATAAGGTCTCCTCCATTACCCAACTGATAAAACTTGTTGTACTTCACGTCCATCTATAAGAATATAGGATGAGGAAGTTAGTAGAGTGATCAAGTGTGTCAAATTTTATGTATTTTGCAAGAGTTTTTGAGGAACATGAATTTTTATGAAAGAATCAAGGTGATAAGAATGGGAATAAGTTTTTGTAAATATTTGCTTCCTTTGGTTTTGAAACTAAGTTTTTGGTTTAAACGTCCAGTCTAACTAGGGTCTCCTATGGTCAGGATGGCTCTGATACCAACTTGTCAACACCCGGATTTTTAATCCCAGATGCCTGTTATGCCATACATCGCAATCCCAGGATTACCATTTTTGAAAGACATAATAGAATTGGATACCATAGTACATCATCCATTACAAACCATACATAAGGTCTTACACAAATAAGGATCTCATGATCCAGTTCTTAGTACAATTCAAGCAGCGGAATAACGTAATAATAACGGTAGCATAGGCGAAGCTCCATCTTCGGGGTCACAGGCAATGATGACGATGGGAGATGATCCTAGTTGTCGTAACCTTCCTGGGGTCCATCCTCCTGGTACTTCTCTTCATAGTCTGGCCACGGGAATAGCCAGGGACAAATCCATGAGTACTCTTTAAGTACTCGCAAACTAATACTAACAAGTGAAGGGGGTTTTTGTAGTAGGACACTAAGCTCTAGGGTTGTTTTGCAAAAAGCTAGATTTACCTATACTAAGTTCAGAAGCAAGAAAAGCTAGTTGAAATTTTATAACACCTAAGTGGGAACTTGAAATTCATATAACAACTCTGTTGTGGTCAAGTCATAATCTCAATCCATTTCACAAGTCATTTTGAAAACATCTGACGGGGGAACAGTATGGCCATTCCAACTGTCCATAACCGTGGACACGACTATTCGAATAGTTTGACACTCTGCAGAGATTTTACACTTTCACCACAACATTCGATACATCCGTCAGGAACAAATCTTGAATTCACCATACTCAGTATGCGGATAATCAATCCTAACCTTTCGATTACACGCCCTAGTATAAGCACCTCTCCTGTGAGTTTGGCCTCCCAACCATGACCAACTGTCATCTTGGGTACTGCACAGGTTGACAATCTTCACAAGGTAGCCTCAGCTTAGACCTTGGCCATGAGGGAACCAATACTAAGGTATATAAGTTTCCAGTCAAGCCCTACCCAATTCTCGGGTATTGTGGTTGTACGGTAACATTGGAATGGTATCGCATCCAGACAACCATCAGTTTTATAAAGGGCTAAGGCTCATGCCTCAACATTTTCATCACCAAAATCATCTGGTGTTCGGAAACACATGTCAAAACATCTCAATAGAATGATCCATCATTCCAAGGTTTTCATAACCATTTTCACCAAGTATTCCCATCTAAAGTTGATCAAGTTTTATGCTTAGCACTAGCATCTACAAATGGGAGTGAGTACTAATGAGGGGTGGTAAACTAGTGTAGTTTAACTAAGTTCAATCTCATGCCTTAGGATGACATCAAGAATATCTAGCTTAGGCCAAATTAAATGCTCTTTATGCAACCTTCAATTATCTTTCTAGTATCTACAATTTACTCAAGTAAACTCTAAGTAAGAGCTTTGATAAAGAAATAAAGTACAAGCTTGTAAGTAAAACTAGGATTGGGTATCATCAAATGTGTCTAACCAAGCATGCTTAGTGCATTGCATAGGTTATATAACTTTCATAATTTCAAGTGTTAGCTTGCACATTCAACTAGTTGTATTAGGCTTGCAAGTATTGTCTTGCATAGGTATCAGTATAAGCTTGCTAAGTTAATATCTTGCAAGTATTGGCTTGCTAAAGTAGAGTATCTTGCAAGTGTTAGCTTGCACATTCAACTAGTAGTATTAGGCTTGCCTTGTGCAGAGCAGTGGTTGAAGTTCTCCTGGGCTTCTTCTTCGTAGTATCCTTCTTCCTCCTCGTATCCTTGGTCGGTACTAGCGTTTATGAATAAATACGAGGCACACAATCACCAAAGAATACTTAACTACTTTCAATCATCACACACATGGGTTCTATAGATGATCTAGAATCATCACTAACATTCAAGATTAAAGCACTTGCATTATTTATTTATTTTTAGAAAAGTAATTTCTACTCATTGAAAAACTACTTAAGGTTTAATATTCTCCAAACCAAACATGGGATCATGTTGACACATGTCATCACCACATATTTCAGTACATGGGAATGTGATTTAAAGTGGTGTCACAATTTAATAAGGTTTAACCTTTCATTTCAATTAAATAAAGTGACTAGAAATGTCTATGTGGCATTCTTTTATTACCTGAACATTATTTATGTAAGTAAACCCATATATTTTTATATATTCTGAAAGGTATGATCAAATGTGATTTTTGAGAGTTGGAATCAGCTCAAAAGCTATTATAGTTTAAATTTTAAAAATGTTTGAATGCAGAAAAGCTTCTGCCTTGTTATTTTTACCAAGGTTGAT
This sequence comes from Avena insularis, assembly GCA_023614405.1. Taxonomy (NCBI): domain Eukaryota; kingdom Viridiplantae; phylum Streptophyta; class Magnoliopsida; order Poales; family Poaceae; genus Avena; species Avena insularis. The sequence continues at coordinate 129,980,575 of CM042697.1, read as the reverse complement.
CTACAGATCCAAATGATTTGAATCCAACGTTCTTGGATTAAGCATTTCATTATCTTTCTAACAAAATTGGTTTCATTCAATTTGGTTCACGGAATCGAGCTGGGTTGATTTTTGAAACTAGGTACAGAACTGAGTTTGAATCTAAATAGAAAAATCTAAATTCAAACGAGTGGGCTGCGCGGGAAAGGTTAACGGGCCGGCCCAGTGTCACTCCGCGGCGCGGGGCGCAACTGACAGGGCGGGTCTACTGGTCAGCGACTCTTAACACGCGAAGCGGTACGGGGCGATGTGGTGCGTTGGATTAGAATGAAGATCGACGGCTGAGGGTCGTCGTCGATGATGAACTAGTCACCGACGAGATCGAACCCTAGCGGCTCAGTGGGGGACGTCGGGGGCTCACCGGGGCTCAGGCGAAGGTCGGCGATGCGGGCGAACGACGAACTCAGGGGTGGTCGCGACAACTCCTAGGGTGGACAAAATCGACGGCGTCGTTCTTCTCTAGAGGTGGCCTGCTCCGGCGATGCACTGCATGCCTTGCTCCGGCTACAGGGTGGAACGATCGGTGAGGTGAGGGGAGTGAGATGGTGTGCTTCAATTGGCTGGGGGTGGCCTCCTTTTATAGGCTCGATGGCGAGACCGAGAGTGATGGGCAGGCGACGGTGGCGACACGGCTACGGGCTGCTGGAGGCATGGCCGAGGGTGGCGATTGATCGTTGGTCTCATGGCGGTGCTCTAAGGTTTGCTTGCGCTTGTAGGGGCGGTGGCAAACGGTCAGGAACGCACGATGCTCTATGAGGCAGAGGCGGCGAACTCTGCGGCGAGCGGTGGCTACGGGGTACGGGCGGTGAAATGGGCATGTCTGGCGGTATCCTGGGACGATGGGGTGCATGATGGCGGTCGGCGAGGGCTCGAGGTGGTCGGGTGGCATGGGAACTGCGCGTGCTCTGCGGTGCGCTTCGGCATGGTCGACAGCGGCGCGAGCGCGGCGTTCCTGGCAGTTCTGGTTGCTGTCTGCGAGGCAGGGCTGGTCGAGAGGGGGAGGTGAAGCATGGGCTACCTCCCAGACAAGGTTGGCACGGCTAGTTCTTCTCCTAGCTTGCTGTCCACACTGGTGTGACATGGGTGCTCTCGGGCTGTTCACCATTGATGACATTGGTGAGTTTAAAGTGAGGCTAGAGCTTAGTTAAGTTTGCTAGATGATCTACTGAGGTTGCTGTGAGCTAGTGAGGGAACAAGTTAGGCCCAAAACACTGCTCAACATAGTGTTTTGATTTTGTTTGATTTGTATCTGCAAGCTATTTGATGAAATGGACGCATGAATTCAAGTTTTGAATTTTGAAATTATTTTTGGTGTGTGTGCTAGGCATGTGCTGGTGATACTGTGGATGCTTGGGTTTTGCAAATTGAGCTTGTTTGAGTGGTTTTTGAAAAAGTGGGATCTTCCCATATGAAATAGATTCAATTTTAAACTGTCATTTAAACTATGCATTTAAATGTTTTTGGATGATCACAAAGTGGGCCTTGGTACCTTGTTATGAGTACTATCAAGGGGTGCAAATATCCATACATGTTTCTGTTAAATTCTGAAAGTTAGAGATAGCCAAAGTAGGCATGGGAGTTAAATTGGCCAAAGTGACCATTCACTTAATTTGTTTGTTTTGATTTGTTTGTCTTTGGGAAAAGTTTGGGGATTGTTTAGATGATGTTTATTTCACCTAAGAATCATTTTACAAGCAAAGAAACACATAATCATGTCAATTCAAAAGAATCCAAATTTTAATGCACACATATGAATGCTTTCATATTTTAATTGGAAAAGTTTTTGTTAACCCTAAATTTGGTGATTAGAGTTTGATGATTCTAGTTCAATATTTTTGGGATGTTACACATCATGTCAAAGTACTTAAGTATTTGCTCTGTTAATTCTTAATTTTAGATTGCTTGGAGTTTTCCCTTTCTAGAGTATAAGAGAGATGTGTTGCATCATCTCTATGTTAGGACATGATGCCCATATGAATGCTTATCAAACACATAGTGATGTTCCACCAATATAATATTGATGATGAAATGTTTTATTTCCACTGTAGCTTTAAAGAGAGTAGACAAGTGAACCCATGAACCTCGGTCCGACTTTTATCATAAGAAATAACCTACAACGATATTGTTATCATTTACCTTTGGTGCAATTTATTATATAAAAACACAAAAATACTTCCTTTTTTGCAAACACAAATAAAACACTAAAAGACCTTTATTTATTGCATTTACTTTATTTGCATTTATTTTATTGTTTTACTTTACTTAGTTTAATTTTTATTTAATATTACTAATATGAAACTGGCGGGGTTCTAATAGCGGGGTTACCTCTACCCGACGGTCATCGGGACCACCGCTTAATCAAAAGCGTCCCCATGGGGCTGCGACACCCTGGCACATTGCCTCGTGAGCCAGGTGTTGGTCAGTTAGCCCCTCATGAGCCTCAAGCCCGGGCCTCGCTTGGACCAACCTTGATAGGTCGCCTCGCGAGGGGGAGGCCCACGTATTATCCTAGTCCCTAACGGGCCTTGGATACCTTGGAGCATGCACCCGGGGGAACGGTCGTTATCTTGCAGAAAAAGGGGCAGAGACAACAAAACCTGACAAACGGCACCACAACTTTGTAGACCACATGGACCTCCTCGATAAAGAGGAGATGGTCTGGCCTCTTCAGTCCAAAAGCAGTGCAGATGACCTCGACACCGATAGCGCCACCCTTTGTTGTTTTGGTGCAAATACGGGCGCGGGTGGCGTCGTGTAGCGGCAGGTGACACCGACATCACCAGCTTTATGAAGGATAGCAGAGCTCCGGACAGGAAGGACTTAGTCTACGGAAAGTAGTATTGTAGATCGAGACTCCTCTAGGCGGAAGTGTGGTCACCCTTCCCGCCCAAGATTTGGGGGTAGAGGCCTGACGCCCTATAAAAGGAGGGTTACTCCTAACATGGAAGGGATCGGTCCTTGGGATCTAAAACCCTAGACATTCATCCACCATTGTACCCTCGCGAGACACTGCGAGAAATACAACAAAGTAGGAGTAGAGAATTTACCTCCTCATGAGGGTCCTGAACCTAGGTAAAAAACTTTTCTCTACTCTCTGTCGTTGAGAAGGTCCGAACATGTGATTAAGCCCCCTCTCGAACTCAGGGATATTTGGACCCATGGTTCCTTCACGGGACGCAATTCTCCGATAGAAACCTGGTGCTTGACAACCACATGGTGGAGTTGGGGACACAAGGTAAAAACTTTTCTTTGTAGGTTGCTTGAGAAGACAAGAAAAAGATACTCTATGCCAATTCCATGAGAGTTCGATATAAACCCTCGAGTCACCCTTGTGGGGAAAAGAAACACTCTACGAGTTGGTACATATAGAGTTGTTGCCATCAAGAACATTTTCTGGCACCATTGCTGGGGAATTGCAAGAGATCTCATAGTGGCTACAAGTGTGGTAAACACCCACTACAACTGCCAAAACATTTTTTGATGCCATTGCAACTGCTAGAACACTTTCTAGCATCTTCATCAACTTTGTGCAAACATCTAAGCTTGGGGGGTTGAACCACTATGATATTTTCCTTCTCTTTTAGATTTACAAAGTAATTTTCTTTTGTCTTGTTTTATTCTTTTATTTGTTTGTTAGTTTTCATTAGAACATAGAAACCATAAAATTTAATTTTGCATCATGTAAACTTCAAAGGAACTATTTACTAGTGATGATATAGGAAATTTTAACCAAGAACCATGGGAATCTTTAATGGATGCATGGTTTAGAATACAAGATATTAAGAAAACTAGTACTAAACAACTAACTCAAGCTTTCATAATCAAATTATTCGATGATGGCCTAAACCCCTGGTCAAAGTGTTTCCTAGACTCATTAACTGGTGGTATATTTGTCACACGAAACTCAGATCATGCTAATGTTTTTATGGAAAATTATTTGGGTACTCAAGAAAAACAAAGAAGGAAACGGAAATTCAACAATTAAAAGAATATCTGGAATAAAATATCAGAAGCGTTCAAAAATCCATGAAAAATATCCCTAATAAGAATGATGTAAACTAGATTTACCAACATATAAGATCTTAATTTTTTTCCCAGTAGTCTTAACACTCTTGTCAAAAAAATAAAAACTATTGAGTACCATGTTAAAACTAAAAACCACTCTATTCAGAATGGTCACTCTAAAATAACCCTCATAGGCTGCCTCTTAGGAAATGGCAATGATTTGGTAACTTTTGCAGGGGATGAAAGTGATGAAGAAAATAATAAAAAAATAAAGATGGAAGACACCATAATAAAAGAAAAAAAGAATCTACTAGTTCTAATAACAACAAAGGGCCACCTATTACAATAAAATGAGAAACAAGTAGAGGAAGTTAAAATGCTTAGTGAAACAAAAGAACCTCTACATGATCTTGATAAACATAGCTTGCATGAACTTATTAATTTATTGCAAAAGTTTTCTAATGATCCTTCCATTGATGGTAATCAAAGAGGATTTGGCTCTTATATTGCAAACTATGTCATAAAAGAAAAGATAGAAAGATACAATAATGAAGCTATGATACCACCAAAGCTTGGGGATGCTTGGCTCCCCAAGATATTAATCACTATTGGCAAAGAGACCCATCATGCTATATTTGAAGGGAATATGCCCTGAGAGGCAATAATAAAGTTGTTATTATGTATATTCCAAGTATATGATAGATGTTTATTTTGCATGCTATAATTGTATTAATACGGAAACATTAATACATCTGTGTTCAATAAACAAACAGAAAGGCCTCTCTTATAAACTAGCTCGTTGATTAACAAGATGATCAAGGTTTCCTGATCATAGACATTGGATGTTATTAATAACAAGGTCACCACATTATTGGAATGGTGTGATGAACATTCATCTGAAGTATAGCATTATGATCAAAGTCATTGTGTTTATATTGTTATAACATCATAAAAAGTAATCCTAATCCTTAGACCATGAGATCATGTCAATCACTAACACTATAAGAGTATATTGATAACATCAAACGTCACACCGTAATAGGGTGATTATAAAGATGTGTTCAGTGCTACGAAGGTGTTATGTTGAGGCTCATGGATCAAGAGTGTAATTTGTCCATCCCGATGATGGAGAGATATACTCTTGTCCTTCTCGGTGATATAACATTAATTAGCTTGCAAGCAAGTGATTTGATCACTAGAATGTTATATTATGGAAATGAGAAAATAGTACATGGTATGGAGATACCGATGATCGAATCTTGGACATGTAATATATCGCGAGACAAATTAAAGGGACTAATATTCTAGCGTAAAAGGTTCTCACGATCACAAGAAGTCATTGTTGAATATGTGGGAGTCGGTATGGATCTCTAGGTCCCGCTTCTGATTATTGATCCGAGAGGGGTCTCGATCATGAACGCATTATTCACGAACCATAGGGTGACACACTTAAGAGACACCAACACCATTTGGAACAAATAGTTTCTAAACAAAAAGATTTACAAAGCGTAGGAATTTATTTCACTAGACACCAGAATTGTTTCGGGTGAAATTGCTGAAAGGGTTTTATGTGAATGTTTGTTAATTGATTTAATTGAGAAAATTCTGAATAAATAAAAGGAGTTTTATTTAAAGAGAGATTGCATTAAATTTGGTGGAAATTTGATGGGATTTTTTGAGTGGGGGATTTTGAGTGGAGAAATGAAGAGGCTTTTGTGAGTGGGAGCTCCACCCACATGAATGGAAGGAGGGGAGGGGGAATCCCCCATGCGCCAGCCACCCCCTTGGGGTTCCCCCTCCCTCCTATATAAATTCCCCTCTCCCTCTCTCACACTCACACCTCCTCGTGAAGGATCTCTCCCCCCCTCTAGTTTATCCCCCATGGTCTCGGACTAGCGAGATACATGTTCCCAATGGATTTTCATTGAGAAAGAGTTGTTTCTTCCACTACATCACTAGAGCGAGGAGGCAGAGGTTGCTCGGTGGCTTGGACGTGTGTGCGAGCACGGATGCGCTGCTGATTTGCAGCGCTGGACTTCTTCTTGATCTTGAGATCGGCAAGCGTTCGTCTACATCATCCACGAGTACAACCGTGTTAAACTTTGTCGGTCTGCAAGGGTATGTTCTCTATGGATGTATATCCACCCGTTGCTTGTATCTAGTAGATAGATCTTGGTACATAGTTGTTCCCATCATAGGATTTGTTTTTGTTTTCTATGTTGCAAACCCTACAGTGGTATTAGAGACGGATCTATGCGTAGATGCTTTGTACGGGTAGTACACATATGAGTATATGGGAAATGATGTTCATGTTATGTCTTCTTGTTTGTACTTTGGATATTGGTGGCATAGTGGGATGAAGCGGCCCAGACAAACTTTACATGTCCTTGCACGTGAGACCTGTTCCACACTTGACATGCAACTAGTTTTGCATAAGTGGCTAGTGGGTGTCTGTCTCTCCTACTATAGTCAATATCTAATTTACAACGAGTTGTTAATAATTTGGTTATCCTCGTTGTGGTTCCATGTTCGTAGGTAAGAACGGTTCTATCTTCGAAAGCCCTAAGCCACGTAAAACTTGCAATGGATAAATTAGATGCGTCTAGTTTAGATTGTTGCTGGGCTAGTGTCATGATATGGTAATGTTGTGAGTAAATGTATAGTTGATACTCTTAAAACACACCTAACGTGTAAGTTCCATAGACCTTGGCCTTACACACAAAGGAATGATAAAGGTCATATTTTAGACCCCACCTTTATAAAGGTAAAGGTCCCTGTGATTGCAATGCTAGTCCCTGGATCAATTGCTAGCATCCACAGTTTAAGATGAAGTACACAGAAACAAAGGTCATTATTACATCGTCATTCCAGAGATAACATAGTCTTTTACAACTCCATAGCCATAGGATAGTACAAGATTTTAACTTAACAATATAAATAAAAGTCTTCATCTTCATGTGTCACAGGCAAGCATGTTGAGTGTAGACTCATAACCCTAATCCTCATCAGAGTAACCTGCAACATCACAAGTTACATCCACAGTGGGTCAATACATTGGAATAGTATTGGCAAGTGATACCTTAGTATAATGATAGTATCTAGCTTCTACATGAATTTGGCTAAGTGTAGCTTAGGCTTGCTTTGCTCAAAATAAGTTTTACCTATCAGTTGAAAACACTAAGTTTTTGTTTGGCAAAAACTCCCAAGGAACCACCAATAGACATTGGTGAACCTTTACCCTTGTTCAACCACAAAATTTTAACTTAGAAATTGGGATGAGGAGATTCTTGATAGCTTCCATGTCTTGATGCTCAAATTGTCCATTTCCGGGGACACGGCTAAGTACTTAGATTCTTCCTTCTGCAGAGGTGGTGCACTTTCCCCACAAGACTTGACTTTCATCAAGATAGGACCTTTCAGAAGCCTTCCCTTAGACCAAAATGGACGCGCTCCAAACCTATCACCCCTACCACCAACTGTCCATTTGGCTAAGTTATTGCAACCTATATGATCCAGGCAGAGCCCATAATGCCATGTGGCTGCACTAGAAGCTTCTTAACATATGGCATATCAAATCCCTTTGTTCCTGGGTGGCTTTCCACAAGTGTGATACACAAGGTAGACCATAGATATGGGTCTTGTGTAACCACTCAACATAACCCAAACAACCATTCTACCCAGGTGTTTCATTCACTTAGTTGTTTTACTAGGCAAAAACACAAGTCAAAGACTTAGCAATATTTTCCTGTAGAGGTCCCCAACCTTTAATAAGGTAGAGATCCCTGTGTTTACAATGCTATTCCCTGGATCAATAGCTAGCATCCATAGTTAAGATGTAATATCAAGAAACAAAGGTCATAATACAACTTTATAACCAGGAATAAAATAATTTATTACATCTTACATAGCTCATTTGGCTATCTCATTACAATGCAGCAGGATAATACAATAGCATGGGGTCCTTCATATTCAAAGTGCCACAGGCAGACATGTTGGTTGTAGACTTGTAATCCTAATCAACACACTTCACTAAATCAAACGAACCTGCAACATAACAAGTTACATCCACAAGGGTCAATACATTTGAATTGTATTGGCAAGTGATACTATGGTAGTATAGTGGAGTCTATCATCTATATGCATTTGGCTAAGTGGAGCTTAGGCTTGCTTTGCTCAAAATAGATTTTCATTATCATTTGAAAACACTAAGTTTTTGTTTGGCAAAAATCACCCAAGGCATCTACCAATCAAAGATTGAAGATCCTTTAACCCTTGTTCAACCACAAGTTTTTAACTTAGAAATTTGGATGATGAGATTCTTGATAGCTTCCATGTCTTGATGCTCAAATTGTCCTTTACCAGGGACATGGCTAAGTACTTAGATTTTACCATCTGCAGAGGTTGTGCACTTTCCCCACCAGACTTGGTTTCACCAAGACAGGACCTTTCAGAAGCCTTCCCTTAGACCAAATGGACGCGTTCCAACCTATCATCCCACTACCACCAACTGTCCAAATGGCTAAGTTCTAGCAACCTATATGGTCCAGGCAGAGCCCATATTGCCAAGTGGCTGCACTAGAAGCTTCTCAACATTTGACATCTCAAATCTCTTTGTTCCTGGGTCGCCATCCACAAGTGAGATACACAAGGTTCACCAGTCCACTGGCCTTGTGTAACCACTCAACACAAACCATTCCTTCCATTCCACCCAGGTGATTCATTCACTTAGTTGTTTTATTAAACAAAAACACAAGTCCTCAGACTTAGAAGTTTTCCATAGTTTGAATATATATTCCACACTTGTTTTCTATTAGCTAAGCTAAGCATGATAGTAGTAGGAATCTTAACTTAGGAAATTTCCACTAAGGTTTCATCTACTAGGATTTCCCATAGCATAGTTTATACTTAGCAAAATTCCATGCAAGTCCTACTTAGAAATATCACTAATGCATAGTGAAAATAATGGGACAAAGTATGAAGCATCACTTGCCTTTTTGGTAGAGTATAGGTTCACTTCTTGATCTTTGCAATGTTCACACACTTCAATTCACTACAATTCAATCAAGCAAACAATATTTCAAACTACCATTCAAACAATACATCACATAAAATCATAGAAACAAGATAATGCATGCAAGCATGCCAAAGATTGTTTTATTTGAAAAAAGTGGTTTCTAAAGGTTCATAAACATTTGAAAACACCTAATGGTCATTTTATAAAGTGGCAAAGTCATGTGCAAAAGGTTTCACTTTATAAACCATTTTCAAAACAAGGTATCATTTTATGTGGTGTAGAAATGTTTTAGTAAGGCATTAATCTACAGGATTCACAAAATGTGTTTTCAAACCATAAAACTTTGTGTTTAGGGTCAGAGAGTTTATTTCCAAAACATTTCTCAAAGGTTTTCTTCCAAAACCATTTTTAATAATTAACCCATATTTTTATTTGACTAGAATTGGTTTAAATCCAAGATTCATTCTTTTGTTTCACCAAATATATTTTTGAAACCACAATTTGTTTCCTAGGGTAAGTAGGTTCAAATCAAACCATTTGCCAAAGATTTTATCCCCAAAATCATTTTAGAATAATTTTTATATCCTAAACAAGCATACACAAGTTTCTGCAAAAACAAACAATTTAACAGAAACTTTTTACTAAACAAATGGCATGGTTGGCTAGGGCTTGCTTTTCTGAATCCATTGATATAAAGTTTGCAAAATTTGGACGTGTATATTAAAAGTTATGGATTTTACAAAATCACATATCTAATAGATTCAAATATGTTTTTATAACCAGAGTCTGGCCACGCGTCTTATTCCAATCGTCGAAAACGTTTCGCGTGGATTGACTAACACAGACCGTAGGATCAAGTTACATCGCACGACACTGGTTGCGTACCTCTTCGGCGTTAAGTGAATCTATCGTATCCATCAGATCGTCATCTAACGGCCATCGTCACCCTGACCAAGTTCTGGTGGCGCTCGACGGCTGCGCGCGGCAGCGACGTTCGGCTAGCGGAGGAGCTGGCGCTATAGGAAGCTAGGAAAAAGAAGAGATGGCTCACCGTGATCGCAGTGACGTGGGTATGCTCAACCTGCTCGCGGTTGACGAAGGGGCGCACAAGGTTGCGGTTAATCGCTCGTCGGAGTTGTGTCTGACGACGGCCACGTTCTGTCGTCGTCGAGGGCGGCGCTACGGGTCACGAGAGAGCAAATGGAGAGCACGGTTAGATGCGCAAGGTCATAGCGATGATGCGTGCGTGAAGGAGAAGGAGAGGCGCGGTCAGGTGCTTACCAGAAGCTTCGTCGGAGAGGAAGCAGACGGTGGCGACGGTGGTCGTCATCATTGTCGATGCTGCAAAGCACGCGCGGGCGAGCTGATGATACAGAGAGGTGCGCCTGGGTCTGGGGAATGTGCCTGTGTGCTCGGGGAGGCAAGGGGCGGCAAGGTTCGGCCGGAATCATCGCCGGAGCTTGTCGGAGACAGCGGCGGTGTCGGGCGAAATTTGGCAGCCTGGGGGCGCGCTAAGGTGGGGCGACAGAGGGGAACGAGAGAGGAGATGCTGGCGCTTAAGTAGGCGTCGTCGCAGGGCCGTTACATGGCGTGGTTAACGCGTAATCACGCCGGCATTTCATTGGCAGTAATGGCCAGAGAGGAATGAGGGGCGAGGTCGTCGCGGGGAGGAAGAAAGTGAGCTGGCGGTGGGGCCGTCTGGCAGCGAGAGAGAGAGTGTGGGGTGGGGTCCGTCCGTCAGCGTCGTTGCGGGTTTAAAACTGGGTGCGAATCGTTTTTCTTCGGGAGAGAGAGGAGCTGGGCTAAGTGGGCCAGGTGGGCTTAGCTAGGCTGGGTCGTCTCTTTCATTTTTTTTGTACTTCTTCTGTTTTTCTTTTTCCTTTTCTTTTTATTCTGTTTTGGTTTGGTTTAAACAATTCAATCAAACAATTCAAACAACCAATCAAAACAAACTTCCACCAACCTTTGTATTGAGTTTATTTCTGTTTAACAACATAATTCCAAGTCCCAAAATAAAATAATATTTTTATTCTTTTTAGGATCCATTAATAATTAAATAAAATAGACCTTAGTTATTAAATCAAATGGGTTTTGATTTATTCAAAAACTCCATTTGAAATCTAGATATTATCAAAACCAAATCAGTAGGTTTTATTGGAAAATATAAAATACTTGGAAAACTTGTTTAAAATAAAATAACAAGTTTTCGTGTTTAATTAAAATGGGAAAAACCTTTACTTTAATAAAATGGGATATTAATAAATCCTCATTATTTTATTTAAATAAACCTTTACTCTTTTAATCAAAACAAAATATTTTACTTCAAAAACTTGGCCAAGGTTTAATTTGGCTCTATAAAAATAGTCCTTTATTTATATTTCTACCTTTTCATTTGAAAACTAAATCTTTTTATTAAAAGATACAAAAATAGTAATTTCATATATTTAATATTTTCTTTATTAATTGTTTATCTTTTCAAATCCCTTTAGGATTTGTTTGATCAAATAGGTTTGAAGGTTTCCAATTGGAATCAAAAAGTTTCTTCTCACCCTAAAAATCAACAAAGTTTTATTTTATTCATTTATTTTTCACATAACAAGATTTGGAAAATCTTGGGATGTGACATTTCCATAGCATATATATAATCCACCCTTGGTTGCTACTAGCTAGGCTAAGCATGGCAATAGCAAGTATCTTAACTTAGAGAAAATTCTAACAATTCTACAACTACTAGGATTTCCCAAGCATAGCATATAGATACTTAGCAAAAATTATCATGCAAGCCCTATACAAAATATTTCTAATGCATAGTTAGAATATAGGGACAAAAATATGAAGCACCACTTGCCTTGGTAGTTGGGGGAGTAACAACAATCCTCACAGTCACAATCACCACTAGCACCAAAATCTACTCATAAAATGATAGCACCAAATTCACATTTCAAATAATCAAGCAAAAATATATGAATGCATGCAAATGCCATGTGATGATTTTTCTAAACTAAACAAGACAAGTAAAACATTACTGAATAATAAACTAAATATTTATACACCAAATAAACTTAATTTGGATTTTAAAACATTTTCCAAATAATTTCTATACACAAAATAGGCCTACAAATGTATCTGCATAAAATTCCATTTTAACAGAAACAAAATACAAAACTAAGCCCATATATGTGTAGGATTTATTTTTGTTATTCCAATGGTATATTATTTGTATTTTTTGGATAACCAGAACAAAAGTTATTGAATTTACAAGTTTGAATAACTAATAGATTCAAAAACAGATTTAAAACAAAATCCCAGACACGGGGGCGTGTCTGACTGGCCCGTACCGGTTCGGCCGGATCGATCAACCAGGGCCGCACGATCTAAATAAAATCACACGGGCCAGATCTACTCGTACCCCTTCGATAAGTGAACTCATCCTACGCGCTTGATCTAGATCCAATGGCTGCTGAGCACGCGACCATGGATGGGCGACGCTAGCGACGGCGGTGCGGCGGCGACACATTGCCAGTGGGGTTCCATCGGCTACGGAGGGGGCTAGGGTTGGTAGAGGCGCTTACCAGACTCGCGAGGTCACGTTGATGCTCAACGTTTCTCTGGTGTGGCCGGGGGCGTGCTGTGTTGGCCGTAGGAGCTCGTCGAAGTTGCGGGCGGCGTCGGGTTCTGGCGGATGATGACGTTGCCGATGTTCTGGACCTCCCTAGCATGAATCATGGGTATCAGGAGGTGCGCAAGGTCACGGCGAGCACGACAGGGTCAAAGAGATGACAAGGGGTGCTCGGAGATTACTGTGATTTCTCACCGGAGATGAGAGGGGCGTTAGGCACTTGCAGTGGTTGTCGAATCCGACGACCTAGGTCACGAGCAGACAAAATAGAGGCATGAGATAAAGCGCGCGAGCAAGGGGATCATGCTAGCGTGAACGAGAGAGGGCGGGGTGGGCGGAGCTCACCACAATGTCTCGTCGGAGATGCTCGGGCAGTGGCATTGCAGGCTGAATTCTGGGCAGCCTGGTGGCGGAGAGAGTGTGGCGAGTGAGGGGAAAATCTCGCGGTCAGAGGGGATTAAGTAGGCCGAGGCTCGGCGAGAAACGCTCGCCGAATCAATGGCATTTACGTCGCGCCATCAACGGCAGCAACGGCAGCGGCGACGCGGTCTGTCGCGTGATTTGGGGAAGACGAAGGCTGAGCTGGCGCGGGTCCACCATGCAGTGACTGCGGGGTAAAGTGGTTTTATATTTGAATTTGTTTTGAGAATTTTTGTGTAAGCTTTGTATTCATATTTGAAATATTTCTGATCATAACATGGTATCCTCATACTTTGAGAGTAAAATAGAACCATTGCCTTTCTAGCATAAAATAATAGGCATAGGAACGGTTTCTCATTTTGAAATCTAGTTTGAAAATAACCAAATGCTTATGAATGCATGAATGATATGCAAACTTTTCAAATTATGATTTTTGGGATGATACAAATCTAAACCCCTTAAGGTGAATCTCTCCCTCGAGATTCGGATTGGCTAGCAAATAGGTGAGGGTGGTCTTTCCGAAGATCATCTTCTCTTTCCCATGTTGCTTCTTCCTCGGAATCATGGTTCCACTGAACTTTGCAGAATTTGATAGTCTTTGTCCGTGTAACTCTTTATGCAGTCTCAAGAATCTTGATAGGTTTTTCCTCATAAGTGAGATCACTTTCCAGTTGGACCTCTTCCAAATGTATAGTATCTTTAAAGAAGTCTCCTCCATATCTGGATGGCATTTATTTAGCTAACTTACGTAAAATACATTGTGAACGGCAGACAATGATTCAGGCAATTCAATCTCATATGCTACTTCTCCTTTACGGCTCAGAATCTTGAATGGTCCAACATATCTTGGTGCCAATTTTCCTTTGACTCCAAACCTCTTTACTCCACAAAGTGGTGATACTCTAAGATAAGCTCTATCACCCACCTCATAGGTGACTTCTCTATGCTTTGGATCTATGTAGCTCTTTTGTTGGGACTGTGCTATCTTCAATCTGTCCTTTACCAACTTGACTTTCTCTTCAGCTTCCTTGATTAGTTCTTGTCCGAACAAGTTTCTTTCTCCAACACCTTTCCAAAGCAATGGTGTAGTACACTTTCTCCCATAGAGAAATTCAAACGGTGCCATCTCAATACTAGCTTCATAGCTGTTGTTGTACGAGAATTCTGCGTAAGGCAGACCTTCATCCCAACTAGCTCCATAACCTAGGGCACATGCCCTCAACATATCCTCTAAAATCTGGTTGGTCCTTTCTGTCTGTCCATCAGTCTGGGGATGAAAAGTAGTGCTGAATTCCAATCTCGTTCCCAATGACTCATGCAGTTTCCTCCAGAAATGGGAAGTGAATTGAGTTCCTCTATCAGACACAATACTTTTGGGTACTCCATGCAGACACACGATCCTATTCATATAAATCTTGTCTAACTTAGCACTTGTATAGGTTGTCTTCACGGGTATGAAATGAGCCACTTTAGTTAGGCGATCTACTACGACCCAAATAGAATCATATCCCGATCTAGTCCTTGGCAGTCCAGTGATGAAACCCATACCAATCTTGTCCCACTTCCAATCAGGAATAGGTAGTGGTTGTAACAATCCTGCTGGTTTCTGATGTTCCGCTTTCACTCTACTACATACATCACACAAAGTAATATGTTCGGTGATGTCCTTCTTGAGATTATTCCACCAAAATCTTTCCTTCACATCCATGTACATTTTGGTGTTACCCGGATGCATGGAATATGGTGAGTTGTGTGCTTCTTGTAAAATTAGTTTCCGAAGCTCTGGATCTTGCGGAATGCAGATACGTTTTCCATACCATAAAGTACCATGTTCGTCTTCATGGAATCGTTTGGCTTTTCCCTTGCCAATCTTTTCCTTAATCTCTTCAATTTCCTTTTCCATCTTTTGGGCTTCCTTGATTTTGTCCAACAAGGTGGGTTGAACATCCAATGACATGAGATGTCCTTCAGGCACTATCTCCAATCTGAGATCTTTGAATTGGGCACACAGATCATCTGGCAATTCTCCTTTAGTAAGGCCATTCACATAAACTTTACGGCCTAATGCATCCGCTACAACATTTTCTTTACCGGGGTGGTATTGCAAACTCAAGTCATAGTCCTTGATGAGTTCTAGCCATCTTCTTTGTCTCATGTTGATTTCTTTCTGAGTGAAGATATACTTCAAACTTTTATGATCCGTGAACACTTCACATCGCTTTCCCAAAAGATAATGTCTCCATGTTTTGAGTGCATGGACAACAGAGGCTAACTCTAAATCATGAGTAGGATAATTCACTTCGTGAGTTTTGAGTTGTCTCGAGGCATAAGCCACAACTTTCCCTTCTTGCATCAGAACTGCACCCAATCCTTGGTGAGATGCATCACAATACACTTGGAAATCCTTATCCAAATCTAGCAGATATAAGACTGGTGCTATCACTAGTCTCTTCTACAACTCTTGGAAACTGAGTTCACATCCTTCAGTCGAATCAAATTTCTTGTCTTTCTTAAGTAACTCCGTCATTGGCTTAGCTACCTTTCAGAAATTCTCAATGAATCTTCTATAGTATCCTGCCAAGCCAAGGAAACTATGAAATTCTTTCACTGACTTAGGGGATTCCCATTCAGTTACAGCTAACACTTTTGTGGGATCAACTGCTACACCATCTCCTGACACAATATGTCCAAGAAATCCAACCTCATTCAGCCAAAATTCACACTTGTTGAATTTGGCATACAGCTTATGCTCTCTAAGCTTCTCAAGTATCAATCGCAAGTGTTCTTCATTCTCTTCATTGCTCTTGGAATAGATCAAAATGTCATTGATGAAAACGACAACGAATTTGTCAAGAAATTCCATGAACACCTTGTTCATCATATTCATGAAGTAGGCTGGTGCATTTGTCAAACCAAATGGCATCACGGTGTACTCATACAATCCATACCTAGTGGTGAAAGAAGTCTTAGGTATGTCTTGTTCCCTTATATTTAGCTGAAAGTAGCCTGACCGGAGATCAATCTTTGAGAACACACGGTCTCCTTCCAACTGATCAAACAAGTCATTGATTTTGGGCAAAGGATACTTGTTCTTGATAGTCACCTCATTGAGTGAACGATAATCTATGCATAACCTTTGACTTCTATCTTTCTTTTCAACAAACAAAACTGGTGCACCCCAAGATGAAGAACTTGGTTGAATAAATCCTTTCTATAACTGTTCCCCAAGTTGTTTCTTGAGTTCCTTCAACTCATCAACTGACATCTTGTAAGGTCTCTTTGCTATTGGTCTAGATCCTGGCAGCAAGTCAATCAGAAATTCTACATCTCTATCTGGTGGCATTCCTGACAATTCCTCCGAAAACACATCCGGATATTCTCTCACAATTAGCACACTATCTATGCTAACCCCCTGAAGAGAATTTAGCTTACTCCCTTTTGATTCAAAGTTAGACTTGAATCTAATCTGTTTCTTATCCGGGGTTGTGAGTGTGACAGTACGATTGGCACAATCTAGTACTCCTTCATACTTGGTCATCCAATCCATTCCCAAAATTACATCCAATCCTTGGGAGTCTAGGATTATCAAACTAACTGGAAACTTATGATTTCCAAATTCTATTACTAGATCACGACATCCAAGACTTACTATCATATCTCCATCGGGAGAACTTACTTTTATAGGACACCCAATATTTTCAGTAGGAAATCCATTTCTATCAACAAATTCTCTTGATATGAATGAATGCGATGCGCTAGTATCAAAAAGAACAAGTGCTGGAACAGAATTGAGTTTGAATTTACCAGCCACAACATCAGATTCTTCATAGATTTCTTCCACATTGATGTGGTTCACTTGTCCCTTTTGGAAGGGATTGGGCTTGTTGGCACCTTCAACTTTCTTTTCTGGGCACTCATTAGCATAGTGCCCCATCTTCTTGCACTTGAAGCATTCAACCTGACTGAGATCTTTCTTTACAGGCTGACTTCCACTTCCACTGTGGTGGCTCTTGTGTCCACTCTTGTGGTTCTTATACTTGTCATTATCATGACTGCGGTGATGCTTGTTGTCATGATGACGGTTGTGGCTGTGGTGATTGTTGTAGTTTCCATGTTTGTGGGATCCAGAACTCCCACTATCATCATGATGGGAACGCTTGTGAGACGATCCCGAGCTGTGCTTATCAAAGCTATGTTTCCTCTTCCTGCTCTCAACCTGTTTCATCTTGTTCTCCAAGATGGTATCCTTGTCACAAAGTGATTGGTAGGTTGGGACATAGGCGACAGACAGTTGCAGGTTCAACTCATCATTCAGTCCTTCGAGGAATTTCTCCTTCCTCTTGGCATCTGTATCAACTTCATCCGGTGCATAACGCGCCAGATTGTTGAATTCCTCAATGTATTCGGCCACACTGCGGTGACGCTGCTTCAGATTGTGAAACTCCTTTTTCTTCAAATTCATCACTCCGGATGAGATGTGAGCTGTACGGAATCCATCTTCAAAGATAGCCCAAGTCACATCCTCAATGGGAGTGGTGATCTAAAAGTTGTCCCACCAAGTTGCTGCTGGCCCTTCAAGCAGATGTGCTGCGAACTTGACATTTTCTTCATCGGTGCAACCAATAGTCACTAAGTCCTTGTTCACTGAACGTAACCAGTCATTGGCTACCATTGGATCAGTGGTTCCCGAGAACTTTTACAGGCCTTAGTCTTAGGAATCTGGTGAGCATGTCAAATCCTGGCGGATTATTCTGATTGTTGTTGTTGTTATTATTCTGATTCTGGTTATGCATGAAGGTTGTCATCATCTGCATCAGTTGAGCTTGCGCTGTCATCAATTGTTGCATCTCGGGAGTAACGTTGTTGTTGTTGTTGTTGTTGTTTTGGTTGGGGTTGGCACGTCGAGGAGGCATCTATGGTTTTAATAAGGAAAAGAATGAGATACCCATAGATGCTTAACATGCACAATACATCACATAGACAATCACAATAACCAAGCATCAAAATAACATAGAGTTTGAACGACATAAACAAAAAGTTTTGGAAAATGCAAACACACCATAGCAAGCCATCCACATGTTGGATAGTCATTGCAACTCAATAATCAAAGTACGGTAGATAAAAAATAATCGAGTAGTCTACACTACTCCTCCGCATCAATCTCCACATCGAGGGTAAGACCTGCATTCTCCATGGCGGTCTTATACTCATCAACACTAGCAGTCAAAGCCTCAATCTTGGCCCTAAGAGCCCTCTTCTATGAGCGAAGCCTCTCGATCACTCCCTGATGGTGCTCAAGATCGAAGTCCTTGGCCTCTAGCTCTTCCTTCATCTCCCGGATCTTCTTGTTCCTGTCTTGGACTCTTTTCTCCTGGCTCTTGAACTTCTTGTCCTGGCTTTCAAATTTGGCCTCCATTTCCTTGACAATCTCGTCTTGCTCCGCAAAGAACTTGTCCTTCTCTCGGAGCTGAACCTGGAGCTCGTCATTGCTAAGCATGACATTAGTCCTATCAGTATCAAGGTGTCTAATAAGACCCTCTAGGTCCTGAAGGTACAGACGAATCGGCTCCATCATCTCTCTAGCAGCATCCTCGTACTCTATAGCCTCACCCTCCTCGTTGCGTCTCCCGAAGGGGTGAAAGTAAAGACCTCTAAGATCGGTGGAGTGCCTCCCTACCAGGCGCCCAAGTAACTCCTGGATGACTACATCTAAGCCTTTCTCCTTGTTGTCATGCATCTGCTTGAAAGTGATGGCCTCCATGGATGGCTCTCTCTAGCGTCCCGGCTATGTGACTCTAAAGCCCCATAGGTCCTTCCTCTCAAACTTGGTGAGCTGAAGTGTCATGATGCTAGGAAGTGGAAGGTTGAGCACACTAGTGAGCTCAATGAGACGAGTACCAAAACGAGTTCTCTTGAACTCCTCGGCCGTGCTGATAACAACATTAGGCATCTATTTTTATAAGATAGAGAAAAGTTAGAACCAACACAAGTAGAGAAAATTCACAAGACAAAATATCACAAGCACATCTTTTGCAACAAACACACAAGTCATGGCATACACAAATTCATTACAAACACCAAAGGTTCGACATAACTTAGACAAATTTTTGGAAGTAAAAACGATAAGTGTGGTGGTCCAACTAACAAAGTACGTTACAACTCTTACTCACTAGATAAAATAGCTATCAGGGCATCCTTAGTGGCCATCTGTCTATCTTGTTCACAAGACTTCCATATTAAGTCTATGATGTCTCCCCTTAGTTGTTGGTTAGTTGTCTCTAATTCTTGGGTATGCTTCTTTTCTTCTCTAAGGTCATTTTGGGTGTTGAGCATTCTGCACTTGAGTCTATCACCAAGGTCCTTGATGGCATTCCAAGCTGCATTTCTTGCAGAGTCAAAGAAGGTTGTGTGCATTTTAGAGTTGGTGACCATGCAAAATCCTGACTCCTTGTGGTTGTCTTCCTTGTTTTTGTACAAGTGAAGTTGCACCCACCAATACTCTTCTCCTTCATCCATCATAGGGAATCCATTGTACACAGCTGCACCATGTATCCCCATGGTAACCATAAGGTTCTTGAGTGCCTTGGGAAATTCAGTCTCACACTCCAAAGTCATGGTCATGAGTGGTCCCTTCCTCACAGCTTTGTTGATGGAGTTCATCTGCAAATAGAGATGAGAAAGAAGATTAGAAAAGTTTACGAGAAGAAAAAGACAAGTGTGGAAATTTTTCAAAGTGTTGAAATTTTCCTTAGTGGTTTCTTAGTCTAATCCAATCCTAGGGTCATAATCCTATAGGCAACAGAGTGCTCTGATACCATCTGTAAGACCCCACCTTTATAAAGGTAAAGGTCCATATGATTGCAATGCTAGTCCCTGGATCAATTGCTAGCATCCACAGTTTAAGATGAAGTACACAGAAACAAAGGTCATTATTACATCGTCATTCTAGAGATAACATAGTCTTTTACAACTCCATAGCCATAGGCTAGTACAAGAGTTTAACTTAACAATATAAATAAAAGTCTTCATCTTCATGTGCCACAGGCAAGCATGTTGAGTGTAGACTCATAACCCTAATCCTCATCAGAGTAACCTGCAACATCACAAGTTACAGCCACAGTGGGTCAATACATTGGAATAGTATTGGCAAGTGATACCTTAGTAGAATTATAGTATCTAGATTCTACATGAATTTGGCTAAGTGTAGCTTAGGCTTGCTTTGCTCAAAATAAGTTTTACCTATCAGTTGAAAACACTAAGTTTTTGTTTGGCAAAAACTCCCAAGGAACCACCAATAGACATTGGTGAACCTTTACCCTTGTTCAACCACAAGTTTTTAACTTAGAAATTGGGATGAGGAGATTCTTGATAGCTTCCATGTCTTGATGCTCAAATTTTCCATTTCCGGGGACACGGCTAAGTACTTAGATTCTTCCTTCTGCATAGGTGGTGCACTTTCCCCACAAGACTTGACTTCCATCAAGACAAGACCTTTCAGAAGCCTTCCCTTAGACCAAAATGGACGCGCTCCAAACCTATCACCCCCTACCACAAACTGTCCATTTGGCTAAGTTATTGCAACCTATATGATCCAGGCAGAGCCCATAATGCCATGTGGCTGCACTAGAAGCTTCTTAACATATGGCATCTCAAATCCCTATGTTCCTGGGTGGCTTTCCACAAGTGTGATACACAAGGTATAGCATAGATATGGTCCTTGTGTAACCACTCGACATAACCCAAACAACCATTCCACCCAGGTGTTTCATTCACTTAGTTATTTTATTATGCAAAAACACAAGTCAAAGACTTAGCAATATTTTCCATAGCATATATATAATCCATCCTTGGTTTCTACTAGCTAGGCTAAGCATGGCAATAGCAAGTATCTTAACTTAGAGAAAATTCTAACAATTCTACAACTACTAGGATTTCCCAAGCATAGCATACAAATACTTAGCAAAAATTATCATGCAAGCCCTATACAAAATATTTCTAATGCATAGTCAGAATATTGGGACAAAAATATGAAGCACCACTTGCCTTGGTAGTTGGGGGAGTAACAACACTCCTCACAGTCACAATCACCACTAGCACCAAAATCTACACATAAAATGATAGCACCAAATTCACATTTCAAGTAATCAAGCAAAAATATATGAATGCATGCAAATGCCATGTGATGATTTTTCTAAACTAAACAAGACAAGTAAAACAGTACTGAATAATAAAGTAAACATTTATACACCTAATAAACTTAATTTGGCTTTTAAAACATTTTCCAAATAATTTCTATACACAAAATAGGCCTACAATGTTGATGCATAAAATTACATTTTAACAGAAACAAAATACAAAAATAATCCCATATATGTGTAGGATTTATTTTTTTGATTCCAATGGTATATTATTTGTATTTTTTGGATAACCAGAACAAAAGTTATTGAATTTACAAGTTTGAATAACTAATAGATTCAAAATCAGATTTAAAACAAAATCCCAGACACGTGGGCGTGTCTGATTGGCCCGTACTGGTTCGGCCGGATCGATCAACCAAGGCCGCACAATCTAAATGAAATAGCACGGGCCATATCTACTTGTACCCCTTCGATAAGTGAACTAATCCTACGCGCTAGATCTAGATCCAACGGCTGCTGAGCACGCGACCATGGATGGGCGGTGCTAGCGACGGCGGCGCGGCGGCGCACTGCCAGTGGGGTTCCGGAGGCTATGGAGGGGGCTGGGGTTGGCATATGCGCTTAACAAACTCGCGAGGTCACGCTGATGCTCAACGTTTCGCTGGTGTGGCCGGGGGCGTGCTGTGTTGGCCGGAGGAGCTCGTCGAAGTTGCGGGCGGCATCGGGTTCTTGCGGACGATGATGTTGCCGATGTTCTAGACCGCCCTAGCACGAATCAAGGGTATCAGGAGGTGTGCAAGGTCACGATGAGCACGACAGGGTCAAAGATATGACAAGGGGCGCTCGGAGATTACCGTGATTTCTCACCGGAGATGAGAGGGGCGTCGGGCACTTGCAGTGGTTGTCGAATCCAACGACCTAGGTCACGAGCAGACAAAATAGAGGCATGAGATAAAGCGCGCGAGCAAGGGGATCATGCTAGTGTGAACGAGAGAGGGCGGGGTGGACGGAGCTCACCGCAATGTCTCGCCGGAGATGCTCGGGCAGCGGCGTTGTAGGCTGAATTCTGGGCAGCCTGGTGGCGGAGAGAGTGTGGCGAGTGAGGGGAAAAGCTCGCGGTGCGAAGGGGCTTAAGTAGGCAGAGGCTCGGCAAGAAACGCTCGCCGAATCAATGGCATTTACGCCGCGCCATCAACGACAACAACGGCAGCGGCGACGCGGTCTGTCGCGTGATTTGGGGAAGACGAAGGCTGAGCTCGCGCGGGTCCACCGTGCAGTGACTGCGGGGTAGAGTGGGTGCGGGTGAGAGAGAGGGGGAAGTGGCCGAATGGGTTCGTGGGCTGCTTTTGGTGCTGGGCCAGATTGGTGGCGTTGGCCTTTTCCTTATTCTTTTCTTTTTCTTTTTCTTTTTCTAATTGATTTTTCAGGAACCAAATTCAAATCAAATTCAAATGAGTTTGAAATCAAACAACCTCTATGGTGATCAAGTGCAAGAACCACGATATGCAAACTTTTCAAATTATGATTTTTGGGATGTTACATCATACCACGATGCACATGATGGTGATCAAGTGCAAGAACCATATAATTTCACTTTTCACACATGATGTTTGTTGCATCTTATATTGCTTGTTTGGCGTTTTATTAGCATAATAAGATGATCCCTCATTTAGATATCAAGATAAAAATGTGTTATCCCTTATGTATGCACCGATTATGTTTTGCCGCTTCAAGACATCACGTGATTATCGGGTATTCTTGAATCCATGATCATATTTCAGGTGTAAGACAATTTTACACACGCTAAATACTAAGGTTCTTACTTGGCGAGCCTAGCATGTACAGACATGGCCTCAGAACACGGACCGAAAGGTTAAGCATGAGCCATATGTTGATATGATGCCCATATAGATGCTCACCTTTGAAGCTACACTGACTCACGTGATGATCGGACTTGGTGTAGTGGATTTGGTTCATGTAATCACCAAAAGGACACGAGGGATGTCGTTTTTGAGTGGGAGTTCAAACTTAATTTGGATTAGCTGAACTCGATCTATCATAAATTTAGTCTAAACTTTACAAATTCTATTGTAGATGGCACCACCTGCTTTTAATTTCAATGTGTTCATGGAGAAAGAGAAACTTTCGATGAATGGTAGCAACTTTACCGACTAGGCTATGAATGTGAGGATTCTCCTCTCTCCTGCACAAGAGCAATATGTGATAGAAGCGTCGTTAGGCCCCCCACCATTAGATGATGCCCCCAACGAGGAAAAGAATGCCTGTCAGACTCATCAGGAGGACCACAACTTAGTTCATTGCGGCATACTGTATGGGCTAGCGCCAGAACTTCGAAAGCATTTCGAAAACGACAATGCCTTTGATACAATGGGTGAGCTTAAAATGATTTTCGACCCCCATGCTGCTGTAGAGAGTTATAATGCTTCTGAAAAGTTCTTTAGCTGCATGATGGAAGAGAATAACTCTGTCAGTGAGCACGTACTCAAAATGTCTGGGTACGCCGATAAGCTTATGTTTTTGGGAATATCGATTCCCATAGGCATACATCATGTTATCCAATCTCTGCCACCTAGATACAAGAGATTCTTGATGAACTATAACATGAAGGGCATGAAGAAGTCTCTCCTCGAGCTTCTTTCAATTCTTAAGACTGCACAGGTGGAGATCAAGAAAGAACATCAAGTGTTGATGATCAATAAGACCATTGGTTTCAAGAAAGATAAGAAGGGTAAACATAAGGGAAAGAAGGGTGGCAAATCAGTTGCCGCACCTGAAAAGAAATCCTGAGTTGGCCCTAAGTCCGTCGAAAAGTGCTATTATTGCAAGGATCGCCATTGAAGCTTAACTTCTCCAAGTATTTGGCAGACAAGAAGGCCGGCAAGGCAAACAAAGGTATATATGATATACATGTTATTGATGTGTACTTGACTAGTACTCGCAGTAGCACCTAGGTATTTGATATCGGATCGATTGCTAATATGTGTAACTCGAATCAGGGGATGCGCAGCAAGCGACTGCTAGGAAGGGGTGAGGTCAAGATGCATGTCGGCAATGGATCAAGTGTTGATGTGATCACCATCGGAACGCTACCTCTCCACTTACCATCGGGATTAGTCATAAACCTAAATAATTATTATTTGGTGCTTGCACTGAGCATGAACATTGTACACGAATCGTGTTCGATGTGCAGTGGTTATCTTTTAAATCCGAAAATAGTGGTTGTTCGATTTATATGAATGATATCTTTTATGTTCATGCACCTGTGATGAATGGTTTATTTCTGTTGAATATCGATAATAGTGTTACACATATTCATAATGTTGATGCTAAAAGGATTAAACTTAATGATGATATATCCGCATATATGTGGCACTGCCATCTAGGTCATATTGGCGTTAAACGCATGAAGAAACTCCATTCAGATGGACTTTTGGAATCACTGGATTTAAAATCATTTGATACATGTAAGCCATGCCTTATGGGCAAGATGACTCGAACGCCGTTTTCCGGTTCAATGGAATGGGTGACAGATTTATTGGAAATCATACATTCTGATGTATGTGGTCCAATGAGTGTGTCGGCGCGAGGTGGATATCGTTATTTTGTTACTTTCACGGATGATTTGAGTAGATACGGTTATATCTACTTGATGAAACACAAGTCTGAAACCTTTGAAAAGTTCAAGGAATTTCATAATGAAGTGGAAAATCATCATAATAGAAAGATCAAATTTCTACGATCTGATCGTGGAGGTGAGTATCTAAGTTATGAGTTTAGAACGCATATGAAAGAGTGTGGAATAGTTTCACAACTCACACCTGCCAGAACACCACAACGAAATGGTGTGTCAGAACGTTGTAATCATACTTTACTAGATATGGTTCGATCTATGATGTCTCTGACTGACTTGACACTGTCATTTTAGGGTTATGCACTAGAAACCGCTGCCTTCACTTTAAATCGGGCACCATCTAAATCCGTTGAAAATACACCATATGAATTGTCGTTTGGAAACAAACCTAAGCTGTCATTTCTTAAAGTTTGGGGAGGCGATGTTTATGTGAAGAAACTTCAGCCTGATAAACTCGAACCCAAAGAGGAAAAATGCGTCTTCATAGGATACCCTAAGGAAACTATTGGGTATTCCTTCTATCATAGATCCGAGGGCAAGGTTTTCGTTGCCAAGAATGGATCCTTTCTAGAGAAAGAGTTTCTCGCAAAAGGTGTGTGTAGTCGGAAGGTAGAACTCGAAGAGTTTATTGAACCTTCTCTTCATAATATGGCAAGTAGCGCAGCGCTGGAAGTTGTTCTGGAGATGACTTCACCGAATGAAGAGGGAACTAATGATAATGATCATGAAACTCCGAAAGAGAATACTACCGAACCTCGCAGGTCAAGCAAGACATGTGCAACTCCTGAACTGTACAAAAATCCTATTATAAATTTCATGGTTGATGAAATAGATGACCCTGCGATGTATGAAGAAGCGATGATGAGACCGGATTCCAACAAATGGCTAGAAGCCATGAAATCCGATATGGAATCCATGTACAAAAACCAGGTTTGTACCTTGGTGGACTTGCCTCACGACCGAAAGGCCATGGAGAATAAATGAATTTTCAAAAGAAAACTGATGCTGATGGTAACGTAACCGTCTATAAAGATCGACTTGTCACAAAGGGGTTTCGACAAATTCAAGGAGTAGATTACGATGAGACATTCTCTCCCGTAGCGATGCTAAAGTCAGTTGGGATTATGTTAGCAATTTCTGCATATTTCGACTATGAGATATGGCAGATGGATGTCAAAATTGTGTTCCTCAATGGCAACATTGAAGAAGAGTTGTATATGATTCAACCAAAGGGTTTTGTCGATCCTAAGGATGCTGACAAGGTATGCAAGCTTCAGCGACCCATCTATGAACTGAAGCAAGCATCCCGAAGTTGGAATCTCTGCTTTGATGATGTGATCAAAGAGTTTGGATTTTTCCAAACTTATGGAGAGTCTTGTATTTACAAGAAAGTGACTGGGAGCGATGTGGCATTTTTGATATTATATTTGTATGACATATTACCGATCGGAAATGATGTTGATCTTTTAAACAGTGTTAAAAGTTATCTAAACGGCAAATTTTCAATGAAGGACCTAGGTGAAGCATCATACATATTAAGCATAAATATCTATAGAGATAGATCAAGGCGCCTAATAGGGCTATCACAAATTACATACCTTGATAATATTTTAAATAAGTTTAAAATGTACGAAAGTAAGAAAGGGTTCTTACCTATGTTGTAAGGAAAGACATTGAGTAAGAATCAAAGTCCGGCTACGGCGGAAGAAAGAGAGATAATGGACAAGGTCCCCTATGCTTCAACCATAGGCTCTATAATATACGCCATGCTATGTACAAGACTGGATGTGGCACATGCTATTAGTTTGACTAGTAGATACCAATCTGATCCACGATCGGAACACTGGATAGAGGTAAAGAATATCCTTAAGTACTTAAGAAGAACTAAGGAATTTTTTCTCGTGTATAGAGATAAAGAAGAGCTCGTTGCAAAGTGTTATGTTGATGCTAGCTTCGACACCGATCTATATGACTCTAAGTCTCAATATGGATATGTATTTCTCATGAATGGTGGAGCGGTTAGTTTGAGGAGTTCCAAACAACCCGTGGTGGCGGGATCAACAACGGAGACCGAATATGTTGCTGCTTCGGAAGCGGCTCAGGAAGTAGTTTGGATGAAGGAGTTCATAACTGAACTAGGTGTGGTTCCTAGAACGTTGGAACCAATGGTCATCTATTGTGACAACAATGGAGCCATAGCCAATGCCAAAGAACCAAGGTCTCATAAGAATTCAAAGCATATTAAGCGCTAGTTTCACTCCATCCGCGAGCATGTCAAGGATGGAGATATAAATATATGTAAAGTACACACGGATCTCAATGTAGCAGATCCGTTGACTAAAACTCTCCCTAGAGCAAAACATGATCAACACTAGAACTCCATGGGTGTTAGATTTATCACTATGTAACTAGATTATTGTCTCTAGTGCAAGTGGGAGACTGAAGGGAATATGTCCTGAGAGGCAATAATAAAGTTGTTATTATGTATATGCCAAGTATATGATAGATGTTTATTTTGCATGCTATAATTGTATTAATATGGAAACATTAATACATGTGTTTTTAATAAACAAACAGAAAGTTCCTAGTTATGCCTCTCTTATAAACTAGCTCGCTGATTAAAAAGATGATCAAGGTTTCCTGATCATAGACATTATAGTGTTTTTAATAACGAGGTCACAAAATTATTGGAATGGTGTGATGAACATTCATCCGAAGTATAGCATTACGATCAAAGTCATTGTGTTTATGTTGCTATAACATCATACGAAGTAATCCTAGTCCTTAGACCATGAGATCATGTCAATCACTAACACTAGAAGAGTATCTTGATAACATCAAACGTCACACCGTAACAGGGTGACTATAAAGGTCGGTTCAGTGCTACAAAGGTGTTATGTTGAGGCTCATGGATCAAGAGTGGATTTTTTTCATCTGATGACGGAGATATATACTCTGGGCCTTCTCGGTGATATCACATTAGTTAGCTTGCAAGCAAGTGATTTGATCACTAGAATGTTATATCACGGGAACGAGAAAAGAGTACATATTGGTAACGAGATCAAACTAGGTATGGAGATACCGAGGATCGAATCTCGGACATGTAATATATCGCGAGACAAACTAAATGGACTAATATTCTAGCGTAAAAGGTTCTCACGATCACAAGAAGTCATCGTTGAATGTGTGGGAGTCAGTATGGATCTCCAGGTCCCGCTTCTGATTATTAATCTGAGAGGGGTCTCGATCATGTCCGCATTATTCGCGAACCGTAGGGTGACACACTTAAGATAAACTGACACCATTGGAACAAATAGTTTCTAAACGAAAAATATTTACAAAGCGTGGGAATTTATTTTACTAGACACCAGAACTGTTTCGAGTGAAATTGATGAAAGTGTTTTTGCATGTGAAATAGAATACTAGCAAGGGGTTTATGTGAATGTTTGTTAATTAATGTAATTGACAAAATTCTGAATAAATAAATAAAATGAGTTTTATTTAAAGAAAGATTGCATTAAATTTGGTGGAAATTTAATGGGATTTTTTAGTGGGATTTTGAGTGGAGAAATGAAGAGGCTTTTGTGAGTGGGAGCTCCACCCACATGAATGGAAGGAGGGGAAGGGCATCCCCCATGCGTCGTCCACCCCCTTGGGGTGCCCCCCTCCCTCCTATATAAATCCCCCCTCTCCCTCTCTCACACTCACACCTCCTCGTGAAGGATCTCTCTCCCCCTCTAGTTTATCCAACCATGGTATCGGACTAGCGAGATACATGTTCCCAGTGGCTTTTCGTTGAGAAAGAGTTGTTGCTTCCGCTGCATCGCTGGAGCGAGGAGGTGGAGGTTGCTCGGTGGCTTGGATGTGTGTGCAAGCACGAATACGCTGCTGATTTGCGGCGCTGGACTTCTTCCCGATCTTGAGATCGGAAAGCGTTCGTCTATATCATCCACGAGTACAACCTCATTAAACATTGTCGGTCTACAAGGGTATGTTCTCTATGGATGTATATCCACCCGTTGCTTGTATCTAGTAGAAAGATCTTGGTACATAGTTGTTCTCATTGTAGGAAATTTTTTGTTTTCTATGTTGCGAACCCTACAATATTAGATCTAGGATCCAGTGCCTCAGTTTTGTAAAAATATTCGTATGAATTGCGTAAACTTAAAACTATGCAAAATGCTCAATAGACCTGTTACTTGATGATGATTCAACTAAACATGCTTCGGTAAAAGTAAATAATGTCATGGTTGAGTTACATATGACTTTTGTTCATGTTGATTTTGTTATCATGGACATGGGGAGTAAAACCTCTAGTCCTATAATATTGGGAAGACCTTTTTGAGACCTACAGGGGCAGCCATTGATTCAAAAAAGGGAATATAAAGTTTAAGTTCCCACACAAAAAGTGTATGGAACACTTCTCAAGGAATATGGATATAGTACCAAGGTACAAGCTACCACATTATCTCCATATCACATAAACAAGTAAGTAAAGCGTAGCTATATGGCTATAAAGCAAGCGTTTTTCGGGAGACAACCCGGTTATTTAGTTTTATGCACTCTTACTATAGTTTAAAAGAGACCTTTTAAGTTTTTTCTGAAGTTTTAATAAAGTACCAAGTTGAAACCATCTGGATGATATAAAGTTGATAAACATATGGAGTAGGAAAATCCTGCAACAACACTTTTTAGAAAAAAAATTCTACACGGAGTTCTGTAACTCCGATTGATCTCATATTTAAAATGAAGTCATAAATTTTCATGCTATATATTCAAAAAAAATTCTAAAATTCTTTACATGTCTAAGTGGTCAAAATAAATACGTTTTGCTGCTGCTAAAAATCTGGATATATTCTGCCTTGTTTTGTTTAAGCCATTTTTTTTGAGTCTCAGAATGATTTATTATGAGTCTTTTGATAAGGTAAGAATGTATAAAACATAATATAGTTGTTGAACACATAATAATAAATTTTATCTAAAGATTATATGGAAGCTAGCATCGTATTTTTGTACCACTAATGTCACCCCATAGAAAAGAAATGGTACAAAGTTTTGTGTTGACGTTTTTTTGACAGGGAATGAAGGAACATCACACTAAGAGATATTCAAGAATAGTGAAAAGCCATAATATTGGGGATGCACAAGGCACCCCACTAGACTTATAGAACTCTCGGTTTGCAAACCTCTAATCTTTGTTTTTTGAGCAACATTAAATGATCACAAAAAATTGGAGCGTCTTTATCTAGTTTTATATTCGGTTTTGCATTTCATCTTTGAAATAAATGATACCACCATGATAAATAGTTTGCATAACCAATAAATATCTAATGGAATTTAAAATAATTTGATTTATATGCTATCAAATAAAAAGGGAATGAAAACAAAAAGTGGAATGCAAGCTATGTTAATTGTTAATTATTTTAAATACTTTGATGAATGCTAATTTACAAGTGCCTTATTTAGTTATATATTTTATTCACATGCATAGATGGTTAAATTTAAGGTGCTTTGTTTTCTCGGGAATGATTGACACTGTGGATACTTCAACATGCTTGTAGAATTCTTTTCGATAAGCCAAAAAAATTCTCAAACAAGCAAAGAGTTGTATATCCAAATACTTGAAACTCCAAAAAAGCGTACACCATACCTACCTATGTGGAACTTTCTACTTCCAAGTAAAATATCTGTGCTATGATTTCAAGTACTTCAAAATAATCTCTGTTTTTTGCTCAAAGCTCATGGGAAAGTAAGATGTGGGGTGAAAACCACACATGCATGCAACCGTATAAAACCTTCCGAAGGGCAAACATGAATTTGACCATGGGTAATTGAAAGTTATGTGTTTGACAATTTATAAGTTATTTGTTATCCCAACCATGCTGACATGGGGAAAGCTTTCAAACATTTCACTAATCTATTTCATTGATATCATGTTCTTTTGGCTGTGGATGCCTATAGATGCGAAATAAAATGGATATGATCAAGTTTTTTGTGTATGCATACGTGTTAGAAGGAGCATTGGGACTACCAACCTAAGCCATGCAATATCATGGTAAAAGTTTACATCATGCATATTATATGAAGCACCTTCAATAAAAAGCTATGAAATAGTAAAGAAAACAAAGTGCTCAGAAGTTCACGAAGTCTGTGTGTCCTATCATTGGAGTATGGATGGCCTACCTTGGAACTTAGGGGGCAAGGATCACTCGTACAGAGGGGTAGGAGGTATATCAGTGCTACCTTGTTTGGAACTGTATGCATATAAGGACGAATATCTTGTGACCTTAAGTTGAGTAGCATGAGAAACTAGGTACTTGTGGTCAACAGGCATGAAACATTTAACTTGTAAAAGGTCAAACACATAAACCGTACCCACTTCTGCCAAAAAAATATGCTTGAAACCCCATTCTTTATGATTACTGTTGACATGAGCTACATCTCAAAACTTTAATTTCTTTATCTATTATTGAAAGACTAGCACATATGTTCCTTGCTTACTTTCTAATACAAAAGTGTCAAAATATCAAAAGGAGCAAAAGAGTCTTCCATACTTTCATAAGTTCATCTAAGCATGCTTAATTGTTCATGGTATTTTCATTTGTTTTCATTACAAAACAACTTATTATTAAGCATGTTTGTAGTGTATAAGAGATATCACTTTATATATCACTTGATTATTACTATTATTTGAAGATTGAACCTTGTAAACTTAGTGTAACAATGTAGGACATGAAACATAGCAACAAAGTCCATGTTTGGTTAAATCACCTTCATGCTCGAGGACGAGCATAAGTTAATCTTAGGGATGTTGATGCATGTAAAATGCATACATGAACTTTCTAGTTTATTGATACATATTCCTACATGTCTACAACACTTATAGTGCAATAACCATGTTTTATATTGATTTTTGGGATTTACCAACCCCTTTATTTTGGTTATAACTCTGCAGGGTAGGAAAACCCCGTTCTATGTATTTTGATCTTTCAGGGACCTAAACAAAGTCCAATGGATCTTAAACTCTGGTAAAACCAATATTTCTCGAAGACAAGGATCTAGAGTGCTTGGACCTCATGATGGAGGCCTGGAGGCCCTAAATAGTGGTGGTGGCGGGGCCAAGACTGGTGTACATGCCACCCACCCTCTTTTGATCCTCGGTCGTCTGATTCTCTTAAATCTTGCACTCACAGACTTGGTTTGACCTAAAAACTTCTACAAAAAGGGTCCCCCAGGGCATCCTTGAGGAGAGCACCGCAGAAACACAAAAACACCAAAAAGAAGTCAGAACTAGCAAAGTTTGGAGGGGGAAATCCACCAGAGCCACCACCGGAGGGATCTCTACCTTCTCCAACATCTCTAACTTCATCACCATGATGAAGCGGGAGTAGTCCACCTCTAGACTATGGGTTTGTGGCAGTAGCTTGATCTCTCTCTCTCTTGTTCTTCATAGATCTAGTACCATATGAGCTTCCCTACATGATTATCGTCGTATATGTAATTTCTATGTGGTGGATCCCTATTATATGATATGATATTTGAGGTTGGAATTTATCTATGTGTAAGATGTATTGATAGATGCATATGATGTACCCCATTCTTAATTGCTTGTTTTTATCCAACTTGTATGCAAGAACGTGTGTGGGGGAAGTGTGTATTAGATGGAGTAACATTGTGGTGGTGATTGAATAGTGAAAACAAATTCAAGATCTATATGGTTTTTACCTTTTTGTTAACTCGCTAGGGATTAAGTGAATTCATGTGCTAAAATTATCTAGTGACAGCTTGATAATCTTGTTTGTTCATGGTAGAATATTTGTGATTCAAACATCATCTCAAAGTACTTAAGGCTATGCTTTGTTAATTCTTAATTATAGATTGCTTGGAGTTTTTCCTTTCTAGAGGAGTATAAGAGAGATGGGTTGCATCATCTCTATATTAGGACGTCATGCCCATATGAATGCTTATCAAACACATAGTGATGTTCCACCAATATAATATTGATGATGAATTGTTTTATGTCCACTGCATCTTTAAAGAGAGTAGACAAGTGAACCCATGAACCCCGGTCCAACTTTTATCATAAGAAACAACCTAAAAAAATATTGTTATCATTTATCTTTATTGAAATTTATTATCTAAAAAAAACTTCCTTTCTTGTAAACATAAACGAAACATAAGAAGACCTTTATTTATTGCATTTACTTTATTTGCATTTACTTTACTGTTTTACTTTTCATAGTTTTATTTTTTTCATATTACTAATACGAAACCTTGTGCTTGAAAACCACACGGTGGAGTTGGGGACACAAGGTAATTTTTTTGCTTTGTAGGTTGCTTGAGAAGATAAGAATAGGATACTCTTTGCCAATTCCCCGAGAGTTTGATATAAACCCTCTAGGCACCCTTGTGGGGAAAAGAATCTTGCTACAACACTCTTCACTTGGAGTCCCATCGAGTTGGTACATGCAGAGTTGTTTCCATTAGTAGACTTATGGTCTAAAATGTGTAACTTTGTTCTGGTTATCTATTTTGGGGATCAGAACTATGAACCACCTCAGAATAAATAGCTATAAGAACCTTATCAATCAATTCATCTCCAAACATATCCCAGTAGTAGCACTTGTAAAATATGTTCCAAAATATAAAATGTTTTAGTTTTTTTCTAAAATACATGTATTTAAACAATTTTTTAACGTGTAGGTTCACTCATTTTTGCTCCAAAACTATACACTAAAAGATGTCTAGATAGAGGGATTTGAGAAAAAATAAAATATCTTATATTTTTTCAAATGGAGGGAGTAGCGTATAAACCGTTATCCACTAGGGCCTTTTATCCCCTATATTAAATCCTAAATTCTTAATAATGTTTCCGTGCTCGTTCGTTGGTCTAAGCACACATGCTAGCGACAAGGAAACAACGCGTTGAAAATCCCCCTTTTATCCAATTTCTTCTATCTCAACTTGTCGCCAGCTAGTTGCCACTTTCCTGATAGGAGTGTGGCACACAAGATCTTTGAGGAAGAAGATGGACCAATGCCTGAGAAGGGAAATGGAAGGGGATGCTAGGTGGGTTCTCTACTGGGCTTATGTATTGATCGGTGGGGCGCACTACGTGGGAGAGAGAGGATGGGATCGTTTTGGGGCTGGTGGTTTTGAAATCATTCCCTTTTTCTTTTTTATAAAATAGAGTTATCGAGTTTGAATTATTTGAACATTTAAACTATGATAAAATTTTGAAAATATTTTAGAGGTTTATAGATCTGGTATG
Source organism: Avena insularis (assembly GCA_023614405.1). Lineage (NCBI taxonomy): Eukaryota > Viridiplantae > Streptophyta > Magnoliopsida > Poales > Poaceae > Avena > Avena insularis. The sequence continues at coordinate 129,946,417 of CM042697.1, read as the reverse complement.
TCGTTGTTCCGCCCGACATCCTAGTTCTACTGGTAATGGTTTACCATTGTTGCTATGTCTGACACAAAAGTTGCTTACCACTATTGTGTAGTTTCTCTGTCAGACACTAAAGTTGCTCTGTCAAGCTCCAAATTTACCTAATTTTATTGTGATCGAGTTTTTTTGTCCAGCACTAAACTTGCTTTGTCAAGCGCTAAAATTGTTCTTTCAGGCACCAAAGTTGCCTATTTTTATTTGAATATAGTTCTCCCATCGCGCATGAAAGTTGTTGTGTTGGCACCAAAGTTGCTTACCACTAAAGTTTATCTATCGAGCACCAAAATTTACTAACTTTTTTGTGAACCTAGTTTTTTTGACGTCCACCAAAGTTGCTTTGTTGAGGACTAAACTTGCATTGTCGAGAACTAAAGTTGTTCTTCCGGGCACCAAAGTTGCATATTTTGTTATCAACATATTTTTTTTGGTTAGGAAGAAAGTTGCTCTACCGCACTAAAGTTGCTCTTTTTGGCACCAAAGTTGCCTATTGTTGTTGTAAACCTAGTTTTCCAAGTCACACTCCAAAGTTACTCTATCAAGCATTACGAACCAAAATTTCCTATTGTTGTTAACTTAAGTTTTCCGTCATGCTCCAAAGTTGCTCTTGTACATTATCTTCACGTGCCCCTAGTTCTTGGGATGGACTACCCTAGCCGCAACTACTAACGATGTCTGGGATGCCTACATTGTCTACTATTGTCGTGAAGTTGCCTCCTGATGTGTAAAGTTGCCTACTTTTTTTTAAAGTTGTCTACCCGTTGTTGTGAAGTTACTTACCACTACAGTGAAGTTGCCTAGTATTGCGGCGAGGTAGGCCCTTCCTTACTATCCGCCTCGGCCTTTTGGGCTCATTGCCCTTCAATCGCAACAACTTGTAAAATTAGGGCTATAATTGTTGTGCAGTTGTCTGCTATAATTGTTGTGAACTTTTCTGCTATAATTTTGGCCTATAATTGTTCTGAAGTTGTCTGCTATAAATTTGCTAAGTTGCTTTTATTGGTAACTATTTTTTATTTTATAATTTTTTTCACCGCTTTAGTGAATTTTCCTAGTGCTTTTGTTAAGTTGCCTACCAATTGTTGTGAAGTTGTCTACTAATATTGTTATTGTGGAGTTCGTATGTGATTGTTGTTAAGTTTCCTATTGACGTTGTTATTGTGAAGTCTATATGTCACTTTTGTGAAGTTGACTACCATGGTAGTGAAGTTGTTCACCACGGGACGTTGCCCACCAAAGTAGCGAAGTTGTCTAGTGTTGTTGTGATCACAAAAGTGAAGTTGCCTAGTGTTTTTTGTGAAGTTGATCACTTCTGTTGTGAAGTTGCCTACCCATTTTCTATGAAGTTGTCAACTCTTGTTGTGAAATTTTTAATCATTGTTGTGAAGTTGCCTAACCGAAATACAATGTAGCCAAATTAGGAGCAGGTAAAAGCAACTATTGCAACAAAAGTTGCTAGGATAACTCTATCGATGTGGGAAGGGACACTGCTTGCTCGAGTTGGATTTCCTCATAGCATTGTTTCCGATGCATTAGCAATTGTTGTTGTGGTGAGGTTTCTTTTTAATACATGTGAGTTGTGTATAGATAATATGAAGTTGGCTACCCGTGATATCAATTTTCATACTGCTGCAATGAAGTCTCCTAGTTTTGTTGTGAAGTTGTCATTGTTGAAGTTGCCTATATTAGTAGTGAAGTTTCCTATCCGCTTTAATGGAGTTTCCTACTATTGTTAAGTTACCTATTGTTATTGTGATGTTTCCTACTACTGCAACAAAAGTTACCCACTTTTCTTATGAAGTTGCCTACAATACTGAAAAATATTATACACAACATAGCAACGGTGTAAAGCAACTAGTACAGCTAAGTTACGAGCTTGAGACTATCGAAGTTGGTGGGGGGCATGGCTGACTCTACTGGCATGGTGATGGCTTAAAAAAGTAGCATCGCCAACACGAAGCCACCAAATAGGGGGACCACGATTGCCACGGTAGATGGGAGATGCGCCAATGCATGCGGCTCTAGATGTGATCCTCATTAGTGGTGAGCTCTGGGATGTAATGCTCGTCAATCTAGTTGTTTCACCCGGGAAACACCAAACCTTTTGAACTAGATCATGGGCACAACAACAACCTAGAGCTACCAGTTCTAGTCATTTCCGATGCATTGCGAGCCATTCTTTTCTTGTGAAGTTCTTAGCTACAACTACTATGAAAGTTGTCTACCTCTAGTCCTAAAGTTGCCTACTGCTGATGAAAGATACTAAGTTGGTTTTTAGTTGTTGTGAAGTTGGCTATTGCTGATATGACATCTCATGAATCTTTTTTCACGTAGTAAAGTTGTTTCTTCATGCAATAAATTTTATTTTTTTAGTTGCTAAATTACCAACTATTGCGTTAAAAGTTGCATAATAGTACACCCAAGAGGTCACATGCCTCGCAAGCGAGGAACTACACATGAACAAGAGAATGCCTCTTTCCAGTCCATAAAGATAGCCACCAATGTCCCCACGCTCGTCGCCTCACCCGCTCCCACTCACCATCTTGCTTGCCCTGCTAGCCGTTCACGCCTCCCCAATCCTTTGTCGAGGACACAACTGCATCTCACAAAAGTTGAGCCTCCCAATAGCACTCTAGGTTGGTGGCTCGGGCAACAAGCAGGATGGGTTGGGAGACGGGCTAGGTTGGGGGCAACGAATGAATGGAGACGCTGATGCTGCCTAGACACATTCATATTAAATAGGGCCTCTCATTTCTTCACTAGTATAAGAGCAACTCTAGCAGACCCTGCAAATCATAAACACGAGGATGGAGGGCACACCAAACGCGTTTTGTAGGCTGAAAACATGTCGCACGGACCATACCCCCAAAGGGAAATGACATAACATATTGCGCCAAACCTAGTGAATACGCAAATACAAACCGGAACACATGGTTTTGCATTTTTTTTCTGACATTTCAGCACGGTGTGCATAACTTGAAATATGACATATGTTTCAATTAAAATTTAATAGTTCATAAAACCAAACAATACAACAATAATCCAAATAACAACAAATGTTCAAATCCAAGTAATTAAACAACTAACGAATGGTTTGGAATACCAATAATGGTTTTCAATCACACAAGAATGAATAATTAAACAATATAACAATAAATTGAAGTGATACACTACCGACCATCGTGCTTGCCAATGGTGCTCAATGAGATCAAGATGAAGCTGGGTATATGGCATGGGCCTTGTCATTCTTAATCTCATGGTATATCTCAAGGAATGCTTGGATTGTATTCAGATTTCTAGTTGGCTTGACTCGGGTACCAGCATTGTCAAAGAAGAAAGGTTCAAATCCCTATTATCCTTGATGATCATATCTTGAAGAATGACACAAGTGGTCATGATGTCTCCATATCCCAAAAATGAGAGGGGCCTCAAACTATTGCAAACCTAGCTTGCAAAACACTGAAAGCTATCTCAATGTCTTTCCTGGCTGCCTCTTGTGCTTTTGCAAACAAAGTTTTAGCTTTTCCATTGGGTTCCTTGATGGTTTTCACAAATGTTGCCCATTTTGGATATATGTCATTGGTAAGATAGTAGCCCATCATATAGGCACGGTCATTGACAGTGTAGTTGCAAGCCTGAGCATCACCAGTTGTTAGCTAGGTAATAAGATGGGATCTCTGCAGCATATTGATATTGTTAAGAGAACCCGCCAACTCAAAAAAATGCCAAATCCATAGCTCTTGAGAAGCAACAACCACAAGCATGATTGTTGGATCATGATCTTGCCACAATACAAACGCGGCCACGCCTTCGGGAAGTTCTTCCAATTCTAGCATACAATCAATGCTACCGAGCATCCCCAAACAACCTTGAGCTTTGTTCATCTTCATCAACCTCACCGCATCTTCTTCATTGGGAGCTCGAAGATAAGTAGGCCCGTAAGCACGGATCATAACCTTGCAAACCTACACATGGACTCCATGGTTGTATCTTCTCCTATGCGAAGGTACTTGTCGACGTAGTCAGCCAGAATTCCATAAGATATGACTCTCATAACCATGGAAATATTTTTATGACCACTAAATCCCATCAAACCGGTTGCATTCCTCTTGCGCTTAAAATACCACGTTTTCAACTCGCAAGTTTTGACGATCTTTTTGAACAGAGATCGACGCATTCGGTATCAATGACGAAATAGATGAGCCGGATAAGTGGGTATGTCGGAAAAATAATCGTGCTTGAGCATGTTGTGCCTGAGTGCATGGTTCCGAGGAATGCACATCCTTCCACCGACGGTTGACCCTGGACGCTTCTTCTCCCCATCCTCTAGCACCTTCGCCGCGAGGAGCATCACTATTTGCTCGATGTCATCGTCTAGCAAATCCTCTAGATCCGAGCCGTCCAAGTATGACGAGTCCTCCGTCATGAAATCTCACAAGGGTCCATATATGAATGAGCACATCGAACAAAATTAAGAGCTACTCTGCAAGTCAGCAAATTTGAAGCGGAGGTGGCGGTCAATTTACATACCTTGGCGGTCAATTTGTGGAAGGAGAAGTTGATTCGAGAGGGACAACAGTCGATTCAAGAGGGTGACAGAGGCGTCCTACACAGACGGTGTGATAGAGCTCCATACAGGATCCATGGCGACACCTCATGTGGGCAGGATCCCCTCGATGCACCCCCCGACAAAGCCTGCTGGTTGGGAAGCAAATGCGGTCGACAGCGGTGGTAGGTCTGCCGGCCAGAATTGAGGCAGGGAGGTGCAAGCGGGAAGGTGCAAGCGGGCCGGGATTTGCGACGGAACATGGTGGCATAGGGGATCTCGAGCACGAGCGGGTGAAGTGTTGAAATTTCCCTAGCGCCAACGCCTTGCACGAGATGGGGATCGCCCTAGAAAAGCCCTCCCAACGTGCGTATGTGCAGGTTGGGAGGTCGATTTTGCTAAGATATGTGCAGGCTGGGAAGCCGATTTTGCTGAGCCCTCCAAAAAAATTTGCGGGTCCTGGTTTATGCGGTGTCTAGTCTAGACCTTTTTCCCGATCAAAATGGCAAAACGGCAGTTATTATGCGGATTTGGGCAGAATGTGGGGTCTCCAAGAGTTTATCTAAGGAATCATGAGTATGTTTCGGTAAAGAGGTATTAGAACTATAGGTACAAAAGGTTGTCCTCTAGGAGAAAACTCATACAAAACGTTTCAAAACTTGAACCCACCATACAAAACATTTGCATGGACGAACTATTTGGTCCAAACCATCCCAGGAGCCGACACTTCTCGGCCATGGTTGGAAAAAGCATCGCGCCAGGGTTCCCATAAAACCCACCATATTATTTCATATTTGCGACAATGTCCTTGGAATTACATGTACGGAGTACATCTTAACCAGTTGCGTTGGACAGATAACAGACATGTCCCGTACCCGTAGGCCGTCGTCGATTCCCTCCACCCCACTGTCATACCCATCCCTGTCGCCTCCACCTCCCTATCCCCATCCTCAACCGAATCAGGCCGCTCCACTTCCTCCCCATCCCCGCTATACTCCACAAAAATCGGCTCCTTGTTCGATCTCTACTCCACAGAAATCAGGGCTGCCCCTCCTCCACGTCGCGTCCTCCACCAATTTCGGCCTCCATGTCATCATCGACATCAGCTCCTCCCCGTCCCTACTTTGCTCCTCCCCTGCTCGAAGGAGGTTGATAATGCTTGGTATCTGCAGCTAGCACCGGCAAATGTATGGCATATACAGGAGGCGGTGGCGACAATGCTGGATGTGAATGTGGGTGGTAAAGGAGGAGTTAAAGTACCCTATCTCTCTAGAATATATCCTCCTGATGGGGATGGAGTTTAGGCGCAAGGGCAGTGAGCTCGTCTAGTGGATGGACACCGAGTTCAAGTGCAAGATGATGTTCAAGGTTAAATCATGCACATTGGACTATATGAGGGATCACGTAGCAGCGATCGGATCCTCCTCGGAGCAGATGTTGGAGCTGATCAAGATCACCAAGTTTGTTGGAGATCATTATCATCGGATTGATGACAAGGACGCCATAGGGGGTACTAAAGGCGTTGAAAAAATGGGGTGTGAGTCGTACGGTGTTCCAGGGGTGAGTACAAGTTTACCTTGGTTCAGATCTGACTGTGCTGATTGGATCCTACTCCTACTAGCAACCCAGTAATATATCAGCGAGAGCCGGATGTTACAGCGGATTACAAGAGAGGTTCATATGTGCGAGTTGGTTGTGGTTGATCTATGATCTGGTGCCCTAAAGGCTCCCTCAGGTCCGGCTTATATAGATGCCAAGACCTAGGGTTACGGGAGAGACCTATCAAGCTATGTTACAGAGTCGGTAACTAAGTACATCTTGGACTACAAGTAATAAATATCCCTAAGTCGATAAGTCTTCTGGGCCTTTCCATAGTCATGATTGGCTCTGTCCTCTTTCCCTAACTAGGCCGCCCATGAAGCAAAGCTTTAACCCGTTGGTGGTCCACCCTGGTCAGCGAGTCCTGTGGGTATATCTGGAAAGTATATCCCCAACAGTAGCCCTCGGAAGTCTCCAGGATCCAAAGTCAGAATAATCGTCTAGCTTGATGGTTTTTTCGTCTTGCAGAATATTGAAGGGTTCCTGGAAAAATCATTCAATTATGTAGGATTATGATTCTCATGTGAGTCAGATATGTCTTCTAGACTTGAGTTATTTCCACTCTCAATTTTAAACTTTGAGTCGAAATTTAAATGGTGATGTTTGCCTGACAACTTTTTAGGCTCTATCTTGTCACTGACAAGTATCTTGTCAGCATGACCATTGGTGGGTCCGCATTACACGGGATCGAGGCACCATTTCAATGCATGCGTGGATATAGAGGGGAAGAGGCTTCATGAGGAAGCCACCTATCTCTCTCCTATACATGTGGCGTTAATCGTGTGCACTTAGCGCAAATCTTGGCATAGAGGTTATTAATTTTGGGAAATTTCTCTCCTTCCCAGATTCATTCCTTGTCGTTCTCTGCCTCCTCGTACTCTTCAAGTTCAACTCCTCCATCGCAATCACTAAAAACACCCCCAGTGCCACCACTTCTTGACCTACTCCAGCAAAATGGTAGAATCGTCCAGTTTTGGCGTGGCGGCGGCATCCTCGGTGGCAGCGGATGACAAGAAGAACTGGGGCCTTTGGGTTGCCAGTGTTCTAGATAATGAGAAGCTCAAATCCATGGTGGATGAGGGCTACCTCACTCCCGGCGCATGGCAGAACGGCCTTGGCGATCCCATCTGAGTGCCTCACGATGGCGAGCGAGTTCTGTTTGGGATGCACGTTGATCATGGTCTTAGTCTTCCACCGTCGGAGTTCCTCACAGAGGTACTCCAACACTACGGTGTGCAATTACTATCCCTCCCAATTCTTTGCTCAAGCTTAGCACTCAAGCAGATCTTAGTGAGGGATTTCTTGGCATTAGGCCAAATCTCACCCTCTTCTGATAATACTATGGTACTTAGAAGGGTAGAACCCCCATTCCCATACGGGTGATGTACACTAGGGTTGTTGGCAATGTCGGCCCAGGAATAATATTTTTTGGGTTGCTGGTTTCCTCTACCCTAGATTTGGGAAGTTCCACGGCCTCGACCCCGGCCATCTCTGCGCCCTCCTTATCCTCCAGATCCAAAAGTTGCGTTGACTACTACATTATCTGGATTAGGTTTATCTTCCAAGGTGTTCTTGCGCTTGTGAGCTTGATGCTTCAGCTACTTGTCCACGTTTGGAACGGCCAAGACATTCAGCAATCCATCTGAATCATCATCGACGTCTGAGTAAATGATGGAGAACTACCACATTTGTGCAAGTCTTGTCAGGTTCCTACCACTTTTGCGTGAGTTGATACATAAAGACCGTTTTTGGGGCAGGTCATGGACACAAAGCACTAATTGTTCGTTTTGCTGGTCTTAACCCGTTTTCTGGCAGGTGGGGCCCTCTACCAGGCATGACGTGGCATCCACCCTGATAGAACGAGGCCACGCCGTTAGGTTCGCGTCAAGCGTAACATTGCTCCCTCAGTCTCCTCACTGCATCCCTTCTCCCGCACTGGAAAAGACAATGGCGACTGGAGGTGGCGGCGGCATCCGGTGTCGTCGGCCTGGCGGAGACGGAGATGGGGGAGCCCGTGCAGGTGATGACCGACACGTCCGTGCAAGGCTCTTTGGCAGCAAGGAGGGTGCAGGAGAAGGCTGTCGCGGTGGCTCAGAATGAGAGTTTGCTGTGCCACCACGGCTGGCGGGGGCGAGCCCCCCATGGCCCACATCGGAGAAGGCGTGGACATCGGCTAGGAGCACATCTGGCGAGGACCCCATGAGCCACTGCGTCTCCGAAGATGGGTAAGAAATTTATATCCTCTTTCTGAATTTTTTGATCGAAATATTTAGGGTTTGATCAGTAAGTAGCTTGAAATTCTTGTTATTTTCTGAAATTTAGGCCAGAATCATAAGTTTGGGACCTCTATTTTCAGTTTGATGGAGCCAAGTTTGTGCAAAAAAAAATGTGCCGAGCAGATATTAGATATCTTAATTTGTTGTCCATCATGGAGTCAGAGGGATATGACATTGGTGATTCATTATACTATGTTAAGCATGAAGGTGAGGGACTGAATGGGCTTGCACTAGTAGATAGCAGCTTGAAGGTTGAAGGAATGGTGAGGAAGTATGATTTATCTAGGAAAGTTGTGTTTACAGTGATGAGGGATAAGAGAACTCAAGCAATTGTGTTGTCCCCAATGAAGACAAAACCTGTAGTACATATTGATATTGTCATGGAGGATGAAGAGCCTATACCATACCGGATGCAAACTCAAGACAGTGTGTACTGTCAAAATGTGTCCACACAAATAGATGAGAACATTCCAGTGCAGTTGCTAACACAGGATAGTGTGTGCTATGACAACCAAGAGTTAGAGGAGGAACCATTTGATATGGCAGAAGAGGAATCATCTGATGAAGGTTGGGCTTATTCATGCCAATAAAACCCATAAGAGGCAGAGGAAAAGAGAAGATTAGAGGAAGAGGAATTGTACAAGGAAATTGCAGAGATGAGGAGGAGGAAGAATGATGCACTGCTACACTGTGAGGGTGAGACAGACATAGAAGACATCTTCGAGACACAAGATGATCCAGTATAGATAGCAGCAGCAAAACCAATGAAGAAGATAGTGAAGAGGCAAGGACCAACAGAGAGTTCACATTCCCAGGTTGTTAAGGATAAAATCCCACAGTGCATTCCTTATGATGATGATGAGGAAGAGCAAGGTTTTCTGAAACCTGAAGATGATGATGGGTATGAGCCATTGCCATTTGTTCAGCCTAAAGGAAGAAAGAGCAGAGCTAAGAAGCCAAAGGAGAGGGTTTGGTATGATTAAGCAAGAGAAAATCTAGAGCAACAATTCATGCTGTCCCTATGTTTCAGAGATGTATACCAATTCAGATAAGCATTATGTAGACTTCACATAGTGCAGGTTAGAAATTTCTATTTCCATAGGAACACACCTGATAGGATTATTGTTTGGTGCAGTCAGAAGGACAAGTTGGGTTGTGAGTTTTACATGACAGCATCTAAAATAAAGCATGAGAAAACTTTTTGCATTAAGAAAATGCATTGGAACACACATGTCCAACTGAGCCTGCAAACAGTAGGGTAAATTCCAGGTGGCTGAGCACTACTTATGTGGACAAGTTCAGGTCAGACATTACCACAGGCATATGCTCATTGCAAGATAAAGCTAAAAAGGATTTTGGGGTGGATGTGCCCAAGAGGATGGCCTACAGGGATAGTACTAAAGCCAGACAGATAGTGTTGGGAGACCATAAGAAGCAGTACCACATGATCAGATATTACCTATATACTTTCATAGACAAAAATCCTGGTTCCAGGTGTATTTTCACCACTGCCACTGCACCTACAGAAGAACAGATAGAAGAAATGAAGAAAGGACATGTGGTTGATATCATCTACACCCCAAGATTCCATGGACTTTTTTTTGTGTTAATGCTGCTAGAGAGGGTTTCCTAGAAGGTTGTAGGCCATTCATTGGTTTGGATGGCTGCTTCATCAAGCTAACAACTAGAGCTCAAATTCTTGCATCTACAACTAGAGATCGGAACAATAATATATATCCTCTTGCATGGGCAGTGGTATCTAAGGAAGATATAGAGAATTGGCAATGGTTTCTTCAGCAGTTGAAGGAAGCATTAGGTGGAGAACAGGGGAAATTTGGGTACTACACCATCATGTCAGACAGGCAGAAAGGATTAATCAAAGCAGTCAACACTGTATTTCCAAATTGTCCATAAAGATTCTGGCGTAGGCACATCTATGCCAATTTCCAGACAGCGGGTTTTAGAGGAGAGGATCTGAAGAAGTGTATGGACACTATTGCTTATTCATACACTAAAGATGGGTTTGAGAAAGGAATGGAGGAGATGAAGAAGCAATGTGAGAAATCTTGGCTTTGGTTTTCAAAGATTCCAGTGCATACCTGGGAAAGATGGGCATTTGATACAAATTGTAAAACTAACTTGGTAAACAACAATCTGAGTGAAGTGTTCAAAAAGTACATTTTGGATGTTAGGAACAAACCTTTAGTAACAATGTTGGTTGGAATATATCATAAACAGATGGTTAGGCATGATGGGAAGAGGAATGGTTCTAGAAAGGCTAGCTGGGAAATCACTTCCCACTATGCAGAGAAGTTGGAGCTCATGAAGAAATACTCAAGGGACTGCATCCCCAGGAAGGTAGATGTTGGATTGTGTCAAGTGAAGAGTGGCACTGCAACTCATTCAGTTAACATGAACACTAGGAGTTGTTCTTGTAGAAAATGGCAAATGGCAGGATTGCCATGCAACCATGCTGTAGCTGCCATATACAAAGCTTGTCGGCATCCTGAAGATTATTTCAGTGATTTCTTCAAAAAGAGCTTCTATTTGAAGATCTACCTTCCATTCTTTCAACCAATGCCAGCACAACATGGTTGGACAAAAACCAATACACCAGACATCATGCCACCAGCTTTCAAAGATCATCTTAAAGGAAGAAGGTAGGAAAAAAAGGAGGAAAGGGAAGTTTGAAGTGCCTAAACCTAAGGACACATCTAGGATGGCTACAATTACATGTAGCAACGGCAAGCTTCAAGGTCATAAGTACACAAGTTGCTCAGTGCCACTGAGACCAGATCTTCTATTAAGGAAAAATAACCACAAGGTAAATAGGTCTATGCCATAATTGTTGTCTCTAATTTTCCTTATTCAATGACATGCATTCATTAACTTGTTCTGTGCGGGCAAATAGGTTAATGCCAGATGCAGTTCCAAGTTCTTCCACACCCCATGCAAGAACACAAGCCCAAGTTGCACCAAGAGCTCTAGTTTTTATGTCATACTTCACAGCTGGTGAAAATTCTGGTTCTGGTAGAGATGCAGGTGTTGGTCCTCTAGATGGTATTTGAACTGCCATTGTTGGTCCTATATATGGACTTGTTGGTCCTCTAGATGGACCTGGCTAAAAAACTTGAGTATTTTGGTTGTCTGTGGGGTGATGTAGTTGTTAAAAAACTACTGTCATTGTGATTGTTTGTGGAGTGATGTACTGCTAAAACTCTACTCTCATTCTGGTTGTCTATGGAATGAACTAAGTTTTATGTTTTGTCATTCTTGCTATTTGTGTGATACTTGCTTCACCAGAACAACCAGTGCATCTCACTTGAACAATCTTTGAGATATTGGCTTGGACAAATAATTATAATTCAAATATCAATAGAACACTTGAACAACCAGTGCATCTAACAGATTCATTGTAATCCATATTTCAATATAATTCAACATTACAATCCAGTTCATCTCACAGATAGATGGTCCTGCTCACAAATAATTCAACATTACAATCTAGTTTAATATAATTCAACATTACAATCCAACTCACAAATAACTGATAATAAGACAACAGTTCATTAAACATAGATGACAACACTTGATGATGCAACATTTCTCAAACTGCAGGGTCATCACATATAGCCTTGATCTTCCTGAGTTTATCCATGTTTCCTTCCTTCTGCTTGACAAGATCAGCAATGATGAACTCAAGCTTCCTTTTTTTCTTACTTCATATGATCCTGGTCCTGCTTAGCCTTCATTTTTTCTTCCTTCATCTGATCTTTGTCCTTCTCAGCCTTCACCCTCAAGCATTTGTGCATGTTAGTAGTACATGCATCCAGAGATTTCTTTTGCTCCATTTCAGCAACTGCTTCCAGCATTGCTTGTTCAGCTTTGGCCTTGAGAGCTAGTGTCACCTGCTTTTCCTCAACCATAAGCTTGAGCTCATCTTGGGCATTCCTCAGGTCAGTGTGCAGCTTGTAAATCTCATCCTGCAACTTGTACTTTGCTTCAACATGGTCTAGTGAAGCATGAACTCTACTTTGTTTCACTTCTAAATACATCTCCCGGAGCTTTGTGAGGCTTTGCACAGTGAATCAGGCCATACATCATCAACCCAATAAAGAAAGTCACAAGGTTCACCAAACTGCAATTGTAGTGTTACACAAAGAACAGTCGATGAGCCTAAAAAGAGCTAGATCTGCATTAATTTATCTGAAAACCATTTCAAAAATTGCACACACCTAAACTGCATAGGTCAAGAACCTCCTGCCGGTCCAACATCCCTCGAAGGCCACATTTCTGGTAGCCACGGCATTGCATTTACAATGGATTGAATTTTCTCCATCGTTGGCTACTCCGTTGTAATCAGAGTCGTACATTGTAGTTGGACCCTAACATTGATTTGTACACAGTAACTACACCAAATTCGTGCCCAACTCGGAAATCCTCAAATCTATATGAACCCTAACCCTAGATAAAGAGGAATAGATGAAATACCTCTGAATCAGCGCTCAGATCAGTTGAAGACTCCTCTCCATCGCCCCAGGAAACCATTGCCGCCGGTGGGGAGACGAAAGTGCGGCGGTGACGGCGGTGATTGGCGGCAAAGAGCTGGACCTATAGTGAGGGAGAAAGCGAGCAAGACAACTACAAGATGCGACCGACATGGTCGGAAGCGGGGGATATGTTACTTGACGCGAACCTAACGGTCGTGGCCTCGTTCCGTCAGGGTGTATGCCACGTCATTCCTGGTAGCGGGCCCCACCTGCCAGAAAACGGGTTAAGACCAGCAAAACGAACAATCAATGCTTTGTGTCCACGACCTGCCCCAAAAACGGTCTTTATGTGCCAACTCACGCAAAAGTGGTAGCAACCCGACAAGGCTGGCACAAATGTGGTAGTTCCTTACGACGTATGCATACTTTCTCTCTGTTTCTATCATTGCTCCCAAGTTTGTAACCTTGTCGCGCTTTAGCCTGTGACGCAGTAAACCAACTAGGTGTCATGCGATGAAAGCTTCAATCGCAGTTTGATCATTTAGTCCCTCGCAGGAGTTCTTTGTGTCAATCCATCGCCCTAGGTAATCCCGGCATGTTTCTCTGGGTCTTTGGGTACGCTGCAAGTCTCCAACTATGTAGGGCCTCCTGTCTGTACCCTTGAAGTTCGAAAATAACACACTTTGCATATCATACCATTTATGAATCGAGTTCTCTAGCAATTCATTGAGCCATGATCGAGCCGTCTTCCTTAGTGTAACTGGGAGATACCATACTGTGACCAGGCTGTTTCCTCCTTTGGCGATGCAGCAAGCCTGCAAAAAGTTCTGGAGCCAAGTATCCGGCTAAGCCGCACTATCGTAGGGTTGAATGTGTTTGCCGATGTCGAAATCAACCAGAAATTTTGTTCGATGGATACGTGGACCGAAGCATTTGGGTCTCACATACACATCTTCCTCCTTATACCGTCGTGATTCTATGTTAGATTAAATGCGATGGAGAGCTTCATTGGGTGAGAGTCATCTACGCCCGGGTGCTCGTTGTGCCTGCGTGTCAGCGGAGTCGGATTCCTGGTCCTTCTTCCGCCATTGCCTCCTCCGCCTCTGCAGCTTCCATGGCTGCGATGAGATCCTTCATGGTCACTGTTATGTGGTGTTGGTGGCTCTGGTGGGTTATTTATGGCTGAGCGACGGGCTCCTGGAGCTTCTTTGTGTTGGCTCCGAGGTGGGTCTTCATGATGTTGGCCACTATCCCGACTCGTTTCGGGATGATCCATGTCGTTCCTTGATGCGTGCACCCAGTGTTGACGTGGGACACTTCGTTGGAACCCCAAGAGCAAGGTGTGATGAGCACAATAGCAAGTTTCCCTCAGTAGAGATCGAGGTTATCGAACCTGAAGGAGGAAGGAAACGTCTCAAAGGTGTCGCGAGCAATGTGGATACCTGCACAACACAAACTCAAGACTTTGCCCCAACGAATCAGTGAGGTTGTCAAGCTCACCGGTTTGCTATAACAAAGTATTAAACATATGGTGTGGAAGGTAATGGTTTGCAGCAAGTAAACAAGTAACATTGGAAGATGTATCAATGATAAAGATTGGACTGGAGTCCATAGTTCACTAGAGGTGATCTCCTTAGATAAACAACATGGCATGAAGGGTAAACAAATTACAGCAGGGCAATTGACAGGAACTGAGCAAGGCATAACAATGCAATTACTAGTCGGAAAGATCCTATGAGATTCGATTGGGAAATACAACAATATACATAGACCGCCATTCAACTGCATCTATAACTAGAAGTCCACCTTCAGGTTATCATCCGAATCCCCTCCAGTATTAACTTGCAAGCAACATACAACTGCTTTAAGCAAAGTGTGTAAGGTAAACAGTCCACATGTTCCATGAACAAGAGACCGTTGTTTTTTATGTCTACGCACTTCTATTCTTGTAGACAGTTGTTGGGCATCCAAGTACGGAGGTTTGTGAACAGCAGCAAGTTTTCCTTAAGTGGATTACCCAAGGTTTATCGAACTCAGGGAGGAAGTGGTCAAACGTATCCCTCTAAGCAACCCTCCAATCAAGATACAAGAAGTCTCTTGTGTCCCCAACACACCCAATACACTTGTCAGGTGTATAGGTGCACTAGTTCGGCGAATAGATAGTGAAATACAAGTGGTAGCAGTGCCAGAAAATAGCTTTGATGGAGCTTGACATGAGGTAAAGACTGGAAGCAAGCAAACATGTAACAAATCTAGTAGCAAACGGTGTTTCAATTCTTAGAAACAAGGCCTAGGGATCATACTTTCACTAGTGAACACTCTCTCATATAAATATCCTCTCTTCATGATACTACTCTTAACTACTCTCCGGTTGGACACTCTAATCATCGGTAGGGCTATAACAGCACTCCTCAAAGTATGCCTTCCCCAATCTAGATAACCCCACACTATCACCTTGAGCGCTAGATGGTTCCAACAAACACCACAATTTCATATAGACATCCAACTCCAAATATAACTCATAACAAATATTCAATCTAGCCGAAGAGCCACACACGGTATGCACGCTGTCACTTTCACACACGTGGGGAAAAGCATAGATCTATTAAAGCACAAATAGTATTTATGTAGACTCAAACCTAAGTGCCACCATGGCGTGCACGTTGTCACTTTCACACACATGGGGAGAGCAGAGATCTAATGAAGCACTTGAGTAGCAAGGTAGATCTACTTGATTACAAAGCTCATGACCACAAGATCATGCATAGAGAGAGATGAACACAAAGCTACCGGTAGAGCCCTTAGCCTCGAAGGAGAACTACTCCCTCCTCATCATGGGAATCAGCAACGGTGATGGAGATGGTGGTGGAGATCGATGGAGATGGCTCCGGGGGCACTTCCCCGTCTCGGCAGGGTGTCGGAACAGAGACTTTATGTCCCCCAAATCTCCCCTTCAGTGGCGGCGGCTCTACGGAGGTTTTCGTGGATTTCTTATGGATGCCCTAGGGTTTTTGGGTCAGAGGCTTCTTATAGGCGTAGGAATCAAGGTCGGTGGGGGTCCAGGGGGCCCACACCCCCTCCAGGTGCCTCCAGTGCTTGCCCGCGCCTAGGGGGTGCGGCAACCCTGTGGCCCCCCTCCAGCTCTGCTTTGTGGTTCTGTGTTGCTCCGGGAAAATAATAACTTTAGCTTTTGTCCCGTCCAATTCGGAGAATATTGATTTTCTACCTTTCTGGAACCAAAAACAGAAGACAACAGACAACTGGCACTGTGGAAACTTGTTAATAGGTTAGTTCGAGAAAAGATATAAAAACACCTCGAAGTATAGACAAAGCAAAACAAAGTAGATACAAAACAAGCATGGAGCATCAAAAATTATAGATACGTTTCCGACGTATCAAGCATCCCCAAGCTTAACTCCTGCTCGTCCTCGATTAGGTAAGTGATAAAAAGGATAATTTTTGAGGTGACATGCACCATCAAAACCAAGATCAAACCATTTGCAAGCATTGAAAGTTGGGATCAAAGAACTCTAAACATGTGCATGCAAGATGGAGTTCTAACAATAGGACATAGTAACTATGCATGCAACATGTCAAGCTACAAACAAAGATCATGAATAACATGCATTGAAAAACATTTGTTTGTTTCACATACAGAAAACATGGCATAGTGGCATTCATCTTGTCCCTCATAGAGTAGCAATATAGATGCATAGGACACCTTCCAAGTTCACAAGGGTGACTAGAAACAAATAGCACAAGAACAAGTAATATCACAATATGCATCAATCAATAAGCTTTGGAACACTGCACACATAATGACAACTATGCTCTCTTAATAGTGCCTAAAGGTAGAAGGTGGAGACTCAATAATGGTGGAAGAAAGGCCTTTTTGTAAAGGAAGCAGGGATTTCGAGTTTCAAAAGAGCTTCCAAAAATTATGGTACTTGTTAGCTTTCAGCCCTCATTGCCCCTATCATAAGCATCTTGAAGTGGTTAAGGTTAAAGTGGCAAAGCTGGAGTATATGCTTGACGAAGTATAAGTTGGCAATCTTAAGTCCCTTGAATATGAGGGCCAAACCTCATGCATACTCAACTTTGGGTCCAGGTAAGTTCTTGTCACTGTAAGTATTTGCATATCATTGAGAACCGCCAATGGGTACCCCTTGCACATGGTACAAGAGCTTTCCCATAACCAAAATGACAAGGCAAGTAGACAATGAGCATCTCAGCAATCATTTTATTTACCATATTTATAGCTTTTTATTGAGGATGCTTCATAGATAGCTCACTATGGTGATGCTGCAAGTTTCCACCATGATTAGGCATGGCTTAGGCTAGCGTCCCAGGCGTTTCTCTAACACAGGATGCAAACTCTATGGACTTACAAGTTCCCTCTTTATTTCACACCGGTGACATCCATAGACAAAAGAACATGATATCAATTGAGTACAAAGTACAAGTGCAATGTTGAAAACGTTCCTCGTGGCAGCACGGTTGTGCTAATTCCAACTTATAAGGGCAAGCATATACAACAAAGTTGTCACAATGGTTCAAGTTTATTAGGGGCAAAGAATAAAGTGTGCCATCAAGTTCGTGAGGGCTTTAATCACTAAGTTTTCACATAACAAAATAATTTTTAATTGGAAGATAGATGAAAACAAGAATATACTTGGAATGGTGTAACACACCATGCATAGGAGTTTATAGTGGACACTTTGGAAAAACTTGGTTTCTTGGGAGTTGGAAGCATGAGTAGAACTTACTCATACAAGTGGAGGCTAGCAAAAGACTGGGAGCAACCAACTAAGAGAGCAATAATGGCCATAATCATGCAGTGCAACAAAGCATACTAATCAAAGCAAAGAGTGGTACTACAAGTAAATGACTAAATGTTCATAGAGGCTATGGTGACTTGTTCATAGTCATAACATGGTGTGAGCATGTGCCAATTCAACCCAAACAAAGCATCAAATGAGAATACCACAATACTATGCTTTTGTATGCTAAAACAACGCATGATTCCTTCAAGGAACATTAAGAAATCCTAATTGTTTGGAACAAGACATGCTACAGCAATAATCACTAAGCATAAGGTCAAAACAACACCTAGCATGACATGATAAAGTCCAAGTCATAGTCAAAACAAGCTCCCTTTTGTACCACTTAAGCATGAAGCCTTCTACTCTTTCCAACACCAAACAACTTATTTGAAACAACTCAGAAAGATAATAATCAATGAAGATCAGTGATCTTGTATCACAAATCCACAAATAAGAACTAAAAATTTCTAAGCTGAAAGCTCAAGAAAACTAAGGCTAAACACGGTGCTAGCAAAAGAGAACACTCACAGAACAATAAGAGTGAAAACTAGAGTGTTCTAGGCAATGAAAACAGAGTCTGTCTCTCTCCAAAAAGGTGTGTTGTGACCAACCAACTTACTCAAGCAAACTAAGCAAACGAAAACCAAAAAACAAAAACTAATACGCTCCAAGAACAACACAACTGTGCATGAAGCAATAAAAACAAAGTGTCTAGAAAGACCTGATATTTTTATTGATGAAGAAGGGGATGCCTTGGGCATCCCAAGCTTTGACGCTTGTACCACTTTAATATTTCTTGGGGTGACATGGGGTGGAATCCCCAAACTTGAGCTTTTGTCCATTCTTCATCTTATTACATCATTCTTTCCCTACACCTGAAAATTTTCCTTCATACAAAACTTCACACAATCTTCATTAGCAACATTAGTGTATTCAAAAGATATTAGACCTTAGGCAAAGCTTTGTAACAGCAAAAAAAATCACTAAAAACACAAGCTACTATAGTAACTCCTTCAAAAATCTCAATTCCCCAAAAGAGAATTCAAAAAGGAATCGATAAGAAGCAAATGCAAATAATGGTAGAAATTTGTCAAAACAGACCAGCAGGTAGAAACCGATTTTTTCAAAGACCTTCTATTGCTCAAATCAAAAAGTATTGAACTAACAAAAGTTAGCTAACATACTGGGGGATTTATTCGTAAATGTTCAGCTCAATCCAACTTACAGAGACTCCTCACGAATTTTTATGGTGGATGACAGAAATCTGTTTCGGGACAGCAACTCGCAAAATCTTACTTCCCTCTCATTAGAGGTCATTCTTGGCACAAAAAGCAAAAAAAAAGGATAAGGAGAGGTCATTACTGAAGTAATAACTTTCAAGACTCAAGAAAACTCTTGGGTTATCTCCCAACAAGTACTTTTATTTAATGCCTTTAAGTTAGGCATAATAGTTTGAGAAGATGCTCACATAAGAAATATGAATTGAAGTAAAAGAGAGCATCAAGAACCAAATTCAAAACACATTTAAGTCTAACCCACGTGCACTTCCTATTCATAGGAATCTTGCAAAAGAAACAAGTAATGAAAGCACAAAGCAACAAGCATAGGAAAGCAAAACAAGTGCAACTTCAAGAGTTTCAACATAAAGAGAGGAAACTTAATATTATTGAGATACATAAGACCATGTTTCCAGCTCTCATAATAACTTTCAGTAGCAACATGAAAAAAATTAACAATATAACTATCACATAAAACATTCTTATCATGAGCCATATTACTCTTCACATGAGCATAGTCATTCTTATTAGTTGTAGTGGGAGCAATTTCAACAAAATAGCTATCATTGTTATTCTCATCACCATAATCATCAAATATAGGAGGCATATTGTAATCACAATAAATTTTCTCCTCAATAGTAAGTGGAATGAAAATATCATACTCATCATTGTAATCATCATATATTGGAGGTTTGGTATCATCATAAGGAATAGAATAGCTATCTTCCAAAGCCGGGGAACTAAACGGATCACTTTCATAAAAACTAGCTTCCCCAAGCTTAGACGTTTCCAAAGCATTAGCAACAATGGTGTCCAAATAGTTCATACTAATAACATTGCTATTAGCATGCAAATAAAGTTCCATAGGTTTTTTAATTTTCTCTTCAAACACTTCATGTCCTAACTCAAGATAAATACTATAAAGCTCTCTAATTTTGTTGTTGTTTTCCATTAAGCCTAACTAGTGAAAACAAGAAAAATAAGACAAAATTGCAGAATCGAAAGGAAATAACTTCGAGCACCCACACCGGAGGATGTGAGTACCTTTTATACCTCAACAGCGGCGCTTTTAAAAGAGTTTGACGTCTATGCACTTCTATTCTTGTATACAGTTGTTGGGCCTCCAAGTGCAGAGGTTTGTAGAACAGAAGCAAGTTTCCCTTAAGTGGATTACCCAAGGTTTATCGAACTCAGGGAGGAAGTGGTCAAAGGTATCCCTCTCAAGGAACCCTGTAATCAAGATACAAGTGAAGGGAATATGCCCTAAGAGGCAATAATAAAGTGTTTATTATGTATATTCCAAGTATATGATAGATGTTTATTTTGCATGCTATAATTGTATTAATACGGAAACGTTAATACATGTGTGTTTAATAAACAAACAAAAAGTTCCTAGTTATGCCTCTCTCATAAACTAGCTCGTTGATTAACAAGATGATCAAGGTTTCCTGATCATGGACATTGGATGTTGTTAATAACGGGATCACAACATTAGTGTATTGGTGTGATAAACATTCATCTGAAGCATAGCATTACGATCAAAGTCATTGAGTTTATATTGCTATAACTGTCGTGGTATTGCCGACGAGTACACCATGGAGGGGTCCTCACAGTGCGTGTTTAGAGACGTGGGGTAAGGCGGACGGTTGACGGGTATGAGGTAACACAGCTTACCCAGGTTCAGATCCCACGACGGTGGCGGAATCTTACTCCTGCTATAAATCACTATAAGGGCGATATGCCGAGTTACAGAGATAGGTTCGCTGTGCGAGGTTGTATGAATCGATACTAGGTTGTGCCCTATAGGCTCCCATAGGCCCGACTTATATACTCGCCAGGTCCTAGGGTTACAGGGAAAAGTCCTAGCCGGATAGGTTACAGAGTCCTACACCGTCTATTACAAGTCTTGTGTATCTTACACCGTATGCTCCGCTTGATTTAGGGTGACCTGCAGCTCCGTCCCCGACAACCTCCAGAGCCGTCCGACGCCGCAGCAACTCCGACGAGCGATTACTTTCGTCCCTGTGCGCCCCTTGCCTCCTCGCGACCACGTTGAGCATCGCCACGATCCCCTGAGCACGGTGAGCCATTTCTCTATTTCCCTTCCTTCCTACTTCGCCAGAACCACCGCGAGCAGAGCCCACGCCGCCAGTCGCCGCCGCCAGCGCCGCCAGGCAATGGTCAATGTGATGTAGTCCGTCGGATCTGGATCCAAAGGATCAGATTAGATCATAAGCGAAAGGGTATGCGTCCATCGGTGCCACACGATCTCACTTAAATCCTACGGTCCACAGAGCTCAATCCGTGCGAACCGGTATTGTCCAGTAAGAACATGACGCGTGGCACTGATTTGTTTAAATAGACAAAAACATTTCTATTTGTTGATTGAATTTGTAAATTGCATAACTTTTGATCCACACGTCCAAAATTTGCAAATTTTATATCAATGGATTCAGCAAAACATGTACTTTGCAACCATGTATTTTGTTTAATGATTTTCTTCTAGAAAATTGGTTTAAATAGCAGAAACTTGTGTAGGCTTATTTTAAATATAAAAATTGTTCTAGATATATTTTTAATATGAAATCTTTGCAAAATGGTTTGTTGTGAACCTACTGACCTTAGGAACAAACTTATGGATTTAAAAATGTATTTTGTGAAGATAAGAAATAAATATTTGCATTAGCTCATTTCTAGTCAAATACAAATATTGATTATGATTTAGAAATGATTTTTGAGTGAAACATTTGGGAAATGATTTGATTCAAACCTTCTGACCCTAAACACCAAGTTTTGTGAATTTACAACTTATTTGATGAACAATATAAAATCATTACTTTGCTAAAAGATATTTTCAACCACATAAAATATTGATTTGATTTAAAAATGGTTTATAGATAAAACCTTTTGCAAATGGTTTTACCACTTTAGTAAATGACCACTTTTGAACTTTATAATGTTTAGAGCCTAGTAGAAACCACTTTTCTAAATAAAACTATCTTTTGCATGCTTGCATGCATGACCTTGTTTTTGTTATTTTATGTGTGATAAATTGTTTGAATGTTAGTTGAATTTGTGTTTGCTTGATTGAATTGTAGTGAAGTTAGAAGAGTGTGGTATTTGAAAGATCAAGAAGTGAACCAACATTCTCTACTAAAAAGGAAAGTGACACTATCATCCATGTCCTACTATTTTCATTACACTTAGTGGATTTTGTAACATGCATGATAATGGACTACTATATTTTATGCAATGCTAAGTCCTAATAGGAGACCCTTATATCTCCCTTAGTGGAAACATTGTAGTTGTAGTATGCTTAGCCCTGCTATATATTGGGATGGGATACATGTTATGAATATATGAAGTGTTGAAAAAAAATATGTTTTATATAATAAAACAAGTACTCAATGAACCACCTGGGTGGACAAGGATACTCAAGTTTTGGACAAGGTGGCAACAAAAGGAACCATGTTTATATGACCATCTCTTTTTGTATGTGCACTAGAAGAAAACCACCCAGGGACTTAGAGATTGAACATGTTTCTCGTACAGTGGCTTCCGTGTACAGCCACATGCTAAATGGGCTCTGGCTTAGTCAACTACATAGTGGAAGACCCATGCATTGGCATCTCCAGGTTAACTAGAATTGTGTAAGGGAAATTTAACCCTACATTGGTGCCTGGTGACAACCTAGCATTGTGTATTGGGAGGACTCCTATGGAAAGACTTTGTCACATTCTCGATCTGCCGGAACTCCATTTTGGTGAGTACTTATCCAGCGGCCACTGGTGGAATCAATACGAGATTGTGTCATGTGGGTAAAGTGTACAACTTCTGCAGAAGATCAAAAATTCTAAGTACTTAGCCGTGTCCCCGGTTATGGATAATACTGAGCAACTAAGGCCTGAATGTATGGAAGATCTCGACATTCCAATTTCTCAAAGTAAAACTTGATGGTGACAACAAGGGATTTGAAGAACTTGGAGTTTTCCAAGAAGTTCAGAAAGATTTTTACAAAAGACCAAAACTATTTTGAAAAGATAGGACAAAACTATATTGCTTTCTGCAAATGAGCCTAAACCCTACTTAGCCAAATATGCATGTAATGATAGGATCCACTTATTTCTACATAGTAGTGAAACTTGCCGATACAATTCAAATGTATTGACCCTTGTGGCTGCAACTTAATATGTTGCAGGTTTGTTTGATGTTAGAGAAGTGTGTTGAATAGGATTACAAGTCTACAACCAACATTATTGCCGGTGGCACTTTGAAGATGAGGGACTCCATGCTTTATAGATATTCTGCTGCATTGTAATGAGATAGACAAATGAGCTATGTAAGATGTAATGAATTATTTTATTCCTGGTTATAAAGTTGTATTATGACCTTTGTTTCTTGATATTACATCTTAAATGTGGATGCTAGCTATTGATCCAGGGACTAGCACTGTAAACACAGGGATCTCTACCTTATTAAAGGTTGGGAACCTTATAGATGGTATCAGAGCACTGTGTTGCCTATAGGATTTGTAACCCTAGGATTGGACAAAACCCCTTAGAAAAATAAGAGTTGTTTTTGTTCCAAAACATATTTACAAACAATCTTGCAAACTCTTTCCTCAACCTTTTTGGTTTTTGATTCTACATCTCTTCCTTTTCAACTTGATGGACAAAGCCTTCACCATGACCAATGACTTCAACTTTAGTTTCACTAAGGACTTCAACTTAGACATCACTAAGGACTACAAGTGATCTCCAAGAGACATTAGATTGCCTACCAAAAACATTGATATCATGTTAGTGTATGGATCATATTGACCTATGAGTTATGACTATACTAAGTTAATTATTTCAAGAAAACTTTTTGTTTCCTTCAACTCATGAGTTAAGCTCATAAGTTGTTAAGTGGATAGTTGCTTGTTGCTTAATTGATTGTTTGATTGAACTTGGTTGTTTTTGAGTTGTGTGTTAGAACTTCTTAAAAACCTATCCACCAATACTCATCCCTATCAAACCAACAGATGCCTCCCCGTCGTGCCAACCCCAACCAAAACAACAACATCACTCCTGAGATGCAGCAGATGATGACAGCTTAGACACAACTGATGCAGATGATAACCACGTTCATACAGAATCAGAACAACAACAATAATAACAACAACAATCAGAATAATCCTCCAGCACTTAACATGCTCACCAAGTTTCTGAAACTTAGGCCTGCAAGGTTCTCTGGAGCAACTGATCCAATAGAAGCCAATGACTGGTTACGTTCGGTGAATAAGGACTTAGTGACTGTTGGCTGCACCGATGAAGAAAAAGTTAGGTTTGCAGCATTTCTACTTGAAGGACCAGCAGCAACATGGTGGGACAACTTTCAGATCACCACTCCCCTTGAAGATGTGACTTGGGCTATTTTTGAGGATGGTTTCCATACAACTCACATCTCACCTGGAGTGATGTACTTGAAGAAAAAGGAGTTTCACAATCTGAAACAGCGTCACCTCAGTGTGGCTGAGTATATTGAAGAATTCAACAATCTCGCACGATATGCACCGGATGAAGTTGATACAGATGCTAAGAGAAAGGAGAAATTTCTTGAAGGACTTAATTATGAGTTGAACCTGCAGCTAGCTGTTGCCTATGTCCCAACTTATCAATCACTCTGTGACAAAGCCACCATTTTGGAAAACAAGATGAATCAAGTTGAGAACAGAAAGAGGAAGCATAAACTCAAGTATCACTCAAGATCATCAAAAAAGAAGCATTCATTCAAAAAGAGCAAAGAAGATTCTGAACCACATCTGTATCACCACAACAACAATGGAAGTGATAATAATGTAAATGATGTTGACAATGGAGATGACCTTGGTCAGAACCAACACTACACTTTCAGGAAGAAAGACATTAGCCAGTTGCAGTGCTATAATTGTAAGGAACTTGGACACTATGCATCAGACTGTCCTGAGAAGAAAAAGAAAAAGGATGCTAGAAGAGCCAATGGAAATGACTCCAATGTGACCCAAAAAGGACATGTGAACCACATTGACATGGATGGAAACTTTGAAGAGATAGAAGAACTGGATGTCAGGAAATAGTTAACTCCGTTGAGTCAAATAAGGATTCCTTGTCAGGATATAAAGTGTTGAACTCATAGTCAAGTAAACCATCAATGTAACCCTATGAGACTTTATTTTTAAGGGTGGTAGTACCCTAGTTGTCTTCAAGCCAACTTGTAACCCTAGCCTTCCCAAATCTCGGGACGAGATTTATTTTAAGGGTGGTAGCTTGTCACATCCCAAAATTTTCCAAATTTTGAAATGTGAAAAATAAATAAACAAAATAAAATTTTGTTGAAATTTAGGGTGAGAAGAAACTTTTTGAATCCAATTGGAAACATCAAAACCTATTTTGATCAAATAAAATCCTAAAGGGATTTAAAAAGATAAACAATTAATAAATAAAAATTATAATAGTTGGAGTCACTATTTTTGGATCTTTTAATAAAAAGATATGGTTTTCAAAAGCAAAGGTAGAATTATAAATAAAGATTATTTTATAGAGCCAAATTAAATCTTGGCCAAGCTTTTGAAATAAAATATTTCTATTTGATAAAAAGAGTAAAGGTTTATTTAAATAAAACAATGAGGATTTATTAATATCCAATGTTATTAAAATAAAGGTTTTTTCCATTTTAAATAAACACTAAAACTTGTTAAATTATTTTAAATAAGTTTTCCAAGTGTTTTTGTTTTTCAAATAAAACCTACTGAAATAGTTTTGATATTATTTAGATTTCAAATAGAGTTTTTAAATAAATTAAATCATATTTGAATTAATGACTAAGGTCTATTTATTTAATCATTTGTGGATCCTAAAAAGAATAAAAATTATTTTGTTTTGGACTTTGGATTGTGTTGTTAAACAGTATTAAAATCAACACAAAGTTTGGTGGTGGTTTGATTTGATTTGGAGTTTGAATTATTTGTTTGAAAATCAAAATAGAAATTCATATTGGAAAAAGAAAAGGCTTTCAGAATAAAAAAAAAGTGAATCAAATAGACCCAACCCAACAAGCCCAGCAAGCCCACTCACAGCCCATCTTTTCCCCCCTCAGCTAATCGTTTTCTTACCCAGCATCTCACACGCGCAGTCACTGACCAGCAGGCCCCACTCCCACTTCCTCCACCTCGCTGACAGACGGACCCCACCGCCAGCGCATCGTCTTCAACCCCGCGACCACGTCCCCCTGCCGTTGCTGCCGATTGATTGCCGGCGTCAATACGCGTTGATGGCGCAGTAATTTCCCCCCGCGACCACGCCCTCTTAAGCACCTCTCCCCCCTCGCCATTTCCCCTCAGACCCTGCTGCTAGAGAGCCACCAGGCTGCCCCAATTTCCTTTTGCACCGCCGCCGTCTCCGACGAGCTTCGCAACCAATTCCGGCGCCATCCAGCCGCCCATCGCATCCCTCTACACGCGAGCTTATTTCCCATCATCAGGCGCACCTACCCATAGCCCCAGCTCGCTCCCGCGCGCTCTAGAAGCTCGGCTTCGTCAACATCAGAGCGCCACCGTCTTCGATCGTTTCTCCGGCGAGTTCCCCTGGTAAGATCAGACCGCCCCAGCACCTCCCGATGATGCTCCTCTACTCCCCACGCTCGCCCGCGTCTAACTGTATGCTCCGCTTGATTTAGGGTGACCTGCAGCTCCGTCCCCGACAACCTCCAGAGCCGTCCGATGCCGCAGCAACTCCGACGAGCGATTACTTTCGTCCCTGTGCGCCCCTTGCCTCCTCGCGACCACGTTGAGCATCACCACGATCCCCTGAGCACGGTGAGCCATTTCTCTATTTCCCTTCCTTCCTACTTCGCCAGAACCACCGCGAGCAGAGCCCACGCCGCCAGTCGCCGCCGCCAGCGCCGCCAGGCAATGGTCAATGTGCTGTAGTCCGTCGGATCTGGATCCAAAGGATCAGATTAGATCATAAGCGAAAGGGTATGCGTCCATCGGTGCCACACGATCTCACTTAAATCCTACGGTCCATAGAGCTCAATCCGTGCGAACTGGTATTGTCCAGTAAGAACATGACGCGTGGCACTGATTTGTTTAAATAGACAAAAACATTTCTATTTGTTGATTGAATTTGTAAATTGCATAACTTTTGATCCACACGTCCAAAATTTGCAAATTTTATATCAATGGATTCAGCAAAACAAGTACTTTGCAACCATGTATTTTTTTTAATGATTTTCTTCTGGAAAATTGGTTGAAATAGCAGAAACTTGTGTAGGCTTATTTTAAATATAAAAATTGTTCTAGATATATTTTTAATATGAAATCTTTGCAAAATGGTTTGTTGTGAACCTACAGACCTTAGGAACAAACTTATGGATTTAAAAATGTATTTTGTGAAGATAAGAAATAAATATTTGAATTAGCTCATTTCTAGTCAAATACAAATATTGATTATGATTTAGAAATGATTTTTGAGTGAAACATTTGGGAAATGATTTGATTCAAACCTTCTGACCCTAAACATCAAGTTTTGTGAATTTACAACTTATTTGATGAACAATATAAAATCATTACTTTGCTAAAAGATATTTTCAACCACATAAAATATTGATTTGATTTAAAAATGGTTTATAGATAAAACCTTTTGCAAATGGTTTTACCACTTTAGTAAATGACCACTTTTGAACTTTATAATGTTTAGAGCCTAGTAGAAACCACTTTTCTAAATAAAACTATCTTTTGCATGCTTGCATGCATGACCTTATTTTTGTTATTTTATGTGTGATAAATTGTTTGAATGTTAGTTGAATTTGTGTTTGCTTGATTGAATTGTAGTGAAGTTAGAAGAGTGTGGTATTTGCAAGATCAAGAAGTGAACCAACATTCTCTACTAAAAAGGCAAGTGACACTATCATCCATGTCCTACTATTTTCATTACACTTAGTGGATTTTGTAACATGCATGATAATGGACTACTATATTTTATGCAATGCTAAGTCCTAATAGGATACCCTTATATCTCCCTTAGTGGAAACATTGTAGTTGTAGTATGCTTAGCCCTGCTATATATTGGGATGGGATACATGTTATGAATATATGAAGTGTTGAAAAATATATATGTTTTATATAATAAAACAAGTACTCAATGAACCACCTGGGTTGACAAGGATACTCAAGTTTTGGACAAGGTGGCAACAAAAGGAACCATGTTTATATGGCCATCTCTTTTTGTATGTGCACTAGAAGAAAACCACCCAGGGACTTAGAGATTGAACATGTTTCTCGTGCACGTTGGCTTCCGTGTCGACCACATGCTAAATGGGCTCTGACTTAGTCAACTACATAGTGGAAGACCCATGCATTGGCATCTCCAGGTTAACTAGAATTGTGTAAGGGAAATTTAACCCTACATTGGTGCCTGGTGACAAGCTAGCATTGTGTATTGGTAGGACTCCTATGGAAAGACTTTGTCACATTCTCGATCTGCCGGAACTCCATTTTGGTGAGTACTTATCCAGCGGCCACTGGTGGCATCAAGAAGAGATTGTGTCATGTGGGTAAAGTGTACAACTTCTGCAGAAGATCAAAAATTCTAAGTACTTAGCCGTGTCCCTGGTTATGGACAATACTGAGCAACTAAGGTGTGAAGCTATGGAAGATCTCGACATTCCAATTTCTCAAAGTAAAACTTGATGGTGACAACAAGGGATTTGAAGCACTTGGAGTTTTCCAAGAAGTTCAGAAAGATTTTGACAAAAGACCAAAACTATTTTGAAAAGATAGGACAAAACTATATTGCTTTCTGCAAATGAGCCTGAACCCTACTTAGCCAAATATGCATGTAATGATAGGATCCACTTATTTCTACATAGTAGTGAAACTTGCCAATACAATTCAAATGTATTGACCCTTGTGGCTGAAACTTAATATGTTGCAGGTTTGTTTGATGTTAGAGAAGTGTGTTGAATAGGATTACAAGTCTACAACCAACATGATTGCTTGTGGCACTTTGAAGATGAAGGACTCCATGCTTTATAGATATTCTGCTGCATTGTAATGAGATAGCCAAATGAGTTATGTAAGATGTAATGAATTATTTTATTCCTGGTTATAAAGTTGTATTATGACCTTTGTTTCTTGATATTACATCTTAACTGTGGATGCTAGCTATTGATCCAGGGACTAGCATTGTAAACACAGGGATCTCTACCTTATTAAAGGTTGGGAACCTTACACCTCCCTTCTGGATCCATCTAACTAGGCCGCCCAACAGGCCATAGGCCATGCTACCGACTATGGGCCACCCGGCTTATCCGGATAAGAGACATGCTATGAGGATACCCATATAGCATATCCCCAACAGTAGCCCCCGGAGAACTCCAAGATCTTGCGCTGTCTTGCCTTTTCAGATGAATGCTCCGTCTAGTTGGATGTCGGCAAATCGGCAAGCAATATCTTGTAGTCCTCCCAAAGAACCCTGCAAAACTTTCTCCGTCTTTAACTTTTAAGCCGAAAAAATGTTGAGCCTTCCATTGTACTCTTCCATAGTCGGATTGAATCCGTCTATGTCGGAATCTTCGATGTGATGGCTCATCTACTCATGTCATCTAGGACGACGTAGGCTTAGGTCAGCAACGCCTCGTAACTCACACATGCAGAGAATGCAATCATGTCCGATTTTCCTGCGCGAGCGATACGATCCGTTGGCGGTGACGGTTGGAGACGTGGCGAAATTTCTGCGCATGTTCGCGAACACGTCGTCTACGCGGCACCTGTCCGATCAAGATGCACGAATCAAGACGCCGAGGATGATAAATAGTAACCGTGGGGAATTTTCCACTTTTTACCTCATTCTCCTCACATCATCTTCTGCCTCCAGCCGCGCGTCTCCTCGAGCTCTCCGCGAGAAACCTCAAAAAAACCCTAGCTCCCATCTGCACCAGTCGCACCCAACCTTCACCCCATGGCTAGCAGCAGTACCTCTCCATCACTGGCGGCGTCGAGCGAGGCCGCGGCGAAGCCAGCAAGCTCCGTCGTCGTGCCCCAGAGTGCTTGGTCATCCCCGCATCGGCGGTGATCGAGTCCACCGGCGGCGACCAAAATATTGGCAGCGCTAGAGCCACTGGAGGAGGATCCAGATTCGCACAAGGGCGACTGGCGTGGCTTGGACATCACCGAACGCGATATCCAAGAGATGGTCACTAAAGGCTACCTCCCAGCGACAGAGGGGCTTGCCTGGCGGGCGGCGCCGGCTGGCGAGGTGACACCTTTTCCCCAAGCCGGAGAAAAGGTGTACCTAAAAGCTCAGCTGGTACGCGGCGTTTCCCTGCCTATCTCCCACTTCTTCCTCTCCGTCTTAAACCACTATAGGGTCTAGCCCCATAACCTCTCCCCCAATAGTATCTTAGTGCTTAGCAACTTCGCGGCACTTTGCGAGGGATATCTAGGGATAAGGCCTAGGTTAGACCTTTTTGTGTACTTCTTCACCGTCAAACGTGAAGCCGGACATAGTAAGGAGGAGCTTAGGAACTGTGGCACCATAAGCTTCAAGATTCGACTTGGCCGGTGGTTCCCCGACATTTTCGGCCATGATTCCTGCAAGAATTGGCAGCGGACGTACTTTTATGGCCCCGACATTCCTCTGGCGGGCCGAGAAGTAACGTACCTGGACTTTCTGGACGGAGCCGCCGCTAAAGTTTCCACATGGAGATCCCAAGCCTCCCTTCCCTCCGACCTCGACGCTTCTCGTGCTATAAGGCGGATCGAATGGTTTGTAGAGACGGGTTTGACCGGCTTGGACCTAGCCATGTGCTGGTTCATCAGGTGAATCCAACCCCTGCAGCATCGCATGAAGTACATGCACGAGTATACCAGCGACAGAAGGGATAGTCTCCGCATCTCCGTGGATAACTTCTCGGGCGACTCTGTCAAGCTCCGCCTTAAGGACATCGTCAAGGTTTAGGATAAGAAGCGTGGCTTCACCATCACCTACGACATGTTCGTAGACGGCAAGTGCCCAAAGGTAGGTTTTTATTTTCCGTGCATGACATATACTCCAGTTCTTCCGTCTTGCAAATGTCTTTTTATCTAACATGGTGATTTCTTACTTAACAGCTTAGCGATCTAGAGGAGGGCAACCTGGCTGCCCAAATCTATGATCCAAAGATGAAGTCACGGTCGTGTCCGACAATGAAGTCCCGTTGGCGCGAAAGCGGAAGAGCTCCACCTCCGACACTGCCGACGGAGGCAAGAAGAAGAAGACGGAGGGTGGAGCCTCCAAAAAGACTACCGCCGCCCTAGAGGAGGAAAAGAGAAGAACCACCGGGATTTTTGCCAAAGCACCCCCATTAGTGTAAGCTTCTCATTATCCGACATTGTCTATTTATCTGTCTTGTTCCTGTACTTACGCATTTTGCACGTTTCAGGCAGAAAGCCACGACCAGCCTCAAGAAGACCTCCAAAACATCGGGGGATTCTCGAAATATCAAAGACATGCTGCATCGCGACGCCTCCCCCGCCATCGCTCCTGCTACTCCTGCCGTCAAGCCTTCGTCTGCCCCGACAAGCTCACAAGCTAAGGAGGCATCAGGCCCTTCCGCCATGGAAGTGGACTCTGGCGCCTCAACCGAACTCGCGGTTGTCACCGAGCAGGCAACGCAAGAGAGCACCGCTCAACAAATGGCTGAAGTTCCGGCTAAGGATGCCATCGGTGGCGGCAAGGCGGTGGTGGAAGCTGGTACTTCTGCCGAAGGCGGCGCCCTTTCTCCCTAGAAACCCTTTGAGTTCCCAAAGATAGTTTACCCGACGCTTACGCCGAGTAGCACATCTGTGGTTCCTGGAGCAGCGCCGACATCTCCGACATGCGGTCTTGAGGAGCTCCTCCGACAAGCAGAAATATTGCAAGGAAATAGCATATCCTTTGGCAAGCTGCTAGCCGAGAGCGCTACAAACCTCAAGATCATTGCACTTGTAAGTTTTACTTTGCCTTTTGCATTTCATATGAGTATCCCACTGTAGCCCCCGAGGATGTAGACGGAAAACCATAGGTTTTGCATCTATATGCTCTAAGAGTGACTAAGTTAGAAAAAACTCTCACTGTAGCCCCCAAGCATTTAGATGGAATGAACTATTCCGACTAGATGCTTTAAGAGTAGCATACGCAGTGTTTATAATTTTCAATCAGAGCCCCAAGCCTCTAGTTGTAACTTAATTAGTTCCGACTAGACGCTTAAAGAAAAGCTAAGTAGATATCCGAGTTAAAAACTTTATACAGTAGCCCCCAAGCTTCTAATCGAGAACTGAATTAGTTCCGACTAGATGCTTAAAGAAAATCTAAGCATATTGCTAAGTTGAAAACTCTCGCTGTAGCCCCTGAGCGTCTAGGTGGAAAATTTCCGACTAGATGCTCCAAGTAGACTAAACAACGGTTTAACTTTTTTATTTTTTCCACAGAACGAGAATGCTCGGAGGGGCATGGCCAATGACAAGTACCAGAATATGCACGCAGATCTTGAAGCCGAAAAGGGTAAAACTGCCATCTTGAAGGAACAGATCATCAAAAACAAGAGTCTGTTTTCTTTTTGCGCATTCCGTCTTGGTCTTCTGCCTTCATTCCCCGAGTACTTACCGTGTACTTTGTTTTCTCCGACCTTGTAGAACATGTTGCCAAGGCCAAGGATATTGTCGAGTAGTCCAAGCACATCCAACAGCTGGACAGCGAAAACAAGATCCTTAAGGAGGAGAGGAAAGAATTGTTGAAAATGCATGAGGATTCCATGAAGACCCTGCAGGACTCCGCCTCCGCGGAAATCAATCGCTTTAAAGAGGAGCTTGCGATCTTAAAAGATCAAAAGCAAGCTACTGATGAGCAAAACCAACGCCGCAGCGAGGCGTATAAGCTCCTCCAGCAAGAGAAAGAATCCCTGGCGGACACCCTTTGGCAGGCTAAGGCCAGCATCTTCAGTAAGTTTCCTCCTCCTTGTCTTTCTGTAGTCTGGATACTTTGAATTTATTAAACTTCATGTGCTCCTTATCGGAACTTGCAGCTCATATGGGTTTAACCCGATCGCCTCCTTCAGACAAGGAATGCATGGTTCTTGCCGGAAACTTCATCAACACCACCATCACCTAAGCCAAAGAGATTGCCAAGCCCCTCCATATAAATATCAAGGCATCGGACTCCGTGGCGAAGTACTCGGAGATTCTGCGCCGAGCCCCCGAGCGTGTCACAAGCTAGAAAGCTTCATGTGCACGGGATGGCGCAAGAATGGCACTGTCAATGGGGAAGGCACACTACGAAGGTGCCGACATCGACACGGTGACCTTTGGTATCCCCGACGTTGACGATGATGGCAAAGAGATTGATCATGAAGCCATCTTGTCGTCACTCGCGGGTTATGACACCAGAGTTTCCAAGTTGGTGGACATCGACGTCTTTGTGCCCATGAACACCATCGATAGCGTCAACCAAGACTCCCCCGAGTCCCACCACAGTGCCGACGTTGAGGGTGATTCTCCGACTGGTGATGATGCTGCCTCCAAGTCTCCTGCGCCAAAGGAATGAAAAACAACTTTGTAATATTTATTTCACCTTTGGTGTATGCGCGGAAAAAACTTGTTAATGCGACTTAAGGCGGAAAACAATGGTTGTTATTTCCTGCTACTTAAGAACTAGTTTCTAGCATGTATATATTTTTTAAGCAAGTGCTGGCTTATCCATTACTTTGGTTCTTATGCTTGACTTTTCGTGAGTCGGAAGACTCGTTGTCGGAACCATGCGCTTAGGTGATGATGCCCAATGGCACCGTCAATAACCCGAGCACAAAATCACCAACAATAAGTGCCAAAAGTCACTACTCCAGAATCCACATAAAAACGACAAAGAACGTGTAGACCAGAAAACTTAAGCTAACGCCCGTAGGAAGAATTTTCACAAGTGCAAACACAAGACTTGTGCGTAAAGGTTTTACATGATCCAAAAATAAACACTAAAGGAGGTAAAAGACTCAGAAATATGAGTGAACCAGAGAGCTTTATTTCATTGATCATATAAGAGATACACAATTAGATAAAAAATTCTAAGTGTAAAAAGGACGTAGCTGTGCTATGTTCCATGGCCGATCAAGCTCCGGGTAGTCAGCATCCGGGTCACGTCGCTTACGCTTATGATCCTCGTTGGGTCTATCCTTTAATTCACGATTGTCAACAAGGTAGTAAGATCCATTGAGTAGCGCCTTGCTTATGATGAACGGTCCTTCCCATGGCGGGGATAGTTTGTGTGACTTCTTCTGCTTAAGTTGGAGCACCAAATCCCCCTCTTTAAACGAGCGATGCCGAACGCGGCGACTATGGTAGTTGCGTAGCTTCTGCTGGTAGATGGCGGATCTTTGGCATGCCAAAACGCGCTCCTCCTCGAGAAGGTCCACATCTAGGCGTCTGGATTCTTCAGTGTCATCCTCGTCGTAGGCGGCAATTCTTGGTGCATCATGAAGAATGTCGGAAGGTAGGATGGCTTCTGCTCCATATACCATGAAATAGGGGGTGTAGCCGGTGGATCTGTTGGGTGTAGTCCGTAAACTCCACAGCACAGATGGAAATTCTTCCGCCCAGGCTTCAGCTGCTCTATGTAGCGGTGCCTCAAGACATGGCTTGATTCCCTGCAGAATTAATCCGTTGGCTCGCTCAACCTGACCATTGGATTGTGGGTGTGCCAGAGAAGCAAGATCAAGTCAGATGCCTTTCTCCCAACAATATGCCTCCACTTCTCTGAGTGATAAATTGATGCCATTGTCGGTGATAATGCTGTGTGGGAGACCAAATCTCACCACTAGATCTCGTATGAACCTGAGGGCAGTTGCCCCATCAAGCTTTCTAATTGGTTTAGCTTCTATCCATTTAGTCAATTTGTCAACTGCTACAAGCAGATGCGTAAACCTACAAGGTGCCGTCTGTAATGGTCCCACCATGTCCAGCCCCCAGACTGCAAACGGCCAAGTTATTGGTATTGTTCGCAGTTCTTCAGCAGGAACATGTGGTTGTCGGGCATAATACTAGCATCCCATGCATGTCTCAACCAGCTTGTTGGCGTCTTCCTTCACGGTCAGCCAGTAGAATCCTTGCCGGAAGGCTTTTGCGACCAACGATCGAGGAGCGGCGTGATGCCCGCAATCTCCAAGATGGATTTCGCGTAGGATTTCCATACCTTCTAGCTAGGAAACGCACTTTAGGTATACACTAGTAGTGCTCCTTTTGTAGAGTTGCCCATTAATTATGGTATAACCCTTCGCTCGCCGTACTATTTGCCGTCTTTTGACTTTGTCGTCGGGCAAAGTTCCGTGTTCGAGGTATTCCATGAACGGTTTTGTCCAAGCCGGAGGGACCTTAGCCACCATGCTGACAAAAGAGTTAGCTCTATCCGGGTTGTCGATGTCGGCGCCCTTCACATATGGTGTGCGCAGGTGCTCTAGGAAAACCCCTGGCGGAAATTTCTTGCGCCCTAATCCAAGCTTAGACAGCAGATCAGCTGCCTCATTTTGTTCCCTAGGTACATACTTGACTTCGTAGCCCAAGAAGCTCTTGGCTATCTCGTCCACTTCGTCTCGATATGCCGCCATCATAGGGTTTCGTGCATTCCAGGTGCCAGCCACTTGCTGGGCAACCAAGTCGGAATCTCCACAGCAAACTATACGCTTGATGCCAATATCCTTGGCTACACGCAGTCCGTGAATGAGTGCTTCATACTCCGCCATGTTGTTTGTAGCCTCGAAGTGGATCTGCAGAACGTAGTGTAGCTTGTATCCTTTTGGTGACTGTAGCAATAAACCAACCCCCGAGCCGTTGTGTAGCTTTGATCCATCAAAGTGCATCACCCAGTACTCTGGTTCTGGCAACGAAGTAGCATCTGGCATCTCCGTCCAATCTGCAACAAAATCCGCCAAGGCTTGTGACTTGATAGCGTCGCGTCTCTTGTAAGTGATCTCGAAGGCGGCGAGTTCAATGCCCCACTTCGCAACCCTTCCTATAGCGTCGCTGTCATTGATGATGTCGGACAGTGGAGTCTTGCTCACCACTATGATTGGGTGCTCCTGAAAGTAATGCCTCAGCTTCCGAGAAGCTAGGAATAATCCATAAGCTATCTTTTGGTAGTGCGAGTAACGCTGCTTGGACTCCGTCAAGACCTTGCTCACATAGTAAACTAGTCATTGAACTCCGTGCTCATGGCCTGGTTCCTTCCGCTCTACCACGACGACGATGCTGATAAGCCGGTTGGTTGCCGCCATGTAAATTAACAGGGGCTCTCCAGGCTCGGGTGCTGCAAGGATGGGCGCTGAGGAAAGGATCTCCTTGAGCTGCTTCAATGCTGCATCTGCTTCGTTCGTCCACGTGAATTTGTCTGCCTTCTTCAGCAACTTGTATAGCGGCAGAGCCTTCTCTCCAAGTTGGCTGACAAACCGACTAACTGTTGCAACACAACCTTTTAGTCGTTGAATGTCCTTTAGGCATGTCGGACGGTTTATGTTTAAGATGGCCTTGATTTTCTCCGGGTTGACCTCGATTCCACGTTGGGAAACGATGAAGCCCAACAATTTGCCGGCTGGAACCCTGAAGACGCACTTCTTAGGGTTAAGCATCATGTTGTATTTCCGGAGATTATCAAAGGTTTCTTTTAAGTCGGAGATTAAGTCATTTGACTTTTTAGACATCACCGCGATATCGTCCACATAAGCATGAAGGTTCCGACCAATTTGGTCGTGAAGGCAATGTTGCATTGTCCGCTGGTAGGTAGCACCTGCGTTTTTCATCCCAAAGGGCATCGTGACATAGCAAAACGTGCTGTATGGGGTAGTGAACGAAGTGGCCAATTGGTCCGACTTCCTCATCTTGATCTGGTGGTATCCTGAGTATGCATCGAGAAAACACAAAAGTTCTGAGCCAGCCGTCGAGTCAATGACTTGGTCCATGCGAGGCAAAGCAAACGGATCTTTGGGACATGCTTTGTTCAAGCCGGTGTAATCAACGCACATTCTTAATTCATTGGTTCCCTTTTTGGGGACAAGTATAGGATTGGCCACCCATCGGGTGTGAAGGACTTCTCGGATAAATATAGCTTTAAGTAACCTTGCTATCTCTTTGCCAATGGCGCATCTCTTCTCATCTCCGAAGCATCGTAGAGGTTGTTTCACTGGTTTGCATTTTGGATCAATGTTTAAGCAGTGCTCGGCAAGTTCCCTAGGTACACCTTTCATGTCGGCTGGTTGCCAGGCAAAGATGTCCCTATTCTCACGGAGGAACTTGATGAGCGTGCTTTCCTATTTGGGATCCAGGTTCGTCCCAATGGCGGTGACCTTGGAGGCATCGCCTACCACAAGTTCCACCGGCTTGGTCTCGATGGCGGCCTTGAACGCAGGAGCGGAGTCAGAGATCTGCTTCTTCGACGCGGGCATCTCTGAGTCATCGACCTTGCTCTGGATCTCTTTGAATTCTTCACTGTAGAGGACAGCTTCTGCAACGGCTGCTTCATTGATCTCGCAGTCCCTTGCCTTGGTAAAGCTTCCGGATACGGTGATGATGTCGTTTGGTCCTGGTATCTTGAGTTTGTTGTAGACGAAGCATGGCTTGGCCATGAACGTGTGGAATATGTCGCAGCCGTATATGACGTGGTACACGCTCTTGAAGGGGACCACCTCGAAGGTCATGCGCTCTTGGCGGTAGTTATTAACATCGCCAATGGCAACCTGAAGTGTAATGCACCCAAGGGACCGAGCCTCCCGACAGGAACTACGCCGTGGAAGATGGTGTTGGTCCGCCTTAGGTTTGCCTCCATCAAGTTCATCTTCTACAGTGTATCCAGGTACATGATGTTGATGCTGCTTCCACTATCCACCATACACTTGGTGAACTCCACGCCGTCAATCAAGGGGTTGATGACCATGGTGTACTGGTTCTCCGTGGGCACAAGGTCTGGGTGGTCTGTCCTGTCCCAAGTTATTGGAACCTCCGACCAGCGCAGATACTGGGGAACTGGGGGGAGAGTGGCCATCAGGATCCTCAGAGAGGTCTTCTGTTGTCGGACGGTGGGGGTGCCAAGGAAAGTGTGGTAGACTGGGGCCTTCTTTGCAAAGGGGTTCTTGCCCTTGTCGTCGCTCTTGGCAGCGTGCTTGGGGTCAACATCCTCGTCCATGTCACTTGAATCCTTGGACTCCTCCTCCTTCTTATTACCCTTGCCCTTGCCTCGCGGTCTGTTCTTCCGACTTTGCTTGTAGCCGGACTCCGGGTCTTCCTTGAGGTCGTTAATGAACTTGCAGTGTCAATTGGTATGGGTGGCCTTGTCGTTGGAGTCGAGGTGTACGAGGCACGGCATATCGCGGTACTCCTCGTAGGTTTGGGGAACGCAGAGCGGCGCCGAGGTGGTTTCACTTCCTCGTTGCTGCCCACGACCATCTCCCCTTCCTCGGCCATGTTGTCCGCCTTCTCCTCGTCCTGCAAAAGTGATGAAGACCATGTCGGTAGATTTCTTTTCTTCTGGAGCGGTTTTCCGCTTTGTACTGTTGTTCCTCCGAGCTTGAGTTGGAACGGACATTACCGGCAAGGAGCCACGAGCATCGTCGGCGGCAGCTGCGAACTCACTAGCCAACTGAATCATCTGGTTCAAGTCAAGCTGGTGATTGTCCTGCAGGCGTTTCATCTTATGTCGGAGCAGCGTGCCCCTTTCCAACCCATCGATGAAGGCG
The DNA here is from genome assembly GCA_023614405.1 of Avena insularis. Lineage (NCBI taxonomy): Eukaryota > Viridiplantae > Streptophyta > Magnoliopsida > Poales > Poaceae > Avena > Avena insularis. The sequence continues at coordinate 129,907,627 of CM042697.1, read as the reverse complement.
GCCATGGCGGTTTGAGCGTGCACTCCTGCGCACGAATTCTTCATATCCAGTCAGCGGGAGAGGTAGGCGCGAGATGTCTCGTCTTTCTCTTGCACGCATCGATGTAGATCGCCCACAGTGCAGGGACGTTTGTATGTACCCTCAAAGTTCTTGGTGAACGCTTCTTGCATGTCCAGCCAGTTGTAGATAGATTTCTCCGGCAAGTCGTCGATCCATTGATGGGCCGTGCCGGCCAACATTAATGGGAGGTACTTGACGGCGACGTTGGGGTTGCCTCCGGCAATCTCCACCGCGTTGTCGTAGTCCTGCAACCATGTGGCTGGCTTGGTGGTGCCGTCATAGGGCTTGATGGTCTTGTCAATCCGGAAACCTTTGGGGTAAGTTGCGGACCATATTGCAGGTCCAAAGCAACGTGGTCCCAGGTATGGTCCTTCCCGGGCCTCGTGGATCTTATCGATCCGCGAACGTGCATCGTACGGCTCCGGGTTCTTCTTCTTTTTTGTCAACAGGGGATGGGCTACGTGAACGACGCGGGCCTCCTCCGTCAGGTGACTGCTTGCTGTTACCCTCCTGCGACGCCTCACGCCTGTCACGGTTGCTTGTCGGACACGGAGGGTCATGGCGTGACCTGCTCTTGTGTCCTTGGTTGCGCTCTCCGTCATGACGGGTCTGCTCCGTGTTGTTGCGGATGACGATGCCGCACTGCTTTGGTGGGGGCATATCCATACGATGGTGAGCCTTGTAATCTTTGTGATGTCGGGGGGATCGGGGCGGTGGCGATGGGGGACGAGGTCGGGCCTTTTCTCCATGGTCGGAGGATATGGGGATAGCATCCTTCCTATTGCGCGCATCTCTCCGTCTTCGTTCTGATGAACCCGTCTGGGACCCGACATCAAGAGGAGACCTGTCCCTTGGAGGCTTGTACTGGCTAGATTGGCAGAGCGCTGGGTCGGACTCAAGCCTCTGAGAGGTGGCCTTTTCCTGCTGCTTCACCGCCTTGGCCACTAGGTCATAGACCTGTTCTACTGCCTCAGGCGACCTATCCTGCTCCAGAAGGGTCTTGGCAACGGCGAGGTTAAGGAGTGGGGTGGGCATCACCTGCTTGCCTTCACTGTCAATGTATGGCTTGGCCTATGCCGGCTTTGAGGGGGGCCATCCTAGGTTACACCGCACACCAGGATCGTTGATGACAGGAGCCGGAGCTTTCTTAGCCTTCTGCTGCTGCAGTAAAGTCTTGTACTCGGCCTCCATTGCTCTAGCTTTCTCTATGGACTTCTGCGCGTTGACCAGATATTGATCTAGCTTAGCGCCTTGCTCCGCGATGGCCTGCGCTTCCTCCAGCAGCTGCTGGCGCTTCTCGTCAAGCTAGGTCACGTTCCGGATATGAGCAACGGTCAGTGGCTCGACGAGGAGATTGCCGTACATCACTCTATCAGCTGGAGTAACTTGGGCTGTTGTAGACGTAGATGCTGGAGGCGGCAAGTTTGCAGTGTTGTTGTTGCTCGGGCCGGTGCCGAGTTCCTGCGGCTGCTGCATTGGGTTAGGCTGAGGAGGCATGACTTTTGCGCGATCATCGTCAGCAGCAATAAGTGGCCCCTTCCCCTTTTCCAGCGCTGTAGGCGGAGCTCGTCCGGGTTGATCTTCATCCATCGTCGTCCCAATGGTGATGAACACCCCTCGGGACGTGACGGCTTTGTTGGCTTGCTCGTCGAGCGAGTACTCCTCCTCCATCTTTGCCGGAAAACTCCGAGGAGAGATCCGACATCGATCCTTCCGCGAACATATCCTTCCCGTAGGCGGTCCGTGCGGGTCTTGATGCTCCTCCGACTCCCAGGGAACTAGTGCTCGAGTCGGTTTCGCCGATGAAGAGGTGGATGTCTCCGATAGGACGATCGAACACCGTGTAGGGTTCATCTTCGCCGGGATCCAGAACTCGTCCGGAGGGACGATCGGAACGTTGACAGAGAAGAGAACGCGACCGATGGCTACGGTTTCGCCGATTCCCGCGAAGATCTTGGTCCTCGCCCGCTGAAGAGCCTGAAGCGCCTCTTGCCCCACGGTGGGCGCCAACTATCGTGGTATTGCCGACGAGTACGCCATGGAGGGGTCCTCACAGTGCGTGTTTAGAGACGTAGGGTAAGGCGGACGGTTGACGGGTACGAGGTAACACAGCTTACCCAGGTTCAGATCCCACGACGGTGGCGGAATCCTACTCCTGCTATAAATCACTATAAGGGTGATACGCCGAGTTACAGAGATAGGTTCGCTGTGCGAGGTTGTATGAATCGATACGAGGTTGTGCCCTAAAGGCTCCCATAGGCCCGACTTATATAGTCGCTAGGTCCTAGGGTTATAGGGAAAAGTCCTAGCCGGACAGGTTACAGAGTCCTACGCCGTCCATTACAAGTCTTGTGTATCTTGCACTCCAAGGCTCCGGGTACGTTGGTAACTCCACCGTAGCCTTCCTTTATCCGGCATGGGCCTCCCTTCTGGATCCATCTAACTGGGCCGCCCAGCAGGCCATAGGCCATGCTACCGACTATGGGCCACCCGGGTTATCCGGATAAGAGACATGCTATGAGGATACCCATATAGCATATCCCCAAAAATAACAACTTACGAAGTGATCCTAATCCTTAGACCATGAGATCATGTCAATCACTAACACCGGAAGAGTTTCTTGATAACATTAAACGTCACACTGTAAAAGGGTGATTATAAAGATGGGTTCAAAACTAATAAAGTGTTATGTTGATGCCCATGAATCGAGAGTGGAATTTTTTCATCCAGATGACAGATAGATATACTCTAGGCCCTCTCGGTGATATCACATTGATTAGCTTGCAACCAAGTGATTTGATCACTAGAATGTTATATCACGGGAACAAGAAAAGAGTGCATGTCAGTAACGAGATCAAACTAGGTATGGAGATACCGATGATCGAATCTTGGATATGTAATATATCGTGAAACAAAGGGATTAAGATACTAGCGTAAAAGGTTCTGACGATCACAAGAAAGTCATCGTTGAATGTGTGGGAGTCAGTATGGGTCTCTAGATCCCGCTTCTGATTATTGATCCGAGAGGGTCTCGATCATGTCCGCATTATTTGCGAACCGTAGGGTGACACACTTAAGAGACACCGACATCCATTTGGAGCAAAAGTTTCATGCCGGAAAGAATAACAAGCGCAGGAATTTATTTCACTAGATACCGAAACATGTTTTCAGGTGAAATTGCAGAAAGTGTTTTTGCATGTGAAATAGAATTCTAGCAAGGGGTTATATGTGAATGTTTGTCATTAAAGTAATTGACAAAATTATGAATAAATAAAAGGAGTTTTATTTAATGAGAGTTTGCATTAAATTTGGTGGAAATTTAATAGCAATTTTGAGTGGGATTTTGAGTGGAGGGAATTTAAAGGAATTTTGTGAGTGGAGTGTCCACCCACATGAATGAGGGGAGGGCAAGGGGAAGCCCCCATGCGTCGGCCACCCCCTTAGGGTTCCCCCCTCTCCTATAAAAGGCACCCCCCTCCTCACTTCTCACTCACACCTCCTCGTGAAGGATCTCTCTCCCCCTCTAGAATTTATCCCCCATGGTCTCGGACTAGCGAGATACATGTTCCCGGTGGCTATTCGGCAAGAAAGAGTTGTGCTTCCGCTGCATCGCTGGAGAGAGGAGGCGGAGGTTGCTCGGTGCCTCGGACATGTGTGCGAGCACGGATGCGCTGCTGATTTGCGGCGCTAGGACCTCCTCTTGATCTTGAGATCGGCAAGAGATCGTTTACATCAACCACGAGTTTAACTCGTTAAGCTTTGTCGGTCTTCAAGGGTATGTTCTCTACGGATATACATCCGCCCATTGTTTGTATCTAGTAGATAGATCTTGGTACATAGTTGTTCCCATCGTAGGAAATTTTTTGTTTTCTATGTCGAACCCTACAAAGGGTATCGAGCCGGATCTATGCGTAGATGCTTTACACGGGTAGTACACATATGAGTATGTGAGCGATGATGATCATGTTGTTTCTTATTAGTTGTAATTTTGGATATTTGTGGCGCAATGGGATGAAGTGGCCCGAAAAAACTTTACATGTCCTCGCACATGAGACCTGTTCCATGCTTGACATGCAACTAGTTTGCATAAGTGGCTAGCAGGTGTCTGTCTCTCCTACTATAGTCAATATCTATTTTGCAACGAGTTGTCAACAATTTGTTTATTCTCATTGTGGTTCATGTTCGTAGGTAAGGACGGTTCTATCTTCGAAATCCCTAAGCCACGTAAAACTTGCAATGGATAAATTAGAGGCGTCTAGTTTAGATTGTTGCTGGGCTAGTGTTATGATCTGGTGATGTTGTAAGTAGAAGTATGATATGATACTCTTACAACACACATAACGTGTAAGTTCCATAGACCTTGGCCTTACACATAAAGGTATGATAGTGATCATACCACGATGCACATGATAGAGATCATATGCGGGAACCATATCATTTCACTTATAAACATGTGATGTTTGATAGCATATTATATTGTATGTTTGGCATTTTATTATCATAATAAGATGATCCCTCATTTAAATATCAAGATAAGAATGTGTTCTACCTTTAGTATGCACCGATTATGTTTTCGTCGCTCCAAGACATCACGTGATGATCGGGTGTTCTTGGATCCACGACCATATTTCGGGTGTAAGACAGTTACACATGCGAATACTAAGGTTCTTACTTGGCGAGCCTAGCATGTACAGACATGGCCTCGGAACACGGTCCGAAAGGTTAAGCATGAGTCATATAGTAGATATGATTACCATTTGATGCTCGCCTTTGAAGCTTCACCGACTCACGTGATAATCGGACTTGGTGTAGTGGATTTGGTTCATGTAATCACTAAAAAGACACGAGGGATGTCGTTTTTGAGTGGGAGTTCATTCATAATGTGGATTAGTTGAACTCAATCTATCATAAACTTAGTCTAAACTTTACAAATTTCGTTGTAGATGGCACCACCTCCTTTTAATTTCAATGTGTTCATGGAGAAAGATAAACTTGCAACGGACGGTAGCAACTTTACCGAATGGGCCATGAATTTGAGGATTATCCTCTCTGCTGCACAAAAACAATATGTGCTAGAACCACCGCTAGGCCCCCCACATTTTGAGGATGCCCCTGACGAGGAGAAGAATGTCTATCAGACTCGTCAGGAGGACCACAACTTAGTTCATTGCGGCATATTGTATGGGCTAGAGCCAGAACTTCGAAAGCGTTTCGAAAATGGCAATGCATTTGATACAATGGGTGAGTTGAAAATGATTTTAGACACACATGCTGCTGTAGAGAGCTACAATGTTTCGGAAAAGTTTTTTAGCTGCATGATGGAAGAGCACAGCTCCGTAAGTGAGCATGTACTCAAGATGTTGGGTTATGCCGATAATCTTGTGTCCTTGGGAATATCGATTCCCATTGACTTAGGCATCCATCCTGTTATGCAGTCTCTGCCACCTAGCTATAAGAGCTTTGTGATGAACTATAATATGCAAGGCATGAAGAAGTCTCTCCTCGAGCTTCTGTCAATGCTTAAAACTGCAGAAGTGGAGATCAAGAAGGAACATCAAGTGTTTATGATCAATAAGAACACTGGTTTCAAGAAAGACAAGAAAGGGAAACGGAAGGGAAGTAAGGGCGGCAAGTCAGTTGCCGTGTCTAGAAAGAAACCCCAAGTTGGCCCTAAGTCTGATACTGAGTGCTAGTATTGTAAGGGGACTGGCCACTGGAAGCGCAACTGCCCCAAGTATTTGGCAGACAATAAGGTCGGCAAGGCAAACAAAGGTATATATGATATACATGTTATTGATGTGTACTTGACTAGTGCTCGCAGTAGCACCTGGGCATTTGATACCGCTTCAGTTGCTAATATTTGTAACTCGAATCAGGGGCTGCAGAACAAGCAACCGCTAGCAAGGGGTGAGGTCAAGATGCGTGTCGGCAATGGATCAAGCGTTGATGTGATCACCATCGGAACTCTACCTCTCCACTTGCCGTCGGGATTAGTAATAAACTTGAATAATTTTTTTCTGGTGCCAGCAATGAGCATGAACATTGTATCTGGATCGTGTTTGATGCGAAGTGGTTATTCATTTAAATCCGAGAATAATGATTGTTCTATTTATATGAATTAAATCTTTTATGGTCATGCATCAATGATGAATGGTTTATTTCTATTGGATCTCGATAATAATGTTACACATATTCATAATGTTGATGCTAAAAGGATTAAACTTAATGATGATATATCCGCATATATGTGGCACTGCCGTCTAGGTCATATTGGCGTTAAACGCATGAAGAAGCTCCATTCGGATGGACTTTTGGAATCACTTGATTTTGAATCATTTGATACATGTGAGCCATGCCTTATGGGCAAGATGACTAGAACGCCGTTTTCCAGTTCAATGGAACGGGCGACGGATTTATTGGAAATCATACATTCTGATGTATGTGGTCCAATGAGTGTGTCGGCGCAAGGTGGATATCGTTATTTTGTCACTTTCACGGATGATTTGAGTAGATATGGTTATATCTACTTGATGAAACACAAGTCTGAAACCTTTGAAAAGTTCAAGGAATTTCAGAATGAAGTGGAAAATCATCGTAATAGAAAGATCAAATTTCTACGGTCCGACCGTGGAGGTGAGTATCTAAGTTACGAGTTTAGCACTCACATGAAACAGTGTGGAATTGTTTCACAACTCACACCTGCCGGAACACCACAGCGAAATGGTGTGTCGAAACATCGTAATCGTACTTTATTGGATATGGTTCGATCTATGATGTCTCTGACGGACTTGTCGTTGTCATTTTGGGGTTATGCGCTAGAAACTACTGCATTCACTTTAAATCGGACACCATCTAAATCCGTTGAAAAGACACCGTATGAATTGTGGTTTGGAAACAAACCTAAGCTGTCATTTCTTAAAGTTTGGGGATGCGATGTTTATGTGCAGAAACTTCAACCGGATAAACTCGAACCCAAAGCGGAAAAATGCGTCTTCATAGGATACCCTAAGGAAACTATTGGGTATTCCTTCTATCACAGATCCGAGGGCAAGGTTTTTGTTGCCAAGAATGGATCCTTTCTAGAGAAAGAGTTTCTCATGAAAGGTGTGAGTAGTCGGAAGGTAGAACTCGAAGAGGTTATTGAACCTTCTCTTCAAAGTATGGCGAGTAGCGCAGCGCCGGAAGTCGTTCCAGAGTTGGCTTCACCAGTTGAAGAGGGAACTAATGATAATGATCATGAAACTCCGAAAGAGAGTACTACCGAACCTCGCAGGTCTAGCAGGACATGTGCAGCTCCCGAGCTGTACCGAAACCCTGTTGTGGATTTCATGGTTGATGAAATTGATGACCCTGCGACGTATGAAGAAGCGATGATGAGCCCGAATTCCAGCAAATGGTAGAATCCATGAAATCCGAGATGGAATCCATGTATGAAAATCAAGTTTGGAACTTGGTGGACTTACCTCACGACCGAAAGGCCGTGGAGAATAAATGGATTTTCAAAAGGAAAAGTAATGCTGATGGTAATGTAATAGTCTATAAAGCTCGACTTGTCGCAAAGGGGTTTTGACAAATTCAAGGAGTTGACTACGATGAGACATTCTCTCCCATAGAGATGCTAAAATCAGATAGGATTATGTTAGCAATTGCTGCATATTTCGATTATGAGATATGGCATATGGATGTCAAAACCGCGTTTCTCAATGCTAATATTGAAGAAGAGTTGTATATGATACAACCAAAGGGTTTTGTCGATCCTAAGGATGCAAACAAGGTGTGCAAACTTCAGCGATCCATCTACGGATTGAAGCAAGCATCACGAGGTTGGAATCTCTGCTTTGATGAGGTGATCAAAGAGTTTGGATTTGTCCAAACTTATGGAGAAGCTTGTATTTACAAGAAAGTGAGTGGGAGCAATGTAGCATTTCTGATATTATATGTGGATGACATATATTGATCGGAAATGATATAGATCTTTTAAACAGCGTTAAAAGTTATCTAAACAGCAAATTTTCAATGAAGGACCTAGGTGAAGCGTCATACATATTAGGCATAAAGATCTATAGAGATAGATCTAGGCGCCTAATAGGGCTATCGCAAAGTACATACCTTAATAAGATTTTAAAGAAGTTTAAAATGGATGGAAGTAAGAAGGGGTTCTTACCTATGTTGCAAGGAAAGACATTGAGTAAGACTAGTCCGGCTACGGCGGAAGAAATAGAGATAATGGACAAAGTCCCCTATGCTTCAGCCATAGGCTCTATAATGTACGTCATGCTATGTACAAGACCGAATGTGGCACATGCTATTAGTTTGACTAGTAGATACCAAACTGATCCAGGTTCAGAACACTGGATAGCGGTCAAGAATATCCTTAAGTACTTATGAAGAACTAAGGATATGTTTCTTGTGTACGGAGGTGAAGAAGAGCTCGTCGCTAAATGTTATGTTGATGCAAGCTTTGACACCGATCCGGATGACTCTAAGTCTCAATCCGGATACGTATTTCTCATGAATGGCGGAGCGGTTAGTTGGAGGAGTTGCAAACAACCTGTGGTGGTGGGATCAACAACGGAGGCCGAATATGTTGCTGCTTTGGAAGTGGCTCAGGAAGCAGTTTGGATGAAGGAGTTCATATCCAAACTAGGTGTGGTTGCGAGCGCGTTGGACCCAATGGTGATCTATTGTGACAACAATGGTGCCATTGCCAATGCCAAAGAACCAAGGTCTCACAAGAATTGCAAGCATATTAAGCGCCGGTTTCACTCCATCCGTGAGCATGTCAAGGATGGAGATATAACGATTTTTAAAGTACACATGGATCTCAATGTAACAGATCCGTTGACTAAAACTCTCCCAAGAGCAAAACATGATCAACACCAGAACTCCATGGGTGTTAGATTCATCACTATGTAACTACATTATTGTCTCTAGTGCAAGTGGGAGACTGAAGGGAATATGCCCTGAGAGGCAATAATAAAGTGTTTATTATGTGTATTCCAAGTATATGATAGATGTTCATTTTTCATGCTATAATTGTATTAATACGGAAACGTTAATACATGTGTGTTTAATAAACAAACAGAAAGTTCCTAGTTATGCCTCTCTCATAAACTAGCTCGTTGATTAACAAGATGATCAAGGTTTCCTGATCATGGACATTGGATGTTGTCAATAACGGGATCACAACATTAGTGTAATGGTGTGATGAACATTCATCCGAAGTATAGCATTACGATCAAAGTCATTGAGTTTATATTGCTATAACAACTTACGAAGTGATCCTAATCCTTAGACCATGAGATCATGTCAATCACTAACACCGGAAGAGTTCCTTGATAACATCAAACGTCACACCGTAGAAGGGTGATTATAAAGATGGGTTCAGAACTAATAAAGTGTTATGTTGAGGCCCATGAATCGAGAGTGGAATTTTTTCATCCCAATGACGGATAGATATACTCTGGGCCCTCTCAGTGATATCACATTGATTAGCTTGCAAGCAAGTGATTTGATCACTAGAATGTTATATCACGGGAACAAGAAAAGAGTGCATGTTAGTAACGATATCAAACTAGGTATGGAGATACCGATGATCGAATCTTGGACATATAATATATCGCGAAACAAAGGGATTAAGATACTAGCGTAAAAGGTTCTGACGATCACAAGAAAGTCATCGTTGAATGTGCGGGAGTCAATATGGGTCTCCAGATCCCGCTTCTGATTATTGATCCGAGAGGGGTCTCGATCATGTCCGCATTATTCGCGAACCATAGGGTGACACACTTAAGAGACACCGACATCCATTTGGAGCAAAAGTTTCATGCCGGAAAGAATAACAAGCGCACGAATCTATTTCACTAGATACCGAAACAGGTTTTCGGGTGAAATTGCAGAAAGTGTTTTTGCATGTGAAATAGAATTCTAGCAAGGGGTTATATGTGAATTTTTGTCATTAAAGTAATTGACAAAATTCTGAATAAATAAAAGGAGTTTTATTTAATGAGAGTTTGCATTAAATTTGGTGGAAATTTAATGGGAATTTGAGTGGGTTTTTGAGTGGAGGGAATTGAAAGGCATTTGAGTTTATGGAGTGTCCACCCACATGAATGTGGAAGAGGTGGGGGCAGCCCCATGGCTGGGCGCATGGCCCCTTGGGTGCCCCCCCCCCCTCTCCCTATAAAAGGAGCCCCCTCCCTCTCTCTCACTCACACCTCCTCGTGAAGGATCTCTCTCCCCCTCTAGAATTTATCCAACATGGCCTCGGACTAGCGAGATACATGTTCCCGGTGGCTATTCGGCAAGAAAGAGTTGTGCTTCCGCTGCATCGCTGGATTGAGGAGGCGGAGGTTTCTCGGTGCCTCAGACGTGTGTGCGAGCATGGATGCGCTGCTGATTTGCGGCGCTAGGACTTCCTCTCGATCTTGAGATCGTCAAGAGATTGTTTACATCAACCACGAGTTTAACTCGTTAAGCTTTGTCGGTCTTCAAGGGTATGTTCTCTATGGATATACATCCACCAGTTGTTTGTATCTAGTAGATAGATCTTGGTACATATTTGTTCCCACCGTAGGAAATTTTTTGTTTTCTATGCTGAGAACCCTACAACAAGAAGTCTCTTGTGTCCTCAACACACCCAATACACTTTTCAAGTGTATAGGTGCACTAGTTCGGCGAAGATATAGTGAAATACAAGTGGTAACGGTGCCAAAAAAATAGCTTTGTTGGAGCTTGACGGTGAGGTAAAGACTGGAAGCAAGCAAACATGTAACAGATCTAGTATCAAACGGTGTTGCAATGCTTAGAAACAAGGCCTAGGGATCATACTTTCACTAGTGAACACTCTCTCATATAAATATCCTCTCTTCATGATACTACTCTTAACTAATCTCTGATTGGACACTCTAATCATCGGTAGGGCTATAACAGCACTCCTCAAAGTCCGCCTTCCCCAATATAGATAACCCCGCACTATCACCTTGAGCTCTAGATGGTATCAACAAACACCACAATTTCATAGTGACATCCAACTCCAAATATAACTCATAACAAATATTCAATCTATCCGAAGTGCCACACACGGTATGCACGCTGTCACTTTCACACACGTGGGGAAAAGCATAGATCTATTAAAGCACAAAGAGTATTTATGTAGACTCAAACCTAAGTGCCACCATGGCGTGCACGCTGTCACTTTCACACACATGGGGAGAGCATAGATCTAATGAAGCACTTGAGTAGCAAGGTAGATCTACTTGATTACAAAGCTCATGACCACAAGATCATGCATAGAGAGAGATGAACACATAGCTACCGGTAGAGCCCTTAGCCTCGAAGGAGAACTACTCCCTCCTCATCATGGGAATCAGCAACGATGATGGAGATGGTTTCGGGGGCACTTCCTCGTCCCGGCAGGGTGCCGAAATAGAGACTTTCTGTCCCCCGAATCTCCCCTTCGGTGGCGGCGGCGCTACGAAGGTTTTCGTGGATTTCTTCTGGATGCCCTAGGGTTTTTGGGTCCGAGGCTTCTTATAGGCGCAGGAATCAAGGTCGGTGGGGTCCAGGGGGCCCACACCCCCTCCAGGTGCCTCCAGGGCTTGCCCGCTTAGGGGTGCGGCCACCACTGGCCGCCTCCGGCCTGCTTCAGTTCCATGTTGCTCTGGGAAAAATAATAAATTTGGCTTTTGTCCCGTCCAATTCCGAGAATATTGATTTTCTGCCTTTCTGGAACCAAAAACAAAATAAAACATGAAACTGGCACTGTGGCAACTTGTTAATAGGTTAGTTCCAGAAAAGATATATAAAAACACCTCGAAGTATAGACAAAGCAAAGCAAAGTAGATACAAAACAAGCATGGAGCATCAAAAATTATAGATATGTTTCTGACGTATCAGTTTTCTCCCTAGTAGCAACAGCACGTCTACAACCGAAGAGATTATTGTCACTTCCCTTAGAAACTAGAGGCATGAACCCACTATCGAGCATAAATACCCCCTCTTGGAGTCACTAGCAACTACTTGGCCAAGATAGCTACTAACAATGGAGAGCATGCAAGATCACAAACAACACAGACATGATAGAATCATAAAGACAAAACCATTAATCAAACCAACATAATAATCTCAATATCCATCGGTTCCCCGCAAACACAACATGCATGATTACAAATATATTAGATCTTGATCATGAACGGAGCTCACAAGATCTATACATGAAAGCACAAGGAGGAGATACAACCATCTAGCTACTACATGGACCCATAGTCCAAGGTGGAACTACTCACGCATCATACCAGAGAGAAGGCCTCCGGGATGATCTCCCCTCCGGCAGGGTGCCAGGAAGAACTTCAGATCCCCCCCCCCAATCTCGGGACGATGGTGGCAGCGGCTACAAACGGTTTCGTGGAGATTTGATCGGGTGCTTAGGGTTTCTGCATCGGGGGCTTCTTATAGGCGAAGGGCAAGGCCAAGGAAGCAACCAGGGGGGTCAAACCCTACCAAGGCGCAGGCCCACCCCTGGTCGCGCCTAGGGGGTTTGGCCTCCCTGGCCCGCTTCTCCGTCTCCCCTCTGGACTTCTTGTTCCCCACGGAAAGTAATTGACTTTGGCATTTGTCCCATCCAATTTTGAGAATATTTCTTTACTAACTTTTCTGAAACCAAAAACAGCAGAAAATAGGCATCTGGCACTGTGGCAACTTGTTAATAGGTTAGTACCAGAAAACATGTAAAAAGCACCTCAAAGTGTAGACAAGCAAAGCAAAGTAGATACTAAACAAGCATGGAGCATCAAAAATTATAGATACATTTCCAACATATCAACATCCCCAAGCTTAACTCCTGCTCGTCCTTTAGTAGGTAAGTGATAAAAAAAGAATAATTTTTGAGGTGACATGCACCCTCACAATAAAGATCCAACCATTTGCAGGCATTGAAAGCTGGGATCAAAGAACTCTAAACATGTGCATGAAAAATGGAGTTCTAACAATAGGACAAAGTAACTATGCATGCAACATGAAAGGCTACAAACAAAGATCATGAATAACATGCATTGAAAAACGTTTGTTTGTTTCACATACAAAAAACATAGCATAGTGGCAATCAGCTTGTCCCTCATAGAGTAGCAATATGGATGCATAGTACACCTTCAAGGTTCACAAGGGTGACTAGAAACAAATAACACAAGAACAAGTAATATCACAATATGCATCAATCAATAAGCTTTGGAACACTGCACACAGAATGACAACTATGCTCTCTTAATGGTGCCTAAAGGTAGAAGGTGGAGACTCAATAGTGGTGGAATAAAAGCCTTTTTTGTAAAGGAAGCAGGGATTACAAGTTTCAAAAGGAGCTTCCAAAAATTATGGTACTTGTTAGCTTTCAGCCCTCATTGCCCCTATCATAAGCATCTTGAAGTGATTAAGGTTAAAGTGACAAAGATGGAGTATATGTGTCGTGGTGTGGAACACGACTGTGCCATGAGGGATGGCAAAGAAGGGACACTCGGATGCAATCGGTGTCTCATGCAACGGGTTGGGCACAGTAAACTGCAAACACAGCAACGTACCCAGGTTCGGGGCCCTCTCGGTGAGGTAACACCCCTACTCGTGCAAGATGAACTATATGAGGGAGCAAATGCCCTGTACAAATGCTCCTTGAGCTATTTCCTTAGCTACTATCGAGAGCTAGAGGAAGATGGGAACTAGCTACCAACACTTCTATCCTTCTATTGTTGCCTACCTAGAACCCTAGCTCTGCCCTCCCTTATATACTGGTCAGGGGGCAGATTACAAATCGGGCCCTAGGGTTTACTGTTTGGATATGGGTCTACAGGACAGGTCTGGCTGCAGGGCCCAGCCAGTGGGCCAGGACCCAGTCTGCCCTTCTTTTAGCGTCATCCTCTTCTTTAGCAGTCACCCGGGCTTCCTTTGGGGTGTCACCCTTGCTTTAACGGTCACCTGGACTGCTTTTGCTAGTCAGCCGACCGCTTTGCTTTATCTTCGTCGTGTAGCGCTGGTCATGACGGCACGCCAGCTTGCCTGATGATGAGGGAGACCTAGAGGCGTACCCCGCAAGGAGCATCAGCCCTTCCGTGCTCTCCATCGAACCCAAGGTGAGCCGGGTGGAAGCGGCCACCCGGCCGGTTCTTCTGCCTACCGGCTAGACGGGCCAGCCGGGAAGGTTATAAGCCCAGTCGGGCGATGTTCGCCAACCAGCTGGAGTTGTCCTTCTTGAGGGCCAGACGGGCTGTTCCTTCTAGAGCCGGCCTACTTGTGCTTGGCTTTCCCCACCCGGGGGTTATCCCTCTGACACTAGTCCCCGGGCACATATGGGCTTGGTCGGTGGGTAAGATCTTGCGTGCTCTTTTTTCGTCTTGAAGTGATTGTTTGACTGCATCCGGCTGCAGCTTTTGCTTTTGCTTTCTAGCTGGATTTAACCGGCTACGGAATCGATGGTCGACCAATGGGTAGACAGCGAAGGCAGGGTCCGACTGGCGTATCTAGAGATGAAGCGTTAGCTTGATGATGTTGTTGATGTCGTCACCCATGACTTCTACTCTAGCGCACGTCGCGTCAGTTGGACTTCCGCGTTCTCGCGTCGGTTTTTGGCAATCGTACGTAACTTTGTCAAGAAGCGGCGCCTTTCTCGGTGCAGTGTCCCGGTAATGCCCATGGATCTTATGTGGTGGTTATGATGGCGCGAAGGATCCAAAGCCGAAATGTCGTGCGACCGTGGCGCCTAGGTGCCACGCGTCGCGTGGGAGCCGAGGGGCGATGGTGCCGCCCGCGGGGATAAATAGGGCCCTGGAGGGGGAATGATGCCCAAACTTCTTCATCCTTCGGCTCATCTTCTCCTCCGCTCCAGCGCGTCTTGCTCCTTGCGCCCCTTTTCCTTGCTGCCGCCGGAGCCACCGCACACCGTTCACCACGGCCACCCCTCTTGCAGATATGTTGTCGGAGCAGCGCGGCGGTTGGTGTGGGTCATTCGTGACCGATGACCTCGTCAACAAGTATCGACAGGGGAGATTTCTTCCCTCGTCGATGTTGGTGAAGCACCGAATCGCGCCAGAGGGGGAGCAGGTGCCGGACCATCGGCCAGGGAAGCGCGTCGTCTTCCTTGCGCACTTCACCCACGGCTTCAGCCTTCCCGTCAGCCCCTTCCTCCTCCATCTCTTTGTCTTCTTCAACCTCCAACTCCATCATCTGGGCGCCAACGCCATCGCGCAGTTGTCGCACCACGCGGCCTGCTGCGAGTCGTACCTTGGGTGTGGCCCGAGGTGGCGAACTTCCTCAAGTTCTTCCACTTCAAGGCCCAGAACACCGCCAAGGGCGCTCCACTGATGCAGACGGGCTGATGCGCCATCTATCTGCGGTCCTCCTCGCCGATGCCGCGGTTCGAGCTTCCCGACACTGTCAAGCTGTGGCAGCGCTCATATTTTTATGTGAGCAACGCCATAGAGGTGGACTGGGTCTACCTTCCTCCTTTCGTCAATGTGCCCTCAACGCAGAAGGGCTGGTCGACGAAAGGTATTGGCACCTCGGCGGACCTCGACCGGATGGCCACCCAGGTGGATACGATGGTGGAGATGGAGAGGCTCACCGCCCGGGACATGACGCTGTCGTGGATGGTGCGTCGCGTGCTTCCGCTACAGAAGCGGTCGCACAAGATGTGCCATATGTCGACCGACGATGATCCGACGAGGACGTCGTGGAAGGAGGTGCCCTACCAGGACCTGTGGAACTGGGTCTCCATGATCTCCAAGTTCCGTATGGAGGCAATCGTGCCCTTTCGAGCCAGCCGGGTCGAAGCTCCTTGCCATCTTTACTTATGTTGATGGGTGCGTGGGAGCGCGCCCACTGGGTGTAGTCCTCGAGGTTCGGGCCGGATGGGGTAGCCAGCCGGGTCGAAGCTCCTTTCCATCTTCACTTGGGTTGATGGGTGCGCGGGAGAGCTCCCACTGGGTGTAGTCCCCGAGATTCGTGCCGGCTGGGGTAGCCAGCCGGGTCGAAGCTCTTTGCCTTCATATTTCCTGACAAGTTGTGGCTCGTGTCGCACGAGACACAGCGTTGCTTCGGGTTAGTTTCATTATGCATGCATCCATTCGTAGTTAGGGCTGAACGAAAAAAGAAACAAGGAAATGTGCCCTTTCGAGTTAGGCCGCTAGCAGCTCCCCTTTTCTCAGCGAGCATTGGCCTTCGAGCGCTACCCTTGCCGGCTACCAGCCGGGTTGCGATCTGCAGCCGGAACCGAAGGAAAGGCTGAGCTGGCGTGCCTCGCGATACTTCGGTTCGTTGTTGTTGGCTTAACTCGTGTAGGCGCGAACGGTTCACCCAGGCGCCCCTATCTTCTGCACTGGCATTTTATTGAGGTGTGTGCTTTGAGCGTCGCTCTTGTCGGGTCGACAGCCGGCTTGCGATCTGAAGCCGGAACCAAAGATTTTGCTCTAGGCACCTTGTGCAATATTATGCCACCTGTAGAAGTCATGGGCGTCCAGTCCAGCCGGTACAGGGGTGAATGTGGTATGCTAAATTGGGACAAAGTCCTCGGCACTATGCCGAGTCTTCCAATCTTGTTCATTTATTACATGAAAGGCGAGATAGATACACTTCTTGCTCAAGTGTAAAATGGCCGGAGTAGGCTCGTGCTCCATGGGCGTTCAGTTTCCTCGTCTGAGCGATCTGCCTTGTTCTTCACTGACTATTGGGCGTTGATCAGATAATATGAATTGTTGTGAAGCGTTCGGCTGACGATGAATGGGCCTTCCCATGGTGGGGACAGCTTGTGCATTCCTTTTGTGCTATGGACCAGGCGCAGCACTAGATCTCCCTCGCGGAAAGAGGTAGGACGGATCCAGCTGGCGTGGTATCGGCGTAGGTCTTGCTGATAGATTACTGACCTAGACAAAGCTGACTCTCGCGCTTCCTCGAGCAGGTCCACACTATCCTCTCGTGCTTCTTCTGTTTCCACCGTTTCTACCCTGCGGGTTGGGTGGCGGATTGTGTTCCTGATCCTGGATGACCGCGGTGCACTGGTAGCGCTCGTCGATCGGTTTGCTGCTTCCGTAGCTTTCGGATCCGAAACCGTAGGTCCCCTCGTCCGATGGTGGATCGCACAGATCGGAGTTGCAGCTACTGCTATCATAGGACTCGTCTATCGATGGTGATGTGCGTAGCACAGGTTGTGGAGCCCACGAAGCTGGCCTGATTGATGGCAGGGGCACCCGCTTTGGAAGGCGGGGAGTGCCAGTCTGCCCCACCTAGAAGCAGAAGCTCCCGAACAGGATCTCGAGTCCGTCGCCAACGGGCTCAAAGTCCTTCATGGTGGCCGGTGAGTGGGCGGTGAAGTCGAAGGCGCCGAAGAGGAGATGACTCTCCGTCGCCATGGAGTTGTAGATCGTTCGGGTTGGAACCGTCACGATCGCACAATCAGCGTCCCCAGTTCCCACAGACGGCGCCAATTGACGAGGTTTAATCTCGTCAATGCCCATTGTTATGGACTTGGGTTTTGGAGAAGATGGGGATGCTGGAGATCGCGGAACGGTTAGCAAACAAGCAACACGGGGACACGAGGTTTACCTGTGTTCAGCCCCGGAGGAAAACCCTACTCCTGCTTGTCTGCTCTTGATTATGGCGGAACCGAAGGTTACAAGGGTGCGCAGATGCAATTTGGCGTGGAGGTGTGTATGCGGTGGTATGAGGAGCCCTCCTCATCGTGCCCTCCTAGCTTTTATATAGAGTTAGGCAGGTCCCGGGCACAGATCGAGTCGGTTACAGGTTTTAGGGTTTACCCCTTTGAATTTTCTATCTACTCTAGTCTTGCTCTCCAAGGATCCGAAGGCGTCATGGGCCCTGGCCACCCGAAAGTCTTCATGGGCTGGTGTATATTTGTCGTGGGCCTTCCTTGGGCTGGACTAGGTATGATGAGGTCGTGTACCCGTAGGGTATAACCATTTCAGCTTTCGGGGTGTGTCGAATTGGATGTCTGTAGGGAGAACTGCCTCTGCCTCATAGACAAGGAAGAACGGTGTGAAGCCGGTTGAGCGGTTGGGGGTGGTGCGTAGGCTCCAGAGCACGGCCGGCAATTCCTCTATCCAGCATCCGGGTGATCTGGTGAGTGGTTCGATCAGCCTTGGCTTGATTCCGGCTAGGACCAGTCCGTTGGACTGTGGGTGCGGGACTGATGCCAAGTCCAGGCGGATGCCCTTCTCTCTGCAGAAGAGAGCAAAAACTCCTTTCGCGAAGTTCGTTGCGTTGTCCGTGATGATGTTGTGCGGGTAGCCGAATCGGATGATGATGTCCGTGAAGAACTTGATCATCGTCGCTCCATCCAGCTTCTTGATGGGCTTTGCCTCGATCCACTTGGTGAACTTGTCCACGGCTACGAGTAGGTGCGTCATGCCGGATCGGGCTATCTTGAACGGCCCAACCATGTCTAGCCCCCAGACTGCAAATGGCTAGGTGATTGGTATCGTGTTTAGTGCTACAGATGGTGTGTGCTTCAGCTAGCTGAATCGCTGACAACTGTTGCATGTTTTTACCAACTCCTCAGCGTCCTTCAGCGTTGTGGGCCAGTAGAAACCGTGACGGAGAGCCTTGGCTGCTATTGCCGTTGATGAAGCATGATGGTCGCATTTGCCCTAGTGTATGTCAGCTAGGAGCCTGGTTCCCTCCTCTTAGCTTACGCATCGCTGATATATGCCCCCGACGATGCGCTTGTACAACTCATTGTTGATGATGGTGTAGGCGCTTGCTCTTTGCCGCACGTGTCGTGCTGCCACTTCCTCCATTGGTAGTTCGTCTTTGGCCAAGAAGTTCATGAACGGCTTCGCCCAGTCGGGTGTTTCCCGAATGGTGTGCACCGTTTGCATGATGAGCTTGATCTCCTCACGAATGGCGGGCTCTGGAACGTCGGGAGGCTTGTCAGGTGGTAGCTTGCTGGTGTCGACCGTGGGCTGCATCGCAGCAGTCCCCGGGTGCAGCGAGGCAGTCCCAGGTATGGCGCGGAAGTCCCCGGGTGTGGCGCGGCACCGGCTATTCCTGGATCTGCGTTGAGTACGATGGAGTCGAATTCTAGTGACGGAGTGATGGAGGGCTTGCGCAGGTGTTCGAGGGAGACTCCAGGCGGTATGGCCTGTCTTGTTGAGCCGACCCTGGCCAAGGTGCCAGCAGCCTCGTTGTTGGCTCTAGGTACATGGTGGAACTCGCATCCTTCAAAACAGGCACACAGTTGTTGAACGAAGAAATGGTAGAGAGCCATGTTTGCGTCCCTTGCGTCCCACTAACCGGATACCTGTTGCACTACCAGGTCCGAATCTCCAAAGCATAGTACCCTCTGGATGCCTATCTGCTTGGCCATCTTGAGCCCATGGATGAGCGCTTCATATTCGGCGATGTTGTTGGATGCCTTGAAGTGGATCTGGAGGACGTACTCAGCCAGTCGCCTTTTGGCGAGGTTATCATGATTCCGGCTCCGAGTCCTCCTCGCATCTTGGAGCCGTCGAAGTGTAGCTTCCATTAAGTTGAATCAGGCACTGGTATCATGTACTGTGTCTCTGCCCAATCGACGATGAAATCGGCCAGAGCTTGGGACTTTATTGTTGTCTATGGCTCGTACTGGATGTTATCCACAGCAAGCTCGATGGCCCATTTTGCCATGCGACCGGTGGCGTCCTTGTTGCCGATAATTTCCGCAAGCGGGGCCAATGCTACTACCCAGATGGAGTGCTCTTGGAAGTAGTGCTTGAGTTTCTTGGCGGCCATGTACATGCCATATACCAGCTTCTGGTAGTGGGGGTAGTTCTGCTTGGAGAGCGATAGTACCTCGCTCAGGTAGTATACGGGGCGTTGGACCTGCTGGGCTTTCCCTTCTTCTGGCATTTCCACTACCAGTACCACGCTAACCACTCTGTTTGTGGCAGCGATGTACATCAGCATAGGCTCCTTTGCCGTTGGCGCTGCTAGAATGGGCGGTGAGGTGAGCATGCGCTTGAGGTCCCGAAAAGCTTCGTCTGCCTGAGCTGTCCAGACGAACTTGTCCGTCTTCTTCATCACCTGGTATAGGGGAAGGGATTTCTCACCCAGCCGGCTGACGAACCGGCTGAGGGAGGCGAGGCACCTGGTTAACTACTGTATGTCGCCCAGGTTCTGCGGCAACTCCATGCGCTCAATGGCTCCGATCTTCTCTGGGTTCGCCTCGATTCCTCGCTCAAAGACAAGAAAACCCAGGAGCTTGCCGGCTAGGACACCAAACACGCACTTCTCCAGGTTCAGCTTGATCTGGAAACGGCGGAGGTTGTCGAATATTTCCTTCAGATCCTCGAGGAGTGTGTGTTGCTCCTTGGTCTTGATGACGACACCGTTAACGTAGGCGTGCACATTTTTGCCGATCTGTGTCTGTAGGCATTTTTGCATGTAGTGCTGATAGGTTGCTCCTGCGTTCTTCAAGCCGAAGGGCATGGTGGTGTAGTAGTAATCTCCATACGAGGTTATGAATGATGTCTTTATTTGATCGGTTACATTGAGCTTGATCTGGTGATAGCCCGAGCAAGCATCCAGAAAAGACAATAAATCACACCCGGCGGTGGAGTCGATGACTTGATCAATCCGCGGTAGAGTGAAAGGATCCTTGGGGCATGCCTTGTTGAGACTAGTGTAGTCAACACACTTGTGCCATGTCTTGTTCTTCTTCAGCACTAGCACCGGGTTGGCGAGCCATTCCGGGTGGAAAACTTCCATGATGAAGCCGGCTGCGAGCAGTCGTGTGATCTCCTCACCGATGGTTCTTCTTTTTTCTTCTGCGAAGCGGCATAACGATTGCTTGACCGGCTTCATGTCTGGTCGAACATGAAGAGATTGCTCGGAGAGTTCCCTTGGGACACCCGGCATGTCTTTGGGGCACCATGCAAAAATGTCCCAATTCTCATGAAGGAAGTCGGCGAGCACGCTTTCCTATTTGCTGTACAGGCCATCTCCGACTAGGAAGAACTTGCTTGGGTCCTCCTCGTTTAGCAGGATCTTCCTTGTTCCTTGCGAGGGCTTGAACTATGATTCTCCAGCCGGTTTGGGTTCTCTAGTTGGCATATCCTTCTGCAGAGCCGCCACGTTCTGCATTATGACGCGCTTCTCCTCAGTGATGATCATTTCTTTGGCTAGCTTGGAGCCGTCTGAGGTGCACTCTATCGAACGCTTGTAGCATCCATCGACGTTGATCACTCCCTTTGGGCCTGGTAGCTTCATCTTGAGGTACGCGTAGTGCGGCACTCACATGAACTTGGTGAGGGTTGGGCGCCCTAGTATGGCATGGTACGCACTGGAGAGGTTCACAACCTCGAACCAGATTGGTTCGCAACGGAAGTTGTTCTCGCTTCCGAAGATGACGTCCAGTCGGATCTTGCCAATTGGCGAGTGCGACGGACCTGGTACCGCTCCGTGAAACGAAGTACTTGAGGGCTGCAACTGGAACTCGCTGATGCCGAGCCGCTCGAGGCTGCTGCGGTACAGGAGGTTGATGCTGCTGCCGTCATCGATCAATACACGGGAGAAGCGGCACGGTGCTTCTTGGAAATGATGATAGGGTCGAGGACCAGCACGTAGCTGCCAGGGTTTGGTAATACAGCCGGTTGATCTTCCTTGCTCCAAGTGATCGCCTGGTCAGACCAATGCAGGTACTGGGGGACGGGAGGGAAGATTGCGTTCACCTTCGCCTCGCGCCTCCTCTTGGTGTGCTTTGTTTTTGGCTCTACGAGGAATATGTGGTAGTTGCCCACTTGTCGCGGGTAACCGCCCCTCGTTGTCCTCGGTGGGCCTCCCAGAATTTGGCGGTGGAGGTGGTGGTGGGAGCCCACTGGCTTCGGCCATCTTCTTCGTCCAGCTGCACTGGCGCGTTGTATGGTTCACGGGCTTGCTCTGCCGCTGTGTAACTTGCATGGCCCATCGAGCATGGACTCCATGGTGTACTTGAGCTGAGGCGGCCTATCGCCTGGTCTCTGCCTCCGGCTGCCGCCTACAGCCGGGTCCTCATGCATGGCGGCTACTTGCTTGGTGTCGTACCGGCTTTCCGGTTGGTTGTCTTTCGTCTTGCCGTGGCGGTTGTCATGGCCATGCCATCTGGGATGATGGTCGCCCGGCTGGCGGCGCTCCGCCTGCTCGTCCGTGACGATTTGGCCTTGGCCGTCCACCACGATGGGCTTCTTCATTGCCGCGTCAGCGGTGGCGTACTTGTCCGCGATAGCCATGACCTGGGCCATGGTTTGTGGGTCTGCCCAGCTGAGCTTATGCTTCATCATGGTGCCGTCTCGGCAGCCGTTGGTGAAGAAATCTATCGCCTGGTGCTCGCGCACCCCTTCGCACGAGTTGTGCACGCTAGTCCACCGGGTGAGGTAGGCGCGGTCGCACTCGTCCTTTCCCTACATGCAAAGGGCGAGCTCGCGGGGTCGACCCAGCTACTTGTATGTTCCGGTGAAGTTGCGAATGAACCCTTCTTTGAAGTCCAGCCAGGCGTTAATGCTGTTGTCAGGGAGGCTGTTGAGCCACGTTCTTGCCAAATCGACGAGCATGAGGGGGACGTAACGGACGTCCAGGGGAAGGTTTCCGTTGGCGATTCCCACTGCGGTGGTGTAATCCACCAACCAATCCTCTTGCTTAACCGTGCCGTTGTATTTTGGCGTATCCCTTGGAAGCGAAAAACCCTTCGGAAACGGTTCGTTCCGGATGCGCGGGACGAAACACTTCGGGCCAGCTGGACTTTCCTCTTCCAGCAGGCGGATCGCACCAGAGGTCGATGCGCCGCTGCTACCGTTCGGCCCGAGCCGGCCCTTTAGGCATGATGCAGGCGGGTCCTTGTTCATGTCTACTCCCTCATCCGGGGCGCGTGTCTTCTTCCCTTGGGAAGCTCCTACTGTCGGAGCGCGGCTTACGCTAGAAGCGGCGGTGTCTCGGTTGTGGCGGCCACGGTTGCCGAATTCGCCACGCAGGCGGCTATTTTTTCTGACTTCTCCTAGGGAAGATGCCTGCTGATGCTTGCTTCCCCCGTGTGTCGTCTGGTCCGCGCCTTTGCAAACGACGATGTCCCTGGAGTTGCCCATCTGGCTAGGGGTTCCCTCGGCTTGCTGCTTGTTAGCGGTGGCGACGAGGAACTGGACGCGCTCCTGCTTGCGACGAAGGTCCTCGCCCTCGAGGTGCTTCTACTCCGCGGCTGCCGCCTCGGCTGCCCTCATGTTCTTGGCGGGGGTGCTGTAAACGGTTGCGCCACACCTGCATGTGAATCGGCGGCATGGTCCAGCTCTGACGCTAGGTTGCGCCCACGGTGCTGGATCTTCCTAACAAAGCCGTGGGCCGTGTTGTACTCATGCACGGTGGCTTTCAGCCGACGCTGGTTAGCCGCGACCTTGGTGGCCTCCTCCAGGAGATTCTAGCACGTAGCTTAGAGCGCGACCGCGGAAGATGTCGGGTCTTCCTCGACGACAACCGGAGCACACAAGTGCTAGATGGAGGCAGTGAGTGGGTCTTTCTCTTGCTCGGGCGCGGAGTTCTCTCCTCCCTCCCTGCGCTCCTGAGGTGGACGATGGTTTTCGCGGGCGTTTACCACCATGACTTCGACGCAACCACTCACCACGTCTAGGCCATGGGCGAGGGGCACGTCAAGGACGGGGGTGACCATGCTGGGGAAAGCCTCAGCGACAGTGGCGACATAGACACGGATGTCTCCAAAATGCAGGATGGAGCCGTTGGCGGGGAAGGTGTTCCCGGCAAAGCACGCGGCGTTGTCGACAATGCAGTCGAAACCGCCGAACATGAGAATGAGGCCAGAGGCCACGCGTTCACCGGCAACGAGCGGAAGTCCCCTGCAGAAGATGATCCCAGCCGAAGCAATGTGCCCCATGGTGGGCGCCAACTGTCGTGGTGTGGAACACGGCAGTGCCATCGGGGATGGCAAATAAGAGACACTCGGATGCAATCGGTGGCTCATGCAACGGGTTAGGCATGGTAAACTGCAAACACAGCGATGTACCCAGGTTCGGGGCCTCTCGGTGAGGTAACACCCCTACTCCTGCAAGATGAACTATATGAGGGAGCAAATGCCTTGTACATATGCTCCTTGAGCTATTTCCTTAGCTACTATTGAGAGCTAGAGGAAGATGGGAACTAGCTACCAACACTTCTATCCTTCTATGGTTGCCTACCTAGAACCCCAGCTCTTCCCTCCCTTATATACTGGTCATGGGGGCAGATTACAAATTGGGTCCTAGGGTTTACTATTTGGATATGGGTCTACAGGACAGGGCCGGCTGCAGGGCCCAGCCGGTGGGCCAGGACCCAGTTTGTCCTTCTTTTAGCGTCATCCTCTTTTTTAGCGGTCACCCGGTCTTCCTTTGGGGCGTCACCCTTGCTTTAACGGTCACTCGGACGGCTTTTGCCAGTCAGTCGGCCGCTTTGCTTTATCTTCGTCGTGTAGCGCTGGTCATGACGGCACGCCAGCTTGCCTGATGACGAGGGAGAGCCAGAGGCGTACCCCGCAAGGAGCGTCAGCCCTTCTGTGCTCTCCATCGAATCCGAGGTGATCCGGGTGGAAGCGGCCACCCGGCCGGTTCTTCTGGCTACCGGATAGACAGGCCAACTGGGAAGGTTATAAGCCCAGCCGGGCGGTGTTCGCCAACCAGCTGGAGTTGTCCTTCTTGAGGGCCAGACGGCATGTTCCTTCTGGAGCCGGCCTACTTGTGCTTGGCTTTCCCCACCCGGGGGTTATCCCCCCGACAATAAGCTTGACGAAGTATAAGTTGGCAATCTCAAGTCCCTTGAATACGAGGGCCACACCTCATGCATACTCAACTTTGGGCGATAAGTTCTTGTCATTGTAAGTTTTTGCATATCATTGAGAACCGCCAACGGGGTACCCCTTGCACATGGTATAGGAGTTATCCCATAACCAAAATGACAAGGCAAGCAGACAATGAGCATCTCAGCAATCTTCTTATGTACCATGGGAATATGGTGCTTTTTTCTCTCTTTCCTCTTTTCCCAATGTGTCTCGTTTTTATAAGAATAATGCTTCATAGATGTCACTTTGGTGATGCTGCAAGTTTCCACCATGATTAGGCATGGATTAAGCTAGCGGCCCAGGCGGTTCTCTAACACATGATACAAACTCCATGGACTTACAAGTTCCCTCTTTATTTCACACCGGTGACATCCATAGACAAAAGAACATGATATCAACTGAGTACAAACTACAAGTGCAATGTTGAAAACGTTCCCCATGACAGCACGGTTCTGTTAATTCCAACATATAAGTGTAAGAATATACAACAATGATGTCACAATGGTTCAAGTTTATTAGGGTCAAGGAAGTGTGCCATCAAGTTTGTGAGGGATTTAATCACTAAGTTTTCACATAACAAAATAGTTTTTAATTGGAAGATAGCTGAAAACAAGAATATACTTGGAATGGTGTAACACACCATGCATAGGATTTTATAGTGTACACTTTGGAATAACTTGGTTTCTTGGGAGTTGGAGGCATGAGTAGAACTTACTCATACAAGTGGAGGCTAGCAAAAGACTGGGAGCAACCAACTAAGAGAGCAATAATGGCCATAATCATGCAGTGCGACAAAGCATACTGTAACTACCTCGGTGAATTACGCTCCTAGTACAAGCCTGGATGATCAGAAATGGTTGAAATAGTACGGTGGGGCCCAAATGCCACTCACTGGTAGACCTTTCGGCCGTCCCAACCATTTCCAAACATCGGGACAAGAACGGGCGGCGTAATCGGCAGGCGAAGGGATCAACTACATACACAAATGAGTATGTATGCAAGCCACCATACAATAGTACATTAGAGCCATTCCATCTAAAAAGAAAGGAAATATAGCAACGCCATACGGCAAGATCCAAATATCCTAGATAGATATAATAGTTTAGGATATCTCCTCATACATCAATCAACAGGGTATCAAGCGGAAGCGGAAGACAAAATCCGAGTACGGATAAGAAGCAAATCGGCGTAAGATGCCCCATAAATAAGCACATCCCGCCCACAGATCTCACGGATCCCCGTTCCCGGAATCTCTACACCGAATGATCGTTGCCCACATCGTCCGTCTCTTCCACCCAGTATCCATCTTGCGAGGGTACCTGTTCATCTGAACCAATAATTTATCGTGTGAGACCCTAAGGGTACTCAGCAAGTCTTTATGCCTCTAAAGGGGACACAACTTGGGGTGACGCAATTGCAGCAAAAGGTGAACCCTAGCAATTATATAGATACTCGCTAACCATCCGCCTAACCAGAGATAGACGGATGTCCATGAATTAATAACAACAGTTATAACGGTAATCTTAACAGATCCATCCTCCTCCTCGCTTACCAACGAGGAAGCGGACGAACAACCCCCCATCCGTTGGCAGTTTTATTATCCATTCCATGAGTGTTGCACTATTTACTAGTCAGGTACCTAGTCTAGTCAATTTAAAAGCGGTACTTTAGTTATGCTTGTCTATGATCAAGAAACTGTGCTCCAAGTCGTCCATAGCCGCGGACACGGCTTTCAGAAAGTTTTACCCTGCAGGGGTGCACAAATAGCAACACACACTCGATATGCCTCGGAAAAACCAAATCAAAACCAACGAGGCAGTCACGACAAAGCGATCACAGGATTCAGAAATATTTGGGGCCACCCCATTAAGCTACCCGTGATTGAAGTTGGCCGACTCGAGACGGACTCAAGGTTTTGCCAATGGTTGTGAACGATCGGGAACCCGAAAATGTGACTGGGCTTGTCGACACCGAAAACACTCGCTTTCCTAAATAGTACAATGCGAGACCTCGCACAATTTAAATAAAGCAAGAAAGCATGGCATAAGTACAGGATAGTAAATAAAACCTCAAACTAGTTTGTGGCCCCAAGAAATAAGAATGAATCAAGCTACGTCTGGGGGTCCATAAGGCCTCCCGGATGTGGATAGCGAATAATCTTGGAACAGAATCAAGTACTGGGTCGTACGGGACACAAGTGAGCCTGAAAAACCAAATAGCGAATATGGCTCACCGATGCCACTTTCATTAGTTATCCCATTACTACTCAGGTTAAGTTGTATAGATACCTCGTTATCCATCAGACACTCACATACCCTACACATGTTGTTCTACGACTCGCATGGCTCAAACAACTCCTGTAGTAAGGGCTCATGGGATGGAGGAACAAGCTTCGGTGGGGTTTAAAAGTAAAGGCTATGCGATACTTGGGATTCAATTTAATGCATTCGCGACTCAATGATGCAATAATAAGATAGAGGCAATAGGTACTATATGTATGCAAGCATGTGGTAGTGCTTGCACAGCCCTCGATTGAAGCAAGGGATGGATCTGGTAGTGCTCCGGGTTCTTGATATATCCCCTTCAGTCTATCCGAGGAAGAACCAAACAAACAAGGGCCAACATAAATAAAGTGCACAAGCATATGAATAAATGCGACAAGCAAACAATCATGCCATGATGAATGATGCACAATTTGCATGGCAATAAAGTAGCATGGCATGGGTGAGGTGTGGAATACAATAATAAAGCATTTTATTTAGTTTTGGCCCCATTTTATTCTCATATTAGTTGCTGTATATTTTATATTTATATGATGCATGCTTCAAAACAAGACATGGAATGCATAAATAGAAAGGTCTCGTTGAGCTAATCATTTTAGACATATTATTTGTTGAATTTGGAGTTATAAAACAAAAGTTATTAATTTATTAAGTCAAAAGGGCATTTTGTTGTAATTTAAATTAACTTGGAATTTTAATTGTTTAAAATAGATTTTGAATGGCATATTTGAATTCCTCACATTTTTCTGATTTGAAAACATATATTATTTGTATTAATTGGATTAATATTTTAAAAGTTACATTAAAACAGATTTGAATTTTGAATTTGAATTAAATTCGAATAAGTTTGAATTAAACAGAAAGCAGAAAGTTTTGTTACTACGCAGCCAGCCATACCTTCAGCGGGCGGCGGCGTGACTCAAAGACGGTGTGGCGGAATGGCGTGGGGACTTTGTCACCATGATGGGCTAAATTGCAGGTGGGGCTTGCGTCCCTAAGTCCACATGGCCAGCAGCCGCCAATGAAATCCAATCGCGCTGGGAGGGATCTGTCCGTGTGGTGTGGATCTTCGAGGTTCTATTTGCAAAAAGAACACGAGGTCGACAGTGGGGGGGACCGCGGGTTTAAAGGAGAAAAAGGGGAGGTTACGCAAAGCGGTCATCGTTGCTTTCACTCTGTTGCGAATCTGACAATGGCGGATCGGGCTGTGTTCGCGACGGTGGCGCATCCGCTGGAAATACGCATCGCGGCCAAAACAAAAGTTGGAGAGGGGACATCCGGCTACACTTTTCGTTCAGAGGGCAACCATCTGGGGGCGAAGGCTGGCTTGCGCCGAGGAACAGAGGCGGAGCTGCAATTGCTTCTGCGAGCGTGGCGTGTAGCTGGCGGGCGATGCGGAGCGGCGCGGCGAGGCACGGAGAGGAAGGAGGCGATGTCTAGGGGGTCGATGTGCTCACCAGGGACTCGTCGGTGCAGCTAGCGGGCTCGGGGTGGCGTAGATCGGCGAGGAGGCAGCAGGCCGGAGGCGTCCTGGTGCTCACGGGCATGGCAGCGGCGGGGCTCCTCCGGCGGTTCTCGGTGGCTTCCCGCTGGGCTAGGCGATGAAGAGGAAGCAGAGGGCGCCCTGGTGCTCCCTAGATCGACAGCGTTCACGAACAGCGAGACAGAGGGAGGCCGAGGCTAGGGTTTTGGGGCATGGAGATGAGCTTGGAAACCAGGGGAGGAAGGAGGGAGGAAGAGGAGGACACTGGGAGCCTCTGGGCGGATCTGAGGTTGTGGAGAGCTGGGGTGGGTGAGGAGATAAGGGAGAGAGGAGAGAGGCACATGGGGTGGTAGCTTTGAAAAGGGTGAGGGGGAGGGATCGGGCTAGATCTTTCTCTCCTTTCTTTTCTCCTTGTCTTGAAGCCAAAGAAAGGGGGAGGCCGAGAGGCTGCTAGGTGGGGCCAGGCGGTCAGGTGGGGCCGGCAAAGAAGAGAGAAGAGAAGGGCCGAGAGAGAGGGGGTATAGATCGCATGGGCTCGGTCTAGGGTTTAGAGATAGAGGGGTAGATGGGGTGGGGTAGATCATGGTGGTGGTAGCTCGGGTTGGAGTGAGGGAAGATGGGGCTTAGGATTAGAGATAGAAAAGAGAGGTAAGAGAGATTAGGGTGTAGAGATGGTTTGGGGTTTAGAGATAAAACCACATGACCAAGCATGTAAGGAGGTGAAAAGGAGAGGGAGATGAAGAAGAGAGAGAGAGAGAGAGAGAGAGAGAGATGTGGTGTGGTTCTCTTTGACAAGATCAAACAAGACCAAAACAAGCTCAAGCAAGAGATGGCCAAAAGAGGGAAGAAAAGGAAGGTAGTGATGGTGGATGGATAAGGTGATGTGGTTAAGCAAGATCAACTAGATCAAGCCAAAAGAGAGGGATAGAGATAGAGATGATCCACTCAAAATCAAATAAAAAACCAAATACTAGAAAAGGTGGCACTTGCATGGCCCATGCAAAATATTTATTTCCATGAGGATTCTTGTGAAAACAATATTATCACATGGCATTATTATTATGCATTCCCAAAAATTGGAATAAAGGCCAAGCAAAAAGAATTTACAAGGATGCCCCATGTGGAGTAGTTGGAGATGGCCATGTTTGAGTAAAATTGGGATTTGCTAGTGTGTATGTGCCACTAGGCATTTAGTAAGCCCAACAGTATTCCAACATGATTATAACCCCAAAACAATCCATATGGAAGCCATGAAAGGTTCCACTCACAAGGCATGCAAAGGTGGCCATGTGGCTCTCATATATCAATAATGTGAAAACAAAATGATGCCAAGATGAGAGCATGTGGAAAAAGAATTGGATCCATCCCAACCCACATGAGCTAGAGGTAAACTCAAATAAAATGCAAAGCTCATATTTAGTTGGATGGTGGAATTATAAGGTGGTGAAGAAATGTGGTGGAGTTAATAAAAGATATGCCCCCAACTCAACTTAGGCATTTAACAATATATCAAGAACCAAATACAATATCAAGAGGCAAATACAATTAACAATGCATATGAGATAAGAACCAAATGAAAAGGGTTTTATATGATGCTCAAATGCAAGGTGGCATGATGACATGAGCATGATATAATGATGATGCTACAATTATATATTTGAAGTAGCATATATCTAGGCTAGGCTAGTAGCATTGCAATTGTTAGACAATTGGGATGCTACACATACTAATCAAAGCAAAGAGTGGTACTACAAGTCAAGGAATAAATTATCATAAAGGCTAATGGTGACTTGTCATAGTCATAACATGGTGTGAGAATGTGCCAAGTCAACCCAAGCAAAGCATCAAAGGAGAATACCACAATACTATGCTTTTGCATGCTAAAACAACGCATAATTTCTTCAAGGCACACTAAGCAATCCCAATTGTTTGGAACAAGACATGCTACAGAAATAATCACTAAGCATAAAGTCAAAACAACACCTAGCATGTCATGCTAAAGTCTAAGTCACGGTCAATGCAAGATCCTCTTGCACTTCAAGCAAGAACTTACTACTCCTTTCCAACACCAAGCAACTTATTTGCAAAACAACATAGCGAGAAGGAGGGTCCAAACTACTTTATTCAAGCAAACTAAAAAACCAAAGCAAATAAAGTGAAAACTAAGACGCTCCAAGAACAACACAACTGTGCATGAAACAATAAAAACGAAGCGTCTAGACAGACCTCAGCTTTTTATTGATGAGAAGGGGATGCCCAAGGCATCCCCAAGCTTTGACGCTTGTACTTCTTGGATATTTCTTGGGGTGAC
The DNA here is from genome assembly GCA_023614405.1 of Avena insularis. NCBI lineage: Eukaryota > Viridiplantae > Streptophyta > Magnoliopsida > Poales > Poaceae > Avena > Avena insularis. The sequence goes on along the minus strand of CM042697.1, from coordinate 129,876,671 downwards.
ACCATAGTGGCATACCCAAGCTTGAGCTTTTGTCCATTCTTCATCTCATTGCATCATTCTCTCTCTACACCTGAAATTTTTTCTTTCATACAAAACTTCACACAATCTTCATTAGCAACATTAGTGTATTCAAAAGATATTAGACCTCTGGAAAAGCTTTGGAATAGCAAGGCTTTTCACTAAAAACACAAGCTACTGTAGTAACTCCTTCAAAAATCTCAATTCACCTAAAGAGAGCTCAAAAAGGAATCAATAAGAAGCAAATGCAAATAATGGCAGAAATTTGTCAAAACAGACCAGCGGGTAGAAACCGATTTTTTCGAACATCTTATTTTGCTGAAATAATAAAGTGTTGAAATAATGAAACTTATCTAACATACTGGGGGATTTATTCGTAAGTTTTGAGCTCAATCCGAGTTACAGAGACTCCTCACGAATTTTTTTGGTGGAGGACAGAAATCTATTTCGGTACAGCAACTCCCCAAATCTTACTTCCCTCTCATTAGAGGTCATTCTTGGCACAAAAAGCAAACAAAAAGGATAAGGAGAGGTCATTACTAAAGTAATAACTTCCAAGACTCAAGGAAACTCTTGGTTTATCTCCCAACAAGTACTTTTCTTTAACGCCTTTAAGTTAGGCTTGATAGCTTGAGAAGATGCTAACATAAGAATTATGAGTTGAAGTAAAAGAGAGCATCAAGAAGAAAATTCAAAACACCTTTAAGTCTAACCCACTTCCTATGCATAGGAATCTTGTGCACAAATAAGTTCACAAAGAACAAAGTGACATGCATAGGAACAGAAAACAATAGTAACTTCAAAACTTTCAGCACAAAGAGAGGTGTTTTAGTACCATGAAAACTTCTACAACCATATTTTCCTCTCTCATAATAATTTTCAGTAGCCTCATGAATAAACTCAAAAATATAAATATCACATAAAGCAGGCTTTTCATGAGCTATAAACACATAATTTCTATCAAGCTCAAAAATAGTGGGATTAAAACCTCCACAGGTTTTATCCAATGTAGATATTTCAAAAGGATCCACGGGAACATAACATTCATCCTCCTTTGGTAAGCATGGGGGACAATCAAATAATATAAGAGGTAAAGAGTTACTCTCATTAAAAGGTAGACATGGGTAGATCCATTCTTCCTCCTTTTGTTCATCACTCTCCTCCTCTTTTTCATCTAATGAGCTTCCAGTTTCAGCAATTTCTTCTTCCATAGGCTCCTGCAAGGCACCAGTCTCTTCCATTTGCGGAAAGCATCTATTAAAATATTCAAGAATATAGCCATTTTATCCCTTGTAATTATCAAAGCAAAATTTAAGTATCTCATAAACCTCACATTCATAAGGTGCATAATTAGTATTTTCAACCAAACTAGCAAGTTCAAATGCACCCTTGAAAGCAAAAAATTCTTCAATTTGTTCCACATCATAAAAGTCATAATTTCCTTTAACATAACAGGATATGGTAACATTATCATTATACTCACATTGAAACGGGAGGTGTTTATACCTCCTACAGCAACAAGATTTATCAAAACAATAAGTAACATTATAAGTAGAGCACACGTCTCTAGCAATATTATTCAACTTATCAATTTGCTCCCATAAGTGTTTCCCTTTTTGTGACAAACGGTGTTACTTATAATAATACTTTTGTTCTTCCGTGAACCCACATTGCCAATAAGAACTAGTTTCGAAGGAACCATCCATTGATAGAAAGCATGACCAACCAAGGCAACAACAGACCACCAACTAGAGTAGGAACTAATTTTTTTCTGTTTTTGAATAAAGCAAGCAAACCAAACTAGACTAATTTTGGGGGGGAGGTTGAAAAGAGGCAAACAAAACCAAGCAAAATACAAAGCAAACTAAAAACAAAGTAAAGAAAAAGGAAGTGAAGGACTTCCCTAGTGAAGAAGTCCTTAGCCTCCCCGGCAACGGCAACAGAAATCTTGATGCGTGCACCCAGTGTTGACGTGGAACACTTTGTTGGAACCCCAAGAGCAAGGTGTGATGAGCACAGCAGCAAGTTTCCCTCAGTAGAGACCAAGGTTATCGAACCAGAAGGAGGAAGGAAACGTCTCAAAGGTGTTGCAAGCAACGTGGAAACATCTCAAGACTTTGCCCCAACGAATCAGTGAGGTTGTCAAGCTCACCGGTTTGCTGTAACAAAGGATTAAACCTATGGTGTGGAAGGTAATGGTTTGCAGCAAGTAAACAAGTAACAGTAGAAGATGTATCAATGATAAAGATTGGACCGGGGTCCATAGTTCACTAGAGGTGCTCTCCTTAGATAAACAACATGGCATGAAGGGTAAACAAATTACAGCAGGGCAATTGACAGGAACTGAGCAAGGCATAACAATGCAATTACTAGTCAGAAAGATCCTATGAGATTCGATTGGGCAATACAACAATATACATAGACCGCCATCCAACTGCATCTATGACTAGAAGTCCACCTTCAGGTTATCATCCGAACCCCCTCCAGTATTAAGTTGCAAGCAACAGACAACTGCTTTAAGCAAAGTGTGTAAGGTAAACAGTCTGCATGTTCCATGAACAAGAGACTGTTGTTTTCTCCCTAGTAGCAACAGCAATTCTACAACCGAAGAGATTATTGTCACTTCCCTTGGAAACTACAGGCATGAACCCACTATCGAGCATAAATACCCCCTCTTGGAGTCACTAGCAACTACTTGGCCAAGATAGCTACTAACAACGGAGAGCATGCAAGATCACAAACAACACAGACATGATAGAATCATAAAGACAAAACCATTAATCAAACCAACATAATAATCTCAATATCCATCGGATCCCATAAACACAACATGCATGATTACAAATAGATTAGATCTTGATCATGAACGGAGCTCACAAGATCTATACATGAAAGCACAAGGAGGAGATACAACCATCTAGCTACTACATGGACCCATAGTCCAAGGTGGAACTACTCACGCATCATACCGGAGAGAAGGCCTCCGGGATGATCTCCCCTCCGGCAAGGTGCCGGGAAGAACTTCAGATACCCCTGATCTAGGGACGATGGTGGCAGCGGCTACAGACGGTTTCATAGAGATTTGATCGGGTGCTTAGGATTTCTGCATCTGGGGCTTCTTATAGGCGAAGGGGGAGGCCGAGGAAGCAACCAGGGGGGGTCAAACCCTACCCAGGCGTGGGCCCACCCCTGGCCGCGCCTGGGGGGGTTTGGCCTCCCTGGCCCGCTTCTCCATCTCCCCTCTGGACTTCTTGTTCCCCACGGAAAGTAATTGACTTTGGCATTTGTCCCGTCCAATTCCAAGAATATTTCTTTACTAACTTTTTTGAAACCAAAAACAGCAGAAAACAGGCATCTGGCACTGTGGCAACTTGTTAATAGGTTAGTACCAGAAATCATGTAAAAAGCACCTCAAAGTGTAGACAAGCAAATCAAAGTAGATACTAAACAAGCATGGAGCATCAAAAATTATAGATACATTTCCAACGTATCATTCCTTCGTCTGGCGTTATCATCATTGCGACGAGGTTCAACCGGACGGCTAGTGTGCCTGGGAGGCGTCATCCTTTGCCGGTCCCGCTCTTGCTTGCGCCATGCTTCCTCTATGTCCCTATGGCGATTATTCTGCCGACGAGGGGGTTGGTGAGGAGCCAATACTCTGATGGCATCCTGCAAGCCAGCCGGAACAACGTCCGACTAGCCGCGCGCGGGCCTGCGATGATGACCGTTTGATCCGGTCCTTGAGTTTTCTTCATCCCTAGGGGCAGAACGATGAAGCGAATTCGTATCCCTCTGGGGTATTACATCAGCATTTTGGCCTACGTCAGTGTGGCAATGTTGCGACTTTGACGCTAGTTTCCTACTGAATGACGTGGCCGTTTTCTTCTGCTGCAGTCATTTGTTGAGCAATGCTACATACTACTGGACCTATTTTGGATACGGATTATTGGCGAGGATAGCTCGATCAGCTGCAGTGTTGTCGACTAGTGTGTTGTAGACTCAGATCTTTTCTCCAGTTTTACCATCAAAAAAATCTCTATGGACATCTGGGTTCCTGTTAGCAGAACCATGCCACCTCTTCTCTTGTTCGGTAGTCGCTTGAATTCTGACTGGCACTGGGCGGGATTGTTGTCTATCTGTTGCTTAATTTCGACAATGCATGTGGCCTCATCGAGAAAAAGCAAATGATGCTTTTCTAGATCCTCTGCCCTTTTATCCAGCTCCTTAATGACCCACAAGTATAGGGGGTGTATCGCAGTACTTTTGATAAATAGGAGTGTCGATCCCAACGAGGAGCAGAAGGTGTTGACTAGTGGTATGGAGCAGGAACTCTCTGAATACTTAGCAAACGGATTTTTAGGGATTTTCTGATAAAGCAAAAAAACAAAGTGCAAGTAATAAAGGACAAAGGCAGCAAGTGGTCCAATCCTTTCTTAGGAAAGGACAAGCCGGTGGAAATACTTATAAGGACCAAACGTTCTCGAGGACACATGGGAATTCTGTCAAGTGCTTCCACTTTATATAGCTGAGTACTCTTCTTTGGTGTTGTAAGTGTTGTGTGGGTGAACCTGTGCTAATGTACTGACCTTAATTGGACTAATACATACTTGTGATTAAACCCCCTACAAACATCCGCAACTATAGGAAAGTAATTAAGATATAAACCTAACCACAGCCTTAAACTCTGAGATCCTACGCTCCCTTGTGCAAAGGTGTCATAACGGGGGTTTAGGTTTCTGTCACTCCGGCAAACCCACAATTAGTAGCCAAATACACAATGCATTCCCCTAGGCCCATAAATGGTGAAGTATCATATAGTCGACATTCACATAACACCACTAGAAGAATAGCACCACAACTTAAATACTAAACCATTGAATAATAACTCAACACAAATCCACTACTAACAACATGACTTCTCCCATGTCCTCAAGAACTAAACGAACTACTCACAAGACATCATATGGATCAAGATCAAAGATGATATGGTGATGAATAACAATCTGAAATAAACAATAATCTAATGGTTCCACTCACAAGCATCAACTACAATAGTAATTAACACCGGGAAGGTTTCCCCTAAGAACTAAAGCAAGATCCAACACAATTGTTACAGCAGGACGGAGTGGTGATGATGGTGCTAGTGGATATGATGGTGTGGATGATGATGATGATGATCCCGATGAAGCCTAGATTGATGACGGCGTTGATGGCGACGATCTCCCCTCTCCGGGAAGGAATTTCCTCGGCATAAATCTATCTGCCGGAGATATCTTTATCTCTCGATGTTTTCTACCCCGTAGAGGCGGCGGAAATCTATCTGTGCTCGCTCCGCTGGTGTTAGGGTTCCATGAGGAAGATATAGGCGAGACGGCGGAGTCGGGAGCCGGCTAGGTGGGCCACACCTGCCCTAGGCGCGGGGCAAGGTGGGCCCGCGCCTAGGGGTGTGGGCCCCTTGTGGCCCTTCTTCGTCTCGCCTTCTGGCTTCCTCTGTCTTTTGAGAAAATATAATTTTCCCATATTTTTCTAAACTTCGCGAAATTGCATCAAAACACCTCTTTTTCCATCAGAATCCAGACTCCAACAGTCCATCCTCCAAGAATCATCCAACATGCAAAAACAGTGGAAAAGACATAAGTAATACCTCATAATAATACATATATCAATTAATATAGGCAAATTATGATATAGAATGGTGATGCAAATTGGACGTATCAACTCCCCCCAAGCTTAGACCTTCGCTTGTCCCCAAGCAAAAATTGAGCTCAGTAAACATGTCCACATGTTTATGGAGTGAAGTGTCGATAAAATAATACGGACAAGAAGCATCACACTTACCATTACACAACTCATAGAAGAAAGCAACTCACCATTATATAACTTAGCTTGCAACAAGTACAGGAGTCACAATAGAGATGCATAAAGATAAATCATAATTGGAATTGGCAAACTCTTGTTCCTGGTCAGAGAACAGCTGGCAAATAGTTTCACAAAAAGCTTTTTGTAGAAGTTTTATAATAGGAGCACTCTTTGCTCAAAAAGGTTTTTCAATGAAGGATTTCAAAGTAATACTCAATAGATAAGAGTCTTGTGCAAACAAAGAAGATAAAGAACATGATTGAATAAATCACCATATGAATGCTTGCAACACAACAACTCAAATGATTGCTAGAGATAGAGAGGAAGTAGGTTTACTGACTCAACTTAGAAAATAGGAGAAATGTCCCTTCATAGAGGGTAGCAGGGATTACAAGTCATAAAGAGATTCCAAAAGATTATGATACTTACTAGCTTTGAGCCCTCATTGCCCCTATCATAGGCATCTTGATATGATTAAGGTTAAAGTGCACAAATATGGAGTATATGCTTGACAAAATATAAGTTGGCAATCTCATGTCCCTTGAATATGAGGGTCACTCCTCATGCTAATCAACTTTAGTTACCGGTAAGTTCTTGTCATTGTAAGTACATGCGGATCATAGAGAACCACCAACGGGGTACCCCTTGCACATGGTACAGGAGCTATCCCATAACCAAAATGACAAGACAAGTAGACAATGAGCATCTCAGTGATCTTTTTATTTACTATGTGCATAGCTTTTTATTGAGGATGCTTCATAGAATGCTCACTATAGTGATATTGCAAGTTTCCACCATGATTAGGCATGGCTTAGGCTAGCGGCCCAGGCGTTTCTCTAACACAAAATACAGACTCCATGGACTTACAAGTTCCCTCTTTATTTCACACCGTTGACATCCACAGACAAAAGAGCACGATATCAATTGTGTACAAGGTACAAGTGCAATGTTGAAAGTGTTCCTCGTGACAGCACGGTTTTTCTAATTCCAACGTATAGATGCAAGCATATACAACTTCGATGACACAATGGTTCAAGTCTATTAGGCGCAAGAAAATAAGGTGTGCCATCAAGTTCATGAGAGCTTTACTAACTAGTTTTCACATAACAAAATACTTTTTAATTCGAAAGATAGATGAAGCTTGAGAATTTACTTGGAATAGCAAAAGCTAATAGGTAGATATGGTGGACACAAGAGGCAAAGGTTTTGGTTCAAAGGGAATGGAAACATGAGAAATATGCCTTCTCATAAACAGGTTTTTGGCTAGCAAGCTTGGGTAGCAAGCAAGAGAGTTGAAAGAAACAAGCAAACATACAAGTAATAAATCCAAACATGCAATCTTTCTTGAAGACATAAAATATCTTAAATAAAGAATACTAAGCTTATGAGCCAACAAGAAAGAAAATAAATTATTCAAAATACCTATAAGCTTTTTCTCTTTTTCTTTCAAACCTCAAAAAGTATTGCTACTGACCAGAACTCGGTTAGCCAAAACCAATTTAGATCCACTTGATGCTCCCAAAGTGATGCCAATACTGGTCAACAAGATCCATCATATAATATAGATTGCAAACTAAAAATAAGAAGTGAAAAAAGTAAAAGATGAAACTTCTCATTAATATTCCATAAAGGCACTCACACCAAGGGATACATAGATAATCAACTAAAGGAGATATACTTCCACATGCAAACCAACCTATAAGATAACTTCTCTACCAAATATATGAATCCACTAAAAAGGTAAAAGATAAAAGATAATGATGGTGATACCGCGGCACTCCCCCAAGCTTGGAACAAGCCAAGGGGATGCCAAACCTGATGATGAATTACTCCTTCGGTGGTGGTGGTGTTATCTTAATAATCTCTTAAATAAGCTTCCTAAACTCCTCAATCTCAAAGGTTAGAGTACGAATCAACTCCGAGTTTTTCTCAATGTGGTTTCTTGCCTTTGTCGTTGGCGGACACCATGGTGCTCTAAACTTGTAAAGTTTTCCTGACAGAAACAGATCGAAACGAAAACACGACAAGAACACGATGCACGAACCTCAGGGGATCCGGGGGTTATATATTACGAAGTTTCAAAACATAAGGAAGGTTTTGATATGAAAACAAGGCGGAGTCGGAGCTCGGGGGAGGCACACCCCCTCCAGACGCGGGGCAGCTGGGGCCCGCGCCTGGGGTGGGTTTAGCCACCCCGGCCTCCGGTTCCTCCTCTGTTCCGTCTCGTAACTTCCCTTATGTATTAAAACATCAAAAATATAAAAAGATTGGGGTTTCACGAACCTTCTGTTTTCACCACTTTTACCTATTCAAAGACGAACTCTGCAGACTCCTTTTCTCCTTCTCCTGGAATTTCATTTCCTCACAAGGCTATACACAAACTTCAATGGCAAAATTAGTGTAAGAAAAAACAATTAACCTTTAGGTGCACACTTCAACTGAAATCCATCAAAACAAAGGCTTCTATAAGAGGCAAATGCAAATGATAATAGAAATCTGTCAAAACAGACCAGCAGGCAAAGATTGATTTTTTCGAAAACCTTCTGTTGCTCAAATCAAAAAGTGCAGAACTAATAAAAGTTGGGTAACAACTTGGAGAACAAGCTCAAAAAAATACATATTCATCCGACGTACTGGGCTCCCTCACGAATTTTTACAATGCAGCACAAAAATCTGTCCCAGGACAGCCACTTTTCATAACTCCTCTACTTCACAAAAGTAGTTGAACTTGACACAAAAACCAAAACAAAAAGGATAAGGAGCGGTTATTACTGAGGTAATAACTTCCAAGACTCAACCAAACTCTTGGGTTATCTCCCAACAAGTACTTTTCTTTAATGCCTTTAAGTTAGGCTTGAAAGTTTCAAAGATGCTCACATAGGAGATAAATATTTGAAGTGAAAGAGAGCATCAAGAAGCAAATAACCAACACATTTGAGTCTAACCCACTTCCTATGCATGGGCGTATCATGAGAAAACGAATTATTGAAACAAAAAGCCACCAGCATGGGAAGACAAAACAGATGCAACTTTAAAGCTTTCAACATAAAATGGGGAAACTTAACATTATTGAGATGCATAAAACCATGTTTCCCTCGCTCATAATAACTTTCAGTAGCACTTTGAATATAGTTGACAATATAATGGTCACTGGCAAAAACTTTATCTTCAGAATGAGCATACTTACAGTCACCAAAAAGAAGTCCAAGGTCATAAACTGGATCAATAGAAGCAAGTTGTTCCATCCTGAAATATTTATTAGGCAAGCTATTTTCACAAGGAGATTTAGCAAATTTAGAAAAGTTAAACTCATAAGAATCTCCAGCAAACTTAGTTAAAACTTTCTCCTTCTTACAATCTATAATGGCTTCACGAGTGTTCAAGAAAGGTCTACCAAAAATGATAGGACAAGTTTTGCTAGTTGCTGAATTAAGCACTAGAAAATCAGCAGGATATTTAATATTACCACAGAGAACCTCCACATCTCTTACAATACCAATGGTGCAAATGGTTTCCTTATTTGCAAGGTGAATAACCACATCAATGTCCTCAAGCTCACAAGGACCAATTTCATGCATAATTTCCCTATAAAGCTCATAAGGAATAACACTAGAATTAGCACCAATATCACATAAACCATAGTAGCAATGATCACCAATTTTAACAGAAAGCACAGGAACACTAGCTTTTCCAGCCTTACTAGGATGAGAGATGATATTAGAAGCGTCTTCATAGAAGACAATGTGCTCATCCTCTATATTTCTAGTGTCAAGGTCTTTCACAATAGTTACCACAGGTTCAATATTCAATTGCTCATCAGGCTCCACAGTTTTCTTAGTAACTTTGTTATTTGCACTAATCATCATAGAATAGTCCTTTACCTTAGCTGGGAAAGTTATTTTCTCAACATAAGGTTCATGCACAATATGATTAGTAGTACAAACTTCAGCACTTCTAATAGGAACATGATTAACAACATCTTTATAAGGAGCATGGTACTTGTTCCACTTCTTTTTGGGAATTTCTATGTAAGAGGCAAAGGCCTTAAAACAGTTGGCAATACTTTGGGAATCAAGACCAAACTCATTACTAATATCACGGAAGTCATCAGTTCCCATAAAAGATTTAATGCATTCATAATCATAGTTTATACCTGACTTTCTTCCTTTGTCATTCTCCTAAGCTTTAGTGTTCTCTTGAATGCGGTCTAGTAGATCCCATTTAGCTTCTTCCTTCATACGTGTGAATGATCCAGCACAAGAAGTATCTAGTAAATCTTTATCATGAAGAGAAAGCCTGGCATAAAAGTTATTGATAATAATATTGTTAGGGAGTTCATGAATAGGACATTTAAGCATTAGTAACTTCAATCTCCCCCAAGCTTGAGTTGTACTCTCTCCATCACGAGGCCAAAAGTTATATATCATATTTCTATCCTTATGAATCTCGCTGGGAGGATAAAATTTAGAATAAAATAGAGATGCCATCTCCTCCCATTCCATGGATTGTCCATTCTTCAGCTCTCCCTATCAAGGATATGGAGAGTAGCTTATTCTTCACCTGTTCAGTTGTGATACCTGCACACTTAAACAACCCGCATAATTCATGGATAAAAAGCAAGTGATCACCAGGATGGACAGTTCCATCCCCAAAATAATAATTGTCCATAACACGATCAACAATACTTGTAGGTATCTTAAAAGCATCTATCTCAACAGGTGGTGGTTCATATACTACCCTAATAGTGGTAGTAGTTTTCCCAAACAGAAAACCAAGTGGGTTATCCATATTGGAAACAATGTCACAAGCAGTAACAAAAAGCAGTACTCACAGTAGAAGTTTCCTTTACCAGTTCCACTCTTCAATAGCACTTCACTCCCCGGCAACGGCACCAGAAAATAGTCTTGATGACCCACAAGTATAGGGGTGTATCACAGTACTTTCGATAAATAGGAGTGTCGATCCCAACGAGGAGCAGAAGGTGTTGACTAGTGGTATGGAGCAGGAACTCTCTGCAAATACTTAGCAAACGGATTTTTAGGGGTTTTATGATAAAGCAACAAAACAAAGTGCAAGTAATAAAGGACAAACGCAGCAAGTGGCCCAATCCTTTCTTAGGAAAGGACAAGCCGGTGGAAATACTTATAAGGACCAAACGTTCTCGAGGACACATGGGAATTCTGTCAAGTGCTTTCACGTCATATAGCTGAGTACTCTTCTTTGGTTTTGTAAGTGTTGTGTGGGTGAACCTGTGCTAATGTACCGACCTTACTTGGACTTATACATACTTGTGATTAAACCCCCTGCAAGCATCCGCGACTACAGGAAAGTAATTAAGATATAAACCTAACCACAGCCTTAAACTCTAAGATCCTATGCTCCCTTGTGCAAAGGTGTCCTAACGGGGGTTCAGGTTTCTCTCACTCCGGCAACCCCACAATTAGTAGCCAAATACACAATGCATTCCCCTAGGCCCATAAATGGTGAAGTATCATGTAGTCGACGTTTACATGACACCACTAGAAGAATAGCACCACAACTTAAATTCTAAACCATTGAATAATAACTCAACACAAATCCACTACTAACAACATGACTTCTCCCATGTCCTCAAGAACTAAACGAACTACTCACAAGACATCATATGGATCAAGATCAAAGATGATATGGTAATGAATAACAATCTGAACATAAACAATAATCCAATTGTTCCACTCACAAGCATCAACTACAATAGTAATTAACACCGGGAAGGTTTCCCCTAAGAACTAAAGCAAGATCCAACACGATTGTTATAGCGGGACGGAGTGGTGATGATGGTGCTGGTGGAGATGATGGTGTGGATGATGATGATGATGATGATGATCCTGATGAAGCCTAGCTTGATGACGGTGTTGATGGCGACGATTGATATCTATGCACTTCTATCCTTGTAGACAGTTGTTGGGCCTCCAAGTGCAGAGGTTTGTAGAACAGCGGCAAGTTTCCCTTAAGTGGATTACCCAAGGTTTATCAAACTCAGGGAGGAAGTGGTCAAAGGTATTCGCTCTCAAGCAACCCTGCAATCAAGATACAAGAAGTCTCTTGTGTCCCCAACACTAGTTCGGCGAAGAGATAGTGAAATACAAGTGGTAACAGTGCCAGAAAATAGCTTGACGGTGAGGTAAAGACTAAAGACAGCAAGAAGGAAGCAAGCAAACATGCAACAGATCTAGTATCAAACGGTGTTTCAATGCTTAGAAACAAGGCCTAGGGATCATACTTTCACTAGTGAACACTCTCTCATATAAATATCCTCTCTTCATGATACTACTCTTAACTACTCTTCAGTTGGACACTCTAATCCATGGTAGGGCTATAACAGCACACCTCAAAGTCCGCCTTCCCCAATCTAGATAACCCCACACTGTCACCTTGAGTGCTAGATGGTTCCAACAAACACCACAATTTCATAGAGACATCCAACTCCAAATATAACTCATAACAAATATTCAATCTAGCCAAAGTGCCACACACGGTATGCACGCTGTCACTTTCACACATGTGGGGAAAATCATAGATCTATTAAATCACAAATAGTATTTATGGAGACTCAAACTTAAGTGCCACCATGGTATGCACGCTGTCACTTTCACACACATGGGGAGAGTAGAGATCTAATGAAGCACTTGAGTAGCAAGGTAGATCTACTTGATTACAAAGCTCATGACCACAAGATCATGCATAGAGAGAGATATGAACACATAGCTACCGGTAGAGCCCTTATCCCTAAGGAAGAACTACTCCCTCCTCATCATGGGAATCAGCAATGGTGATGAAGATGGCGATGGAGATCGATGGAGATGGCTCCGGGGGCACTTCCCCATCCCGGCAGGGTGCCGGAACAGAGACTTTCTATCTCCCAAATCTCTCCTTCGGTGGCGGCGGCGCTACGGAGGTTTTTGTGGATTTCTTCTGGATTCTCTAGGGTTTTCTCATCGGGGGGCTCTTATAGGCGCAGGAATCAAGGTCGGTGGGGGTCCAGGGGGCCCACACCCTCCAGCGCCCAGGCTTGCCCGCCTATGGGGGTTTGGCCACCTGGCCCCCTCGACTCTGCCGTGGTTCCGTGTTGCTCGGAAAATAATAACTTTGGCTTTTGTCCGTCAATTCGAGAATATTGATTTTACGCCTTTACGGAACCAAAAAGCGAGAAAACAAGCAACTGGCATTGTGGCAACTTGTTAATAGGTTAGTTCCAGAAAAGATATAAAAACACCTCAAAGTGTAGACAAAGCAAAGTAAAGTAGATACTAAACAAGCATGGAACATCAAAAATTATAGATACGTTTCCGACGTATCAACGATCTCCCCTCTCCGGGAAGGAATTTCCCCGGCAGAAATCTATCTACAGGAGAGATCTTTCTCTCTCGGTGTTTTCTGCCCTGCAGAGGCGGCGGAAATCTATCTGTGGTCGCTCCCCTGGTGTTAGGGTTCTGTGAGGAAGATATAGGCGAGAGGGCAGAGTCGGGAGCCGGCCAGGTGGACCACACCTGCCCTAGGCGCGGGGCAAGGTGGGCCCACGCCTAGGGGGTGGGCCCCCTGTGGCCCTTCTTCGCCTCCTCTTCTGGCTTCCTCTGTCTTTCGAGAAAATATAATTTTCCCATATTTTTCTGGTATTTTTTGATCTTCGCGAAATTGCATCAAAACACCTCTTTTTCCATCAGAATCCAGACTTCGGCAGTCCATCCTCCAAGAATCATCCAACATGCAAAAACAGTGGAATGGACATAAGTAATACCTCATAATAAGACATATATTAATGAATAGAGGCAAATTATGATATAGAATGGTGATGCAAATTGGACGTATCACTCCTCTAGCGTAAGATCCGAAGCAGTTGGGATTGGTACTGTTAGTGCATCTCCATAGATTTCACATGCAACTTGGGTGACCACGTGTTGATCAACCAGAGGATTGGTCGGAGTGTGATTAACCGGTTTTCCATATGGATTCTTCATTGACTTATTTGTCGTTGGCTCCCTCCACCGGATCTATCAGTGTTGGGGTGTTGTTCTTCTTATTCTTTGTTCGCCCAGTAGATTTTACGCGTGTGCCAGTGGCAAAGACAGCTTTTGGTCTGGTACCGGGATATAAGCTTCCATCGGTACTTTCCATCATGGTTGGATTCTGGACCTCGGAAGAATCTCCGGTGTCCATGTCATCTTGCGAGGTGTAGTCTTCATCCATGCTATGATATGTACTTGGAGGTGTCTCCTCTGCACCTGCTTGTATTTGTAATCTTCTTCGTACGCTTCCATCTCCTTCTCGAATTCCCGGAGTTCCTAGGACGTTAGTGATTCTTGAGGGAAAGTGGGTGGATCAGCATCTTCTCTGATCGCATCGAGGACTGAGTCGTTTTTTGCTCCAGCATCGACAGAGTCGGATCCAGAGACAACGTAGCACATGAAGCAATGCTTCTTTTTCTTGATTTACTTGAGGTAGTGGTACAGTTGGGTTTCCGCCTCTGATTCTTCAAACCTCTGCATATCTCAGTGATTCCTTCGTAGTTGATGTAAGGGTGTTTCATCATCTGATTTATCTTGTGCCTCAAGAGTGATTTTCCTACTCCAGTATCGGTAGAACCAGATCTAGAGTGAATATACTTCTCATCCGTGTACCCGATCTCAACAGGAAGATCAGATCCGGATTTTTCATCCACCACTTCTTCCACTATGGGAGCGGGCTGGGTGGGTTCAGGTTTTTCCAGGATCTTGAACTCTTCCACCTCTGCAGACAAAGTAGATCTGGATTGTTCTTCCACCATGGTCATCACCTCAGGGATGGGTTTGGCAGGATCAGCAAAACCGAGATAGATACCGATCTCGCCTATTGGCATGATGGTGAAGGTCGTCACGGGATCCTTAGCCGGAATCCAGGTCTTTGAGAAGAACGATAGGGATGTCACTAGTGTAGACCATGCAACCAATGGATATTGTTTTTACGATTCATGCACGCGTAGATCCACCCGGAATGATGGTCTGAAAGTCACCTGGCTCATGGTGGGTGCCAACTATCGTCGTATTAATGACAAGTATGCCATAGGGGGTCTTAAAAGCGTTGAAAATATGGGGTGTGAGCCGTATGATGTTCCGGAAGCGGTGAGCACAAGTTTACCCAGGTTCAGATCTAACTGCGGAGATCGGATCCTACTCCTGCTAGCAACCCAGTAATATATCGGCGAGAGCCGGATATTACAGCAGATTACAAGAGAGGTTCGCCTGTGCGAGTTGGTTGTGGTTTATCTATGATCTGGTGCCCTAAAGGCTCCCTCAGGTCTGGCTTATATAGATGCCAAGACCTAGGGTTACAGAAGAGACCTATCCGGCTACGTTATAGAGTCGGTAACTAAGTACATTTTGGACTACAAGTAATCTACATGCCTAAGTCAGTAAGTCTTATGGGCCTTGTCGTAGCCGGAATTGACTCCATCCTCTTTCCCTGACTGGGCCACCCGTGAAGCAAAGCTCTAACCCGTTGGTGGGCCACCCTGGTCAGCGAGTCTTGTGGGTATATCCGGAAAGTATATCCCCAACAACCATAAGTTGTTGTTTGAGTTCATTTCGTAGCAACGGTTTGAGCTTATGCTGGAGCCATAACGACATAGCCCACCTCCTACAACTGGTGTGTCAAAGTCATGGAGTAGGAGAAGCAGTAGATGGAGATATAGAAAAAGAAGAATGAAGGAGATGGTTTGGAGCTGAACAAGTAGTAAGTAGATTGTATATTTTAGTTAGTTAAATGAGTGTTGATTGTAGCAATGGTAGTATATAGGAGTTGGTTTCCTTCTAGAGATGGTGTAGTTGTATTTTGAAGATTATGTAATGTTGCAACCTTTTGGTCAATATGAATGAAGAATAGGAGAGCGACTAATAAAAGTGCGCACTTTGCAGCGCGCAGCCTAACCCAGGAGGCCGGGATCACTTCTTGTTTGACACGTGTCAGCAGCAGCACGAGAGAAACAGTCAAAATGCAGCCACAGCATGCGCTCGCACGCGGAAGCAATGCCAAACCAAGCCAGCTTCCTTCATCACTTTGTCGGCAACGTGCGGCCGACACACACAAAGTAGTCTTAGACTAATTGCACCACGCTGGTGTCGCATGCAAAAGCAAAAGAGAAAATGAGCATGGCACCTAGGAAATAAAATAGTATACCTAAAAACAGTCTAACAGAGTAAAAAACGGCAGTGCACGAATGGTACACTACCAAACCAACCCGCAGCGTGTTGTGTACCAAACCAGTGCAACAAGGTATAAATAGGCAGTGCATGCATGATGCACTGGCACCATTCATGCAATTCGACCAAAGGCAGTGCAGTGTAGTGCAACAATGTACTGCATGGGTGGTGCAATGATAGGTCGCCACGCCGTGTACTGTGATCAAAGTCAATGCAGTATAACAAGCCAGTGCACGGGCGGCACACCGCCATTTCACCATGCAGTGCGCTGCGACCGAAGGCAGTGCAATGCAGTATAACAAGACAGTGTACTGCCCATGCACTGCTAGGTCACCAGGCCATGCACTGCGACTGAAGGCAGTGTAATGCAGTACAACAAGGCAGTGCACGAGCGATAAAAAAGTTTTTCAAAATCTATCAACATGGTATCCAGTTTGTAGATCTCGGCGCGACTAGCTCAACCGTGGAAACGGATTTTCATTTGGATGTATAGTTTTAAATATATTTCATTTTTAGTAATCAGATCTAAAGAAATAAAGAGAAAATCCCACCCAATAGCAGCCTAGAAGGATGTGTCCAGTATATTATGACTAGGCCGGCTTGCATGCGAACGGGAGTCAGACATTGTCCATGACCACGTGTCGCAATAGGGGTTAGCTAGAAAAACACTAGAGCAACCAAAGCATGCCACTTGTCAGTGTGTGGAGTATTTCGGAACGTGTTGTAGTGCTTATAATTCGGGTGCAAATGTTTTAGTTATGTGAGCAGTTCATAGTAAATATTAGTAACATTTTGCATGGATTTGTGTTTTAAATTTTTACAGACATTTAAACTAAATTTTGACAGCACTTCTACAATTTGGTAGAAAATTGACAGGTAGAGTTGGCAGATTATGACAGCAACAAGTGCACACTAGAAATAGACAGCAACAAATAACATGTTTTGACATATTATGACGGCAACAAATAGACACTAAAATTTGACAACAATTAAAATTTGTGGACAACAACTCATCGACAATAACAGCAACATAAGAAAAATGATAGAAATTAAAATCTACTTATATCCATCAAGGTTTAAAAGTGACAGCAACAAATGAGTACACAATAGTAACATCTGTGAACAAAATCAAGTACTACATGGGTTGCAATTATATTATTTTCCAAATTTTTCAGCCGAAAACTTGCTCACTGTGGAGCACTTTGACTGATAGGAACTTCTTGTTCATGAGTAGCTTCATTTAGCTCTAGCATCACTGATCTTTGTGAGTCATCACCAAAACATATGTAGTAGGTTGATCCTGGACCTGTTATGTACCCTCTTCTGTTGTCTCCTCCATCATTTTATGATGTGGTTGCAGAAGTGCTATTCTGAGGTGATTTCCTTTTGCTTTTATTTACTCTCCCTCTTCCACCTCTACACTCTCCTACAAGCAAAAGGCATTATGAGCATATAACTATAATAAATGTAAAAAATAGTAAAACAACCTCTTGGCCCATCCTATAAATCATCATATGATCTTGATGTCCAGGATCCATGGAAGGATTTGGAGAAAGGGGGAAATATGTTGTAAAACACAATGAACAAATGGTATCTGGTTAGCTATTTGAGTTAAAACACAGAAAAGGAGTAGAAAAGGAATTGTTAGCTACCTGCACAATGTCAAGAATATCAATATGTCCATTCTCATTAATGTGCTCAACTTGGTCAGGCAAAGCATTTTCTTGTTCTTCCATATATTTACCATGGCCTCTTTTATTGTGGATGGCATGCCCACATATTGTACAATGCATTTTCATGCCTGCCTTGGTAATATTTGTAGCACCATTTTTCTGCACCTCCACTGGTGTTTTCCTCTTGTTTTTTTATTTGGCCTCCCCGTAACTTCTGTGAACAGTGGTGGATGAATAGCTGGGGCATTGTTCTTATCCCAATGGCACATATCTCTTAGTGGATACAAGTTGTAGGCATATGCCTCATTGTGTGTATCAATAGAGTAGCAAGAATGTACAAGCCTCTCTAGATCAATTATATCTTCTCTGCAGCAGGCAATGGCATGGTGGCAAGGAATGCCAGATAATTGTCATCTCTTGTAGTCACATGTCCTTGCTTTTAGATCTAGACAGTACCCTCCTTCATATTCTATAGATCTAACTTTGAAAAGTCCTCCACCAGCACTGATGACAGGAATGTTGGCACTCCATTCAGTATACTTATCCAGTTTGTTTATTTTTTGGATAGATCTTACCAGGCCATTTCTCTGCCTTCTTATTCTTGACAACAATTCTATGCATAAATTTGTAGAACAAGTTCTCTAGCATAGATAGCATAGAAATTTCCCTTTCATCTAGAATGTAGCTAAAAATAATTAAATGGCAATCAAATAAATAATTTACAAGGATGCATTTTCATTTACATGGAAACAAAAATAGCAAGTGAATGCTTTTACCTATTGAACACTTCAGAATGATTATTGAGAAGCATGTCACATTTTGGAAAATCACTAGAGAATGCCTTGATCCATGTGTATGGTTGTAGCTTCTCAACTCACTGACATGCCTTCTTCATGTTTTTCTCCCAAGATGGCATACACGTTGATCTAGCTATTGACCACAAATCATTCTTTAGTGTCTTCTCTTTATGCTTCTTATGGAATTTTGATACAAGTGTCTAACACAAAATCCGTGCTCAGCATCATGGGAACACAGCCTTGACTGCCTTAATAAGTTCTTAAACAATGGAGAAATACACAGTAAAGAATAGTAATAATAAGAACTTGAGAAAAAAGGACATAGAGGAAGGAATAGGAATTACCTTTTGCTTGTCTCTCATAGTAATGAGAGGTTTTTGTAATGTTAACATCATCTCTTAATGTGGTCAAAAACCACTTACATGAACTTGTACACTCCACCTCTACAACCCCCATTGCTATAGGGAAAATGCAATTATTTGGATCAATTGTAGTGAGCAATACTCCTTTGTACTTTTTATATGGCATGCATCAATGCAAATTAATGACATGCACTTGGTTCTCAATAGCCTCTATCTATATATTATCATAGTTTTTGATAGTTTTTTAAAAAAGTTTGGTCAAACTTTCTATAGTTTGACTTTTAAAAAAAATAGCCTTAAGCTTTGGGACGGAGATAGTATATGTTATAATCACCGTCCAAAGCATCCTAATCACTTACGCTGTGTTTGGATGCACTCAATTAGGCCTGGAATCAAAGAATTGGAATTAGACAATGAATTCGACTATTTGGTATGTCTTAGAATTGGGACCTGGAAACGAGGCTCCAATTCCACGTCGACCCTGCGAGCATTCCTCCCGTTATATCCAATTCGGAGCTCTCTACCTTCGAATCGCTATAGAAATGAGCCATCCGAACCCGCGTGTACACTTCGTCCCGATAACTCGCTTGCTGGGACAACTCCATCCCGTAGGCACTGCAGGTCCACCGCACCGATAAGCCCCGCCGTCCTCCCTCGCCATCCCCGCCCGTTTCCCGCCGTCCTCCCTCCTAATCCCCACCCTCTCCGATTCCCGCAGGTCTAGCCCATCCCCGCCATGTCCCCTTCCTCTCCGCCCGCCCTAACCCTACAATCGACCAGCGGCGAGATTGGTGCCTATGGCAGGAGGGGAATACGGCGCTAATATGCTAGATGTTCAAGTTCAGTATGCTAGCATGGAGGGATGACGCATAGGAATTGCTCCCCACCCACAACCACGCCGGTGGCCAATCCGACAGCGGCGTCCACCCACCTCGTTGGCAATCACTCCGGCACCGGTGCCCACCTTCCCTTCCCCTATCCTGGTTCTACTTCGAGGCCGTTCATGGCGGGCTCTGGCGCAGTGTCGCAGAATCCATCTCGTCGGCAAGACCGGTGGTCTCAGGCTTGGGGCTCATGCTGGGCTATACGCCGTCAGTTTATGTCGCCCCGTCAGTTGCTCATATGGCTTCCGCGCAGGGGAATTCCCCACGCAGGAGGCTCGTCAAGTCCAGGACAGACTCACCTAGGTGCAGCCGCAGCCGTCTTGGAAGGCCCTGTGTCTATGGCGCCGCAGCCAAAACGCATGGTGCGACTCTGTTGACTCTGTTGTTTAGGTTCAGAGACACATGGTGCTGACGGTTTCAATGAAACTGCATTTTGGTGGCCATGTCAATGAAAAACAGACTGATGTGCTTTGACAGTATCAACATTGTCGATAAGCTGTGTAGCGATTTGCCTCTACGCTAGTATAAAGTTCTGACTAATCATTCTTACGACCACCGTTACAGTAGCCAATCTTACTGGATGTACAATCTCATATTATCAGGACTGCTAGATTAAGGTATTTAAACGAGGCTCCAATCTCATATTTACTGACTACAAATACTGTTCTTAACCTATTTAAATAGTTACCAACTTGCAGAAATATTGCAAGATCCTATCATAAGCTGATCATCAGAATTTCAACAGTAACAGTTATAACCAGAATAATATAATCTATACTACTTATAAAAGAGCGAACTTTTTCTTTCTTAGAGTCACCCCGATAAACGTACCTAACCTGATTTGCACCGTTGGTTTATGGCACTTAATTAGATCTAGCAGACTGGATCAATCTAATATGATGTGTTGGGTGCACTTAGCGATTAGTAGCGTCGGACGATCCTCTGCCGCGGAAGAAAGTTCCACGACCCACGCAATCACGAAGTTAAAAAAAAAACATAACTGCCTCTCCGCGCAATCCGCTCAAGTCTTTTCCGCGCAGCGCGTCCCAGATCCGATCGCCTTGTCCTTCTCCTTTTCACGCGACGCCGCCTCCTCTCCATGTAACACCACCGAGCCCTCTACAACTGGCTCTCATCAACTACAGGGAGGACGACCCTAACGCTGCGCCCTGGAGCTGTTGGCTGCCGGTGCGGGTTAATTTGGTTGGTTTTTTCTTCTCTTTTTGTCATCTGCGGCGGCGATGCCAGGTTGCTGCTGTCAAGCGCGGTGGCGGACGTCGGCGTGCTGCAGTTTACGCCGGTGTGTATCACGTACGTACAAGATGCAGAAAGGCATGCATTGCTACTTCACATGAGGTGCACAGGAATTATAAAATTTTGATATCAGTAAACTGCACATGTACTGTCCATGACATCGTGATAGCTTTATCAATTTTCTTGGTTAATAACTGCAGGAATTAACTGATCTTCTTGTGCAGAATTTTTTCGAGTTGAATTTGTGTACAATCCAGCTCGAGTACATGGGGGAGCATTAGGTAATTATGCCTAACATATTCAGAAGTAATATTGAGCGGTAACGTACTCAATGACATTGGTCAGACCTGCAAGAAGCTGAACATAGAAACTTTATATGGGGATCTTCAGAATTTACCTCCGTCAAATATTATAAATCCATCTTTAGGGTCTTACCGGATGACAAGGTTATTTTTGGCATTTGGAAATCAAAGTGTTTGCCCAAGTTAAAGGTCTTTGCCTGGTTGTATTTACGGATAGACTCAACACTAGAGACACCATGGTGCATCGGCATTGGTACCTAGACTCAGGGAGAGACTGCATCTTATGTTCAGATGGCACCTTGGAGAGCAGAGATCATCTCTTTCTTCCATGCAGCTTTGTGCAACAGTGCTAGAATCATGTTAATATTTCAGGGGGGCAATGTGTAATCAGGCAATGCTTTTAGGAGGTTGAAGATATTTTTAATGGTCCCTATTTCGCTGAGGTTACATTTGAGTGGCCTCGAACATTTTGGAAAATACGGAATGAATTAATATTTCAAGGTACTCAGCCATCTCTTAGTTGGTGGAAGTAAAAAATATAGGTGTACATTTTTCTTCAGCAGTATTGAGTTAAGATCAGCCTATTATGCTAGGTTATAATTCAGTCAAAAAAGTGGTAATGTACTCACTCACTTCACATCATCAGATCTGAAATTTTGATTTCCTATCATCTACAGGGATGACAAAGACATACTTTCACAAATAAGAATTTCAGACTATATTATGCTATACGTATACTTGATATATTATACATATTAACAATATCACCCTGTCCCTATAATGGTATTACCAATTATTATCTCTGGACTATCGGTGGACTCTTTTTGAGATCAGAACAGCGGCTAGAAGTGATGGAATGTGAGGTGGATATATGTGTAATTCGTGTTTTGTTGCTGCCTTATTAATACCACTAAGATTTATGTTATCCGATTGCTGTTGGAGCAGGCAACTTGGAGCAAGTAATTGATCCTCTTCATTCTTTTATTTTTTTGAGATGGATAGTCTTCATACGGAAGCTCAAGCCTTGCTAGAATCAGCTATTATACGTGCCAAATGAGTTATTAACATGTATAAACTTTGAAACTTACTCATGTGTTCAGAAACGGGCCACCGTGTCTGCAGATATGTGTGCAAGCAGTTATCTTTAGAGAAATCCATTCTGTTTCAGTCTGAATTTCAATGATGTGCAAGTTATGCATTGCCCAAAGGATTTGTAATGCTGCTCTACCATGGAGGTAGGCCATTATGAAACTTTGTTTGCCCAATTTGCATCACACCATGTGGCGGGCAGCATGCCCAACATGTTATTGCAATGACTATCGTTGTGTTCCTCTTAAAAAATATGTGTGAGCCTTTATACAACGGGGTCAGCATGTACTTATGTGTAGTCTCAAAATTTAACTGGAAATTTTATTAGATATTATGTTTCCATTATTTGAGATTTGCATCAACAAATGTAATTGTGATGGCCAATCAATGGGGATTCACAATGAGGACATGTCATGTCATTAGGGGCATGACTAATTTTTAACCGATAAGAGAAAGATCGTGCGTTGCACGTGCACACTAACTAGTTAATATAATACTGGACTATGTTGCTCTACTCTGGTACAAGGAGAAAACTAGCTAACGCAAAAAAAACTCCCGCTTTTCATACATTTACATATATATATTGTCCAATATCAAAAAAAAATCCAATTCTATGGTATGTACATCAAAACAGGAATTGGAAATAGGTACCACCCTCCGATTCCAATAGCAAATTCCGAAACCACCCAAACAATAAATTAAAATTGAAAACCATTTCCTTTCTAGGTTGGATTTGGAATTCCCACCAAATTCAATTCTAGCACTCAATTCTATGCATCCAAACACAGCATTAGGAAATCTTCTTCATGTTGTTCTTTCTCTTCTTCACTTGACCCTGCTTCTTCTTCCCTTCTAGGCCTCTTTGGCACTTCCCTCTCTACATCTTCTATTTCTCTTTGTTTTTCTACCAGATCATTCCCAACATGTGGCTGCTCTACCCTTGGATTTAGAATAGCATCTAGCCTCAGCCCCTTGACAAAATTACCATGATCATCAACAATAAGATTCAGTGTCTTGATTTTCTTCAATGCAACTATCATTGAAACAATATCAACATCACTCTCCATGCAAACAAGGCCATCTTTAATTCCTTTGCTAGGCAAAACCCAGTAGAGACTCAAACTTTCGTCAATCACAAACTGCTCAAGGAAATCCTCAATCCACAATAAGGACCATGTGTCACGGTTGCAATTTTCGAAAAAATCAACTCCATAGGATCATCATGCAAACCAGTAAAAAAGCCATTGTGCTCTATTGCTACAGTAAACTTGTCATGACAATTGGCTACACAAAATTCACATGATTCAATTAGCAAAATCACATAACCACAATTAATTTACAACTAACAAAATTCGCTCAAAAGGAGCACCTATTCTAAATCTAATGTGCACAAAATGCAGATAAGTCATGAACCATACAAATAACAGACCAACTAAACAAGATTACATCTTTTCAATCATTTTTCAAACCAAAGAACACTTGCAAAACTCTATAAATGGAGCACATTTTCTGAATCTAGAAGTGTACATAATTCAGAGAAACAGGACATGTTCAAAATCTTGACTTGCCTATATATCAAGCCATGATTTGTACCCATACAACTCGCAGTAACTATCTAATCCACAAAAAGGGCCTAAAATTGCTAACTTAATGACGCCATGACAGTGTACAGAGAGATCTTGGCCACCATCAGACCAATTAGAAACCAAACACCGATCGGTATAATCAAACAGATTTCAGCACAAAATCAAAGCAAGCCCAACTTACAGGAAAACCTACACGATTCCAATCCTAATCACCATCTCATCAAGGACAGCCATGAACCACGGTGGGCGAAGATAAACACAATTTCAATCCTAATCAGTCGATAGAACATATCATCCCCCATTGCCACCGAGGGCAATTAACAACGCAGCGTCGTGGTGGGTCCTCAAGAGGAAGGTGGCGCATTTTGTGCCAATGCCACCGTCCTGATAAAAGAAGATTCACCTAGCCGCCGCCTGAGACAACTTGCCATAATTTTTTAGAAACACTAAGAATAGATCAGTAATTCATCACGCTCAACCTAAACTAGAGATATATTCTTACTGAGGGGGTTTACGCAAAATCTAAAATCCTACATGGCTACCAACTCATGGTTTCAAACAGGTTTGGACCAAATAGCTCATCCATGCAAACCTTTTGTACGGCAGGATGAATGTTCGAAACATTTGTATGAATTTGCTCCTGCAGTTAGAATCTTTTGTGCCTACAATGCCAATACCTCGTCGTTAAACAAGGCGAACACCAGTGTGCCCAAGATTTGACAACATCAAAATTTGTTCTTTTTTTTTTTAAGAATACATGCATATAGTTTCGGTACAAAAATCAATTTATTTTGGGCTACAGAAAAAGACATTTCTAACATGTATAGGGGTGAAAAGCACATTTCTGTCAGAAAATTGTCTTCTTTGTATTGCTGATAATACAACTTAATTTTCGTTGCCGACACGTGTGTTTCAAAATTTTGAAAAGGGCACTCAGTGTGCCCGGGTGCTGCTGGCATTTTCCGGTTCCAGTACAGACTACAGTATATCTCAGAACATACAGCACCGAAGAAGGGCACTCAGTGTGCCAGGATGCTGCTGGCATTTTCCGGTTCCAGTACAGACTACAGTATAACTCAGCAACATACAGCACCGACGTCCCTACACGCATATAAAATCTGCTGCGATTGGAAGTGAAGAGCAACAAGATAAATAGCACAGAATATAGAAAGAATAATCAAAACAAGGGGCCTCAGTAATACATTAGCAAATGTGAATCATCAGATAATTCAGATGGTACGGACAAATTGTTCACATCACAGGGCAGAGAGAGTGAGCTTTCTTTGCAGACGGACAAATTGTTCACTAACGATGTGATGGTTGCCTATTTGTTAACGTCAGGCTTTACAATTTATTGACAAATATATTTTCATTGATTTGACAAGTTGCAGGATATAATTCAGAACAGTAACTGCAAACACAATTGCTTTGGAGGCCAAACTCATGTGATTTATACACATTATTATAACAAACCAAAGTAGTTACATAACCGTACTTTCTCGAAAAAATGGTACACTGTTTATCCTACGATAGCTTTCAGCTGTATTCAGGTGATCAAAAATAACATCAGAGCCTGATACAGTCATGCAAACCAGTAATTCGTTTCACTTTGATGTCATTTTAATTAGCTTAGGGTTCAAAAGTTAATTGTTAAATGCCACGATCGGTAGGATATTCCACCAGAAGCATATTTTACAATCAGGTAACATGAAGCCAGTTCTTCAGGGAGGGATCGTCTCAATAAAGCAGATATCAAACTTATTTTGAGGAGTTAGAATTTATGATTGTACTGTGCAAATCAAGTTCAACTGTCTATGATCGCAAGAATGAATGGGAGACAGATAAAATAGACAATCAATTGCAACATTTCCATAGGTTTTCAGTGCAAAAGAGGTGAAACGTACTGATAAAAAAGTGTCGGACAAAGAGACGCGCATGCCGTACGTAAAACGTCGCACGCATGAAGCTTGTTCCGGACTTCACTCTCGGCAACGTACAGCACCGAAGTCGCTATAGGATTTAGCGCATCAGAGACTCTAATTTGTTGCCTGGCAAAAAAAATAAACAATGCTCATCCTAGATCAACCTTGCAGGATAACAGGGTGTAGGAGATAGGGATGTACAGGCCGTAGGAATGACGGCCCATGCATGATAATTATCTCCGGGCTCGCTCTCGGCAACGTACAGCACTGAAGTCGCTACGGGATTGAGCGCATCAGAGACTCTAATTTGTTGCCTTGGCTTCGTGGGATCGCAGCCGAAACGTAGATCGAACTCCGGCGATTGGAAGAAAAGCTCGAGAAAACCAAACCAAAGCAAAATACGAAAAGAATAATCAGATCTAGGGGCCTCAGAGATACATTAGCAATTTTGAATCATCAAAGATATCAGATGGTACGGACAAAATTTTCACATCACAGGCCCCAATGAGTAATAGAGAAAGATGGATTGATACGAGAGAGCGGCCAATGAACTCAGAGACGAAAACACAACAAGCAAGGACGACCGGCGATCTCACCTATTGGTATTGCTGGCAGCCGGCGGCGGCTGGTTGTGTTGGAAGGGGAGGGTATGAGGCAGTTTATATGGTGGTGGCCTCCAACCCTAGTTCTTCAGGTTGTGGGTTGCGGACGAGGAGCTGGGCATTGTCAAGAGGCCCATAAGACGACATGGCGATACTCGAAGCCCAATACAACGCCCAAACAGTTTGAGCTGGCTAGTTCCAACAGAAATAGGCCCATGATACTGGGGCTGAGAGAAATTCCCTCGCGCTATTTTGGCAAAATTAAAACGCCTACCATCGTTTTGTTAATATTATAGAACATCTTCAACCGATGATGTAAAAAGGACACAATCGGCCAGTTTTACATCGCTACCATTTGGGCTTTAGGGCATGAAATATAGGGCAGCTGTTCCACATGATGCAAATAGGACAGATGCCAAATTCCACATGGTATAAAATAGGGCACCGTCGGCGTGCCCTATATTCACAATTGCAACTATATGTGACACAAATTTTCATGAAACTCATAATAAAATGATTCTAAACAACAATGAATATATAGAAAAATTCCCTTGCGCTATTTTTGGGGTATTGTTAAAAAAGACTAACCTTCGTAAATGTCTGATCACGAGCCTAGAGTTGCTCCATGTTTGACACGTGACGAGCTGATGATGTCTCGCGAGAATGAAGTAGTTAATGATGTAAGTACAACTGTATACAAAAGTACAACTGTACTTACAAACTAAGTACACAAAATTACAACTGTACCTAGAGTCGAAGTACAGAAATTACAGCTATACTTAGAGCAAGTACATGAAAGTAGTACTGTATTAAAAGGCCAAGTATAGAAAAATATAAGTGTACTCATCGTCAAATTACATGAAATAAAAAGTGTACTGATAAGGATATCCCTACACTTATACCTACCCCAACTACTACTGGAGATGTTCCAGTTGCTGCTAACAAGACTCAGTCCAATGTGATTAGAATTGGACCTATTACAAGAGCCCGTGCTAAACTACTAGAACAACATGTGAATTTGTTTCGTAATGAACCTGATATTTTAATTAATGAAAACTTTATACCGTCTAAGTCATTGTACTATTGTATGATCAGGTACATGGAAGAAGAAGACATAGCACGGAGCGAGGAGCTGAAAGATATGGAGCATGGCGTATTGGTCAATGAAGAATGCGCAAGGGAGGAGAGGGAGGAAAGGCAAGGGGCTGATAAAGAGGAGATCAACACTTAGAGGTTTCTACTGTGGCATAGAAAACTCCTTGTTTTCTGCCATCGCGAAAATCTCTCTCATGCGTACTGAAAGCAGTTTGTTTTACGCCACACGCTGGATAAAGTCAGTCGCACCCACCTTGGGTCGGTTTGTATCTAGTTTAAGTCATATGCATTAAGGATTCTATAGTCAGGTCGTCGCCCTCAATCCTTAAATAGAAGGGGCGCCGCATCAAGTTAGGGTTAGACCATGTCAAACTAAACTATTTTGCAGTTGACTCTTTTAAGAAACTCTAAAATTACCTGTGATCGAATTAGCTACTGTAATTGAGTGTGATCTGTTGTTCCATTGGGAATTAGTAGATTGCAAACTAGCGTTCGTGGTCGATGGCTATGTGCGCCAGAGCGTGGTGTTGTGAATATCCCACAGGGTTCAAGAGCTGTTGCATCGGCATCAGGGTTCGAGTGGGGGAATTCATAGCTATAGACTAGTATCTATCATACATCATCATCATTGCCAACTGCTTGCTGAGAAGATCGGGCCATCCCATATCATGTACTTAATGACAAAGTCCACAAAAGTACAACTGTACTTAGAGCCGAAGTATATGAAAGTACAACCTTAGTAGAAGTCAAAGTACAGCCATACTTAAAGCCAAGTACACGAAAATACTACTATACTAGGAGCCAAAATACAGAAAAGTACAAGTGTATTCACCGCTAAAGTATATAAAAGTACAAGTGCATAGTAACCTGAGTACAAAGTACACTAAGAACTCGAAGTACAAAACTACAGAACTAGAGTAATCTAAAGTATGAACATAGTGATTTTGAAAGTACACAAAAAGAATTTGCTCGAAACCTATCAACATGGGATCTAGTTTTAAAGATCTCGGCGTGAGGAGCTCAAAAGTGAAAACGGTTCGTAATTTGGACAAAGGGTTCTCAAAATATTTTGTTTTAAATCATTGAATTTAAAAAATAAAATGAAAAATCTACACTCTTACCCTTCGTATCTCCCTCTCTCTCATCATAATCCCACATTGTTTCTCGCTATGACACTTGGCAAGCATGCAGAGCCTCATTAGGAGGACCACGAGAAGGAGAAGATTCCACTTAGCATGACGACGACGTGTGGGACAGACCTTTGAGAAGATTGGCCTTTTTTAGGATTTTTGGCTATTTTGCCAAAATTAAAATGCTTACCATTATTTTGTTAATCTTAGAACATCTTCATAAAATGTAATAAAGGGCACCGTCTGCCAGTTTTACAGCACTACATTTTGGAATTTAGGGCAGATGTTCCACATGATGCAAATAGGGCACATGCCAAATTTCAGATGATGTAAAATAGTGCACCGTCGGATGTGTCCTACATTCACAATTGAAACTATACGTGACACAAATTTTCATGAAACTCATAATAAAATGATTCTAAACAACAATGAATGCATAAAGTACTCAAACAGTACATCATATAAAAAGTTCATCAATTATTACGCAAATAGTTCATGATCTCCAAGAAATAAATCAAACACTCAAAGTTTGGCGGTGTAGATTAGGTATTGATTGTCAACTATCCTGATCCTTAGACCATGAGATTATGTTACTCCCTAGTAGTGGCGGACCGACCATAGGGCGAGCAAGGGCGGCTGCTCCATGTCTCCCGCCGTAGAGCAGGGTACCCCTGGCTCATCCCCTCTATTTTCTGTTGAAGGGAGCAACGCCATTTAGGTGCAGTAACTCTGTTTTTAACTTTATGTCGAAGGGGTATGCAAAGTAAGAAGAAGCTAAGATGGACCTAGGCTATATTTGGCTTAAGTGACACAGGAAAGGCTTGTTTGTAGTTTTTTTCTAGCTGGGCAAACATGAACAATTGCAGGTGACGGTCTTAGATGATAGTGCCATGACCATGATCATGAATGCATCATTCGGTCGATTGGTTCGATAAGGTGCCTCGCCCCGACTGGACCTGGCTGTCGTGGCCGATTAGTGTCGCCACGGTGTCGCCCATGGATGCTGATGAGGAAAACCTATAAGAGGATGCCTACCTGATCAAGTTGTAGCTAGAGGAAGAGGAAAAGGAGGCAGCGGCAGTAGCTCCGACTGGTTCGTGCTCCTTCTATAATGGTAAAATGCAATCTTATCAACCAATTTTACAATTGCGCCAAAATTCACATTTAGATGATTCCTTTATTCACATGGTGTGTATGTCATGTTGGACTTTGAGGGTATTTATTTGGTTACCAATGTGTGTCTCACACAGCAAAAGTCCATGTTAGTAGTTCACGTGTTTTTTCATGTTTCTAGTAGTTTTATTTCATGGATCATGATAATTGAATATTTCGTGTACCATTTGCCATGTGATTTCTGTCTAGAAGAGTTGCATTTGTTCATGAATTTCCCCTCGTTAATGTTCGCCCCTTCTAAGCAAAATTCCTAGGTCCGCCACTGCTCCCTGGTACCGAAAGAATACTTTGGGTGCATCAACCTATCACTTCATAAATGAGTGATCATAAAGCTTCTTTCAGGTATCTCTAAAAGTACTTGTTGAGTTGCATGAATCAAGATTAGGATTTATACATCCATGTGATGGAAATATATACTCTAGGCCTGCACATTCTATATCTCTTGCAAGCACGTGACCAATGAGTTTGCTCATGAGGAATTGTGTGTTACGGAACAAGTAAAAGGTACTTGTCAAGAATGGGATTGAACTAGATATGAGATACCAATGATCAAATATCATGTAAGCAAAATATCGCAATACAAATGGAATGCAATCCTCGACATCGTGGTTCAACTGATGATGATCTTTGTAAAATGTGTGGGAGTCATTATGGGCATCAAGGTCCCGCTAATTATTATTGGTCGGATAGGTGTCTTGATCATGTCTGCATATTCCTGAACCCGTAGGGTCACACACTTAACATTTGATAATGCTAGGCTAGTTGTGGGATATTTGTTATGGTGAGATCAAATATTCATTAGTAGTCTCTAATGAGATCCAGGACATCACAAGGACCTTTAGAATCGTCCCGAGATAAAGATTCATATAAGGGAATATGGATTTAGGGTGCTACAAACCCCGGAATACATGGGTCGGGGCGCCACATCCCCAAGGACCGTGCGGCGAAGGAAGGCCAAATCCCAAGGGTGACCCACTTGTTGGGGGTGTATGGGAGGAAAATCCCTCCCATGGACGCCACAACCTTCTTGGGGCCCCCATGCCCCCACGCCTATAATAAAGAGGGGAGGTGGCGCATGGGGCAGTAGTCTAATCCCTAGCCATCGCCCACCCTCTCTATTCCATCTTCCTCCTCCCGCATGCAGCGAAGCTCTATCAACCCCGTCATTTTGTCGTCGGATCTCACTAACCTCTACTCTCTACTCTCTCTCTCCTTTATGGATCAAGAAGGGAGATGTAGTTACGATGTATGTGTTCATATCTCGAAGGCGTTGCTCGTTATAGTGTTGGATTGGTTGGATCACGGAGGGAACGACTACATAAACCACTTTGTTAAAATATTTCCGCTTGTTTTCTTCAAGGATACGATGATCTATTCTCCCTTGTTACATGCATATCCTAGATTAGATATTGGCTTTTGTTTGCTCTCTTGTAGTAATTTTTTGTTTTCTATGTTGCGAATCCCATCAGTGAATACACATTGCTTGAGTGTCTCGTCTGAGCATAACACAGCAGAGCAGTGTGTCCTAACTATTATGTGATTTGGCTTGGTTGTAGGTGGAGCATGAAACAATTCTGAAGCAGCTTTTGACTGGAAATGGATGGTGATACATTTAAATTAAAATATTATAAGTCCATGATGTTCATATCATAGCTATTGCATTTGGTCATACTATTACTCAAGTTAAGATGGAGGTGAAATATATTTGTGCTAGCCAACATTGCGCCTGGAATTTTAAGAAAGACGTTGAAAGATGTACACTTCAAAGGTGATAATGCATACAAAAAAAAAGATCATGTCTCCATGTTACGATATAAATCATGCTTCCTCTCTAAATAAAAGAAACAATAGACACATACTTCTCAAATGACATTTTCTTGTCCACGGGATACAAAATTCAGCTGGATGGTAGAGATGGTATGCCATCCAGTTGTGCACACTTGAATACAAATATTTATCTAGATCTATCCACCTTCAAACCTTCAAGGTTTAAGGGTTGTGGACGTCAGTGATAAATTAATGCAATATAAAATAGCCCTACCCATAATGCATACACCGGGGCAAAATTTATGTTGTGCTAATTTTCTTGACCAAAAGTTATTTTCGCTCCCGTTTCAAATGCATGGGCATTTGTACTAGTATCTAATAAATAATATAAAATACAGCATTGGAAAAAGTTTGACGGGACCAAAAAATTGGGATATAGGGCATCAAGGAGTTTGTATTTTCCAAGATGGTGTACTTTAGGGGAAATTTGATGCAGACGGTGATGTAAAATAGGCACCCTAACACACACATCAACATATCAAATTTTAATAACTTTGCAAGATCACCATAAACAATCAACAACAAATAAGTTCTAAAATCTACAAAATCATCACACACATATATGAAATTATATACTTGAAATCAACATACCATAGCATAGCATAGTTTAAAGCATACCATAGTTCAAGAAAAACAAAAATAAAAGGTCATACATAGTTCAAAGCATAAAATAGTTCAAACTAAACACAAACACATAGCATAACCACTCCTCATGCATCATTGTCATCATTTGCATCTCCTTCTTGTTCCATATTTTCATTAGCAACATGGGTGTTGCTGGAAGAATCTCCCATGCCACCTCTTATGGAACCTACCATGAAACTCGTGCTTTGTGTTGGGCCACGCAGAGATAAACAAAACTTTTTACCCTATGCGGTACTCCCAAGATCCAGCTCAGGTGATAGGCCATGAGATTTACCACTAGACGCACGGGTGTAGATTATTAATGAAGCACATCAATTGATGCAGTACCGCTCGATCCCACGTACAACACCTTTGGATCCGCCATGAGCTCCTTCGGATCCACCATGAATTCCTTCATCTTCAGTGCCACATGTGCAACGCCTCTACTTGCACGTGCAAGGAGGAGCTCCGGGCAGAGGATTGCTAGATCCTGTCTAGCCCGAAATGGGAGTGGAGAACCTTGTCACGCCACTTATATACATCCCTATTTGGGCTCAACACTTGTGTCCCATCTAGGACATACCTCAATGTTCACACAGATGTAATCCATGTGGCTCCTTTCCCTTAAGTGTGTGACCCTGTAAGTTCACGCACACCTAGATATGACACGAGTCACCACTTTGAGTCAATAGCTCGTAGCGGTCTTTAGCAAGATGTGCCAACTATCAAGTGTCATAAAGTCAAAAGATGGACCTTCTCAATGTGACTTTCGTCCAAGTCCCTTTGCCTCACGATATATCTTTTCAAGCTACATGCAAGAAGTTGCCATCCCTTTAATAGCTTAATTATTATTATTGTTTTGTGATATACGATTCACTGGACTAACACTTAGTCTGATTCTTGAGTTAACACTTAACTAAGTCGCGCATGTACATGCTTCCGAATCATATCACACGAGAGGTCCTAGAGAATATATCTCCATCACGGAGTGGCAAATCCCATCTTGGTAATCCATGTCACGCAGATTGATTCACAACCAACCCGAACTCTACCTTTATAACTGATCATTTATGGAACAACGTTTGATAGAACCTAAGTTGGTGATCCAAAAGATCATGCGATCACCTCGGGTCAAAGAATTCCATTGCTTGAGACTGAAATGACAACATGCTCGCTGCATCTCAACTATAGGTTAGTCCGACTTGCTAAACTCTTTACCCGAGTCTATTTAAGTCAGAATAGCTAGCATCACCATGCTCATGACAAGTGGAACCGAGTCATCAACCGTATTTTTACATTATTCTAAGTTGTGTGTCCGGTACAACCTCAACAACCAAGGACATATAGTATGAACAACATGAATATATAGTTTCATAACCTAATCATATATTCAATGATATATATCAGATGTCCATACAAGAACAACTTAATAACTTTATGAATACATTGGAAATTACATCATACATGATTGCCTCTAGGGCATATTCCCAAGACTTAGAATTTGTGTTCGATCATGGTGTAGTTAGTCATTCTTCCACTTGGAGTGTCATCCAAGAGCCCTCATCATCCAAGTCAAGATCATCCTCATCATAGTTTCTTTCATATTCTTGAGATGGGGTTTCATGATACATAAACTCATGAGACACATTCATACTTTGCAAAAATGACTCGCCACTAACACTACATACATAAAAATGAATACCATAGGCACTTAGTTGAATTGAAGATGGGAATTTTATTCATAACTTAGAGAAATTTACAAATTTAAGCAAAATTTAATAAAAAACTAAAATTAATTTAAAGACACAAACATTAGTAGAAGAAGGTGTAGTTGTCATCGCTCATCTAGCACCGTCATTTTTGCCAGATCCACTCGGGTTAGTCTCGTCATCGCTAGCGGAGAGGTCGATGAAGTTGCACAGGTGGTGGGCTCATGTGTCTCCTTTGCCGCCTCGGCCTTTGACCATGCTATCTGAACTCCTTGGATGCCAACAACATGACATCGAAGGAGGCACATTCCGCCATCCTCGTAGCACCCCGGATAAAACCACTACTAAAAAAAGATGTGTAGTTGTTTTGTGCATCATCATGACAACATGCACATATCATCATGCCACATTGCATTTGAGCACCCTCATGACCTCATGCATGTTTTTAACCTAAAACTATTTTTAAAAAAAACTAGATTTGTTTTCTAGATATTCCCCTCTTTGTTCAAATCAAAACCCTAGGTCCGTCTGGATCTTTTATCTGCCTTAAACCTATTTGTAAATGTTTTATTTTTAAATAAAGAAAATAAATACTAATTAAAACTATTTTAGACTAGGGGAGGCAGTCCAACCTATCCGGCCCAAAGGCCTAATCGGCCAGGCCACCTACCACCCCAGCAAAATAAACTCTAAACTCACCCCAAACCCTAACCCTAATCTACCCAACCACCACTTCCCACATCCGCTGCCGCGAAGCACACTCCCTCTGCTCCAGACCTACCGATAGCCACGGCCCCACCTAGGACCCGCGCTCCCCGTGGTCAACCAACCCACATCAGGATCCCCTCCCTCTGCTAGCGCCATACCCACCATCTCGCAGCGCTCACCCCGCGGCCACAACTCGTACCCCATGTGTTTCCACTTTCCCTAACACAATTGCATCCCCGTGTGGACCCAACCCACCCACCGTCCCGCGTGCCCCCGTCCGCAACTCTCGCACGTAACCCTTCTAGCTCTTATCGCTCACCACGATCCCCGACCCATCCCTGATCGTCTCCTTCCCCCTCCTGCAATGTCGCCACCTCCTCTTGCGTTCTGGCGCCGCCACACTCTCCCTCTCCAGCGTGCGCCGCCAACCGGGCCTTCCTCTCATCGCCCCGCTCTCGCCGGACCTGCCTCGACCCCACCTCTAGCCGCCGCCAGGGAGCACCTCGACACCGCCCTGCGTCTCCACCTGGCTGAGCCACGACCACGCCCTCCTATCCCGCCGGCTCCCCGCGCCTGCCTCCGTCCTCGGTCGCTTCCACCCTCCTGCACGGCCCCATTCCTCTGCTGCCAGTAGCGACGTCACCGACCCTGCTCCCTGCCGTCCTCTCGGCCTCCACCTCACCCCTGAGTTCGTCGGCCTCTGCCTTGTCTGACTCCCGCCGTCGTGCCTCCTGCGTCTGACCCTGCCAAGATGCCTCCGTCGACCACTTCCTCGTAGGGCAAGAACATCCCCGAGCCAAGCTCCTCGCCGCTCCCTCCCTCGTCGTCGCCACGTCCTCCTCGCCTTCGGCCAACCCGCGCCGTCCTTGACCGAACCTCCCGCGGCCATGCTCGCCTAGCATCCCCAGGTCGACCCCACCTCCACTAGCATTGCTCCCCACCACCTCTGGTCGCGATTACTTATCGCCCTTCTTTTGTGTGCCTCTACCCATTAGGCATGTTGCTCATGTCCAGGTGTTCTGCCCGGGCACTACCATTTTCCCCTTTTGAGATAGTGCGGTTTCCAGGATGGTTTAGATGTGCTATGGTGGATGGGAAGTGATGGTGGTGATGGATATGGGGGTTTGGTGTTGCAACTTCCGAGACCTTGTGGACATGGTTATGACGGGTATGGTGGTGGAGTATGATGATGGCGCTGTTGGAGATATGTCCAAGAGGCAATAATAAAGTGGTTATTATCATATCTTTACATTTATGATAAATGTTTACATCCCATACTATAATTGTATTAATCAGAAACTTTAATACTTGTGTGATTTGTAAACATAAAAGAGTCCCTAGTAAAGCCTCTTGTTAAACTAGCTTGTTGATTAATTGATGATCATGGTTTCCTGATCATGAACATTGGATGTTATTAATAACAAGGTCATATCATTAGAAGAATGATGTGATGGACACACTCCTATAGTTAAGTGTAGCATAAGATCAAGTCATTTAAATAGTTCACTTGCTATAAGCTTTAAAATACATAGTAACCTAAATCCTTCCACCATGAGATCATGTTAATCACCGGATGGATGCTTTGATGACATCAAACACCACTTCTTAACTGGGTGGTTATGTAAGACCTCACCCTTTAAGGTAAAGGTCCCTGTGATTGCAGTGCTAGTCCCTGGATCGAATTGCTAGGACCCACAGTTTAAGATAAAGTACACAGATACAAAGGTCATTATTACATTGAAATCCCAGGAGTACAATAATTCTTACAACTCATTAGCCCAAGGCTAACACATAGAGTTCTCATTACATAGCATATAAATAAAGTCTTCATCTTGATGTGCCACAGGCAAACATGTTGAGTGTAGACTCATAACCCTACTCACCATCAGAGTAACCTGCAACATAATAAGTTACAGCCACAAGGGGTCAATACATTTGGAATTGTAATGGCAAGTGATATCATAGTTACATAGTAGAGACTATCAACTACATGAATTTGGCTAAGTTTGGTTTCAGGCTGGCTTTGCACAAAGTAGTTTTGTCCTACTAGTTGAAAACACTAAGTTTTTCTTTACAAAACACTAAGGATCCACCAATAGACATTGGTGTACCTCTACCCTTGTTCACCCACCATTTTTAACTTAGAGAAATTGGGATGAGGATATTCTTGACCCTTTCAATGTCTTTGATGCTCAAAATGTCCATGATCGGGGACACGGCTAAGTACCTAGGTTTTACCCTCTCGACAGGTGGTGCACTTTCCCCACAAGACTTGACATGCATCGATACGAGAAATTTCAGAAGCAATCCCTCAGACCACCATGGACGCGTTCCATCCTATCAACTCTACCACCATCTGTCCATCCGGTTGAGTTCTTGCAACCTAGTTGGTCAAGGCAGAGCCTATATGCCACGTGGTTGCACAGGAAGCTTCACAACACTAAACATATCAAATCTCTTTGTTCCTGGGTGGCCATCCACAAGTGTGATACACAGGGTAAACCATAGACATGGGCCAGGTGCAACCATGATACGTTGGAAAAGTATCTATAATTTTTTATGTTCCATGCTTGTTTAGTATTTACTTTACCTTGCTTTGTCCACACTTTCAGGTGATTTTCATTTGTTTTCTGGTACTAACCTATTAACAAGTTGCTACAGTGCCAGTTGTCTGTTTTCAGCTGTTTTTGGTTCCATAAAGGCTAGTAAGGAAATATTCTCGGAATTGGACGGGACAAAAGCCAAAGTCAATATTTCACCAAGGAGAACATGGAGTACATAGGAGAGACGGAGGGGCGCCACAGGGCGTCCACACCCCCAGGCGTGGCCTAGGGTGGCCCCACGCCTGGGCAGGGTGTAGGCCCCCTGGCTGCCTCCCAGCCTCGCCTCTTCGCCTATAAGAAGCCCCTGATGCCTAAACCCTAGGTACCCGATCAATATTCCACGAAACTGTATGTAGCCGCCTCCACCATCGTCCCTAGATCGGGGGATCTGAAGCTCTTCCCGGAACATGTCATATTGATTAATGTTTTTGTCTTATTGATTATATTATGTCTGTGTTGTTTGTGATCTTACATCCTCTCCGTTGTTAGTAGCTATCCTGGCCAAGTAGTTGCTAGTGACTCCAAGAGGGGGTATTTATGCTTGATAGTGGGTTCATGCCTCTACTTAATCAAGGGAAGTGACAGAAATCTCTACGATTGTAGATGTGCTATTGTTCATGGAACAACTGGATTGTTTACCTTACACACTTTGCTTAAAGAAGTTTTCTGTTGCTTGCAACTTAATACTAGAAGGGGTTCGGATGATAACCTGAAGGTGGACTTCTAGTCATAGATGCAGTTGGATGGCGATCTACGTATATTGTTGTATTGCCCAATCGAATCTCATAGGATCTTTATGTCTAGTATTGCATTGTTATTCCTTGCTCAGTCCTGTCAATTGCCCTGCTGTAATTTGTTTACCCAGCATGCCATGTTTGTTTATCTAAGGAGAACACCTCTAGTGAACTATGGACCCCGGTCCAATCTTTACCATTGATACATATTCCACTTTTATTGTTTACTTGCTGCAAACCACTATCACCTTCCAGACCATACAGTTAATCTTTTGTTACAGCAACCGGTGAGATTGACAACCTCACTGTTAGTTGGGGCAAAGTCTTGAGTTTGTGTTGTGCAGGTTTCCGCGTTGCTTGCAACACCTTTGATATGTTTCCTTCCTCCTACTGGTTCGATAACCTCGATTTCTTACTGAGGAAAGACTTGTTGTTGTGTTGCATCATACCTTGCTCTTGGGGTTTCCCGACGAAGCGCTTCCAGGCGCCATCAACAAGTTTTCTGGCGCCGTTGCCAGGGAGGCTAAGAACGTCTTTCACAGGGGGAGTCCTTCTCAACCTTTCTCTTTACTTTGTTTTCAGTTTTCTTAGTTTCTTTTGCTCGGTTTTGTTTGCCTCTTTTTATCAAAAACTCAAAAAAAATAGTTTAGTTTGGTTTGCTTTCTCTTATCAAAAACACACAAAAATTAGTTCCTGCTCTAGCTGTTGCTGTTTTTGCCTACTCCACTTTTGCCAAAATGAACTCTGCTGAGAACACCAAGTTGTGTGACTTCACTAGCACAAACAACAATGATTTCCTAAGCACTCCTATTGCTCCACCTGCTCGTGATGCTAGCTTTTATGAAATTAAGCCTGCTTTGTTGAATCTTGTGATGAGAGAGCAATTTTTTGGTGCTAGTTCTGATAATGCTGTTGCCCATCTGATGATGCTCGACGTGTCACTTAGTTGGTAACCCCAAGCGTAGGGTGTGAAGAGCAATCAACAAGTTTTCCCCCAGTTGAGACCGAGGTTATCGAACCAGAAGGAGGAAGGAAACGTCACACAGGTGTTCCAAGCAATGCGGAGACCTGCACAACACAAACTCAAGACTTTGCCCCAATGAATCAGTGATGTTGTCAAGCTCACCGGTTTGCTGTAACAAAGAATTAAACGAATGGTGTGGAAGGTAATGGTTTGCAGCAAGTAAACAAGTAACAGTGAAAGATGTATCAATGGTAAAGATTGGACCGGGGTACCTATTTCACTAGAGGTGCTCTCCTTAGATAAACAACATGGCATGAAGGGTAAACAAATTACAGCAGGGCAATTGACAGGAACTGAGCAAGGCATAACAATGCAATTACTAGTCATAAAGATCCATGAGATTCGATTGGGCAATACAACAAGATACATAGACCACCATCCAACTGCAATGATTAGAAGTCCACCTTCAGGTTATCATCCGAACCCCCTCCTATATTAAGTTGCAAGCAACAGACAACTACTTTAAGCAAAGTGTGTAAGGTAAATAGTCCACATGTTCCATGAACAAGAGATCGTTGTTTTCTCCCTAATAGCAACATCACATCTACAACCGAAGAGATTATTGTCACTTCCCTTGGAAACTAGAGGCATGAACCCACTATCGAGCATAAATACCCCCTCTTGGAGTCACTAGAAACTACTTGGCCAAGCTAGCTACTAACAACGGAGAGCATGCAAGATCATAAACAACACAGACATGATAGAATCATAAAGACAAAACCATTAATCAAACCAACATAATAATCTCAATATCCATCGGATCCTCGCAAACACAACATGCATGATTACAAATAGATTAAATCTTGATCATGAACGGAGCTCACAAGACCTATACATGGAAGCACAAAGGAGGAGATACAATCATCTAGCTACTACATGGACCCATAGTACAAGGTGGAACTACTCACGCATCATACCGGAGAGAAGGCCTCCGGGATGATCTCCCCTCCGACAGGGTGTCGGGAAGAGCTTTAGATCCCCCCGATCTAGGGACGATGGTGGCGGCGGCTACAGATGGTTTCGTGGAGATTTGATCGGGTACTTAGGGTTTCTGTATTGGGGGCTTCTTATAGGCGAAGGGGGAGGCCGAGGAGGCGACGAGGGGGGCCAAACCCTAGCCAGGCGTGGGCCCACTCCTGGTCGCCCCTAGGAGGGTCTGGCTGCCCTAGCCCGCTTCCTCGTCTCCCCTCCGGACTTCTTGTTCCCCACGGAAAGTAATTGACTTTGACATTTGTCCCGTCCAATTCTGAGAATATTTCTTTACTAACTTTTTTGAAACCAAAAACAGCAGAAAACAGGCATCTGGCACTGTTGCAACTTGTTAGTAGGTTAGTACCAGAAAACATGTAAAAAGCACCTCAAAGTGTAGACAAGCAAAGCAAAGTAGATACTAAACAAGCATGGAGCATCAAAAATTATAGATACGTTTCCAACGTATCAACATCCCCAAGCTTAACTCCTGCTCGTCCTCGAGTAGGTAAGTGATAAAAGAATAATTTTTGAGGTGACATGCACCCTCACAATAAAAATCCAACCATTTGCAAGCATTCAAAGCTGGGATCAAAGAACTCTAAACATGTGCATGAAAGATGGAGTTATAACAATAGGACATAGTAACTATGCATGCAACATGACAAGCTACAAACAAAGATAATGAATAACATGCATTGAAAAACATTTGTTTGTTTCACATACAGAAAACATAGCATAGTGGAAATCAACTTGTCCCTCATAGAGTAGCAATATAGATGCATAGGACACCTTCAAAGTTCACAAGGATGACTAGAAACAAATGGCACAAGAACAAGTAATATCACAATATGCATCAATTAATAAGCTTTGGAACACTGCACACAGAATCACAACTATGCTCTCTTAATGGTGCCTAAAGGTAGAAGGTGGGGACTCAATAATGGTGGAAGAAAGGCCTTTTTGTAAAGGAAGCAGGGATTATAGGTTTCAAAAAGAGCTTCCAAAAATTATGGTACTTGTTAGCTTTCATCCCTCATTGCCCCTATCATAAGCATCTTGAAGTGGTTAAGGTTAAAGTGGCAAAGATGGAGTATATGCTTGACAAAGTATAAGTTGGCAATCTCAAGTCCCTTGAATACGAGGGCCACACCTCATGCATACTCAACTTTGGGTCCAGGTAAGTTCTTGTCATTGTGTAGCACCCCCCGGGGTTAGGGTTAAACTAACCTCAGATCACCATCTAAGATAAGTTCAACTCCCAAACACGGAAGATCACAGTATGATTCAGTAACATTACAGAACACATGGATTCAACAGCATAAGTTTAAACTCTTAGCATAGTGAGGTATTAGAGTTATTACAAACCATAGGTCATAGACCCAACATTACATCACACAGCGAAAGAAAAATATGTTGTTCTACACAACAACTTAGCAAAAGGCCTAAGAGGCCATAAACAAAAGCGACGTCCATCCCATAGTCCTCAGGCTGCTACCTGCCCCAACTACTCGTCGATGTCAACATAGAAGCCACCTTTAGTTGCAACCAGATCCTCTGTAGAAAAACAACAATGGCGCAAGGCTGAGTACGAGAATGTACTCCGCAAGACTTAGATAACCTAGTATCTACATGCTCTGGCTAGAAAAGCTTTATCTGGATTTTCTTTTGCGGAAAGCAATCTTTATTTGTAAACAATAGAGAGAGGAGGCTCGTCTACTCATAATCTTTTAAAGGGGATAAGATAGCGACTTCTTCATCTTGTTCATCACATCTCGGTAACCACCAGCTTCATTAGAACCTCCTATCTAGGATCACCCCCTCGACACAGAGGAAGCATCCTTAAGCACACGTGGATCAACAAGTTTTACTTAGGTTATAGTTCTCTATGATCATCACGTCCATTCCCAAGTCGTTCATAACCGTG
Organism: Avena insularis; assembly: GCA_023614405.1. Classification (NCBI taxonomy): domain Eukaryota; kingdom Viridiplantae; phylum Streptophyta; class Magnoliopsida; order Poales; family Poaceae; genus Avena; species Avena insularis. The sequence goes on along the minus strand of CM042697.1, from coordinate 129,834,586 downwards.
AACACGGCTTTTCGAAAATATTAATACCCTGTAGGGGTGTACAACTTTACCCACACGCACCAACCGACTCTTAATGCCAAATTATTACACCTCTTCCTTGGAAGGCCGGCAGAGGGTGGTTGACCACGACCTTTACCTTGCTTTCGCCGAGACCATGAGTCATGCCCTAGGGATGGTTCCACGATAACGGGTCAAGTCACGAAGCCGGTCCCTAAAGATGTGAGGCGAGGTTGGTTCACCAGGGGCTCCATCGACCCCAAGCAACCCGGTCCACGCTTCCCTACCTGTTATGATTCACCTCCTTCACCTCCTCATTTCAAAAAGGTTTTCAATGCGTATGCCAGATGGAAAGCCCGAACTATGTGACTCATGGAATCTACTAGGCAAGTTAGTTGCTCGTGGGGTTTTCCAGGCCCCGTGTGGTTGTACGCTCGTCTTGGTTCAAGAGGCAAGAACTCGGGTCCTAATGGTGGCGAGCATGGGACTACAAAAACCACACCCAATGTGGCCTCCCATACAAGCCTTAGCATGATTAGTTAACTCCTTCGATGATGTCACCACCTCCTACCTTTCTAGATTCTCTGGCACCTCTGATTCATCGTTCGGATAGAGTAGACAATGATACTATGAAAGGCTAAGATTTTGACCTCAGAGGCTCTAGCAACGCTCAGATGTCAGACCTAGGTATGCTAGGAGCAGTGGATCAGGAGTATAAGGCTACAAAAGGGAAACAGTGCAGCAGATAGGTAGAACTAGCTACTGACAAAAGACCACATTGGAATCATGTGCATCATAGCGAGAAAGTAATATACTTTATAAAACATAGGTTCAGAATGATAGGCTACGCTTGCCTTGTCCGTCAGTAGACATGTACGGATCTTTGTTGTTGTTGACTTCAGCTTCGGGTTTGGATCCTATCGCGAAGCACCAATACCGGAAACAAAGGCGACAATCAAGACATGGCATCGATGCAATGCTCAAACAAGGATGACGATATGACAAGTTGAATTGCATTGAAATGAAACCCTAAAACATGCTCGGCAATTTATACGGGGTTCCGAGGGTTGAAAACCCTAACTCGGAAAACTCCGAAAACACATGAGAGGGGTTACTATGTTGTTATAATTAAACTTGTCATTAAAGTTGTTGAACAATGAATCATTATAGGTTAGTTAGATAGTTCTCATTTTTCTAAACATTTTGATATATTATTTGTATTTTTCTGAATTACAGGTTAAAAGTTATTGAATTTACAATATTCAAAACAATTTCTAAAATTATTAAACCCTTTTATTACACTTTTCTGGAAATAAAAGGAACTGAAACTTTTTACACCGCAGGGTGGGCTAGCCACAGACACACACAAGTGGGCCCGTGGCCACCTCAGCAGCCACACACGCGAAAAGGGCTCAGGGGCATTTATCACCGGGGATGGATCTAGCGGAGGGGTGTTGGTGGGCCTAGGCCACAGGCGCCATGCGTCTCATGGGAGAAACGGCCAGCAATGGCGCTAGGAGGCAAACGGGGACGCGCGGCAAGGCCTACTCAAACCAGGGCATCACCACAAACCTAAATAGGGCGGCGCCGCTAGGTAGAGGTCGCCGGAGCAGGCAACACGATGATGGCCGATGGCGGCGCGTGCAGATGATTGCGATGACAATGATATAGAGAGGGAGAGGGGAAAGGAAGAGGGTCACGGGGACCGTGACCTCACCGGGAAGCTCGCAGAGGGGTCATTGGCGTGAGGGGAGCACAGAGGACGCCGGAATCGATGGCGTCGGTGGTCGTCGTTGACGGACAAATCAGAGTCACATGCGATGATTCACGGCGCCCTTCGCCGATTCCTTCTGCAGGAAGATTGAGTGGAGCAAGGCGAAGCTCGTGGCGGTGCCAGCAGAGCTCGGGGAGGCCAGCAACGGCGGCTAGCCGGAGCTAGGGTTTGGCCAGAGAGGTGAAATAGGGAAGAGGGGGGATAAGGATCGACCGACGGCGGCAAGGGTACTTGTAGACGCTGCGAGTGTCGGTAGCATGCATCCTGGCGCAGGCGGTCATCGTGGAGCGGGAGGACGGCGACGGCAGCGATAGCGAGCAGCTTCCCTGCGTCGTCCTTCTGGCTGGAGGAGGAAGAAAGGTCAGAAATGGCGAAGGGGTACTGGGCCACGTGGGCTGGCTTGGGCCGCTGGCTTGCGCACGCGGGCGGCCGGGAAAAGAAAGAGGGATGGGCCACAGCCCATTGGCTGTTGCTGCCCATTTTTTTTAGGAAAACCCCTTTTCTTTTTGTGATTTAAAAATCTGTTTTGTGTATTTCTCTTTGTATTTCATTTTGAAATAATGTTTTTAGACATTCCAAAAATAACAGGGGTTTATAATAAGTATATAAAACATCTGTGGGGCCCTTTTAATCAAGTTGGGCTCCCAATATTTTTGTCATTTCAAAATTCAAAACTAGTTTGAATAAATTTCAAAGAGGGAGGGAACATAGGGTTTTAGGGTTTTGAATTTGCATTTCTTAAACCACACACTTGAACTTATGCATACATTTTATTGATTTGAACAGATGCATGCAATGCTTAGGTACTAATTACATATGTTACAAACTTGGGCTGTTACAGCTCCACCCCCCTTACAAGAATCTCGACCCAAGATTCCTAAGTTTTAGAAAAGAAGGCAGGGTACTCAGACTGGAGACGATCTTCTCGTTCCCAGGTTGCTTCATCCTCAGAGTGATGAGACCACTGAACTTTCAGGAACTTGATGTTTTGATGGCGAGTCTTGCGCTCGGTTTCATCAAGGAAACGAACAGGATACTCACGATAAGTCAGATCCTTCTGGAGATCAAGAGTTTGGTGACCAACACCATGGATAGGATCTTTGAAGCAACGCTTGAGTTGTGACCCATGAAAGACGTCATGCACCTCAGGGAAGTTTGCAGGCAACTCCAACTTGTATGCGAGGTTACCTTGCCTGGATAGAACAAGGAAAGGACCAACGTAGCGAGGAGCCAGTTTGCCTTTGATACCGAAACGATGGAAACCCTTCAAAGGAGTGACCCAGAGATAAGCTTGATCACCGACTTCATATTCAATATGTTGATGTGACGATCATGATAGCTTTTCTGGCAAGACTGAGCAGTTTTCAAACGATCTCGAATGATACGAACTTGATCTTCTGCTTCCTGGATCATATCCGGACCAAAGAACTTTCTTTCGCCGGTTTCTGACCAGTTCAAAGGAGTACGACAGGTTCTTCCATATAAGAATTGGAAAGGTGCCATACCAATACTGGACTGAAAACTGTTGTTGTAGGAGAATTCAGCAAAAGGAAGGCATTTCTCACAGTTCTTGCCAAAAGATATGACACACGCTCTAAGCATGTCTTCAAGGATTTGATTCACTCTTTTGGTCTGGCCACTGGTGCTAGGATGATAGGCTGTGCTGAAGGAAAGGCGAGTTCCCATAGCAGTTTGGAAACTTTCCCAGAACTTGGAGGTGAACAGACTTCCACGGTTAGATGTTATCTTCTTAGGAATACCATGAAGAACAACAATCCGAGAGATATAAAGATCAGCCAGTTCACTCGCTCGAAGGCTTTCTTTGACGGGAAGAAAGTGAGCGACCTTGGACATGTAGTCAACGATCACCCAGATTGCATCATTTCCTTTCTAAGTCTTAGGAAGACCAGTGATGAAATCCATACCAACTTCATCCCATTTCCACTCAGGTATTGCAGGAGACCAGCGGGTCTTTGGTGCTCAGCTTTGACGCGACGGCAAACGTCACATTCAGCAACAAAACGAGCGATATCCTTCTTCATACCAGACCACTAGAATCTTTGACGGAGATCCCGATATATATCTTGGTACCTCCAGGGTGGATAGAAAGAGGTGATTCATGAGCCTCTTGGAGAATTAGATCCCTCAATTTTGTTCTCTTCGGCACTACTAGACGGTTACCAAAGTAAACAGTACCTTGATTATCAACAGAGAAACACTTAGCAACTCCGCTAGCAATGTTCCCTTTGATCTCAGCAATTTCGAAATCATATTTCTGAGCAAGCTTGATTTCATCCTCTATAGAAGACTTCACTTCGAGAGTAGAAAGGAATCCACGAGGAACTACTTCAAGATTCAATCGAGCAAATTCCTCATGAAGAGAAGGCGGTGCTTGTTTGATCAACAGGGTGTTGCAATAAGATTTATGACTCAGCGCATCAGCAACGACATTGGCCTTTCCAGGTTATTAATTGAGACCCAAATCATAGTCCTTGATGAGTTCCAACCATCTTATTTGCCCGAGATTTAGATCAAGTTGTGTGAAAAGATACTTCAGACTCTGATGATCCGAGTATAACTCGCAACGACTACCAAGAAGGTAATGTCGCCATTGCTTAAGAGCATGAACGACAGTTGCAATCTCAAGATCATGAGTTGGGTAGTTGTTCTCATGTGGTTTTAGCTGATGGGAGGCATAAGCCACCACATGCCCATCTTGCATTAGCACACATCCGAGACCTTGGTGAGAGGCATCGCAAAAGACAACAAAGTCCTTACTAGTGTCTGGAAGAACCAGCATCGGAGCAGCTGTTAACTTGGTTTTCAACACCTGGAAGCTCTCTTCAGCCTTATCAGACCATTCAAACTTCTTATCCTTCTTAAGAAGATCAGTCATTGGCTTGGCAATTCTGGAGAAGTTCTCGATGAATCGATGGTAATAACCATCCATCCCGAGAAAACTTTGGACATCCTTCATGGATTTAGGAGACTCCCAGTCGAGAATAGTTTGGACCTTATCGGGGATAACAACAACCCCTTGAGCGGAAACAACATTACCAAGGAATACGAGCTCTTGTAACCAGAACTCACATTTGGAAAACTTGGCATAGAGACGATGTTCTCGGAGTTTTGTCAGCACCAACCGAAGATGTTCAACGTGCTCTTCTTCAGTATTGGAATAAACCAGTATATCATCAATGTAGACCACGACAAACTTGTCAAGATACTCCATGAAGACAGAGTTCATAAGCCGCATGAAAGTGGCTGGAGCATTGGTAATACCAAAGGACATGACTGTATACTCGTAAAGACCGTAACGAGTGGTGAAAGCAGTCTTTGGAATATCTTCCTTACGGATCTTTATCTGGTGATACCCTGACCTCAAATCCATTTTGGAAAAGACAGTGGCACCACTTAACTGATCAAACAGATCATTGATCCTAGGGAGAGGATACTTATTCTTGATAGTCAAAGCATTGAGTGGGCGATAATCCACAACCAGACACGGTATATTGGTATCCCGCTTCTTGACAAAGATGGTAGGACATCCCCAAGAAGACGTGATGGGCTGAATGTATTCCTTTCCTTCTAACTCCTCTAATTGCTTCTTCAACTCCACAAGCTCATGAGGAGGCATACGATAGGGTCTTTTAGAAACAGGAGCAGTTCTAGAAACTAATTCTATGACAAACTCCACACTTCGATCAGGTGGCATGCCAGGCAACTCCTCGGGAAAGACATCCGGAAACTCACAGACCACGAAAACATCTTGGATCTCTAACGGAGGTAGAACTTCAAGAGCATACAACTCCGCTTTAGGAATAGAAACAACTGAAGGAGATAGTGACCCTACGGTCCAGTACTTGACTGTTATGCCAGCAGGACTAGTCAGAGTCACAGACTTGGTTGTACAATCGAGAATGACTTGATAACAGGTCAACCAGTCCATGCCTAAAATGATGTCAATATCAGTTGACTTGAGGGCGATCAAAGAAGTGGGGAAAATTTAAAATGCAACTTCAATTAAATTCCCATGACTAATCATGGTGGAACACCACCTAGAACCAGGAGATTGAACTAGCAGAGGAACAGATAACCCCTCAAAACTTATCCCATGCAATTGAGCAAAAGCTTGTGACAGGAATGAATGCGATGCTCCAGAATCAAACAAAACTTTAGCTGGAATTTGATTGATACGGAGCGTACCCATAGTGACGCTTGGATCTTCTTGAGCCTCCTCAACAGAGATATGGTTTAGGCGACCTTTTCTAGCACCTTGGTACTTATCATTCTTATTTGGTGGTGGTGCCTTCTCAGCAACACTCTTTTGAGGACACTCCTTTGCATAGTGGCCAGGCTGGCGGCACTTGAAACATATAAAACCCGATGCATTGCTAGCAGGAGGGTAGTTTGATCCACCAGCATTGTTTGAGATAGCATTCGGACGAGGAGCATATCCATATGACCTTGGATTATAAGGAGCACATGGCACAACACTGTAAGGCATGAAGACACGGCGCTTCTTATTACCAGAACCAGACTTGTTGTACCCCTCCTAAGGACGCTTACGGGTTTCTTCATACTCCACTTTCCCACTCTCGGCTTTCATAGCCTTATTAACAAGACCTTGGAAGTTAACAAAGTCCATGAGATGGATGTCACGACGAACCTCAGGATCCAGTCCCTTGCGGAACAGATCTTGCTTCTTAACATCAGTGGAGACCTCTTCAGTAGCATAGCAAGCAAGACGATTGAAGTTGCGCTGGTAATCACACACGGAACTAGTGCCCTGCTTAAGATTGAGGAACTCCTCCCTCTTCTGATCCATCAGACCCTCCGGAATATGATAAGCTCAAAAGGCTTCAGTGAACTCTTGCCATGTAACAACATGTTGAGCTTCTTGCATAACCAAGAAATTTTCCCACTAGGAATTAGCTGCTCCCTCCAGATGGTAGGCAGCAAAAGTCACCCAATCAGCTTGAGCAACATGACCAACCTAAAGTTTGCGCGCCATGGTGCGAAGCCAGTAGTCTGCATCAAGTGGCTCAGTGGAATAGCTGAAAACTGGCGGAGTGAGACGTGTGAAGTCCTTGATACCAACTTGATTGTTCTGGCGTTGAGAAGTGTTGCGCTCAATCCTTTCAAGGAGCCTCATATTTTCAGCATGGTTGGTTTTGTACATGGACATGAGTTGAACCATGGACGGTGGTGGAGGAAGGTTGGAAGATTCACCCTCATTTTGCGGCACCACGTGCATGAGCACGAGTACGGGCACGAGAGGTATCACCCATCCTGAAAGAACAAAGAAAAAGGGTTAGCCAGCGGATTCAAAGATACCAGATGGAAAGATGAACAAAGAGTACTTGATATAAATGTATCATCTTATCAAGCATGGTAGTATCAAAGCATACTAATGTATACACTAACCAGCTGACTTACAAACCATAACAATGGAATGCTAAGATGTTACACACCAAGCAAAACTGAGATATCTTGGAACTCTGAGTATATCAACCAAGTACGGAGTACTTTTAGAGAAACAACCCCAAAACCACGATCCTAAAAGTTTTGAGATATGAGGTAAGGAATGAAAACCTTTTCAAACCAAGTAAGGTAAGAAAATTCTAGCATCAGAAACACACCAGAGAAGGAGTAAAAAAAATCCTAGTCAGAGTTTCTGCAAATAATTTTTAACTTTCAAATAGTTTTGTCAACTTTAAGACTCAACATCGACCAATAAAAGGGTTTCCTACATGCAGTCCTGCTCTGATACCAAAACCTGTAGCACCCCCCGGGGTTAGGGTTAAACTAACCTCAGATGACCATCTAAGATAAGTTAAACTCCCAAACACGGAAGATCACAGTATGATTCGGTAACATTACAGAACACATGGATTCAACAACATAAGTTTAAACTCTTAACAGAGTGAGGTATTAGAGTTATTATAAACCAGAGGTCATATACCCAACATTACATCACACAGCAAAAGCAAATTATATTGTTCTACATAACAACTTAGCAAAAGGCCTAAGAGGCCATAAACAAAAGCGACGTCCATCCCATAGTCCTCAGGCTACTACCTAGGACCCCCAACTACTCGTCAATGTCAACGTAGAATCCACCTTCAGTTGCAACCAGATCCTCTATAGAAAAACAACAATGGCGCAAGGCTGAGTAAGAGAATGTACTCCGCAAGACTTAGATAACCTAGTATCTACATGCTCTGGCTAGAAAAGCTTTCTCTGGATTTTCTTTTGTGGAAAGCAATCTTTATTTGTAAACAAGAGAGAGAGGAGGCTCGTCTACTCAGAATCTTTTAAAGGGGATAAGATAGCGACTTCTTCATCTTGTTCATCACATCTCGGTAACCACCAGCTTCATCAGAACCTCCTATCTAGGATCACCCCCTCGACCCAGAGGAAGCATCCTTAAGCACACGTGGATCAACAAGTTTTACTTAGGTTATAGTTCTCTATGATCATCACGTCCATTCCCATGTCATTCATAACCGTGAACACGGCTTTTCGAAAAGATTAATACCCTGCAGGGGTGTACAACTTTACCCACACGCACCAACCGACTCTTAATGCCAAATCATTAGCCCTCTTCCTTGGAAGGCCGGCAGAGGGTGGTTGACCACGACCTTTACCTTGCTTTCGCCGAGACCATGAGTCACGCCCTAGGGATGGTTCCACCATAACGGGTCAAGTCCTGAAGCCGGTCCCTAAAGATGTGAGGCGAGGTTGGTTCACCAGGGGCTCCATCGACCCCAAGCAACCCGGTCCACGCTTCCCTACCTGTTATGATGCACCTCCTTCACCTCCTCATTTCGAAAAGGTTTTCAATGCGAATGCCGCATGGAAAGCCTGAACTATGTGACTCATGGAATCTACTAGGCAATTTAGTTGCTCGTGGGGTTTTCCAGGCCCCGTGTGGTTGTACGCTCGTCTTGGTTCAAGAGGCAAGAACTCGGGTCCTATTGGTGGCGAGCATGGGACTACAAAAACCACACCCAACGTGGCCTCCCATACAAGCCTTAGCATGATTAGTTAACTCCTTCGATGATGTCACCACCTCCTACCTTTCTAGATTCTCCGGCACCTCTAATTCATCGTTCGGATAGATTGGACAATGATACTATGCAAGGCTAAGCTTTCGACCACAGAGGCTCTAGCAACGCTCAGATGTCAGACCTAGGTATGCTAGGAGTAGTGGATCAGGAGTATAAGGCTACAAAAGGGAAACAGTGCAGCAGATAGGTAACACTAGCTACTAACAAAAGACCACATTGGAATCGTGCATCATCATAGAAAGTAATATACTTTATAAAACATAGGTTCATAATGAGAGGCTACGCTTGCCTTGTCCGTCAAGATGGCAGTACGGATCTTTGGTGTTGTTGACTTCAGCTTCGGGTTCGGATCCTATCACGAAGAACCAATACCGGAAACAAAGGCGACAATCAAGACATGGCATCGATGCAATGCTCAAACAAGTATGATGATATGACAAGTTGAATTGCATTGAAATGAAACCCTAAAACATGCTCGGCAATTTATACGGGATTCCGAGGGATGAAAACCCTAACTCGGAAAACTCCGGAAACACATGAGAGGGGTTACTTTGTTGTTCTAATTAAACTTGTCATTAAAGTTATTGAACAATGCATGATTATAGGTTAGTTAGATAGTTCTCATTTTTCTAAACATTTTGATATATTATTTGTATTTTTCTGAATTACAGATTAAAAGTTATTGAATTTACAATATTCAAAACATTTTCTGAAATTATTAAACCCTTTTATTACACTTTTGAGGCTGAAACTTTTTAGGGCCTGCACACTGGCCAAAAGAGACCGGTGGAAAAGGAAAAACTTTTTACACTTACACATGAGGTGGGCTAGAGACACACACAAGTGGGCCATTTCTCAATGCAGGCCACGCTGGCCCTCATGGGAGGAGAACGGCCAGACGACGGCGACTGGTGGTGCTAGGAGGCAAACGGGGACGCGCGACTAGGCCTACTCGAACCAGGGCATCACCATGAACCTAAATAGGGCGGCGCCGTTAGGTAGAGGTCGCCGGAGCAGGCAACACGACAATGACCGATGGCGGCGCATCCAGATGATTGCGACGGCAATGATACAGAGAGGGACAGGGGAAACAAAGAGGGTCACGGGGACCGTGAGCTCACCGGGAAGCTCGCAGAGGGGTCGTTTGCGCGAGGGGAGCACAGAGGACGCCAGAATCGATGGCGCCGGTGGTCATCGGTGACAGAGAAATCGGAGTCGCAGGCGATGATTCACGGTGCCCTTCGCCGATTCCTTCTGCAGGAAGATCGAGTGGAGCAAGGCGAAGCTCGTGGCGGTGCCAACAGAGCTCGGGAAAGGGCAGCAACGGCGGCTAGCCGGAGCTAGGGTTTGGCCAGAGAGGTGAAATGGGGAAGAGGGAGGATAAGGATCGACCGACGGTGGCAAGGGTACTTGTAGACGTTGCGAGTGTTGGTAGCGTGCATCCTGGTGTAGGAGGGCATCGTGGAGCGGGCGGACGGCGACGGCAGCGACAGCGAGCAGCTTCCCTGCGTCGTCCTTCTGGCTGGAGGAGGAAGAAAGGTCAGAAACAGCGAAAGTCTGGGCGTGGGCTGGCTCGGTCATTGGCTTACTGTTGGCGGCGGGGAAAAGAAAGAGGGATGGGCCATGGCCCATTGGCTGTTGCTGCCCATTTTTTTAGGAAAATCCCTTTTACTTTTCTGATTTCAAAATCTGTTTTGTGTATTTCTCTTTGTATTTCATTTTGAAATACTATTTTTAGACATTCCAAAAATACCAGGGGTTTATAATAAGTATATAAAACATTTGTGGGGCCCTTTTAATCAAGTTTGGCTCCAAATATTTTTGTCATTTCTTTATTCAAAACTAGTTTGAATAAATTTCAAAGAAGGAGGGAACATAGGGTCTTAGGGTTTTGAATTTGCATTTCTTAAATCACACGCTTGAACTTATGCATACATTTTATTGATTTGAACAGATGCATGCAATGCTTAGGTACTAATTACATATGTTACAAATTGTAAGTATTTGCATATCATTAAGAACCGCCAACGGGGTACCCCTTGCACATGGTACAAGATCTTTCCCATAACCAAAATGACAAGGCAAGCAGACAATGAGCATCTCAGCAATCTTTTTATTTACCATATGCATAGCTTTTTATTGATGATGCTTCATAGATAGCTCATTATGGTGATGCTGCAAGTTTTCACCATGATTAGGCATGGCTTGGGCTAGCGTCCCAGGCATTTCTCTAACACAGGATACAAACTCCATGGACTTACAAGTTCCCTCTTTATTTTACACCGGTGACATCCATAGACAAAAGAGCATGATATCAAACTGAGTACAACAAGGTACAAGTGCAATGTTGAAAACGTTCCCTGTGACAACACGGTTCTGCTAATCCCAACTTATAAGTGCAAGCATATATAACAAATTTTCCTCAATGGTTCAAGTTTATTAGGGGCAAAGAATAAAATGTGCCATCAAGTTCGTGAGGGCTTTAATCACTAAGTTTTCACATAACAAAATAGTTTTTAATTGGAAGATAGTTGAAAATAAGAATATACTTGGAATGGTGTAACACACCATGCATAGGAGTTTATAGTGGGCAGTTTGGAAAAACTTGATTTCTTGGGAGTTGGAAGCATGAGTAGAACTTACTCATACAAGTGGAGGCTAGCAAAAGACTGGGAGTAACCAACTAAGAGAGCATAATGGCCATAATCATGTAGTGCAACAAAGCATACTAATCAAAGCAAAGAGTGGTACTACAAGTCAAGGACTAAATGATCATAGAGGCTAATGGTAACTTGTCATAGTCATAACATGGTGTGAGCATGTGCCAAGTCAACCCAAGCAAATCATCAAAGAAGAATACCACAATACTATGCTTTTGCATGCTAAAACAACGCATAATTTCTTCAAGGCACACTAAGCAATCCCAATTGTTTGGAACAAGACATGCTACAGCAATAATCACTAAGCATAAGGTCAAAACAACACTAGCATGTCATGCTAAAGTCTAAGTCACAGTCAATGCAAGCTCCTCTTGCACTTCAAGCAAGAACTTACTACTCCTTTCCAACACCAAGCAACTTATTTCCAAAAGAACACAAAGAGAACAGGGGTCCAAACTTCTTTATTCAAGCAAACTAAACATCTAATAAAAGCAAACGAAAACTAAGACGCTCCAAGAACAACACAACTGCGCATAAAACAATAAAAATGAAGTGTCTAGACAGGCCTGAGCTTTTTATTGATGAAGAAGGGGATGCCTTGGGCATCCCCAAGCTTTGATGCTTGTACCTCTTGGATATTTCTTGGGGTGACACCATGGTGGCATCCCAAAGCTTGAGCTTTTGTCCATTCTTCATCTCATTGCATCATTCTCTCTTTACACCTGAAATTTTTCCTTCATACAAAACTTCACACAATCTTCATTAGCAACATTAGTGTATTCAAAAGATATTAGACCTCTGGCTAAGCTTTGGAACAGCAAGACTTTTCACTAAAAACACAAGCTACTGTAGTAACTCCTTCAAAAAGCTCAATTCACCTAAATAGAACTAAAAAAGGAATCAATAAGAAGCAAATGCAAATAATGGGAGAAATCTGTCAAAACAGACCAGCAGGTAGAAACCTATTTTTTCGAATATCTTCTGTTGCTCAAATAAAAAAGTGTTGAACTAACGAAAGTTATATAACATACTGGGGTATTTATTCGTAAATTTTGAGATCAATCCGAGTTACAGAGACTCCTCACGAATTGTTTTGGTGGAGGACAGAAATCTGTTTCAGGACAGCAACTCCCCAAATCTTACTTCCCTCTCATTAGATGTCATTATTGGCACAAAAAGCAAACAAAAAGGATAAAGAGAGGTCATTACTGAAGTAATAACTTCCAAGACTTAAGGAAACTCTTGGGTTATCTCCCAACAAGTACTTTTTTTAACGCCTTTAAGTAGGCACAAGAAGCAAGAAGAATCAAGTATTTTCAAATGAAGAAGCATTAACATCCATACTTGCAAAGTCTTCAACTATGAAAGGTATCTCATCCAAATGGGTTTTGGAGGATCCCTTATCATCTCTCTTTGGTCTACTAATTTCATCAAAAAGGTTTTTAGATTAATCCAATCAAAATTCTTTTCAAAGGCTTCATGCATTCCAACAAGCTTAAAGGGTATGGGTATCTTGAATTCTTCTCTAGGCTTAATTTTATCAGAAATACCCACAATATCTACACTTGAGCCTAGCATATTGAAACGCTCAAAACCCTTTTTGGCCTCCCTAGCAACATCATGAAATTCTTTTGATAAAGTTTCAAGGATGAATTCTCTCTTTTCAGCATTCTTTTCTTCTTTTAGTTTTAGGAATAAGAATTGTATGAAGGGGTTAAGGCTAACAAACCTAGCCTCCAACATATGAACTAAAAAAGCTGCAACAATCTCATAATTAGGGGCAAGCTCTGCTATAGATTTTTCCTTAATATCTTCATGCTTGCTAATATGATTAAAGAATTCTTCAATATTATGTTTCCCAATTATGGAGCCACTACCTATTGCAAGGTCTTTCAAGGCGAACTTTGGGAGCAACATGGTGAACTAGATCAAGGTGGCAACTAGGGTAGGAACTAATTTTTGTGTGTTTTTGAATAAAGAAAGCAAACCAAACTAGACTATTTTTTTTGGTTTTTTTTGTAAAGAGGCAAACAAAACCAAGAAAAAGAAACAAAGCAAACTAAAAACAAAGTAAAGAGAGAGGAAGTGAAGAACTCCCCTTGTGAAGACGTCCTTAGCCTCCCCAGCAACGGCGCCAGAAAGTCTTGATGATGCTCGACGTGGCACTTAGTTGGTAACCCCAAGCGTAGGATGTGAAGAGCAAGCAGCAAGTTTTCCCTCAGTTGAGACCGAGCTTATCGAACTAGAAGGAGGAAGGAAACGTCACACAGGTGTTGCAAGCAACGCGGAGACCTGCACAACACAAACTCAAGACTTTTCCCTAATGAATCAGTGAGGTTGTCAAGCTCACCGGTTTGCTATAATAAAGGATTAAACGAATGGTGTGGAAGGTAATGGTTTGCAGCAAGTAAACAAGTAACAGTGGAAGATGTATCAATGGTAAAGATTGGACCGGTGTCCATAGTTCACTAGAGGTGCTCTCCTTAGATAAACAACATGGCATGAAGGGTAAACAAATTACAGCAGGACAATTGACAGGAACTAAGCAAGGGATAACAATGCAATTACTAGTTAGAAAGATCCTATGAGATTCGATTAGGCAATACAACAAGATACATAGACCGCCATCCAACTGCATCTATGACTAGAAGTCCACCTTCAGGTTATCATCTAAACCCCCTCCTGTATTAAGTTGCAAGCAACAGACAACTGCTTTAAACAAAGTGTGTAAGGTAAACAGTCCACATGTTCCATGAACAAGAGACTGTTGTTTTATCCCTAGTAGCAACATCACATCTACAACCGAAGAGATTATTGTCACTTCCCTTGGAAACTAGAGGCATGAACCCACTATCGAGTATAAATACCCCCTCTTGGAGTCACTAGCAACTACTTGGCCAAGATAGCTACTAACAACGGAGAGCATGCAAGATCACAAACAACACAGACATGATAGAATCATAAAGACAAAACCATTAATCAAACCAACATAATAATCTCAATATCCATCGGATCCCCACAAACACAACATGCATGATTACAAATAGATTAGATCTTGATCATGAACGGAGATCACAAGATCTATACATGAAAGCACAAAGGAGGAGATACAACCACCTAGCTACTACATGGACCCATAGTCCAAGGTGGAACTACTCACGCATCATACCGGAGAGAAGGCCTCCGGGATGATCTCCCCTCCGGCAAGGTTCCGGGAAGAGCTTCAGATCCCCCCGATCTAGGGACGATGGCGGCGGCTACAGACGGTTTCATGGAGATTTGATTGGGTACTTAGGGTTTCTGCATCGGGGATTCTTATAGGCGAAGGGGGAGGCCAAGGAGGCGACCGGGGGGGGGGGGGGGAAACCCTAGCCAGGTGCGGGCCCACCCCTGGCCGCGCCTGGGGGGGGTCTGGCTTCCCTAGCCCGCTTCCTCGTCTCCCCTCTGGACTTCTTGTTCCCCACAGAAAGCAATTGACTTTGACATTTGTCCCGTCCAATTCCGAGAATATTTCTTTACTAACTTTTCTAAAACCAAAAACAACAGAAAACATGCATCCTGCACTGTTGCAACTTGTTAGTAGGTTAGTATCATAAAACATGTAAAAAGCACCTCAAAGTGTAGACAAGAAAAGCAAAGTATATACTAAACAAGCATGGAGCATCAAAAATTATAGATACGTTTCCAACGTATCACCATCTCAATAACTTTGTTAAACTTCGTGAGATGCAAAAGTATAAGGATGTAGATGGAGATATTATTAATCTCAAGTTGTTTCCTTTCTCCTTGAGAGGAAAAGCTAAAGAATGGTTGCTATCCTTGCCTATAAATAGTATTGATTCTTGGATTAAGTGCAAAGATGCTTTTATTGGAAAGTACTACCTTCCTACTAAGATTATATCTATGAGAAGTGATATTATGAAATTTAAACAACTTGATAATAAACATGTTGCTCAAGTTTGGGAAAGAATGAAAACTTTGGTTAAGAATTGTCCCACTCATGGACTTACTTCTTGGACGATTATCCGGACTTTTTATGCAGGTTTGAACTTCTCCTCAAGAAACCTGTTGGATTCAGCTGCTGGAGGTACCTTTATGACCATCACCTTGGATGCTACAACAAAACTCCTTGATAATATGATGGTGAATTACTCTGAATGGCACACTGAGAGAGCTCCACATGGTAAGAAGGTAAATTCTGTTAAATAAACCTCCTCTTTGAGTGATAAGATAAATGTTATTATGGCTATGCTTGTTAATGGGAAAGCTCCTTTAGATCCTAATAGTGTTCTCTTAGCCTCTTAGGTTGCTCAAGAAGAGCAAGTTGATGTGAATTTCATTAGAAACAACAATTTTGGCAACAATACTTATGGTATAACTATAGGCCTTATCCACCTAATAATGGAAATACTTATCATGGTAGATTGTCACATCCCAAATTTTTTCTAAATTTTGAAATGTGAAAAATAAACAAACAAAAGAAATAAAGAATGGAATTTAGGGAGAAAAGAAACTTTTTGCTTCTAAATATAAACATCCAAACCTTACTTAAACAAAAATAATAATTTTGAATGAGAAAGTTACAAAAAAAATTCAAATAAATAAATACAAATGCATATCATGCATCATCATCATTAAGAACTTGCATTTTAAACCAATGGAAATTGGATTCACCCTTTTTGGATATTTAAATAAAAAGATATAGATTTTATAAGATAATGGGAAAATAAATAATAATAAAATACTAAAGCTATATGTGTATTTATTAAATAAAAGATATTGAAAACTTTTCTAATTTAAATAATATACTCAGTAGTATTTCAATGTTCAAAAACTCGGCTGATTAGACGATTAATCGCGACTGGCCAGGTGACCGTGTCGAATATATCAAATCGGACAGGATACTCGTTTGGACAGTTTAATTGGTATTAAATGCAATTTACCGATTAATAGATACAACCAAAACGTCAAAATTTTGCACTCCGCCTGACCCACCGCCTGCCGCACAGTTTGATACCCAGATAACGCTCTGCCCCAGTCTCACGTTTCTCTGCTGCCGCGACCCACCATATTCTGGCGACATCTTTCGTCTCGTTGACATTCATTATTACCATCAAAATACGGAAGAAACTGCTCCATTTAAATTGAGTCGTCACTCCCTTGGTGTTTAAAA
The DNA here is from genome assembly GCA_023614405.1 of Avena insularis. Taxonomy (NCBI): domain Eukaryota; kingdom Viridiplantae; phylum Streptophyta; class Magnoliopsida; order Poales; family Poaceae; genus Avena; species Avena insularis. Next base: position 129,817,909 of record CM042697.1, on the reverse strand, counting down.
GCCTGCCATTAACATCATGTAACGCCGGCCTGCTGGCCTCCTCTTCATAGGCCTGCATGCATGCGCCTCATGCACCCGTGCCTACCATGCAATTGCCTTACCATGTGTATATATATGTATACAATATTCTCTCTCGTCTCATTTTTTTCTTGGTCGATCGATATAATGAACCTGACCGGATGTATGTATATACATGTATATATTCCACACTCTCTCCTCCTAATATTTTTCTTTCCCATCATCATCAGGAAGTAGTCCATACGACCGGGCAATAGGTAGTCCCAAAGAACCAATGTTTCGATTTCTTGTAAGGCAGGATATCTACTCGCTCGCACACATGCACGAAACAGTCCCAGCCTAGCATATCTAGCGTCGTCGCGCGGAACAGTCGTTTCAATTCCTGTGTCATGCATCACTTGTCCCGCAGCCTGACCAAGCGAGACATAGCGAGAACTGCTCGTCTTCCTCTTCCCGAGCGCACGCACGAGCAACAGGTCATGGACTAAAACGGCAAAGAAAACTGCCACCATTACCTTCCATTATTATCCTATCAATTAGAACAGCATTCTCCTCTACCTCTATAAAACCACAAATCTACCCTCCTGTGTCTCCTCTTTTTATCCCAGGGCATAGGCTCATAATTTAATCTAGTCCCGCACGAGCTCTGCTGCGCTCGCGTTCCAGGAAGCTCCAGCCACGAGACACCCAACTGCTGTGTCATCACGATCATGAGGAGAAGAAGCTGTCCCTGGATCAGAAGATCAATCCTTTGACCACGTCATCCGTACCGATACTCCTCCAACTTGGTTCATCAAATTCATCGGACGTTTTCCATCTTACTCGGTGAGCATCTGCGGATTTCCTTGCACACACGCGTTAGATTAGATTGTATCTACCTCCAGGACATGATTTTGCACCTTCTCGTTGCAGTTCGCCGCGCCGCCCGACGCCATCGTTTCTCTAGCCGTAGATTGTCGTCACTGTTAGAGACGAACAAGCTCTAAATCATGTTCAGTAGCATCGCCTCGACGTCCTCTATACCGTCCACATCTTTTTCAACTCCGGATACGTTCCTAGTAACGGGAACGGCAACGCCAAGCCCGTGCCCGCAAATCCGGCAAACTTCTCCGGCGAGCTTTTCCGGTGAGCCATCCTGAACCATTAGATCTTCATCTAAAGGTCATCATAGATCACGTAAACGAAGGGGTATCCTCCAATTAGAATCTGCCAAGTGTCATATCTATTCCTATTTTCGGATTTTTAGACATAAGAACATAGAAACTTGTAAAAATTATATCTTTAGTTCTGTATATCCAAATTTAGTAAATAATATGTCTATGGATTCACAAAAACGAGTAGAACACAGTGGAGCCATAATTAGATATTTTTGAGTCTGTTAAAATCACGTTTTATACAGAACCATTTGTGGAGTTTTTTGAGTATAAAAATTATTGTGTAAATTATTTTTAAGTGTATCCTTTTGCAAATGGTTGTATATTGAACCCTCTATACAGTAAGACCAAAATATAATTTGATTCTAGTATAAATAATAGCTTGGCAATTATTTAGTAAGAATGGCCTTTTCAAGTGTTAGAAAATATTGCTAATTGATACAATTGCACAGACGATTGCATTTGTAATCTTGAAATATATAAAATGTTCAGAAATCACTTAGTAATGTTCAAAACCTTGTTATAACAATTCGTACAATAAGAATTGTCATCTTGCATGTTTACATACTTTGCATGATTTTTGTGTTGTCATTAGTATTGGTCTTATGATTGTTTTGTCTTGGTTGTTTTGCTTGATAGATTGTGTTGATTGTCAAGTGTGTTATTGCGAAGAGTGTACCAACACCACCAACTATTAAGGCAAGTGACACTATCATCCATGTCCTACTATTTTTATTACACTTGGTAGAATTTTTGTAGTATGCATGATAGGGCTACTATGTTACTATGCTATGCTATATCCTATTAGGATATCCTTTATATCTTCCTTAGTGGAAACATCGTACTTGTAGTATGTTTAGCTCTGCTATAGATTCGGGGTGGAATACCATGTTATGATTATATGAAGTGTTGGAAAATATATGTTTTATATAATAAAACAAGTACTCAATGAATCATCTGGGTGGAATGTGGATACTCAGTTGTGGATAAGGTGGCAATGAAGGGACTATATATATATGGCTATCTTTTTCGTGTGTTCACTAGAAGAAAACCACCCAGGGACTTAGAGATTGAACAGGTTTCTCGTACAGTGGCTTTCATTTACAGCCACATGCTAAATGGGCTCTGGTTTAGTTAATTACATAGTGTAAGACCCTTGCATTGGTATCGGCCACATGCTAAATAGGCTCTGGCTTAGTTAATTACATAGTGTAAGACCCTTGCATTGGTACCTATTCAGGTTAACTAGAATTATGTATTGGAAATATATCCTTACATTGGTGCCTGGTAGACGTGCTAAGATTATGTATTGGGAGGACTTCTATGGAAAGACTTTGTCACATTCTCGATCTGCTGGTACTCCATTTGGTGTGTACTTATCCAACGACCACTGGTGGCGTCAAGACAAGATTGTGTCATGTGGGTAAAGTGTACAACTTCTGTAGAAGATCAAATTCTAAGTACTTAGCCGTGTCTCCGGTTACGGACAACTCTGAGCAACTAAGGCCTGAAGATATGGAAGATCTCGATATTCCAATTTCTCAAAGTAAAACTTGATGGTGTCAACAAGAGATTAGAAGCACTTGGAGTTTGCCAAGGAGTTAAGAAAGTTATTGAAAGATCAAAACTATTTTGAAAAGATAGGATAAAACCATATTGCTTTCTGCAAATGAGCCTAAACTCTACTTAGCCAAATATGCATGTATTGATAGGTTCCAACTTAATTTCCACATAGTAGTGACACTTGCCAATACAATTTAAATGTATTGACTCTTTTGGCTGTAACTTATCATGTTGCAGGATTACTTGATGATAGTGATGTTTGATGAGTAGGGGTTACGAGTCTGCACCCAACATGTTTGCCTGTGGCACATGAAGATGGAGGACTCCATGCTTTTATTCTGCTGCTTTGTAATAAGATAGCCTATGTCTATGAGATTTTAATCTTTACTTTTAAATAAGAGTTGGTGGCTCACTTTGGATCAAACATTAGGATCATCCGGACCATCTAATCTGCCCATCAAACATCGGATGCCTCGGCACCATTAGATATGTCTATATGAAGCAACACGTTTTAGAAAGTTGAAAAATAGCAAACAATCATCACGGGACTAGGCGATTGGCACCAATCAAGGGATGAAATTGTACTAATTAAATAGAGAAATTAATCAGGGAGATTTCAAAGGTAGTTCCGTTTCCTAGGAATCAATCAAAGAATCGATTCTGCCTCCAAGGCTCTTTGTTTCGTCCAACCTCTCAGTAAAATCCTGTCGTCCCCCATCTCAAAAAAATCCCTTCGTCCTCACAGTGCGACTCCCCTTCCCTGGCACGCCGCCATCTCTTGCAGCTGCCGCTTCTCTGCACGCTGTCGCCGTTCTTGACGCCACCATGATGACGATGTCACCGCCCGCGACTCCCCTTCAATAAGGTTCGTGTACCTCACCATATATCCCTCTATTTGCCACATATCCTCTCAATCCGTTCCTCCTCTTCCTTGATGCGATGACAAATGGCTCGGGTGGAGGACAACGGCAGGGCGCTCGCGTCGTACCGACCAAGCGTCTCCGCAGACGGCCACGACTCTGTGTTGTTCATAGCCACCATTGGCATTCACGCTCCGGAATTGGGCAGGGAGGGCCCAATCTGGACGTGGAGTGGCCAAACCCGAGGACCCTCTTTCGAGTAGTTCATTTGAATATTTTGTCACTTGAACTAATACGATTTGTTTCTACCTTTTGTTAAAGATTACTAGCATGATTCAGGAATGTGCGATGTTTGGTTCATCTGTTCGTAAGATTTCTAACGCGGGTCTTGTTTCCGTGGTTGCAGTGGTGGGGCAGACGGAAGTGGTAAGCGGCGGAGAGCCAGCCACTCGAGGACTGGTAGACGTCACGTGTGACTTGGATAATCACGAATTTCATCAGGCTCAACTAGAAGAAGCACTATTTTTTTGGATAAACACTGATGCAAAAAGGAGGGAGAGATTCCTGGATGGCCTCAGTGATGAGCTTTCAGTACAGCTACTGGTGGTTTATTGCCCCACTTTCCAGGAGCTTATGGACAAGGCTAGATCTTGGAAGGGAAGCACAAACAGGTGGAAAGCCGCAAGAGAAAGAGCAACAATCATCACTCTAGATCACATCACAAATCTCGCACTTCATATGATGGATACTCCAAGCATGGAGGGAGTGACCATGGGAGCCATGACCGCCACCACCATGGAGGCGATGGGCATCGTCATGACAACCATAGGAGCAGTCACCACAGCCACAAGGGAGGACACTCTCACCATTCTGGAGGACACGGTGGACATGACCGCAACCGTGATCGCAGCTTTGTGAAGAAGGATCTGAGTGAGGTGACGTGCTTCAAGTGTAAGCAAAAGGGACACTATGCTGACAACTGTCCGGAGAGGAAAGGACTGAAGCCAACCAACAATGAGAAGGCCACAGTGAACCACATGAATGTGGAGGAGATTCCAGATGAGCCTGACCTTGTGATTGGTAAGTTCCCAATCAACACTTACCCTGCACTTATACTTTTCGATACTGGTGCATCGCATTCATTCATATCAAGGGCATTTGTGGATAAGTATAAGTTACCTACTGAGTCTATGAAGAGGTCCTTTAGAGTGAGTTCACCAGGAGGAGATATGATAGCTAGTGCGGGATGCCGCGATTTAACTGTGAGGATTGGAACACACAACTTCAGTGCACATTTGGTAGTGTTGGATTCACAGGGATTAGACGTTATTCGGGTATGGATTGGATGTCTATGCATGGGGACACATAGATTGTGCACAATGAAATGTTTCACTCAAAACCCGGATGGTAAGAGGATTAGATTCAAGTCACCGCGACCGTGAAGGTGTAAGTTGAATTCTCTTAAGGGGTTAGCATAGAATCTTGTGCGATGATTAGGGATTACCCGATGTGTTTCGGAAGAGCTGCCGAATGCCACCTGACAGAGAAGTAGAGTTTCTTATCGACCTGATGCCGGGAACAGGACCAATAGCAAAGAAACCATATAAGATGGATGTGGATGAGCTGAAGGAATTGAAGAAGCAGTTGAAAGAGCAGCTGGAAAAGGGATTCATTCAGCCTAGTTCGTCGTCATGGGGTGCACCTGTTCTGTTTGTGGAGAAGAAAGACATCACCAAGAGATTAGTGGTGGATTATCGTTTGCTGAATGAAGTAACCATCAAGAACAAGTACCCTCTGCCGAACATAAATGATTTGTTTGATCAACTGGAAGGAGCGAAGGTGTTCAGCAAGATTGATCTGCGATCTGGCTACTTTCAATTGAAGATCCGGAAGGAGGATGTACCAAAAACCGCCCTCACCACTAGGTATGGTTTATATGAGTATACAGTTATGTCTTTTGGACTAACGAATGCCCCGGCATATTTCATGACCATGATGAACAAGGTATTTATGGAGTACTTGGACAAGTTCGTGGTGGTGTTTATTGATGACATACTGATATATTCCAAGGATGATGCTGAGCATGAGAAACATCTGCGACTGATTATGGAGAAGCTGAGAGAACACCAGTTGTATGCCAAATTTAGCAAGTGTGAATTCTGGCTTAACACCGTTGGGTTTCTTGGACACGTAGTGTCAGGTGAAGGAGTCACTGTTGATCCAAGCAAGGTGACTGCAGTGACTGAGTGGGAAGCGTCCAAGAATGCAGGAGAGATTCGAAGCTTTTTGGGACTTGCTGGATATTACAGGAGGTTCATTGAAAACTTTTCCAAGATTGCTAAGCCGATGACTGAACTTCTGAAGAAGGAGAGGAAGTTTGAGTGGTCAGATGTATGTGAAGCCAGCTTTCGAGGCGAAGGCGTCGACTAGTGGCTGCGCTTGTTCGTGTTTACGGATCTTGAAGGATTTCCAAGTGTCTTGTGATGCTTCTGACAGGGACTTGGGAGTGTGCTGATGCAAGATGGGAGAGTAGTGTCATATGCCTCGTGACAACTCAAGCACCATGAGCGGAATTACCCCACACACGACTTGGAGTTAGCGTCAGTGGTTCATGCGCTCAAGGTATGGAGGCATTACTTAATGGGAAAACACTGTGATGTGTACACCGACCACAAGAGCCTGAAGTACATATTTACACAGAAGGAACTGAACATGAGGCAAAGGAGATGGTTGGAACTTATCAAGGACTATGATATGAATCTACAATACCACCCAGGAAAGGCCAATGTAGTAGCAGATGCTCTGAGCCGGAAGGTTTATGCCAATGGATTGACAATTGGGGAATTGCCTGAGGATTTGTGCAAGCAATTCAGGGACCTTAGACTGGAGGTAGTATCTGAAGGATATTTGGCTACAATGGAAGTCCAACCGACGCTACAGGACAGGATCATAAAGGCTCAGATAGGAGACAAGGAAATAGATGAGATAAAGGAAAAGATGAAGGAGAATCGGGAAAAGGATATTCGCGAGGATGAGCATGGTACTTTGTGGTACGGAGACCGTTTGTGTGTGCCCAGCGACCTGGAGATAAGGGAGTTAATTCTGCAGGAGGCTCATGACTCGCCATACTCCATACATCCGGGCAACACAAAGATGTATATGGATTTGAAGAGCAGATTTTGGTGGAACAACATGAAGGGAGATATCGCCAAGCATATTGCCCTATGTGATGTATGTAGCCGAGTGAAGGCAGAACACCAGAAGCCAGCAGGATTGCTACAGCCATTGCCCGTGCCGGATTGGAAGTGGGATAGAGTGGGAATGGACTTTATCACAGGATTGCCCAGGACCAGGTCAGGATATGACTCTATTTGGGTAGTGGTCGACCATTTGACCAAGGTAGCCCACTTTATACCAGTGAAGACAACCTACACAAGTGCAAAGTTGGCCAAGATTTACATGGACAGAATTGTGTGCCTACACGGGGTTCCCAAGAGTATTGTATCTGATAGAGGCACCCAATTTACCTCACACTTACGGCGCCCATTTGCAGTCACTTGGCACTAGATTGGAGTTTAGCACAGCGTTTCACCCACAGACTGATGTACAAACCGAGAGGGTGAATCAGATTTTGGAGGACATGCTGAGAGCTTGCGCTTTGGCTCATGGCTCTAGTTGGGATGAGAATTTGCCGTATGCTGAGTTTTCCTACAACAACAACTATCAAACCAGCATCAAGACGTCACCGTTCGATGTGTTGTATGGGAAACGATTCCGTACACCATTGCTATGGGATGGAGTAGGAGAACGCTAGTTGTTTGGACCTGATTTGATCAAGGACGCTGAGGAGAAGGTCGCCTTGATTAGGGACAGACTGAAGGTAGCACAATCAAGACAGAAGAGCTACGCGGACGCCAAGCGCAAGGAAGTGGTGTATGAGATAGGTGATAGAGCATACCTCAGAGTGTCGCCACTTCGTGGAATCAAGAGATTTGGTATTAAGGGTAAGCTGGCACCTCGATTTATTGGACCGTATTGAGTCTTAGCCCGCAAAGGAGAAGTTGCTTATCAGTTGGAGTTGCCAGAGGCTCTGTCCGCTGTTCACAATGTGTTCCACATGTCCCAGCTAAAGAAGTGTCATCCGGAGATGGTAGATACACCATTGAGAGACACTGTGCCACTAGAGAAGGTTCAGCTTGAGAACGACTTGACCTACGAGGAGAAACCGGTCAAGATTCTGGAGACAGCAGAGAGGACTACCCGTACCAAGACAATCAAGTTTTGCAAGGTATAGTGGAGCCACCACACCGAAGAGGAAGCCACTTGGGAGCGTGAGGATGACATCCGAGAGGACTACCCACACCTATTTGCTAGCCGCGCCGAATCTCGAGGACGAGATTCATCTTAAGGGGGTTAGTCTTGTCACATCCCAAATTTTAGATTTGGTCTTGCATATCATTCATATCATTGCATCATGCTTTCCATGCAAAACCGTCGAGTGAAAAGGTTCGGCGAAATGCCATTTGCAAAACCCTATTCTATTTTGCTACGAGGTTCCTGCGGGAAGCTTTAGTAGGACTAGCGTTGACCACCCTTGTAGATTAGTGGTTTCGCTCAAACCTTGACGCTAGATTGTTCTCCTCGACTATACAAACCCGTAGGCGCAAGAATCGCTCGAATCGGAGCTCGTACGGAGAAGTTGCGGCCGTTTTAGTGAATCGCCGGAAAACGGTCCGAATTTCTGGACCGATTTCCGAATCCGCGTCTAAGTCTGCGCCGAATTGGAGTAGGACCCGCGCAGGCCCCACTTAAAGGGCCGAGCCGGCCACCTCAGGAACCGCACCCGACCCCGCCGCCATCGCCTCGCCTCCTCCCGCGCGCCGCCATCCACCCGAGGCCGCCGCCTCGTCGCCGATCGCCGCCGCCCGGCCGCGAGCACGCCGCCGCCCGCAGGTAAGGCCCCGCCGCCGCGCCGCTTTCCCGCCACCGCCGCCGCATCCCGCCACCGCCGCCGCCGCCGCGCCGCTACTGCCAGCGCCTCGCCGCCGCTGCATTGCGCTGCGCGCGCTCGCGACCACACCGCCGCAGCGCGCATACGCATCTGGCGTATTACACACTCGCGTGCCGTTTTGCGTCGCGCCGTTTTGTCCGTACCGCGTCGCACGCGCGCCGTCTTGCGCGCCGCGTTGACGATCTTGGACCGTTCGTTGACCGTCTCCCTCCGTGCAGGAAAAACCCCGACGCCGGAACCGATCGCCGCCGCCGTCCGGAACTCGCCGCCGTCCGTTTCGCCGTTCGTTTCCGGTAAGACAACAGCCACCGTCAGATCTCAGATCAGCGGCTTAGATCATTCGTTGACCGATCAAACTCAGGCATTGACTAGTCAGACGCCCAGTCAGCAGACGCTTTGACCAGTCAACAGACACAATTGACTGGTCAATTTCGTTAATCCTTTAGTTGACAGGTTTCGATAGAATCTTGTAAATTGCATAGAAATTAAACCGCTTGGCCAAAAATTGCAAATAAAATATGTGTAGATTCAGTGAGTCGTGTAGAATCTCGCTGTACCTTTGGTTCAGGATTTTGCAGCAAGGTTTAGTACAGTTTAATCAAACTAGTTAGTGGCCTTTTTGGAGTAATAAATTCGTAGAAAAAGATCCGTAGCTCCAAAAATTGCGTATGATATGTCCCTGGATTCAGTGGAACGAGGGGAATCTCATCGTGAATTAAAAGGATAGTCTTATAGTAAAAACTTCTGCAGAAACTGTCTAGTGGCTTTCTGCAGTGTTTTAATTATTCGGGAAGTTTTATAACTCCTTTTTGAGTAATTCCAGTTGGTACTGTTTCTAATCAGCGATACCTATGCGGTAGAATTTTTGCAAGATTTTACAAACAGTATACTACCGGTAGTGAATTATTTAAGTTCTAGCTCTAGTTTGGAGCATTACTTTTGCTTAATAGTTTTCCTAGCGCTAAAACTATTTTCCATGCATGCAATCGGTAGTATTATGGAATAGGATGTTGTGGTGCAGCTGTAGCACCAATGCACTTGTCGTTCTTGCATTCATGCATCATCTTTGTTGCATTTGATTGTGAGTTGTTTGTTTATGAATGCAATTGTATCGTGTAGATTGTGACGAGTGCAACGCTTGCTCGTGTGTGGATTGTTCTTCCGACCGCTACAACCAAGGCAAGTAGATGCTACTTTGTTCATGATATCGTCCTACTATTTTCAATGCATTGTCGTGTATCTTGTAGTTGCATGTGTAGGATGATACTATCGCTATGCTATGTCCTATTATGTGGTAGGGCCTTCCTTGTAGATGAAACACCGATGGTAGATGTTCTTAGCCATGCTATGTTGAACGAGGGCTGGGTTACATCATTGTTACTTGTTTTCCTAAAGTATTGGTTTGTGAAAACTAAAAACAACTTAATCAATGAATCCCCTGGGTGTGATGGTATTGATAATTTTTGGTGGTTTCATTGCGGAAAGGCACCCAGGTATCAAGAGAAATTGTTTGGCTTCTTTATTGTGTAGCTTACGTGTACAACCATGTGCCAATAATGGAATGGGCGGTTGGTTGGACTTAGTAGGTTATGGTAACTCGAACCCGCGTATCCAGAGATGTAGAATTTTGGTAGGTTGGACCGGTGCGCGTCGGGATTGAGGAGCTACTTCCCGAACAGTCTCAACTTGGACTTCTCCCTATCACCACTCAAAATGAGAGTGATGGTACGAGCTGGGCTGGCCAAGTCACATGGGTAAAGTGTACTAACCTCTGCAGAGTGTATAATCTAATCGATTAGCCGTGTCCCCGGTTATGGACAACTGAGTTGCTTGATATTGATTCCATGACAAGTTTCTCGCTCATTCTAATTTCTTAATTGTTTTAATGTTGTTGGGTAACTTAATTGGGATCCTTTTTAAAGAAAATCAAAAACTGTTTATGAAAGTAGGACAAAGTTATTTGCAAATGCAAGCCAGACACAGCTCTACTTGCCAAATATGCATGTAGATGTTAGTACTATTGTCTCCTTTACTAGCTCTACTTGCCATACATTCCATGTATTGACCCTTCGGGGCTGCTACGTTTCATGTTGCAGGTTATTCCGATTCTGAGTAATCGATATAGGCCACGGTACTCCACTCGGCACTTGTTCACTTGTGGGCAATTTGAAGAATGGAGGATTTACTTTATTTAAGTTGCTACCTGAATGATTTGAGCTAGCTTTGAGCTAAGCTTTTATTGTAATAATGGTACTCTGGATCTTCGTTATCTATGATACACGGTTATTTTGCTATGTTATTCATCTTACTCTATTGTGGGCCAACGAACCGATCCAGGGATTGGCATGTCACATAGAGGCCACGGTCTTTTCAGAACCGGGGTGTCACATCAAGTCACTTACCCCATTGAAGAAGTGACTTGGGAAATATTTGAAGAAGGTTTTCACACTAACCATATCTCTTCAAGCGTGATGAGCTTAAAGAAGAAGGAGTTTCACAACCTTAAACAGCGTCACCGCAGCATCGCTGAATACATTGAGGAATTCAACAATCTTTCACGTTATGCTCTAGAGGATACTGACACAGATGCTAAGAGGAAGGAAAATTTCCTAGATGGACTAAATGATGAAACGTTCATGCAGTTATCAGTTGCTTATGTTCCAACATATCAATCACTATGTGACAAAGCTACAATTTTAGAGAGCAAGATGAAGCAAGTTGAGAACAAAAAGAGGAAGCATAGCTTTGACAAGTATCACTCAGGATCATCACAAAAGATGCATTCATTCAAAAAGAGCAATGGAGATTTTGGACCACATCAGCATGAAGGAAATGGACACACTCATCATCATCACAAGAATCACCACAATAACAATGGAAGTGGTAATAATAATGGGAATGGTACTGACAATGGAGATAACCTTGGTCAGAACCAACATGGCAATTCCATGAAGAAGGACATTAGCCAGTTGCAGTGCTATAATTGTAAGCAACTTGGACACTATGCATCAGACTATCCTGAGGAGAAAAATAATAAGGATGCTAGAAACTCTAATGGAAGCGATTCCAATGTGGCCCGGAAAGGACATGTGAACCACATCAACATGTATGGAACACTTGAAGAATTAGATGATGAGGATTGTAAGATTTAGCTAACTCAGTTGAGTCATATAAGGATCCCATGTTTGGATGTCAATTATTGAACCCATAGTCAGGTGAACCATCAATGCAACCCTACAAAATTTCCTTTTAAGGGTGGTAGTACCTGAGTTGTCTCAAAATCCAATCTATTTTTTCTTCTAGCCTTCCCGAATCTCAGAACGAGATTCCTTTTAAGGGTGGTAGCCTGTCACATCCCAAAATTTTCCAAATTTTGAAATATAAAAAATAAACAAACAAAAGAAATAAAGAATGGAATTTAGGGGGAAATAAACTTTTTTGCTTCTAAATGGAAACATCAAAACTTTACTTAAACAAAAAAATAATTTTGAATGAGAAAGTGACAAAAAATTTTAAAAAAATAAATACAAATGCATATCATGCATCATCATCATTAAGAACTTGCATTTTAAACCAATGGAAATTGGATTCACCCTTTTTGGATATTTAAATAAAAAGATATAGATTTTAAAAGATAACAGGAAAAGAAATAATAATAAAATACTAAAGCTATATGTGTATTTATTAAAATAAAAGATGTTGAAAAGTTTTGTAATTTAAATAATATACTCAGTAGTATTTCAATGTTCAAAAACTCGGCTGATTAGACGATTAATCCTTCGATTAATCGCGACTGGCCAGGTGACCGTGTCGAATACATCAAATCGGACAGGATACTCGTTTGGGCTGTTTAATCGGTATTAAATGCAATTTATCGAGTAATAGATGCAGCCAAAACGTCAAAATTTGGCACTCCGTCCGACCCACCGCCTGCCGCACAGTTTGCTACCCCAGATAACGCTCTGCCCCAGTCTCACGTTTCTCTGCCGCCGCGACCTACCATATTTCGGAGACATCTTTCGTCTCGTCGATATTCATTATTACCATCAAAATGCGGAAGAAACTGCTCCATTTAAATTGAGTCGTCACTCCCTTGGTGTTTAAAAGCCTGCCATTACCATCATGTAACGCCGGCCTGCTGGCCTCCTCTTCATAGGTCTGCATGCGTTCATGCACCCGTGCCTACCATGCAATTGCCTTATCATGTGTATATATATGTATACAATATTCTCTCTCGTCTCATTTTTTTATTGGCCGATCAAGGCAATGAACCTGACCGGATGTATGTATATACATGTATATATTCCACACTCTCTCCTCCTAATATTTTTCTTGTAGGGGTTCGTAGCATGGAAAACAAAAAAATTCTATCGCATACAAACAAACAAGCCAAGATCTATCTACTAGATTATAGCAATGAGTCGATGAAATAACTCACCCTCGAAGATTCCAAAGTGTTTAACGAGAGCAGATTCTCGTGGGTAATGTAGTCGTACTCTTGCCGATCTCAAGATCGCGTAGACGATCCTTCCGGTGCTGCATTCCGGCAGCGCTCATGATCGGTCACATGTTAAATTTTCGATGAAGACCTTCCTCTCCCTTGTTCCAGGTGAGCAGCGGAGGTTGTAGCACTCTCCTCGTGATTCCGGCACGGCGTGGTACCGAAGTAGAGGGAGATCTCGAGGCTTCGCCTTAAGCCGGGCAGTATGGTAGACTATGAGAGAGGCCTCGGTGATCTAGGGTTTAGACACACCAAGGGAGAGAGGGCTAGGGCTAGGGCTTGGGGAAGCCCAAGTCGTGCTAGGCGGCACAGGAGGAGGGAGGTGGCAGGAGGTGGCTGGCGGCGGCTGGGGCTAGGGGTTTGGGGGTGCAAGTTGTGTGCTTGGTGGGGCAGCCCTGCCCCTCATTATATTGGTGGAGGCCGGCCAGGGAGGAGTCCCTCCCAACTCGGCTTCAAGGCGGTGGAGGGAGAGGGACTTCCTCCCCAAGTAGGTTTCCTACTCTCCCTCCACCAAACAAAATAGCCGTTTGACTTTTCAAATTGGCATTTGACTTTTCAAACTAGGATTTGATTTATCCCTTTATTTTGTTCAGCGATGACACCTAGTACATGACGCAACCATTCCAACTTGTTATGACACATTCATGTACCCTTCCCCTCGGTCTTGGGACATTCCGGAACCTTCTAGAACATTCCCGATGAAAACACCTGAACCATTCTCCAACCCCGAAACAGGACTTTCCTTATATGAATCTTATTCTCCGAACCATTCCGGATCTCCTCGTGATATCCTGGATCCCACACGAGACTCCGAACAACATTCGGTCTCTTACTCATCATTGCATAACTACTCAACAACATCGTGTCTCCCTACGGTTCGTGAATTATGCGGACATGATCGAGACATCTCTCCGATCAATAACCAATAGAGGAATCTGGAAATTCATATGGCTCCCACATATTTCTACGATTACTTTGCGATCGAATGAACCACTTACATACGATACCAATTTCCCTTTGTCTCATGATATTTTACTTATCCGAGGTTTTGATCGTCGGTATCTCTGCATACCTAGTTCAACCTCGTTACTGATAAGTACTCTTTTCTCGTTCCCGTGGTATGTGATCCCTTGTGAGCCAGTCACATGCTTGCAAGCTAATCGGATGACATTCCATCGAGAGGGCCTAGAGTATATCTATCCGTCATATGGATGGACAAATCCCACTCTTGATCAATGTGTCTCAACCCATACTTTCCGAACACTCAATGCCATCTTTATAGCCACCCAGTTACGGTGTGGTGTTTGATGTCATCAAAGCATCCTTCCGGTGATGGTGATAAGCATGATCTCATGGTTGAAGGAATTAGGTTACTATGTATCAGAAAGCATATAACAATTGAACTATTAAAATGACTTGATCTTTATGCTACGCTTATCTATAGGAGTATGTCCATCATACCATTCTCCTAATGATATGATCTTGTTGTTAATAACATCTCAATGTTCATGATAGGGAAACCACAATCATCTATTAACCAACAATCTAGTATTATAAAGAGGCTTTACTAGGGACTCTAGTTTAGTTTACAAATCACACAAGTATTAATGTTTCCTTGTTAATACTATTATAGCATGAATGTAAAAATTTATCATAAACACAAAGATATAATAATAACTATATTTATTATTGCCTCTAGGGCATATCTGTAACAGTCTCCCACTTGCACTAGAGTCAACTAATCTAGATTACATGGTAATATACCGAACACCCATGGCAGTTTGGTGTTGGTCATGTTTTGCCCTCGGGAGAGGTTTAGTGAACGGATCCGCAACATTCAGATCTGTGTGTACTTTGCAAATCTTTATGTCACCATCTTGGACATGTTCTCAAATAGCGTGAAAACTTAGCTTGATGTGCTTCAACTTCTTGTGTGACCTTGGTTCTTGCGCATTGGCTATGGCGCCCATGTTATCACAATAGATAGACATTGGGTCCAGCGCACTTGGAACCACACCGAGCTCTGTAATGAACTCCTTCATCCATATCGCTTCTTGTGAAGCCTCTGAAGCAGCTATGTATTCCGATTCAGTTGAAGATCTCGCCGCAACGCTTTGCTTTGCACTCCTCCAGCTAACTGCTGCACCATGCAAAGTAAATACGTATCCTGATTGTGATTTAGAATCATCCGGATCGGTGTTCCAACTAGCATCGGTGTAACCATTAACAACGAGCTGTTTATCACCTCCATAAGAAAGAACCATATCCTTAGTTCTTCTTAAGTACTTAAGGATGTTTTTGACCGCTGCCCAATGATCCACTCCTGGATCACTTTGATATCTGCTAGTTAAACTAACAGCATATGCAATGTCGGGTCTAGTACATAGCATGGCATACATTAGAGATCCTATGGTTGAGGCATAGGGAGTCTTACTCATCCTTTCTCTATCTTCTGCCGTTGCTGGACTTTGAGTTTTACTCAAGGTCGTATTGGGCAACATGGGCAAGAACCCTTTATTGCTATCTTCCATTCCAAACCTCTTTAGAACTTTGTCCAAATATGTACTTTGTGACAATGATATTAGGCGTCTCGATCTATCTCTATAAATCTTTATGCCTAATATGTAAGCTGCTTCGCCAAGATCTTTCATTGAAAAACTATTATTCAAATATTCCTTAACACTATTAAGAAGGTCTACATCATTCCCAATCAACAATATGTCATCTACATATAGTATTAAGAATGCTACAGAGCTCCCACTCACTTTCTTGTAAATACAAGCTTCTCCATAAGTTTGTATAAAACCAAAACTTTTGATCACCTTATCAAAACGTTGATTCCAACTTCAGGATGCTTGCTTCAATCCATATATGGACCTTTGAAGTTTGCACACCTTGTTAGCATCTTTAGAATCGACAAAACCTTTGGGTTGCATCATATACAACTCTTCATCAATGTCTCCATTGAGGAACACTGTTTTGACATCCATCTGCCATATTTCATAATCGTAATATGCAGCGATTGCTAACATAATCCTCACAGACTTTAGCTTCGCTACTAGTGAGAAAGTCTCATCGTAGTCAACTCCTTGAATTTGTCGAAACCCTTTTGCGACAAGTCGAGCTTTATAGACAGTAACATTACCATCATCATCTGTTTTCTTCTTGAAAATCCATTTGTTCTCGGCAGCCTTCCGGCCATCCGGTAAGTCCACCAAAGTCCATACTTGGTTTTTGTACATGGATCCAATCTCGGATTTCATGGCTTCTTGCCATTTATTGGAATCTGGGCTCATCATCGCTTCCTCATATGTCGCAGGGTCATCGGTGTTGTCCACCAACATGACACTCATAACGGGATCATACCAATCAGGAGTGGTACGGGTTCTCGTTGACCTGCGAGGTTCTGTAGCAACTTCAACCGAAGTTTCATGATCATCATCATTAGCTTCCTCTCTTACTAGTGTAGGCGCCATAGGAACTACTTCCGGTGCTGCGCTACTCGCAAGTTCGAGAGAAGGTTCAACAACCTCGTCGAGTTCTACTTTCCTTCCAGTCACTTCTTTCGAGAGAAATTCCTTCTCTAGAAAGGATCCATTCTTGGCAACAAAGATTTTGCCTTCGGATCTATGATAGAAGGTATACCCAATAGTTTCCTTTGGGTATCCTATGAAGACGCATTTTTCCGCTTTGGGTTCAAGCTTGTCCGGCTGTAACTTCTTTACATAGGCTTCGCAACCCCAAATTTTAAGGAACGACAATTTAGGTTTCTTCCCAAACCATAATTCATACGGTGTCGTTTCAACGGATTTAGATGGTGTCCTATTTAAAGTGAATGCGGCTGTTTCTAATGCATAACCCCAAAATGATAACGGTAAATCTGTAAGTGACATCATAGAACGAACCATATCTAAGAGAGTTCGATTACGACGTTCGGACACACCATTATGCTGTGGTGTTCCCGGCGGTGTCAATTGTGAAAGTATTCCGCATTTCTTCAAATGCTCGCCAAACTCGTAACTTAGATATTCACCTCCACGATCAGAACGTAGAAATTTAATCTTCTTGTTACGTTGATTCTCCACCTCACTTTGAAATTCCTTAAACTTCTCGAAAGTTTCGGACTTATGTTTCATGAAATATATATACCCATATCTACTCAAGTCATCCGTTAAGGTAAGAACATAACGATAACCACCGCGCGATGCTACACTCATTGGACCACATACATCGGTATGTATGATTTCCAATAAGTCCGTAGCTCGCTCCATCATACCAGAAAATGGAGTCTTAGTCATTTTACCCATCAGACATGCTTCACATCTTTCAAGTGATTCGAAATCAAGTGATTCAAGAAGTCCATCGGAATGGAGTTTCTTCATACGCTTCACTCCAATGTGACCAAGACGACAGTGCCACATATAGGTCGAGTTATCGCTTAATTTCAAACGTTTAGCTTCAATGTTATTAATATGTGTATTTCCACTATCGAGATTAAATAAGAATAGACCATCTATCAAAGGTGCATGTGCATAAAACATATTACTCATATAAATCGAACAACCATTATTCTCTGACTTAAACAAGTAACCGTCTCGCAATAAACAAGATCCTGATATAATGTTCATGCTCAACGCAGGCACCAAATAACAATTATTTAAGTATAAAACTAATCCCGATGGTAGATGAAGAGGTAGCGTGCCGACCGCGATCACATCAACCTTTGATCCATTTGTAGGGTTCGCAGTATAGAAAACAAAAATTTTCCTACGGTGGAAACAACTATGTACCAAGATCTATCTACTAGATACAAACAACGGGCGGATGTATATCCGTAGAGAACATACCCTTGAAGACCGACAAAGCTTAACGAGTCCAAACTCGTGGTTGATGTAGACGATCTCTTGCCGATCTCAAGATCGAGAGGAAGTCCTAGCGCCGCAAAACAGCAGCGCATCCGTGCTCGCACACACGTTCAAGACACCGAGCAACCTCCGCCTCCTCGCTCCAGCGATGCAGCGGAAGCACAACTCTTTCTTGCCGAATAGCCACTGGGAACATGTATCTCGCTAGTCCGAGACCATGGGGCATAAATTCTAGAGGGGGAGAGAGATCCTTCACGAGGAGGTGTGAGTGAGAGAGAGGGAGGGGGCTCCTTTTATAGGGAGAGGGGGGGGCACCCAAGGGGCCATGCGCCCAGCCATGGGGCTGCCCCCACCTCTTCCACATTCATGTGGGTGGACACTCCACAAACTCAAATGCCTTTCAATTCCCTCCACTCAAAAACCCACTCAAATTCCCATTAAATTTCCACCAAATTTAATGCAAAATCTCATTAAATAAAACTCCTTTTATTTATTCAGAATTTTGTCAATTACTTTAATGACAAATATTCACAAATAACCCCTTGCTAGTATTTCATTTCACATGTAGAAACACTTTCTGCAATTTCACCCGAAAACCCGTTTCGGTATCTAGTGAAATAAATTCCTGCGCTTGTTATTCTTTCCGGCATGAAACTTTTGCTCCAAATGGATGTCGGTGTATCTTAAGTGTGTCACCCTACGGTTCGTGAATAATGCGTACATGATCGAGACCCCTCTCGAATCAATAATCAGAAGCGGGATATGGAGACCCATACTGACTCCCACACATTCAGCGATGACTTTCTTGTGATCGTCGGAACCTTTTACGCTAGTATCTTAATCCCTTTGTTTCGCGATATATTACATGTCCGAGATTCGATCATCGGTATCTCCATACCTAGTTTGATCTCGTTACTGACATGCACTCTTTTCTCGTTCCCGTGATATAACATTCTAGTGATAAAATCACTTGCTTGCAAGCTAATCAATGTGATATCATCGAGAGGGCCCAGAGTATATCTATCCGTCATCAGGATGAACAAATTCCACTCTTGATCCATGAGCCTCAACATAACACTTTATTAGTTCTGAATCCATCTTTATAATCACCCTGTTACGGTGTGACGTTTGATGTTATCAAGAAACTCTTCCGGTGTTAGTGATTGACATGATCTCATGGTCTAAGGATTAGGATCACTTCGTAAGTTGTTATAGCAATATAAACTCAATGACTTTGATCGTAATGCTATACTTCGGATGAATGTTCATCACACCATTACACTAATGTTGTGATCCCGTTATTAACAACATCCAATGTCCATGATCAGGAAACGTTGATCATCTTGTTAATCAACGAGCTAGTTTATAAGAGAGGCATAACTAGGAACTTTCTGTTTGTTTATTAAACACACATGTATTAACGTTTCCGTATTAATACAATTATAGCATGCAAAATAAACATTTATCATAAACAAGGAATACAATAATAACCACTTTATTATTGCCTCTCGGGCATATTTCCTTCAGTCTCCCACTTGCACTAGAGACAATAATCTAGTTTGAAAAACTTTGCGTATTGAACACTTATGGCTTTCCGGTGTTCCATATACGCAATTGCAAGTGGTTAACATAATCTATGGATCTAACGCTTCAGGTCCGTGTGTATTTGCATGTCTTTGCGTCTTCACGCATCACTCATTCTCCAATGAGATGGCATTGTATAAATTTGGTCTTTTGGTGAGACCTTTAGTTCCTTGGGGTTAAATCATGTCGATACTATTGTCATACAATATATCTTTAATGTTAGCCCGTTGCGAACCACACCTTAGTTTGATAACAAACTACTTGACACAAATTCCCTCCTTTGCTACTACTATAGCAGTCATATACTTAGCCTTTTGTTGTAGTATCCGTCACAATGTCTTAATTTTGGAATTCATCCAAATCTATCATGGAATCTCCTTTCCATTATATTGTGCCACCCATCGTTTAAATTGAGATAAACTTAATTTGTATCTTGTGACAAAACTAGTATCAATGTAACTCTTTACAATGAACTATTTGTAATTGTTTGTCACCTCTACACAAATATATTCTTAGTTCTTCCAAAAGATCATAAGAATATCCTTACTATTGTCCAATGATCATTTTATGATTCATTCTGGTATATGCTCATAACACTTAGAGCATAGGACATATCTGGATGTGTACATATCATGGTATGATTGATCAAATCATTCTTGTGATTTTACTCATCAAGTGTCAAAGCACTTGAATCTTGTTTCACTTATCAAGTGTCGATACACTTGAATCTTGATTCAATTCCTTTTCCATGCGACAAGAACCTTTTCTTGTTGTTTCTATATTGAACTCCTTCAATATCTCATATATGTACGTTTGGCACAACCATATTAGCATCACAGTCTATCCACTATAGACATTCATGCTAAATATTCGGGTTTTGCCTAAGTATTTCATCGAAATGAAATTCTTAACGTTTGTCAATAAAAGATACATCATTTCTAATCAACAAGATGTCCTCCACATAATGTATTAGAAATATATCTTAGCGCTCCCACTTAATTTCTTGCAAATGCAAGCATCTTCATCGTCTCCTGGTGAAAAACTCCTTTTTCATCATGGTGAAGATTCCAACTCCGCGATTCTTACTTCAACCATTGAAGTTTGCATGCCCTTTTTAGCATCCTTTGAATTAACAAAACCCTTTGGATCATGTCATGTACACGTCCTAGGTAACCATTCTATTAGAAGAACTTTGTTTTGTTTATTCATCTACCATATACCAAATTATATGTAGTGGTTGCTACTTTAATCCGTCCAGACTAAATATCGCTATGAAAGATCAAATCTTGTCATAGTCAACTCCTTGAACATTGTCATAAAATACTTTACGACATGTCGACTATTTCATAGATGTGAAACATCCATGTCTGTTTCTTTATAGATCCAAATACGACCGATAGGTTTTTACACCTTTCCGGAGGGTCTTCCAAGTTCAAAACTTGATTTCTCGTGTATGGAACTATCACGGATTTTATGGCTTCGAGCCATTTGACGGAGTCAGGGCCCATCATCGCTTCTTTGTATGTATTCGGTTCATCATTGTCAAACAATAATGATTTACTCTCAAATCTTAGCATTTGATTGTTTAACCGACCTACTTGGTTCAATAGGAACTTAGATCTCCGTGACCACAACCTTTGAGGCACATAAGCTATGAGCATTATGGCAGCCTTCAGAACAATTTCCGGTGCTGCGCAACTCAGCACATATAGCTAAGGTTCGTTAACCTTATCAAAGTTCTATTGTCCTCCCACTTAACATTTATGAAAAATTCCTTATTCAAGAAACTTCACGTTTCAAGCGACAAACCCTTTTGTCCTTGGTGTTATGGAGGAATAACCAATTGTTATTCGAAATAACCTACAAAGACATGCTCATCCGACTTCGGTTGTAAACATCTTACTTATGTTTAGTATACTAAAATTTTAAGAAATGACAACTTGGGTTTTACCCCAAACCATAACTTCCATGGTGTCATTTCAACGGATCAAGATGGAGCTCTTTTCAGTGTAAAGGCGGAAGTCTCTAAAGCTTTAATCTTTTAAAACATAATAGCAGTTTTATAAATAACACCTTTGATCCAACCATGTCAAACAAGGTTTCATTACAAATCTCAAACACTCCATATTCCTATGGTGTTTTGGGAGATGTAAATCTAGGGGTTTTGCTAAACTTGCAACTCAAATAAATCCCTTTATTATAAAATCATAAATAACTTATTTTCTTATTACACTTGCAACTCAAATAAATTCCTTTATGATAAAATCATAAATTATTTATTTTCTTGTTACAATGATTTTCCACTTCATCTTGAAAGTCTTTGAACGTTTTCAAATATTTCATACTTCTTTCTAATTAAGTGAATATTCACTCAAATTTTCGAAGAAAGCATATGAAGTTGAAATCCATCGCTTACGACTACACATAATGAACTACATACATCGATATGTATAAATTCCAATATTTTAGTCGTTCGTTCTTCTTTGGCCTTTGAACAAAATTTTAATTATCCCGAGAAAAGTCTCACAAGCTTCACTTGATCAAATCAAAGTCTCCAAAAATCCATGAATATGGAGATTCTTCATGTTTTCTTTCCAATATAATTTAAACGGCGATGTCACTTCGTAAGTGATCTTTCAATCATTTGTCTTGCGACATTTTAGCATTAGTTTTTATGGATGTGATTTCTCCAACTAGATTTGTAAATCATCCATCTTATATGGAATATGGTAATTATTTGAACAATCTTTGTTCTCATAATACCTGATTTAAATAACAATTATTAAAACAAATCTTGAAGTCAAGCTTTGATGTTAATGAGAAATACAAACAACGGTTTGTTTGTTTTCGATGAACATCATCACATATTCTCTTGCTAGTTACTTAGGCCATTGTGGTTCATGAATTGCGTTGTTTCGTATGAAATTTCATACCAACCAATTCGGTATCCAATACCCAAGAACCACATTGTTTAACAAGCAAAGAATACAACCATAACATGTATATCATATATATATACCTAAATTGGATATTTCCAATCTTTTCTTTTCTACCAAATATATTTTATAGATTCTCTTTCAGCATTTCCTTTTCCTTTTTAAAAGAATTTATCAACATCAACAGTGATGCCATATACATGACACATAGTCCAAAGCGTGTATATTCAAATAATAATACCTTTGGACTTGCACTTTGAAGTAGATCACCATCATCAAAATGATCGGTATTCTTTCAAAATCCATTCTTTAGTAATCTTTTAGTGTAGTAAACACTTTACATACATCTTCTATTCATCCTTATCATGACGACTTTCATGATCAAGCTACTGTAGCTTATAAAGGCGAATCGTGAGTATAACATTACTTTCCAAAACCCTTTTGGATGATTAGGATGTCTAGCATCTCCAACCTTCGTAAATTCTCATCCAATATGAGAACATATATTATACTCTATCATATTGCAACCAAAACATTGTTTCAGATATCGTTATATCTGCCACACATGATGGTTTCTGAAACAATTCTTTCAGCTCCTAGATAAACTTGATATTAAAACAATCAAGAATCATGGAGGCAAACATGATACTTAAGATACTAACACTGGAATTGTTACTCTCGATTTAATACCAACTATTAAATTTCACGGAGTAAATAGAGTTTGCTGAAAGTTTGCAATAGGACTTTAAACTTTAGATTGACACTCAACACAATATGATACCAGTTCGTAAAGTATATATCCAGAATTCTATAGTTCTATTATCTCAATTACAACTATGCATAAGGTGGTGAACGAATGCCAATGACTACAACAAATTATGCAAATTCACTTTGATTTAATTTATGATAAATTGAGTTCTACTAATCCAAATTAGAAATGAACTCCCACTCAAAAACGACATCCCTCGTGTCTTTTTGGTGATTACATGAACCAAATCCACTACACCAAGTCCGATCATCATGTGAGTTGGTGTAGCTTCAAAGGCGAGCATCAAATGGTCATCATATCAAAATATATGACTCATGCTTAACCTTTCGGTCCGTGTTATGAGGCCATGTCTGTACATGCTAGGCTCGCCAAGTAAGAACCTTAGTATTCGTGTGTGTAACTGTCTTACACCCGAGATATGCTCATGGATTCAAGTACACCCGATCATCACGTGATGTCTTGAAGCGACGAACCATTGTCGGTGCATACTTAAGGAAGAACACATTCTTATCTTGATATCTAAATGAGGGATCATCTTATTATGCTAATAAAACGCCAAACAAGCAATATAAGTTGCAATCAAAACATCACATGTTTATTAGTGGAATGATATGGTTCCCGCATATGATCTCTATCATGTGCACCGTGGTATGATCACTATCATACCTATATGTGTAAGTCCAAGGTCTATGGAGATTACACGTTATGTGTGTTGTAAGAGTATCATCTCATACTTCTACTTACAACATCACCATATCATAACACTAGCCCAACAACAATCTAAACTAGACGCCTCTAATTTATCCATTGCAAGTTTTATGTGGCTTAGGACTTTCGAAGATAGAACCGTTCTTACCTACGAACATGAACCACAACGAGGATAACCAAATTGTTGACAACTCGTTGCAAATTAGATATTGGCTATAGTAGGAGAGACAGACACCCGCTAGCCACTTATGCAAAACTAGTTGCATGTCAAGCGTGGAACAGGTCTCATGTGCGAGGACATGTAAAGTTTGTCCGGGCCGCTTCATCCCACTATGCCACCAATATACAAAGTACAACTAAGAAGCAATAAAATGATCATCATCGTCCACATACTCATATGTGTACTACCCGTGCAAAGTATCTACGCATAGATCCGGCTCTGATACCACTGTAGGGTTCGCAGCATAGAAAACAAAAAAATTCCTACGATGGGAACAACTATGTACCAAGATCTATCTACTAGATACAAACAACGGGCGGATGTATATCCATAGAGAACATACCCTTGAAGACCGACAAAGCTTAACGAGTCCAAACTCGTGGTTGATGTAGACGATCTCTTGCCGATCTCAAGATCGAGAGGAAGTCATAGCGCCGCAAAACAACAGCGCATCCGTGCTCACACACACGTTCGAGGCACCGAGCAACCTCTGCCTCCTCGCTCCAGCGATGCAGCAGAAGCACAACTCTTTCTTGCCGAATAGCCACCGGGAACATGTATCTCGCTAGTCCGAGACCATGGGGGATAAATTCTAGAGGGGGAGAGAGATCCTTCACGAGGAGGTGTGAGTGAGAGAGAGGGAGGGGGGATCCTTTTATAGGGCGAGGGGGGCACCCAAGGGCCATCGCCCAGCCATGGGGCTGCCCCCACCTCTTCCACATTCATGTGGGTGGACACTCCACTCACTCAAATGCCTTTCAATTCCCTCCACTCAAAAACCCACTCAAATTCCCATTAAATTTCCACCAAATTTAATGCAAACTATCATTAAATAAAACTCCTTTTATTTATTCAGAATTTTGTCAATTACTTTAATGACAAACATTCACAAATAACCCCTTGCTAGTATTTCATTTCACATGCAGAAACACTTTCTGCAATTTCACCCGAAAACCCGTTTCGGTATCTAGTGAAATAAATTCCTGCGCTTGTTATTCTTTCCGGCATGAAACTTTTGCTCCAAATGGATGTCGGTGTCTCTTAAGTGTGTCACCCTACGGTTCGCGAATAATGCGGAGATGATCGAGACCCCTCTCGGATCAATAATCAGAAGCGGGATCTGGAGACCCATACTGACTCCCACACATTCAAGGATGACTTTCTTGTGATCGTCGGAACCTTTTACGCTAGTATCTTAATCCCTTTGTTTCGCGATATATTACATGTACGAGATTCGATCATCGGTATCTCCATACCTAGTTTGATCTCGTTACTGACATGCACTCTTTTCTCGTTCCCGTGATATAACATTCTAGTGATCAAATCACTTGCTTGCAAGCTAATCAATGTGATATCACCGAGAGGGCCCAGAGTATATCTATCCGTCATCAGGATGAACAAATTCCACTCTTGATCCATGAGCCTAAACATAACACTTTATTAGTTCTGAATCCATCTTTATAATCACCCTGTTACGGTGTGACGTTTGATGTTATCAAGAAACTCTTCCGGTGTTAGTGATTGACATGATCTCATGGTCTAAGGATTAGGATCACTTCGTAAGTTGTTATAGCAATATAAACTCAATGACTTTGATCGTAATGCTATACTTCGGATGAATGTTCATCACACCATTACACTAATGTTGTGATCCTGTTATTAACAACATCCAATGTCCATGATCAGGAAACCTTGATCATCTTGTTAATCAACGAGCTAGTTTATAAGAGAGGCATAACTAGGAACTTTCTGTTTGTTTATTAAACACACATGTATTAACGTTTCCGTATTAATACAATTATAGCATGCAAAATAAACATTTATCATAAACAAGGAATACGATAATAACCACTTTATTATTGCCTCTCGGGCATATTTCCTTCACCATTTCCTACACGCATCGTCACCTCGTTCTTCGACTTATTTATTCTAAAGACCTGTTTTGAGTTACAAATATGAGAACAAGCGAAGATATCAAATACCCAGGCACTACTACGAGTACTAGTGAGATACACATCAATAGCATGTATATCGGATATACCTTTCTTCTTGATGTTGCCATTCTTCAAATCCGCCAAGTACTTTGGGAAATTCCGCTTCCAGTGACCTTCTCCCTTGCAGTAAAAGCACTCAATATCAGGCTTAGGTCCAGCCTTGGTCTTCTTCGTCGGCGCGGTAACTTTCTTACCACCCTTTTTGAAGTGTCCCTTTTGCTTAGACTTGCCTTTCTTGAATTTGGTGGTCTTATTGACCAACAACACTTGGTGCTCTTTCTTGATCTCCACTTCTGCAGATTTCAACATGGAGAAGAGTTCTGGCAACGTCTTGTCCATGTTTTGCATATTGTAGTTCATCACAAAGTTCTTGTAACTTGGTGGTAGTGATTGGAGGACACGATGTATCCCCAAAGAATTGGGAATCACTATACCCAAACTTTGGAGTTTGTTTGCGTGCCCAGACATCTTAAGCACATGCTCACTGACGGAGCCGCCCTCTTCCATCTCGCAGTTAAAGAACTTTTCAGAAGCCTCATAACTCTCAACTGCCGCGTGAGCCTCAAATATCATTTTGAGTTCACAGACAATATCATGTGGGTCTGAATTCTCAAACCTTTTCCGAAGCTCTGATTCCAAACCATACAAGATAGCACACTGAACTATGGAGTACTGATTCTTTCGAGTGAGGTAAACATTCTTTACTTCATCGGTAGCATCATTGCAGGTGTCACCCATGGTGCATCCGACATAGGTCAAATTACCAAGATTGAGGACAATCCTCAAATTGCGGAACCAATCATGAAGTTGCTTCCATTGTTTTTCAACTTTTCTTTCTCTAGGAACGCATTAAAATTGATGGTAGGGGCCGCCATTGATCTACAACATATTTGCAATAATTTAGACTAAGTTTATGACAAATTGAGTTCTAATTAATAGTTAAATTAATCTAGGTGAACTCCCACTCAAAACAATATCCCTCACATTGTTTTAGTGATCACACGAACCAAATCCACCACACCAAAACCTATCATCACGAGAGTTGATGTAGCTTCAATGGAGAACAATTGACATGTTCATCATATCTACTATATGATTCATGCTTTACCTTTCGGTGATTCGTGTTCCGAGACCATGTCTGTACATGCTAGGCTCGTCAAGGTCAAACCTTAGTTTCCGCATGAGCAAAGCTGGCTTGCTCACGTTGTATACACTTGCAGAATCTATCACACCCGATCATCACGTGGTGCTTCGAAACAACAAGCTTTAGAAACGGTGCTTACCAAGGATGAACACTTTAGAACTTGAAATTTATGTGCATGAGGGATCATCTTATAATGCTACCGTTGTTAACTAAGCAATACAAGATGCATAAAGGATTAACATCACATGCAATTCATAATATGTGATATGATATGGCCTTTCTTCTTTGTGCTTCCGATCTCCATCTTCAAGCACGAACATGATCTCCATCATCACCGGCATTGAATCAAGGTCAATGACGCTGCTCCATGGTCGTCTTCCACCAGCTTCAACTATTACAACTACTTTGAATAGACACGCGGGTCTTAACATAAATTAAAGACAACCATATGGCTCCTGCCGGTTGCCAACTTACAATAAGGAACATTGCATACATCAAATATAATCACAATCATGGCCATATCACATCAAAGCACACCCCTGCAAAACAAAGTTAGACGCCTCTACTTTCTTTGCATATTTTACGTGGTTTGGGGCTTTCAATAAGTGTCGATCTAACTTACGAACAAGAACCACAACGTTGATGTTTGAACTATCAAGTGCCCATTGTAAATTGGATCTATACTATAATGGGAGAGACAGACAACCGCAAAGCCACTTATGCAATACAAGTTGCATGTTGAGCGTGGAGCAAGTCTCATGAACGATGTCATGTAAGGTTAGCCCGGGCCGCTTCATACCATCATACCGCAAGATGCAAAGTACACAAGAAGCAATTGATAATAAAAGCACCACCGCCCACAATGACCATTGTGTTCTACTCTGCAACAGATCTACATATAGACACGACTCTGATACCATTGTAGGGGTTCATAGCATGGAAAACAAAAAAATTCTATCGCATACAAACAAACAAGCCAAGATCTATCTACTAGATTGTAGCAATGAGTCGATGAAATAACTCACCCTCGAAGATTCCAAAGTGTTTAACGAGAGCAGATTCTCGTGGGTGATGTAGTTGTACTCTTGCCGATCTCAAGATCGCGTAGACGATCCTTCCGGCACTGTGTTCCGGCAGCGGTTCCATGATGGTCACATCGCGTTGATGATGAAGACCTTCCTCTCCCTTGTTCCAGCAGGCAGCGGAGGTTGTAGCACTCTCCTCACGATTCCGGCAGCACGACGACGTGGTACCGGAAGTAGAGGGGAGATCTCGAAGGGCTTCGCCTTAAGCCGAAGCGAGTATGGTGGACTATGAGAGAGGCCTCGATGATCTAGGGTTTAGACACACCAAGGGGAGAGGGCTAGGCCGGCGGCTAGGGCTTGGGGAAGCCCAAGTTGGTGGCTAGGGTTTGCCCTAGGCGGCGGCGGCAGTAGGAGGTGGCGGCGTCGGCGGCTTGGGGCTAGGGTTTGCGAGGTGCAAGTTGTGTGCTTGGAGGGGCAGCCCTGCCCCTCCTTATATAGGTGGAGGGGGCCGGCCAAGGGGAGGGGAGTCCCTCCCTAACTCGTCTTCCAAGGCCAGCGGTGGAGGGAGAGGGACTTCCTCCCCAAGTAGGTTTCCTACTCTCCCTCCACCAAACAAAATAGCCGTTTGACTTTTCAAATTGGCGTTTGACTTTTCAAACTAGGATTTGATTTATCCCTTTATTTTGTTCAGCGATGACACCTAGTACATGATGCAACATTCCAAATTGTTATGACACATTCATGTACCCTTCCCCTCCGGAGTGCCGGACATTCCGGAACCTTCTAGAACATTCCCGATGAAAACACCAGAACCATTCTCCAACCCCGAAACAGGACTTTACTTATATGAATCTTATTCTCCGGACCATTCCGGATCTCCTCGTGATATCCTGGATCCCATAACTACTCAACATAAATACTCATCATTCCAGAACAACATTTGGTCTCTTACTCATCATTCCATAACTACTCAACAACATCGAATCCTTAAGTGTGTCTCCCTACGGTTCGTGAATTATGCGGACATGATCGAGACACCTCTCCTATCAATAACCAATAGAGGAATCTGGAAATTCATATGGCTCCCACATATTTCTACGATTACTTTGCGATCGAATGAACCACTTACATACGATACCAATTTCCCTTTGTCTCATGATATTTTACTTATCTGAGGTTTTGATCGTCGGTATCTCTGCATACCTAGTTCAACCTCGTTACTGATAAGTACTCTTTTCTCGTTCCCGTGGTATGTGATCCCTTGTGAGCCAGTCACATGCTTGCAAGCTAATCGGATGACATTCCACCGAGAGGGCCCAGAGTATATCTATCCATCATATGGATGGACAAATCCCACTCTTGATCCATGTGTCTCAACCCATACTTTCCGAACACTCAATGCCACCTTTATAGCCACCCAGTTACGGTGTGGTGTTTGATGTCATCAAAGCATCCTTCCGGGGATGGTGATAAGCATGATCTCATGATCGAAGGAATTATGTTACTATATATCAGAAAGCATATAGCAATTGAACTATTAAAATAACTTGATCTTTATGCTACGCTTATCTATAGGAGTATGTCCATCATACCATTCTCCTAATGATATGATCTTGTTGTTAATAACATCTCAATGTTCATGATAGGGAAACCACAATCATCTATTAACCAACAAGCTAGTATTATAAAGAGGCTTTACTAGGGACTCTAATTTAGTTTACAAATCACACAAGTATTAATGTTTCCTTGTTAATACTATTATAGCATGAATGTAAAAATTTATCATAAACACAAAGATATAATAATAACTATATTTATTATTGCCTCTAGGGCATATCTCCAACATTTTTTTCCTGTCATCACTAGGCTGTAGTCTATACGACCGGGCAATAGGTAGTCCCAAAGAACCAATGTTTTGATTCCTTGCAAGCCAGAATATCTACCCGCTCGCACACATGCACCGAACAGTCCTAGCCTAGCATATCTAGCGTTGGCGCGTGGAACCGTCGTTTCAATTCCTGTGTCATGCATCACCTTGTCCCGCATCCTGACCAAGCCAGACGTAGCGAGTACTACTCTTCTTCCTCTTCCCGAGCGCACGCACGTGCAACATGTCACGGAATGAAACGACAAAGAAAACGGCCACCGTTACCTTCCATTATTATCCTATCAATTAGAGCACCATTCTCCTCTACTTCTATAAAACCACAAATCTACCCTCCCGTGTCTCCTCTTTCCATCCCACGACATAAGATCACAATTTAATCTAGTCTCGCACGAGCTCTGCTGGACAGCGCTCGCGTTCCTGGAAGCTCCAGCCACGAGACACTCAACTGCTCTGTCATCACGATCATGAGGAGAAGAAGCTGTCCCTGGATCAGAAGATCAATCCTTTGACCACGTCATCCGTACTGAGACTCCTCCAACTTGGTTCATCAAATTCATCGGACGTTTTCCATCTTACTCGGTGAGCATCTGCGGATTTCCTTGCACACACGCGTTAGATTAGATTGTATCTACCTCCAGGACATGATTTTGCACCTTCTCGTTGCAGTTCGCCGCGCCGCCCGACGCCATCGTTGCTCCAGCCGTAGATTGTCGTCACTGTTGGCGACGAACAAGCTCTAAATCACGTTCAGTAGCATCGCCTCGACGTCCTCTACACCGTCCATATCTTCTTCAACTCCGGATACGTTTCTAGCAACGGGAACGACAACGCCAAGCCCGTGCCCGCAAATCCTGCAAACATCTCTGGCGAGCTTTTCCGGTGAGCCATCCTGGACCATTAGATCTTCATCTAAAGGTCATCATAGATCACTTAAACGAAGGGGTATCCTCCAATTAGAATCTGCCAAGTGTCATATCTATTCCTATTTTCGGATTTTTATACATAAGAACATAAAAACTTGTAAAAAATTATATCTTTAGTTCTGTATATTCAAATTTAGCAAATAATATGTCTATGGATTCATAAAAACGAGTAGAACACAGTGGATCCGTAATTAGATATTTTTGAGTCTGTTAAAATCACGTTTTATACAGAACCAGTTGTGGAGTTTTTTGAGTATAAAAATTGTTGTGTAAGTTATTTTTAAGTGTATTATTTTGCAAATGGTTGTATATTGAACCCTCTATACAGAAGACCAAAATATAATTTGATTCTAGTATAAATAATAGCTTGGCAATTATTTAGTGAGAATGGCCTTTTCAAGTGTTAGAAAATATTTCTAATTGATACAATTGCACAAATGGTTGCATTTGTTATCTTGAAATATATAAAATGTTCAGAAATCATTTAGTAATGTTCAGAACCTTGTTATAACAATTTGTACAATAAAATTGTCATCTTGCATGTTTACATACTTTTCATGATTTTTGTGTTGTCATTAGTATTGATCTTGTGATTGTTTTGTCTTGGTTGTTTTGCTTGATAGATTGTGTTGATTCTCAAGTGTGTTATTGCGAAGAATGTACCAACACCACCAACTACTAAGGCAAGTGGCACTATCATCCATGTCCTACAATTTTCATTACACTTAGTGGAATTTTTGTAGTATGCATAATAGGGCTACTATGTTACTATGCTATGCCATGTCCTATTAGGATATCCTTTATATCTTCCTTAGTGGAACCGTCGTAGTTGTAGTATGCTTATCCCTGCTATAGATTCAGGGTGGAATACCATGTTATGATTATATGAACTGTTGGAAAAATATATGTTTTATATAATAAAACAAGTACTCAATGAATCACCTGGGTGGAATGTGGATACTCTGTTGTGGATAAGGTGACAACGAAGGAAACCATATATATATGGCTATCTTTTTCGTGTGTGCACTAGAAGAAAACCACCCAGGGACTTAGAGATTGAACATGTTTCTCGTGCAATGGCTTCCGTGTACAGCCACATGCTAAATGGGCTCTGGCTTAGTCAATTACATAGTGGAAGACCCCTGCATTGGTACCTATTCAGGTTAACTAGAATTATGTATTGTAAGTA
Source organism: Avena insularis (assembly GCA_023614405.1). Classification (NCBI taxonomy): domain Eukaryota; kingdom Viridiplantae; phylum Streptophyta; class Magnoliopsida; order Poales; family Poaceae; genus Avena; species Avena insularis. The sequence goes on along the minus strand of CM042697.1, from coordinate 129,785,557 downwards.
TATCCGTACATTGGTGCCTGGTAGACGTGCTAGCATTATGTATTGGGAGGACTTCTATGGAAAGTCTTTGTCACATTCTCGATCTGCTGGTACTCCATTTGGTGTGTACTTATCCAGCGGCCACTGGTGGCGTCAAGACGAGATTGTGTCATGTGGGTAAAGTGTACAACTTCTGCAGAAGATCAAATTCTAAGTACTTAGCCGTGTCCCCGGTTACGGACAACTCTGAGCAACTAAGGCCTGAAGATATGGAAGATCTCGACATTCCAATTTCTCAAAGTAAAACTTGATGGTGTCAACAAGGGATTAGAAGAACTTGGAGTTTGCCAAAGAGTTAAGAAAGTTATTTAAAGATCAAAACTATTTTGAAAAGATAGGATAAAACCATATTGCTTTTTGCAAATGAGCCTAAACTCTACTTAGCCAAATATGCATGTATTGATAGGTTCCAACTTAATTTCCACATAGTAGTGACACTTGCCAATACAATTCAAATGTATTGACCCTTGTGGATGTAACTTATCATGTTGCAGGATTACTTGATGATAGTGATTTTTGATGAGTAGGGTTCTGATGCACACCAACATGTTTGCCTGTGGCACATGAAGATGAAGGACTCCATGCTTTACTTTTCTTCCGCTGCTTTGTAATAAGATAGCCTATGGCTATGAGATTGTAATAAGTATTTATATTATGGATCATGCGATGTAATATGACCTTTGTATCTTGATATTACATCTTAAACTGTGGGTGCTAGCTATTCGATCCAGGGACTAGCACTGTAATCACAGGGATTTCGAACCAAGCCGGGTTCGGGTCCGCTACATAGATCTGGAAAGCCTAGTGAAGAGATGATTCTAGAAGTTGAAAGATCCACTAAAAACTTTATGCAAATGCAATATGAGCAAAACAAGATATTCACTAAGACTATGGAAGAACAATATGTTATCTTGAAAAATATTAGTCATCAACTTGAGAATCTAAATAGAGAAATTCCTAGTTTAAAGTCAAAAATTTTGAGTGTTGAGAAAAATATTTCCTCTTTGTCTGAAGCACAGTCCTCTTTGATTAATAAAATGGCTGCTAAACCTGAAACCATGGAAAGTACCTTTGCTGCTACTCATGCCATACAAGTTACTATTGATAAAAATGTTAGACTGCTAGCCCAACTTCATGCTAAGTGGGAAAGGGAATCTGAAATTGATAGAAACAATAGTGTGTGCACCATCACCACCACCAATATGGATGCCACTAAACCACAAGAAGTCCCTATTCCTCCCCTACAATGCCTAAGCCTAATGAGACTACTACTAGTGATGCTAAGTTTGATTTGATATTGATGTTTGCAATATTTCTGAAGTGGTTATGTTCTTGCAAAAGCTTGCTAGAAGTCCTGATGCTAGTGATATGCATGTTGCTTTCACCAAACAAATTACATATGCTCTTGTTAAAATGAAGGAAGAGAATTTAAAACACAAAGCTTCTATTCCTAGGAAAGTAGAAGATAGTTGGGAACCCATTATTAATATGCAAGTGAATGACTTTGATCTCAAAGCTTCATGTGATCTTGGTTCTAGTGTCTCTATTATGCCTAGGAAGATTTATGAAATGCTTGATCTGCCACTTTTGGAAGATTGTTATTTGGATGTCCCACTTAATGGTAATGCTAAGAAGAAACTCATGGGGAGTGTTAATGATGTTCTCGTTATGGTTAACAATGCTTATGTTACTGTTGATTTCTATGTTTTGGATGTTGAATACAATGCTTCTTGTCTAATTACTTTGGGAAGATCTTTCCTTAGAACTGTTGGTGCCATCATTGATATGAAAGAAGGCACCATTAAATATCAATTTATATTCAAGAAAGGTATTGAACACTTTACCATGAGGAGAGAGAACTTGCTTTTTCTCCTCCTTTGAAAGCAAGGTTTGATGTTAATGCTTCTTCATTTGAAAATACTTGATTTCTTGCTTCTTGTGCCTAACTTAAAGGCGTTAAAGAAAAGTACTTGTTGGGAGATAACCCAAGAGTTTTCTTGAGTCATGGAAGTTATTACTTCAGTAATGACCTCTCCTTATCCTTTTTGTTTGCTTTTTGTGCCAAGAATGACCTCTAATGAGAGGGAAGTAAGATTTGGGGAGTTGCTGTCCCGAAACAGATTTCTGTCCTCCACCATAAAAATTCGCGAGGAGTCTCTGTAAGTCGAGTTGAGATGAAAATTTACGAATAAATTCCACAGTATGTTATCTAACTTCCGTTAGTTCAACACTTTTTGATGAAGAGCAATAGAAGATGTTCGAAAAAATAGGTTTCTACCTGCTGGTCTGTTTCGACAAATTTCTGCCATTATTTGCATTTGCTTCTTATTGATTCCTTTTTGAGTTCTCTTTAGGTGAATTGAGCTTTTTGAAGGAGTTACTACATTAGCTTGTGTTTTTAGTGAAAAGTCTTGCTATTCTAAAGCTAAACCCAAAGGTCTATTATCTTTTGAATACACTAATGTTGCTAATGAAGATTGTGTGAAGTTTTGTATCAAGGAAAAATTTCAGGTGTAGAGAGAGAATGATGTAATAAGATGAAGGATTGACAAAAGCTCAAGCTTGGGATTGCCACCGCGGTGTCACCCCAAGAAATATCCAAGAGGTACAACCATCAAAGCTTGGGGATGCCCAAGGCATCCCCTTCTTCATCAATAAAAAGCTCAGGTCTTTCTAGACACTTCGTTTTTATTGTTTCATGCACTGTTGTGTTGTTCTTGGAGCGTCTTAGTTTTTGTTTGCTTTGCTTTGTTTGTTTAGCTTGCTTGAATAAAGTAGTTTGGACCCCCGTTCTCGCTGTGTTGTTTCAAATAAGTTGATTGGTGTTGGGAAGGAGTAGAAAGTTATTGCTTGAAAGTGCAAGAGGAGCTTGCTTTGACTGTGACTTAGACTTTAGCATGTCATGCTAGGTGTTGTTTTGACCTTATGCCTAGTGATTATTGCTGTAGCATGACTTGTTCCAAACAATTGGGATTGCTTAGTGTGCCTTGAAGGAATCATGCGTTGTTTTAGCATACAAAAGCATAGTATTGCGGTATTCTCCTCTGATGCTTTGTTTGGGTTGACTTGGCACATGCTCACACCATGTTATGACTATGAACAAGTCACCATAGCCTCTATGATCATTTAGTCCTTGACTTGTAGTACCACTCTATGCTTTGATTAGTAATGTTTTGTCGCTCTGCATGATTATGGCCATTATTACTCTATTAGTTGGTTGCTCCCAGTCTTTTGCTAACCTCCACTTGTATGAGTAAGCTCTACTCATGCTTCCAACTCCCAAGGAACCAAGTTATTCCAAAGTGTTCACTATAAATTCCTATGCATGGTGTGTTACACCATTCCAAGTATATTCTTGTTTTCAGCTATCTTCCAATTAAAAAGTATTTTGTTATGTGAAAACTTAGTGATTAAAGCTCTCAAGAACTTGATGACACACTTATATTTATTGCCCTAATAAACTTGAACCATTGTGTCATCTATGTTGTATATGCTTGCACTTATACGTTGGAATTAGCAGAACCATGCTTTCATGGGGAACACTTTCAATATTGCACTTGTACTTTGTACATAGTTGATATCATGATATTTTGTCAATGAAAATGTCGTCGGTGTGAAATGAAAAGGGAGCTTGTACGTACATGGAGTTATGTATTTTGTGTTAGAGAAATGCCTGGGCCGCTGGCCTAAGCCATGCCTAATCATGGTGGAAACTTGCAGCATCACCATAGTGACATCTATGAAGCATTCTTCTTATAAAAAAAGAGATTGAAAAAAGGAGACATATTGAGAAAAGAGGAAAGAGAGAAAAAAACACCATATCCCATGGTAAATAAGAAGAATGCTGAGATGCTCATTGTCTGCTTGCCTTGTCATTTTGGTTATGGGAAAGCTCCTGTACCATGTGCAAGGGGTACCCCGTTGGCGGTTCTCTATGATACACATGTACTTACTATGACAAGAACTTGCAAGTAACTAAACTTGAGTAGCATGAGGAGCGGCCCTCATATTCAAGGGACATGAGATTGCCAACTTATACTTTGTCAAGCATATACTCCATAGTTTGTTCACTTTAACCTTAAACACTTCAGGATTCTTATGATAGGGGCAATGAGGGCTGAAAGCTAACAAGTACCATAATTTTTGGAAGCTATTTTTGAAACTTGAAATCCTTTCTTCCCTTTATGAAGGGCTTTTCTTCCACTATTATATTGGGTCTCCACCTTCTATCTTCAGGCACCAGTTAAGAGAGCATAATTTTTATTCTTAGTTCTATGTGCATTGTCCCAAAACTTATTGATTGATGCATATTGTGATATTACTTGTTCTTGTGCTATTTGTGTCTAGTCACTCTTATGAACTTTGAAGGTGTCCTATGCATCTATTTGCTACTCCATGAGGGAAAAGCTGAATGCCACTATGCCATGTTTTCTGTATGTGAAATAAAAAAACGTTTTTCAACGCATGTTATTCATGATCTTTGTTTGAAGCCTTTCATGTTGCATGCATAGTTACTTTTTCTTATTGTTAGAACTCTATCTTTCATGCACATGTTTAGAGTTCTTTGATCCCAGCTTTCAATGCTTGCAAATGGTTTGATCTTGGTTTTGATGGTGCATGTCACCTCAGAAATTATTCTTTTTATCACTTACCTACTCGAGGACGAGCTTGGGGATGCTTGATACGTCAGAAACATATCTATAATTTTTGATGTTCCATGCTTGTTTAGTATCTACTTTACTTTGCTTTGTCCACACTTTGAGGTGCTTTTCATATGTATTCTGGTACTAACCTATTAACAAGTTGCCACAGTGCCAGTTGCCTGTTTTCTGCTATTTTTTGTTTCCAGAAAAGCTAGTAAGGAAATATTCTCGGAATTGGACGGGATAAAAGCCAAAGTCAATATTTCACCGAGGAGAAAACGGAGTCCAGAGGAGAGACGGAGGGGCGCCACAGGGCGGCCACACCCCCAGGCGCGGCCTAGGGTGGACCCGCGCCTGGGCAGGGTGTGGCCCCCCTGGCCGCCTCCCAGCCTCGCATCTTCGCCTATAAGAAGCCCCCGATGCCTAAACCCTAAGTACCCGATCAATATTCCACGAAACCATCTGTAGCCGCCGCCACCATCGTCCCTAGATCGGGGGATCTGAAGCTCTTCCCGGCACCCTGCCGGAGGGGAGATCATCCTGGAGGCCTTCTTCTTCATCATGCCAGCCTCCGGTATGAAGCGTGAGTAGTTCCACCTTGGACTACGGGTCCATGTAGTAGCTAGATGGTTGTATCTCCTCCTTTGTGCTTTCATGTCTAGATCTTGTGAGCTCCGTTCATGATCAAGATCTCATCTATTTGTAATCATGCATGTTGTGTTTGCGGGGATCCGATGGATATTGAGATTACTATGTCAGATTGATTAATGGTTTTGTCTTATTGATTCTATCACGTCTGTGTTGTTTGTGATCTTGCATGCTCTCTGTTGTTAGTAGCTATCTTGGCCAAGTAGTTGCTAGTGACTCCAAGAGGGGGTATTTATGCTCGATAGTGGGTTCATGCCTCTACTTAATCAAGGGAAGTGACAGAAATCTCTATGGTTGTAGATGTGCCATTGCCTAAAGGGAGAAAACAACGGTCTCTTGTTCATGGAACAACTGGATTGTTTACCTTACACATTTTGCTTAAAGCAGTTTTTTGTTGCTTGCAACTTAATACTGGAAGGGGTTCGGATGATAACCTGAAGGTGGACTTCTAGTCATAGATGCAGTTGGATGGAGGTCTATATATATTGTTGTATTGCCCAATCGAATCTCATAGGATCTTTATGTCTAGCATTGCATTGTTATGCCTTGCTCAGTCCTATCAATTGCCCTGCTATAATTTGTTTACCCAGCATGCCATGTTTGTTTATCTAAGGAGAACACCTCTAGTGAACTACGGACCCCGGTCCAATCTTTACCATTGATACATCTTCCACTGTTACTGTTTACTTGCTGCAAACCACTATCACCTTCCACACCATACAGTTAATCCTTTATTACAACAACCGGTGAGATTGACAACCTCACTGTTAGTTGGGGCAAAGTCTTGAGTTTGTGTTGTGCAGGTTTCCACGTTGCTTGCAACACCTTTGAGACATTTCCTTACTCCTACTAGTTCGATATCCTCGGTTTCTTATTGAGGGAAGACTTGCTGCTGTGATGCATCATACCTTGCTCTTGGGGTTTCCCGACGAAGCGCTTCTAGGCGCCATCAACAATTTTTCTGGTGCCGTTGCCGGGGAGGCTAAGGACGTCTTTCACAAGGGGAGTCCTTCTCAACCTTTCTCTTTACTTTGTTTTTAGTTTTCTTAGTTTCTTTTTCTCGGTTTTGTTTGCCTCTTTTTATCAAAAACTCAAAAAAATTAGTTTAGTTTGGTTTGCTTTCTCTTATCAAAAACACAAAAAAATAGTTCCTGCTCTAGCTGCTGCTGCTGTTTTTGGCTTGCTCCACTTTTGCCAAAATGAACTCTGCTGAGAACACCAAGTTGTGTGACTTCACTAGCATAAACAACAATGATTTCCTAAGCACTCCTATTGCTCCACCTGCTCCTGATGCTACCTTTTATGAAATTAAGCCTGCTTTGTTGAATCTTGTGATAAGAGAGCAATTTTCCGGTGCTAGTTCTGATGATGCTGCTGCCCATCTCAATAAATTTGTTGAACTTTGTGAGATGCAAAAGTATAAGGATGTAGATGGAGATATTATTAAGCTCAAGTTGTTTCCTTTCTCCTTGATAGGAAAAGCTAAAGAATGGTTGCTATCCTTGCCTAGAAATAGTATTGATTCTTGGATTAAGTGCAAAGATGCTTTTATTGGAAAGTACTACCCTCCTGCTAAGATTATATCTATGAGAAGTGATATTATGAGAATGGTTGTGCAGGTTTCCACGTTTCTTGCAACACCTTTGAGATGTTTCCTTCCTCCTACTGGTTCGATAACCTCAGGTTCTTACCGAGGGAAGACTTGCTGCTGTGCTGCATCATACCTTGCTCTTGGGGTTTCCCGACGAAACCACTCAACACAAACCATACAAGTCCCATTCCACCCAGGTGTTTCATTAACAAGTTATTTTCTTAGTCAAAAACACATAGGCATAATCTTTCCATAGTAATATAACATGAATTTTCCACCCACTAATTCTAATAGCAAGTATAATCATTCTAGTATACCATGGCTCTTAACTTAGGAAATATCCTACCAATATATAAACTATAGGATCTACCATAGCATATCATTATATTGTGAAAACTACCATGCAAGTCCTACAAAAAATATCACTAGTGCAATAAGTAAAATAATAGCACAAAAGATGGAGTATCACTTGCCTTGGTAGCTAGGGGAATAGGTAAAATCCTCACAATCACACTCTCCACAATCCACAAAATCTACACAACAAAATTAACAACAAAATATTCACAAATCAATATAGACACAAAAATAATATGAATGCATGCAAAATGCAACGTGATAATTTGACACACTTTTAAAATCAAACTCTACAGTAATGAAGACAAAGCATACAATATAAAGTTTAAATAACACAAAAACCACCTAAAAATAATATTCTAAAACATTTTTATAGTCAAAATAGTCCTACAAATGTCTCTGCGTAAAATCTTAATTTTACAGAAGCAAATGACCAAAGTAAGGCCATATATGAAAATATATCATTTTTCTGAATCCATAGACACCTAATTTGTAATTTTTGGACTTATAGAACAAAAGTTATGAATTTTGCAAGTTTAAACATCTAATAGATCAAATTCTAGATTTTAAATCTAAATCACAGACACGCGGCGTGTTCTGATTGGACGGTACCGGTTCGCGCTAGATCACGCTTGCGCACTATTAGATCTAAGTGAGATCTAGCGGCTCAGATCTACCGTACCTGTTCGCTACCAGTTCTAATCTAGGCCACTAGATCTAGATCCAGTGGATCACATCTACTCGACCTAAAATCAGCTGCGCAAATGGCCACTGCGGCGGCGACAGGTCAGACGGCGATGTTCTGGCGAGGCCGTAGGGTAAGGGAGGGGGCACTGGGGATTACTAGGTTCACGGTGACGAGGCAAAGCTCAAGGTGGTCACAGACAGGGCTAGGGTGCACGGACACGGCGATAATCCCTCGTCGGAGTTGAGCTGGGCTTCGGGCGCTTGCAGACGTCGACGGAGGCAAGGCTCTGGTGAGAAATAAAACAAACGAGTGTCAGGAGAAGTGCAAGGCATTGGCGAACAAGATCGTGTGAACCATAGATCAAGGCGCGCACAATGCTTACCGCAATCGGTCGCTGGAGCTTGTCGGTACAGCGGCGGTGCGACGCGAAATTTAGGGAGCCTGGTGGCACTCTCATGGTGCTGAGTGGGGGGAAATGGAGAGGAGGAGGAGGGGGTTAAGTAGCCGGAGCGAGGGAGGTAATCATGCGGCGAATCAATGGCAATTACACGCGATTTGATTCGGGTTTGAATGGGGGAAACGGCAGCGGCACGGGTCTCCAGCGCGTGATTAAAGACGATGAGCTGATATGGTGGCGGGGCCCAGCTGTCAGTGAGTGGGTGCGTGCGGGCGGGGTGAGAAACAGAAGGGAGAGGGGGTTTCCCGGGTGGGCTTGCTGGGCTGCTAGTTGGGCATGGCCAGATTGGCTGGTTGGTTTCCATTTTTTTTCTCCTTTTGCTTTTTTCTATTTCTGTTTTGATTTTCCAAATAGGTTTTGAATAACCAAAACAAATCCAAATCTTTTCAAACTTTCACCACATATTTGTGATGTGATCCTAGTGTTTAAAAGTGTGTCAAATACAACAAATCACTCCAAAATATTTTGGGGTCACAAAATAAAAATAAAAACATGCCCCATACATATAATATAAAAGGGATATAAAATAGGGTTTTGCTAGGGTTTAAACTTTAATTTTTTTTGTGCAATGTAAATATGCCATGATGATATGAATGCAATGATGATGTTTTGGATTTGATGAAATTTGGGATGTTACAAATCTAACCCCCTTAAGATGAATCTCGCCCTCGAGATTCATATTGGCTAGCAAATAGGTGAGGGTGATCTTTCCGAAGTTCATCTTCTCTTTCCCAAGTTGCTTCTTCTTCGGTATGATGATTCCACTGTACTTTGCAGAACTTGATGGTCTTAGTACGAGTGACTCTTTCTGCTGTCTCGAGAATCTTGATAGGTTTCTCTTCATAAGTGATATCATTCTCTAGCTGAACTTCTTCTAGTGATATAGTGTCCTTTAACGAACTTTCTTCCATCTCTGGATGACACTTCTTTAACTGGCTTACATGAAACACATTATGAACTGCTGACAGTGATTCTGGTAGTTCTAAATTATAGGCCATTTCTCCTTTACGGCTCAAAATCTTGACTGGTCCTACATAACGAGGTGCCAATTTCCCTTTGACTCCAAATCTCTTCACACCACGAAGTGGTGAGACTCTAAGATAAGCTCTATCACCTACCTCATTGGTGACCTCTCTACGTTTTGGATCTGCATAACTCTTTTGTTGGGATTGGGCTATCTTCAATATGTCTTTTACCATTCTGACTTTCTCTTTAGCTTCCTTGATCAGACCTGGTCCAAATAAATTTGTTTCTCCTACTCCATTCCATAATAATGGTGTAGTACACTTCCTTCCATAAAGGAATTCAAACAGAGCCATATCTATGCTCGATTGATAGCTATTATTGTAAGAAAATTCTGCGTATGGCAGATTTCATCCCAACTAGATCCATAGTCTAGCGCACAAGCTCTCAACATATCTTCCAAAATCTGATTGGTCCTTTCTGTCTGTCCATCAGTCCGAGGATGAAATGATGTGCTGAATTCTAGTCTAGTTCCCAATGACTCATGTAGCTGCTTCCAAAAATGCAAAGTGAACTGAGTTCCTCTATCTGACACGATACTCTTAGGTACACCATGTAGACACACAATCCTGTTCATATAGATCTTGGCCAATTTAGCACTTGTATAGGTGGTCTTCACGGGTATGAAATGAGACACTTTTGTTAAACGATCCACAACAACCCATATCGAATCGTATCCGGACCTTGTCCTTCGCAATCCTGTGATGAAATCCATACCAATCTTATCCCACTTCCAATCAGGTATTGGTATTGGTTGTAATAATCCTGTCGGTTTCTGATGCTCCGCCTTTACTCGACTACACACGTCACACAAAGCAATGTGCTCCATGATATCCTTCTTTAGATTGTTCCACCAAAATATTTCCTTCACCTCCATGTACATTTTGGTGTTACCAGGATGAATAGAATATGGTGAATTGTGTGCTTCCTGCAGAATCAATTTCCGAAGCTTAGGAGAGTGTGGAATGCAGATACGCTTTCCATACCATAAAGTTCCTTGTTCATCTTCATGGAATCCTTTCGCCTTTCCTTTACCAATCTTACTCTTGATCTCTTCTATTTCCTTGTCCAACTTTTGGGCTTCTTTGATCTTATCCAATAGTGTTGGTTGAACTTCCAAAGACATGAGATACCTTTCAGGCACTATATCCAATCTTAGCTCTTTAAATTGGGCACATAGATCTTTTGGCAATTCTCCTTTGGTGAGGCCATTCACATAAACTTTGCAACTTAATGCATCAGCTACGACATTCACTTTACCGGGATGGTATTGCAAACTTAAGTCGTAATCCTTGATAAGTTCTAGCCATATTCTTTGTCTCATGTTGAGTTATTTTTGGGTGAAAATATATTTCAAGCTCTTGTGATCTGTGAAAATATAAGCCACAACTTTTCCTTCTTGCATTAACACACCACCCAATCCTTGGTGAGATGCATCACAATACACTTGGAAATCTTTCTCTAGATCTGGCAAGCATAAAACCGGTACTGACACCAATCTTTTCTTCAACTCTTGAAAACTGGTTTCACATCCTTCAGTCCAATCAAACTTGTTCTCTTTCTTAAGCAATTCTGTCATCGGCTTAGCAACTTTCGAGAAATTCTCGATGAATCTTCTATAGTACCCGGCTAAGACTAGGAAACTACGAACTTCTTTAAATGATTTGGGAGATTCCCACTCGGTTACAGCTGGCACCTTTGTGGGATCGACAGCTATACCATTTCTAGACACAATATGTCCAAGAAATCCAACTTCATTCAACCAAAACTCACACTTACTGAACTTGGCATACAACTTGTGCTCCCTGAGTTTCTCAAGAATCAAACGCAAATGTTCTTCATGCTCTTCATTGCTCTTGGAATAAATCAATATGTCATTGGTGAATACCACAACAAACTTGTCAAGAAACTACATGAACACCTTCTTCATCATGTTCATGAAATAAGCTGGTGCATTTGTTAGTCCAAATGGCATCACTGTATACTCATACAATCCGTACCTGGTGGTAAAAGTGGTCTTAGGTATATCTTGTTCTCTAATATTTAGCTGAAAGTAACCTGACCGAAGATCAATTTTTGAGAACACACGAGCTCCTTCTAGCTGATAAAAAATATCATTGATTCTAGGTAAGGGATACTTGTTCTTTATGGTCACTTTGTTGAGTGATCGATAATCTATGCATAGCCTATGACTTCTGTCCTTCTCAACAAACATAATTGGTGCACCCCATGATGAAGAACTCGGTTGGATAAATCCTTTCTTCAACTGTTCTCCGAGCTGTTTCTTGAGCTCTTTCAACTCATCAACTGACATCTTGTAGGGTCTCTTTGATATGGGTCCAGATCGTGACAGTAAGTCAATCAAAAACTCCACATCCCTATCTGGTGGCATTCCTGGTAATTCCTCTGGAAACACATCAGGGTACTCCTTCACTATTGGTACACTGTCTAGGCTAACCCCCTTAAGATAATTTTGTAGGGTTCGCGGCATAGAAAACAAAAAATTTCCTACAATGGCAACAACTAAGTACCAAGATATATCTACTATATACAAACAACGGATGGATATACATCCATAGAATACATACCCTCGAAGACCGAATAACATTAATGAGGTTGTACTCGTGTATGATGTAGTCGAACGCTTGCCGATCTCAAGATCGTGATCAAGTCCATCTGGTCCAGCCGGTCCAACACCATCAAGTCCAGCACTGCAAAGCAGTGGTGCATCTGTGATCGCACACACGTCCGGATACCCTGACAAACTCCGCGCCCTCGCTCTAGCGAAGCAGCAGAAGCAACAAATCCTTCTAGAAAAAGCCACCGGGAACATGTATCTCGCTGATCCGAGACCATGGAGAAATTCTAAAGGGGGGAGAGAGATCCTGCACGAGGAGGTGTACTTTGAGAGGAGGAGAGGGAGGCCTTTTATAGGGAGAGGGGGAGCACCCAAGGGGCATGGCGCCCAGCCCATGGTGGCTGCCCCCACCTCTTCCACATTCATGGGGGTGGAGCTCCCACTAAAAATGAAAAGCCTCCACTCACATAAACATGCCTCCACTCACATAAACATGCCTCCACTAAAAAATCCACTCACATGCATTAAATTTCCACCAAGTTTAATGCAAGCTCTCATTTAAATAAAACTCTTTTATTTATTTATTCATAATTTTGTTAATTACTCTAATTAACAAACATTCAGATAAAACCCCTTACAACATTTTATTTTCACATGCAGAACCAGTTTTAGCAATTTCAACCGAAACAGTTCCGGTGTCTAGTGAAATAAATTCCTGCGCTTTCCTTTTTCTTTCTCTGGCATATTATTTGCTCCAAATGGTGTCAGTATCCCTTAAGTGTGTCACCCTGCGGTTCGTGAATAACGTAGACATGATCGAGACCCGTCTCCGATCAATAATCAGCAGCTGGACCTGGAGATCTGTACTGACTCCCACATATTCAATAATGACTTCTGTGATTGTGTGAACCTTATACGCATGTAACTCAATCCCTTTGTCTCGCGATATATTACATGTTTGAGATTCTATCATCGATATCTCCATACCTAGTTTGATCTCGTTACCGACATGTACTCTTTTCTCATTCCCGTGATATAAAATTCTAGTGATCAAATCACTTGCTTGCGAGCTAACTAATGTGATATCACCGAGAGGGCTCAGAGTATATCTATCATCGGGATGGAAAAATTCCACTCTTGATCCATGAGCCTCAACATAACACCTTCGTAGCACTGAACCCATCTTTATAGTCACCCTATTACGGTGTGACGTTTGATGTTATCAAGGTACCCTTCTGGTGTTAGTGATTGACATGATCTCATGGTCTAAGGACTAAGATTACTTCATATGATGTTATAGCAATATAAACACAATGACCTTGATCGTAATGCTATACTTCAGATGAATGTTCATCACATCATTCCAACAATGTTGTGACCTCGTTATTAACAACATCCAATGTCCATGATCAGGAAACCTATGATCATCTTGTTAATCAATGAGCTAGTTTATAAGAGAGGCATAACTAGGAACTTTCTATTTGTTTATTAAACACACATGTATTAACGTTTCCGTATTAATACAATTATAGCATGCAAAATAAAAATTTATCATAAATAAGGAATACAATAATAACCACTTTAATATTGCCTCTCGGACATATTCCCTTCAGTATCCCACTTGCACTAGAGACAATAATCTAGTTTGAAAAATTGCGTATTGAACACCTATGGCTTTCCGGTGTTCCATATACGCGATTGCAAGTGGTTAACATAATCTATGGATATGACGCTTTCAGGTCCGTGTGTATTTGCATGTCTTTGCGTCTTCATGCATCACTCATTCTCCAATGAGATGGCATTGTATGAATTTGGTATTTTGGTGAGACCTTTAGTTCCTTGAGGTTAAATCATGTTGATACTATTGTCGTACAATATATCTTTAGTGTTAGCCTGTTGCGAACCACGCCTTAGTTTGATAACAAACTACTTGACACAAATGCCCTCCTTTGCTGCTACTATAGCAGTCATATACTTAGCCTTTTATTGTAGTATCTGTCACAATGTCTTAACTTTGGAATTCATCCAAATCCATCATGGAAACTTTATTTCCATTTCATTGTGCCACCCATAGTTTAAATTGAGAAAAATTTAATTTGTATGTTGTGACAAAACTAGTATCAATGTAACGCTTTACAATGAACTATTTGTAATTATTTGTCACCTCTACACAAATATATTCTTAGTTCTTCCAAAAGATCATAAGATTTTCCTTACTATCGTCCAATGATCATTTTATGATTCATTCTGGTATATGCTCATAACACATAGAGCATAGGACATATCTGGATGTGCACATATCATGGTATGATTGATCAAAACATTCTTGTGATTTCACTCATCAAGTGTCGAAGCACTTGAATCTTGTTTCACTTATCAAGTGTTAATACACTTGAGTCTTGATTCAATTCTTTTCCATGCGATAAGAATCTTTTCTCATTGTTTCTATATTGAAATCCTTCAATATCTCATATATGTACATTTGGCACAACTATATTAGCGTCATAGTCTATCCATGTAGACATTCATGCTAAATATTCAGGTTTTGCCTAAGTCTTTCATCGAAATGAAATTCTTAACCTTTGTTAATAAAATATACATCATTTACAATCAACAAGATGTCCTCCACATAATGTATTACAAATATGTCTCAGCGCTCCCACTTAATTTCTTGCAAATGCAAGCATCTTCATCGTCTCCTGATGAAAAAACTCCTTTAACAGTTTCATCACGGTGAAGATTCCAACTCCGCGATGCTTACTTCAACCATTGAAGTTTGCATGCCCTTTTAGCATCCGTTGAATTTAACAAAACCCTTTGGACCGTGTCGTGTACACGTCCTAGGTAACCATTCTATTAGAAGAACTTTGTTTTTATTCAACTACCATATACCAAATTATATGTAGTGGTTGCTACATTAATCCGTCCAGACTAAATATCGCTATGAAAGATCAAATCTTGTCATAGTCAACTCCTTGAACATTGTCGTAAAATACTTTATGACATGTCGACTATTTCATAGATGTGAAACATCCATGTCTATTTCTTTATAGATCCAAATACGACCGATAGGTTTTTACACCTTTCCGAAGGGTCTTCCAAGTTCAAAAAACTTAATTTCTCGTATATGGAACTATCACGGATTTTATGGCTTCAAGCCATTTGATGGAGTCAGGGCCCATCATCACTTCTTTGCATGTAGTTAGTTCATCATTGTCAAACAACAATGATTTACTCTCAAATCTCAGCATTTGATTGTTTATCCGACGTCCTTGGTTCAATAGGAACTTAGACCTCCGTGACCACAACCTTTGAGGCCATGAGCCATGAGCATTATGGCTGCCTCCGGAACATTTTCCGGCACTGCGCAACTCAGCATATATAGCTAAGGTTTGTTAACCTTATCAAAGTTCTATTGTCCTCCCACTTAACATTTATGAAAAATTCCTTATTCAAGAAACTTCACGTTTCAAGCGACAAAACCTTTTGTCCTCGGTGTTATGGAGGAATAACCAATGGTTATTCGAAATAACCTACAAAGACATGCTCATCCGACATTGGTTGTAAACGTCTTACTTATGCTAAGCATACCAAAATTTAAGAAAGGACAACTTGGTTTTTACCCCAAACCATAACTTACATGGTGTCATTTCAACGGATCAAGATGAAGCTCTTTTAAGTGTAAAAGCGGTAGCCTCTAAAGCTTTAATATTTTAAAACATAATGTCAGTTTTATAAATAACACCTTTGATCCAACCATGTCAAACAAAGTTTCATTACAAATCTCAAACACTCCATATTCCTATGGTGTTTTGGGAGATGTAAATCTAGGGGTTTTGCTAAACTTGCAACTCAAATAAATCCCTTTATTATAAAATCATAAATAATTTATTTTCTTATTACACTTGCAACTCAAATAAATCCCTTTATGATAAAATCATAAATTATTTATTTTCTTGTTACAATGATTTTCCACTTCATCTTGAAAGTCTTTGAACGTTTTCAAATGTTTCATACTTCTTTCTAATTAAGTGACTATTCACTCAAATTTTCGAAGAAAGCATATGAAGTTGAAATCCATCGCTTACGACTACACATAATGAACTACATACATCGATATGTATAAATTCCAATATTTTAGTCGTTCGTTCTTCTTTGGCCTTTGAACAAAATTTTAATTATCCCGAGAAAAGTCTCACAAGCTTCACTTGATCAAATCAAATTCTCCAAAAATCCATGAATATGGAGATTCTTCATGTTTTCTTTCCAATATAATTTAAACGGCGATGTCACTTCGTAAGTGATCTTTCAATCATTTGTCTTGCGACATTTTAGCATTAGTTTTTATGGATGTGATTTCTCCAACTAGATTTGTAAATCATCCATCTTATATGGAATATGGTAATTATTTGAACAATGTTTGTTCTCATAATACCTGATTTAAATAACTATTATTAAAACAAATCTTGAAGGCAATATTTGATGTCAACAAGAAATACAAACAACGGCTTGTTTGTTTTCGATGATCATCATCACATATTCTCTTGCTAGTTACTTAGGCCATTGTAGTTCATGAATTGCGTCGTTCTGTATGAAATTTCATACCAACCAATTCGGTATCCAATACCCAAGAACCACATTGTTTAACAAGCAAAGAATACGACCATAACATGTATATCATCTATATACCTAAGCTGGATATTTCTAGGCTTTTCTTTTCTGCCAAATATATTTTATAGATTCTCTTTCAGCATTTCCTTTTCCTTTTTAAAAGAATCTATCAACATCAATAGTGGCACCATATACATGACACATAGTACAAAGCATGTGTATTCAATACTAATACCTTTGGTCTTGCACTTTGAAGTAGATCACCATCATCAAATGATCGACATTCTTTCAAAATCCATTCTTTAGTAATCTCATAGTGTAGTAAACACTTTACATACATCTTCTATTCATCCTTATCATGATGAATTTCATGATCAAGCTAATGTAGCTTATAAAGGCGAATCATGAGTATAATTTTACTTCCAAAATCCTTTTTGGATGATTAGGATGTCTAGAATCTCCAACCTTTGAAAATTATCATCCAATATGAGAACATAAATTATACTCTATCATTTTGCAACCAAAATATTGTTTCAGATATCGTTATATCTGCCACACATTATGGTTTCTGAAATAATTCTTTCAGCTTCTAGATAAACTTGATATTAAAACAATCAAGAATCATGAAGGCAAACATGATACTTAAGATACTAACACTGGAATTGTCACTCTCGATTTAATACCAATTATTAAATTTCACGGAGTAAAAAGAGTTTGCTGAAAGTTTGCAATAGGACTTTAAACTTTAGATTGACACTCAACACATTACGATACTAGTTCGTAAAGTAAATATCCAGAATTCTATAGTTCTATTATCTCAATTATAACTAAGCATAAGGTGGTGAACGAATGCCAATGACTACAACAAATGATGCAAATTCACTTTGATTTAATTTATGATAAATTGAGTTCTACTAATCCAAATTAGAAATGAATTCCCACTCAAAAATGAAATCCCTCGTGTCTTTTTGGTGATTACATGAACCAAATCCACTACACCAAGTCCGATCATCACGTGAGTCGGTGTAGCTTCAAAGGCGAGCATCCATATGGTCATCATATGAAAACATATGACTCATGCTTAACCTTTCGGTCCATGTTCCGAGGCCATGTCTGCACATGCTAGGCTCGCCAAGTAAGAACCTTAGTATTCGCGTGTGTAAAACCGTCTTACACCTGAGATATGCTCGTGGATTCAAGTACACCTGATCATCACGTGATATCTTGAAGCGACAAAACATTGTCAGTGCATACTTAAGGAAGAACACATTTTTATCTTGATATCTAAATGAGGGATCATCTTATTATGCTAATAAAACTCCAAACAAGCAATATAGGATGCAACAAACATCACATGTGAAAAAGTGAAATGATATGGTTCTTGCACTTGATCTCCATCATGTGCATCATGGTATGATCTTCATAATTCCTTTATGTGTAAGGCCAAGGTCTATGGAACTTACACACTATGTGTGTTGAAGAGTATCTACTTATACTTTTACTTACAACATCACCATATCATGACACTTCTAATTTATCCATTGCAAGTTTTACGTGGATTAGGGCTTTCGAAGATAGAACCGTTCTTATCTACGAACATGAACCACAACAAGGATAACCAAATTATTGACAACTCGTTGCAAATTATATATTGACTATAGTAGGAGAGACAGACACCCGCTAGACACTTATGCAAAACTAGTTGCATGTCAAGCGTGGAACAGGTCTCATGTGCGAGGACATGTAAAGTTTATCCAGGCCGCTTCATCCCACTATGCCACCAATATCCAAAGTACAACTAAGAAGCAATAAAATGATCATCATTGCCCACATATACATATGTGTACTACCTGTCCAAAGCATCTACGCATAGATCCCGCTCTGATACCACTGTAGGGTTCGCAACATAGAAAACAAAAAATTTCCTACGATGGGAACAACTAAGTACCAAGCTCTATCTACTAGATACAAGCAACAGGTGGATATACATCCATAGAATACATACAATCGAAGACCAAATAGCGTTAACAAGGTTGTACTCATGGATGATGTAGTCGAACGCTTGTCGATCTCAAGATTGTGATCAAGTCCATCTGGTCCAGCCAGTCCAGCACCATCAAGTCCAGCACCGCAAAGCAGCGGTGCATCCGTGTTCGCACAAACGTCCGGGTACCCGACAACCTCCGCGCCCTCGCTCCAGTGAAGCAGCGGAAGCAACAAATCCTTCCAGAAAAAGCCACCGGGAACATGTATCTCCCTAATCCGAAACCATAGAGAAATTCTAAAGGGGAGAGAGATCCTTCACGAGGAGGTGTACTTTGAGAGGAGGAGAGGGAGGCCTTTTATAGGGATATGGGGAACACCCAAGGGGCATGGCGCCCAGCCCATGGTGGCTGCCCCACCTCTTCCACATTCATATGGGTGGAGTTCCCACTTAAAATGAAAAGCCTCCAGTCACATAAACATGCCTCCACTCAAAAATCCACTCACATGCATTAAATTTCCACCAAATTTAATGCAAGCTCTCATTTAAATAGAACTCTTTTATTTATTCATAATTTTGTTAATTAATCTAATTAACAAACATTCACATAAATCCCCTTACAACATTTCAATTTCACATGCAGAACCAGTTTCAGTAATTTCAACCGAAAAAGTTTCGGTGTCTAGTGAAATAAATTCTTGCGCTTTCCTTTTTCTTTCTCTGGCATATTATTTGCTCCAAATGGTGTCAGTATCCCTTAAGTATGTCGCCCTACGGTTCGTGAATAATGTAGACATGACCGATACCCCTCTCCGATTAATAATCAGCAGCGAGACCTAGAGATCCGTACTGACTCCCACATATTCAACGATGACTTCTGTGATCGTGTGAACCTTATATGCATGTAACTCAATCCCTTTGTCTCGCGAAATATTACATGTCTGAGATTCAATCATCGGTATGTCCATACCTAGTTTGATCTCGCTACCGACATGTACTCTTTTCTCGTTCCCGTGATATAACATTCTAGTGATCAAATCACTTGCTTGCAAGCTAACTAATGTGATATCACCGAGAGGGCCCAGAATATATCTATCCGTCATCGGGATGGACAAATTCCACTCTTATTCCATGAGCCTGAACATAACACCTTCGTAGCACTGAACCCATCTTTATAGTCACCCTGTTACGATGTGAAGTTTGATGTTATCAAGGTACTCTTCCGGTGTTAGTGATTGGCATGATCTCATGGTCTAAGGACTAAGATTAGTTCGTATGATGTTATATCAATATAAACACAATTACCTTGATCGTAATGCTATACTTCGGATGAATGTTCATCGCATCATTCTAACAATGTTGTGACCTCGTTATTAACAACATTCAATGTCCATGATCAGGAAACCTATGATCATCTTGTTAATCAATGAGCTAGTTTATAAGAGAGGCATAACTAGGAACTTTCTATTTGTTTATTAAACACACATGTATTAACATTTCCATATTAATGCAATTATAGCATGCAAAATAAACATTTATTATAAATAAGGAATACGATAATAACCACTTTATTATTTCCTCTCGGGCATATTCCCTTCAAATTTAGCATACTCCCTTTGGGTTCAAAATTAGACGTGAACCTTATCCGCTTATTTTCTGGGGTTATGAGTGTAACAGTTCTTCTGGCATAGTCTATTACTCCCTCATAACGGGTCATCCAATCCATGCCTAATATTACATCCAATCCTTGGGATTCTAGGATTATCAGACTAACTGGAAACTTGTATTTTCCAAACTCTATTACTAGATCAGGACATCCAAAATTTACTATCATCTCTCCACTTGGGGAGCTTACTTTAATAGGACATCCAATTTTTTCAGTTGCGAGTCTATTTTTGTCTACAAATGCTCTTGAAATGAATGAATGCGATGCATCGGTATCAAAAAGTATAAGTGCTGGAAAGGAATTAATCTTGAACTTACCAGCCACATCATCAGACTCCTCTTGGATTTCCTCCATATTGATGTGATTCACATGACCCTTCTAAAAAGGGTTTGGATTGTTGGATCCATCCGTCTTCTTTTCTGGGCATTCATTTGCATAGTGCTGTAACATCCCAAAAATCATGATTTGTTAAAGTTTGCATTTCATTCATGCATTCATAGCATTTGGTCTGCACAAAATTTTCCAAACAAAATTTCAAATAAGAAACCATGTTATGCCTATTATTTTATGCAAATAAGGCAATGGTTTTATTTTCAAAGTATGAGAGTGCTTTTGATTGATTAGTGATGTTTTAAAATGGATGAAAGGCTTGCACAAAAATTCTCAAAACAAAATTCAAAATAAAACCATTTGTATGCCTAATTTTTATATATCAATAAAGGCATGGTTTTATTTTATTTTTCAAAGTGTCAAAGTGTATTTGACTATACAGTAGTGTTTTATACACAATTAGGTGCAAAGGTTTCACTGCAAAAATCCAGAATTTTGAATTAAAACCCATTTGAATTTGATTTGAATTTGTTTCCTGAAAATCAAATTAGAAAAGGAAAATGAATAAGGAAATAGAAAAGGGTTGGTGCTATCCTTTCCGCACAACACCAGAAACAGCCCACGAGCCCACCCGGACACTTCCCCCTCTCTCCCTCTCTCTCACCCATTGCAGGTACCCTCTCATTGTACACCACCTCATCATCTTCCCCAAATCACGCGCCCCCGACCAGCTCCGGCCATTTCCTCCCCGTCACTACCATTGATTTCGCGAGTTAAATGCCGTTTATTTGCCAAGTAACTCCCCGCCCAGCTCCGACTACTTAACCCCCTCCCCTCTCTGCTCCTTTCCCCTCACTCAGCACACTCTCTCCGCCACCAGGCTGCTAGGATTTCGAGCTGCAACGCCGCTGCCCGACGGTCTCCGGCGACCGATTCCGGTGAGAACTCCCCGCCCCTTGCCCTCTCGATCTTGTTGTTGTGTTTGCCACACTCCCGCGCGTCTAACACTGCTCACGAACTTCCTTTTTGTGGCTTACATCATCGTCTTCATCGACGATCGCGAGTGCCCGACGACATGCTCTACTCCGGCGAGCGACTACGGTAAACCTAGCCCTCCCCCTCCTCTCTAGTTCATGCACGCACACTCACCGACCCAGTGTGCGTCTAACGCCGCCTTTTACTTTCCTTCCTGTGCCTTGTAGCGCTACCAACGAGCACACCTGAAGCCGCTCACGAACTTCCTTTTTGTGGCTTACTTTCCTTCCCGAGCACACCTGAAGCCGCTCTCACCTCCGGCGAGGAATTCCGGACGGTCCCGCACGCCCGCGCCTCCACCTCGTCGACCATCGTCATCACCTTGTCTCCTCTCTTTGGTAATGACCCACACCTTCCCCACTTGCCCCTTAGCACCACAAGTTCACCGCCGACAGGAGCGTCGCCGCCGCTCTGGCCATTCGCGCCGCCACTCTTTGGTCAAAGCAACACACACCGTTAGATCTAGATCTAGGGGACCAGATTAGGTCACTTACTCGAAAGGGTATAGATCGATATGGCCCGTGCATTTTAATTAGATCCTGTGGCTCATATTGATCGATCCGGCCGAAGCGGTATGGACCAATCAAATCGTGACGCGTGGCCTGTCCTGCCTATTTAAAATTCCAGAAATGATTTTTGAATGTTTAAACTTGTAAAATCTATAACTTTTGATCTGCTTGCCCAAAAATTGCAAATTTTATATCATTGGAATCATAAAAATAAATCCTACACTACTGTGGGCTTGGTTTTGTATTTTTCTTCTGTAAAATAATTTTTATTTACAGAATCAAATATAGGCTTATTTTGACTATATAAATTGTTTTGGAAATGTTTATAAGGCCAAATTAAGTTTATTTAGACTTTATTTAATTGGTCTTGTGTTCAGTACTGTTTGACTTGTCTTGTTTAGTTTATAAAAAAAATCATCACATGGCATTTGCATGCATTCATATATTTTTGCTTGATTTTTTTGAATGTAAATTTGGTGCTATCATTTTATGTGTAGATTTTGGTGCTAGTGGTGATTGTGATTGTGAAGATTGTTGCTACTCCCCCAACTACCAAGGCAAGTCGTGCTACATGTATTTGTCCTATTATTTTGACTATGCACTAGTATTATTTTGTATAGAGCTTGCATGAAATTTTTTCTAAGTATCTATATGCTATGCTAAGTGAAATTGTAGTAGCTGTAGTCTTGATAGAATTATTATATAAGTTAAGATACTTATTGATATCATGCTTACCCTAGCTATTAGTAAACAAGGGTGGTTTATATACACATGCTATGGAAATTCTACTAAGTCTTTTGACTTATGTTTTTGCTTAATAAAACAACTAAGTGAATGAAACACCTGGGTGGAATGGTAATTGCTTCGATGGATTTATGTTGAGTGGTTACACAAGGCCAGAAAACTGGTGAAAACTTGTGTATCTCACTTGTGGAAAGCCACCCAAGAACAAAGGGATTTGAGATACTTAGTGTTTAGAAGCTTCTAGTGCAGCCACATGGCATATGGGCTTTGCCTTGATCAAATAGGTCGCAATAACTTAGCTAGATGGATAGAAGGTGGTAGGGGGTGATAGGTTTGGAATGCGTCCATTTGGTCTAAGGGAAGGCTTCTGAAATATTTCGTCTTGATGCATGTCGAGTCTTGTGGGGAAAGTGCACCACCTCTCGAGAAGGAAAAATCTAAGTACTTAGGCGTGTCCCCGGCAATGGACAATTGAGCATCAAGACACTGAAGCTATCAAGGATCTCCTCATCCCAATTTCTAAGTTAAAAACTTGTGGTTGAACAAGGGTAAAGGATCACCATTTTTATTGGTAGATGCCTTGGGTGATTTTGGTAAACAAAAACTTAGTGATTTCAACTGATAGGAAAAACCAATTTTGAGCAAAGCAAGCCTAAGCTACACTTAGCCAAATTCATATAGATGTTAGGAACTACTATTCTACTATGGTATCAATTGCCAATACTATTCCAATGTATTGACCCACTATGGCTGTAACTTATGATGTTGCAGGTTACTCTGATGAGGGTTAGGGTTATGAGTCTACACTCAACATGTTTGCCTGTGGCACATGAAGATGAAGACTTTATTCCCAAGCTAACCATGAGGTTCTTGAGTGCCTTGGGAAACTCCGTCTCACATTCTAGGGTCATAGTCATCAGTGGTCCCTTCTTGACGGCATCATTGATGGTGGCCATCTACAAATAGAGATGAGAAAGAAGATTAGGAGAGGTTTTACGAGATGAAAAGAGACAAGTGTGAAATTTACAAAGGGGTTGCATTTTACTAGTGGTTTCCTTAGTATAATCCATCTTAGGGTCACAAAACTACATGCAACACAGTGCTCTGATACCAACTGTAAGACCTCACCCTTTAAGGTAAAGGTCCCTGTGATTGCAGTGCTAGTCCCTGATCGAATTGCTAGCACCCACAGTTTAAGATGAAGTACACATATACAAAGGTCATTATTACATCGAAATCCCAGGAGTACAATAATTCTTACAACTCATTAGCCCAAGGCTAACACATAGAGTTCTCATTACATAGTATATAAATAAAGTCTTCATCTTGATGTGCCACAGGCAATCATGTTGAGTGTAGACTCATAACCCTACTCACCATCAGAGTAACCTGCAACATAATAAGTTACAGCCAGAAGGGGTCAATACATTTGGAATTGTATTGGCAAGTGATATCATAGTTACATAGTAGAGACTATCAACTACATGAATTTGGCTAAGTGTGGTTTCAGGCTGGCTTTGCACAAAGTAGTTTTGTCCTACTAGTTGAAAACACTAAATTTTTCTTTACAAAACACTAAGGATCCACCAATAGACATTGGTGTACCTCTACCCTTGTTCACCCATCGTTTTTAACTTAGAGAATTTGGGATGAGGAGATTCTTGACCCTTTCAATGTATTTGATGCTCAAAATGTCCATGACCAGGGACACGGCTAAGTAATTAGGTTTTAACCTCTCGAGAGGTGGTGCACTTTCCCCATAATACTCGACATGCATAGAGACGAGAATTTTCAGAAGCAATCCCTCAGACCACCATGGACGCGTTCCATCCTATCAACTCTACCACCATCTGTCCATCTGGCTGAGTTCTTGCAACCTAGTTGGTCAAGGCAGAGCCCATATGCCATGTGGTTGCACAGGAAGCTTCTCAACACTAAACATCTCAAATCTCTTTGTTCCTGGATGGCCATCCACATTTGTGATACACAGGGTAAACCATATACATGGGCCATGTGTAACCACTCAACACAAACCATACAAGTCCCATTCCACCCAGGTGTTTCATTAACAAGTTATTTTCTTAGTCAAAAACACATAGGCATAATCTTTCCATAGTAATATAACATGAATTTTCCACCCACTATTTATAATAGAAAGTCTAAGCATTCTAGTATACCATGGCTCTTAATTTAGGAAATGTCCTACCAATATATAAACTATAGGATCTACCATAGCATAGCATTACACTTTGAAAACTACCATGCAAGTCCTACAAAAAATATCACTAGTGCAATAAGTAAAATAATAGGACAAAAGATGGAGTATCACTTGCCTTGGTAGCTAGGGGAATAGGTACAATACTCACAATCACACTCTCCATAATCAACAAAATCAACACAACAAAATTAACAATAAAATATTCACAAATCAATATATACACAAAAATAATATGAATGCATGCAAAATGCAATGTAATGATTTGCCAAACTTTTAAAATCAAACTCTACAGTACTGAAGACAAAGCATACAATCTAAATTTTAAATAACACAAAAACCACCTAAAATAATATTCTAAAACATTTTTATAGTCAAAATAGTCCTACAAATGTCTCTGCATAAAATCTTAATTTTACAGAAGCAAATGACCAAAGTAAGGCCATAGATGAAAATACCTCATTTTTCTGAATCCATAGACACCTAATTGTAATTTTTGGACTTACAAAACAAAAGTGATGAATTTTGCAAGTTTAAACATCTAATAGATCAAATTCTGGATTTTAAATCTAAATCACAGACACGCGACGTGTTCTGATTGGACGGTACCGGTTCGCTCTAGATCTCGCTTGCGCATTGTCAGATCTAAGTGAGATCTAGTGGCTCAGATCTTCCCGTACCTATTCGCTACCAGTTCTAATCTAGGCCACTGGATCTAGATCCAGTGGATCACATCTACTCGACCTAAAACCAGCGGCGCAAATGGCCACCGTGGAGGCGACGCGTCAGACGGAGATGTTCCGGCGAGGCCAGAAGGTAAGGAAGGGGGCACTGGGGCTTACCAGGTTCGTGACGACGAGGCGAAGCTCAAGATGGTTGCGGACGGGGCTGGGGTGCACGGACACAGCGATAATCCCTCGTCGGAGTTGAGCTGGGCTTCATGCGCTTGCAGACATCGACGGAGGCGAGGCTCTAGTGTGAAATAAGACAAACGGCGAGTGTCAGGAGAAGATCAAGGTGATGGAGAACAAGATCGTGTGAACCATAGAGCAAGGCGCACACGATGCTTACTGTAATCGGTCTCCAGAGCTTGTCGGTACAGCGGCGGTGCGACGCGAAATTTGGGGAGCCTGGTGGTGCTCTGGTGGTGCTGAGTGGGGGGAATGGAGCGGAGGGGGAGGGTGTTAAGTAGCCAGAGCGAGGGAGGGAATCACGCGGCGAATCAATAGCAATTACACGCAATTTGATTCATGTTTGGATGGGGGAAATGGCAGCGGCGCGGGTCTCCAGCGTGTGATTGAAGACGATGAGCTGATGTGGCGGCGGGGCCCAGCTGTCAGTGAGCGGGTGCGTGCACGCGGTGAGAATCAGAGGGGAGAGGGGGTTTCCCGGGTGGGCCTGCTGGCTTGCTAGTTGGGCCTGGCCAGATTGGCTGGTTGGTTTCCATTTTTTTCCTTTTGCTTTTTCTATTTCTGTTTTGCTTTTCCAAATAGGTTTTGAATAACCAAAACAAATCCAAATCTTTTCAAACTTTCACCACATATTTCTGATGTGATCCTGGTGTTTAAAAGTGTGTCAAACACAACAAATCACTCCAAAACATTTTGGGGTCTCAAAATAAAAATAAAAACATGCCCCGTGCATATAATATAAAAGGGCTATAAAATAGGGTTTTGCTAGGGTTTAAACTTTGAATTTTTTTGTGCAATGTAAATATTCCATGATGATATGAATGCAATGATGATGTTTTGGATTTGATGAAATATAGGATGTTACAGGTTATAAAGGTGTCATTGAGTATTCTGAAAGTATGCGTTGAGGCACATGGATCAAGAGTGGGATTTGTCCATCCATATGACAGATAGATATACTCTAGGACCTCTCGGTGGAATTTCATCCAATTATCTTGCAAGCATGTGACTAGCTCACAAGTGATCATATATCACAGAACGAGTAAAGAGTACTTATCGATAACGAGGTTGAACTAGGTATGCAGAGATACCGATGATCAAACCTCGTATAAGTAAAGTATCGCGAGACAAAGGGAAATTGGTATCGTATGTAAATGGTTCAGTCGATCATGAAGTAATCGTAGAAATATGTGGGAGCCATATGAATTTCTTGATTCATCTATTGGTTATTGATCAGAGAAGAGTCTCGATCATGTCTGCATAATTCACGAACTGTAAGAAGACACACTTAAGGATTCACTGTTGTTTAGTAGATATGGAATGTGAGTAAGAGACTAAATGTTGTTCGGAGTCTTGGATTGGATCTAGGACATCACGAGGAGATCCAGAATGGTCTGGAGAATAAGATTCATATAAGGAAAGTCCAATTATGGAGTTCAGAAATGTTTTCGGTGTTTTTACCGAAATATTCTAGAAGGGTCTAGAAGGTCCATCACTCCGGAGTGTGAAAGGTGCATGGATGTGTCATACCAAAGTGGAATGGTTGCATCATGTCCAAGGTCACTTGGCTGGGCTATGGGAAGAGAGATATCAAACTCTAGTTTGAAAAGTCGAATCCCAACATGGTTGCCTAGTGGAGGGAGGAGAGGAAACCCACACAGGGAAGGTTTACCTCCCTCCCCTTGCCGCCAGCCTTGGAAGAGGGGTTGGGGGAGGACTCCGCCTCCCCCTTTCCGCCTCTCCATCCCATAAAAGTAGGGGAGGGAACCCCCTTTTCACACACCTTAAAAGCCTAGGTTGGCCGCCGCCACCTAGAGCCCCTCTAAAGTCGCTGCCACCTTGCACCTCCTAGCCTCCGGACACCTCCAACCCCTTGACCTCTAAACCCTAGTTGCCAAGGGCCCTCTCTACTCCACCATACTCACTCTGGCTTAGGCGAAGCCCTGCAGGATTTCCCCTCTACTTCCAGCACCACGCCGTCGTGCTACTGGAATCGCGCGGAGAGATGTACAACCTCCGCTGCCTGCTAGAACAAGGGAGAGGAAGGTCTTCATTGAGTACCGAACATGTGACCGACTGCTTGAGCACTACCAAAACGTGTCACTAGAAGGATCGTCTACGTGATCTTGGGATCGGCAAGTGAACGACTACATCAATCGTGAGAATCCGATCTCATTAAACGCTTTGGATCTACGAGGGTTAGTACTCTACAAACTCTTTGCACCGATCTCGTAGATTAGATCTTGGCTTGTGTGTGTTCTTGCGATGGAATTTTTTTGTTTTCCGTGCTATGAACCCCTACAGACGCCACCCCAGAAATACCGAAGCCCCGTGATATCTATGTTCGCCAAGATCTTCCGGACTTGTACCGTTACAAACCAAGAACATCGCGCCCTGCCGAGATCGTCACCGACGATAGAACTACAAGTTCTACCTCAAGGATCGCCATCACAGACCCGAAGACCGATCCCATCGACTCTGTCGAACCCCAAGACCCCTAGATCTAAACCCCCCAAGTATGACCCCTTTTCGAGACCCATATTTTTATAATATATAATATATATCTGTTGCATATAAATTGTTCATGTTGCATTCATATCATGTGGTTTTGGGGCATTTGTTGGAGAAATACCCAAGAGGCAATAATAAAGTGGTTATTGTCATATCTTTATGTTTATGATAAATGTTTACATCCCATGCTATAATTGTATTATTCATAAACATTAATACTTGTGTGATTTGTAAACATGTAATATTCCCTAGTAAAGCCTCTTGTTAAAACTAGCTTGTTGATTGATTGATGATCATGGTTTCCTGATTGTGAACATTAGATGTTATTGATAACAAGGTCATGTCATTAGGATAATGATGTGATGAACATACTACTATAGTTAAGCGTAGCATAAGATAACGTCATTTAAATAGTTCACTTGCTATAAGCTTTCAAATACATAGTAACCTAAATCCTTCCACCATGAGATCATGTTAATCACCATCACCGGATGGGTAATTTGATGACATCAAACACCACTTCATAACTGGGTGGTTGTAAAGGTGACATTGAGTATTCTGAAAGTATGTATTGGGGCACATGGATCCAGAGTGGGATTTGTCCATCCATATGAAGGATAGATATTCTCTGGGCCCTCTGGGTGGAACGTCATCCAATTAGCTTGCAAGCATGTGACTAGATCACAAGGGATCACATATGATGAATGAGTAAAGAGTACTTATCGGTAACAAGGTTGAACTAGGTATGCAAAGATACCGACGATCAAACCTTGGATAAGTAAAGTATCGCGAGACAAAGGGAAATTTGTATCGTATGTAAATGGTTCATTCGCTCACGGAGTCATCATATAAATATGTGGGAGCCATATGAATTTCTAGATTCCTATATTGGTTATTGATCAGAGAAGTGTCCCGATCATTTCTGCCTAGTTCACAAACCGTAGGGAGACACACTTAAGGATTCTATGTTGTTTAGTAGATATGGAATGCGAGTAAGAAACCAAATGTTGTTCGGAGTCTCGTATAGGATCTGGGATATCACGAGGATATCTGGAATGGTCTGGAGAATAAGATTTATATAAGGAAAGTCCAATTCTGGAGTTTGGAAATGTTTTCGGTGTTTTCACTCCGGAGTGGGAAGGGTACATGGATGTGTCATAGAAAAGTGGAATGGTTACATCATGTACTATGTCACTTGGTTGAGTAATGGGAAGATAAATAATCAAACTCTAGTTTGAATAGTCAAACTTCAGTTTGAAAAGTCAAATCCCAACATTGAAAGTCAAACCAAGTGGAGGGAGAGAAGGAAATTTACATGGGAGAGGTTTCCCTCTCCCTCCTTGCCGCCGGCCACACAAGGGGTGTTGGGGGAGGACTCCTCCCCTAGCCGCCTCTCCCACCCATAAAAGGAGGGGGTGGGGCACCCCCTTGGCCCTCGCACCTTGAAACCCTAGATTGGCTGCCGCCCCTCTCAAGCCGCCGCCACGTAGAGATCCTCTAAAGTTGCTGGCGCCTAGCACATCCTAGCCGCCGGCCACCTCCAACCCCTCAGCCTCTACTCCACCATACCTGCTCCAGCTTAGGAGAAGCCCTGCGGGATTTCACCTCTACTTCCATGTAACATCCCAAAAATACTAAACTTGGATCATGAAACTCTAAGCATCAAAATTAGGGTTAAAAAAAACTTTTCTAAATAAAATTATGAAAGCATGCCTATGTGTATGCATTGAATTTGAAATTCTTTTGAACCACCTTGTTTGTGTGTTTCTTTTCTTATAAAATGTTTCTTAAGTGAAATAAACATCATCTAAACCTTTCCCACACTTTTCCCAAAGACAAGTAAAGCAAAACAAATAAAATAAAGGAATGGTCATTTTGACCAATTTAACTCCCATGCCTACTTTGGCTGTCTCAAATTTTCAGAACCTAACAGAAACTTTTCTGGATCTTTGCACCCCTTGATTGTACTCATAACAAAGTATCAAGGCCCACTTTGTGATCATCCAGAAACTTTCAAATGCATAGTTTAAATGACAATTCAAAATTGAATCTTTATCATATGGGAAGATCCCACTTTTTCAAAAACCACTCAAACAAGCTCAACTTTCAAAACCCAAGCATCTGCAGACTCACCAGCACCAATCTAGCACACCCACTAAAAATCTTTTCAAAATTCAAAACTTGAATTCATGCGGCCATTTCATCAAACACTTGGCAGACACAAATCAAACAAAATCAAAACACTATAGTGTGCAGTGTTTTGAGCCTAACTGGTTCCCTATCTAGCTCACAACCATCTCAGTAGATCATCTAGCAAGATTAACCAAGCACTAGCACCACTGTGAGCTTGCCAATATCATCAATGGTGAACAACCGAGTGCATCCTTGCCACCCCAGTGTAGACAGCAAGCTAGGAAAGAAACTAGCCATGCCAACCTTGTCTGGGAGATCACCCATGCCTCACTGCCCCCTCTCGACTAGCCCTGCCTCGAGGACACTGACCAGAGCACCTAGGAACGCCGCGCCCATGCCTCAGCCAACCGTGCCGAGCATGCGCCAGAGCGCCACCCTCGACCGAAGCCCACAGACCGCGCGCCGCCCTTGCCGCGTGCATACACGATCACCACCGACCCAGGAGACCGCCAGACATCCCCGTTCGCGCCCATGCCGCCTGACCACCGCCGCCGTCGAAGATGCCGCCTACGCCTTGAGCAGTCGCGTGTTCTGCACCAACCCGCACCGCCCCGCCTCGCCATCAGATCGTTGAGCATCGCTAGGGAACACCGCACCGTCCCCTACCTTCGCCCATGACAATAGACGTCTGTACCATCGCCCCCGACGAGCTCACCGTGCGCCCCGTCGGTCCCCTCGCTCGACTATAAATAGAGGCCACCCCCAGCCGAATTGAGCACACCATTCTACTCCCCTCGCCTCACTGATCGTGCCACACCGTTCCTGGAGCAAGGCGAGCAACACCTTGTCAGAATTTCACCGGAGCCCGCCGCCTCTGGAGAAGAAGGGAGCCAGCGATTGGAGCCGCCCTAGGAGGAGCCACCGGTACCAGGAGATTCGCCGTCGTCGACTTTGTCGTTCGCCCGCCTCGCCGACCCTCGCCTGCACCCCGGTGAGCCCCCAGCAACCCCCACTGGCCGCACTAGGTTTCTGTCTCACCGGCATTGCCCAACGTCGACGATGACTCCCAACCGTTGGATTAGAACCAGATCGAACGTCCCACATCGCCCCATACCGCTTCGCACCCCCTGTCTCACTGACGAGTGGGGACAACCACTTAAACAGCCCGTGGAAGCACTGTGTTTAGTAGGCCAGCCCGTTAACAGTTCCCGCGCAGCCCACTCGTTTGAATTTAGATTTTTCTATTTAGATTCAAACTCAATTCTCTACCTAGTTTCAAAAATCAACCCAGATCGATTCAGTGCACCAAATTGAATGAAACCAATTTTGTTGGAAAGGTCTGGGAATGCTGAATCCAAGCCCGTTGGATTCAAGTCATTTGGATCTATAGATCACCCCTGGTAAAAATAACAAGGCAGAAGCTTTTCTGCATTCAAACATTTTTCAAATTTAAACCATAATAGCTTTTGAGTTTTTTTTGAAGCAAGGGGAAGGACCCAGAAGGGTCCAGTGCTGCATTAATAGGTGGGAATAATTACAAGCATGGCCTTCATGATATACATAAAAACAGCCAGCCCTATGAATTTTACAAAAAGGACCTTACAAAACAAAAACAAAAAGCAATCAGGTCCATCAGGTCCTTCTCCACCAGGAACAGAGGCGACTTCAATGCCACGGCCGGCAGCACTAGCGCCGGGGATGAGGCCACTTGACGCTGGCGTGTCGAAGATTGCCGTGATTGAGCCGCGGGAGGGCCTCCGCAGGAGGTTGAGGAAGCAGCAGATGTCAGTCCGCCGCGCGGAGTGGTCTCCGTGACCAAGGATAGCCATGCTGAAACAAGCCACCGCTTGGGATCTCCGCCGAGAGCAGCAATAACTCCCCTCCGGAGAAGAAGAAGGTCAAAAATCACCTTACCATCTCCCTGGCCATTACCACGATGGATGCAAAGGAGAGGGAGGAGAATGAATCAGACCTTTTCTTCACCGGATACACAAGCATCCAACTGCTGATACAGGGAGCGCTGGCCTTCATCAAACTCCGGCATCCTGCCACGAGCCAGAGGAGACAGCCGGAAATTGCAGTGGCTGGAGCTTGCTTGGACTTTATTTTGGCGAGCGGTGGGCTTCAAAGACGCTGCCTTCGGCTCTCCCCTCGAGAGCACCACAACGATAAGAAGAACGACCGCACCAAGCCGGCGTCTGTCCAGCAACATCGACTTGGAGCACCAAGGGCAGGCCTTATTGAGAGGGATGCTGGGGCTTCTCCAGTTCGCCATCGCCACCGCCTGCCATCGGCGTAGCATAGCAAGACAGAAGAAGAACCAGGCGTGGTGGATCTGGCTGCCAAAGACCACCGACCGACCCTCAAACGCCATATCGGCAGACGCCACCAGGGCAAGACCAAAGCAACTAAAATCTACCCTAGACTACTACTATACACGGGGTGGGACCCTCACCCAATCTCGTCGCCGGTGGCTGCCGGAGAGGAGGGGAGAGGGGCCGAGAGGCTCAGGTGGAGGAGAGAACCAAAAGAGGGACCGGGGAGTTCTTCCGCTGTGACAGCGTGAGAGCCATTATTATTTATGATTACTGGAGTACTATAATAGCTTTTAAGTTGATTCCAGCTCTCAAAAATCACATTTAACCATACCTTTCAGAATATATAAAAATATATAGGTTTACTTACAGAAATAATGTTCAAGTAATAAAATAATGCCCCATAGGCATTTCTAGACACTTTATTTAATTAAAATAAAAGGGTAAAACCTTATTAAATTGTGACACCACTTTAAATCATATTCCCATGGACTAAAATATGTGGTGATGACATGTGTCAACATGATCCCATGTTTGGTTTGAAGAATATTAAATCTTAAGTAGTTTTTCAATGAGTAGAAATTACTTTTCTAAAAATAAAAGGAATTAAACCAAGCCTTAATCTTGTAATGTTAGAGATGATGTTAGATCATCTATAGGACCCTTGTGTGTGATGATTGCAAGTAGTTAAGTATTGTTTGGTGATTGTGTACATCGTATTTATTTATAGACGCTAGTACCGACCAAGGATACGAGGAGGAAGGAGGATTCTACGAAGAATAAGCCGAGGAGAACTTCAACCACTGCTCTGCACAAGGCAAGCTATTAACCTTGCAAGCTAACCCTTGCAATTTAGCAAGCTTATATTGACACTAATGCAATCCTAATACTACCAGTTGAATGTACAAGCTAACACTTGCAAGATACTCTACTGATGCAAACAAACCACTACTTGATACTATGCCCAATATATGCCTTAAGCATATATGATCATCTCCACTTGATAAACAAATCCTAGTTTTACTTGCAAGCTTCTTACTTTATTTCTTTATCAAAGCTCTTACATAGATTTTACCTAAGTGAATGGTAGATACTAGAAAGCTATGTGAAGGTTGCATAAAGAGCATAAAATTTGGCCTAAGCTAGATAATCTTGATGTCATCCTAAGGATGAGATTGAACTTAGTTAAAACCCCACTAGTTTACCACCCCTCATTGGTACTCACCTCCACTTGTAGATGCTAGTGCTAAGCATAAAACTTGATCAACTTTAGATGGGAATAATTGGTGGAAAGATGGTTATGAAAACCTTGGAATGATGGATCATTCTATTGAAATGTTTTGGACATGTGTTTCCGAACACCTGGTGATTTTGGTGATGAAAATGTTGAGGCATGAGCCTTAGCCCTTTATAAAACTGATGGTTGTCTAGATGCGATACCATTCCAATTTTATCGTACAACCACAATACCCGAAGATTGGGTAGGGCTTGACTGGAAACTTATATACCTTAGTATTAGTTCTCTCACGGCCAAGGTCTGAGCTGAGACTACCTTGTGAAGATTGTCTACCTGTGCAGTACCCAAGATGACAGTTGGTCATGGTTGGGAGGCCAAACTCATAGGAGAGGTGCTTATACTAGGGCGTGTAATTGAAAGGTTAGGATTGATTATCCGCATACTGAGTATGGTGAATTCAGGATTTGCTCCTGACGGATGTATCGAATGTTGTGGTGAAAGTGTACAATCTCTGCAGAGTGTTAAACTATTCGAATAGCCGCGTCCGCGGTTATGGATAGTTGGAGTGGCCATACTGTTCCCCCGTCAGACTTTTCAAAATGACTTATGAAATGAATTGAGACTTTGACTTGACCACAACAGGGTTGTGATATGAAATACAAGTTCCCACTTAGGTGTTATAAAACTTCAACTAGCATTCGTTGCTCCTAAACTTAGTAGAGATAAATCTGGCTTTTGCAAAACAACCCTAGAGTCTAGTGCCCTATTATCAAAAACCCCTCTCACTTGTTAGTATTGGTTTGCGAGTACTTAAAGAGTACTCACGGCTTTGTCCCTGACTATTCCCATGGCCAGACTATGAAGAGGAGTACCTGGAGGATGGTCCCCAGGAAGGTTACGACAACTAGGATCATCTCCCATCGTCAGCATTGCCTGTGACCCCGAAGATGGAGGTTCGCCCACGCTACCGTTATTATTACGTATTCCGCTGCTTGATGTTGTATGAAGAACTGGATCATGAGATCCCTATTTGTGTAAGAACTTATGTACGGTTTGTAATGGATGATGTACTATGGTATCCAATCCTGTTATGTCTCGCAAAAATGGTAATCCTGGGATTGCGATGTATGGCATAACAGGCATCTGGGATTAAAAATCCGGGTGTTGACATTCCACCACAACACCGTCGTGCTATTGGAATCACGAGGAGAGATCTATAACCTCTGCTGCCTGCTGGAACAAGGGAGAGGAAGGTATTTATTGAGTACCGTACGTGTGACCGACTACGAGAGCGCTAACGGAACGCGGCGCCAGAAGGATTGTCTATGCGATCTTGAGATCGGCAAGTGAACGCCTACATCAACACGAGAATCCGATCTCGTTAAACGCTTTGGATATTCGGGGTTAGTACTCTATCAACTCGTTGCACCGATCTAGTAGATTAGATCTTGGCTTGTATGTGTTCATGCGATAGAATTTTTTATTTTCCATGCTACAAACCCCTACAACATTATGACGATTCACCTCATAATTACATATGGAGACATGCTTTTCTAGTCTTATATTGGCTCCATTTAAAATTGCGTAGCGAATCGGTGACATGTTTTTCCTTGTTAAGTCAACATTTAAATTGCGGGGTATCTAAACATCACGAACCTAATAATTAAATTTCGGGACCCTGATTCCGCTTTATTGTGCCTAGTCGCATCATATCTTTGCCATGTTAGGCATCATACATGCATCATGCCCGATCTTATGATGTAGTATTAAATAGTGCATCCGGTGTTTCTTATAGTACTTTGCTTCTTCACGGATCATGCTGATGAGTTGATGCGAGTGTCGACTCGACCTTTGGATGAACCTTCGGCAGTGTTTATCAGGCAAGCATTCTCCCTCTTTCTACCGATTTTTGCATTTATCGTCTTTACTTCCTCCTATTGATCTATTGCTATCCGGGTTGCGATGCTTTAGTTTCCGTGCACCATTTATATTCCTTGCAGCCTCTATATTGCCTTGGACACCTACTATTTCCAATTGATTGATAGACAATCGGCCTTGCGAGTCGTAGTTGCTTGCTCAGGTGCTGCTTCGCGTCATCGATGTTCCATCGTTGTTGGGTGGTTGGCACATGCTAATGGTGGAGATGATCATGGATTTAATTACCATTTAATAACTAATATTGAAAGTAGGTAAATAAGATAGAGACACTGTTGGGTATTTAGACAATATTTGGTTTTTAACCGCCCACTTGTGTCCACCTAGGACCCGAGTTCTTGACACCTGTTCCGAGATCGAGCGCGCTAACCACATGTGGGGTGTGTGGGCACCACCATCGATTTAATACCTGATTTCAAAGTACTGCATCAGGGGCCACAAACTAGTTTGCGGCGTTATTACTATCATGTACTTATGCCATGCTTTACTGCTTTATTTACTATTACGCGTGGAGCACCTGCACTATCTTGGATCACGACACGATTTCGCGGTATCGGCAAGCCTAGTCACACTTTCGGGTTGCCAATCGTTTACAACCGTTCTCACAAACCCTAGGTCCATCTCGGAGACTGGCCGACTTTGTTACGGGTAGCTTAGTGGGGTGCCCGCCATGTGCTTCCTTTGGGTCGGGGAAACGTCATGTCTGAAACCCCGTCGACATACTGTTGGGTGTATGTTTTATGATCTTGTACCTACCTGATCTGACAACAAGGGTGTAGGTGCGTGTGGAAACTTTGGTGCACCCCTGCAGGGTTAAATCTTTTCGATAAGCCGTGTCCGCGGTTATGGACAACTTGGAGCACAGTTCTCGATCATAAACAACTATAACTAAAGTTTACTGTTATAATATGACTTGTATCCGATATGACTAGTAAGTTGGATAACCACCATGGAATGAATGGATAAAATTGCCAACTATGTGAGTTTCCTCGGCATGACTTGCTCGTTTGGTCTCAAGAGGGAAATACCATGATGGGTATGATTGGTGGTAGTATCAGGTTGGTTTCGAATAGGTCTTTCTCATCTCTTTCTGATAGCCGACAGTTGCCTCGAGTCTCTATAGGTTGTTTGGTGCTTGTTGCGCTGCCGCTTCAGTCCACCATACCTATGTAGGCGAGAGCCGCCGAATTCTAAGACTCATCGTGTACTGGCCTCAGTACTGACCGCTCTCTTTTTTCCTTTGCCCTTTGCCGGCACCCCTTTTGTTTAGTAGGTTTTAGATCGATGTCGTTTGCAGGGTTACCCTTCTGGCTTGGCCTGGGCAGGGTTATGGACGCCATTGGTTATTCTTCAGGTGTAACACCCCTGTTTTTAGATAATCATTATTTAGGGTTGATTGTGCATCATGATCATCATTTAATAAAAATGCATGCAAGAAATACACAAAACCCTAAACCCTAACCCCTCCCTCTCTATTTGAAATGCATTCAAAAGGGTTTTGAAAAAACTACAAAAGTAATAGAGCCCAAATTGACTAAAGGGATCCCTACAGTACTTTACATATTTGATAAAAGCTTCTAATATTTTTGAATGATTCAAAACAGATTCAAAATTGAAAATAAAAAGAGAAAAAGACAAAACAGAAAAAGAAAAGAAGATTTGCAAATAAAAAAAACAGCAGCAGCCAGCCAGGCCGGCCCAGCTGCCCCTCTCTCTTCTCCCTGCCGCTCAGTCCAACCCACCATCGGCCCGTCTACAGCCCAACTGCGGCCCCGTACCGCTTCGGCCTCTAACCTCGTTGCCGTCTTGCAGCGACGCTGGCGCTTCCGCCCATGATCCGATGCTGCCCCGCCGCCGTGATGCGTGCCGCCGACACTCGCGAGGATAAGAACGAGCCCGCACGCCTCTCTCCGTCACCCCTGGCCTTATCCTCCCCCGAGCCCTCTCTCTGGCGCGTCTCCTCTCTGGCCAAAACCTAACCGTCGTCAACGCCGCACACCGTCGTTGTTCCCGGCCTCCTCTCGCCGTTATGAGGCCGCCTTGAGCTCCGCCTTGCAGCCCTGATTCTTCTGGTCAAAGGACGCATGCCTAGGAGCTCCCCGTTCGCCGGAATCGATGTTTTCTCCCCGAGCCCCACGACCTTCGCCGCTCGATTCACCGCCGCTCCGGCCACCGCCTTGCCTCGTCGTCAACACCAACCGCTTCGGGGTGAGCCTCTGGTGCTCAGGCACCCCTCCACTCATCCCCTCCCCTATTGTTTCGTCTCGCCACCGTGGAGCTCTGAGCGCCGCCGCAGTTGTGCTCGTCGCCGGCGAGTTCCTCGACCAAATGGTCCAACGCCGCCAGTTTTTGGCTCCTCGCACTCGCGCGCATCCAGCAACCCCATCCTCGTTCGTCCGCGTGCCCTCCTCCGCCGTCTGCCATCATCGTCTGCCCGTTGGCCGGCGAGCCAATGTGGCGCCCGTTTGGCGTCCACGTGGTTCCTGCGTGGCACTGGTCCCACCAGTCAGCCTCTAGGGCTAGCTCCTACCCCGGTGAAGAAAACCTCTAACCCTTCTCGCGTGTGTGTGTCTGCTGAGGTGGCCTTGGGCCCATTGGTCAGTCACCTGGGCTAGACCAGCCTCTGTGTAAAAAGTATTTCCAATTTTATTTGAATTAAGCAAAGGTTTATTAATTTCAGGAATTGTTTTAATATTGTAAAATCAATAACTTATTATTTATAAGTCAGAAAAATACAAATAATATATCAAAATGTTCAGAAAAATGAAACCTAGCTATCTAAGCAATAATCATGCATTGATCAACAACTTTAATGACAAGTTTAATTAGAACAACATAGTAACCCTCACAGGTGTTTCCGGAGTTTCTCCGAATTAGGGTTTGCGCCCCTTGGAACCCCGATTAACTTGTCGAGCATGCTTTAGGGTTTCAATTCAATACAAATTAACTTGTCATATCATCATTCTTGTTTGAGCGTTGCATCGAGGCCATTGTTGATTGTTTCCCCTCTCTTTCAGGTGTTTGGTTCTTCGCGGTAGAATATGATATCGAGATCGAGATCGAAGACCGAGGACCAGACCATCGAAGATCGAAGATCGACGAACAATACTTGACCAACTATAATGAAGTCAAGTACAATGCTCCCGAAGATCTTCTTATTGTTTATCAACTGGCAAAGGCAAGCATAGCCCCACCATGATATAATCCTATGATTTCGAAAGCATTTCAATTTTGCCATGTTGCATACGATTCTACTGTGGTCTTTTATCGATAGATAGAGTATCCTATCTATTGCATTACTCCCTTGAGCTTATATTACTTGATCCACTGCTCCTAGCATAACTAGGTTTGGCTTGTGTGCACATCTAGAGCTTATATCTGTGTCTGCTTAGCCATGCATAGCTATTGTGTCTGGTCCATCCAGATGATGTATCAGATGCAGAGAATCTAGTATGACAGGAGAACGTGATGATATGAGATCGGTGATATGAGTTAAACATGCTAAGGTTTGTCTGGGAGGCCACGGTGGGATGTGGTTTTTCTAGTCCCATGCTCGCCACCACTAGGACATGAGTTCTTGCCTTTGGAACCAAGACGAGCGTGCAACCACACGGGGCCTGGACAACCTCATGACTGACTAACTTGCCTAGTAGATTCCATGAGTCACATAGTTCGGGAGTTCCATTCGACATATGCATAGAAAATCTTTTGAAAGATTTGCCGGGTGAAGTTGGTGCATTCATCACAGGTAGGTAAGCGTGGCCGAGGTTGCTTGGGGTAGATAGCCCCTAGTAAACCAACCTCGCCTCACATCTTTAAGTACCGGCTTCATGATTTGACCCGTTACGACGGAACCATACTTATTGCGTGACTCATGGTCTCGGCGAAAGCAAGGTAAAGGTCGTGTCTAACCACCCTCTGCCGGCCTTCCAAGGAAGAGGGCTAATCATGTGGCATTAAGAGAAGGTTAGTATGTGTGGGTAAAGTTGTACACCCCTGCAGGGTAATAATCTTTTAGAAAAGCCGTGTTCACG
Organism: Avena insularis; assembly: GCA_023614405.1. Classification (NCBI taxonomy): domain Eukaryota; kingdom Viridiplantae; phylum Streptophyta; class Magnoliopsida; order Poales; family Poaceae; genus Avena; species Avena insularis. The sequence goes on along the minus strand of CM042697.1, from coordinate 129,745,366 downwards.
ATTATGAACGACTTGGCGACCGGACTCAAGATCATAGAGAACTTTAACCTAATATTAAAACTTGGCTGATCCACGTGTGCTTAAGGATGCTTCCTCATGGGTACGAGGGGGTGATCCTAGTTAGTAGATGATGATGATTCTGTGGATATCAAAAGATGATGATCAATATTTTCGGAGATGTCGCTCTCTTATCACCTTTTAAAATACTCTGATTAGACGAGCTCCTTCTCTCTCTTGTTTTACAAACAAAAGTGGCTTTATGCAAAACAACTCCACCAGCCATAAGTCTTGCGGAGTACACCCTGTACTCACCCTTGCTTTGTTGATACTTTTAGCAGAGTAAGTTTTCCTTGAAGACGAGTTCCGTACTACATCGACATCGACGAGTAGCTTGGGGTTCCCGGCCGGCAGCCTGGAATCTATGGGCTGGGCCGCTATCGTTATGCTTTAGGCCTCTTAGGCCATTTGTTAAGTTTGCTATACTTAATAGCATAATTTTCCTTCCGTTGTTTGATGTTCGTGGTCAGTGACCTCTGCTTGTAATAATTTGATTCTCTGCTCAGTTATGAGCTTGCTGTAATAAATTTTGTGTCGTAGGGTCACTGTTGTGTTACCGATTCTTCACTGGATATTCTCGAGCTCAAGGTTAAGCTTATGTCAGACTGAGGTCTGAGATTTGTTTAGCCCTGATCCCGGGGGTGTCACAGTTCTTGGTATCAGAGCAGTACCGACCGTAGGAAAACCTTGTTATTGGTCGATGTTGAGTCTAGTGCTTGTGAAAACTATTTTAAAGCTGAAAAGTATTTGCGAAAACTCTAGTATGCTTCTTTTCTCCTTATACAGTTTCACTCTAACTCTGGGTTATCTTATCTTGTGTTGACTTTGGAAAAGTTTTGATATCTCTTCTAATCTTTCAAAACTTAGGTGCCTTTGGGCATGTCGTTTCTTAGCCAGTTGACCTAGTGTTTAGTTCTCTAGAGTTGTGTGTGTTATGAATTCCTTGTTTCCCTTGCTCTTGCTCATCTGAGAGATTCCTTTCTATCATGATCTCTCTACCTTTTGGACCCACAATATTATATTGTTGGATCTACAGTGTTCTGTTCCAGGCTTCGAGGTTTCCTTTTGCCTCGAGTGCCTCCTTTTCGGTTGTTGGTTACTTCAGAAGTCGTTTCTTCTCTTGGAAGCTACCTCGTGAATACTATCTTGCAGTGTACACTATGTCACTCAAGTAGTAGTTACCCCTTTCTTGGGTTTTAACCCTTTTACTTGAACCTAAGATCCCTGATGGTGCTAGATTTTCATATTGAGAATCTTGTACATGAAGCTGATCTTTAACCCAAGATCCATCCTTTTGACCCCTATTGTTAATGTTCACACATTACCTCAGGATGGCTGGTATTACAATTCTAACCTTCAAGCTTGTGGTTATTGTCGCGATTGAATTGTGACAATAAAGGACTTCCCCTACCGCTAGCTATGGCAGATGTTCTTTAATTGAACCAAAAAGATCATGACAAGAGTACTCCCCGCGAGTCTCGCATCTATACTCGTGACTCTGCCACACCTTATCTCTTCTCTGCATTGGTTTTCAGAAGATTGTTGACTTATGCATCCACATCTCGAGATTCTACCCTGAGCATGTTTTTTTCCCTTGTTGTTTTCTGACCTTTGTTTACCTGTTGGTAGCCAAGTAGTAAACCTGCATCAGTGTCTTCCGATGCAAGATACTCTTGTGGTCCGTCAAAACAAACCATTTCAGAATGTCAGGAGAAACAAACTCCAGTACCTCGTCGTATCTAGGACCAGGTTAAAGTGTTGTAATCTACAGATTAAGAGGCATTGACTAGCTTCTATCTGTTCTACCTTAAAGTATCACACTAATTTATACTAAGAGATCATGCTGAGTTTTATGACCCCTTAATGAAGTGATGCCTTCACACATCTTTATCCATCCTCCCTCGAGCTTTCGCGCTCGTGAGTGATGCGTGTGCGTAATAATGTGGCCATCTGAGATTCTAGCAATTCTTATTGTTTGAACTCTAAGGACATTTGAGTCATTCTTAGCGTTATTGGTTAACCCCGTCACTAAGCAAAGGATGATTGTACTACCAAGTCCGTTATCCAGGTTCACTCTCTTCGGTCAAAGAGTTAGGCTTGTGCTGAAGCTCTAAGACTATGTATCCTTGCCTTAAAAAGTAAGTTCCCTCTCGAACTAAGTGACACAGCGGTGGTTTGTGATATTCTAGATGTCTTCTAGAAGTATCGGCATGTTGCCACATGACCGTGTTGTCAAGTTGTTGCGTAAGCAAGTTCTCTAAACTGCTATTTTCTCCAAGGATCTGTACTGGATACCCCTGAACTAGTTGGTTGCGCTTAAACAACAACTTGGAGAGTTGTAAGATAAAAGTTCTAGCTGATCCAGTTCCTTTGTAATCGGATGTCTAGTTTTGTTCGTTTTGAAGAAAGATAGTATTTCCTTAGTGGATATGTTATCTTCCCCCACCTTTGATTTGATTTGGGTTATCATCAAATCAAACTCAGTTCCAAGGACTACCTTGATGATGTTGCTACTTGTGGTGTTTCACTTGAGTACATCTTCGTGTCCTTTGATCTGACCAGTATTTTTGTCTTGTTCACGCGACATATGAGTCCATCTTCTAGGAGTGTTTTGGTAAGTTTGTTGTTGAACCCATCAATGACATTATTATCTTCTCCATGCTAGACAAGATTCATACGGAACAATTGACATTAATATTGGAAACTTTCGAGATCCATCTTCGTGTCAATTCGAAGTATTTGTTCTGGATGTTAGTAGTAACCTTCTCTGGTTCACTTTCAAATGTTGAAAGATGTCGCCGTGGATTCGAGCAGAATTATCTCCGTTCCCTAAGGACACATGTGTGTATTGTTGTTAGCACCTTATGTGTGAACAATTGCCTCTCGCAAGTTGTAAATACATGGGTCTAGCAATTTAGCTCAGTCGTTTGGAGCTTGACACTGTAGTCCCTGTCTTGAGAATCTAGTAACGTTACCTTTCCGGCAAATGTTGCAAACTTTCTATTCGGACATGCTGAGTCTGAAATATCATTCCACCTAACCAAAGCTGAATCTCAAGCAGCAATGATGGTTGGTGTTCCTCAAGGTTTTGACATAGGTCTCTTTGCAAATCAGGCAAGATTGATGTAATGGTTGACACACTTAGCCGGAAAGACCTTTTGTCGTACCCTCCTGAACTCAGCAATAACAACCACTCTACATGAGGCTTCTTCTATAATTAATTATAGGAGTTGTGCTTATGGTTTCCTTGTATCTGAAGTCCGACCTTTACTTGGTGTCTGATTTCTCGAACACCAAGGAGAACATTTAAAGTAGTGTTGCTAAATGTCTCTCGGTCGACCCTCCAGACCTTTCTATGTTGGCAAGCGTCTTGTTGTGCCAAGTAATTAAAGTCTGAGAATGAAGTTTCTTTCTTCATGTGTCATCAGGAATCTTCTTAACTATTCATCCTAGTGGTGTGAAGTGATATCATGATCTTGGCAAAGATTTTGGTAGACCTGGATGAATAAAGAGTTTCCTTCATTTGCTCACCCATTTCTAAGAGTGACTATGATTCTGGTAATCAAAAGTTTCTCTTGTTACATGTTCCTTGCGACTCTTATGAGTCCTCGACACAAAACACCTTTCTGTCTTAAGCCTTCTGTTGAATGAGAGAGTGAACCTTCTGTGTCAAAAGTAGTTCAACAGCTTGGTTTTGTTGGACCATATCTCTGCAACCTGTAATCTCTGCTTAAGCCGTTTAGTAGAGGTTCCCTATCAAAGTCTGGGTTATGTTGGAAGCTTTCTTCTTCAGAAGCTTCAAAACCTCCTGTAAGTTCCATGGTCTCAATCCTTATAAAGACCATCATCCAAAAACTTGAAACCATCTCCTCTTGTTTCCTCCGTTACCTTGACGTGTTTCATGTTCGTCATCTCAGAGTTGTTTCCGAACACTCCATCCATGAGTTGACCATGAGATACTCTGTGTGTTGTTTAGTGTGTTTCCCTCTTATCTTCAGAGTGGCCCTGTTTCTTTTCCTCTCTATCTCTTTTCCTACCTTCAAAATCTCGGGTCGAAATTATCGTAAGGGGGATAGAGGTGTAACACCCCTGTTTTTAGATAATCATTATTTAGGGTTGATTGTGCATCATGATCATCATTTAATAAAAATGCATGCAAGAAATACACAAAACCCTAAACCCTAACCCCTCCCTCTCTATTTGAAATGCATTCAAAAGGGTTTTGAAAAAACTACAAAAGTAATAGAGCCCAAATTGACTAAAGGGCTCCCTACAGTACTTTACATATTTGATAAAAGCTTCTGATATTTTTGAATGATTCAAAACAGATTCAAAATTGAAAATACAAAGAGAAAAAGACAAAACAGAAAAAGAAAAGAAGATTTGCAAATAAAAAAAACAGCAGCAGCCAGCCAGGCCGGCCCAGCTGCCCCTCTCTCTTCTCCCCGCCACTCAATCCAGCCCACCATCGGCCCGTCTACAGCCCAACTGCGGCCCCGTACCGCTTCGGCCTCTAACCTCGTCGTCGTCTTCACAGTGGCAGCTACTGGCGCCATGGCCGCCGATGCTGCCTTCGCACTGATGATGCCACCGACGTCATGAGGATAAGAACAAGCCCGCATGCCTCTCTACGTCACCCCTGGCCTTATCCTCCCCCGAGCCCTCTCTCTCTGGCGCGTTTCCTCTCTGGCCAAAACCTAACCGTCGTCAGCGCCGCACGACGTCGTTGTTCCCGGCCTCCTCTCACTGTTCCGAGGCTGCCTTGAGCTCCGTCTTGCAGCCCTGATTCTTCTGGTAAAAGGACGCATGCCCGGGAGCTCCATGTTCGCCGGAATCGACGTTTTCTCCCTGAGCCCGACGACCTTCGCCGCTCGATTCACCGCTGCTCCGGCCACCGCCTTGTCTCGCCGTCAACACCAACCACTTTGGGGTGAGCCTCTGGTGCTCAGGCACCCCTCCACTCATCCCCTCCCCTCTTGTTTCGTCTCGCCACCGTGGAGCTCTGAGCGCCACCGCAGTTGTGCTCGTCGCCGGCGAGTTCCTCTACCAAATGGTCCAACGCCGCCAGTTTTTGGCTCCTCGCACTCACGCGCATCCAGCAACCCCATCCTCATTCATCCACGTGCCCTCCTCCGCCGTCTCCTGCTAAATGCCTGGACTGCTGGCGGCGCCCGGCGGCGTGGCCGTGTGGCCACGTGGTTCCGTGGTTCCTGGTCCCACCTGGACCTCTAGGGCTAGCTCTGCCTGAAGAAAGAAAACCCTAACCTTCTCGTGGTGTGTTCACGAGGAGGTGGCCTTGGGCCCATAGTTCAGTCACCTGGTCTAGACCAGCCTCTGTGTAAAAAGTACTTCCAATTTTATTTGAATTAAGAAAAGGTTTATTAATTTCAGGAATTGTTTTAATATTGTAAAATCAATAACTTATTATTTATAAGTCAGAAAAATACAAATAATATATCAAAATGTTCAAAAAATGAAACCTAGCTATCTAAGCAATAATCATGCATTGATCAACAACTTTAATGACAAGTTTAATTAGAACAACATAGTAACCCTCACAGGTGTTTCCGAAGTTTCTCCGAATTAGGGTTTGCGCCCCTCGGAACCCCGATTAAGTTGTCGAGCATGATTTAGGGTTTAAATTAAATACAAATTAACTTGTCATATCATCATTCTTGTTTGAGCATTGCATCGATGCCATTGTTTATTGTTTCCCCTCTCTTTCTGGTGTTTGGTTCTTCGCGGTAGAATATGATATCGAGATCGAGATCGAAGACCGAGGACCAGACCATCGAAGATCGAAGATCGACGAACAATACTTGACCAACTATAATGAAGTCAAGTACAATGCTCCTGAAGATCTACTTATCAGTTATCAACTGGCAAAGGCAAGCATAGCCCCACCATGATATAATCCTATGATTTCGAAAGCATTTAAATTCTGCCATGTTGCATACGATTCTACTGTGGTCTTTTATCAATAGATAGAGTATCCTATCTATTCTATTACTCCCTTGAGCTTATATCACTTGATCCACTGCTCCTAGCATAACTAGGTTTGGCTCTGATACCAACTTGTCAACACCCGAATTTTTAATCACAGATGCCTGTTATGCCATACATCACAATCCCAGGATTATAATTTTTGCGAGACATAACATATTGGATATCACAGTACATCATCCATTACAAACCATACATAAGGTCTTACACAAATAAGGATCTCATGATCCAGTTCTTAATACAATTCAAGCAGCGTAAAAATGTAATAGTAACGATAGCGTAGGCGAAGCTCCATCTTTAGGGTCACATGCAATGCTGACGATGGGAGATGATTCTAGTTGTCGTAACCTTCCTACTGTCCATCTTCCTGATACTCCTATTCATAGTCTGGCCACGGTAATAGCCAGGGACAAAGCCATGAGTACTCTTTAAGTACTCGCAAACTAATACTAACAAGTGAAGTGGTTTTTGAATAGGAAGTACTAGGCTCTAGGTTGTTTTGCAAAAAGCCATATTTATCTCTATTGAGTTCGGAAGCAAATAAAGCTAGTTGAAAGTTTTATAACACCTAAGTGGGAACTTGAATTTCATGTCACAACTCTGTTGTGGTTAAGTCGAAGTCATGATTCAATTCACAAGTCATTTTGAAAACATATGACGATGGAATAGTATGGCCACTCCAACTGTCCATAACCGCGGACGCGGCTATTCGAATAGTTTGACACTCTGTAGAGATTGTACACTTTCACCACAACATTCGATACATCCGTCAGGAACAAATCCTGAATTCACCATACTCAGTATGGGGATAATCAATCCTAAACTTTCAATTACACGCCCTAGTATAGTCACCTCTCCTGTGAGTTTGGCCTCCCAACCATGACCAACTGTCATCTTGGGTACTGCACAGGTGGACAATCTTCACAAGGTAGCCTCAGCTCAAACCTTGGCCGCAAGGCAACCCATACTAAGGTATATAAATTTCCAATCAAGCCCTACCCAAATTTCGGGTATTGTGGTTGTACGGTAAAATTGGAATGGTATCGCATCCAGACAACCATCAGTTTTATAAAGGGCTAAGGCTCATGCCTTAACATTTTCATCATCAAAATCATCTGGTGTTCAAGAACACATGTCAAAACATTTCAATAGAATGACTCCTCATTCTAAGGTTTTCATAACCATTTTCACCAAGTATTCCCATCTAAAGTTGATCAAGTTTTAAGCTTAGCACTAGCATATACAGGTGGGGGTAAATACTAGTAAGGGGTGGTAAACAAGTGCATCTTATCTACGTTCAATATCTTGCCTTAGGATGACATCAAGCTTATCTAACTTTGGCCAAATTTTATGCTCTTTATGCTACCCTCAATTATCTTTCAAGAATCTACAAGTCACTAAATAAACTTTTGATATAAAGCTTTAATAAAGAGAATAAAATACTAAGCTTGCAAGTAAAACTAGGATGGTGTGTCAAGTGGGTATAATCACATATGATTAAGGCATATAGTTGGCATAGTAACAAGCAAGTAGTAGCTTGCTAAGCTGCAAGTGTTAGCTTGCATAATTGCAAGTATAAGCTTGCCAAGTCAACTGGTAGTATTAGGCTTGCCTTGTGTAGAGCAGTGGTTGAAGTTCTCCTCGACTTCTTCCTCGTAGTATCCTCCTTCTTCCTCGTATCCTTGGTCGGTACTAGTGTCTATAAATAAATACAAGGTACATAATCACCAAACAATACTTAACTATTTCTTATCATCACACAAAGGTTCACACTAGATGATCTAGCATCATCACTAACATTACAAGATTAAAGCACTCGTCTCATTTATTTTATTTTAGAAAAGTAATTTCTACTCATTGAAAAACTACTTAAGATTTAATATTCTCCAACTTAAACATGGGATCATGTTGACGCATGTCATCACCACATATTTCAGTACATGGAAATGTGATTTAAAGTGGTGTCACAATTTAATAAGGTTTAATCTTTTTATTTTAATTAATTAAAGTGACTAGAAATGCCTATGTGGCATTCTTTTATTACTTGATCATTATTTCTGTAAGTAAACCTATATATTTTTATATATTCTGAAATCTATGGTTAAATGTGATTTTTGAGAGTTGGAATCAACTCAAAATCTCTTATGGTTGAATTTTGAAAAATGTTTGAATGCAAAAAAGCTTTTGCCTTGTTATTTTTACCATGGGTGATCTACAAATATAAATGGTTTGAATCCAACGGGCTTGGATTAAGCATTCTAGTACCTTTCTAACAAAATTGGTTTCATGCATTTTGGTTTAGTGAATCGAGCTGGGTTGATTTTTGAATCTAGGTATAGAACTGGGTTTGAAATTAAATGAATAAATACAAATTTGAATTAGTGGGTCGCGCGGTATGTTTAACTGGGCCAGCCCACTATGCACAGTGTGCGCGTGAGTTGGTTAAGTTGCTGTCCCCACTCGCCAGTGAGACAGTGAGGGGCGAAGCGGTATGGGAGATTAGGATCATAGGATCTAACGCTAATCGAACGGCTCTGGTTCATCGTCCATGTCGGGCAACACCGGTGAGACAGAACCCTAGCGCGGCCATTGGGGGTCGTGGGAGGCTCACCGGGGCTCTAGCGATGGTCGGCGACGGGGGCGAACAACGAAGTCGACGATGGCGATCCTCTTGGTACCAACAGCTTCTCCTGGGGCGGATCCAATTGACGGTGCCTCTCCTCCTCTGCAGCGGCGAACTACGGTGAAATTCTGGCCACCTGGTGCTCGCCTTGCTCCGGGAGCGAGTGGGTGTGATCAGTGAGAGGTGGGGAGTGAACTGGTGTGATGAAAATGAGTGGGGGAGGCCTCCTTTCATAGTTCCTAAAGGGGACCGAATGGCGCGGGTGGAGCTCGTCGGTGTCGACGGCATAAGAGTGCTACTGGCATGGGCGATGATAGGGGCGATGCTTTGCTCCCTAGTGAAGCTTGTCAACACCCGGATTTTTAATCCCAGATGCCTGTTATGCCATACATCGCAATCCCAGGATTACCATTTTTGTGAGACATAACAGAATTGGATACCACAGTACATCATCCATTAGAAACCATACATAAGGTCTTACACAAATAAGGATCTCATGATCCAGTCTTAATACAACACAAGCAGCGGAATACGTAATAATAATGGTAGCATAGGCGAAGCTCCATCTTCGGGGTCACAGGCAATGCTGACGATGGGAGATGATCCTAGTTGTCATAACCTTCATGGGGTTCATCCTCCAGGTACTCCTCTTCATAGTCTGGCCACGGGAATAGCCAGGGACAAAGCCATGAGTATTCTTTAAGTACTCAGAAACTAATACTAACAAGTGAAGGGGGTTTTTGTAATAGGACACTAAGCTCTAGGGTTGTTTTGCAAGAAGCCAGATTTACATCTACTAAGTTCAGAAGCAAAGAATGCTAGTTGCAGTTTTATAACACCTAAATGGGAGCTTGTATCTCATGCCAAAACTCTGTTGTGGTCAAGTCAAAATCTCAATCCATTTCACAAGTCATTTTGAAAAATCTGAGGGAACAGTATGGCCACTCCAACTGTCCATAACCGCGGACGCGGCTATTCGAATAGCTTGACACTCTGCAGAGATTGTACACTTTCACCACAACATTCGATACATCCGTCAGGAACAAATCCTGAATTCACCATACTCAGTATACGGATAATCAATCCTAACCTTTCAATTACACACCCTAGTATAAGCACCTCTCCTGTGAGTTTGGCCTCCCAACCATAACCAACTGTCATCTTGGGTACTGCACAGGTGGACAATCTTCACAAGGTAGCCTCGGCTCAGACCTTGGCCGTGAGGGAACTAATACTAACTTATATAAGTTTCTAGTCAAGCCCTACCCAATTCTCGGGTATTGTGGTTGTACGATAAAATTGGAATGGTATCGCATCCAGATAACCATTAGTTTTATAAAGGGGTAAGGCTCATGCCTCAACATTTTTATCACCACAAATCATCTGGTGTTCGGAAACACATGTCCAAAACATTTCAATAGAATGATCCATCATTCCAAGGTTTTCATAACCATTCTTCCACCAAGTATTCCCATCTAAATTTGATCAAGTTTTATGCTTAGCACTAGCATCTACAAGTGGGGGTAAGTACTAATGAGGGGTGGTAAACTAGTGGAGTTTTAACTAAGTTCAATCTCATGCCTTAGGGTGACATCAAGATTATCTAGCTTAGGCCAAATTTTATGCTCTTTATGGAACCTTCATTTATCTTTCTAGTTTCTATAATTCACCTAAGTAAACTCTAAGTACTAGCTTTGATAAAGAAATAAAGTAGGAAGCTTGCAAGTAAAACTAGGATTGGGTATCATCAAATATGTCTAACCAAGCATAGGTTATCTAACTTTCATAATTGCAAGTGTTAGCTTGCCTTGAGCAGAGCAGTGGTTGAAGTTCTCCTTGGCTTCTTCCTCGTAGTATCCTCCTTCCTCCTCGTATCCTTGGTCGGTACTAGCGTCTATAAATAAATACAAGGTACACAATCACCAAACAATACTTAACTACTTGCAATCATCACACAAAGGGGTCCTATAGATGATCTAGCATCATCTTTAACATTACAAAATTAGAGCTTGGTTTAATTTCTTTTTATTTTTAGAAAAGTAATTTCTACTCATTGGAAAACTATTTAAGATTTAATATTCTCCAAACCAAACATGGGATCATGTTGACACATGTCATCACCACATATTTTAGTCCATGGGAATGTGATTTAAAGTGGTGTCACAATTTAATAAGGTTTTACCCTTTTATTTTAATTAAATAAGTGACTAGAAATGCCTATGTGGCATTCTTTTATTACTTGAACATTATTTCTGTAAGTAAACCTATATATTTTTATATATTCTAAAGGGTATGGTTAAATGTGATTTTTGAGGGTTGGAAACAACTCAAAAGCTATTACGGTTTAAATTTGAAAAATGTTTGAATGCAGAAAAGCTTCTACCTTGTTATTTTTAACAAGGATGATCTACAGATCCAAATGACTTAAAATCAACGGGCTTGGATTCAGCACTTCCAGACCTTTCTAACAAAATTGGTTTCATTCAATTTGGTTCACTGAATCAATCTGGGTTGATTTTTGAATCTAGGTGCAGAAGTGTGTTTGAAATAAAATGGAAAAGGTTAAATTCAAACGACTAGGCTGCGCGGGAAGCGATACTGGTCCGGCCTGCTAAGCACAACGCATACGTGGGTTGGTTAAGTTGCTGTCCCCACGCGTCAGTGAGACGAGGGGGTGAGAAGCGGTACGGGGCGATGTGAGCCGTGGGATCTTGTTCTAATCTAACGACTGAGGGTCGTCGTCCACGTCGGGCAACTCCGGCGAGACTGAAACCTAACGCGGCAAGTGAGGGTCGTTGGGGGCTCACCGGGGCTCAGGCGAGGCTCGGCGAGATGGGCGAACGACGAAGTCGACAATGACGAATCTCCTGGTACCGATAGCTTCTCCTGGGGCGGCTCCAATCGCTGGCACCCGTCTTCTCCAGCAGTGGCAGGCTCCGGTGAAATTCCGGCGAAGTGCTGCTCTCCTTGCTTCGAGAACAGGGCGGAACGATCAGTGAGGAAAGGGGAGTGAGATGGTGTGCTCAATTCGGCTGGGGTTGGCCTCTATTTATAGTCGCGACGACGAGACCGAACGGGATGGGCAAGCGATGGTGGCGACATGGTTACGGGCTGCTAGAGGCATGGCCAGCGGTGGCGATCGCTTGGTGGTCTCCTTGCGATGCTCTATGGCTTTAATGCGCATGTAGGGGCGGTGGCAAATGGTCTGGAACGTGCGATGCTCTATGCGGCCGAGGCGGCGTCTTCGACGGCGAGCGGTGGCTGTGAGGCATGGGGCGACAAATGGGGATGTCTGGCGGTCTCCTGGGACGGTGGTGATTGTGTATGCACGCGGCAAGGGCGGCGCGCGGTCTATGGGCTTTGGTCGAGGGTGGCGCTCTGGCGCAGGCTCGGCATGGTTGCTGGCGAGCTGGGCACGGTCTGTGTGTGTGGTCCAGGGTTGGCAACGTTCGAGCGCTGGACAGGGAGTGGCGGTGGGGTGTTGGCTTGCTCCTAGACATGTTGGCTAGGCTTGTTTCTTCTCCTAGCTTGCTGTCCACACTGGGATGACATGTTGAGCTTCGGCTGTTCACCATTGATGGCATTGCCAAGCTTACAGTGGGGCTAGTGCTTGGTTTAGTTAGCTAGATGATCTACTGAGGTTGCTTTGAGCTAGAGAGGGAACAAGTTAGGCTCCAATCACTGCTCACAATAGTGTTAGATTTTATTTGATTTGAATCAGCAAGGTGTTTGATGAAATGGCCGCAAGAATTCAAGTTTTGAATTTTGAAAAGATTTTTGGTGGGTGTGCTAGGTTGGTGCTGGTGAGTCTGCAGATGCTTGGGTTTTGAAAGTTGAGCTTGTTTGAGTGGTTTTTGAAAAAGTGGGATCTTCCCATATGATAAAGATTCAATTTTGAACTGTACTTTAAACTATGCATTTGAAAGTTTCTGGATGATCACAAAGTGGGCCTTGATACTTTGTTATGAGTACAATCAAGGGGTGTAAAGATCCAAATAAGTTTCTGTTAAGTTCTGAAAGTTTGGGACATCCAAAGTAGGCATGGGAGTTAAATTGGTCAAAATGACCATTCACTCAACTTGGCTTATTTTGATTTATTTGTCTTTGGGAAAAGTTTGGGAATTGTTTAGATGATGTTTATTTCACCTAAGAATACTTTTACAAGCAAAGAAACACATAAACAAGGCAATTCAAAAGAATTCAAAATGGGATGCATACACACATGCATGCTTTCATATTTTTATTTAGAAAAGTTTTTGTTAACCCTAATTTTGATGATTAGAGTTTGATGATCCAAGTTTAGTATTTTTGGGATGTTACAAACCTTCCCCCTTAAACAAAATCTCGTCCCGAGATTTGAAAAAGGACGAAAAAGATTACCTAGGATTTGAAGAGATCGGGAAACTCCGTCCTGATGTGATCTTCGCGCTCCCAGGTAGCTTCCCCTTCTGTGTGGTTGCTCCACTGAATCTTGAGAAACTTGATGCTTTGGGTCCTGGTGGTTCGTAAAGCTTCTTCCAAAATACGGATGGGTACTTCGGGATAGGTCAGGTCATCGTTGATCTCTATGGTCCGATGATCGATATTCTTGAACACTTCGGTCTTCTCGAGGACATCGAGACACTTGCGAAGTAATGAGATATGGAACACATTGTGCACAGCTGACATCTCTTCGGGTTGTTCCAATTGATATGACACTTCTCCTCGACGGTTCAGAATCTTGAAGGGTCCGATATATCTGGGGTCTAACTTTCCTTTGAGTTGGAAACGCTGCATTCCGTTCAATGGCGACACCTTCAGATATACAAAATCTCCTATGTTGAAGGCGAGGTCTCGATGTCTTTTGTCGGCGTAACTCTTCTGTCTGGACTAGGCTGTCTTGAGGTGCTCATGAATCTTGTGAACCTTCTCTTCCGCTTCTCGTAGGATGTCGGGTCCGAAAATGTGACTCTCTCCTACTTCCGACCAGTTCAAAGGGGTGCGACATTTCCTTCCGTACATGAATTCAAATGGGGCCATTTGCAAACTAGCTTGATAATTATTGTTGTATGAAAATTCTGCAAACGGAAGACAGTCTTCCCACTTGGATCCATATTCTAACACATAGGCTCTCAGCATATCTTCAAGTATTTGATTTACTCGCTCCGATTGTCCGTCGGTCTGAGGGTGATACGCGGTGCTGAAATCTAGGCGGGTTCCTAAACCTTCTTGAACTTTCTTCCAGAATCTCGAGGTAAACTGAGTTCCTCGATCCGATACAATGTTCTTGGGGACTCCATGCAAACTGACGATTCTAGCGATGTATAACTCCGCTAGCTTCGAACTCTGATATGTGGTCTTGACAGGTAAGAAATGGGCGACTTTGGACAATCGGTCAACTATGACCCAGATAGAGTCATTTCCCCTACTAGAAGTAGGCAATCCGGAGATAAAGTCCATTCCAACGGAATCCCATTTCCATTCCGGAATCTGTAATGGTTGCAACAATCCAGCAGGTCTTTGATGTCCTGCCTTGACTCATTGACATATATCACACTTGGCGATATAGCTTCCGATTTCTCTCTTCATCTTATGCCACCAAAATTGTTCTTTCAAGTCTTGATACATCTTTGTTCCTTCGGGGTGGATAGAATAAAGAGTATCATGAGCTTCCTTCAGAATCACTTCTTTCAACTTAGAATCTGCTGGTACACAAAGGCGTCCTTTGTACCACAGAACTCCTTCGTCTTCCGTAAATCTGGGTACTTTGCCTATACCGATACGATGCTTGATTCCGTCGATACTAGCATTTCCTTTCTGCGCCTCCTTGATCTGACTGATCAAAGTGGGTTGAAGTTCTATGCTAGCCAAAAATCCTTCACTCACTAATTCCATTCAGAAATCGTCCATCTCTTTGTGCAAACTTGGTTGCTCCTTCAAAATCATGGACTTCAAGCGGCACGGCAATCTGCTAAGGGAATCTGCTAAGGGAATCTGCTACCACATTGGTTTTACCAGGGTGATAGTGAATGTCCAGATCGTAATCCTTGATTAGCTTAATCCATCTTCTCTGTCTCATATTCAGCTCCTTCTGAGTGAATATATACTTCACGCTCTTGTGATCCGAATAAATCTCACAACGATTTCCCATCAGGTAATGTCTCCATGTCTTCAGGGCTAGAACTACGGCTGCGAGTTTGAGGTCATGGGTTGGGTAATTTTTCTCATGTTGTTTTAGTTGTCGAGATAGATAAGATATAACTTTGCCTTCTTGCATTAGCACACATCCGAGGCTGATCTTGGATGCATCACAATACACATCGAAGGGCTTCGTGATATCTGGCATGATTAAGATTGGGGATGAAATCAATCTCCTCTTGAGTTCTTGAAAACTCTCTTCACATTTGTCGGTCCATTCAAACTTCTTGTCCTTCTTCAGCAATTGGGTCATGGGTCTGGCGATACTCGAGAATCCTTCTACGAACTTGCGGTAATATCCCGCCAATCCAAGAAATGCACGAACATGGGTTTGAGTGGTTGGGGCTTGCCAATCTTCGACATCCTTCACCTTTGCAGGGTCCATGACAATTCCTCCGGCTGATACAATGTGACCGAGGAATCCTACTTCCTGTAACCAGAATTCACATTTGCTAAACTTGGCATACAACTGATGCTCTCTAAGGGTTTCAAGAATGGTCCTTAGGTGTAGCTCATGTTCTTCTTCTGATTTGGAATAAATCAGGATGTCATCGATGAAAACAACGACAAACTTATCCAGGAAGTCCATAAAAATTTTAGTCATGAGATTCATGAAATAAGCGGGGGCATTGGTTAATCCAAAGGACATAACTGTATACTCGTATAATCCATATCTGGTGGTAAAGGCAGTCTTTGGAATATCCTCTACACGAATTTTGAGTTGATGATAACCAGTTCTAAGATCAATCTTAGAAAACACCTTGGCACCAGTCAACTGATCAAACAAATCTTCTATCTTGGGCAAGGGGTATTTGTTCTTGATGGTGACATCATTCAACTTCCGATAATCCGTACACAAACGGTTACCTCCATCCTTCTTGTCCACAAATAAGACATGTGATCTCCATGGTGACGCACTTGGTTGAATCAATCCAATTTCCAACATGGAATCCAGTTGCTTCTTCAGTTCTGCCAGTTCCGACGGGTTCATACTATAGGGTCTCTGGGCTATTGGTCCATTTTCGGGGATTAGTTCAATGATAAACTCGATATCCCGATCTGGGGGCATACCGGGCAAAACATCTGGAAATACATCGGGGTATTCACAGACTATCCGGACTTGGTCAATGGTAGGTTGGGCTATACTCTTGTTGCACTTGAATTGGCGAGGTAAGGTTTTAGATATATGCTCGACTGATATTCTGGATGTACTTGTCATGGTTATGGCTTTCTTGGCACAGTCAATCAATCCTTTATGTTTGGACATCCAATCCATTCCCAGTACTACTTCCAAACCTTTAGTTCCGAGTACTATACGATTAGCATAAAAATCTATGCCATGGATTCAGATAGGGACGGCTTTGCAAATTTGCCTAGCCTTGGTGGTTGATCCGGGAATTTGAACAATCATAACATGCTTCAGTTTGGTTGGTTGAATTTTACTAGTGCATGCAAATTATTCGGTGACAAATGAATGCGATGCACCATAATCAAACAACACTCGTGCAAGTACTGAATTAACAGAAAACATACCCAGCACGATGTCTGGCGCTTCCTGAGCTTCTTCAGCATGCATGAGAAAAAGACGGCCTTGCGGTTGAGTGAATTCCCTGGGGCAAACCTTCTTCCGGGCTGAACACGACGCTGCTGCTGAGCTGCGGCATTTGCATTGGGGGCTGCGACATTCTTCTTGTTGGGGCACTCGTTGGAATAGTGACCCTTATTTCCACAGTCATAACAAGTCACTTGCGACTTGTCCTTTGCTGCTACAGGCACATCATTGCTTCCAGTCCTCGGGGCAGTGTTGGTGTTGGTGGCAGCATTGTTGTTGTTGAACTTGGGTAGGGCACGGTTGAAATTGCTAGAGTTGCCGAGGTTGTTGTTATTTCCTCCGGGCCTAGGGTTTCCACGGTTGGGATAGGTCGGACGGTTCATCAGGGGTCTGTTGGTTCTTGGGGAAAATCCTGGAGATGGGTTAGGGCGATACTTTGGGGTCTGATGGGTTCCTGGCTGATGCATCATGCGATGCTTTCTGTTCTCATTGGCTTGGTTGATCTTTCCTTCCATCTGGATAGCAGAGTCGACAAGGGCTTCAATATCAGCAAAGGGGATATTGACTAACACTGTATGCATCTCATCGTGCAGACCATTCAGGAATCTCTTTTTCTTCTTGGCTTCTGTGTCAATCTCATCCGGGGCATACCTAGCTAATGACAAGAATTTGTCCCGGTATTCCACTACGTTTATCCTTCCTTACTTCAGTTCTCTGAACTCGTCTCTCATCCTCTTGATTACACCTGGTGGCACGTGGGTTCTGCTAAACTTGACCTTGAATTCCTCCCAGGTCATCATCTGGCCTCCGGTCATTGCACGAACACTGTTCCACCATGCCCTGGCATCTCCGGCTAGATAGTGGGTGGCTAACAGAACTTTCTCATTGGCTTACACTCCGGCGACTTCTAGGTTATTTTCCAGGGTCTGCAGCCAATCGTCGGCATCTAGGGGCTCTTCCGACTTAGTGAAAACAGGTGGGTTGGTGTTCTAGAAATTCTTGAGCTTAGATCCATGGTTGTCCTGATTTCCTGGCCTTGGTTGTTGTGGGCAAGCTGCGCTATCTGTTGCAGGGTGGCTAGGTTGGCTTGACGTTCGGCTCTTTCAGCTTCACGGTCAGAAGTCAACATTTGCAGGATCTGCAACATCGGGTCCGGGGATGAACCACTTCCTCCACGTGGCATCTGAAGATTGAGATAGATCATGAAAAAAGAGGGAAATTTCTAAGGTTTCGGGGCTTTGAAAAGTTTTTAAAGTTTGACTCTGATTTTCTAGCAACTTGCTTTTAATTCATTCATTCACACGATACAAACACACACCACAACACAAGAAAAACAGATGGTTTTAAGAACCATTCTGGCACCTATGATACAGTGGGACCGAATACTACTCACTACGCTAGTGCTCAAGTGCTACTACTCCTCGGAGTCGGTGTAGTCGTTATTCTCATTATCCTCATTGTCATCGATGAAGGCGTAATCATCCTCATCGGTGAAGAAATCCATAGCCTGATCCTCCAGAAAATCAACATTATCACTGAGATAGGAGTAGGGGTCTCCACGAAGATCCTCTCTCGCATTCTCCCTTTCTTCCAACTGCATCCTCTCTCATGGATGGTCTCCTCCAAAGACGAGATACGGTGGCGAAGACGGGCAATGATGTGGTCCTTCTTGTCGAGCTGATGATGGCGAGACTTGCGATCCTTCGCTAACATGGCGATGGTTTGGTCCTTCGTCTTGATGATGGCAGACTTGTGGTTGGAGTAGTCACGACAGTTATCCAACTCCTGCTGCCGATCGTACATCATGAAGCTAAGGTGGTCCAATTGGGTCTTCAGCTCGTGATGGTATGGGGCTTCCAGTGGTTGTCCATTAGCATCACGCGTTGGGCAAAACTCAAAGCGGGTTCCCTTGATCTGATTGATACTTTGCCCACACAGACGGGCAAGAGCTTCCTGCATGGCCCTGGCAAGTCCATCGAGCCAGTTGTTCTCTCTTAAGGTAAACTGAATTCCCTCAGCAGTGGGAGGTTCAATCTTTCCTCGGAGACTTGCAACAATCAGCCACTGCAGATCTTCTCCTCCTTGATCATTGAGTTGAGCTCCGAAGAACTCGGGGTGCGGACGCTCCAGAAGTTCCGAAAGCTAGTCCAAATCCCTCTCAAAGATAAGGTCTCCTCCATTTCCCAATTGGTAAAACTTGCTATACTTCACGTCCATCTAAAAGAATATAAGATGAGTAAGTTAGTAGAGAGATCAAGTGTGTCAAATTTTATGTATTTTGCAAGAGTTTTTAAGGAACATGAATTTTTGTGAAAGAATCGAAGTGATAAGAATGGGAATAAGTTTTTGTAAATATTTGCTTCGTTTGGTTTTGAAACTAAGTTTTTGATTCAAACGTCCAGTCTAACTAGGGTCTCCTATGGTCAGGATGGCTCTGATACCAACTTGTCAACATCCGGATTTTTAATCCCAGATGCCTGTTATGCCATACATCGCAATCCCAGGATTACCATTTTTGCGAGACATGACAGAATTGGATACCATAGTACATCATCCATTACAAACCATACATAAGGTCTTACACAAATAAGGATCTCATGATCCAGTCTTAGTACAACACAAGCAGCGAAATACGTAATAATAAAGGTAGCGTAGGCGAAGCTCCATCTTCGGGGTCACAGGCAATGCTGACGATGGGAGATGATCCTAGTTGTTGTAACCTTCCTGGGGTTCATCCTCTAGGTACTCCTCTTCATAGTCTGGCCACGGGAATAGCCAGGGACAAAGCCATGAGTACTCTTTAAGTACTCGCAAACTAATACTAACAAGTGAAGGGGGGTTTTTGTAATAGGACACTAAGCTCTAGGGTTGTTTTGCAAGAAGCCAGATTTACATCTACTAATTTCAGAAGCAAAGAATGCCAGTTGCAGTTTTATAACACCTAAATGGGAGCTTGTATCTCATGCCACAACTCTGTTGTGGTCAAGTCAAAATTTCAATCCATTTCACAAGTCATTTTGAGAACATCTGACGGGGGAACAATATGGCCACTCCAATTGTCCATAATCATGACGCTGCTATTCAATAGTTTGACACTGCAGAGATTGTACACTTTCACCACAACATTCGATACATCCGTCAGAACAAATCCTGAATTCACCATACTCGATGTCACGGATAATCAATCCTAACCTTTCAATTACACGCCCTAGTATAAGCACCTCTCCTGTGAGTTTGGCCCCCCAACCATGACCAACTGTCATCTTGGGTACTGCACAGGTGGACAATCTTCACAAGGTAGTCTCAGCTCAGACCTTGGCTGTGAGGGAACTAATACTAAGGTATATAAGTTTCCAGTCAAGCCCTACCCAATTCTCGGGTATTGTGGTTGTACGATAAAATTGGAATGGTATCGCATCCAAATAACCATCAGTTTTATAAAGGGCTAAGGCTCATGCCTCAACATTTTTATCACCACAAATCATTTGGTGTTCGGAAACACATGTCCAAAACATTTCAATAGAATGATCCATCATTCCAAGGTTTTCATAACCATTCTTCCACCAAGTATTCCCATCTAAATTTGATCAAGTTTTATGCTTAGCACTAGCATCTACAAGTGGGGGTAAGTACTAATGAGGGGTGGTAAACTAGTGGAGTTTTAACTAAGTTCAATCTCATGCCTTAGGGTGACATCAAGATTATCTAGCTTAGGCCAAATTTTATGCTCTTTATGCAACCTTCATTTATCTTTCTAGTTTCTATAATTCACCTAAGTAAACTCTAAGTACTAGCTTTGATAAAGAAATAAAGTAGGAAGCTTGCAAGTAAAACTAGGATTGGGTATCATCAAATATGTCTAACCAAGCATGCTTAGTGCATTGCATAGGTTATATAACTTTCATAATTGCAAGTGTTAGCTTGCCTTGAGCAGAGCAGTGGTTGAAGTTCTCCTCGGCTTCTTCTTCGTAGTATCCTCCTTCCTCCTCGTATCTTGGTCGGTACTAGCGTCTATAAATAAATACGAGGTACACAATCACCAAAAAATACTTAACTACTTGCAATCATCACACAAAGGGGTCCTATAGATGATCTAGCATCATCTCTAACATTACAAGATTAAAGCTTGGTTTAATTTCCTTTTATTTTTAGAAAAGTAATTTCTACTCATTGAAAAACTACTTAAGATTTAATATTCTCCAAACCAAACATGGGATCATGTTGACACATGTCATCACCACATATTTTAGTCCATGGGAATGTGATTTAAAGTGGTGTAGCAATTTAATAAGGTTTTACCCTTTTATTTTAATTAAATAAGTGACTAGAAATGCCTATGTGGCATTCTTTTATTACTTGAACATTATTTCTGTAAGTAAACCTATATATTTTTATATATTGTGAAGGGTATGGTTAAATGTGAATTTTTAGGGTTGGAAACAACTCAAAAGCTATTATGGTTTAAATTTGAAAAATGTTTGAATGCAGAAAAGCTTCTGCCTTGTTATTTTTACCAAGGATGATCTACTGATCCAAATGACTTAAAATCAACGAGCTTGGATTCAGCACTTCCAGGCCTTTCTAACAACATTGGTTTCATTCAATTTGGTTCACTGAATCGATCTGGGTTGATTTTTGAATCTAGGTGCAGAAGTGTGTTTGAAATAAAATGGAAAAGGTTAAATTCAAACGACTGGGCTGCGCGGGAAGCGATACTGGGCCTGCCTGCTAAGCACAGCGCTTACGCGGGCTGGTTAAGACGCTATCCCCACGCATCAGTGAGACGAGGGGGTGCGAAGCGGTACGGGGCGATGTGAGCCATGGGATCTTGTTCTAATCTAACGGCTGAGGGTCGTCGTCCACGTCGGGCAAATCCGGCGAGACTGAAACCTAACGCGGCAGGTGAGGGTCGTTGGGGGATCACCGGGGCTCAGGCGAGGGTCGGCGAGGCGGCGAACGACGAAGTCGACGACGGCGAATCTCCTGGTACCGGCAGCTTCTCCTGGGGCAGCTCCAATCGCTAGCTCCCTTCTTCTCCAGCAGCGGCGGGCTCTGGTGAAATTCCGGCGAAGTGCTGCTCGCCTTGCTTCGGGAACATGGTGGAACGATCCGTGAGGAGAGGGGAGTGAGATGGTGTGCTCAATTCGGCTGGGGGTGGCCTCTATTTATAATCGCGATGACGAGACCGAACGGGATGGGCAGGCGACGGTGGCGACATGGCTACGGGCTGCTAGAGGCATGGCCGGCGGTGGCGATCGCTTGGTGGTCTCCTGGCGATGCTCTACGGCTTTAATGCGCATGTAGGGGCGGTGGCAAATGGTCTGGAACGTGCGATGCTCTGCGCGGCCGAGGCGGCGTCTTCGACGGCGAGCGGTGGCTGTGAGGCATGGGGCGGCAAATGGGGATGTCTGGCGGTCTCCTGGGACGCTGGTGATTGTGTATGCACGCGGCAAGGGAGGCGCGTGGTCTATGGGCTTTGGTCGAGGGTGGCGCTCTGGCGCAGGCTCGGCATGGTTGCTGGCGAGCTGGGCACGGTCTGTGCGTGTGGTCCAGGGGTTGGCAACGTTCGAGCGCTGGACAGGGAGTGGCGGTGGGGTGTTGGCTTGCTCCCAGACATGTTGGCTAGGCTTGTTTCTTCTCCTAGCTTGCTGTCCACACTGGGATGACATGTTGAGCTTCGGCTGTTCACCATTGATGGCATTGCCAAGCTTACAGTGGGGCTAGTGCTTGGTTTAGTTAGCTAGATGATCTACTGAGGTTGCTTTGAGCTATAGAGGGAACAAGTTAGGCTCCAATCACTACTCACAATAGTGTTAGATTTTATTTGATTTGAATCAGCAAGGTGTTTGATGAAATGGCCGCAAGAATTCAAGTTTTGAATTTTGAAAAGATTTTTGGTGGGTGTGCTAGGTTGGTGCTGGTGAGTCTGCAGATGCTTGGGTTTTGAAAGTTGAGCTTGTTTGAGTGGTTTTTGAAAAAGTGGGATCTTCCCATATGATAAAGATTCAATTTTGAACTGTCCTTTAAACTATGCATTTGAAAGTTTCTGGATGATCACAAAGTGGGCCTTGATACTTTGTTATGAGTACAATCAAGGGGTGTAAAGATCCAAATAAGTTTCTGTTAAGTTCTGAAAGTTTGGGACAACCAAAGTAGGCATGGGAGTTAAATTGGTCAAAATGACCATTCACTCAATTTGGCTTATTTTGATTTATTTGTCTTTGGGAAAAGTTTGGGAATTGTTTAGATGATGTTTATTTCACCTAAGAATCCTTTTACAAGAAAATAAACACATAAACAAGGCAATTCAAAAGAATTCAAAATGGGATGCATACACACATGCATGCTTTCATATTTTTATTTAGAAAAGTTTTTGTTAACCCTAATTTTGATGATTAGAGTTTGATGATCCAAGTTTAGTATTTTTGGGATGTTACAAAGCTCAACGGTGTGGTCTTGCGGCATGGGGTGGTGCTGAACGGTCGGAACATTGCGGCGCTCTGGGCGGGTCCGACGACAATTTTAATGGCGCACAGCATGCATGGTCCGCGCGGCGATGAACGGGGTTGTCTGGTGGGGTGCTGGGATGCTGCCGAGCACATCTGCAAGCGGCGAGGGCGGCACGCGGTCTGTGGGATGATGTCGCTGAGGGCGCACTAGCGCGCTCTCGGCCCGCACGCAAAGAGACTGGGCGCGTGCTTGGCGGGTGGTCCAGTGGCTGGCTACGCTCGGGGCTTGGACAGGGAGTGGCGATGGACGGTGTTTTGTGTCCTAGACAAGGCTGGCGAGGCTAGTGCTTCCTCTAGCTCGCTGGCGACATGGGGGTGACAATGGTGCTCTCGGCATGGTCACCATTAATGTCTAGGCTTGCTCATAGTGGTGCTAAATATAGTTAGATTACTTTGATCATCTACTGAGAGTGTAGAGTGAGCTATAGAGGGAGCAAGTTAGGCACTAATCACTGCTCACTATAGTGTTTTGTGTTTGTTTGTTTGCTAATTACAAGGTGTTTGATGAAATGGCCAAAAGAAATTCAAATTTGAATTTTGGATTCAAACTTGGTGGGTTTGCTAGGCACATACTAGGGAGTATCTGGTTAGTTGGATTGGTCAAGGGGAACTGGTTTTGTTGGGTTTTGAAAAGGTGTGATATTCACATATGTTAAAGATTCAATTTTGAATTGTCCTTTGAATGGGGTTGCGAAATGTTTCTGCAAGTTTGAAAGGTGGGCTTTGATTCACTTTTACTTGGTCTAGCAAGGGGTGAAAATAATTGGAAATGTTTCTGTTTGAAATCTTGGACTAGAAACACCCATAGTGGCCTAGTGAGCAAGATGGGCAAAAATGACGATTTGCCTTATTTGATTTTTTTTTGATTTTTTTCTTGATTTGTTTCTGCTTGGAAATGTTTTAGATGATGTTATATTCATCTTTGACCATTCCTTACTATTTAGTTGAATCACACAAGTCCATTCATGCATTCATCAAATCATCACATACACACATGCATTCATTTGGTTTTATTTAATCAAAGTTTTTGTTAACCCTAATTTTAGTGATTAGATTTTTCTGATCATTGTTTCATATTTTTGGGAGTTACAGTATGATATTACTCTACCCTTCTCATACCCTGCCCATTGCCATCCTTACATGCATCATACATGGATCATGCCTGATCTTCTGTCGTAGTATTAAATAGTGCATCTGGTGTTTATTCTAGTACTTTGCTTCTTCATGGATTACGCTGATGAGTTTATGCGAGTGTCGAATCGATATTCGGATGAACCTTTGGCAATGTTTCTCAGGCGAGCATTCTTCCTCTTTCTAACTATTTTTGTATTTATCGTCTTCACTTCCTCCTATTGATCTATTACTATCCGGGTTGCGATGCTTTAGTTTCCGTGCACCATTTATATTCCTTGCAACCTCTATATTTCCTTGGAAACCTACTATTGCTTGTTGATTGACATTCGGCCTTGCGAGTCATAGTTGCTTGCTCAGGTGCTGCTTCGCGTCGTCGATGTTCCATCGTTGTTGGGTGGTTGGCACATGCTTAATGCTGGAGATGATCATGGCTTTAATTACCGTTTAATAACTAATATTGAAAGTAGGTAAATATTGCAGAGGCACCAGTGGGTAATAGACAATATTTGGTTTTTAACCGCCCACTTGTGTCCACCTAGGACCCGAGTTCTTGACACCTATTTGAGATCAAGCGCGCTAACCACAGGTGGGGTGTGTGGGCACCCCCATCAATTTAGTACCTGATTTCAAAGTACCATATCGGGGGCCACAAACTAGTTTGCGATGCCATGCTTTACTGCTTTATTTACTATTGCGCGTGGAGCGTCTATACTGTTTTGGATCCTGACATGATTTTGTGGTATCGACAAGCCCAGTCACACTTTTGGGTTCCCAGTCATTTATAGGCGTTCTTGCAAACCCTAGACCTGTCTTGGAGACCGTCTGACTTTTTTACTGGTAGCTTAGTGGGGTGGCCCCTATGTGTTTTCTTTGGGTCTAGGAAACGTCGTGTCTGAAACCCCGTCGACATACCGTTGGGTGTATGTTTTATGATCTTGTACCTACCTGATCTGACAACAAGAGAGTAGGTGCGTGTGGAAACTTTGGTGCACCCCTGCAGGGTTTAATCTTTTCGAAAAGTTGTGTTTGCGGTTACGGATGAGTTGGAGCACAGTTCTCGGTCATAGACAACTATAACTAAAGTTACTGTTATAATATGACTTGTATCCGATATGACTAGTAAGTTGGATAACCACCATGGAATGAATGGATAAAATTGCCAACTGTGTGAGTTTCCTCGGCATGACTTCCTCGTTTGGTCTCAAGAGGGAAATACCATGATGGGTATGATTGGTGGTAGTATCAGGTTGGTTCCGAATAGGTATTTCTCATCTCTTTTTGATAGCCAACAGTTGCCTCGAGTCTCTATAGGTTGTTTAGTGCATGTTCCACTTCTGCTTTAGTCCACCATACCTATGTAGGCGAGAGCCGCCGAATTCTAAGACTCGTTGTCTACTGGTGATACGTCGTAAACGTATCTATAATTTTTGATGCTCCATGCTTGTTTTATATCATTTGTTTACACTTTGAGTTATTTTTATACACTTTCTGGAACTAACCTATTGACAAGATGCCATAGTGCCAGTTGCCTGTTTTCTGCTGTTTTTGGTTTTAGAAAAGCTAAAAAATGAATATTCTCGGAATTGGATGGGACAAAAGCCAAAGTTACTATTTTCCCTGAACGATACGGAAAATCGAAGCAGATATGGAGTGGGGCACCAGGGTGGCCCACAACCTAGGGTGGCGCGGGCCCACCCTAGGCACGCCACCAGGGGGTGTGGGCTCCCTAGGCCTCCATCGACCTTGCCTCCTTCGCCTATAAGAAGCCCCCGACTGAGAAACTCTAGATCATCGACCAAAAAGCCACGAAAATTTCAGGGTAGAATCATGAAGAGAGTATATTTATTGAGAGTGTTCACTAGTGAAAGTATGATCCCTAGGCCTTGTTTCTAAGCATTGAAACACCGTTTGCAACTAGATCTATTACATGTTTGCTTGCTTCCATTTTTTTGCCTTTAGTCTTTTACTCCATGTCAGAAGCTCTTTTCTGGCACCTTTACCACTTATAATCATCCATACCACTTGTATTTCACAATCTCTTCGCCGAACTAGTGCACCAATACACCTGACAAGTGTATTGGGTGTGTTGGGGACACAAGAGACTTCTTGTATCTTGATTGCAGGGTTGCTTGAGAGGGATACCTTTGACCACTTCCTCTCCGAGTTCGATAAACCTTGGGTAATCCACTTAAGGTAAACTTGCTGCTATTCTACAAACCTCTGCACTTGGAGGCCCAACAACTGTCTACAATAATAGAAGTGCGTAGACATCAAGCTATTTTCTGGCGCCATTGCCGGGGAGGTAAGGTAAAAGGTACTCACATCCTCTTGGTGCGTGAGTGCTCGAAGTTATTTCCTTTAGATTCTACAATTTTGTCTTTTTGTTTCTTGTTTTCACTAGTTAGGCTTAATGGAAAAAACAACAAAATTAGAGAGCTCTATAGTATTTATCTTGAGTCAGGACATGAAGTGTTTGAAGAGAAAATTAAAAAACCTATGGAACTTTATTTGCATGCTAATAGCAATGTTATTAGTATGAATTTTTTGAACGCCATTTTTACAAATGCTATGGAAACATCTAAGCTTGGGGAAGCTAGTTTTTATGAAAAAGATATTTTTAGTTCCCCAGATTTAGGGAAGAAAATTTGCTCTGATGATACTTTATCTCCCATATGTGGTAATTCTAATGATGCTTGTGATATTTTAAAGACACATACTAAAAGTGTCCCTTTTAAAATACCTACAAAAATTGTTGATCATGTTATGGATAACTATTATTTTGGGGATGGAACTGTCCATCATGGTGATCACTTGCTTTTTATCCATGAATTATGCGAGTTGTTCTAGTGTGCAGGTATTTCAATGGACCAAGTTAAGAGGAAGCTATTCTCTTTATCACTTAGGGACAAAGCAAGGGAGTGGTATGAGCTACTAGATGATCCTCGTCATTTGGAGTGGAAGGAACTTGAATCTCTCTTTTACTCTAAATTTTATCCTCCTCATGAAGTTCATAAAGATAGGAATTATATTTATAATTTTAATCCTCATGAGGGAGAAAGTATTTCCCAAGCTTGGGGGAGATTGAATTCACTAATGCTCAAATGTCCCATTCATGAGCTCCTCAGTATTATTATTATCAATAATTTTTATGCAAGGCTTTCAGGACATTACAAGGACTATCTAGATACCTATTTAGAGGGATCCTTCACAAGTAAGGAGGTCAAAGCTAAGTGGGATCTTGTTGAAACAATTCACAGCAATACTGAAGATTGGGATAACGACAAACGTAAAGAACCAGGTATAAACTATGAGTATGATTGCATTAAGTCTTTCGCTGAAACTGCTGATTTTCAAGAGCTTAGTGCTAAATATGGTCTTGATCCTCAAATTCTTGTTAAACTTTGTAGAGCCTTTGCTTCCCATATTAATGCTCCTAAAGAAAAGTGGGATATGTATCATGAACCTTTTAAAGACACTTGCATGAAAAATGAAACTATTATTAATGATTGCAATAAACATGCTCAAACTTCTGAAAGTACTATTTCTTATAAGCATGTTAATTTTTGTGTAATAAATAGACCTTGTGAAAAGAATCAAATCGAATAAGAATATTGTATCACCCACTGGAATGAAAAAACTAGAACGTGGTATAAGGCTCTAGATGATCTTGGTAAAAAAGTTTGTGCCCTCTATCCTTTTATTTGTGAACTCGGATATGAAGTGGGTCATTTCCATTTTCAATGCTCAGGCCATAATAATAACCTTTCTAATCCAATGAGTACTGCAAGTTTGTATTGTGATAACGTGATCACTGATAATCAACATGATGAACTTACATTGTTTTTGGGGTGTGAAGAGTTATCAAGAAAAACTTCTTTGGTAGACATGAGTGCTTTTGATATGAATAGCGTCCTGCATGGTTGTCATCTTTATTGTGTTGATAATTTCCACGCAAATACTTACATACAAAATCTTATAAAGATGATATTTTACCAAAATATGACAGGACTGATATGAGTTTTGTTCTTATTAATAAAAAGGAGGAATCCTCCAAAGTTTCTTCTATTGTCTCTAAAAATAAACCAGGGTATGTGGAGAAGCTTCCTTTCAAGTCTCTCCCTCCTAAAGAGGAGAAGAAGAAAAAAGAGGAGGATTAAAAGGAGAGAGTAAACAATATCTTTTTTTGTTGATGAGTCTGAACTAGATGATGTTCCTATGCCTGTTACCTATAGTAGTGATCATGATTGGGAAAAGCACACTACTTTTGATATTGAAAATATCTTTGGTATCAATTCGAAAAATGATGATATTAATAATTATTGTGCTATTAGTGCTATCCATGTTCCTTCCAATGATGATATGTTTACAAATGAACACACTTGGGAATATAGCTATTCTATTGCTTATGATGATACTATACCTCCAATGTATGATGATTGCAATGATGAATATGATATTTTCAGTCCACCTACTATTGAGGATAAAATTGATTGTGATTACAATATGCCTCATATATTTGATGATTATGGTGATGAGAATAGTAATGATAGCTATTTTCTTGAATTTGCTCCCACTATAATTAATAAGAATGACTATGCTTATGTGGAGAGTAATAATTATTTTATGCATGTGGCTCATGATAAGAATGTTTTATGTGATAGATATATTGTTAATTTTATTCATGTTGCTACTGAAAGTTATTATGAGAGAGGGAAACATGGTCTTATGCATCTCAACAATATTAAGTTTCCCCTCTTTATGTTGAAAATCTTGAAGTTGCACTTGTTTTGCTTTCCTATGCTTGTTGCTTTGTGCTTTCATGGATTATTTCTTTACAAGATTCCTATGCATAGGAAGTGGGTTATACTTAAATGTGTTTTGAATTTGCTTCTTGATGCTCTCTTTTACTTCAATTCATCTTTCTTATGTGAGCATCTTCTCAAACTATCAAGCCTAACTTAAAGACATTAAAGAAAAGTACTTGTTGGGAGATAACCCAAGAGTTTTCTTGAGTCTTGAAAGTTATTACTTTATTAATGACCTCTCCTTATCCTTCTTGTTTGCTTTTTGTGCCAAGAATGACCTCGAATGAGAGGGAAGTAAGATTTGGGTAGTCGCTGTCCCGAAACAGATTTTTGTTCTCCACTATAAAAATTCGTGTAAAATCTCAGTAAGTTGTATTGATCTATAACTTTCTGAATAAATCCCCCATGTTGTTAGATAACTTTCATTAGTTCAACACTTTTTGATTTGAGCAACAGAAGGTCTTCTAAAAAATCGGTTTCTACCTGCTCGTCTATTTTGACAGATTTCTGCCATTATTTGCATTTGCTTCTTATTGATTCCTTTTTGGGTTCTTTTTGGTAAATTGAGATTTTTAAGGGAATTGATACAGTACCTTGTGTCTTTAGTGAAAGTTTTGCGGTTTTAAAACTAAACCCCAAGGTCTATTATCTTTTGTATACACTAATGTTGCTAATGAAGATTGTATGAAGGAAATTTTTCAGGTGTAGAGGAAGAATGATATAATGAGATGAAGAATAGACAAAATCTCAAGCTTGGGGATGCCACCCCAAGAAATATTTAATAGGTAGAAGCGTCAAAGCTTGGGGATGCCCAAGGCATCCCCTTCTTTATCAATAAAAATCTCAGGTCTTTTTAGACACTTCGTTTTTATTGTTTCATGCACAGTTGTGTTGTTCTTGGAGCGTCTTAGTTTTCATTTTTGGTTTTTGTTTGCTTAGTTTGCTGGATTGAAGTAGTTTGGACCCCCGTTCTCGCTGTGTTGTTTCAAATAAGTCGATTGGTGTTGGAAAAGAGTTGGAAGGTTTATGCTTATAGTGGTACAAAAGGGAGCTTGTTTTGACTGTGACTTAGACTTTATCATGTCATGCTAGATGTTGTTTTGACTTTATCCTTAGTGATTATTGCTGTAGCATGACTTGTTCCAAACAATTGGTATTGCTTAATGTTCCTTGATAGAATCATGCGTTGTTTTAACATACAAAATCATAGTATTATGGTATTCTCCTTTGTTTCTTTTTGGGGTTGACTTGACACATGCTCACACCATGTTATAACTATGAAATGTCACCTTAGCCTCTATTATCATTTAGTTTTTGACTTGCGGTACCACTTTATGCTTTGATTGATAATGTTTTGTCGCTTTGCATGATTATGGCCATTATTGCTCTCTTACTTGGTCGCTCCCAGTCTTTTGCTAGCCTCCACTTGTATTGAGTAAGCTCTACTCATGCATCCAACTCCCAAGAAACCAAGTTATTCCAAAGAGTCCACTATAAATTGCTATGCATGGTGTGTTACACCATTCCAAGTATATTATTGTTTTATCTATCTTCCAAATTAAACTTGTTATGTGAAAATTAGTGATTAAAGCTCTCACAAACTTGATGGCACACTTTATTTTTCTTGCCCCTAATAAACTTGAACCATTGTGTCATCTATGTTGTATATGCTTGCACTTATAAGTTGGGAATTAGCAGAACCGTGCTGTCATGGGGAACGCTTTCAACACTTGCAAATATCTACCCAGTTGATATCATGATCTTTTGTTTATGGATGTCGTTGGTGTGAAATGAAAGGGGAGCTTGTAAGTCCATGGAGTTATGTATATGTGTTAGAGAAACGCATGTGCCGCTAGCCTAAGCCATACCTAATCATGGTGGAAAATTGCAGCATCAGTGACGAGGTTTAATCTCATCAATGCCCATTTTTATGAGCTTGGGTTTTCGAGAAGATGGGGATGCTGGAGATCGTGGAACGGTTAGCAAACAAGAAACACGGGGACACGAGGTTTACCCAGGTTCAGGCCCCCAGAGGGAAAACCCTACTCCTGCTTGTCTGCTCTTAATTATGGCGGAACCGAAAAATACAGGGGTGCGCAGATGCAATCTGGCGTGGAGGTGTGTATGCGGTGGTATGAAGTGCCCTCCTCGTCGTGCCCTCCTAGCCCTTATATAGAAGTAGGCAGGTCCCGGGCACAGACCGAGTCGGTTACAGGTTTTAGGGTTGCCCCTTTGAATATTCTATCTAATCTAGTCTTGCTCTCCAAGGATATGAAGACGTCATGGGTTTGGACCACCCGAAAGTCTTCATGGGCCGTGTATATGCTTGTAGGCCTTCCTTGGGATGGACCAGGTATGCTAAGGTCGTGTACCAGTTGAGTATAACCATGTCAGTAGCCCCGAGTGTTCAGTCGAATCATAGATTCGGCTAAGGACTCTTCAATCTTTCAGGTGCAGTTGTTTTTGTTCATCAAAGAATGGTTTTGGTGTGTAGGGATTGTTGATGCATGTGCCTGACTCTCCCGACGGATCGGGGCCAGTTAACTGTCTTAGGACAAAACAACATGGTCTTCTTCAAATTCAAGTCCCTCGACTCGAACCCGCAACATATGCTGGCGTAATTTGACTCAGGCCATTGAGGACTTACATGAGTGGAATTCCAGTGATTTTCAAATGGTGTACCCAACGCGTCCATCGGGATTTTCATCGCGCCTGTTGGCACGTATTATTACTAGCAGAGCACAGTCGTGTGCGTTGCCAGGCCATCAGATGGTATCTGTAGGTCTTATCTTTGCGTCGCAAACGCAACATCCAAATGTTTATCACCGCGGAGGTGTTTCGGGTGGAAAAATAGGATGTTACTCATTTAGCGTTAACTGGGGCAAAGTTGCCGAAAAGTTTTTGCATGCTCATCTGAAGGATTGCAGTCAAAGAATTCATAGGGTGCGCGACCAGCGCTCCCTATGGGAGTAGCCCCCGAGTCTGTTCGAGTCGTAGACTCAAGCAGAGACTTTAATTCAGTATTTGTTAACTTTTAGGTCCGTATGACACAAATTTTTCGTATGCTTGAATCCATCCTCCCTATGGGAGTAGCCCCCGAGTCCGTAGTGGAGTCGTAGACTCGACGTAGGACTCGAAGAATAGTTCAAAGATGTAGTACTTTGATCGTTTTTCGGGTGCGCGGCCAGCGCTCCTGATAGGAGTAGCCTCGAGTAGTTAGTCGAATCGTAGATTCAAGTGAGTACTTTTAGCTGTGTAGCCAAAGAATTGTAACCGTTGCTAGTATAGCCTTGATGACGTCATTGATGACGATCGGTGACCTCAAGCGTCTGCGACGCCAGAGATGACGTGACTGGACGAACATGGGTCCCACCTTCTGACTTTGAATTGACTGGTCACGCGCAACGTGGAGATAATTACGGTGTCGCCTCGATTTCTGTTCGTAGTGGACGGCGTGTGAGCGATGGTTCACTGCCGTGCTGACACGTGGACGGTCGGATCTTGATGTTGGCTCTAGGGAATCCCGATGGACGGTCACCGTGCGTATTCTTCATCCTTATAAGCATTGGGGAAAAGTTTTGTTTGTTTTCACCGCAGCCATTCTTGTTTCGCTGCTTCCATCTTCGTGAGTTTTTCTCGCCGCGTGCTGGAATTTCTTCGAACCTTTCCATCTTTGTTCCTGCGTTCACGTCATCGCCATCGCCGCACTGCGATGGGGAAGTCAAAGAAGGCCTCCGCCGCAGTTGGTACTAGTGCTGCCGCCGGCGGCAAGAAGGGTTCCGCCGCTACTCGCGTCATTGATGGTGGAAGGCGATGATCGGAGACGCGCGAGGGCGATCTCCGCAAGCTTCGTGAGCAAGGTCTAATCCCGCGGGATAGGGAGGCCGTCGGGATTCCCGGTGATGAGGTAATTCCCCGTCCTCCTGCTGGGTTTCGGGTCATGTTCGTCGCTTTTGTCCTTCGGGGCCTTTCTTTCCTGATCCACGATTTTCTCCTTGGATTGCTATTCTTTTATGGCATCCAACTCCATCATCTTTCGCCAAACTCTCTTCTTCATATCGCCTGCTTCATCACCTTTTGCGAGTGCTGGCTCGGTGTCGAGCCGCACTTTGGTCTCTTTCGGAAGCTCTATTCCGTGAAGAGGCAATCTTGCTCCGATGGCGTTTATCCCATCGGCGGCTACATCATTTCCCTTAAATACAACTTTCTCTTCTTCTCTTTTTCTATGTCCGAGTCTGTCCAGTACTGGCGGAGGCGATGGTTTTACATCCGTGACTTCACAGTGGCCGGGCAGAACTTTGGCATTGCTCCTTTCGACCCCTCCCAGAAAATCCAGCTGAAGAGGTCCTGGAAGAACCACATCTTGGATGGTGAGGTGGCGGAGATAGAGGAGCTCTATCGTCAGGTGGAGGACCTCCACGTGATTCTGGATAAAGAGGTGAACGGTGTGGATATCATCCGCACCTTCCTCAAACGTCGGGTGCAGCCCCTCCAGGCTAGGGAGCACCTGATGTTCCTTTATTCTGGCCGCAACAACCCGACTAGGGTTTCGACTGGAGAGCTCTCCAAGGGGGATGTGGACGGAATCCTCCGGCCACTGCTGAAGTTTAAAGCTGACGAGGACATTCCAGGTAGCTCGCTGACCCTTCCATTTAGGGCCTCTCGACCGGTGCCACAGGTGTAGATCTGGGACGTGCGCGTAGCGCTTTTTTCGACTGCGTCTCTTTGCAGTTCGTTTATTCTGAGAGTTTGTTTTATTTTGTGCAGGAGTTCAAGGTGCCTGGCATGGCGCCTCCACTACCCTAACGTTTTCCGGATGCACCGAACAATGAGGTAGTGGACTCCATGTCTGAGCTTCCTTCAGCGCGGTCACCGACTGAAGAAACTTTTGGGTCGAGCGAGGAGCAGACTCGAAAGCAGACACAGAGCTCGAGCAAATCGTCGGATGCCTCGACTTCACCAACCCCTAGGAACCCGTCATGCCTTGAGCGTCATAGTGGGGGTCATGGTGCATCTTCCTCTCCTATTCCGTCTGTGCCCGTGCGGGCTATGGCGCCACAGCCGCCGGTGAAGCGGAAGAAGGAAGAGAAGAGGGAAGAGAAGAAGGAAGAGAAGAAAGGCAAGAGGGCCTTGCCTGTCTTCAATTTGAGCGATATGGACTCATAAGTATCTACAGTTGCTTTTTCTCTCTTTCGATTTTGCTTGCTTGTACTTGTCTGATCTTTTCTTTTGTAGCCACTCCTCCGATAGCTCCTTCAGCGATGGCGCTCGGGAGATGGTGGGGAAGTCGAAGGTTGCTTCTCCTCCTCCTCCTCAGATGGTGGCCACCTCTGAGGGTGCTGCTCCGAACCCTTCTCCGCAGGAGGCTCGGCTGGTTGTCCCCCAGAAGAATACAGCCGGACCTTCGGAGTCGCCGTCTGACCACGTAAGTGCTTTCGTTCTTGCCGCAGCGGGAGCCCCCGAGCATTTTTTCGGATGATCTGCTGATCATTTTTTGTTTTGTGTCTCGGGGGGGGAGCCCCCGAGCATCTGTCGGATGATCTGCTGATCATGCCTTTCTTTTTTGTACGTGTCTCGGGGGGAGCCCCCGAGCGCTTTTCGTGTGTGTGATTTGTTTTGCTCGTTTCCTTGGGCGCAGCCCCCGAGCCTTTTTCCTGACAAGTTTCATCTTCTCGCAGCCTTTTATTCAGGGTGTCAATCAGCTGGTGAAGCAGCATCTGGCATTGGAGGCCAGCCTTCAGCGGCTCCAAGGTTCGTGTGTCTTTTATCTATCTTCTGCTTCTTTGGCTGCTTGCTTGCTGCTGAATCTCATGCTTGTTCTTTGTTGCAGACGAGAACAACACTACCCTCCGCGAGCTTGATGCTCTCAAAAAGAGCCTCGGGCGAGCGAAGAAAAAAGCTGAAGATGTCGTTGGCGCTAACGAGCGCCTTGAGTAGGAACTAGCCGACACGGCTGCGGCCAAGGAGCGCCTGCAGCAAGAGGCCACGGATCACGAGGAGCAGCTCACCACCACTGCGGCCTCGCACGAGAAGGAGGTAGCCGGCAAGCTGATGGCCGCTGCCAAGGCTATTTCGGGTGAGTAGTTTCATCTGTTCCTTTTCGGCTTCCTTGTCTTTCTAGCTTCGTTTTGGTTTTCACTTTGCTTATTCCGTTTATCTAGATGCTGCGGGCATCGAGTTTGACCGTGGTGTCCTGGAGCACGAAGACCGCTGCAGTACCGTGGCCCGCTCACTTGCCAAGGCCAAGGAGGTTCTCCGGCGCTTCTACAAGGAGCTCGTCCCCAAGGGCGTCGCCCTCGACGATGTCGATATGCTGGCGGATGCTCTGTCGACCGAGGCGCCTGCGGTGTACAAGCTCAAGCAGAAAGGCATTGGTGCGTCCATGGGGCTGGCGATGGCCATGGCGTCTGGAGTAGAGCTGGATCTTCATCAGGTCACCTCCCAGATGCCGGCGGCTGCCAATGGATCCGAGGTAGCCTTCGCCCTCTACGCTGCCCGTTGTAAACGCTATGGGCCGAAGCTGATTGGCTTGCTGGCGGAGTACACGTTGAGGTAGCAGGGGGAGGCCAAAAGCAGGCAATTCGGCTCCGAGGCCACTCAGGATGCAGCTTCTTAGGCCTTGTAGTTGTAGGATAGCTTTTGTTTCTTTTGTTGTAATGTATCTATGGACACTCCTTGTGCCACGCAGTGGCTTTTGCTGTATATAATGAATTTCCGAGCTGTTTGCTTATTGGTGTGTTTGTTCATATCCTTGCCTTCTTTTCCTCTAGGGGCCTTCGGGTGATGATCCTATTGATACTTCGTCTGCGCCGCAGCTGCGACCATCCTTGGATGATGCGTCGCAGCTTATGTTTCCTCGTGACCGCATTCGTAGTCTTGAGAAAGAGTTGCTTGGAGTTCGAGGCCACGCGGATGTTTGGAAGTCGAAGGCGGAGCAGGGCGCCGCCAGGGAGGAGTATCTGATGGGGGAGTTGCGGCGTTTGGCTGAACAACTTCAATGTGAGTTTCCTCGAGCTGCTGCTCATTTTTCGGATGCGCCTGTTGGCTTGTGATCTTACTTTGCAGTTGTTGCAGGTGCTAACCTTGTTCCCAGGGAGGAAAAACAGCTTGTTGATGTTCGGATCAATTGCCTGACCCAGCAGGACATGGAGGCCGGCGACTTTTTTGGATGGATCGTGATCGTGCTATGGTCCTTGCAACTATGCAGGATCGTGTTCACCAGGTGTCGCGGGTGCTGCGGCAAGCGAAGACTTCCTTGGCGTCAATTCTGCACGTGATGTTTCCCCTGGATGAGGAACCATCGACTCTATGGGGCCTGCTGGCGAAGTTTCGGGATGTGCATCATGTCAGGGAGCTAGTGCGGCATCAGCTGGTTGCAGGGGTGAAGGTTGCGCTTTCCCTCGTGTGGCTGCATCGCCCTGATGTAGATCTTGCTGCCGTGGCGGATGGGACGCCTCTTCGGCCGGATGGTGGCATGTGGGACATGCGTCCACATTATGTGGTTGTAAGGCAGTATGCCGAACAAATTGTAGATCTCTTTGAGCAGCGTGCGCAGGTGATTCTTCAGGATAGGTAGGACCTGTAAAAAGATAGATGTAAAATTTGTATGTATTCGACTGGGCGTGTTATGCCCTTTGCTGTAAAGGTTGATTGTTGTTAGCACGTGGTGCTTTATTTGTATGCGCGCCCTTTTCATTAGCCTGACGTGGTCAGCTACTCAGGTGTACACGCGTTATCCTCAGTCGACGAAGTCGTGAGGTGAGGGGAGCCCCTGAGTGTGTTGTAACATGAAGAAAATGTAAATAATAGACAAACTTTTGGGGCGAGACACTTAGCTTTATTCATATCGTAAGGAGGAGGTACATTGTTCAGCTGAGTAGACTTGGCTGAATAGCCTTATTGAAAGTAAAAGGAGGGAGGTAGCTAGGGGTAGAAGCGTCGCAATTGTGCGACGTTCCATGGGTTGGAGTATGCGACTCCAGACTCCATGTGCTTGAGGCGATAGGCGCCACCGGGGATGACTTTAGTGACGACGTAGGGTCCTTCCCAGGGTGACTCGAGCTTCTTCGGTCGCTCTTGCTTGAGCCGTAAGACTAGGTCTCCTTTGACGAAGGACCTTGGGCGCAGCCGACGGCTATGATAGTTGCGGAGGCTTTTCTGGTAGACCGCTGATCGAACCGTGGCTATGTCGTGCGCCTCGTCGATTGTGTCGACGGCATCTTCGAGTGCAGGCGACGACCCGTGGGGGCCTATGGCGTACTTTTGCAGGCAGCACAGCTTCGGCTCCATGCACCATGAAGAAGGGCGTGTAGCCAGTTGAGTTGTTTGGCGTCGTGCGTAGGCTCCAGAGGACGGATGGTAGCTCTTGTGTCCAGGCTCCTGCGAGTCGTTGGAGTTGGCTCATTAGGCGCTTCTTGATGCCGCCGCCGATGAGACCGTTGGCCTTTTCGACCTGCCCGTTTGTTTGCGGGTGCGCCATGGAGGCGTATGTAATGTTGATTCTGAGGTCTTCGCAGAAGTCCTGGAATTCTTTGGAGATGAAGTTCGACCCGTTGTCGGTGATGATGCTGTGCGGCACGCCGAACCTGTAGACTATGGATTCGAAGAATTTTATGGCCGTTTTGCCCTTTTGGTTAGTAACGGGCATGGCCTCGATCCACTTGGTGAATTTGTCGACTGCAACGAGGAGGTAGACGTGGCCTCCTTTCGAGGACTTGGGCAGTTTGCCGATCATGTCGAGGCCCCATAGGGTGAAGGGCCAGGCCAGGGGTATGGGTCTGAGCTCCTATCCTGGTGCGTGCGGTTTGTCTGTGAACCTCTGGCACCCATTGCACCTTCGGACGATGTCTTTGGCGTCGTTCATGGCCGTTGGCCAGTCGAACCGAGCTCGTAGAGCTTTGGCGACAAGGGCGCGGCTGCCCGCGTGATGGCCGCATATGCCCTCGTGGATGTCATGGAGGATAGTTTTGCCGTCACCGATAGTGACGCATCTTTGGAGTACACCCGAAATGCTGCGCTTGTACAGCTCGCCACTAATGATGGTGAAGGCCTTGGACCGGCAAGATATGCGCCGGGCATCTGTCGGGCTGTCAGGTAGCTCCCCGTCTATCAGATACCGAAGGTATGGCTGTGTCCATGTTTCTTCGAATGCCATGACCTACATCAGGTTGACCACTGCGACCTCTGTGTCGAGCTTTGATGGTCCTCCCTGTCCTTCGGGTACCGCAGCCCCCGAGTGTTCTGCTTCTTCGGGTGATCCCTTTGGGAATTTCCTTTTGATGGATGGCACGCAGATCTATTCGAGGAACACACCTGGTGGTACCCGTGCGCAGGTGGAGCCAATATTGGCGAGTCTATCGGCCTCTTCATTGCTTTCTCTCCCGACGTGCCGAAGCTCGCAACCGTCAAAGTCTCCCTCGAGTGTGTTGTAGAGTGCGTGGTACGCAATCATGTTGGCGGCGTGTGCGTCGCACTCGTTCATCGTCTGCTAGACGATGAGGTTCGAGTCTCCGTAGATGACCAGGCGCGTCGCACCGCAGATCTTGTCCATCCTCATGCCATGGATGAGGGCCTCGTACTCGGCCTCGTTGTTGGAAGCTCAAAATTTCATCCGGAGGACGTACTTCATGTTATCGCCCTGCGAGAAGGTCAGTATGACCCCGGCTCCTGCTCTGGCCTTGCGCTTGGAGCCGTCGAAGTGCATCGTCCATGACTGTGTCATGTCACAGTTGCAGTTCCATCCAGTGGACGAGGAAGTCCGGAAGGACCTGAGACTTGATCGCATGGTGCTTCTCATAGACGATGTCTAGAGGTGACAGCTCGATGCCCCACAAGGCCACACGTCCTGTGGCCTCTGGGTTGTTCAGGATGCTGTTCAGGGGTGCTTCGTTGACGACCATCACCTGATGCTCCTAGAAGTAGTGGCTCAGCCGACGAGCCGTCATGAATACGCCGTAGGCGAGCTTCTGGTAGTGAGGATACCTCTGCTTTGTTGGCGTCAATACGTCGCTGAGGTAGTAGATTGGGCATTGTACCCCATGGGTCTTGCCATCTTTGGGTCTTTCGACCACGAGTACGGTGCTCACCACCTGATGTGTAGCTGCTATGTATAGTAGTAGCGGCTCGCGCTCCCTTGGCGTGACCAAGACGGGCGAGGTAGAGAGTATCCACTTCAGATCTTCGAATGCATCGTCTGCTTCAGGCGTCCACTCGAATTTGTCTGCTTTGCGTAGCAGCTAATAGAAGGGCCGGGCCTTTTCGCCCATGCGGCTAATGAACTTGCTCAGCGCCGCGATGCGCCCAGCGAGCTACTGGATGCCTTTGAGGTTCTTTGGCTTCTCCATGGTCATTATGTCTCGGATTTTCTTCGAATTTACTTCGATCCCTCGCTGGCAGATGAAGTAGCCTAGCAGTTGACCAGACGGGACACCGGAGGCGCACTTTTCTGGGTTGAGCTTGATCTTGTATCGATCCAGGTTGTCGAACGTCTCGCGGAGATCGTCAATCGGTGTCTTGGCTTCCCTTGTTTTGATTACTATGTCGTTGACATAGACTTGGATGTTGCGGCCGATCTGGTCCTTTAGGCATGCCTGCATGCACCGTTGGTACATGGTGCCTACGTTCTTCAGCCTGAAGGGCATTGTGTTGTAGCAGAATACTCAGAACAGCGAGATGAAAGCCGTCTTCTCCTGATCTTCGACCTTCAGTCGAATCTGATTGTAGCCTGAGTAGGCGTCGAGGAAGGAGAGCTTCTCGCATCCTACAGTCGAATCGATGATCTGATCGATCCGAGGAAGAGGGAAGTGATCCTTCGGGCAGTGCTTGTTCAGTGATGTGAAGTCCACGCACATCTGCAGGATGTCCGTGTCCTTTTTGGGACCATCAGGGTGTTGGCGAGCCATTCACTTTCCTTGATCTCCCTAATGAAATTGGCGTCGAGTAGTCTGTTGACCTCGACGCTGATTGCTTCAGCCCGTGGCTCGGATAGTCGTCGGATGGACTATTTGACGGGCTTGGCGTATGGAAAGACGTTAAGGGCATGCTCGGCGAATTCCTTGGGAACTCCTGGCATATCCGCAGGACACCAGGCGAAGATTTCCCAGCGCTCACGGAGGAATTCGACGAGCGCGCTTTCCTATGCGGGGCTGAGGTCGTTGGTGATCAGCGCCGTTTTGGAGGCTTCCTTCGGGTGGACCTGCACCTTCTTTGTGTTGACGGTGGAGTCGAAAGACATGTTGGGTGCGTTCTGTCTTGCAACTGGGGGTTCCCCGTTGTCTGTCACCTCTCGGAGCCTTATGAGCTTCTCCTGCATTCTGAATGACTGGGAGATTCTGTTGAAGTCCCTGTCGCAGTGGTCTGATCTGGTGAAGCTCCCGTGGACCGTGATGACGCCCTTCGGTCCTGGCATCTTGAGTAGCAGGTACGCGTTGTGTGGTACTGCCAGGAACCGTGTGAATGCCACACGCCCGAGGATGGCGTGGTATTGTGATGGCCAGTCCACCACTTAGAACTCGAGTCGCTCGCACCGAAAGTTATCGGGTTTGCCGAAGATGACGTCGAGCCATATCTTTCCCAAGGGGAATATGCCCTTCCCTGGGACGATGACGTGGAACGTTGTGTTGGATTGTTCCAGACTGCACAGCGGGATCCGCATTGCTGCTAAGGTGCTAGCGAACATCAGATTGATGCCGCTGCCGCCGTCCATGAAGACGCCTCTCATATCGAACCCTCCGATCTGCGCCTCGAGCACCAGGGCAGCATGACCTAGGCAAGGGACCTGGCAAGGGTGATCCGAACGGCTGAAAGTGATGCGGGACTCTGAACCGCTGAGGTACTCAGGGATGGCGGGTGGCGCGGTCACAGCCAGATTGATCTGACGGGTGATTTTTTCTTCTGCACCCTATTTGTTTGGCGCCCTTTTTGGATCATTAGCGATCCTTTTGGCATGGGGTACCCGTTTCCACCGTTGTTCTGCACGGGTGCGATTGGATGATTCGAAGGTCCCACAGGTGGTGGTGGAGGAGCTCCGTGAGTGATGTCTCCTGGTGCGGGTGAGTTCCCGTACCCAGGGTTCGGGGCTTGCTGCCTCATCTAGGACATGGTTCGCTGAGTTTCTAGAACTCGCGGAAATATTTGACATGTGGCTTGCCTTCTTTTTTCCATCCTTCTTGTCGATGTAGAAGTGGAAGATGCATGGACCCGACAGTTTGTCGTATGCTGAGGGTCCGTCGTCGCGGCCGCGGTGTTTCCATGACTGCGCTGGGTGTCCTCCATCGCGGAATTTATTTCCACGGTACCCGTCGCTGATGCGGTTGTCGTCGCTGCGGCGATCGGCATAGCCAGCCGCGACCATGTCGGGTCCGTCGCGATCATCGTAGACGCGTGGTCTTCTCTTGCTATGGCGTTCACGTCGACGGCCGTAGTCATCTTCCTCCTCCGAGTGCGCTCAGTGGACGGAGTCCTCGCCATCTGCCCACCTGTTGGCAATGTCCATGAGGTGGTCGAGTGTATTGGGCTTGACGCGCCCAAGTTCTTCCTTGAAGTCCCGGCGTTTGACGCCATCCTTGTAGGCGTCGATCACTCTCTCTCCTCAGAGATGTGTGTCGCAGAGTTCTTGGTATTGGACCAGCATAGTATGTACGAGCGAATGGATTCGCCCGTTCGTTGGGTGCAGGCTCATAGATCCTTGATCGAGGCTGGCCTCTTGCTGGTGCTTTTGAAGTTTTGGATGAAACTGTACGCCAGTTCCTCCCAGCTTCGGATGGATCCCGAGGATAGGCTGCTGAGCCAGATCCGTGTTGCGCCTGTCAGCTGCAGCTGAAGGCATTGCAGGGCGGTGTCCTTGTTTCTGCCGTGTAGTTTGACGGATGACAGGTGGTCACTGAGCCACGCCTTGGGGTCCTGTGTGCCGTCAAACTTCGGAGTGTCCGAAGGAAGCTTGAAGTTCCGCGGCATCCGTGTACGCCGGACAGATCTTCTGAAGCATCGAGCTCCGCAGAGTTCTCCTTCGTTGTCGTCCTCCTCAGATTCGGATGAGCATACGCGCTTGCCGCGTGCTTTGTCGATCTTGCGTTGGGTGAACTCACTTCGAGCGTCGTAATCGCGACTGCGATGTCGCGAGCTCTTGTGCCTTCGAGGTAGGTCGTGTTCTTCCTCGTTGGATGAAGGCGTGGGGCTGTGGTTGAACCTGACCTCATGTAACATCCTCAAAAATCATGTTTCAAACTTATGCATATCATCCATGCATCCATGAACATATGAATTTCATTTCAAACAAATCAGTTCAAAACAGAAGCATTTGTGCTTATTATTTTATGTAAGCTTGCTCTAAGCCTTAGTGCTATCTTCCAATGAGGAGAACACTTGATTTGTTTCTGTAAAAGTTGAAATTCAAACTTAGGCACCATCCAAAGTTTGAACAAAGTTTCAAAACAAAATAAGAAATCAAAACCAAAATTATGCCTATTGAATATATATCATAAAGGCTTGGTTTTATTTTTTATTTTCACTTGATCAAAGTGTTTGGATTGGACAGTAGTGTTTAAACACACATTGGAATGCAAGGTTTGCAGTATAAAAACCTAGGGAAGATTTGAATTCAAACTCATTTGATTTGGATTTGAAAAACATTCCAGAAAATCAAAACAGAAAAAGAAAAGGAGAAAAGAAATAGAAAAGGGCCAGCGCTACCTATCTGGCCCAACTACTAATCCAGCCCACTAAGCCCACCCGGGGTCCTTCTCTCTCTTGCTCACCCGCAGACACACCCCCAGAGTCACTGACCGAACGACCCCACCCCCTCGCTGTTTAAACCCGCTGACAAGTGGACCCTGCGACCACGTCGCCTTCGTCGTCAATCACGCGCGCCGGCCGCTACTCGCCGTTACCTGCGCTATCGCGGCAATTGCCATTGATACGCCACGCGATCCTCGCCCCTGCTCCGCCTACTTAACCCCCACCTCTCTGTGACCATTTCCCCTCACTCAGCGCTTCCACATCGCCACCAGGCTGCCCACAATTGCACTTGCGCCGCTGCAGACAGACGCGCTCCGGCGACGAATCTCGGTAAGCACGAACCGCCCCTTTGCCTCTCGTTCAAACCACTGCGACCAGCATGATCTTGCGCATCTGCTAATGCCCTCCGTTTGCTTTCCCATGACCCAGAGCGACGTCCTCGTTCTCACCCGCAAGCACCTGCGCCGCCGCTCGACTCCAACGTGCGATTCAGGTAAAGCCAGTGCGCCCCTTGCCTCCCCTTTAGTACTGACTTGACCACCAGATCCTTGCGCATCTCCTGATCCATCTGGTTTGTGTTGGGTCAACGCAGAGCCTCGGCAACGACCTCGACAGCAAGCAGCAGACGCCGCCCGCAACTCCGACGAGCTCCAGCGACTGCGTCTGTGCGCCCCTTGCCAAGCCGTCGCCAGGTTGAGCTTCAGCACGTCGTCGCGTATCTGGTAAGCCCCTCCGACGACCCTAGGACCACAGAAGGCGCTGCGCGTCACATAGGCTTCGCCGCCCGATGGCCCGCCGCGCCAGCTTTTTGAACGTTTGATCCAGCCGTCTGGATGATCCAGCGTGTAGGATTAGTTCACTTAACGAACCGTTACGAGTAGATCTGGCCCGTGCATATTATGTTGATCTAACGGCTCACATGCACGATCCTGAGCGAAGCGGTACGGGCCAATTAGAACAAGACGCGTGGCAGCAGTTAGATTTAAAAGATAGAATTTGAATCTATTAGAAGTTTGATTTTGTTTTGGCTATAACTTTTGAACCCCACGTTAGAATTTGACAAATTTTATACCGTTGGAATCAGGAGAGCAAGCTCTTTCTAACTATGCAATGTGTTTAAT
Organism: Avena insularis; assembly: GCA_023614405.1. NCBI lineage: Eukaryota > Viridiplantae > Streptophyta > Magnoliopsida > Poales > Poaceae > Avena > Avena insularis. The sequence goes on along the minus strand of CM042697.1, from coordinate 129,701,651 downwards.
GTTTTGCTTCTGTTAAAATGGTTTTATTTGCAGAAACTTGTGTAGGGCTAATTTGAGTATATGAAATGTTTAGGAAATGATTTAGGGTTTAAATAAATGTTGTTTGGCAAGTTTTTAACTTGTTTATGAATCAGTACTGTATACTTGCTTTGTTGAGTTTTAAAAATCATCACATATCATTTTGCATGCATGCATATATTTTTGATTGTGTTTTGTATGTGATTTGTTGCTATGATTCTTTGTGTAGATTTTGGTGCTAGTGATTGTGATTGTGAGGAGTGTAGCTACTCTCCAAACTACCAAGGCAAGTGGTACTTCATGAATATTTTTATCCCATGTTTTTATACTAAGCATTAGAAATATTTTGCTAAGTCTTGCATGTTATTATTTTGCTTATATGCCATGTTGGGAAATCCTAGTAGTAGTAGAATTGCTAGGGAATTTCTAAGTTAAGTTACTATCTATGCCATGCTTAGCCTAGCTAGTAGCAAACAAGGGTTGGTGAAATATACATGCTATGATGAAAATATTTCTAAGTCTTTGGACTTGTGTTTTTCCTAATAAAACAACTAAGTTAATAAAACACCTGGGTGGAATGGAAGGAATAGTTTGTGTTGAGTGGTTACACAAGGCCAGGGGACTGGTGAACCTTGTGTATCTCACTTGTGGAGAGCCACCCAGGAACAAAGAGATTTTAGAGGCCAAGTGTTAAGAAGCTTCTAGTGCAGCCACTTGGCAATATGGGCTCTGCCTGGACCACATAGGTTGCTATAACTTATCCATTTGGACAGTTGGTGGTAGTGGGAATGATAGGTTGGAGCGCGTCCATTTGGTCTAAGGAAAGGCTTCTGAAAGAGCACTGTGTTGCCTGTAGGATTATGACCCTAGGATTGGAAACCACTAAGGAAAAAATTTCAGCAACTTCTACACTTGTATATTCTTCTCGTAAACTTTTCTAATCTTCTTTCCCATCTCTATTTGTAGATGAACTCCATCAACGAAGCCGTAAGGAAAGGACCACTCATGACAATGACTTTGGAGTGTGAGACAGAATTCCCCAAGGCTCTCAAGGACCTCATGGTTGCATTAGAGATACAAGGTGCAGCTGTGTACAAAGGTTTTCCTGTGATGGATGAAGGAGTTGAATACTGGTGGGTGCAACTTCAGTTGTATAAAAACAAGGAAGACAACCACCAGGAAAAAGGATTCTGCATGTTCACCAATTCAGTGGTGCACACTACATTCTTTGAATCAGCAAGGGATGCAGCTTGGAAGACCATCAAAGAACTTGGTGATAGAGTCAAGTGCAAAATGCTCAACCTCCAAAATGATCTAAAGGAAGAGAAGAAACATACCCAAGAGTTGGAAGCTACCAACCAAACCTTAAGAGGAGACATTATAGACTTAGTGATGGAGTCATGTGAGCAAGATAGATTGATTGCTTCTAGAAACATTGTGTTAGCCAACAGATCCAGTGAAATAGGATTGTAAACGTACTTCGTTAGTTGGACCACCACTTATCACCTTATTTTCCAAATGTTGCTTTAAAAATAAGTTGAATCTTGGTTGTTGTAATGGATCCATGTGTACCATGACTTGTGTGTTTTGATTTCCAAGGATTTGTATGTGATGTTTTGCCTTGTGTTGTATCTTGAATTGTGTTGTTCTAACTTTTTCTATCTTATAAATAGATGCCTACTGTTACCATCAGCACTGTTGAGGAGTTCCAGGGAACTCGCTTTGGTCCTCGTATTGTTGAGCTTACTACTTTGCTCAATCTCCCTCTTCCTACCATCATGGTGCTTCCCCTCACCAAGTTTGAGAGGAAATACCTTTGGGGCTTCAAGGTCAACCAGCCCGGACGCTAGACAGAGCCTACCACAGAGGCCATCATCTTCAAGCTCATGCATGATGACAAGGAGAGAGGCCTTGAGGTAGTCATGCAGGATCTGATAGGATGTTTGATAGGGAGACACTCCCGACAGGTTAGAGGTACTCACTTCCACGTCTTTGGTAGACGTGATGAGGATGGAGAGTCCATCGACTTCGAGGACGATTCGAGGGACACAGCGGAGCCGATTCGTCTATACCTCCAGGACTTAGAGGCTCTCATTAGGCACGTGGACACTGACAGGACCAACGTCATGCTCAACAATGACGAACTCCAGGTGCAGCTTCGCGAGAAGGACAAGCTCTTCCCGGAGCAAGATGAGATAGTCAAGGAGATGGAGGCAAAGTTCGAGAGCCAGGACAGAAAGTTCAAGAGTCAGGAGAAGCGAGTCCAGGATAGGAACAAGAAGATTCGGGACATGACTGAAGAACTGCAGGCCAAGGACTCCGAGCTCGAGCAACAGCAGACGGTGATTGAGAGGCTTCGTTCCTAGAAGAGGGATCTCAAAGCCAATATAGAGACCTTGACCACCCGCGTCGAGGAATACAAGACCGCAATGGAGAATGCAGGTCTTACCTTTGTCGAGGAGGAGGTTGATGCCGAGGAGTAGATTTGACTACTCATTTATCATTTATTATCGTACTTGTTGATTGAGAACTTGTTATTTGACCATCTGACATGTGGATGGCTTGTTATTTGTGTGTGTTTTATTTTGCGAACTTGTTATCTGGTTGTTGAACCTTTATCATTATGTTGCATGCTTTGTGATTGTTTATGTGATGTATTGTGCATGAAAGCATCTATGGGTATCTCATTCTTACCTCTATTGAACCAACCACAGATGCCTCCCCGTCGTGCAAACCCCAACCCCATCAACAACAACATCACTCCGGAAATGCAACAAATGATGACAGCTCATACTCAGCTGATGCAAATGATGACAACGCTCATCTAGAACCAAAACAACAACAACAACAATAACAACAATAACAACAACAACAACAACCCACCGGGTTTTGATATGCTTACCAGGTTTTTGAGATTGAGGCCAGCAAAGTTCTCAGGAACAACTAATCCCATGGTGGCCAATGATTGGCTACGCTCTGTGAACAAGGACTTGGTAACTGTGGGCTGTACTGATGCAGAAAAGGTCAGATTTGCAGCACACTTGCTGGAAGGACCAGCCGCCACCTGGTGGGATAACTTCCAGATCACCACTCCCATAGAAGATGTGACATGGGCTATCTTTGAAGATGGCTTTCAGACGCTCATATCTCATCCGGAGTGATGAGTCTGAAAAGAAAGAGTTTCATAACTTGAAGCGGCGCCACCAAGAGCGTGGCTGAATATATTGAGGAGTTCAACAATCTGGCGCGATATGCACCGGATGAAGTTGACACAGATGCTAAGAGGAAAGAAAAGTTCCTCGAAGGGTTAAATGATGAACTGAACCTGCAGTTGGCAGTGGCCTATGTTCCCACTTATCAGTCTCTCTGTGACAAGGCTGCTATTTTGGAGAACAAAATAAAGCAAGTTGAAAGCAGGAAGAGAAAGCACTCAGACAAGCACATCTCGGGATCGTCTCACAAACGTTCCCATTATGATGACAGTGGAAGCTCAGGATCCCACAAGCATGGGAAATTCAACAAGCACCACAACCACAACCGTCATGACAACAAGCATCACCGTAGTCATGACAATGACAAATACAAGAACCACAAGGGTGGATACAAGAGCCACCACAGTGGTAATGGAAGTGGAAGTGGAAGTCAGCCTGTCAAGAAGGACATTAGTCAGGTTGAATGCTTCAAGTGCAAGAAGATGGGGCATTATGCAAATGAATGCCCAGAAAAGAAAGCTGAAGGACCCAACAAGACCAACCCTTTTTAGAAGGGACAAGTTAACCACATCAATGTGGAGGAAGTCTATGAGGAGCCTGATGCTGTTGCTGGTAAGTTCAGACTCAATTCTATTCCAGCATTTGTTCTTTTTGATACTAGAGCATCGCATTCATTCATATCAAAAGCATTTGTTGATAGAAATGGGTTTCCAACTGAAAACATTGGGTGTCCAATAAAAGTTAGCTCTCTAGGTGGAGATATGATAGTAAGTCTTGGATGCCGAGATCTAGTAATAGAGTTTGGAAAGAATAAGTTTCCAGTGAGTCTGATAATCCTAGATTCCCAAGGACTGGACGTAATATTGGGAATGGATTGGATGGCTAAGTATGAAGGAGTACTGGATTGTTCTAATCGTACTGTCGCACTCACAACCCCGGAAAGAAAACGGATTAAATTCAAGTCTAACTTTGAATCAAAAGGGAGTAAGCTAAATTCTCTTAAGGGGGTTAGCATAGACAGTGTGCCAATTGTGAGTGAATATCTGGATGTGTTTCCCGAAGAATTGCCGGGAATACCACCAGATAGAGATGTGGAGTTCCTTATAGATTTGCTACCAGGGTCTGGACCAATAGCAAAGAGAACATATAAGATGTCAGTTGCTGAACTAAAGGAACTCAAGAAACAACTTGGAGAACAGTTGCAGAAAGGATTTATTCAACCAAGTTCTTCATCTTGGGGAGCCCCAGTTTTGTTCATGGAGAAGAAGGATAGAAGTCAAAGGTTGTGCATAGATTACCGTTCACTCAACGAGGTAACTATCAAGAACAAATATCCTTTGCCTAGAATCAATGACTTGTTTGATCAGCTGGAAGGAGCTTGTGTGTTCTCAAAGATTGATCTCCGGTCAGGCTATTTTAAACTCAAGATAAGAGAACAAGACATACCTAAAACAGCTTTCACCACAAGGTATGGATTGTATGAGTATACCGTGATGCCATTTGATTTGACCAATGCTCCAGCATACTTTATGAATATGATGAACAAGGTGTTCATGGAATTCCTTGACAAGTTTGTTGTCGTTTTCATCGATGACATTTTAATCTACTCCAAGAGCAAGGAAGAGCATGAAGGACATTTGTGTTTGATACTCGAAAAACTTAGAGAGCATAAACTGTATGCCAAATTCAGCAAGTGTGAATTCTGGTTAAATGAAGTTGGTTTTCTTGGACATGTTATGACAAAGGACGGTGTAGCGGTTGATCCTGCAAAGGTTTCAGCTGTAACTGAATGGGAATCTCCCAAGTCAGTGAAAGAAGTTCGTAGTTTCCTTGGCTTAGCAGGTTACTACAGGAGGTTCATTGAAAATTTCTCCAAGGTAGCTAATCCCATGACAGAATTGCTAAAGAAAGACAAGAAATTTGCTTGGTCTGAAGGATGTGAACTTAGCTTTCAGGAGTTGAAGAAGAGGCTTGTGACAACACCAGTCTTGTGTTTGCCAGACTTGGAAAAAGATTTCCAAGTGTATTGTGATGCATCTCATCATGGTTTGGGTGCAGTACTTATGCAGGAAGGAGAAGTTGTGGCTTATGCCTCGAGACAACTCAAATCTCATGAAGTGAACTATCCTACTCATGATTTAGAGTTAGCCTCTGTTATCCATGCACTCAAAACATGGAGACACTATCTTTTGGGAAAGCGATGTGAAGTATTCACAGATCACAAGATTTTGAAGTATATCTTCACCCAGAAGGAAATTAATATGAGACGAAGAAGATGGCTAGAACTCATCAAGGACTATGACTTAAGTTTGCAATACCATCCCGGTAAAGCGAATGTTGTAGTGGATGCCTTAAGCCGTAAGGTTTTTGTAAATGGCCTTACCAAAGGAGAATTGCCAGATGATTTGCGTGCCCAATTTAGAGATCTCAGATTGGAGATTGTGCCTGAAGGACATCTCATGTCTTTGGATGTTCAACCCACTTTGTTGGACAAGATCAAAGAAGCCCAGAAGATTGATAAGGAAATTGAAGAGATTAAAGAAAATATTGGCAAAGGAAAAGCCAAAGGATTCCATGAAGAAGAACAGGGAACTTCATGGCATGGGAAACGTATCTGTGTTCCACAAGATCCGGAGCTTCGGAAACTGATTTTGCAAGAAGCACACAACTCCCCGTATTCCATTCATCCGGGTAACACCAAAATGTACATGGACATGAAGGAAAGATTTTGGTGGAATAATCTCAAGAAGGACATCGCCGAACATATTGCTTTGTGTGATGTGTGTAGTAGAGTGAAAGCGGAACATCAGAAACCAGCCGGTTTGCTTCAACCACTACCTATACTTGATTGGAAGTGGGACAAGATTGGTATGGATTTCATTACCGGATTACCAAGGACCCGGTCAGGATATGATTCTATTTGGGTAGTAGTGGATCGCCTAACTAAGGTAGCTCATTTCATACCCGTGAAGACAACCTATACAAGTGCTAAGTTGGCTAAAATCTACATTAGTAGAATTGTATGTCTACATGGAGTGCCAAAGAGCATTGTGTCTGATAGGGGAACTCAATTCACATCCCATTTTTGGAGACATCTACATGAGTCATTGGGAACGAGGTTGGAATTCAGCACTGCTTTTCATCCTCAAACTGATGGACAGACAGAAAGGACTAATCAAATTCTTGAAGACATGTTGAGGGCATGTGCCCTAGACTATGGAGCCAGTTGGGATGAAAGTCCGCCTTACGCAGAATTTTCTTATAACAACACCTATCAAGCCAGCATTGAGATGGCACCATTTGAGTTTCTCTACGGAAGAAAGTGTACCACCCCATTGTTATGGAATGGTGTGGGAGAAAGAAGTTTGTTCGAACCAGAACTTATCAAAGAAGCAGAAGAAAACGTCAAGTTTGTTAAAGACAGATTGAAGATAGCACAGTCCCGACAGAAAAGCTACGCGGATCCTAAGCATAGAAAAGTCACCTACGAAGTTGGTGATAGAGCTTATATTAGAGTGTCACCACTTCGTGGAGTGAAGAGGTTCGGAGTTAAAGGAAAGTTGGCCCCAAGATATGTTGGACCATTCAAGATTCTGAGTCGCAAAGGAGAAGTTGCTTATGAAATTGAATTGTCGGAGTCTTTGTCAGCTGTTCATAATGTATTTCATGTGAGTCAGCTTAAGAAATGTCATCCAGAAATGGAAGAAACTTCTTTGAAGGATACTATACCTTTGGAGGAGGTTCAATTGGAAAGTGACCTCACTTATGAGGAGAAGCATATCAAGATTCTTGAGACTGCAGAAAGAGTCACAAGGACTAAGACTATCAAGTTTTGCAAGGTTCAGTGGAACCATCATTCCGAAGAGGAAGCCACATGGGAAAGAGAACATGATCTTCGGAAAGACCACCCTCACCTATTTGCTAGCCAATCCGAATCTCGAGGGCGAGATTCACCTTAAGGGGGTTAGATTTGTAACATCCTCAAAAATCATGTTTCAAACTTATGCATATCATCCATGCATCCATGAACATATGAATTTCATTTCAAACAAATCAGTTCAAAACAGAAGCATTTGTGCTTATTATTTTATGTAAGCTTGCTCTAAGCCTTAGTGCTATCTTCCAATGAGGAGAACACTTGATTTGTTTTTGTAAAAGTTGAAATTCAAACTTAGGCACCATCCAAAGTTTGAACAAAGTTTCAAAACAAAATAAGAAATCAAAACCAAAATTATGCCTATTGAATATATATCATAAAGGCTTGGTTTTATTTTTTATTTTCACTTGATCAAAGTGTTTGGATTGGACAGTAGTGTTTAAACACACATTGGAATGCAAGGTTTGCAGTATAAAAACCTAGGGAAGATTTGAATTCAAACTCATTTGATTTGGATTTGAAAAACATTCCAGAAAATCAAAACAAAAAAAGAAAAGGAGAAAAGAAATAGAAAAGGGCCAGCGCTACCTATCTGGCCCAACTACTAATCCAGCCCACTAAGCCCACCCGGGGTCCTTCTCTCTGTCGCTCACCCGCAGACAAACCCCAGAGTCACTGACCGAACGACCCCACCCCCTCGCTGTTTAAACCCGCTGACGAGTGGACCCTGTGACCACGTCGCCTTCGTCGTCAATCACGTGCGCCAGCGCCGCTTGCTCCACCGTTACCTCGCCGCTTTTACTGCGCGCTTAATTGCCATTGATACACCGCGCGATCCTCGCCCCTGCTCCGCCTACTTAACCCCCACCTCTCTGCGACCATTCCCCTCACTCAGTGCTTCCACATCGCCACCAGGCTACCCACAATTGCACTTGCACCGCTGCAGACAGACGCGCTCCGGCGACGAATCTCGGTAAGCACGGACCGCCCCTTTGCCTCTCGTTCAAACCACTGCGACCAGCATGATCTTGCGCATCTGCTAATGCCCTCCGTTTGCTTTCCCATGACCCAAAGCGACGTCCTCGTTCTCACCCGCAAGCACCTGCGCCGCCGCTCGACTCCGACGTGCGATTCAGGTAAAGCCAGTGCACCCCTTGCCTCCCCTTTAGTACTGACTTGACCACCAGATCCTTGCGCATCTCCTAATCCATCTGGTTTGTGATGGGTCGACGCAGAGCCTCGGCAACGACCTCGACAGCAAGCAGCAGACGCCGCCCGCAACTCCGATGAGCTCCAGCGACTGCGTCCGTGCGCCCCTTGCCAAGCCGTCGCCAGGTTGAGCTTCAGCACGTCGTCGCGTATCTGGTAAGCCCCTCCCACGACCCCAGGGCCACCTATAGCGCCGCGCCGCCGTAGGCAGAGCTCGCCGCCGCCAGTAGCCGCCACCAGCGCCCCCCAGCTTTGGTCGTTTGATCCAGAGCCGTCAGATCTGGATCCAGCGTGTAGGATTAGTTCACTTAACGAACCGTTACGAGTAGATCTGGACCGTGCAGATTATGTTGATCTAACGGCTCACAGGCATGATCCTGAGCGAAGCGGTACGGGCCAATTAGAACAATATGCGTGGCAGCAGTTAGATTTAAAAGACAGAATTTGAATCTATTAGAAGTTTGATTTTGTTTTGGCTATAACTTTTGAACCCCACGTTAGAATTTGACAAATTTTATATCGTTGGAATCAGGAGAGTAAGCTCTTTCTAAATATGCAATGTGTTTAATGTTTTGCTTCTGTTAAAATAGTTTTATTTGCAGAAACTTGTGTAGGGCTAATTTGAGTATATGAAATGTTTAGGAAATGATTTAGGGTTTAAATAAATGTTGTTTGGCAAGTTTTTAACTTGTTTATGAATCAGTACTGTATACTTGCTTTGTTGAGTTTTAAAAATCATCACATATCATTTTGCATGCATGCATATATTTTTGATTGTATATGTTTTGTATGTGATTTGTTGCTATGATTCTTTGTGTAGATTTTGGTGCTAGTGATTGTGATTGTGAGGAGTGTAGCTACTCTCCAAACTACCAAGGCAAGTGGTACTTCATGAATATTTTTATCCCATGTTTTTATAATAAGCATTATAAATATTTTGCTAAGTCTTGCATGTTATTATTTTGCTTATATGCCATGTTGGGAAATCCTAGTAGTAGTAGAATTGCTAGGGAATTTCTAAGTTAAGTTACTATCTATGCCATGCTTAGCCTAGCTAGTAGCAAACAATGGTTGGTGAAATATACATGCTATGATGAAAATATTTCTAAGTCTTTGGACTTGTGTTTTTCCGAATAAAACAACTAAGTTAATAAAACACCTGGGTGGAATGGAAGGAATGGTTTGTGTTGAGTGGTTACACAAGGACAGGGGACTGGTGAACCTGGTGTATCTCACTTGTGGAGAGCCACCCAGGAACAAAGAGATTTTAGAGGCCAAGTGTTAAGAAGCTTCTAGTGCAGCCACTTGGCAATATGGGCTCTGCCTGGACCACATAGGTTGCTAGAACTTAGCCATTTGGACAGTTGGTGGTAGTGGGAATGATAGGTTGGAGCGCGTCCATTTGGTCTAAGGGAAGGCTTCTGAAAGGTCCTGTATTGGTGAAACCAAGTATGGTGGGGAAAGTGCACAACCTCTGCAGATGGAAAAATCTAAGTACTTAGCCAAGTCCATGGTAATGGACAACTTGAGCATCAAGACATGGAAGCTATCAAGAATCTCCTCATCCAAATTTCTAAGTAAAAACTTGAGGGTGAACAAGGGTGAAGGACCTCATTGTCTATTGGTGGTTCCTTGGGAAAAGTTTTGACAAAGAAAAACTTAGTGATTTCAACTAATAGGCAAAACCTATTTTGAGCAAAGCAAGCCCAGCTACACTTAGCCTAATTTGCATATACTATATAGTCCACCTAAATTATGCTAAGGTATCACTTGCCAATACTATTCCAATGTATTGACCCACTGTGGCTGTAACTTGTGATGTTGCAGGTTACTCTAATGAAGATTAGGTGTCATGAGTCTACACTCAACATGTTTGCCTGTGGCACATGAAGATGAAGACTTTTATTTACTTATTCAAACTCTTGTACTAGGCCTGTGGCCTTGGAGTTGTAAAGACTATGTTTATCTCTGGAATGGCTGTAATAATGACCTTTGTATCTGTGTACTTCATCTTAAACTGTGGATGCTAGCATTGATCCAGGGACTAGCATTGCAATCATAGGGATCCTTTTTCCTTTATAAAGGAGGGATCTTACACCTCAGCCTTCTTTTTTGGCTCCGCATGAGCTTCTCCGTGGA